>CM024554.2:14084760-15418913 GCA_014182405.2 Eucalyptus sideroxylon | reverse complement strand
GTTAAATTATGGTACGGAATTTGGGGATCCACCTAAAGACCAAAATTCTCGAGCAACCTAGCTTTCATAATTACATCGGCGGCCACATATACCAACACGAGATAAACCCACAGGTAATGCAGTAAAATCTCGATTCTTCAGGTGTTGTTTATACAGAGATCGTGTGAAAATAAGTATGTGTTGTACAATGGCAAAAGCTTTTCATTATCAGCGTCAGCCCTAGGACACCTATTCTGCATCAGCAACAGCTTCCTCTTGTCCGGTGTCTCTTTCGTTCTTTACAGGTGGACTGGTGACAGACCTATGAATCTATTGATTAAGAAGGAACGGATGAGCAAATTGGAAAAGATAAATGAAGATGAGGAAAAGATTTGCCTGGAACTTATGAAGCTAATCAGTGCTTTACCATGACATGGGACTTGGGAGAAGAAGCATTGCTACCAGGCAAGGCAGACGGATCCGAGGGTCGGTGAAACAATAAATGCGCCACAGAACGATCTATCGGATTAGTGTCAGTTTCCATATCCATGAATCCATTACACCTGAACAATAGATTGTAGAAAATCAATAAATGCTTTTCAAAATAAGAGCATAAAAAATATTCAACTTATAAACCGCAAGCTCCTCCATTTAGCATAACATTCAGCTCTAATTACACCTGGTTTAGGAAAATGTATAGAGTTCTTCTCGTATTGAAATTGATTTAAGTCTACCACACTAACCTAACATTGATCAGATATTTGTATTACTAAAAACAATGTAGTTTGGAACTGCTTTCCTTCTCTAAACTTGTTTCAACGACTAATTAAGATGAGTGCCCAGCCACATGCAATTCACATGACTATAGCACTGAATTTTCTCAATCATATATCAAACAAGGAACACCAGTTACATGATCTATTTTGTGGTAAAAGAAAAATTACATGGTCTATTTAATTGTTTCACTCTTTTGTTTTGACATGAGTGCTAAAGAGAACTTGGAACTTCTAGAATTTGACAATATTAGAAGAGAGATTTGGGTTTATATTATTATCTTCTAGCAACTTTTCACCCCCAACAAAGGTATTTCAAACCTCCCCACATTTTGTGATATCAGATTTACTACAGTAGTTTTTTTTGCATATTAGATCATCGCAAGATATCTTAAAGTTTCAAATAGATTGCCCAAGTAGAATGAAGGACCTATTTACAGATGCAAATTGCTTAATGACCAGCCACGTTGTTCTTGTTAAAGGATTGACTGAGGTTTTGTATGGTTCCAAACAAGAATCAGTGTATCATCTATCTAAACAAAACTAGCTGACAGCGTGTTCAGGAAAAAACTCAAAAGGATTCTGCGATGCCTTACTTGTTTGTTTCTTCAGCAGTCAATACTCCACTATGACCCCCATCATTTTTGCTATCTATGATAGGAATCCCACCACTATGTCTCTGTTCAGCACTCCTTGCTAAGCGGTACAGACTATCCCTTATGCAAAGCTTTGTCTTGATATCCAACTGAGACAGAAAAAAGTTACCAGTCAAAATTTGCACTACCACAAAAGCAGAGGTTGCTAACTCAAAAGTATTCGAAGAGACCCTTGGTCTATAAGTCAAAATGAAGGTTTAACCACATAAAGAAATTAAAATTGAAGACATTAATCAAGACACGTACAAAACAAAGGGAACAATATAGCTATAACAAACAATGACTTTACATGAACAACAATACTAACCAACCTTTACCCCTCTAGGTTAGGTTGTCCGTAGAATCTTTTCATGCCACTAATCATATATGAAGCCCTCCGTAAGTTCTAGGTGCTGTATATCTTCCCTTATTGTCTACTTTTATATTCTTTCGGTCTTCCCCATACCCCTCATACCCAGATCTCCCTCCTCTGATCACATCTCATTAATGGAGCATCCAAAGACATATATCCAATGTGACAAAGACATCTCCAACAAGCCTCTCATCTATCCTCAACTGGAACCACACGTACTTTCCCCAATCTTCAGATTGTCTTTTCTCATGTGTGCACGCATCCAATAAAACATTCTCATCAACCACATCCTCTGTTCATGCAAATGTTGGTATTTAACCCCCCAAAATTCTGTCACATGAGGCATCCCAGCCTTACAGTTGTCCTATAGGATTCACCATTGAGCTTACATGACATTCAACCTCCATAGAGACTACCAAATTCTCATTTTTGCTTCATTAACTTTAGTGAATTTACATTAATTCTCCCAAACTGAAAAGAACCTTTTTCTCAGACATAGCAAATGCAAAGAGTATCTCCCTTCCACTTCATGTAAACATCTTTTCAATTGACAAGTAGTGGGGTAGATGGGAATTGCACCAATGATGATCACATCTTCATAAGACTGGACCAACAACACATGAAAAATACATTGACATCATATCGAATGAGAAATGAAAAATATGCAGTGCCCCGAACTCTATTAAGCAAAGTACTATAATATCAGGTGCCCTATATCTAGCATACACAGGTTTAGAATAAATGCTCAAGATACATGCAACTTGACCAAAAATCCCAATTATCTAGTCTAAGCAGTGCAGAGAATTGTATGGCATAACAACTCATACTGAATGAGCCAAGCTGACTAACTAGGACCGTCTTCCTCTTCCTACTAGAAACCGAAAAGTCACTTGAAATTATCTGACAACAGGTTCTTTCCCATAGCTCAATTTGTTCCATCTATCGTGAATCAAGATAAGCACTTAAACATGTTGCATTCTAATAATTGGCAATAACATTATCTTGATGGTTATACTGCATGATTTTTTCCCAACAACAATTTGTCTTTTTTATGGGCATTTCAACTCTAAACGGAACTGGTGCTAGGTATTTAAAACATAAAACAGAAACCCAAATTCTTGCAAATGCAGCAGACATCCAACTTCACTCCAGAACTGATTTTCCCCAGTTATCCCTATGTTTTGTGCTTGTTGGCAAATCAGACAATGGTCATACATATTAGCCAACATAACACATCTATACACAGGACATACCTCCACTAGAAGCATCAATTTAACTGCAAATCAACGGCTTTGTCTTTAAGGCAGGCAAGGAACCCCGGAAAAAAAACACTTCTGGTTCCGACAAGCATAAAGTGGACACTAAGTGAGAACAGTATGTTTATCTTCTATTCTATCTTACCAAACCAAAAACAGTCGATCATCACTGACAGAAAGTCATTCTTCCATTAGCACCATGCTTTAAACCAGAACTATTTATCTATAAGTCGCTAACTCCTTACAGCCTTATTCCTTTCCATGCTCCAAATCTGAAACACCAATATGTGACCATCCATACAGCATATGGAACCTTCTAAACAATTGATATTTAAAAAAAGAAAAAAAGATGGCTTTCTGTGCAAAAGCATAAGGAGAAAAAAGAGGAAGACTGATCCACCAAAACGGAAGCTAGCTTTCTAGATGCATCACAACTATTCCTCAACTAACTCCTCCAATGGTCCTATGTATTTAACTTCGCTCCAACATCACAGGAAATACCCCATTTCCAGATGAAGTGTTCAATCTCTTTTTCAGAGAAAAGAACATGTCAGACCATTGAGAAGGACCAAACAACCAGCAAGATCCCTTTTCTCCTAAGTTGAAGAGCCAGCATTAAAATACATGCCATGATAGAATGACGAACACTTCGCGTAGCTGGAGTGGTAATGGAACATTGAAATACAACTTATTTTGCAATGATTACTCTCCTTTATTTCAACACTTTGTGCAGAAATTGCAATAAAATTATGCTTCTCTCTAGGGTTGGAACATCCACAAGTTCAAAATGACTAGAATGATACAGTCAGTAGACCTTCTATTGGCCATAACATAAGAATGGTACTGGAAGCAGTCATCCCTAAGGAAGAATGAAATAAAAGTAGAAGCAAACCCTATGAAAAGAATGAAAAGGATAGAAACCTCAGACAAAGAAAGGATCCTATCCGTAAAAGTGGGGACAGACTTTCAGTTTTGTGAATCAGTATGCAATGTTCAATGTACAGCAAGAAAATATCACGTGATCTACACTAAACAACGAGCAAAAAGTACCATAGTTATGGCAAGAAAATATCAATGGATACTTTCAAACTACACAAAGCCCAGTGGAAATCACAGATCCATCCAATATATATAGAACTTATCCTTTTAGATTCTTGGATCTGCTTTATCTACTGACTGGAAGATTGTGCTTATTTGTTGAAATCATTGTAAACTAGAAGAAACATAAAATAAAAATCATAGAGACTCCAAAATATAAAGTGGAAAAGCCTCTCGCTTGTCTTGAAGAAGATGGCCGGTTTACAAGTCAAACAAATGATGCTATGACAATAATTTTGTGTCTTTAATAATGTACTAAAAGGAGAATCCCAAGACAGGCTGCCACCCCCATGTGGATCTGCTGAAGTGAATGTTCCCATTTCTAGCATTATTGAGTCAGCATCAAGCCACCAGCCATTTTTTTTCTCCTTGGCAAGAAGATTCAGGATAAAATTGCATAATTATCCCCAGTTGTTGCCCTATGTTCTGCCCAAATTCTAACAGGAAAGCAGCATACATTTTCTCCTCCATCATACAATACAAGTAAGTGCACAAAAAGGTTTATGAATATACCTTGCATCAATGCAGATATTCTTAGATATTGTGTAAGTAATAACTGGACCCAAGAAAGACTGAAATTGAGACTAGCAAAGCATATCACCTGTTCCATGACTCGTTGAAGTTGACGAAAGCTGGCTGCTTCTAATGAAATTTCATCCAATGCAGAGCTCATGCAAGAGCTTTCTTGCACCAGGGAAGAGTCCATATCTGCTGGAACACCTAGGCTGACTTCACCATTACTCTGACTTTCTATTCCATTTTCACTGGGATGCAGACCTTTCAGAACTGCATCTGGGTCACAGATTGATGCATTTGGACTCGTCACATCTGCAGGATTAAAGTTCCTAGGCAAAGAGACCTGTAAAATTCGGCAGTCATATGCTTTCCTCCCCTAATAATGTCATTATTGCCACAAATTGAGGCCCAAAAATTACAATGATCGGAACTTTCAATATACTGCACCTGATTTGATGAATACGAAGATTCCTTTGGAGTAGGAGATAGCTGGTCATCAGACTTTACACTAGATAAAGTCGAGCATCCTGAGATTTGGTTAACATGATGAAAGTACCCCGAGTGCACGTATTCATTATGCATCTGCAAATGTATCAAAGAATTAGATCTTTTTCTAGTGTCCAATGTTACAAAATGTGAGAAGAACCAACCTGATTGGGTGAGTTAGAAAAGGGAACTTCCACATGAGGAAATTGATCTAGGAGACTATGATGTCCGAAAGAACCACCATTTTCTAGGTATCTGTCTTTCCTTTTCAATTCTGATTGGTTTTGAGGATTTGACTGCTTTTTGTGCTTATTCATCTGTCACATAGCAGAAAGAATTCAGATAAGAACATATTTTGTAAAGACTGGCAATACAGAACAAGTGCAAGAACAAGAATTGTACAATGCCCAAATTCCAAAGAAACATTGTAGTCGAATTTACAAGCTAATAATAATCATGAAGGCCATATACATATTGAAAGAACAAAAGAAAAATTACACGTTTTTAGCAGACTTGTGTAAAATTTCTTCAAATAAAATGAGGTTGTTAATCACAAACTGCTTCACTAGAGCAACAAACAAGGCTTTATTCTAAATTAAACATTTATTCTTCTTTGGGTATTATGTTAAGCAAACCTTAAGTTAGTGAAATTAATACATATCCTAATATGTGTAGGAGCATGCCACAGAAAAAACAAGGCACAAAGTCATAATGCATGTCATTGATGAAAACCATGAATAAAAAATAAATAAATAAATAAATAAAAGCACACTTGTGCATTTGAGAGAAACCAAGAACTGAGTAATACCACAGAAAAAAATTGGCGAGTTTTAGACTTTTAGTTGCACTGTTCAAATAAGAGATAGAGACCTGGGTGACAATGAACATTCTAAAGCTAGTTGCCCCAAAAAGTTGGAATCTGACACGAGCTTATAAATCAATGGGAAGGACAGAAGGAAGCTCTGAAAAGAATCCTAGTAAGGGTTTTAATGTTTGATAATTATTAGACAATCACAGCCATTTCACCCATGCAAGAATCAAGTGAAACTGGAAAAATTGAAAATTAAAATGCACGTGCCCACACATGAGTTCAGCACAGCATTGCCTTGCACCCAGGCACACCCTGAATTTAAACTAACCATAGAACACATTCAAACGTAGAATTATGGAGTAACCTCCAATAACAATCATATTAACAATAAGTAAAAACTTGTAGAATTTTACAACCTCTTTTTCACTCATTGAGTCTTCCTTACTTTCAGATTGTGCACCTGACCCATTCATAGATGATGTGTGACTGAAAGCAGCAGTTTCACCAGAAACATCGACCTGCATGCTTGAATTGTCACACATGGTTGCACTTTTCTTCTTGGGATCATTATGTGAAAGGATATAGCCATGTGGCAAAGAATTTCCACAAGCTTCTGATGCTTTGTTAGCTACTTTTGAATCCGAGCATGAAAATTCTAACTCAGATTTTATAGCATCTTCAGATCCTTCAATAGCCTCAGAGGTGAGCCATTCCAAATCATCATCATTACTCAGACTTCCAACTCCAAATGTGGAATCACAGCTCCTGGAAGAACTGATGTCAGGATAGATCCTCAAAAAGTAATTATAAACATCATAAGAAAGTACTGCTAGGTTCAACGTGTACCTGAACATTTTGTCAACATCTTCAAAATTCCCTATGTCAGGCCATCCATAGTATAGATCATTGCTTTCTTTGTCTTCATGATTGAAAAAGTTGAGATTACTCTCTGTTGGAGAAATATGGTTGAGAGAATAACTGTACATGTTATTGTCGACTGCTGCACATCTCTCATCGATAACAGGGTCATCAGCACAAAAAACACCATCGGTGCTGCTTTTGAAACAGTGTGCAGACATTCTTGAATCATCAGATGCCACATTTCTAACTTCTTTTGAAGACGGGTTATCACATGAAGCAGGAAACATGCCATCAGGTGTGTGAGACCATGCATCCTTTTCCAGCATTTTCTCCTTCTTAGTCAGGGTCTCTGGATTTCTTTCTTTCCTTCCCAAAACAACAGAGTTAGTCCCGCTGTCAGCATTACTTGTGACCCCAGTTACTTGAAGACGAAGTTTCTTGCGGCTATCACTCTGAACTAGACACTGAGATTTGGCTTCATCAGCAGCATGGGGTACTATATGGTCATCACTCTCACCAAATTCATCCCACACATTGTCTTGAAGCTGCATTCATGATTATAATTAGCTAAGACCAAATAGTTGCCAGAAAATTCAAATTGGACAAACAAAATTAGAGAAAACAGTTTTGCTATTTTAAGATGATATAGTGAAGTTGAATATCATAACTCACAAAATCACATCCTCAACCTTAAGAAGAGAGAGCATTCAGAGTTAAAAGTTGTGCATCCAGTAAGAAGCTACGATACCAAAGTTTATTAAGATTAACATGAGTACATGGATCAGTCATGCTGCCATTTCTTTTTTTGTATAGACATAGAGAGCCTAACAAGTCACGGATCACCATGATTACTTAAGGACATAAGAAATAAATAAGATACCTGCAAATAGGAGTGTCTCTACATTCAAATGAAAACTGATGAAACAATTCAAGGTTTAAACATCTAAACTGATGAAACAATTCAAGGTTTAAACATCTGAGTTAACCATAGGGCAAAACCAGAACATCCAGAAAGGCACTAGAAGCAAAACTGACAGCAAGTTAATCACAAAATATGTTTTTCTTTTTTTTTTTTTGGTTTATCCTTCTGGTTATCAAAAGATTATCATTGCCAGACTCCCAAGAAAGTTTAAGTAACATATTTGAACAGATATACCTCCACGTTGGCAAAAAACTTACATGTTATTTGACTCGTCACCATCTGTGATGCAATATAAGTTCCCTCTCAACAGCAATTAGATGTCAAGTCTCTATTTAGTAGTATATTGCAACCCAGTCCTAAAAATGCAATGTGAAAATGGATGACAGGTAAGGAACAGGTTCTCTCTGACGTGCTGCCATATGCTGTTACTTTTCTAGGTACTATATAAGTGGCATATTGTCTTACTTTTTTACGAAAGCCATGGATGTTCAAGCTAAAATGGATAGATTTCCCCTTTTATGTCATGCTATCACAGCTCAGATCTTTCTGTAGCAGCATCGTGCTCCAAGATAGGGCAATCTCTCTTTCTTTCTTCTAGCCTAGTTAGAAAAAACAAAACAATTTTGCGCAATTTTCTTCCTCAAATTTCTTTCCAGTGAGGAGTCCAAAATATTTAAATTTATAATCACCATCGATCTGAAAATGTTAAGGCCAAACTTAAGGAATCATGCATATTACATAGGAGGAAGAACACAGGCCAAGTTACCAAGAGCAAGATTTAAGTAGATTATGAAGACTGTTGCTAGATAACTCCAAATTGCCTTTATTGAGGAGAAAAGACATATGTGAATCTCATCACTCTCAAATCAGGAAACTCCTACACCTAGAAAAGGAGATTAGGCATCATACATAAACTCAACTCAAAAATGGTCCATGACTCAAAAATTGACTTTGATCTTAAAGATGGATCAGTTGGAAAAGGCAAATTTGGTCCCTTTTCTAAAAATCTTTGCTGTGAGGATCCTTGTTTCCTATTGGTATGGCTACAAGAGCTATTAGGGAGATCACTATCCCTTATCTAGTTCTCATCATTGACAAGAGGTTCTGATTATCATGCCTCAGAAATAAGGCAACGACAGCATATTGATTACATTCACCAATATCCTGATGGCTCGGAAGAGAAGTTGCCTGATCTTTTGTTTACTCAGGATACTGTCTTTACAAAGATTGTCCACGATGTTAGATTTTAACTAATGTATTCCCATAAGGTTCAACATAAATAGCTAGTGCTTTTAATGTGCAACTGTATACTAGGTCGGTTATTCAGCGAATCTTTTCATCATGAGCGGGGCTTGTGCTGCTTTATCACGGATAGATAAAGAGTTCTTGCAAATCCACACAAAAACAAGACAATGCGAAACAAAATTGCAGGTTTTTCCTTGTCAGTAAACCTCAACTACAGTGGCTTATTCCAAACAACCTCCCCAAAAAAAATATAATAAAAAGAGAAGGGGGGAGCTTCTACAGAATGATTCATAAGAACAGGCAGACAAATCGATACTTCTCTCTACCACATGTAGTCAACATGAAATTGGAAGGACGACATCTTTAACTATGTAGGATAATTACAAGAACAATGTTAAACAATGACCAACAATAACAAACTACAAAAAGTATCATGCTGTATAATGAGATATGGTTATGGTGGACAGTGCTAGCTTTACTACAACATATAAAATTAGCTGAACATATAGCTTCCAATTTTCTGAGCAACCCATGTTCAAAGGGAGAAATGGAATAAGATTCCCTAGAAGCCTTCTAAAGTGCAGTAATGATGAGATTCCAGCCTAAATAAGATTGCATTGAAGAGGCAGGCCAATGAGCAGAGACACTTGCAAGAATTTGCTAGAATCAATGACTTCAAAGTGGCAATTGTTTCTTTATTCTATCAGTACTACTACAATACATCTAACATGGCTACACTTTAGTCTGGACTGATGGTTTAACAATTTTTTGAATAGCTCATGAATCCTAATGAGGCCAAAATCAAATTTGTTAATGATCAATTGGTTGAAAATTTGAGTAACAGCTATGTTACATCAGGCTAGCATTGGCTTCTTTAACTCGTGGTCGTATTTAGAACATCTGTGCTTTGGCTTGGAGTCACAACACTGACCACTGGCCATAAAATTAAGAGACAGATAATTTGTAGCTCATGCAGGATAATGTTACTCTGACCTCATCTATTTCCCAATCATCCAAAGGTGGCAATAGTCCATGTATCAAATGGACAACTAATCACATAAATCATAAATGTCCAAACAAAAAAGACTGAATTCCCACCTCATATACGCACAAGTCTGACATTCCTTTGAGATCTTTTACCCGCCACCGAATATACATGTAGCTGTATAATCCAATTTCATATTTTTTGGCTGAATTTCTTTATCCACGCTCACTTTTCTGCAAATAAAATCGACCATTAGAAATGGTGTGGAAAGGCAATTCAATGATGATGCCAGGCCGATATATCAAGGCAGGATTTTAGTTCAATCACCCAGCTCAATTCCTATCAAATAAGTAATCGTTGCGCAAGCATATCAGTTGAAAGCCATTGCAGCACTACTCAGAAGTTACAACTTTCCTGGGTTCCTAGCAGATAACAATTGTTTGATTTGCCTATCATTAATTAGAGGTACCAATGACAACCAACTGCAAGTCAAAAAATAAAAATTTGCATCACTGTTTATCAGTATATCAAAGCTAAAAGAAACAGCGCATAAAGAATCCCATCTTCAAGCTCTGCGCACAGTGTAAGCACTCGCAGAAGATGAATCTCAAATAACGGAGTAAGGTTAATGCCTTTCAGTTAGTTTTTTAAGTATTATAATTGTATGCAGACAAACTATCTAAACGTAAGTTCTAATTTCACCACAAAACAAGAATTACATTCAATCAAGTTGGACTCCGTTTAAAGCAGAACAACTTCACTTAACAATTCCAGTTAGTCGAATAGACAAAAGTTAGGCATATCCTCACTCAATCACCAAAGCAAGCTGCAGCAACATCATCACTCCCAAAAAAAAAAACCTCAAACATAATGTCACAGCACGAAGGTATATACTTCATTTGTCAACAACATCTCCCAGCTCCACTCCACCATCCAAAGAAATCCTTCTGAGCAAAACTTCAGCTCGATTTTACTACCGTAACTCATTCAAACTCCAATACCAAAAAAAAAAGAAAACCGACACGTCCACCGCACCTGACCATTCACCAAAATCCTCCATAAGAAACCACACCCCTTTCCGACTTCACAAACAAAAACAGGACCAAAATCGGCGAGCTGATCGACTTAATCACGCAAAAACTAACTTTTTCTGCTTCTAATCCTAACCATCCTCCCCCTAGTCCCGCTTCCACCCAGTTTCCAGCCAAATTTTAGAACTTCTCCATCCTCAACTTCCCCCAAACTCCCCAACCACAACAACCACAAACGAACAGAGCTGGAAGCATGAACTACTCCAGCTCAAACCTCACAGCTCCTCGACCTCCTAATCCCTCAAAAACCTCATCAAACACAGATCTGAAGCCGAGAACTCACCTCCGAACTCCGATCCCCGCCGACGAAACGAAGGATCCGACGCCGCCGCCCGGGGCCGACGAACACCACAGAAGCCGACGGCCGATTCACCTCGAGAAACCCTAGAATCCGAGAGCGAGCTCGACGATGGCTGAAGCCGAAAATCTTCTGGCAGCTTCCGGAGCTTCTTCTTCTTCTCTCTCTCTCTCTCTCTCTCTCTCTTTCTCTCTGTGCTTGCGAACCAAAGCACTCCACGAGTAGTGCCAATAAAAAAAAAAAAAGCCTTTTCTGAAATTTTTAATTGATTTTTCGTTTCGTCAGATAAAAGGAGTCACGGAGCGCGCGCCACGTGGCCGTGAGGTGGGGGAGGCAGGCCGGGGGGTGTTCGATGCGATATCAGAATTCGTGGACGAGAGCGCGTCGGGAGATCCGATCAGTTTAGGCCGAGTGATTGGTCCACGTACGCCGCGGGCACCCCAGAATGCCGACACGTGTACGGCTGGCGCTCGACGGGTGGGGCCTGGGATTCGGCTTTGTTTAATGCGGGGTGCCGGGGGGGGCACGTGGCGCCCGGGCAGGTGATCCGCCGTCGTATCCGACGTGTTCCGTGTGGTATTTTTGGATTTTCGTGAAATACGTTGTTTTAAATTCCTGGACAGTAATTAATTTGTTTTAGGTAGTATTTTTTAATAAATGAAAATAGAGTATGCAGACACGTGTCGACCCATGTTGAATCTACAGTCGACTGTAAGAGCGAATTAGAGACGAGCGCGTGTCATACTAGGATTTTTGTAATAGTGTCCAATCATGTTAAATTTGAAAAAAAAAAATTGTGCACGTCTTTATCTTGAATACTTTTTTTTTTTTGTGGTCAAACTTGAATACTTTATTTGAGAGCTTGAAAAATGTAGGAGAGCGAAATGGGATCCATAGAAGAGTTGGGGAAAGGAGAGAGGAATTTGCTGGGAAGGGCCTAAGGAAAAATTCCAGAAAAGATTGGTGTGTCTATGAAAAAAAATCGCGGCTTACGAAAAACCTATGTATCCTAATTTTTAAAGAATACTAGATGGAATACCTAGCTAATATGAATCTAAATGAAGTTTTACTTATACTAATATTGAGTTCGTAAGATGCAATGTACTCAAGTGAAATTATCATAATGTTTATAACAACTAAAAAGTAAGTAATAAAGAGAACATATTCTTTTATTGAGTTATGAAATGAATTGAAATAAAAAGATATTCTAGAATCTAGATAATAATGTAATTACATAATATCATGTGACTGATTTAATTTTGTTATGGAAAGTTAAAGTAATTAGGCTAAACAAGTTAAAAGTCTAAGGATTGAATTAAATATTTGAAAATGATTCAAGGATTATAGTGATCGAATTATGAATGCAAAAAAGACATTACCCATTAAGTCAAAATATAGAGATTGTTAGTGTCAATTTCAGAAAAAAGAAAAACATGTTAAGTCATCCTAGCAACTTTCTCTAGAGATTGCTTAAGAGCTCGAGTTGGTGGAGTCGAGCGTTAGCCAGTTGCCCAGTTGTATTACATTAAAAGCTGTGAGTTGACAAAAATTGAGAGTCAAGAAATGGAGAAATTGAGGGAGTTGCTTGAGAAAGTTGAGACGAGGGAGATCGAGATGAGAAGAGGTGATTAATCAGCAAGATTAGGTATTTATGGTTTTAATTTTTCTTAAAAATTATATATATTATTAGTCATGTCCAAGTGGATAGTCTCACACTTGGAATCAGGGACTGGACTAGTACCCATCAAAATCGGAACCCGGAATCAACTTAGTTTCTTTGGAAAACTACCGATTTGAGTGATTCGTGCAATTTCGGATTTCTTTGCATAACCCTATTTGTCATGATGTCATAATGAGACCACATGGTCTCATTAACCAATGGGTTATTGACACATGCCCCGACATGTTTTCTCTTTAAGCCAATGGTTCAAGTGCATGGGAAGACTTAGCAAAACATGATTATGAGGTTTGAGCTACATGATAAACAACATCCTCTAATCTTCATCGAGGGAAAGAACCTTATCCAAAAGGTCAAACATCCATTGGCCGTTCCCTCATTAATATGAATGTCATTTGTTAAGTTGTCTCATCGACTCATCATTAAAGAGTCGTCATTAGTCAAAGCACAATGCAACAACTCACTAAAAAGGTAAGCTACAAATAACAGTGAACTTGAATTAAAGAGCCGTTATTACCTCTTTAATTCAAGTTCACTGTTATTACCTCTTTAATTCAAGTTCACTATTATTACCTCTTTAATTCTCCCTCAATCTCTCTCTCTCCTCTCATACAAAATCCGGATTTCTTGACTTGATTTTTGTGGCGTAGGTCAATCTCCGGCGAAAGCTCCGGCCAAGTTCGTCCTTCCCACTTCAAGGATCAACAATTCCAACAAAGCCTCAATCCAATACCGAAGTAAACTTTATGCCCAAAATATGCAAAAATACCTCTTTAACAGTTTGAAAACTTGGATAAAATGGGGAAGAATATGAATGTAAAGAAAAGGTGGCAGAATTGTCATTACAGAGCAAGGGCAATAGAGGAAAAAATAAAAACATGACCAAGTTCTTCCCGGAATTGAAACCTCAACTTATGCTAAGAAAGCAAAGCCTTGACACTTTGCTTTTGTTAGTCTAGAAAATGCTCGGGAAGGGTATGAATACAAAGAAAACCTGGGAAGAAATTTTGACCAAAAAAATTCGTCTTCTTTCTCTTAATTTATTTCTTTTTTTCTTGGGGTCAATTTAATTAACCCATTATGTATTAAACTTCCGTTTGTTTGGTGAAAAATGAATATTTAGGAAAAAAAATTGAAAAATGGTTGCTTGTATTATTTTAAACAATTAGTTAATGAAAAATATTTTAACAGTTTATACCTAAACATTTTTGTAGACAATGAAATATTTTATGTTCATTCGTTTTTACAAGTGATACAATCAATCATTTTTTAAGAAAATATCTTTTAGACTATTTATTTTTCCGTAGAATAAACACAGCTTATATAAGATTCGGTATACATAATAATTTAGAGTGACAAATCAATACTCCAATGTGAAACAAAGAGGATATTCCAGGAAGAAAATGGTTGAGATCCCTTAAAAAGATAAGGTTTTCATATATAGATCAAGCAATTCTTGTAAATTCAAATACAAAAGTTTTTGTTCATGACTTGAAGATATTTTTGGCTAACCGATTTTTCTTCAGGGTAACAAATTGCGGAAAACCAAGAAAATATCCCTATTCCTTAAAATAAGAGCGTGTTTGGATTGAATCTTCTTTTAATGCATTGTCATAGAATCGAGCATTTGTTTAGAATGCCTTTTAGATTAGACCCTTTAGATGATGCACTTTGACTTTTTAAAACTAGCTACATTTGATTCAACTTTGGAAATGGGTTTGGGAAATGTAAATTGCTTTGGCCTAAAGGATTTTGAAGAATTGCAAATTGTGTTTAGTAAAAAATCTTTATAAAGCTACTTTGGCCTAAGTATTGTTTGCAAACTTTTTTGGCATAGAGCTTCCAGGTTTAATTTTTCCTTTCTATAAAAATATATCAAACCCTTGGCAACCCACGCCCGAGACCCAAGTGGTTGTCGCTTGGAGTCGCGATCACATCGGCCGCCCTCACACAAATGAGATGAATAGTAACAACATGGGGCCAAAATTGAACAATAAAAGAATTGGTAAAGATAGTTTTGGAAAAAAATATCATGGCTAAATGTTGAAGCTCAAAGTTTGTCCTTATTAACATTGGGTTTTCAACTTTCCTAAGCCTATTTTTGGCCAAAAACCCATTGAGAAAACATGCCAAATACCCTTGCATTTTCTCATGGAGCTCGGAAAAGCTAAACCAAACGGATTAAACACGTGAAATATTCATATATACACATATTGACTCATCAATTTACATTTAATTATAGTCTTTAAACACTGATTAATATATTTTAGAATTTATGGCGAAAGGTGAAAGTTACTTTTACTCGAAAAGTTTAGACAAACAACCCTTTATGGCATTCGCATTTCGACATCTCTTTTAAGCCGAAAAAGCTGAAGCTTTCATAAAATGTCGAGATGCAGAATAGCGCACGATTCTTTTCAATAATTTTTTAATTTAGATAATATTGTTAGGTTGTGATTTGGACAGTTTGCACCTAAAAACTTTTCTTTAGAAAAAGGTATTAGGAAAATCTTAAACCTAACATTGGCATCAATTTTACCAATTTGGCAATTTTGTCCTAAATATTTTGACTTAGAGCCTTTTGGCCGAAATTATTGACATAGATACTAAGTGGCTGATGTGGTTTGATCAGCATTAATGTGGATATTTTTTTAAAAGAATTAACAATTTTGATTTTTTTCCTTTTTGATTTTTATTCTCTTTTTTTTTTTTCTCCTTTTTCCTTCATTTGTTGGCTGGCCATGTCCAATAGAGCGGCTTTGCCGGCACTTGCCCTAGCAAGGCCGGCTCGACAAGGGCCACCCTCGCATAAGTGAGCCCAGCCCTTGCAGGCCATAAGAGGAAGAGAAAAAAAAAAAAAGAGAAAATATTGAAAATATTATTAAAAATGTCACATCAGTGTTAGACATATCATATCATATTGTTATCATTCATGTTAATGATATTTAGCCAAAATTAGTCGAAATGATTGAATTGACTTTAAGTCAAATAATTTAGGACTATATTGATATAATTAAAATGTTTAAAACTTAATTGACATTTATACAATAAGTTCATAATTTTTCTAACACTTTTCTCCTTTCATTTATGGAAAGGATAGCAAATGGTGTTTTTGGAACACCTTGAAAATACCTGCCGCAAAGAAAATTTTAAAATAATAGAAAAAAAGAGAACAAATTAAAGCTCAAGCACTGGAGGAGAGTTCAGGCAATGGACTTCGAGATCGTGCGACCTAGACAGCGACCTTGATCTTGTCGGACCCTAAGCAATGGGTTGTCGAGATTGCGCAATCTCAGGGAAGGCAAGGCCGATGTCCCACAATCCCAAGCGGCAATTGTTAAGATTCATAACCCCGATGATAAGCCAATATCACACGACCTTGGTAAGATTTGAGCTTACCTAAGCCCTTGTGTTGCTTGTCAAATCTACACAATAAAGTAGGTGCACCGGTAAATCGAAATTTAGGCAGTCTAGAGAGGGCAAAGTTGAAAAAGAAATTCACTACAGCATTAGCAATTCTGAAAGTGCTAAGAGCCCAAAGCTAGGGCGGAAGCCGTCTTGACATTTCTGTGCATAAGCGTTGTTATAAGATTGTGTTACCAAACGCCAAAAATTGGGCTCGATGGGTCCGTTTTTCTTGATCAGAAAATACTTTTATTTATAATATAAAAGTCCGAATCGCTTACAAGCTGAACTAGATGCTTGTTTACTTGGATTTTTTTTTTTTTTAAGGTGGTGATTTTTTTACCTTTTGTATGACTAAATCCACCCTATTTACATTAAAAAAAAAAAAATTGCACTCTAAAGTTCAATTGCAAAGCGATGGCCTAACTCATTATTTTTTTTCTATCTTCTTCTATTTTCTATTTAAGATTTATTTTCCATAATTAACATTTCACAAGTTCTTTTTAGTAAATTCTTAAATAATCCAATTACATTTTACATGTCCAATTTAAAAGTATCTCATTAATAGTATTGATACAGTAAAAAATTGAAAAGTCTCTTTTT
This sequence comes from Eucalyptus sideroxylon, assembly GCA_014182405.2. NCBI lineage: Eukaryota > Viridiplantae > Streptophyta > Magnoliopsida > Myrtales > Myrtaceae > Eucalyptus > Eucalyptus sideroxylon. The sequence goes on along the minus strand of CM024554.2, from coordinate 15,401,898 downwards.
TATCATTACTCTTATAACAACTTGTGTATTCTTTCTCTCTCTTATCTTTTTTTTTTTTTTTTTTTTCTATTTCATTCTGTCTCTCTTAAAGGCTCACTTTCTTAATGAATTTCTTACTTTTAGTTTCATTAGTCTAAAATATATATCAAATCTCTTTACAAACTTTATTAAAGAATGTGTCTTTTTATCTTACTATTGGTGAGATATTTTTTATACAGCATGCAAGACATTATAGAAATATCTAAGATAACATTAAAAACATTATACAAGATGAGATATCATGATATCTTTTCATAAATGCTTTATAGATATTAATTGTTGTTAATCCAAAATAATGAGGTTTCTAAAATTACATTAAAAACATTATACAAGATGAGATATCATGATATCTTTTCATAAATGCTTTATAGATATTAATTGTTGTTCATCCAAAATAATGAGGTTTCTAAGATAACATTAAAAACATTATACAAGATGAGATATCATGATATCTTTTCATAAATGCTTTATAGATATTAATTGTTGTTAATCCAAAATAATGAGGTTTCTAAAATTACATTAAAAACATTATACAAGATGAGATATCATGATATCTTTTCATAAATGCTTTATAGATATTAATTGTTGTTCATCCAAAATAATGAGGTTTCTAAGATAACATTAAAAACATTATACAAGATGAGATATCATGATATCTTTTCATAAATGCTTTATAGATATTAATTGTTGTTAATCCAAAATAATGAGGTTTCTAAGATTACATTAAAAACATTATACAAGATGAGATATCATGATATATTTTCATAAATGCTTTATAGATATTAATTGTTGTTCATCCAAAATAATGAGGTTTCACTGGCATTTTAAAAACTATTTTTTATGAAATATTTTTTAATTAAATTTCATCTTTAAAGTTTCGCATTGGAGAAGCGTAATTATGATTTTATTTTAAAAAACCTTGAAAGAGATTTTTTTTTACATATTAATTGATCATCCCATTATATCTAATGTAGATAAGACTGATGAGAAGGGATTTGATGGTGATATACATAACAAAAATGAAAATTTATAAATAAATGATTGGGTTAAATACCTGTCTATGTTTAATCTTTTTCAGATTCTATTGACCAATTCATCAATAAATTTGCCTGACGATGTAGAAAAGAATTGGGTTTCTATTTTTTTTGGGTAAAAATCTATTTTTTTATACAACTAACTTTGGTAAAAGTACAATCTATCAATACGAAAAAATAATGCCTGTAATGTACTTCGAAATTTCGTCCTTTTGGTGGTAACTAGATCCTACGTAGAGATAAAAAAAGAAAGAAAGGAAAGTAAATATATTTGGAGCTATCACTTTGAATTGAATTGAATAATTGATGGCAATTTGATTTTTCGGATAATAATTGGGTGGATTTAGTTATACAAATGGCAAAAGTAGTGTTGTCGCCTTTTTAATGATGACAAATTGATCATTGAACTTTTGCTCAGTACGTGACACATATTATCCTTAAATTTCTAATTTGTTTAATATCCCTAAAACATTAGCTTAATTTGTAATGTTGTCTTTGAATTTTAAAATTGATCATTAGCCTCTAGAATTTTGATATATGTTTAACTCAATCTCTAAATTGTATAAAAAAATATCGAACATTTTTATATGGTTTAAGGATTAGATTGAACAACAAATCAAAAATTTATGGATGGCATTTAAGGGCGCGTTTGGTAACGTTTACGTTTCAAAAATTGTTCCAAGGAATGTAAATAAAAAAAAGTGTTTTCATTAGGGAGCAGTTTTGAACAAAAAAAACGCGTTTTGGTAAGTGTAAAAAAAAACTGTTCTTGAAATAAAAAAGAACATGTAAACACGTTTAGTAATCGCAGTGAATTTATGTTCCTAGAATAAAAAAGAATGTAAACACGTTTGGTAAACTGTACAAAATTTCTGTTTTTAAAATTTTAAAATATATATATATATATATATATATATATATATTTTAAATAAAGTTTAAACTTGATATTGAATTGTCATTCTCATGAAATGCTCATTAATTTTATTTTGTCCATGGTGAGTGAAGACAAACATTTTGAACATGATCATATGGCATACTTGGTAGAACATGATTGGCCTCATAAAAATTCTTCTATACAAAAATTATATGCGAGGAATAGATACTATTGACTTTTAGATAAGACTTCTAGCCAAAAGGGGGGAAGAAGAATTTTGCACATGATTCGGACATTGATGATGATCCAAGTGAAAAATAGGATTTAAGATTACCGTCGTTTTGGAAAGAAAGGTCTAGATGATTGTCTAGATTACTGAATGAGTTTGATCTAACTTTAAAGTAATTATTGATATCTACTTCATTAGATTTGTATGAGTCATAATTCAACTTTAGATGTGTTGCGTAACAAAGAAATTGTGCAAGTTTCTCTAGATTTTGAGAGGTGTCACGAATTGTTGTTAATCTTGATTCGATAACACACAACATAAGATGAGTCGATAACACAACATAAGATGAGTGTATAGCCCTTTAATCAATAAAGTGTGAGGTTAAGCATTTATGAGGATAATGGGTAAACGTTGGAAAGATACACCCAAGTGGATTTCGTTTTGTTAATTGACTGGGCATTCCTGCATTGGAAACCGATCGATATTGCTGAGCTAATGATGGAGCTTTACCACTTTTGCCAATCATAAATATTAATCGAATACACAAGACCATCATTCTTGAGCCGAAGAAAACAGAAGACACATGATGATCGAACGCAAAGTCCAATTTGATAAAAAAACATGAATGAAGTAACGGTGGATAAGAAGACAGCCAAAGTTCTTCCAGGACTCATTGGTGTTTCTTCCATTCCATTACACTGCCAACTATAAACTGTCCTTGCTAAATTCACATCCACGGAAGGAGGAGTAGCTCCAAGCATTTTACAAAATTCGACTGTTCTTCCGCTCAAGGGTTCTTTCTTCTCTTTATTTTGGGAAGAAAGAGACGGATGCATAATCTTAAACTCTAGAATGACCTAATCAAGGCAAAACAAACGATCATCCCTCCATGCCTCCACCATCACATGTACTGTAAGTGTATGCATGCCATTTTTGTCACTGTGGAAGTTGCCTGCAGGTTGGACAATACCACTTCCCCTTGAATCTTGTCTCTGGTGTCAGCCCAACGCACGAGTAATGGAACCATTCACCTCCTTGGCACTGTCAATCACAGTTGGGACATTAGAGAAGAGTGTCCACCAATCAAAAAGAATAGTTGAAAAGGGGAACATTGACAATGCTATAACTGTCACTGCTCTCTCCCTCTGCACTAATCTCAGCACATAAATACAGCCGTTTCAGAATAATGGAAGAAAAAAATGAGTGCAATACAATTGACGTCCGTTGAACCAGATCATTATTCTAAAGGCCAAGTCCTAGAGGATAAAGACTGACGGAGTAATCTATATTTCAACAGAATCCACACAGAAACTGTTTGCGATGATAATTTGGTGAAAAACAGAACTCCGGATATCGCTTCCATTTATAACAGTCATAAGAGATAAGAAAATATGATTGTTTATCGTAGCATAAAAGGCTGTACAGGACACACATACAATAGTTAATAATTCTAGAAAAGCAGTAACCTGTGCCGCAAGCCTAGTTTTAAGAGACTTCACCTGTCATTTCTTAGGTTTTGGCTTGTTGTCCGTTTGCCTGGGATTCTCTGCTTCAAGCAACGAAAATACAAAACAATAAACAAAAAGCATTCTACCGCTTCCAGCTATTCAAAAGATCGACGGGCTCTTGAATCTGATTCTCTATGTGAGGCTTATAATGTTGTGACATGGAGAAGTGAGAATGGCTATGCATCACCTGAAACAGTCGGAGGCAGAGGTAGTTGAAAATAATCGGCATTTACATTGCCATTGAAATCTATTCCGACGCACACAGCTTCATAGAACATGGCGAGCGGGTCCTGGTACATGATGTAGCCAGCCAGCCTCCTTCCCTCACAGTATTGCTGCAGAAAATCCTTCACATTCTGTATGCTTTTCTTGCAAAAACTGAAATGGAAGCAAGAAAGACAGGACTATATTGCTGCACGATACATATTTAGAACCCCAATTTCCCAAAAAAAGGAATGTCATCTAATTTTTTAAAGGAAAAGATCGATTGAAGTTCTTACTCAAACATTTGATACTGATCCTCACCGTTGGATGGTACCGCACCCGGATTGTGCTGAGTGTCCAGAATCGCATGGCTGACCATACCGACTCTTCCATGGAGTTCGAGTTTTGTGGTATGATTGGTTTCCACTGATAATTTTTAAAGAACTTATGTTAGAAAGTGTCACAACAATTGTAATTAGTAAATAACACAACATTATAACAAAACATACTGGAAGTGTCATTACAGAAAGTATTAGCAAATAGCAAACATCATCGGTGCGTGATCAATCTTCGAACTTGTCGATAGTGTTCGACAGTGCCTGAACTCATCACGCAAACTAGTTCATCAAGAAAAGTTTCTACCCTATTGTAAGGACAATCAAATGCACCGTGAGTATGAATGATCTCGCTGCTCTGCTCGCTCGCCCAGATCTCGAGCGAGCAGACGAGCTGCTGTCGCAGATCTGGGTGAGCAACGCTCGCCCAGATCTGCGAGACTCGCTCGAGCAAGCGGCTCGCAGATCTGGGCAAGCGCTGGCTCGAGCGAGCCCTAACACTCGAGCTCTCGCCGAAGTGAAGACAATCAGTGAAGGAGGAGCAGTGACCACGTTTACCTGGTGAAGGAGCAGCGGCTGTCGAGACAGAGGCCGCTGTCGGCGCCGGAGAAGACGATGGAATTCTCTGCTCGCAGGAGGAGACGCTCGTCGCAGGAGGAGACGCTCGTCGCAGGTCGCAGGAGGAGAAGCTCGTCGCAGGTCGCCGGAGGAGAAGCTCGTCGCTCGTCGCAGGTCGCAGGAGGAGAAGCTCGTCGCGGGGGGGAGAGAGGCGCTGTTCGAGCACTATCCAAGAAATAAAAAAGGAACACAATTTTGTTCCTTTTATGTTTCTGATTTGTGCACAAAATTTTCTTGTTTCTGTTTCTTTTTTTCCTGAAAACAAAAGAAAAAAAAAATAAAAAAAGTGTTTAAAAACAAAAAAAAGAAATACAAACAGACGCAGCCTAAAGGTTCAAATGATTACATCCAACGAACAAAAAGTCATTCCCCCGTTATCACGTGCGCATCACGTGAGGGAACGGATATTTCTTCAAGAACCTTCCCCCCCTCCTCTTCCTCCTTAATTCCCACTCAACCCAAGCCCTAGCCAGTACCTCATCCTCTCTCTCTCTCTCTCTCTTTCTCTCTCTTCGCCGGAGCGCGGCGGCGGACGGCGGCGGAGATGTCGCACTTCGGGCGATCGGGCCCGCCGGACATCACCGACACCTACTCCCTCCTCGTCCTCAACATCACCTTCCGTACGTCCCTCCCTCCCTCCTTCCTCTTCTTCGTTCGAACTTCCGGCAATCCGCCGTCGTTTCGAGCGCTCGCTTCTGCGTGTCGTGGTTTTTTGCTGATATACGTTTGCGTTTTCTCGTTTCCTTTGTGGGCGGCCGCTTCCGGTTTCAGGTACGACCGCCGATGATCTGTTCCCGCTCTTCGACAAGTACGGCAAGGTCGTCGACATCTTCATACCGCGGGATCGTAGGTCCGTGCTCTTTCTCCGCCGCGTACGCTTGCGTGCTGTTTTTCGCGGCGTCGTATTGGTATGGGGGGAAATTGATTGAATTGATTTGAGTTTGTTAGGGAAGGAAGTGTAGAAATCGACAAGAAGGGTTTCGCGTGAACTAGTTCTGGAAAAGTGGAAATCTTGCTGCCTTTTTTGCTTGATTCAATCGTGGAAATTGGTAGTGTAGGATGCGTGAATGCTGCCTCGGCTTTTACTAGTGGGATTGCTTCACTCCGCAGCAGCAGACTGCATTCAACTGTCTTAATAATGACACGTTCACTGCAGCTGCGTAGAGAGCTTTGGCTCTGCCGTGTGCTGTGCTCGTGGGTGGTTCCGTGTGCTCTTGCGAATCTGCCTCTTTTATCTTTGTGTGTTTCTACGTTACGTCTATTCTTTCAAGGAATGAAATTTCTTCTGAAAGTTCGATTTTTTTAAATTAATTGTGGGCTGAATTTTGTGGTGAATGCCTTCTGCTAGTAAAGGCATTAGCTTGATGAGTTTTGCGTTTGCTGTGTGGTGAACCTGTTACGCTATTGAAGGCCTTAGCATATCAAGTTTTGTATTTACCGCATCAGATTGATTGATTTGGCCCTGATCAAGAGTACTGACTTCTAGATTTGATAGAGCCTATTGGTCTAAATTGAATGACTCGTGTTTTTTGCTTATATATGTATTTTTACATCACATTATATAATGCATAAAATTGTGTAGAAATGGAAGATAAGACTATGCAGTTGATGAGTATTGCGCCGTTCTGTCTATGATATAGCACTGATTCTTTAATACTGTGCAATGCAATTAGGACGGGTGAGTCACGGGGTTTTGCATTTGTTCGCTACAAGTATGCTGATGAGGCCCAGAAGGCTGTGGAGAAGCTTGATGGTATGTCTTTATTTCTGCATCCAGACAAGTCAATTGGAGCATGTCTATGTTATCCATATTAATGTTCTGCTATACTCATCTGTTTACAGGAAGAGTTGTTGATGGCCGAGAAATCACTGTGCAGTTTGCAAAATATGGGCCTAATGCTGAGAGGATGTAAGTGCTGATTCTTTGGTCAATTTAGTTTTCAGATACTCTAGTATAGCAGTACTTTAGTTAGGTTTCTTTATCGTAAGCTAGGGTTATAAATGATGAAAGGATGTAGTTCTGATTCATTGGTCAATCCACTTGGCAGTTTACTCTGACATATTACTGCGTTTGGGTTTTTCTGATAAAAAGGAGCTGTGATTTATACAATTACTTTAGAAGTTGACTGACCAGATTAGAAAAGTGCCTCCCTGGAATAATTGGACATGTAAATGCCTAACCTGGAGGTGATTGGAATCTGATTTTCTGGGCTGTCTCTGATAGTATGCTTCAGTTGTTTTAGCATGGCATTGTGAGGATGGGTGGGATGGATCTTTAGATTGGTTTGAGAAGTTGCTGTGTCTCCATGTTTGAACATACTCAACTGGCAATTGTGAGTTTTTTAACAAACTGCCTGCATCTTTATTGTGGGGTCATTATGAGGAAAACTTCAGCTAAACGGGGTTACTTTTAATGAGTACTCTGATTGCACAATCCATGTCTGCTGGTGGTGCTTAATGTGGTAGAACCATACAATAACAAAAATAAGACCTTTACAGATTGATGATTAAATATGAAGCAAAAAGACACATGGTCAGATGTGGATGTACTTGCGTGATAATGTTATCCATGTTAGATATTTATGCTAATAAAAGAAAACGATGGCTCATTTTTATTTCAGATATCTATGGGCATCTAATCACTTGGGGAGCTGATATGATTTTGTTTCGGCTGCTCACTGATGGCTCATTTTTATTTCCTTTTGCAGTCACAAGGGGAAGATAAGTGAAAATTTACCAAGATCAAGGTACAGATCAAGAAGTCGCAGCCCTCGGAGGAGGTAATTTCATGTCAGATCAAAATTTTATTTACTTTCGGAGATGGTCTTCTTTAACATGTTTCATAATTTTTGGAGATGCACCTCTAAAAAATTGGAATTTTAGTGCATATCTGGATTGATCACCTTTTGTCTTTTGCGTATAAATCTCGTGGCACCCGTAGTTTGATAATTTTTAATTCGAAACACCAAAACTCATGTATATTATATTTTTAAATTTGTGTATATTTTAATTTTTGACAGAAAAAATAAATTCTGCTTATACTTGAATATCCTTGAACAAACAAGCTCTACAAGTTTCATTTTATTCATTCTGCAGTTTCAGAATTTTCGATACTGCTATTGTTCATTTATACTTTTTGGAGTTAGCTCTTGCAACTTTTCAAACCTTTATTATAGATTGTGTCTTTCCCTGGTTCGTGTTATTTTTACTGGCTAGTGGTATGGGATAGCATGTTTGTCCTTCATGCGCAACTTTCTTTTCTATTGAAAGTGTAGTCTTCTCACTATGGTTTTTTTCTACTGAGTTTGTAAACATGTATCGAAGTGTGTCGGTTACAGCTTCTGATGCATGTCAATAGAATATGACTAACAAATTTGGGATCATGATTTTCTGTATGATATTTGAAATTTTTTGTGCCGTCGTTTTATTTAGAAGCATGAGTGGATTTGCCTAAACAAAAATCAAGTCATTTTCTTTCTCTAGTTCAAAAGTCAGAAGGAAATTTTTGAAAAATGATGGAAAGGTTACATGTATTGTCAATATGTATGTTTTGAAAATTTTCAAGGGTTCTGCATTTGATAAAAGTCACATTGTGTCGTCCGCAACATCTAAGAAAAGCTAAAAATACTTTAAAAGAAGTTTTACCAAAATGTCAAAGAGTATCAAACTCTCGTCTTTGGGGTTTTGAGTGTCCCTCCACCTAATAGCTTAAGGGCCTATCTTAATCGATTTTTACTTGATTAAAATTGTGGAATACTCAATTTGATTAATTTAAATTCTGAACTTTCACAGAATGCGAATGTTGACACAGAGATTCACATGTAAATTTTTTCAAAAATAGATTTTGGTGGGGGTCAAAAAAGTACCTTTTGCTTCTACTTTAGTACAAATAAACAGGCCTTCAGTTTTTCATTTGGATGTTCTACATGGTATCAGAGCTGAATATCATTCTTCACGATCCATTTACTATTTTGGATTGTGTGTTGTTCTTGTCTGACTTATTTCCTGTTCGCCAATTTCTCGTGTTGTTCTTAGTCCGTTTTGCATGTAAAATAGGGTGTTAAGGATTTTTACATCCCTTGTCTATGGGGGGTATCAATAAGTTTTGTGGACATGTAATTTTCCTTGCTTAATAGTTGAAGCTTTTGGATTGGATGTTCACAAACAATCAATTGATTTCAATATCTGGCCTCTCTTACTTTTTCTTCACTTCTTTCCAATCCAAAAAATTTGGTTGCTGGATTTTATATCGGATCCTTTTACCTGTGTTTTTCCCCTTTTTCTGAGTTAGCTTTGTTCCATGGTTGCTGTGTCTTCATTGTGAAGTCTCATTCAAGTGCATCGATTTGTTTTTTGCCTGTGGAAAAAAGTTGGCCTCTCTCTGAAGTTGTTGAAAAGATTGTCAATAAAGGCCTAGGGTAGGTTGTTTTGATGATAGATTAGACAAATATATTACAACTCATGTATCTGATCACCTTAGCTCTATTTCTGTCATCTTACTTATGCATTTGTTTTCCATATAAAGCAATTATTTCTCTTCAGAATTTTGTCAGCCCCTTTCTCTTCGTTTTCTTTAAATTAAATTATATAAACATTTTTGGGACTGCGTTTGTTTTATTTGTCTGAGATGGTTTTAGCAACAATTGATGCCATAAGCTTTTGTAATTTGTTTGTCCCGATACAAATTTTTTCATCTCCATTAAATAAATCAGTTGATGTTACCATCTGCCAGGTATCGAGATGACTACAGGGACAGGGATAGGGATAGGAGGAGAAGTCGCAGCCGAAGTAGGGATAGGTATGATCGTGATAGGTATCATGGGAGGGACAAAGATGATCGTCGGCGGAGCAGAAGCCGCAGTGCAAGTCCTGATTACTACAAAAGTCGGGGTAGAGGCCGCTATGATGATGAGCGCAGGAGCAGGAGCAGGAGCAGGAGTCGGAGTCGAAGTCTAAGTCGCTCCATGGACAGGTTGTGTCACGATGATCGTCTCCGTGCTTTGCACTGTTTGAACTGCCTTTTTACTGATTTTTCTTTGTTTCTGTTTTCTCTTGTAGTGCTTCCCCTCGGCGCAGTCCACCACCTCGCCACAGCGCCAGCCCTGGAAGGAGTCCTTCTCCACGCAGGTCTCTCACTCCTAGGGGTGACAGCCCTGATAGACGCAGTCGTGATGGACGATCTCCGGTTCGAAGTGTTTCGCCCCGAGGTCGACATTCTGATTCTCGAAGTCCTTCTCCTAGGAATTCAGACGTCGACGTGAGTTATTGCTTGGTTACGGCTTATTATTGAGTGGGAGGCCCCATAATTGGATGCTGACATTTACTATTCTTCTGTGGCAGGACTAAGTGTTCTGGAAAGCATTGGGCGGATGGGGAATGCTTGGCTCTTTAAAAATCTCTTTTCTGCGGCTTCAACTGTTGAACCTAGATATGGTCGTTGTTATCTGAACTTAATTGCTGCTTTTGTTAGAACTGGATCTTTTAGGTGTTTTATTTACCTTCTGAACTTTCATGCATTCTAGAGTTAGCCAGCCAGATGGTATCTATGAACACTATGGTGTCCTAGCTTGCTTGAAGTTTTGTGCACAATGTTTTGTCATAGACTCTCTCTCTCTCTCTCGGCCCCTGCTATGTTTCTTTTAGATCCTGTAGTGTCTGTCGCCTTTGATTTCTATTCATTGCTTTGGCTAAGAATTGATGGTTGTGTTGCATCTATATTCATTGTGTCCATTTACACATTTTATAGTTATGCTCGGGAAGCTGAGTGATGGGCATGAGTTGTTGATACTGTTGCTGTTGATTCACGTGATTGATCGTTGGTGGATGATCGAGATTTTGGTGATGGGTGCATCAAATTGGCTGATATAGCAGTAGATAGCAGGGCAGGACAGTAACTAATGTTGCCTAGATGTTTCGATATGGTAAGGTCTATTGCTGTTAATCTTCATTTTTAGGAAACTTAATATCCTTGCAGATGCTGATTCTTGACTTGATTGTTGCGATGGTTGATGCCGATTCCGTCCGTAATGAATGAACCTGTGAGTTTGCTGTGATGGTCTGAGGTGGCCAACGAGTGAAAATGCTTGATCTGTAGCAGTTGCTGCATCTGGGCTTTGTTGATTCGTTAATCTCGACGCTGATGCTTAGTAAGAATGGCTTTTGCCAATCTCTTTCCAGCTACTTTTTAGGAAATGGTAACATCTTTATAGTTGGTTATGCCGTCTGGGATTTTTTTCCCCTTCACTAAACCACCTTTAATTCATCTTGGAGGGATTGTAACTTCTGTTGCTTAATGTAGTGAGGATGTAGATTGGGTCCGTGATTGTTGCAGTTGAAGTTGTAGCTGCTTTGTTAATGGTTATACGTGTGTTCGTGCGTAACTTTCCGGCCTTAAGATATAAACAACCGTAGCGGGGCTGTTGCTGGGATCGGGTCAGAAGCAGCAGCTATTATTGTGGACCATCGCTGCGTAGCTGGTCTTGCTGGCTTGTGGTTAATCAGTTATGAACTGATTTTGTTGAGCACTGACAAGTATGTTTCGTCTGCGGTGGAATGGTTTATCTTATGGTTAATGGTATCACAGACCTCACATTTAACTTAACTAGTGGTTATTTCTGCTATCTAAGCAATCGTCTTTTTTAATATTTCATATGAGAGGCTGTCATTGTATACAAGCGGAGCATATGACATTTACTGATGTGCTTTCCTATATAATATTCCACAGGTGCTTGTAAAGCTGTAGATAATGCACAAGTCGGTTTGGACACATATTGTAGGTCTCTTGTTCTTGATGTTGTGTGTACTGACGTCTAACTTCCAAATATTTACTATTCCAAAAGTTGACATTTCTAGATTACTATTTTCAGGCTGGCTAGGCATGCTTGGTAGTACTGTTGTTTAAAATTGAATTGATAGGACACGCATAAACCATGCTTTATGGTAGTGGCTTTATGCGTCCTCGTGGTCTGTGGAGTAAGATTGCAGATAGATAACAGGCTGATGCCCTGCTTATACCCATTGAAGAAAAGTTGATGCTGCTCCAGACAGCATGATCACTTCGAGTTGCAGAAGTCAGCATTTCCCTTTGTTTTTAATGGTGACTTTGGCTTGAACTTTTAGTTACCGGTTAAGTCTATGTTTCTTCAAACGGGTGGGGGAATGATAAGAATCAGTTAAAGATTAGGCAGGTTCTGTGCATTCCATCTTCCAGTTCTGGTCTCTTACGTGTTTGTGGGGATCGACTTCTGCTAGATAATGTCTCAACGTAAAATGTGAAAAATTGTTGAAAGCTGTCGGTAAGCCCTTGGAATTACTTGGCAGTCCATTTTATTTAGATCATGAAAAGTTTGAGAAGGAGGGATGTGCTTTGAGGGGAAAATGAGGGAGGGAGAAGAAATCTACCTTATTGTAGATAGGTAAACAGTGGCTAAGATTTTACAGATCATAAGCTGAGGTGAAAATGAGGATAATGCCCAAATTTGAGAACCTCACGCACCATGGAGAGGGGTCATTGTGTTTGCGGTAACTTACTCGCAAGAGTCATGAGGGAGGGTCCGTGCTAGATGTTGGTTTTCTCATTCCTCGGTCGTTTTGGCATTTACTTGTCGGTTTTGCTGAGTTTAAGGATCTGTGGAGAGCCGTAGCTTAAATTACATCATTGGTCACAATATCGAAGCCATACTGGCCTTCGGCTGAAAACTTTTGGATAGTTCTCTAAAAGATACTATATTTATCCCAGGGCTCGTCATTGGCAATGACCCTTAGCTAACCTAAAGAAGGAATTTTACTCCAAATTAAACATGTGCAAATCCAACTTTTGTTGCATGGCACTCTTCAGGTTATCAGGAAAATACACTTGAATAATTTATGCCAGATTGTATATGCTTCGGTGGCCCTCTAACAAGCACTATTCAGTTTGAGTGGTCAGGAGGAGATCCGGTCTTATTGGAAAGTGCATCTTGATTACAAAGCAAGAAAAACATTGTACTTCAAACTACAAAACGATCAAAACCTTGCGCTCTTTTAAATCTCGAATGCACACCTTGCTAGTTGACACGGGGTCTTTCATCGTCAAGCAGATCCATCATGTTCTTATATTGCTGATCAGTCTGCTATCTGCGAATCAGCGACCAGCAGCTTGGCGCGGTTTCTCTTTTTAGGGACGCGGCATCCCTAGTTTGAAAACAGGGAGTAGAAGGCGAAAGGGAGCGGAGGTCGAATCCTTTGGCCTCACCCGACTGCTAAGCAGTCACGGTCCTGATTTGCCCATCGCTTTTGCTTTAAAGCTCCCGTGTTATCGCATTAAGTTTTGAGAACAATTGGGTTTTCTTCGAAGACGTCTACTTGGAGGAAATTAAGGGACAAGCAGGAAGGCGGTGGAATCCTCCCTTCCGATCTTTGATTTCCAGAACGATGCATGTAGTAATTGTCATAGAAAGGGAAACAAGAAAATCCGAAAGACATCAATTTGCAAACGAAATCAAATCTCGAAGCGCAGTCTGTCATGTCCGTGTCTATTCTGAGGCGGCTTAGTCATTCCTCTTTCAAGTTAAAATATATAAAAACACCACCTCCAAACAGCCGCAGTACAGCTTTTAGGGGGCAAAGAAGGATTTAAGCAACTTCTTTCTTGGCTTACCACTCGCGGCACTGTTTAAGCCTGATCGTGTTTGTGAGGATATAAAAGGCACAAGTACGTTCGAATGAACTCGAGTGGACCTCGTGTAAATCTCTGGACTTCAATATCGTCAGGCAATTTTCAAGAAAAGTCCTACATCTTCCTTTTGAGTTTTGAATACCAGAGCTATGAGCAAAGCAATAAATGAGGACAGAGTTGCTGGAACAAATACAACTTGCGGATACAATCTGTTTGGTGTACACCCAACCTTTGTAACGACGTGAGCACAGTTGATAGACTATACAAAAACCTTACTTCACAGGAATCAACCTTTCCACCCTTTTCATGCATCTCAGGAATGCACATCAAAGGAAAATCCTATGTAGACATCTCAGCCAGTCTCAATGAGCATCCACGTGGCTTTTGGTTGACAGAAATCTGGGAATTTACCCATCTTCCATAAAGGAGCTGAATGAAACCAAAGTTTCATGTTTGGTTTTGAATTAGAGACCTTAAAAATGATGAATCGATGTTTTCTTCTGAATCCTCACTATTCGAGAAAGGATGCATGTGTGCGTGTTCTTTGGCTCAGATGATTTCCTGTTAGCGTGTTAAAATGTCCATCCCTTGATTATCGAGTTTCCCTCCAGGTAGCATTAGAAAAGCTCTTCATTTCCGTTTTCTGGTCTGCAACATTGGTATTCAAATAGACTGTTGGGGGCAATCTAGATATCTTGTTTTGTTTTGAGGAAAATTTGAACCTCAACAATAATGAATTTGCCATCACACCAACTGAACTCAGTCCCATGAGAGCTCCAGCAATTGAGGGAGTGAGTGTTATCCCAGTCATTGGCAGCAACACTCCAGCAGCAATTGGAATCCCCACCTACAAAGAGTCAATAGTCAAAATGCTGCAATTCAATGGGTGAATAATGTATTCAGGCATACCTATAAATTCAATGGTCAATAATATATTATTCAGATAAACCTCTAAATGTATGCATGCACGTATCAAGATGCTTAAGAATGGATAGAAAAGTGTAACCATATGTGCAATGTGCCAACTTCAGAGGTAACCTTTGAATCGTTTACATGATTATGGCAGCTAATCTAATGGACTGCATTTCAGGTCATCTGAAACAAGCCATCAACTAGTAACAAAGTGGCTTAACTGTGATCTTACATCTTGCTCAATTATTCTCACTTTGAATTATTCCAATTTATCATACAAGCAGACCAACAAATATCTTTCTTTTTCTGATTTTGTATATTCAAACTTGGAATTATTGGCAATGTTTGCATCTTTTATTTTCATGGCAATGTGCAGAAGTATCAGTGATGGTTTTAAAGGTCCTATATGTATTGGCTAGGCAAAACTGCAGGAAGAGAGAATCTCACTCAAATCCCCAAATGTTCCTGAGTGGAATGGCTCCGATGGTCGAGTAAATTCCCAAAATTTGTTTGTGAGATGGAGTTACTGGCAACTAAACTTAATGACGTAATTTAAATTGTCTGCTATTTCTAGAGGCATAATGTTGCAGATATTCTTCTGATGCCCAAAAAAGAAGGGTAACTGTAGAAAAGTACAAACCCCAAGTACTTAATGCACGACTTACAATGTTGTAGGCAAATGCCCACCAAAGATTTTGCTTGATAGTTTTCATAGTCAGCTGGCTCAGCTCCAAAGCATCAAGCAACTGCACGGAGACAAATCAAATCGAACCCAATATTGGAAACAAAACAAAATAACCATTAAGATAACACCAGAATAAACAAATCAACATTAAGTGGAGCTCAAAGTAGAGAGATCTTTTTAGTGTACAAAAAGGCAAAAGAGTCTTATGGGTGTTTTAACGAGACATCATATGGTCATCTTGAAGTATGAAAAAAAGATTAATTGCAATCATTATGCACGGTCAGTTGCATGGGTTTTTGTCATAGTGTTCCAAATAAAAGTACACTGTACTAGATACAGATATCCAGGGCGCATTCAGTGTGCTGGGACCAACTTTATATCCTAGTGAACAATGTTTTCCTAAAGTCTGTCCTCATAAGCCACCCTCCACCCTTTAAACAATGCTCTTACTCTAGATTTGTATCTTCTTACTTAAGCCTCTAGAGTTTGTCTTTGCTCGTGTTCAAATAACGTGAAACCTATATGGAACAATCTAATCCAATATAAATCAGGAATGAAGGTGCTGACGGTGAACAGTAAATTTAGTGTTCAGGTTGAATTATTAGGCATTTTAGCAGAAATGGATGAACGTTTGTAGAAAAGGTTTGATTGAAGTACTTGTTTAAAACAGGGGATTTCAGAGAAAGGGTCGTTAATCTTTAGCCATCATATCTAAGGTTCTTATGCATCACAATTAAAAAAAATAACATAAAATTGTATCACACAACTTAATAGCAAACGCTTGCTCAAAATGCAAACTTTATTACGTCAATGACTCTACTAAACCCTGCTCCAAGTTGAAACTGGAAACTCTTGAACAGAAATATAGTATCCTAATCAAATAGGAGTTGCAAACACAATATCCATTTCCAAATAGGAAATTATAAGTGAGGAGTGACAGTGTCCTGCTGATTTGAGATGTGCAAAGTTCTTTAGTAAAAGGTGCTAAAATGTCTCTAGGAATTTTATTAACTGTTATTAGAGTTACAGTCTATTGCTCAAAATGCAAAATTTATTACGTCAATGACTCTACTACGCCCTGCTCCAAGTTGAAACTGGAAACTCTTAAAACAGAAATATAATATCCTAATCAAATAGGAGCTGCAAACATGATATCCTTTCCAAATAGGAAATTACAAGAAGTGAGGAGTGACAGTCTCCTGCTGATTTGAGATGAGCAAAGTTCTTTAGTAAAAGGTGCAAAAATGTCTCTAGGAATTTTATTAACTGTTATTAGAGTGCGGATGTAACATGTAACATAATAATGAGGTTGTTGAAAACTGTAATTAACCCGTGAGATAGAATGTAAAATGTAAGGAATGAACTACTTTACTAACCTGGGAGAGCCTGTTTCCCATCAGGACAACAGAAGACACCTCAGTAGCAGCTCCAACACCACTGCCCATTGCCACTCCAACATGTGATGAAGCTAAGGCAGCAGCATCATTTATCCCATCACCAACCATAGCTACAACTTTATCATCCTGCTGTAATTCACTGATGAATTTCTTCTTTTGATCTGGTTTAACCCCAGAAATCACCTGCTTATTCAGCATTATCATGCTTATTTTGTAAGCAATTCCCTCTAGCTTTTCTAAAAGCAATGAATCGCTATCTACATTAACGAGATTAAAAAATACCTTTTCCAAGGGAATGCCAACCATGGATGCAACGTAGTCAGCAGTACTTCTTCTGTCCCCTGATAGCATGTATACATCAACTCCATGTTTGGACAATGATGATACAACATGCCTAGCATCTTCTCTGATTTGATCCTCGATATATATAAGACCAGCAAGACTATTATCTACTCCGACATAGACGACAGACTGATTCTTTGGCTCTTCCATCAGTCTGATGTCTGCATCGACTCCATGCCTAAAAAAGGAACATATGCACAGGGAGAAACAACAGTAAACGTTTTCAATGGTCTAAAAGTGGCAAGATCCCACTGTGGTAATGACAGATGCGAAAATACATAAAGACAGACAGCCAAAGGTAGCTTTCATGATCTAAGCTGTTTGGTTGAAAATATCGCCATAGCCCTACTGAGCTCCAGTTGATTTTTTCCTACTCACAGCTAGCAGACTCATGTTTTTGTACCACTATGTTATGTGTGCGAGGAGGTTCAGGCAAGGATCACGCATCAGAATGGGGTAGAGCATTCTTTTTTAAGTCTAGCTCTTTTCCAATGTTCATCAAATAGGCAAAAAGGGAAAAAAAAACAGAGCAATTGCGATGAAAGAAATTATAAACCTGACAATTCAATGCTCGATTGGATTCCTATCATGCATTCTGTTGCTCATGGGGTACACTTGCATCATGCTTTATTATTAATCTCTTCTTTAAGGTATGGCTTGCCTCACTCTGTTAATAGAAATGATGCTTTGAGCTTTGTAACTGAACTAGAAATGCCTCCTTGGCTACTTTGGAGAGTGAAATAGGAGGGCCATTGAGAGTCAAAGTGTTTTTTTTTTCAAATGTAATGAAAAGATGGTTACAGGTTTTGGAGTTGGATTACTGAAAAACTACTGTTTAGGATGGATGGTTTGTTAGACTTTGTAGGCTCTCTCTAATTTTTGTATAGGGGTGGTACCCACCCACTCACAAACACAAAAAAATTAATGCATCCTTTACTCACAAAATCAAATAAAACAGAGGATTTCTCACATGCAGCTGATTGAATGGACAAATTGAGATGTCATAGCTGTTGACCAATGTATGAATCATGGATGTGGAACAAATAGTCACTAATCAAACATCATGAATTGAACCAAGTCAACAACTCTGCAAGTAATTCCTATAATCAAATCCTGGCGATTATGCATATTGATGTGCAGGATGATAAGGCGTTACACAATGTCGAGTCATTATCTGTTCACTTAAAGGGTATTCATCTATTGTTCACTTAAATGGCATCCTTTAAAAAGCAATGCAAGCTTAGTCAAGCTGGTCATAAGACATTCTCACCTTCCCTACGAGGACATAATACGTTTCTATTTTCAATGAGACATTGTAAATTCCAGGTAAATTGTTATGAAAATGTTAGGAGACATAAGCCAGCAGCAGAGACATCTTTCAGAGAGTCCATGTCAGAACAGCACTAGAGCAAGTGTTGAGTTGTTCATTAGTTAGAAATTATTATATGAGCATGTACAGAGATGTCTTGATGAATAGACAAAAATCAACTAAAGACAAAAATCAATTAAGATTTAATTGTCAAATAGATAACAATTTTTTTTCTTATACAGACCAAATGTAAAACTAAGTAAAAAATAGAAAACAGTACAAATATTTGGTGACTGAGTTTACAAAAGGGCAAAGTTAGAAGAGATCATGCAAGGATTAAAATTAGCTTCTATGAAAAAGGACATTATAATGTAGGGAAGTATTTGGGAACTTAATTACCAATTCTGATTTATATGTGGAGAACAGTAAGGAATAGAGGGTACCTCCTAATCCATTCCAAGTTCCCTACAGAAACTCTTTTGTTGTTAATAACTGCCACTGCACCAGAACCAGGTTCTTCAATGAAAGTTCCATCTACCGCCTACAAAATAATTCAATCCTTACGCAGAGAGAATTTTTTTTTTTGGGGGGAGGGGGGTGATATAGTAAATTTTGCACTAAGAATTTTAAACTGACAACCCAATACCCACACAAGTCTTATCATGTACTAACTAATTCAGCAGATACAAAGTTCACTTGTTGACACAATTTGTTGATTTCAAATTCCTGCTCACGAATGTAAAGCATAGAGAAAATACTAGAATGGGAAACGCGGGTTGACTATCCGATTGTCATGCATTCTGACAAACCTTACTGTCCGCAGGTTGACATAGGAAAAACTGTTAAGCTTTTAACCAATTGATCATTGCTGAGAACTATTGTTCATAATCTAAAGAAAGCACCTTCACTTTTGGGCAATTCCGAGCTTGAGCTGCTTCTACAATTGCTTTGCCAACAGGATGAATTGTATTTGATTCAACTCCAGCAGCAAACTGAAGAACCTCAACTTCTGACAATGTGTCATCTGAATTATGTCTGTATAAATGACATATGTATGGTTACTTACCTTGTCAATAGTAATAACAACTCATGCATACAGCACTTCAGATAAATCATCTTTCACAGTGCTCCAATGTGATACAGAAGTAACAAACAAGATTACATTGAGCAATCATTCATTTCTTCTCAGAAACATGTCATGCATAATGGACACACTAAAAAGTTTCCTAGCTTGTTTTGTACATAGACTAGTAGAGATTTTTAGTAGATTTATCCAGCAGAATGAGGGTCAACTAGTTTGAAGATGTCTTAGTAACATTTAGTGTCACTTTAACATCCTCAATCCTCACCAGGGTAAATTTTATAAAAAAAAAGGTCATCTTATGGTAAAAATGATGAGGCCATGCAATAATCGCGTAGGAATAAGCAAGCATCTCCTTATCCAAGCAATTAACAGTTCTCAGGAATTAAATCGTGCAGGAAAACACTTCTTTTATGGCAATAATCATCCAGTTCCCTTTTTTAATGGGTTTGGATCCTAGATTAGAGAAAATGAATTATTTACCCTCAAAGGAATTATGTTCTTCTAAGCCTGTGTATGTAAAATTGGCACGGGAGTAATAGAAATGTAAATCTAATAGCTTCCTGACGTTGAACTCGTGTGGTTCCACATTGATCTGATTGCGAAGCACATTACTCATCCAAGTTTGGCCATATAGTGTGAATTACCTACCACAATGAGAAACATCAAATCTTTTCTTCCAAATTGACAACAAGAAGAAAAACATGAAAGCAATTTTTTCTTTCCAATTATGATGGAAGCTATACTCTACCTAAAAAGTATCATGCACCAAAAAAAATGCAGGAAAGTTGAATCAATTTATTGTAAAAGCAACCTGGTCTCTGCTCAACCTGGAATCTATTGGTTGTGCACATCCTGGGGTCACAACCTTTGTCACAACAGGTTTGCCAAGCGTTAAGGTCCCGGTCTTATCAAACACAACTGTGTTTACCATGGAAAACTTCTCCAGAACACTTCCACCACGTAAAAGCAAACCTTTTGTTGCTCCGAGTGAAGTTCCAACGAGCACAGCAGTAGGTGTGGCCAAGCCAAGTGCACATGGACATGCAACTACCTATAGTTACAAATAAAAAATCCAGTAAAAACCTGAAACCAACGTCCAATCGTTTTGTAGCCAAAGATAATAGTTCTTTATGTACTTAGTCTTTATTTGTTCTATGCATTTTAGAATGTCAATAAATCTAGGGCCATAAGATCTTACTGTTTCAGACATTCTGGCAAAACTCTGGCCAAGAACTGGCTGTGCAATAATAGTGATTAGATTTGTCACATCGCCAGGAGTTTGTAAGATTTCACAAAACTCAACTATGAGTCACGGTTTTAACTATACAAAATTTTTTAGTTTATGTTGCACAAGCATTGACGGCCTTTTTCCCTTCTGCTTTAGCTAGGGGCATTCCATGGTTGCACGAGACCCAAAATGCACTTCTTTGCTTCATTCATCTTACTAGTACTCCATGGGCAAGATCTCCATCAATTCCTCCATCCTTTTGCTAAATGGATCCAGGATATCAAAAGCACTCACATTTTAGGTCCTCCTAATCTTCAATTCTCACCATTTATAGCATTTGAACCTCTACTCTCACTTAAATACACCCCTTAGACTCTCTCTTAGATCAAGTTAAATAAAAAAACCCCTATGTTCCAATTTACTCCAGTTTGGTTTCATCTGCTAAAACCTTCATTTGCAAAAAGCATACACCAAGAATATCATCCTGAATATGTCCTGTTTCATCCATTACCTGTGCAAAGAGTAATAACTTAGGGCTGAGCCTTGAAGTAACCTAATGGTTTTAGGTTTCAGTTTCTCTCCCTGCATACCTACTAAAGTCTTTGCCCCATCATACATGTCCTTCGTCAGTTATATATAGGAAGCAAAGTATCTCCTCTCTTCTCTACAATCCTGTAAATTCTCCTATTTAAAATTTGCAAATTCTTTTGTTGATCACTGTACCTTTTCAACCATATTCCTGAAAAGCAATTTCTTCCAGGATTCAACTTAAGAAAAGAGTACTCATGCTACATAACACACCCCATCCCCTACTCCTTTATTGTGGCTAGGGTCCAGCCCAAGGGACAAAACTTACACAGGCGGTGAATCCATAATGAATGATATAAAACTATATTAAATTAATATTGAAAGTAATAAATATGTACTAGAATATGGCAGAGTTTAACCTGTGAGTTCCATCTTTTTCTACATAAAATATTTATAAATCCAAAACAATCTCTCTTTTTTCATGTACAACATTGTCGTAGTTTAGAAGTAAAAAACAAATGGTATTGAATACATAAAAAGAAGGAGAAAAGACAATTGGTCTGGTGCAGTTTACAAAAATGTCAAACCAAAAGTAGAACCAAATTTGTTGTTTTTGCTAATTCCCTGACTAAAACCAAATTAATATACTGAAAATCGAAGGTACTGGTGAGGCTGATTCCAAGGGGTTTTTATAAGTCAAACTTGCTTCTTGTAGAAAATAGTGCTTCTTCCTGTTAGATCCATTTCAACAGAGAAAGAAGTTCCCCAAACTTGAGCATTTGGTATCCTATCCCCTATTGGGCACTTCCTACTTTTGTCAACTAAAGATTGTTATGTGATGATCCAACACTTGATAATTCAACTAAATCAATCTTGAAAGACAAAAGAAGAAAACTGGATGAACGACAGCCATAGACACTCCTGACATCGAGAGTCAAAAGTGCAATCATGGTTCATTAATTATCAGTGACTATGTAAAGTAATTAACAAAGCATTGCAGCAACATGTGAGCACACGAAGCAAAAACACAACCTCGGAGGAAGTTTTGACATACCAGGACACTGCATGAAAGCTGCAGAGCCAAAGATACAGAACTTCCTTGATTAAGAGCAGCAGGTAGAATTCGTGAACCAAACACGTTCCAGAATACAAATGTAGCAGCAGAGAGAGCCATTACTCCATAAGTAAAATGGCCTGACACCTGATCAATCATTAGCAAAAATGGGTAAATCCACTTCAAGGAGATTTACTTTAACCGTCTCTCCCTAGTGGTAAGACAGATTCCGGTCTTTCCATATAGTTGCAATTTTTCAGTCAATTCCCATGCCTTTGTATTAATTGACAGCCTACTTTCCAAATGCCCCATGCCAATTTTGTTTAGCACAAATTTTTTGAATTTGCATCCTCGAAACTGGTAAGTTGTTTCCTCTTTCAAATGTAAATATTCAATAAAAGGGTACCATATCAAAGAATGCTTACAAGACAGAGCGTCCGCTATACATGTATGAATGAATGATAAATAAGATTTTATTAAGAAGGTACCAAGGGGACACCGCGCCCATAAAAAGTGGCTTCAGGTAGAAGCCACTCACATATAAAATTATGGACAAAACTGTGTCTAACATTTCCAACAAAGTAGCGTCCATCAAGGACAGAGATTATGACACAGTTCGCTTTGTTTGAGCCAGAAATTCAGCAATATAAAATATATTTCAGATTCTTCCCTTTTGAAAG
Organism: Eucalyptus sideroxylon; assembly: GCA_014182405.2. NCBI lineage: Eukaryota > Viridiplantae > Streptophyta > Magnoliopsida > Myrtales > Myrtaceae > Eucalyptus > Eucalyptus sideroxylon. The sequence goes on along the minus strand of CM024554.2, from coordinate 15,379,182 downwards.
ATCTAAGAATTATAGCCCTTTCAACTTATTCGGGGAAAAAAAAAAATCCTTCTAGGCACAAGAGATAGAATTTTCCTGTTTTCCTTGTCACAAGCAAATTAAAAAATTTGGCTATGAGTTTATTTACCTAGTTTTCAAGATCAACATTAGCATCCCTTGGGGGTTCATCATATCAAGAGTACCATGAAAGAGGTTTTGACTCAATATGGGTCCTTAGAGTCAACTTATTGTAGGTAGGAAATAATTTGTTTCTTATTCTATTGCAGACTCTGGGTAACAAGAGCAATGAATTCCACAGGAGAAGGATGAATATTAGCAACATACTGGATAAGAGGCTCCTATAGAAATCTATCTCAAGCAAATGCCAAAAAGAGTAAGTGCAAGTAAGACTCATTCGAGATGATTGTCATGTCGCCTTGTTGTTTGACCACATACTACACCAGTTGAGGTTTTGAGAAGACTGGTGCTAAGACCAGAGTTTTGATGCCGTATGGATCATGCAAAATGACAAGGAGAAGTCATGTAGTCTCTCCTAAGGGTACGACATATTCACTTCGCATACAAAATACTATATTCCAGAACTTAAATTGACAATCAATTCATGAGCAAGCTACAAATTGTGTATTCTTCCTTCTTCCACTGGTAATCTGCAATTTGTCTGGCATGATCCACCCAAAACATAGCAGTAAGTAATCATATCCTAACCGCAAGGGTGATAACCAAATTGTGGTTCAAGAAGAAAGTGACACAACCAATTCATTTGTCGAGACAGAAACATTGTGAAACAGATGACAGTCTAATTTAAAATTGAAAAGGCTAACTTTTCCAGTCCCTCTTAAAGCAAAGTATTTGATCAGGGTCTCTGGCATATTTATTTAATCATGCTAGGGTAAATTATAAGAACCTTGTCAGCCAACCGCTGTACAGGAGCTTCCCTAGTCTGTGCTTCTTCTACAAGACGAACTATATCTCCCATAGCAGTCTCACCACCTGGCCTTTGCACTTCAACTGTAAGTGTGCCATTAAGATTTATACTTCCGGCAGCAACTTGGCTCTGGTACAGATGAAAACATGTAGCAACAAGATACTAAAAGCTTATAAATCTGGAAAGGAGAACCTCCACCGGCAACAAGAGAACTTCCACAAAAGAGTCAAGGGGAATAAAGAACCAAAACTTGATCATAAACAACTCATAAGGGGAATGAAGAGACATTAAACAATGCGGCGATTTTGCAAATGCAAAACTGTAAGATATAAATGAAGAAAATACCCCCGGTAATTTAGTTGCTGGTAACGGCTCTCCTGTAAAACTAGATTCATCGACAGTGCTTCTACCAGCTCTCACTACACCATCTGCAGGAACACGGTCCTAAAATCACAGAAATTAAGATTATGGATCATAATCCTACCAGGAAACAGGTCAATGAATCATGTCTTCCAAGTGTATTTGGACATATCAATTGAAGGTAAATCCACAACCCTTAGATAATTTCTCAAATATGAGGTCCTACAATCGCACATATAAATGAAAAAGGTGAGATGAAAATGACCAGAAAAAAAGAAAAAAACTGAAGACCTGCAATCGAACATTTAATGACATTGTTCATGTGAATTGCGTCTATTAAGTAGATAATAGTATCTCTTCAATTTGGTTGTCCAGGTGGATTGTGTCAACAACGAAATGATTCTTCCAACATTTTTGAAGTTTCTTGTTGCAGAGACTTGAAGATACAGTTAATTTCAGTCAAATAGTCCAATAAAAAACTTAGCTATTAGGTGGAGGAATATTGCACAAATATACGACCCATATAAACCTTGTGTACAAGCGATGTGAGATACTTTAACATCCCCTCTCACGTGCAACCTGGTATGAAAACATGTGGAATTGACGAATGGGAAGCCTCACCACAAGAAATAATCTAGGGCAGAACCTGGCTCTGAATTCATGTTAGAAAGTCCAACTAAAGCTTAAACTATTAAATGGAGGGAGACTATATGAATATAAAGCCCATATAAACCCATAGACAAGCGATGTGGAATATTTTGACAAATTCAAAAACAAAAGAGGCAATTAGATCTCCAGTACAGGGAAAATTCTTAACAACAAAAATTCCAAAAGAAAATGGATAGCAATTTCACAAACACATGTTGATTCATCACATTTTTTAAATTTGAGATGTCTTAAGCATGAAAAATTGTAACATCTCCATATCAAACAAATAGTATACTAGTAAAGCTTAGCAAAAAATAAACAAAATGCAAGACTCTAGCTGTAGAATTTATGCATCACGGTGAAGTAAAAGTACATTTACTCACTCCAGGTAGTATAACAATCCGATCTCCAACAGCCAGAGTGTTACAAGGAACTTCCACAATTGAGCCCAAGTCTTCTTCATCACCAGAAACCAATAGACGAGCTTTTGAGGGTAGAATACTTAAAAGTCCAGTCATATCACTCGTGGCTTTGATTTTAGCTCTTTGTTCAAGGTTTCTTCCCAACAAGACAAATGCTACTAACATTATGGGTTCCTCAAAGAATGCCTTCCAACCCTGCATTAAAAACTCTGTTCAATATAATAACATATAGACTTTATCTCAAGTTAGCCATTACTAATTATTAGTCCTTCACATATCATGGAGAAAACAACCTACAGAAAAGTTTTGATATGACACCAGCTGTAGAGGTTACACCATAGTTAGAATTTACTTTCCCATAATGTAACATGTAAAAAAGCACCCAATGGTCCTCATAATTAGCATCCCAATGGTCCTCATATTGCTGTGCAAGCATATCTAAACGAAAAAGAAAGAATTCACAGTAGCAGAGACGTTCATGTAGGCACACACTGCAAACATAAATAAGTTCCAAAATCCTGTTCTTATTCCATGCAACATAAACTTGCCCAAATGGAACAATATGTCAGACTCATGGGTCATAATCAAAGACAGAAGAATCTGATGCAAGAGTAGTTATGAGAACTGAGAAAGAGAAAATTAATAAATGCATGCTCAGTTCAAAGTAAAGGTAATTTATGCATCACTGACAGAAGATCCCCACAGAAGATCTAAATATTACAAGGTCACAAAAATGATCATGTTTTCAGGATGCCAATTTTTCTTTTTTTCAGAGTATCATGTTGCTGTTTTATCTAAGTATACCCGAAGCTCGACCTTTCAAGGTACCAGAGACAGCACAGTTTCATACATCAAGGAACTTGGTATATTTCCAGGATATTGTTCACACTAGCCTATACAAAGCAGCATGTCAACATCTGAGACTCTCATAAACACTATAATACCTCAGATAGTTGAAAGCCTTTTTCTTCTTTTCAAATAATTGATTGTTGCAAGAAAAAATAAACAGAAAAACTTAATAATGCACCTCCATGTGCTTGGCCAAATCACACATCTGCCCCTATGTTCAAATAGCCTAAACTTTGTCCACCAAAAAAGGGACAAAGAATTACCACACCAACTTTTTCTTCATGGATGCAACTTTGCCTGCACTCTATGTCCTAAGCCTAAACATAACTTTTATCAAAGAGTGTTTAACAGACCAAGTCCTGTTTTTGGATGTAAATTTAGTCCAGTCAAATAATTTTAAGCATCAAATATTAGATGGCTAGACTAAATCTGCAGTAAGAGCACTATTACAGAAAAAGTAAAAGCACTTTCAATACAGAACAGAGAGTAGAATTTTACAAAGAGTATTAATCTACAAAATTATATGGGATCGGAATTAACTGCTTTAAAAACTTCAGCTGTGAGATGAATACGTGGTATAATATTTAAATACTCTAACAATCACTCCCATGGGTAGGTTGCACTGTGGACATAAGACTAAAGTGAATATATAACTGGGAAGGCGAATAAGGAGCTTGACAAAAATTCGAACCCAAAAGCTCCTGCTATGGTATCGTGTAGAATTTTGTAAGACCACAACCAACTTCTGCAAAAGCTTATGCTGTTAGAAAAAAGGCATGGTTTTAATATTCAAATACTTTAACATAACCAAAGGTTATGGAGTTTCAATAGAATTTTCCTATACAACACCACCATTTACTCATAGAATGATGTCATCTTTTCTTTGGCTATGATGGTTCATGAAAGGTACAAAAATCTAAAACTCACGCTTTGCAAAATTATGAAATTCATGGAAGACACTGTCGCTGGTCGATCGCAACTTGAGAAGATGGAAGGCTACCAAAATTAACTCTTGGTTAGGATTTTAATTTAAAGAATGACTAATACTAGCAAAATGACTAAAGGAATGGACAGAAACATGTATTGAGCCACTGTTTCTGTCCAGCACAAGCATTTACCAGAGAAAAGATGGGCACTGTGCATGATGCTTCATACCAATACAACAGAATATTGGTAAATATGAACAGGTCTCAGACGAAACATATATTCATAAAAGAATCAACTGATGTGCAACAAAGCTTTGGCAATGCCAAGAGCTATATAAGACTATTTGTCACGACATACCAGTTTTGGCACCAAGGTAGCCAATGTACTGACACAAAATGATGATAAAGCCCCAAGACCAACCAAAGTGTTCATGTTTGGAGCCCCCTTCAAAAGGTTTCTCAGACCGTCAAAGATAAGTCCACGGCCCGGACCAATCAAAGTAAACAATGATAAGGACAGATGAAATCCAGTCGAATGAAAAGCATGGATCCAAGGAGCCTTAGCTCCAAAGAAATGTGAGAGATGGCCCAAGAGGCAAACAGCACATAGTGCCCATGAAACTGCAAGCTGGCGACCTGTGAAATAATAATTTATGGAAAATACTAAGATGCATCAAAACAAAGAAACAGATAATCAAAATGTTTTAAAAAGAATGCCTAGGCTTTTTTCAATGATTTGGAAGAACAGAATGTCCAGATACTTACCACTTTCTTTGAGGCGATCATGCTTTTCATTCATCTTTCTCTCAAAAACTTTGAAAAAATTGTGTCCTCCTCCATCTGCAGTGTCAATTATAGGCATAAGATCGAGACTTCTCAGAGGAATTCATATATACTGGCATAAAGCTATGGGAAGGATTTTTCCCGGTTTTGAACTTCCATAGTTGAACCCCCTTTGAGATATGGAAGATTTTTTTCCATTCTTTCTCAGTCAATGTAAAAGAGAAATGAGGTAAATTTGAAAAGCTCAACCGACCTCTTTGGCAGGTTCTACTACCATACTTCCTAACTAAACCCTTAGAAACAATACAGAACATATTAAAGAAGGCAAATAAGGCATAATTGGTAAATTTTGGCGTTTGTCCCATGCACATTCTCTTTCTGCCCCTTCACATTCGTCTCTTCCTCCAAGCCTTTAAATCCAGCTTTCTAAGTCCGAATTTAATTGCATGTGTTGCAAATATGTGGAGGGTGAGAACAGGATGATTGAAAGTACACTCATGAAAGTTGCCCATTTCATCATTAAAACATAACATAACTCTTGATTGTAGCATGTACTTATGTGTATGGTTGTATGTTTGTGTACATAATGAACAAACGAATAGCCCTTCCTACCATATGCAAGAATCTAGACATATGAGGACCAATACTTTCCATCATTTGCAGATTTTTCACCATGTCATGCATATGGCAAAAGAGCTGAAAAAAGCAATGACTGCAGGTATTACACGTGTGCTTTTGAAAGAGCAAGAATATATTGCAAAAGTGTACAGGTCCTGATGGGAAAGTAGCAAACAAGTTCATGCAAATATGATGACCCAACATGGTTTTCAAGTGAACAGGATTCTTTGATGCTGAGAAAGACACAACAGCAGTCAGCAAAGTACTGTTTCTAGAATGTATAATGGGGCACACAAACCAGCTACATACAAACCTCAGAAGGTCAATGAATGATTATGCAAAAGATCTCCATCTGGATGATATAAGCACTGTTCCTAATAAGTTTATACTTTCATTAAGATCAAATATTCAGCACCACTCCAATTCAAATTGAATCTGCATGGCTCATTAATACCCAATACCCATCCCCATATTTCCAAGGAGAGAATCAATTATGCACAGCATCTACCACTCCTTATCTATCCTTAAGAGATCCGCCATTTACTTATTTTATGTTTTATCTTTGCAAAGACTTTATTCCTTATGGTCTAGTATGTACAAAAACAGTGAGAAAAACAGCACTAAGTCATTGAGAGATTGAAGCCCATCAATCCTTAAAACCAAAAGACAGAAGAACGTCAAGTTTTTAGATCTGTTCAACATGGAAATCTTTTAAACAGACTGCATTGTTTGCGTGCTGGATCGGATATTCTAACAAATTTTCTTCTCTCAGGAAGAATTGAGTCTCCCTTTTTGTGATAAAAATTGAAGTCAATCATCCCAAGCTGCAGGAAGCACTAGTGGGTGGGATGTGTATGCACGAGAGAGAGAGAGAGAGAGAGAGAGAGAGAGAGAGAGGATAATGCAATATATAGATGTAGTACCGCAAGTCCACAGCCTAATTTAACATGTAAATTACCAGCTTGCATCATCATTGTGCAATATCGTGAACCAACAGCGAAAGTCCTCCTTTGCAGAGTGGAAGATAATATTCAACAATTCACAACCTTATAGCGGCACGACATTACTGGTTGCTCACTGTGGACTTAGTAATATAAAAATAAATGTAGGTTTTGCAGACATAGGTTATAATGAATTCTTCTCAAGTGTTGATAACTTGATTTTTATCAGGGGTCTTTCCTCTTATAAAGATAGTCAACAAGTTTGACATATATATAAAGGTCTTTCCTGAAAGCAGATTTCTATTCTCCAATTTCCTAAATGTGCTTGAGGCAGTAAAAACCCCCAAAAAAATAGAATCCGTTATTGACATTGTAGGAACTACTTATATTGGGAGGTTCTTAGAGCTACAAAGACACAAGAAAGATCATGCTGTCAACAATCAACTTGAAAGGGCCCGTAGTTTTAATTTATATGTCAACTTCCATGCTGGTCCCCAAATCACATCATCATCAGTTTAGATCTTATTCTATTCTTTCCCAGGACAATCATCAACACATAGTAAGCATACAACTGATTTTAGATGACCCGCATATATTTCTTAAATAAGTCTTTCTGGAATAGAAGAAGGTAACCCCAATACATTACAGTTAGAAGTGGGTGAGATTAATAAAATACAAATTGCCGCCTATTGCGCACAAATTCAAAACAACCAGTACAGGATCATTCTTCTTTGTTTCTTAACAATAACTAACTCAGATTTGCTTCCCCCATTCACCCATCCAGCACCGATGATCTTGAACCAGTTCCTTGAGAAGCCACTGATACTCACCTATTGAAGGGATAAATTGCAATGATTAATTGAGAACCTAGGTTTTCATATCTGAGGTATGCGACTAGTTTCCTTACTCACAAGTCCAGATTATAAAAAGTTTCAGAACACAATGGAACAGGGACATACCAAAGTTTTCTACTGTTACTCCTCACTTGGATCTTTATCATTCCTATGGTACAACATTGCCTTCAGTAGCTTCCTGACCTGCGACTCGTTTATCCATCTTTCCATCAATGCATATTAAACAGTGAACTTAAATAGGCTAACATCTTAACTAATTCAATTTAGGAGGCTGCATGTCTATGGTATGATGTTAAAATATCTTTATCTCATTGATGAAATTTGCAGTCATAATGAGGGTAAGAAAGTTTAAGGCAAGACATTCCCTATCGGGGCTCATGATGGAAAGCTTTAGACGGAGAGCTTGAAGTTTCTTGCAGAAAACAAGAGTTGATACAGGTAGTTTTACTCCCACTTATAAAAGGTATATAAAATAGATCACCCAGATGTTCTCAATAACTAGAATTTCAAAGATGACTTCTCATGAATTTTCGGTTACAGGAATTTCAAAATTTAGCAAGAAAAGGCTTTAAAATAAGAACTTTTATACATTCAAATAATTCAGTTCCAGGAAACGTCTTTGTACATTAAACGTTTTAAATTACTTGTGGAAGAGATATTAATCTGTTGATTCATGCGAAACTTTTAGCCAGACTTCAATTATTGCAAGACTTACAATTGGGTTTGCTATTCGACTAAATTGGATAGATTCTGAAAAGCAGCGCCCATGAGAGTCAAAATTCACACAAGACTAGTCACCATTTATCTCTCCAGAACCTGCCTAACAGGATAATGCTTAACAATCAAAAGCAGCATGTAAGGGATCCTAGCAATTAACAATTGCTGATAAACGCTTCACTTACAAAATGTCATGATGGAACCAGAAAATAAGACAATCCAAAGTAAAGGGAAGACCATAGGGACAAGTCAGTTGTCAAAAATCTTAAAAATGTTATGTGACACTTGATTGAACGAATTTAACACTTACAAATCTGTCTGTATCTGTAACAAGCTAAAGAGATACAGAAGCTAGTACTTCTAATTACTAGATGGAATCATCGACACAGAACATCTGTGATAAAACATACGTTGTATGTGGCAATGATATTCACGAATATAAGCCAAACACCATTTTACGATGACAGGCAGATAGTGAATAAAACTGCTTACCTCGTGGGTTAGACTCAAAGCCACAATTCGTCAAGTGTTTAGCAAGTGTTTCTCCCAACTCTTTTTGCCAGTCAGGCACAGCCTTGGCTTCAGATACAGGCCATACAATTGCTGTCTCGGTTGTAAGATTGACACTGGCGGCAGATACTTTTGGCTGTCCAAAGTCAGAGCAGAAGAAAAAACACGGGGTTCAAATCTAACCACAAAAATTGATGAAAGTCATTTCTCCTGCAATTCTTTCCACCCCCATAAGAGATAATTTGGAACCTTATTTCTCTTTACATTTATGAGAAGACAGAATGCATAACCCAGTAGATACATATTCTGTCACACTCAAGTTCAATTCAAGCTGATAACAATTCATTTCATAAAGAAAAATTGGACGATCCTAGCAACCTTAGAGAGTATAATAGCAACCTCACTTCAAGAATTACAATAAAGACAAAAGAAAATGGTAAACTCACTTGATTTTCCAGAATTCTCTTCACACTCGCTGCACATCCCCCACAGGTCATTCCCTGCAGAGACGAAACAGAGACTCTCAAGTGACCGAACAATTAAAAAACATGATGTGCACCACGGAATAACATCCTCAGCAATACAATGCAGGGAAAGTTGGACAAGCATTGACAAAATCGAAGCTTTAGCTCGTACATTCACATAAACTGCTAGAGAAATATATATATAGAGAGAGAGGGGCTTACTCCGACGTCGAGAATTATGACATCAGAGGAAACAGCTGAGGCCTCCTCGGCCCCATCCACGACCGATTTCGCCTTCCCATCCTCACCGTCGACTCCGCCGCCGCCGCCGCCGCCGCCTGCGCCGCCACTACCGCCGCCGCCGCCGGGTCCGCCGAACGCGCCGAGAGGAGCAGCGGAGCTCGAAACGCAGCGCAAGCGGAACCTCGCGGGAGCCGCCGAAGGGGACAGGGCCGGGGCCGGAGCGAGGCTCGGGGTTCGGATGCGGTCGGCGTAGATGCAGCGGAGCCGGTGGGCGATGAGCCGCGAGGGGAGGCATCGGCGGTGCGGCGACGTGGAGACGTAGCGGTGGAGGCGGAAGACGAAGGGGTTGAGGGAGGAGGGAGATGAGGATAGAGAGAGAGTCCTGGATATGGTTGACTCCATCGAAGCTCGCGTTCGCTCTCTCTCTCTCTCTCTCTCTCTCTCTGGTAAGCCTATCGGTTTGAGCAGCCACCGGACGGAAGGGAGGAGATGAACATGGTCGCAAGCTGCTGGGGTCAATAGATTGACTGGAAATTTTCAATTAAGGACGCGGGTGTTCTTGTTTCTCATAAAAGGATATAAAGTTAACGTTACTTCAAGTAAAGGTTTAACGTACCTTTATTTTCTTATATAAGCGCATAAAATAATCATATCAATTTCGAGTAAGAGCTTGAACTCTTTAATTTGGTGAAGGGCAAATTCATCTTTTAAATTTTTAATTTTTTTTCACCTTTTCTATTTTCCTTTACAAATGTGAAAAAAACAAAAGAATGGAGGGCTCTTTTTGTTTGTGGCCGCCACCCTATCATTGGTGGAGCAACGGTGACAGTCAACAGAGTCGCCAATGCCTATTCGAGGGCAGGCGCCCCTTGTTGACTAAAGATAAGGGCTAGTAGGCCCTCGCTAGAGATGAGAGAGGTGGTGACCCTCTCTTAGACCTGGGTGAGGCCACTGACCCTAATGTAGGCCTAATAGCAAGTCTGTGGCAATTTGGAGGGTGCTAGGCGAGGGTCGCCCGGCCTGCACGAGTACTGACGACCCTCACCTAGACCGGGGCAAAGGCCTGCGACTCTCCCCTCTGAATGATGAGGGTCGTTGATCCTCGCCTAGGTATTGACGACCTCGCTAGCCATCACCGTCACCCTATTAGCGATGGGATGGTGGCCATAGGCGGGAGGGAGCTCTCCCGCCTTTCTTTTCATTTTTCGTTTTTTAATTTTTCTTTCTTTAATTTTTAATCTGGTTTACTTAATTTATATTTTGACGAAAATATCCTTAATTGGCCTGCATTTTTCGTTAGCCGGTAAGTTGGTAAGGCTAGACCTTTATTTGAAATAGTTATAATCATTTTGAGTCCTTATTTAAAATTAATATGGATACTTTATGCCTTTATTTGAATAGAGTCCATTTTAGGTTTTTATTTGAAAAAATACGGGCACTTATTTAAAATCTTCCCTAGATTGACCTATTTAACAACATTTAAAAAAAAAAAATCCATACATGATAATTATATGCGATTTGGCAATTTCCGATATGGTATTTATTTGTGAAATATATGAGAATATATTTAATAAGTCCATTGTTCATGTTAACGAGATAGTATTTCACGTACCGCCGTAAGTAATGGCCCGGTAATAACGGAATCACACGGTAATGACAATCAAGTCATATTACGAGAGAACCTTGGGCCCGACATACTTGTACATTTATTGGTGAAACTCAATATTTCGTGATGGGCATGGATCTTTATAGTAATGCCTAAATGGGGTTACCTGTTTCCGCCCTTTTATTGATAAAAAAATCACCAATTTCACATTCAAATTTCCTAAGATCTTGCATAAGTTATCTTATATATCTTATATTTGATTTTAATCTGAAGGTGATGAGTGAGTGACCATTTTGCATTTGAATTTTATCTATAGTTACCAAAATATTCATCTATGCTGCTAGACTATAAAATGGTGTTTATCAAGAGTAAATTCGAGGAGAGTAATTTTAAAATTAAGAACTTGTTTGATATCTTAATTAAGTCTTGAAAATTAAAATATTTACCACTCCATAAAATTAAACAAATTTGATCATCATAACTCGTTTAAGCAATGCTTGTTTTGAGTTTTTTTTTTTTTTTGGACAAAATGCTTGTTTTGAGTTGGAAAATCACTAATTTGCTGCGTAAGGAAAGGCCACTTAATTCACTCAATAGAAAAAAGATATTTATTGGCTCTTAGAATCTTGCCAAATATTTTGCAAATACTTATTGAAAGTGCTCCTGATTAGTCAACGAACTGGTATTATCCGGTATTCAATATTCAACTATTATTAAACATATCTTATTTTCATTTTTCAATAGTGATAAAATTAAAATTTAAATGCTGGAAATTTGAGGGCCTTGATGACCTTGTATCCGGCAGAGTTTTGCGTTCCTGAAAAATATTACGAATTCAAAAAAGAACAATTCCATAAATTTTTGGTATGTCTTAATCTATAGGAGATATTAAAATAAATGGAGAGCTCCTCTTATTCAGAAAGAGGAAAAGAGTCTTACCTCGTAATTGAATTAACAACCTTAAGATTTTTCATTCATAATTTAGAATTAAAAGGTATATCCAATCTTGTCACGAATTGAAATGGAAAAGAGACACGAAGAAGGGAAAGAGAAGAAAATACATGAATGTGTATATCTCATTCATTGTATTCTGTTTGTACAAAGGAATCAATATATGATACAAATAATGATTAATGAAAAGGAAGAGTTTATTTTCCCAATCTAGGTGTACAATTCTAATCCTAAATTGATTCAATTAATCACAATCCCTATATCATTTTTAATACGGATGAATCTCGAGCATATCTTCTAACTTTCCCCCTCAAGCTAGTGACTTGTATACGTCCAAAGTGACTTGTACATGTCCAAAATGCCCAACTTATTTAATAGATATGTATGTTGCCTTTGACATAGAGGTTTAGTAAAGATATCGGCGGGTTGCTTGGTGGTTCTAATTCCTCTTGTCTCAACTATCCTTTCTTAATTCTTTTCTCGAGTAAAATGACAATCATTCTTACATGTATTATGGGATTTGCCACAAGTTTAAATGTCGAACCGTTGTCACAAAATAGCAAGGTTGGTCCTTTAACATGCACCTCAAGATCCATAGGTAGGCCTTGTAACCATACTATTTCACAAATAGTTTTAGCCATAGATCGATACTTGGCCCTAACTGATGATAAAGACACAATGGATTGTTTCTTTGTCTTCCATGAAAGTAATGATTCTATAAGTTTGATGTAGAAATTGGTGATAGAGCTCCTACTCATAGGGTAAGTTGCATAATGCACATCATAATAAGCTATCATTTTTGTTGACACTTAAATTTTAGCAATCCCGATTAGTTGTTTATCACTTTAAAAATTAGAAATTAATTTTTAACCTTAAACAAAAATATCAAAATTAAATTATATAACATGTAGTTTCACGAGCATTTTTTTTCATTGCATTTACATTAGGTTGGTAACAGATACATTTGACTTAATGGTTCTGAGCTTAAATTTAGCAAGATGGACTAAGCCTGCGGTGAAACGGAATGGCTCAAGCCCATTATTTTTTAACTTATAAAAATTGACGATTTGATATTTTTGATGATATAACGGATGATTTTTTGGTATGTTCATGCAATCTATTCATATATCATTGGTAATGGCAAGTGTGAGAAAGAGATATTATAAGCTCGTCTTTGCAAGATTTGAAATTTGAGAAAATCCTATTACGATATTGAATTTTTGAAAATATGTGATAAAAATAGGTTGATAATATATTTTTTTTTTTTTTTTTTTGCATAGTCCAATGTGGAAAGATATGAAGTGCATACAAAGGAAATCAAACAAGGCAAGAAGAGACGTGAAAAATAAAAAGAAATATTGCGTGTAGGGTACATATTTCGACAATATATTCTAAAAAGCCTTAAGTCCCTCGCCTATAAAAGCCGCTCACAAACGGACGAAGAAATGGGGCGGAGATCAGATTTAAAAAGACTTCTCTTTTGTCTTTTTGCTGAGGTCAACCAAAGGACATCCCTTTCTCTGACAAGGTGCAGAGGGAAAAGAAAGGAAGGACGCGAGGGAACGGAAAAGTGGGCAGCCCACGCAAAGGAAAAAGGAAGAAAAAGAAAAGATATAAGAAAGGGAAGGGAAGTCTTCTTCTTCATCTTCTCCGACCAGCCCGACGATACTGCCCATATCTGCTTCGTTGCTGCGTCGTCACCACTGCAGCTTGCCCAAATCGATGCCCATCGTTCTCGGCTGCCGCTGCTGCTTGACCAAACTGACGCCCACATTGCCGTTGCGGCATCCATGGTCTGTGTCATGCTAGATTTTGGTTAGTCCCTCTTCCCTCTCTAGCTCTCTAGTAATGTGTCCAATATCTCCAAACATTCCATCAAGTTTTTCAATAAAACTAATCAATTCCTCATAAATTAATGATGTTGCCAAAAAAAAAATGATAACAATAATTTGGTTATATTTCAGTGCACCATTTTTTTTGGTCTTCTTAGCAAGAATTATTGCAGTAGGATAATGGCTAGGAGGATTTGAAAGGCATTATGGCATTAAGATTTCCAAGGTTTAGCCAAGGCTTAGCTCAGGACCCCACTACTCGTCGTATTTGGTTTGGTATTGCGACCGCGCATGACTTTGAGAGTCATGATGCATGTAGCTTGGCAAGGAAATTTTGTGGCATGGGTACAAGACCCCTTACGTGTAAGACCTATCGCTTGTGAAATTTGGGATTCTCATTTTGGTCAACCGGTCGTGAAAGCTTTTACTCGGGGGGGTGCTCTTGATCTAGTGAATATCGCTTATTCGGGTGTTTACCAATGATGGTATACAATTGGTTTACGTACTAATGAAGATCTTTATACTCAACATATTGATCATATTACTCGCTTGATTAAAAGTTTAAGACTACTCTTTTATTATATATAAAAAATGATTTTATGATCTATAATATAAGTAGTAGTAATCATAAATATATTACCAATTGGGTTTTTTCTAAAAGGATTTTGAATACTTCATTTTCTTGGTCCAACCAATCCAACCATAAATTATTCTAAACTTTTCTAATTGATAATAGAAATTTGAATACCATCCAAAACAAAAAAGGATATAATTTCACTTGATTTCACTTCACGCTCCAATTAAAACCGTGTGCTATGGCTCGAATCCGTATTCAATCCTATTTTTGATAGAAGCAGTTGAGAATTGAATCAAATTTTTTCCATTATTTTCGTATCCGTAATAGTGTGAAACGAAGGCCGACTCCAAGTTGTTCAAAAATAGTGGAATAGTCGCGTTGAGTTTCTCGACCCTTTGTCTTAGGATTAGTCAGTTCTATTTTTTGATGGGAGTAGGGAAGGGATATAACTCAGTGGTAGAGTATCACCATAACGTGGTGGAAGTCATCAGTTCCAACCTGATTATCCCTAAAACCAATTTGAGTTTTTCTATTTTGACTTACTCCCTCGCCATAATTGAATGAGAATGGATAAGAGGCTCATGGGATTGACGTGAGGAGGGTAGGGATGGCTATATTTCTGGGAGCGAACTCCAGGGGAATATGAAGCGCATGGATACAGGTTATGCCTTGGAATGAAAGACAATTAAAGACAATTTTGAATTAGTTTTGTCTACGAATAAGGAAACTATAAGTAATGCAACTATGAATCTCATGGAGAGTTCGATCTTGGTTCAGGATGAACGCTGGTGGCATGCTTAACACATGCAAGTCAAACGGGAAGTGGTGTTCCCAGTGGCGGATGGGTGAGTAACGCGTAAGAACCTGCCCTTGGGAGGGAACAACAGCTATCTTTTTTTTTTTTTTTTAATGCATAAAAGGGCAACAAAAATTACTTAACTTTGGATAGCGTCATCCACTTTTTTTCTTCTTTTTTAGCCAATTTGGGATAAATCATTCTATAATATAGTTCACAGAATATTTTCTTTTTCATTTTTTTTTGTTTTCAATTTCTTATATATGGTTAGATTTACTTGGAACCTTAGCATAACAAATAATATTTTTAGCAGAAATAGGAGTGATGAGCGAGACTAGTGCATACATAAAGGAAGATCTACAATTGAGTAGTAAGGATGATGATTTGTGGCTAGCAATTTCTAAACTCTTCTCACTTTTTGGGTTGGCACTAGCTGGGTCGACCTCTAACAGATTCGTAGCCATATCAAGATTGTGTTGGGTGCAGCCATTCTCTTTGTCAGCCCTCTCTTCATGATCATTGGGCCAGGTTTCTTCAACTTAGTACTCGGCCGCCTCATCATCAATATTGGGTGGGTTATACTCTTACTATAGCTTCAGTCCAGATATTTCCTACTTTTTACTGTGGTCTGCTCACATCGTTCCTAGAAGTAGTCATTTCTTTTCTTTTCTTTTTCCTTAACTTTGTAGCATATATTTATTTTTTAAAATTTATTAGCAAATTTTGCCTATGTACAAATTAAGGTAAGAAAATTTAAGTTAAAGAAGATATTGTTTTTCATACTTGTTTGGGTGTTTTAGGTTTTCATGAACAAGGCACCCCTTAGCCTACATTTTGCACCAATTCACATGGTCTTACCGACTCCATTTGAGAGGAAAAGAAAGAGAGCATCTCTCCTTAAGTGTCCGTCTCTCTGTCTCTGTCTGAGTTGCGTGCGAACTAAGTTCATTATAGGTTCTAGGTTCGTCCGATTTTCTCTGCGCTTCTCCTTGTGCCCGCACTCCTCTCTTGTCAAATGTACTCTATCTTTTCCATGTGTATAGTGTCGATTGACGAGAATTTTACAATTTGGTGAAATCATCCACGTTTAACCAACATCTCAGTCGAACCAACCTATCTCTGATCTCTAATGAATTTTTAACTATGTAGTAATAATCTTTGCAGACGAGCACAATCGAGTAGTCGATTTCTGGTCGAATTCTCAAATCTATTGCATTAAAATCCCCTAATGACTTCCCCAGATAGTCTGGTTATCTCATGAGTGATCAGCTCAAAGAATAGCACTATATGTGCATTGATGAAATGCTCGATTCATTCAATTAAAAACATGACTGAAATTCTATGATGTCACAAGAATTAATATCAAAATATTATCTCTTAGATCCAAGCGTTTAACCTATTATATTAATATGCAAATTGAATTTTGCATCTTGAATACTAATAGATGAATTACTATGATCTTTAACATTTAAATATAGTCATATTGTTATTTAAGAAATTATTGGGATTATGAAAAACTAGGCGTCCGTTTAATCCCAAAGTATATGTATATTTTGGATGAAATCCCAAAGGTCAATAGCTTAGTAAAAAATGAAACAAGTTGTAGTTGGCAGATCGTATTAAATTAAAGAAGTGTGAAAGTTCAAGTCGAGTCAACAATTCTTTTTCTCCTTGTTTTGAAAAGGCGCAACCTAAAAGTACTAATATTACCTCATAGAGGGAGGTGAATAGGTGTAAAAACGAATTTAGCCAATAAAAGCTATAAAGGTTATTTTCTTCAAGCAAAGTCTGACTAACACTAGACTTTTGATATAAATTCAGATTGAAATAAGATTTTTTGAAAATTAACAGAACTTAGAAAAATATCACAACAAACAAATTAAAGGAGTTAAGAGAAGAGAAAATTGACAAGATTTATATAGTTCAACTTAGATCAAGCCTATGTCCGCTCTCCCACCTCGATAGCTTTCTGGCTGTATTTCACTATGAATCAAAAGAGAATTATAGCGATTTGGGTACGATCATTCAGTGAAGAGTTTCTTTTTCTCTCATTAAGTCACTCCTTTGTGTTTTTCTCTCTTGGGTACAAATGTAAGCTCTATCGGTGAAGAATAAGTGATTTGAAAGGCTTTAGACTTTGAAATTTGAATTCTCAAGCACTTTCTCAAATGAACCGAATGACCTTCTTAAATACTCCACTATGCCTTTATAACTATTGGTACTTTCCAGAGGAATTTCTTCCAATCAACTCGTTGGATAGAATCAATTTAGGAAATCTTATAGCTGTTTGAAGATAAATGTGAAAATCCGATAATTCTGGTCGCCTATACAATTATAATCCAGGTTTCCATAAGTAGATGCTTCCCAAAAAGGAACTTGTCTTCAAAATTGATTTCACCAAGCCGTGATTGATTTCATCAATATATTTAGAAAAGGTAAGTGAGATTTTCCATCAGAAAGCTAGATATATCTTGTTTGTATTGAATCCTTGTTGAAATATCAATAATCCTGAGTCTGATTATATCTTTGTTCTTGATTTGGGTTTAGTTTGGATCTTCGTCAAAGTGGAAAAGACTTATGATGTAAAAATAGACTTTGACAGCATTCCATGATATAACATAGAAGTCCAATATTCCTCAGAATAAGAATAAGAATAAGAATAAGAGAAGGAAAGTTTTGTCAACTTCAAAACCTGATAAGAGTTTTCTCAACACAACTAAGACAATTCACATGATAAAAGTCGTGGGAACATCAATGTTGCTTCATCCTTCCAAACTTTTGTTTGCTCTTGTTTCTTAGAATCAAGGAATTATAAACAAAGACCCAATTATAAAAAGTCATAATACGGGATTTTTAGCTAATTATTAGACACACACCACCTGTCCTTACTTGATCTAATTGGGTTATGTCCTCGTGCTTGATGGGGAAAGATGATTCTTTGGTGTTGAATCCGAGGGAGGGTGTTTAGTGTTGTACTTTCCAAAAGCAATGGTAGAGAAAAAGACCATAAAAAGAAGGCAATGTCATTCAGTGATGTGGGACAAAGAGGGATTCGTGGAATTACTTTGTATCCTTTGTACTAACTATGCATTTTTTAAGCAAAGTCTTCATCAAGAAATTTAAATTTTATATTGGATTAGATTCCTACTTACATAAAGTTGTACACATCACCCCTAGACTGTAGAATTTGTAATGAGAAATGCTAATTAAGTGTAATATGCTAAAGTTTCGTTGGGGCTTTCGTAGTGATTGAATAGTATACTAGAAAAAGAGCTTTCGTAGTGATTGAATAGTATAGTAGAAAAAGATTGAGGATTGAAAGAATACATAGTTGATCAAAATAGAAAAGTGAAAAATGCAAAAGTTCTTGAATAAGGTATGTTAGTTCCAATTAGTTAGATTTGGAGTTGAAGGGATTTAATTGGAAAAAGCTGTACAAATTCAATGACTTGATGAGACAAACTAATAGTTAAGAGGAGTTGATTGGAACAAAAGAAGAAGCTCAAGTTGATTTAACAAAAGTATAGTTTTATCATTTTAATGGAGCATATAGGGGATATGAAATGAGTTGACTTACCCTTTAGATAAGGACACATCATACAAATAATAAATATACAATTAGGTCCGTCAAATGGTTGGAGCAGGTCAAATTTGAGTTAGGTAAAAAATCATGCGACCCATATTGATATATTTAACCTACCCATTTATATGCAACACAATTTTTATGACCCAAACCAATCCCAACCCTGACCTCGACCCAATCCATATTAGAAAAACGTATCTATGTTAAATCCAACTTATGAAAGCCCATACCCACCCATTCATCCCACTTGTAGATCTTCATGTGAATATGTTACTTGTATGATATTTCATATAAAAAAACAAATTAACAAAGTAAAAATTTAATAAATAAAATGAAAAATGTAAGAAACTTAAAGATTATATACTTATGAAGAATTAGAAAAGTGTGCACGCGTTGCGACAGAACTTTAGTTTCGTCAAGATCGTTTAAACTTGGTCTAATAAGATGAAAAGTTTTTTTTCTTTCAATGAAAAATCGTTGAAATTTATTGAACATATATCACTTTCAAGTTATTAACATTCTACGACCAAAAAAGTTATTAACATTCACGTATGTCATAATCAACTTTGGATATTTTGTTCTAAATTGCACGAGAAATGAATATCCTAAACAATGCAAGTAGTCTCGAAATTGACCACAAAAGACTTCCGTTGAGGGCGGGAGCGATCGTTTGGGCTCCGGAGAGGCTTTGGAGCTCGGACAAAGGGTGGCTTTGACTCGAGAATGATGAATAGGGCATGAATGAACTGAATCTCATATCGTCTAAGTGTGGTGAGGTGAAGTGTCATATATAGGATGGCACTAATCCTAACTTGTAATGAGGCATTTTCTGGCAAAGCCCATAAAATATTGTTACAAGCGGGACTTGGGCTTGACAGTAGCTTCTAGTAATATTTCAGTTAATATATATATTTGGTTGAATATTTCAGCTAACCTAGGGTGATGAAGTTTGACAAATTCAATAATTAAGACGGAGAGATAGAACCAGAGTATGTAACTATCGGTGCTTAATGAGATTACGCCGACTAGGAAATGAACGACGCTTTGCCCGAAATTAGTTAGTGAAGAGGACCTTATCGATTTTGATCTTGATAACCTCTCCGTCCTCAAACCGGTCCTTCCCCGGAGGGGCAGGAGGAGCAACCACCCGCGGAGGACCTCTCCCTTTCTTCTTGTCCCGGTCTCGCCTCCATCCCAATCCCCGTGGCCCCGACCAGGAAAAGGAAAATTTCAAAATTCGTTCAAATCCACAGGAACTAATCAAATTTAATTCCTATACAAAAGGACCAAGAGCCCTTAGAGAGACCGAAGATAGATAAGCGATAAAAAAAAATTAGAAAAACGACTAGCTCTGAGACTAAAGAAACAATTGTAAAGAAAATCGCATACGATAATAGAAAATTGACAGAATGTACTGTCGGGATCTACTTGAAAATTTCCCGATGGTTCTGTAAATTCCTGCTGAGCATATTGATGAAATTGCAAATTTGATCTCCAAATTTTTTAGACAATCATAGCGGGACAAGAAAATATTCATTTATAGAGCCATTGTTGAGAATGCACAATAACCTTAACCAAGTCCCTACAGAGAAAAACACTGCCAGCTGAAAAGGTGAAGATCAGATCCAGTGATTGCTTTATGCCAAGAGTACAACATATCTAGGAGCCAGAGTCAGTCTCAGATTGGAGCAAGCACAACTTCTAACGGAACTAATGGAAAATAGATGATCAATCACAAATGAAATGCAGAAAATGCAAGTTGATGCGCGCACAGCGAACCAAGCAAAAAGAACCAAGTGTTTATAAGTAAAACTGCCCATTCAGAGGAGAGCCGTCATTACACCGGAAAGGGAAACTTATGCAGGAAATCTAATAAAATTGTGTTGGTAGTTTGTTTATAAAACAAAAGAAGAGGTACATTGTCTCACATTGAAAATATGTGAGTTGCACGCGGACGAAATTTGGCATTAACCAACAATCATTATTTTTATTTATTGAAAAAATTCGGATTTATTTATATAAAAATTAGCTATAAAGTCTTGTTGAAACGGTACGATTATTCATGAAAAGTTACAATTATTTTTTATTTATTTAATTTCGAATTTTTTTATGTATTTTCAACATAACCTCTAAGACGTACTTATTCATTTTGCAACATTTCCCAAAAGGTTGCCTTTGTTTGTTTGTTTTTTTTTTTTTTTTTGCAACCTTTTGAAGAGTTGCATCTATTCGAAACACAAAGATAAATAACGTTGTTTTGAGATCAAACAATTATCTTCTTCCATTTTCGTCTTCTTTCGAAAGATTATACAACAATTATTTTCAATTGTTTCTAGTATTCTCATTTGAAACTTTGTTATATCTTGGAGAAAATTTGCCGATGACCATTAGTAACTTTGTGAAGCAAATAAATCATTAAAGATAGTAATATCACGTCTCAAAATCCGACTTAATTACTCTAAAGATTTGACTTCATTGTTCTACCTAATTCGAAGCCATATTTTCCTAACAAATTGCAGCACATTCACACGGAGCAGACAGAGGCCAGCGATCTTCCACTGAAGATGGTGATAAGAGACAGGAGATTGCTAGGAAGAAGACAATGCAAATATAATTGCATGCTCACCAAAGCTTCGGAAAGATCTCCTCGTTTTACTAGGAAAGGAGCTCCTTCGTTAGTACAATGTGTGGAAGTTGAGACGGAATTTCCAGAGTTAATTGCATATAGGAATGGCTTCTTGAGGCCAAAAGGACTTTCCAGATTTTTAAGACTAAAACCGCTTCCTATAAGATGAGAGTTAACGGGACCATGTACCAAAAA
The DNA here is from genome assembly GCA_014182405.2 of Eucalyptus sideroxylon. Classification (NCBI taxonomy): domain Eukaryota; kingdom Viridiplantae; phylum Streptophyta; class Magnoliopsida; order Myrtales; family Myrtaceae; genus Eucalyptus; species Eucalyptus sideroxylon. The sequence goes on along the minus strand of CM024554.2, from coordinate 15,357,756 downwards.
CACCACAAACAGCCAAAAATCCTGCCGAAAGCTTAGCAAAGTTAAGATAGTGCAAACTATAGACAGAAAGCTCACATACTAGATGTGTAAGAAAAAACGTAGACTTTACCTGTTTCACTCCTTTTCAAAAAGTTAGACATTTGAAAAATCGTTGCAAATCGGGCATTCATTTGTAACCCTATCCACAGGTGAATCTCTTGCCCTATCCTCAAAAGAGCCATCTAGACACCAAAAAGCTGTCTGCACTATGCAGTCGCGAATGCCAATGAAGAAGTCAGCCAACCAAGAATGATCTCACATGCATTTGCAATTGCTAAATCATGTAACTGAAAGAGGATCCAGTACCCATCACAGAATTGAAAGAGTAAGGCCAAATTTGACTCAGCAAAGATGTGCTGTCCTGGCATCTTTCTTGAATTGCTAAAGAGGCAATCGAAGCGGTGTATCATACCCTTTGAGTCATTTTAAGGTCTGCATCTCATGAAGCGCCGTTGCTCGAAATTCCCTTCCCATGTCATTCAAGAATGTCAAACGGAAGCAAGGCTTGCTCTGGTTCTGCTGGGTGTGCGAATGAGACTTGCAACTGAACAGTGGACAAGAAATAGCAAATGTGTAGAAGAAAACATGTAGTTTACCCTCTTAACTCCTTTTCAAAAAGTTGGACATCTGAAAAATCGTAGCCAAAACAAGCATTCGATTCTGAAGCAGCTTCTCTTTTGCATAGAAAAAACGCATTATTTCCACATGCAAATCTCTCGCCCTATCCTCAAAAGAGCCATCTAGACACCGAAAGCTGCCCACACTCCACAGCCGCAAATGCCAATGAAGAAGTCAACTGAGATCGATCTCAGATGCATTTGCCATTGCTATAGCATGTAAGGAAAAGGGAATCCTGTACCCATCAACCATTGAAAGAGTATGGCCAAATTTGATTGTTTAAGTCAAGCAAGCATTGTCATCACACCAAAACATCAAAACGAGCATTCACGGACATTAAACAGTTGAGCCAAAGTTCGCACATCAAAGGAGTGATACAAGCAGATTTGTCCACACAGAGGACAATAAAGAAAGATGCAACAGAAGAGACTTTGACACATCCAGCAAGAAAGAGCAGGATCTCCAATTGCCCTTCTACAAGCACAGAATATTTTTCGATCAGCACAGAATCAACTGCTTTACTATAACTAGAAAAAATCGTGTGCATACCTTTCAGGAGTGTTCTTTCTACCCCAAACGGAAGTTTCCCGCACCACAACGTTCATAAGGACCAGAACGGTCCCGATTAGAGCAGTCGTTTCCTGATCCTCCTTGAGTATTACTATTTCTATTGTGCCCGCCAGATCGATCACCCTTTCGATCGGGACCAGAGCGCCCACAACCACCACCTTCTCCTACCTCCTCCGCCCTCTTCACTAGGACACTCCCAGACAAAATGCCCAGGCTTGCCACAAGCACTCTCCACTTCCACCTCCACGTCCACCACCGTAGTCCCGATTAGGGCCATGATCATGACTGTGATCACCATCTTGATCTCTACATGAAACTTGAGGCTGAGCTTTTTCCACAATGATATTTCTCCAATCCAAGTCCATCCCATTCATAGCTTCAATGGCCTCAATCATTGCTTGGTTCTCATCAAAAGTTACAAAACCAAATCCACGGGAACGTCCATAGAACTTGTCAACCACCACCTGCATTAAAAATATTCTTCTCGGAGTTAGTTTGTATTATATGATAGGGAAAATTATAGATATCATCCTATATTTTGCTCCTCATATCAAACACCCCATTCTCACATTTCAAAGCCTACAATTGTCATTCTCACTTTTTTTTTTTTTTTTTAAATTATCGAATTTCAAGTCACATCTCCTATCTACACATACTTCTGAAATTACCCCATCCTCAACGTTGGATTTCACATTCTAGTCATAGATCTCAGGCGTGCATAAGGTCAAATAGTCAATTTAGGTTGGGGAGATGCATGGTGTACTTTTGAAACGTGAGGAGGTTACTTGATATGGAAGGAAAAATTGAGGATCGTTATTGCAATTAGGCTTATATGATATTGGGATAAGTGCATTGTATGTTGTAAGACTTGTCACATGCAATTGAGTCTTAACACTTTCAACAAGTGCAATCAAGTTCTAAAACTTGTCAAATTAATTCAATCAAGTCATTCCGTTGATTACACTTTTTAATATTTTAGGATTCAGTTGCACTTTCGCAACAAGTTTTACGACTTAATTATACTTTTTGAAAGTTTTAGGACTCATTGCACTTTCGTGACAAGTTTTAGGATTTGATTGCACTTTTGTGACAAGTTTTACGAATAATTACACTTTTTAAAAATTTTAAAACTTAATCATACTTTTGTGACAAGTTTTAAGACTTCTAATATACTTATCCATATGATATTAATATGCTTATTTCATCACCACATTATCATATATAAAATGAAATAGGGAGGATATTAGAAGTGTCAAAAGTTGTATATAGCACTCACTTTAGTGGTAAAAGTTTTTTTGAATCACTTAAGCATCATTTTTTTTTTAAAAATGACCACTTAAGTGCCAACTTCGATTAGAGTTATCAGAACTCTGACGTGGCGATATTTTATTAATTTCTCGATCCTACATAGCTCGCCGGCATATGTAGTAAGTATATAACTCCTAAATGATGTCGTTTAAAAGTTGTAAAAAGTGATCATTTGAGTGTCAAGTTTTGTTTAAAGAGATCATTTCAGTGCTAGTCGTTCTTGAAAAGTGATCACTTCAATGCCAAGCACGCCACGTGAAAATGCCATGTGAATTAGATATTTTAAATAATTTAATTATAAAAGCCATCTATTATTTTGGCTACAATTTCTCGCCGTTGGCATTTAAGTAATCGTTTTTTTATTTATTTATCAATTTGACATTTAAGTGATCTGGAAACTTTTGGCATTAAAGTAAGTGCCCTCTACAATTTTTGGCACTTCTAGTAGTCTTCTGCCAAATGAAATATCATGAAATTGCAGCAACAAGGCATCAGGAATTAATTGATCCTAAGCATACAAACTAATCATAATGCCAGAGCAGTTGTTGGCCATACTCACTGAACTAGACTTACTGATCAGATTACAAAATACAGGGGACCCACACTAAATCACAAAAGAAAACACAATTACTGACATTTTCCTACACTAGATTTGTTCTATCGACTTTCTATAAAATGTGTCTACAATAAATTTTTATAGATGATATAAAACCCATTAGTAGATAAGACCACCGATCCAAAAATTGGTGAGTTCAGCCGATGAACACAAAGTATCAACTCTGATCCATTTAAAAAGCAATACCACGAGCCTCTAAAACTACTCTAAGAGATATTTTATTCAAATCCAACCAGGGACCTGCTCTAAGTGTTCAGCAACAATAAGTAACAAGGGTTCTTGGAGTCTAAAACTACCTATCAAATTAAATTGTTCAGTCAAATCAGGGACGTCAATTCAGTCTCCATTACAACGAATATGGTTTTTCCACAAGAAAAGCTAGCAAAAGAACATATTGTATCCTTCACAATTTGCCCCTTTTTTCCCTAGCTAGGTTCTCAAGATTTCAAATTTATAAATAAATACGATGCATTAGTTTAGTCAGAACTATGAACTTTTATTCGGTCCTCCTCTCCTGTCATGCATTGTAGCTGCCAAATTCGAACACTAAAATAAGTACAGTATTTGCTGTATCGCATGATGATGGCACTCTGTGACTTGTTAAATCCCAAAATCTCAATGAGCAACGGAGACTCCACCTCCATGTTGAGCACAGTGGAACTAAGAATTCCTGGAATAATCTCAATATGCAACAGAAATTCATAAAATCAATACCGTAATGCTAATTTAATGAATATGGGCCATGTGGCATGATTATGCCGTATGGTTTGTCACATGGCAAGCATAGAGGTATAGTTTTTTTTTTTTTTTTTGGTAACGGCATAGAGGTATAGTTTGTCATGTGGTGATCACAAAGTGCATATTCTCTCAGATCCGATTTTATTTTTAGATATAATATGAACAGATATTGACATATGTAATCGCATATCCTTTTCATAAGCTTTTATAAATTTAACCATTATTTAACTTTTAGAGGAAAGTCATTTAGTAAATATATATATATATATATATATATATATCAGGCCAGGTTTGGAAGAGAGCAAGACAAGCGTCCATATTATCAAATGTCTCGAGGTAAAAATATTAGAAGCTAAAGCAAAACAACACATTTAAATTCCGTAGATTTTCCTCGGATTGCTAAGTCACTGGTCTCCAATACTTGTGGTTTTGCTATTGCCAGATTCCAATTGTCTTTGAATGGAAAAATTCCATATCCACTTCCAGACAAACCAATGATCATGAAGACCCCATGACTCCATATGAAGTTCGAGTTTCACATCAATTAGGCAATGACAATGAACTCAAGAAGTTTCTTCTTGATTTTTTCGAGTTTAGTCAATGCACTGCCGATGTCCATTCGTTCCCTAGGAGACTCAAAGGAGCAAGCAACTCCTATTTCAATGATTGAAACCAAACACTCTTGAATACTACACCAGCTTTTGTTCTTGTCCTCTGGAGTGATTGTTCGTCTCTTCTCCGTCTCCTCAAATTCTTGAAGTAGAACGAGATCAATTATCTTTTCCACTCGATCAGCCAGAGCTGCCTTTGCAAAGCGATGAAGGTCTAGCCCATTTTCAAACATGTCATCAGTTGGCCTCTTGCCTATGAACATCTCCAAAACAAGGACTCCAAAGCTGTACACATCTTCTGTGGATACCGCACTTCCCATGCCGTACTCTACAACAATCCATAGCACATAGGGATGCAAGATGAATAGTAAAGATTGAAATATAGGTGATGTTTCATGTCTATATCTTTTGGTCCCAGGATTGATCTCCAATTAAATATTCAATATAATAATAAATAAATAAAACTGAAAGACCCAAGTTGTGCATCAATACCTGGAGCTACATAGCCGAAGGATCCTTTTACTTTGACAGAGCTCGATTGATTGGCCAATAACTTATGTATTGCTTCTGGGAGAAACCTAGCAAGCCCAAAATCACCTACATGTCCGGTCTTTTCATCGTCAAGAAGGACATTACTTGGCTTTAGATCACAATGAACTATGGGCGTCTCACAGTGATGATGCAGATAATCTAGTGCACAAGCAACATTGGTGGCAATATTCACTCTCTCGAGTAGACTCAACTTGCTTTTCTCAGTATGTTGGGATGCAGTTGGGTGCAACCATTCATCCAAGCTCCCGTTCGACATGAATTCATAGACTAATGCCTTCAAATCATTTCCATTAAAATCAAACCCGGAACATGCTGTGAGTACCTTCACAAGATTGCGGTGTCGAATTCTTCTCAAGATTCCGCACTCGGCTATGAAACTTTTTGAAGCTCCATGATGCGTAAGGTTGAGAATCTTGATGGCCACAATCGACTGAGTTTGATCAAGAAGCCCTCTATACACGGACCCAAAACTGCCCACACCGAGCAAATTGGTGGAGGAGAATCCACCCGTTGCTTTTAGTAGATTGTAATAAGAAATGTGCAAAAGCCCATCTTCAGAAGAGCTTGAAGCTAATGCCTTCTTATTGTGTCTATACCAAAGGAAGTATACCAAGCAAAATATGTTGGCTACTCCTGCAAGAGTAGAGAATGTTGATATCAGAATTTTTGTAGCTTCGCTTATTCTTCTCCGTTTTGACTCATTGTCTACTTCAGGAACAAGGATAGTAGAAATAAATAAATTGATGTACTCACATTTTGGTAATTGAAAATCTGGTAGACCCCCACAAAGCTTCTTGTTTCCAACAACTGAAGTTGAAATGGCACTTTTGAAAACTCCTCTTATAGGTAGTGTGCCCTTGAAATCATTGTAAGAAAGGCTCAAATTCATCAATTTTAGCAACCCCAGAAATTCTGGGATATGGCCGACTAGTCGGTTGTTGGAAACATTCAAAACTTGAAGGCCTTTCATGGAACTCATAGTCAATGGTAGAGGCCCTTCAAATAAATTATCCTGTACATATAGGCTTTCCATGCTTATACAACTGCCGATACTGCTTGGAATCTGATGAGATAATCTGTTCCCATCAAGACTTAATTCCCCAAGATTTTTTAAGTTTCCAACTTCTCTTGGAAGGGAGCCGCTAAGATTATTTCGAGATAAGTTAAGATAAATCGACAAAGATGAGAGGCTCATAATTTCTGGGGAAATGTTACCGTTAAGGTGGTTGGTCGAAAGGTCCAAGAGAAGGAGAGTTCGGCAGTTTCCTAGCGACGATGGTATTGGGCCCTGGAGATCATTTCCATCCAAGGTCAATACGGTTAACCTCCTTAAATTCCCAATAGATTTTGGTATCTGCCCGGAGAATTTATTTTGTCTGAGAGACATACGGTTCAGTTTGTTCAGATTTCCTATCTCGGAAGGAATGCTTCCTGAGATGTCATTGCCCCCCATTCCCAAGTACACCAAGTTGATGAGATTTCCGATTCCAGAAGGTAAGGTTCCAGAAATGTAATTCGAACCAAACGAAAACCACGAAAGGGTGATGGAGAGATTATCGATACAATCGGGTATTGATCCTCCAAAAACATTGCGAGATATACCCAATATTTCCAAATTTGTGGAATTGGTTAAAGAGCATATGAAGTCAAGATCAGCAGATTGCCTATCTCCCAGGTTGTTTCCGTCAATACTAAACCAATAAAGGTTTCTCATCTTTGAGAAAGAAGGAACTTTCCTGATAAAGTTGTTCATCGAAATTTGGATTTCACGGAGATTAGAGGCATTGGATATTGACTCCGGAATGGTCCGGTGAGGTGGTTGTAATTCAAATAGATTCCTCTGAGATTCGGAAGAGTCAACCCTAAATGGCCAGGTAAGCCCCCCTCTAATTGGTTTTCAACCATATCAAGGGCTAGTAGGGTGGAAATATTAAAGATTGAGGGAGGAACCGTACCGATGAATTTATTCGAGCCGAGAAAGAGGGTATTTAGATATCTCAATTGGCCGAGAGTCTTTGGGATCATACCACCAAGGTCGTTTCTTGTTGTTGAGAACTCCAAAAGAGAGGATAAGTTTCCAAACGACAATGGAATATTTCCCATCAAGTTGTTGAATTCAAGTATAATTTCTTCGAGCTTGGACAAGGAGGCAAGTTCTATAGGCAAATTTCCTTCAAGCATGTTGTAGGCTAAGTCAAGAGCATGCAAACTTGAGCAGTGGGAGAGATTCGAAGGGATTTGTCCACTGAACGAATTGTTATAAAGAAACAACCATTGTAGCCGAAACAAGCGGCCGAATTGGGGGGGAATTTTGGAGTGGAAACCATTGTTCCCAAGATTGACTTCACTTAGAAAGCTCAAGTTACCAATATGAGGTGGCACAGCCCCGGCCAGGTTGTTGTAGTTGAGGTCCAATATGGTGACTCTTCGGTGTCTGTGACCACATGTCACACCATGCCACTCACAAAAGTGGCTAGGATCATTCCAAGAGCTGAAAACCCCGCCGGGATCAACTGTTCGAGCCTTGAATTCCAGCAAAGTGAGCCAATCTGTTTCGTTATCCCCAGCTTCTACTAAAGGTAGGACACTCCCCAACACAAGAATGATTGTAATTAAGAATGAGAATGACCCGGATAAAACCCGATCTCTATTGGGAAGGCCCATGAGAATTTGCAGCAAAGCCCTCTCAGCTTGGGTCTCTTTCAGTTTTCTTGCTACGTTGTTTTAAAACAATTTGCGAATTCATGTTAATGTCCTCAAATGCAAGAATAGTCATGACAGATCTTTCATGGTCATCTCAGGTTGAGAAAGTTACAAGGCCGTGACAAGCAAGTTAATAATTTTTTATCAAGTCAGTCAATGAAAGGTGAAACACCATGGGGCCTACTTTTGTTCATTGTCAATTGTCTCTTCCAATCCCTTTTTTACCGGGCTGTTTAGTAGGGGCGACAACTTCAGTCTCTTCCACGCGTGCAAAATCTAGACTTTCCAGTACTCAGAAGCATAACACTCTTAACTGTACATGTAAAAGAATCTATTTCATAATTTATAATCAACTTTACTTCCATTTGTCAATTATAGTATACATCTTTTCTATAAATTATACATTTTGGAATTTTGTTTGTCATTATAAAATTGAAAATAGTGCTCATACATAAAAGAGAGCAAAATCCCTATTACGGTGAAGAAGAATTTATTTCAAAATATTACCTCTTAGATTACTGTTGTACTGGCATTATTAATTGATAGTAACAAAGCCCACACTAGTATATTATGATCTTTAACATTTTAATATAGTCATATTGTTATTTAAAAAAATATTGAATTATAAGAAAATATGTATGTATTTTATCCCAAAGGTATTAAGCTAGTTAGAAAAGTAAGTAAGTTGCTGGTGGCAGATGATATTTAACTGAAGAAGTGGGAGAGTTCAAGTCAATTCAACGATCCTTCTTCTTCTTACAAATCACGTGAAAAAAGTCAAAGGAACGTGTTTCGTCTGTCCAACCTTTTGTTTGCTCTTCAACATGTGAAAATGGGAAAAGTCATCAGAACGTGTTTTATCTGTCCAACCTTTCGTTTGCTCTTTAACCCTGAATCAAGGAATTAAAAGAACAACCCAATTATGGAACGTCATAATACTGGAGTTGGCTAATTATTAGACACTACCACGTGTCCTTAATGTAATAATAGGGCCCAGCCCAAAGCCTAATTAATTGCAAAGCCTCAGCCCACTTTGCAACCACCTGAGGAGATTAAGAAAAAAAAGTACAGAAGAGAGAGAGAGAGAGAGAGAGAGATTTCCGCAAGAAGAATAAAAACATAAACAAAGCAACAAAAAGAAAAAAGAGAAACGGGTTTCACGTATGGGCGCTCCCAATGTCCCCACAAGTCAAATTAACTTCATCTCGTAATGCTCAGTAAGAATTCGTACTCTTTGTTTGTCTAACCAGAGAATTTTTTTTTTTTTTGGTGAGAAGAAAATAAATTTGGTGTTAGGGCATAAATACGAATCCATGGCAATTCTGAGTTGCTGTATTCAATTTAGGAGTTGTTTGGCTGTGAAATTACGTTGAAATGATAGATTAGGATCTTGTGGAGCCATGGTAATTTGTAAAGGTCGATTTGAGTCACGATTTGGTTGGAATGAATATCTAAACTCTCGCACGTGTTGTTGCCTAGTTCCAAATTTCTGATTGTAGAGATGGTTTTTGCTCGTCTTTGACCATCTTTTGAGTTGGTGAAGCTTATGATCCTTTAGCACATGAAAAACACTTTCTCTTGATAGTAAGCTTGCTCGAACTGGAATTCAGTAGAGAGAGATAAAACGAAAAAGATTCGTAGTGCTTGCCCAAATGGTTGTTCATCACGTGAGTGGCGATTTGTCGCAAAAGTGGTTTGAGGTCTTTTGTCGACCTATACTGAATGACTCGACCCCAAAAATAGTTTCGCCTAGTAGGGTCCCAGTTGAAATTAGTTGGCCCGTAAATTTGACTTCCGCTTAATGTCTTTTTAATATGACTTTTGAAGCTTTCTGGGCGGCGTAGCTTCTAATTTGGGCTTTGGTGAGTGGTGAATGGTTTTTGTCTCTTCTTTGAGTTTGTATATTCATTTTTCAGAAGTGATATGGATTAAATATATAATGATTTATGAAATGATATTTTTGTCGCATAACATCAGGATTGGGTCTTTACTACTCATTATTTATTTGTGAATGGTTTGAAAAATGTGTTATGAAAGGTATTGTGAAAGGTTATGTATATTACTTTGTGAATTTGGTTTATAAAATGGATTTTGAAATGATTTGAGAAATACTTTACCAAAGATATTCCGACTAATGAGCCGAGTTATGAAAAATATATGTTTTAGTTTGTGAAATAGATTTTGATTTATTATATTGATTCTATATTGATTTTGTGGATTATTTGAGGATGATGGTTTGATGTTCATTATCAGTGTGAATCCGGTTAGAGGTTTCTAGATATGCATATTAGTTTTTAGATTTTTTTTAGGCTGAGCCACTGGCAGATAATACGTAGAGACCTTGCCAAGAGCAGAATCTCGATCATCTTGTTACCAGGCATTGTGCTGTAACCATAGTTGGATATTGAGCATGAGATTGATTAATGAAGTAGACCATTGATATGTAATTTGATGTTGTTGATTTTAATGAGTATATGTGATATGTGTAGAGGTTTATTGAAAAGATATAACTCATTTTTACGAGATAAGTACACTAAAAGTGCTAAAAGTTGTGTATGGCGTTTACTTTAATGTAAAAAGTTTTTGTTGGCTCACTTAAGTGCTAAATCAGAGAAAAAATGACCATTTAAATGTCAACGGCAAGAAATTCCGGTCAAATTGAGTATGTGTCATTTATAATTAAACTTTTAATATAACTTGGCAAATTTTTTTTTTTTAAAACTCCATTCTTTGTGGCATTTCCATATGGCATGTTTGGCATTGAAATACTTGCTTTTTAACAATCATTGGCACTAAAGTGATAATTTTAAATAAAATTTGATACTCAAATGATCACTTTAAATAAAATTTAGTACTTAAATGATCACTATTTACAATTTTTGGACGATGTCGTTTATGGGTTATATGTTGACTAGGCATGCTGGGAAGCCATGCAGGACTGAAAAATTAATAAAATATAGTCACATTTGATTTTTGATGACCTAGACCGGAATTAGCACTTAAATGATCGTTTTTTTTTTTTTAAAGTAGTACTTAAGTGATTTGAAAAAAAACTTTTGATTCTAAAGTAAGTGCTTTATATAACCTTTGACACTAAAGTGTACTTATCCCCATTTTTTACTTTTGTTAGGACTTACCTTTTTCGTTTTAGGAGGGGAAAAACATACATTTGGGGTTATCACCCAATGGTAGGCCAATGGCTCCTCCATTAGACATGGGTTCTCTCAAGCCCATACTGTCACGCCTCGATCCTCAGGCATGCACACATCCGTCTCAGTTGGTCGATTTTATAATGCGATATCCCAGGACAATGTATCGCCGACCCTTTCATTTTTAAGCACATGCGAAAGCAGTTAAAATCCCCAGACAATAAAACGATGGGATAGAAAAGCAGGGCCATATTTTTCATATTGAAATCTATAACCAAACTTTTATAAAAACAACAAACCCATTCATAACTATTCACATCAAAACGGAGATCTCAAAAGAAGACAAGATCTCAATCCATTCAGACCGTACTCACGACTTCTCTCGGGACTATCTTCTTCTTCCAAAAATCCTTCTCTTCAAATCTCACCTCCGAGTTCTCTTCTCGGATTCCTCCTCCTCAGCTCTTTAGCGGGGTCCTGAAATGGTTTTCCCCAAACTGGGATGAGACTACGTCTCAGCGAGTTCTACCCCACTAAGCCCGATTAGTAAACTATTATACTAAAGGCTGCCTAAACACGCATAGGTCGAAGACATACCTTAGCATCAAATCCCACCGCAAGTCAGTACAATTTACAATAGGTACTCAAGCAATCATATAACAGATCGACATTTCGATCTATCGACCCAGTCGATCATACGTCAACAAAACCACTCACGATCAATTCCATTCAATCAATCATTTCACAATCCCAGATTAAAGCAAAGATCAATCGACCTAGTCGATTACATGTCAGTCGGATCATTCAAGATCATTCCCACTCAAACAGTCAATTCACGACAACGTATCGAATTATTGATTAATCGACCTATCTTTAGGTAGCAAATTACGGCCCAATGGGCGCGACCTTTATCAGGTGGCGGATTACGGCCTTATCAGGCGCGACCCGTATCAAGTGGCAAATTGCGGCCTTCTCAAGCGCGACCCGTATCGGGTGGCAGATTACGGCCTTCTCAGGCGCGACCTTTAATAGGTGGCAGATTACGGCCTTCTCAGGCTCGACCAACTCCAAATTCGGTGGCAAATCTCGGCCCAACTGGCATAGCCATACTTCGGCGGCTTCCGAGGTTTAACTCACAACCTCTCACAGTCAAATTCTAATTGAATGCCGACATTGGTCAATCTTGGGATGAATCCCCACATACTCATCAACTCACTCAATTTTCACACGGTATTAACATACCTGATGAGTCTTAGCCAAGAGTATATTCAAATCACTCTCACAATTCTACTCACTTTACAACTCAACAAAGCATTATAAATGCTGAATAACATACTTGGCCATTTACCGATCAACAATTCAATCTCAATCAATTCCAATCAATTTAGGGTAAATCCCTAAAATATCACAATTTATTCAATTCCATAAAACGTGGAGCTCAAATAAATAAACAGACTGCGCCACGACGATCGGCACAAGATTTCGGTCGTCGGCTAACAAAATCTTAATTTCCGAAAAATAAATAAATAAATATTAATTTCGAAAATTAATTATTAATTATTAAAAATTCCATTTAGCTCAAAAAATAAAGCCAATTTAAATAAACGGGCTGCACCACGATCATCAGCATAATATTCCGGTCACTGCCCATCTCAACCTTAATTTCCGAAAAATAAATAATTAAATAATAATTTCGAAAATTAAACAATTAACATTAAAATTCAATTTAGCTCAAAATAAAACCCGGTTAAATAAACGGACTTCACCACGGTCATCAGCATAATTTTCTGGTTCCAGGCCATCTCAGTTGAATTTTCGGAAAATAAATAATTATTTAATTTAATTCCGAAAATTAATATTTAAATACAAAAAAATCCACTTACGCCCGAAAAGCTTAATTGGAGCCCACTAAGGGTCGGGAAAAATCCCGAGGCACTTCCAATAATTAGTAGACCACGTCTACTTGCTAATTGCACAATCAATTTATTTAAATCGCATCACAAGTGACTAATAATTGCTAATTTATTCTAATCTAACAACCTAAACATAATTAATTAAATCTAAACCAACATTAAGCATAAATAGCCAACTAATCCTGGATTAGTGAGATTACTCACCAAATCGCGCGCAAATCGGATCAATCCGACGGCGGCGACGCGAGGAACGATTGTTCCCAAAGCACGGCTCGGGTTCGGGGCCGGGAAACGGCCCAAAAGCGGGCCCGAAGATGCTGAAACCCACTCCGTGGGTCTGCTGGACGGAGCCGAACGGGGCTGCTCCGGCGGCTAGGGCGGCGAGGGGAGGCCGGCGGAGGGTGAGGGGGTCGCGGGGGGTGGTCCGGCGAGGCTAGGCGGTGGCCGGAGGTGGCCGCGGATGGTTGGACGGAGCTGGAACAGAAGCGAACAGCAGCTGGGTCGCGCGGCCAGGGCGTGCGCGGACGACGGGACGGCGACGGGCCCGCGGGGGCGGCGCGGCGGTGCGGCGGTGCGGCGAGCGGCGAGCGGTTCTCGGCGAGCTGCGATCTCCGAGCTCCTGGTTCGCACGCGAAGAAAAGAAGGAGAAGAAAAGCTGGTTCTGTCGTGAGGGGGAAGAAAGAAGAGAGAAGATAGAGAAGGAGAGATAAGAGAGAAAAGAGAGAGAGAGGATGAGGATTGACTAGTCAAAAGAAAAGAAAGAGAGAGAGAGGGAATGGGCGGTGGGGAATTCGCACGAGGGGGAGGGAAAAAGGGGAGAGGAGAGAGAGAGAAAGAAAGAAAAAGAGAAAAAGGAGAGGAAAAGGGAGAGAAAGAAAAAGGAAAAAGAAATTACATAATACCTTTATGCAAATTTTCTTTTTCTCATTTCCTTTTTCTTTCTATTTTTTTTTTTTTGGCTTCAATTTTCTTCCGATAATTTCTTTATTGAAATTTTGGACTCGTCAATAAATTAACGAGCGATGAGACATGATCCTAAGCGCTCCGTTCGTTTCACGGAAAATATCATGTTTCGGAAAACATTTTCCTGGAAGTTATTTTCCAGGGAAAATGACTCTATTTTTCCGCGCGTTCGTTAGCTTAAACATTTTTATGGAAAAAATTATCAAAAATTAAATTTTAATATTTTTAATTGACCCAAAATTTTATTTTATTTATTTATATTTTTAAATGATTTTTTAATTATTTATATTTTTTAAAATAGAAATTTTTATTTTTTATTTATTTTTATTTTTTTCCTTCATCCTTCCATCTCCTTCTTCCTCCCGATTCCTCCCGAGCGGCGTCGCCCGCCGTGGCCACCTTCCTCCTCCTTCCGCCGCCGCCACCTCCTTCCTCCCGGCCGACCAAGACCCGGTGGCAGATCCGACGAGCTCGGGTGAGATCGAGCTCGGCCGATCTCACCCGAGCTCGCCGGATCCGGGCGACTCGAGCTCTGTCGCCGAATCCGGCGAGCCGCGAGCTCCGCCGCCAGATCCGACGAGCTCACGGCTCGCGGCCGCACGACGAGCAGCCGGCCTAGACGGCGGGGCTCCCGCGAGCCTCCCGCGCCCCGCGGTGCTCCCTCTTGAGCTGGATCCTCCCGAGCGGCTTCGAACCGCCGGGGAAGCGGAGCGCGGCGGCGGCGGTGGCTTCCCGGCTGGAGCAGGCGGGCAAGAGCGGAGGAGCGGCCGGGGAGGGCGGAGGCGATCCCGGAAGGACGTCGTCGAAGCCTCCTCTGCGAAAGAGCAAGAAAGAGAGAGAGAGAGAACGAGAACGTGAAGGGAGGAAAGAGCAGCGGGAGCACGGAGCTGCGGAAAATGTTTTCCTCTTTTCAAAAGAGGAAAACATTTTCCACTCATTCAAGAGGGATTTTCCGTTGACCGTGTGTTTTCCGCCATCCGAACACCGGAAATTTCGGAAAATATTTTCCCGGAAGTTATTTTCCGCGAAACGAACGGAGCGTAAAAATAAGAATTATGACGCGCTTAAAATTCGATTCCCGAAATCATGTTCAATTTCGTGGTTAAAAATCGATCAGACGTGATTTTAGCTCAATCCAACCAATTAGGTAGCTTTTAGGGATTTTACAGCTGATACATCCCTTAACGGCTTTACCCAATAGGTTAGTTAACTTGTGAGTGATCAGCTCAGAGAAAAAGGCCATATGCACGCCGACGAAATGCCCATTTCACTTTATCGAAACGGGGTCAAATTTCAGGATGTCACACATACCTTATGCAGCGTTGGATTTCGTTTTTAGTTCTTAACAACCTAACACCAAAAAAAGTATAATAAAGACAATATGTGGGCTACTCCTAAAAAGAGGAGAGATTGTGGATATAAAATTTTTTGCAATTCTGCTTATTCTTGTCCATTTTGACTCTTCATAGTTGCATTTCAATTGTTGAAAATCTTGGAGAAAACTTTATGTTTCCAACAAGCTGAAGTCGAAATGGCACTTTTGAAAACTCCTCCCGTAGGCAATGCACCCTCGGAATTGTTGTAAGATAGGCTCAAATTTGTCAAATTAAGTGACTTTAGATATTTTGGGATTTGGCCAAAATGTACAAAACCTGAAGGCCTCTCATGGAACTAATAGTTGATGGTAGTGGCCCTTCAAAAAAGTTATCCTTTATGTATAGGCGTTCCATAAGTGTTAGTCTAGAAATTCTAAGATCAAGGACTGACCCAATCTCCTTGGGAACCGGACCAGGATTGATAGGGTTGGGCTGGTCCAGGGTTGGTCCAGGGTTGATCCAAGGTTGACCCTAGATCGATGCTCACCCCTAGTTGCATGTTACGGCATCCTAGTAAATTTTGAGGGGCAGCTATACAAGTTCATTGATCCACATTTCCCTTTGTCTCTTTTGTCTCTTTTGTATGCTACATTACTACACTTCGGATAGATGCAAGTCCATTGATAGGCCGTATCACCTATCGCTTCGTGGTGCTTTACGTCAACATTGGAGGTTATCTGAGGGGTCCTCTACCTTTCTCATAGGACGATAGTAGTAGGGGTGAGCAGCGGTCTAGGGTCGACCCTGGACCGACCCTGGACCGGCCCAACCCTGCCGGTTCTGGTCCGGTTCCCAAGGGGATTGGGTCGGTCCTCGGTCCTGAAATTCCAGGACCAACACTGTGTGGGTTGGTCCTCGGTCCTAAGAGTTTTGGGTCGGTCCAACCCCTGGACCAACCCCGTATATTATATTATATTATATATAATTCTTTTATATATTCAAACCTAAGTAAAATGTTTGTTATATTATATTATATTGAAATGTTCTATCAATAACACTAATATTAATTTCAATTTAAAACTTTTGTTGAGTATTAATTATGTGTCGTTTGTTTTGTTTTCAAGTGTTTAGAAGTTCAAGTGAATTAACAATATGTGAAATTATATATTCATGATTTATATTAAGTATTTTGAACATTTTATAGTTTAATTATATTTTACTAATGAATTTCAGCTGCACTTTACTTTTCAATTTGTGTCAAATGGTAGAAGTTTTTGAAAAGTAGAGTAATATTGCAGTTGCTACGGTGATTTGCTAGTCAAGTGGTGTGAAGCTCATTTTTTGGTTGAGTGGACTCTGAAAAAACTTTTGCATGTGGTGTTATGAATATTAAAGATAGATGATTACAAGAACTTTCCATCTTGTCCCATATCTCGATAAGCGGTTAGCAAGTACGAAATTTCTATTGTGTCATCTTAAATTTGCTAAATATGTATTGGTATTTATAATTTAGTTGCACAATGCCACATTATCAATGGATGCGTAATTTGAATTTGTAAGTTTGCTTTTTTAGGGAGTATAAAAAATAAGACGAAAAAAATTATCAATCGGTCCTGGGTTGACCCTGGAACCGGACCGAACCCATTGGGTCGGTCCGATCCTTGGTCCCAGGCTGAATAGGGTCGGTCCTCGGTCCTAAAAATTAAGGACCGACACTGTATGGGTTGGTCCTAGGGTTAGGGGGTGGCCCGGACCAACCCGGACCATGCTCACCCCTAGATAGTAGTAGTGATGACAAGGACGGTGCTAGTGAGGAGCCGTAGATGAGGGTGACAAGAGGTGGTAGGAATTCATTTTTGAGACATAGATCTGGCACTTTTTGAGATCAAGCTGTGTGGATGGGTGGTAAGTTGTGGATAGTTTCAAGGGCGTGGATGATGGCTAAGTGGATAGCCAGTGGGAGTAGTATATCTGTTTGACCTCCTAGTGTAGCCCTATTATCACCTATGTTCATAAATAATACATGAAATAGAAGTTGTTGATTGTTTCTCTTTTGTGTTTATCCTTTATTGTTGACGGTTGCTTGATGTTTAATTTCATCTTCTGCTTATGGTAAAAAGTGAAAGATTAACATCTCACGTTAGTAAGGTGGTGGACTAGGAGACCACAGCTCTCACATCCTGTTTTTGATATTAGAGCATAGGTTTACCCTTGGAGTGATAAGGTGTGCTAGTGGTGGAGGTGAATAGGACATATGTATGTGGTTTAAAACACTAAATGCATGCGTTTACTTTGTTTTGAGAAACAAGTAAAATTGTCAGGTAGGATTTTCGACCATCTTTGTCGGACTTGGCACTCAAGCGTCTTATTTTTCAAGAAAAAGTGACACTTAAGTATAACTTTTGTAATTTTTGATACTTAAGTATCTCCTGTGCCAAGTTTTGGCACTTTAGGTGTTCTTTTACCAAAAGAAAAAAGGTTAAAAAGACTTTTAATGTTTTGTTCTTTGAATGGCTGTAGATTTTTATGTTTATGATTAAGGTTGCCTTTAGTTAGATTTTGCAAATGGACTTTAGGGACTTCAAAGGCAACTTAAGACAACCAGGGTTTAGATTCCCTATTGATCGTGCTTTCCAATTATTGCTCACGAGAGTCTTGTCCCGGGGTGTAATAACAAGGTATTGTATAAATTTTGTCTGGCTCGAGCTATTTTGCTTTCCTTACTCTATATGCTTTAGTTTTGATTTGTAATAACAAAGTCCACTCTATTATATTATGATCTTTAACATTTTAATAGAGTCTGCATTAATTTTCCAAAGCATTGGAATTATAATAAACTAGGTAAGAATTTAATACTCAAGGTATACAGCTATTTTTTTTTTGTCAATAGGTATACAGCTTCTTAGAAAATGAAACAAGTTGCAGTTGGCAAATGATATTTAATTGAAGAAGTGAGTCAAGTCAACAATCCTTTTTTTTTTTTTTTATCCTCCTCTATCTCTCAACTAGCTCTCAGATTTTTTTGTCCTTTCTTTTTGTTAAATGTGAAAATCAAAATCCACACCTGAAACTAAACATCCCCACCCTTAACCTCGTTGAGAAGGTGATGAATCGAACTTCCCATCTCTCCTTTTTCATGTGGGAAGAGTGACTATGGGGGCAACGCCTAGTGGTTTATTATTCTCTGTCTTCTTCTTTTGACAGATCACGTGGGAAAAATCAAAGGAACGTGTGTCATCTGTCCAACCTGTCCTTTGATCTTGGACATGAGAATAAGGGAAAAGTCGTAGGAACGTATTTCATCTATCTAACCTTTCGATTGCACTTCGACATGGGAAAATGGGGAATGCATTTCACCTGTCCAACCTTTCGTTTACTTTTTCTTTTTTTGGTCGGAAACCTTTCGTTTACTTATTAACATGGGAAAATGGGAATAGTCGTAGGGACATGTTTCCATCTGTCCGACCTCTCATTTGCTCTAACATTAGAAAATTGGAAAAGTCCTAGGAACGTATCCGTCCAACCTTTCCTTTGCTCTTTAACCCAAAAACAAAGAATTAAAAGAAAAACCGAATTGCGGAAAGTTCGGATTTAGCTAATTATTACACACCGGTCTTTACTTGATCTGACCGATTACATGCTCGTGCCTGATGGGTGAAGATGATTCTTTGATATTGAAAATCCAAATGAGGGTGTTCAGTGTTATACTTTCCAAAAGCTAAAATAGAGAAAAAGACCGTATAAAGAAGGTGGGAATTCAAAGTTGCTCACGTGTAAGAAAGCGACTTAGGCACATTCCCTCAAAGTGCACGGCAAGCCAACCTTACCTCCTCCGCTAACCAAATTTCCTCCACGTATATGCCCATTAGATCGTAATTGGATTTATTTTATTTAATTAACTCCACATTATTCTTTGATTAATTGTGACGTCCGTGCGAAAAACAAGAAGAAAAAATAGTTTTAGGGTCATCAAATCTTTTTGATGCAACGTAACTAAAAGGAATTTATTTTTTCAGCAATCACCTAAAACTAATTAGAACTAGACAAACAAAAAATGAATATTAACCATATTGGGAATAAGACTAATTGGGACATAATAAGATTCTTGTTGAACGACATGATCCTTCCTTATCCAAGGGGAATCAAACAAGAATGGTATGAGAAGGCATAATGATTGGGTGACGTGGGACAAAGAGGGAATTGTGGAATTACTTTGCTCCTTTGTGCTAACTATGCATTTTTAGGCAAAGTATTCGTCAACAAATTTAAATTGTATTTGGGTTAGATTCCCGCGACTCATTATATAGAGTTGTAAATATCACCCCTAGACTATAGAATTTGTAAGAAGAGAAGTACTAATTAAGTTATAGGGAACAACTTTTGCAACTAAAACAAGCAATCGAATTACGGAGGAAGTTCGGAGCCAAAACCTTTGTCCCGTAGATTGACCTCCCTTGGAATGCTTAAGTTACCAATATGGGGCGGCACGACCCTTGCCGGGTTCTTGGAGCTGAGGTCCAATCTACAACCACATATGACATTAGTACCCCTCGCAGATGTGCTTAGTGTCATACCAGGAGCTTAAAACCCTGCCAAGATAAGCTATTCAAGTCTTCAAATCCAGTCGAGCCAGCCGTTCAGTCTCATCCCCGCTGGCTTCTACCAAAGCTAAGACACTCCCCAACGGAAGAATGATAAAGAATGGAGGCAGTTAAGCATGAGAATGACTTGGATAAAACTCGATCTCTACTGGGAAGGTCCATGAGGATTTGTAGCTTAGTCCCATTAGCTCAAGTCTCTTTAGGTGTTTTGAAACAATTTGAAATTCACGAATGGGCTCTTCAGTACTAAGGCATGTCGATGACAGAGATATCATGGGCCTCTCAAGTTGAAGGGAATGAGGCTGTGAGTTGCAAGGAAAACTATTGATGATCAAGTCAGTCAATAAAATCTGAAACATCATGGGCCTAGTTTGGTTCAGTATCACTTGGTGTCCCCATCTTATAATCCCCTTTGCCCGGGCCGTTTAGGAGTGGATATTTTTCTGTTTAGGGATAAAATTAATCTTCACCTTTAGTGACATTCAATCCAATTTTTCCTCTTGATCTTCCTTGTTCACACCTAAATTTTCACTAACATACTCATCATTCATTTTATAGAAATTATGGATCGAACTTGTCGATGATGACATAATATTATCCCTAAACAAAAAAATCCATACCATGCGTCGTTCCAATTTCATTCTCTATATTATTCTTCCGCATTTAGAAATAAGGGACATCTTTTATCTAAGAATGTCATCTCGGCATCGAAGTTGAGTAAGAGGGGGACTAGAGAAAAACAAATGTGAGTGGGGAACAAAACAAAAGAACAAGAGGGGAGCAGATCAAAGGAATTCGGCCATTATCATCCACTACCAACACCATTCATCTCAAGCTTTATTTTTATTTTCTGAGGCCTCTTCATCATCGTCCGCTATCTACACCAGCTTCATCTTCCTGTCTTCAATTATACGGATCATGATTCATATTGGCTTTTCTGGATCACTAATCTGTTTTATTTTCAAGGTTTCATCTCTCGTGGGTATGATTTTAGAAAATATGTGCAAAACGTGTCATGCCAATAGGTGCTTTCTTTGCTTCTAATGACTAATTTGGCAACACTGTTTACTCGCGCATATTTGTGTCCTCCATCCTTACATCAGGTTTAATTAAGTTTTCGTCTTGATTTTCATCATTGCGTTACGTCCTGTTTCGGCGTGTGCTAACTCCGTTCCTGCAGGAAACATGAAGTTAAAAGTCCAAATGAATGTCAGTTAGTCATCGGTGCTAAATTTTGTAAGATTTGGAATCGTATTACAAGATTGGTCAGCATTTAGTTTATTCTTAGATTTTGATGGGCTTTTATCATTAAATAAATGTGAAGGATAAAAACTGATAAAAAGAAAAAGATTAAACTTTGCAAATGAGCTTTGGGCTTTAAAGGTAGCTTAAGACATCCACAGGGTTTAGATTACTTATTGATTACACTTTCCATTTACCGTTCACGGGGGTCTTGCAAGGTTTTTCATTAATTTTGTCCGATACAGCTCCAGCTGTTTTGCTTTCCATATTTTATATGCTTTATTATTGATTAATTTGCTTGAGTATTTGTGCATGGACAACTAGAGGCACATTAAGGAGTAAAATTAGAAAATATTGCAAGAAAAAAAATCCTCTTTAAAAGAGAAAAGGTAGTAAAAGTGCATTAAGTTAATCCAGCGCAATCAAATACCCACACTCGCGAATCTCTTGATCATAGGAGTAAAACGGGCTCCTATGTCTTGCTTGAGCTTCTAACCAACCCATAATGGGTTAACGATGACTCCAAAGTAAATCAAATAAGAAAACCAAGTTGAGATTAGTAGGGTTTGGGAGGCCTGTACGAAGTGCTAGCACCAACGGGCAAGAGGGCCCATTTGTGCCCGCTCAGTAATCTGTCAAACCTCCTCCGGACATCTTATAGCCTTCGCAAGGGTTGCGACTTTCCTAATAATGTGATTATAATATTATTGATTTCATAGAACTTTGAATCTTGGGCCATGAGTGTAATGTAAAGTTTGCATGCATGGAACTTCAACTATTTAAAAATATGAAAATTACTATATCTTTTGCAAAGAGAAAAGGCATTACTTCCACAGGTGAATCTCTCGCCCTATCCTCAAAAGAACTTTCTAGACACCAAAAAGCTGTCTCACTATGCCGTCGCAAATGCCAATGAAGAAGTCGACCAACCAAGAATGATGTCAGATGCATTTGCAATCGCTAAAGCATATAACCGAAAGAGTATCCAGTACCCATCAAAGAATTGAGAGTAGGGCCAAATCTGCCTTTAGAAGTCAAGCAAGCAATGTCATCAGACCAAAACATCAAAACGAGCATTCACGGACATCAAACAGTTGAATCTATTAGCCATAGTTCGCACATCGAAAGACTGACCAAGCAGATTTGTCCACCCAGACAACCACGAAGAAGAGATGCGACAGAAGAGACCTTGACACCTCCAGCACCTCCAATTGCCCTGCTACAAGCACAAATTATTTTTCAATCAGCAAATAGTCAATTGCTCTACTATAACTGAAAACAATTGTGTGCATACCTCTTAGGAGTATTCTTTCTACCCGAACAGAAGTTTCCTGTACCGCGACGTTCATAGGGACAAGAATGGAACCGATTAAAGTGTCATTTCCTGATCCTCCTCGAGTACCACTATCCCTATTGCACCTGCCAGATCTTGTAGATTGTTCTAGCTAAAAGTGTCGTGTGTAACGTGGCACATTATGCGTTTGAATAGTTCCTAGACTGAAAAGAGAGCAAAGTCTACAATGGTGAAGGAGAATTTACTTCAAAAGTTTTACTTTTACTCCCATATTAACACAAAAAGTAAATTTTACATCTTGAATAGTTCTAGACGAATCATTGATTAATGACAACAGAGTCCACATTATTATATTATGACTATGCGATTGTAAATAAACCTAGGTATTTTATTGAACGCTGCGGATATATAGGTAGCTAGAAAAGTAAACAAGCTGCAATTGGCAAATGCGCTTAATTGAAGAAGTGCGAGGATTCAAGTCTGGTCAACCCTACTCGTCTTCTTTGGATGGTGGCGTACAATTGAAGTGGCTAAAGGAATAAGCCAATAAGGCAGTTGAAGAGTTTCAAAAGCAACTTAACACGGGGGCTGAATTTTTTACTAAAGGGAAATCGTCGACGTAGCAATTCATAGAATGTTATTTCAAGTAAAGTTGTCCAGTGCCATATAGGATGGCTGAACAACGGCCACAGCTTCACAATTAGGAGAGAGAAAGAAACTTGCCCGTCCGTAAGGGAGAGAAAATAAAAGATTTGCGCGAGTCTTCATATAAGCTAGTTTGCTCAGGTGTTTTGTGTGTGGGGTGAGAAAATTAAATTGTAATAGTCGTGGGAGATGATATTTTATTAGAGTGTCATACTTGTACTACAATTAGATATACATGTTTCTCAAGTTGCTTGCGATAATTTTCTTGTATTACCTCTACAAACACTTCTACACACAACCAATGATATTCTATAAATTTTCTGTCTTTTCTTTAATTTTTTTCCCCTCCAATTGGGGCCAGCGAAGGTCGCCGGCTGGCCCTCGCATAGTCTAGGCAAGGGCCCCAACAGCCTCGCTAATGCTTGCTTGGATCAGGCGAGGGTCGCAACACCCTTATATAGCCAGATCTAGAGAGGGCATCATGGCGCTCGCCCAGATCTTGTTGCACGCCCATCCCCTCCCATATGGTCGGCGAGGGTCAGCTTATATCTCAAACGTGAAAGCCATTTCTTCATATTCATCGCTTGTGCCTCGAGTTTTCAGCCAAAATTGCACTGCATCATACTGGCATCCTGTGCAAGATCATCCACATGACAATGAGGAATTAAAGAGAATTACTTTTCCTAGACCACCTATAGTCCAAGAGGCTATTATGACCTCACTCGCGCTCTGCTATGGTGAATCGCTAACGAAGCTAAAATGACTCGACAAAACGCGAGCACCAAATGTCACCAACGAAACCCTTTAACCTCAACTTAGCATGACCAGAGGGAAGCGACGATCAAAAAGGGTCGAAAAATTTCACTGATAATAAGTAGCCTATATATTAATGGGGACGAAGAAATGGCGCAGTGGTTCTTATTGTAAATATAGAAAAAGAAGCTAAGTACAACCACGAAAATGGATATCTAGAGCACCTCAATCATAGCATTGAACCCTGAAAGTGAGTCACCTGAACTCGATGAGACAGAGTCATGGGAACCCACCACTCTTGGCAACGCACATTTACCCTTCAGAGATTGATTTGGGAGGGCTATTATCGGTATGTGGAAGGGGAAGAATGCGATCATCTCAAAGGGGTGACCTGAAAACACAGACGCTGATATAATAGCGCAAATCGTATGAACGAATACTGAATACACGCATAGAAAGAGCGCCTGTTGCCAAGATCACCCATCGGAGATGCCTCCCTTTTGAGGATCTGTGCGAATTTAGGGTGTGGTGGGTCTCCTGCCTCGAGCTTTTCATATATAGGAAGAGTCAAAGCTTGGGGTACTCACAACATCATGTCGCTAGAATGTGCTCATCCTAGCGACACCCTGAAAGTGTTCGCTTCAGATGTGCTGTCCCTGCTTGTCGTATATGGAGGTGTAAGCGACAAAAACGCTCAGGCCCAGAGAGAACGGGACCCACGTGGACAACGCATTCCGATACGATTAACCAGATTTCGCGGTCAATGAGCTCACTCGAACGAAATTCTGGCATCTTTCTTGAACTGGTAAGGGAGAAATCGAAGCCTCGTATCATCCCCTTTGAGTCATTTTAAGGTCTGCATCTCATGAAGAACGGTCGCTCGAAATTCCCTTCCCGGGTCATTCAAGAATGTGAAACGGAGGCAAGGCTTGCTCTGTTCAAGAACCGCCTCTGCTGGGGATGTGAATGAGGCTTGTAGTGAACAATGGGCAAGAAATGGCGATATTACTTGGATTACGAGACGTGCGAAACAGCAATCCACAATTTTGTATACCAACCAGAACAAAAAGGTTTTTGGGGGTGCTGGGGAGATTTCTCCAACTTAAAATGACTTGAAACATTTACAGAGCCATAGTTAAGTATGCACAATAACCTTAACCAAGTAACTACAGAGAAAATCCGAAAAGGAAATGATCATATCCAGTTTTTGCTTATGCCGAGAGTGTACCTCATCTAGGAGTCACAAACTCAGTATCGATTTCAGATGGAGCAAGCACAACTTCTAAAAGAATTAGGGGAAGATACACGATCATTAGTGCAGAAATGCAAGTCCATGCACGCAAAGCCGCTGAAGTGAAAAGAACCATGTGTTTATTACGCATTGCCGATTCTTAGGAAGAGACGTCATTACACCTGAAAGGGAAATTTATCAAGGAAACCCAAGACGATAGCAGCACCGTGCACATGGAGGAGACAGAGACCAGCAATCATGTGGGGAACATGAGAAAGGATTTTACAGAGTTAATTGCATAAAGGAATAGCTTCTTGAGGCCAAAAGGACTTTCCAGCATTTTTAAGACTACAGTCATGTCATATGACATGAAAGCAACGTGACCGTGTGTCAAAACACCACAAACAGCCAAGAATCCTGCCAGGAGCTTAGCGGTATTAATAGAGTGCTAACCAAATGTGTATAAGAAAACATAGAGCTTAGCCGCTTAGCTCCTTTTCAAAAAGAAAGACATCTGAAAACTTGTAGCCAATAAGAGCATTCATTTCTAAGGCAGCTTCTCTTTTGCATAGAAAAAACGCATTACTTCCACAGGTGAATCTCTTGCCCTATCCTCAAAAGAGCCATCTAGACACCAAAAAGCTGTCTGCACTCCACAGTCACAAATGCCAATGAAGAAGCCGACCAAGATTGATCTCAGATGCATTTGCAATTGCTAAAGCATGTAAAAAGAGAATCCACTACCAATCATATCATTGGAAGCTTAAGGCCAAATTTGATTGTTTAAGTCAAGCAACCAACGCCGTCAGACCATAACATCAAAACAAGCATTCGTGGATATTAAACAGTAGAATCTTTTAGCCAAAGTTCGCACAACAAAAGACTGATCAAGCAGATTTGTCCACCCAGAGAATAATAAAGAAGAGATTCAGCAGAAGGGACTTTGACACCTCCAGAAAGTAACAGCAGTACCTCCAACTGCTCTGCTACACGCACAAAATATTTTTCAATCAGCGCAGAATCAACTGCTTTACTATAACTGAAAAATCATGTGCATAACTATCAGTAGTATTCTTTCTACCCCGGACGGAAGTTCCCTGTACCACAATGTTCATAGGGACCAGAACGGTCCTGATTATAGGAGCATTTCCTGATCCTCCTTGAGTACCACTATCCCTATTGCGCCCTCCAGATCGATCACCATTTCGATCAGGACCATAGTGCCCACCACCACCAACTCCATACCTGTCATCCCTACCCCCATACCTACCTCCCCAGCCCCCTTCACAAGGACACTCCCTTGCACAATGCCCAGGCTTGTCACACTTACAGCACTCTCCACCTCCACCTCCATGTCCACCACCAGAGTCCGGACTGGGGCCACAATCATGACCACAATCACCACTGCGATCACCATCTCAGCCTCTACCTGAACCTTGAGGCTGAACTTTTTCTTCAATGATAAGTCCATTCATTTCCTCAATAGCCTCATCCATTGCTTGCTTCTCATAACCAAATCCACAAGAGCATCCAGAGAACTTGTCAACCACCCCCTGCATTAAAAATATTCTTATCTGAGGTAGTTTGTATTATATGACAGGGATAATTACAGATATAAGAGCTTGTACTTCCAACTTTTAGATGGAGTCATCAACACAGAAAATCTGTGATAAAATGTACGTTATATGTGGCAATGATATTCACAAATGTCATCCAAACCTCATTCAGATGCAACAAGCAGATGGTGAATAAAACTACTTACGTCGAGGGTTAGACATAAGGCAAAATTTGTCAAGTCTTCTGCAAGTGTTTCTCCTAACACTTTTTGCCATCCTTGGTTTCAGATACTGGCCATAAAACTGCTATCCTGGTTGTCAGATTGACGCTGGTGGCAGATACTTGTGGCTGTCCAATGTTTAGAGCAGAAAAAAGAGAAAACCATGCCCGGTTCAAATCACACCCAGAAAATGACATTTCTCACACTATGTTAAATTGAAGTCAATGGCGATTCTTTCCATGAAGAAAAATGGATGATTCTTCACGAGTTACGAGAAAGAGAAAAGCAATGGTAAACTCACTTAGACTTAAGCCACAATTTGTCTGAGTGATTTGCAAGTGTTTATCCCCAACTCCTTTTGCCAATTAGGTATAGCCTTGGCTTCAGAAACAGGCCATACAATTGCTGTCTCAGTTGTAAGATTGACCCTTGCGGCGGATACCTGTGGCTGTCCAAAGTTAGAGCAGAAAAATAAAAAACACACAGGGTTCAAATCTTAGCACAAAAATTGATAAAAGCCATTTCTCCTGCCATTCTTTGACCCCACATAAGATCATTTAAAACCTTATTTCTCTTCACATATATGAGAGGACAAAAAGCGTAACCCGGGGGATGACTGTTCTGTCACACTAAAGTTTAATTTAAGTTGATGAATAATCTTTTATTATGAAAAATGGACGATCCCAGTTACCTTAGAGATTATAATAGCAAAACGAAAGCAATGGCAAACTCACTTGATTTTCTCAAATTCTCTTCACACTCGCTGCACATCCCCACGAGTCATTCCCTGCAGAGACGAAACAGAGACACTCAAGTGGCTGCACACAAAAAAAAAAAAAAAAAAATCGAACCTTTAGCTCGTGCATTCACATAAAGTGCGAGATATATAGATATATATAGAGACAGAGAGAGGGGGGGGGGATTACTCCAACGTCGAGAATTATGACATCGGAGGTAACACCCCTGAGGCCGCCTCGGCTCCATCCAAGATCGATTTCTCCTTTCCATCCTCACCGTCGACTCCACTGCTGCCACCGCATCCACCGAGAGGAGTAGCAGAGCTCGGAACGCACCGCAAGCGGAACCTCGTGGGAACCGGGGGAGACAGACGAGGCCGGAGCGAGGCTCGGGGTGCGGATGCGGTCGGCGTAGATGCAGCAGAGCCTGTGGGCGATTAGCCGAGACAGGTGTTTGGCACCAATGATGGCATCACCTTCGGCATAACCCCCGGAGGTTTGAGTGAAGCCTGATAAGAGTTAGTGGCTAGCAAAGTGCTGACCACTATAACAATTTCTTCCTTATATTGAGTCATCGGGACCTTGAACTATTCACAAAGTTCAAGGTTGACTCAATATAAGGAAGAAATTATTATAGTGGTCAGTACCTTTGCAAGCCACGAATTCCTACCAGGCTTCACTCAACCCTTGGGGGTTATGCCGAGGTCCTATCATATGCCGAAGGTGATGCCATCATTGGTGCCAAACACCCACTTGCATCGGCGATGCAGCAATCAGGTAACGTAGCGGTAAAGGCGGAAGACGAAGGGGTTGAGGGAGGATGGAGATGAGGATGGAGAGAGAGTCTTGGATATGGTTGACTCCATCGAAGCTCGCTTTCTCTCTCTAAACTCTCCCTTTAAGCCTCTCAGTTTGAGTAGAGCCACGGGATGGGAGCGAGGAGATGAACATGGCCACCTAATATGCTTACTTCATCACCACATAATCATATCAAAGATAGTAAATATACCAAATGAGATTTCAGCACAGATACATCTCATGTTCCAAAAAATGAGAACCTTAGGTTTCTAGAGTTAATTGATCCGAAGCATACAAACTAAATACAATGCTAGAGCAGTTATTGCCCACACTCACTAAACTAGACATGACCGATCAACTTACAAAATTCTGGGGACCCACACTAGCTCATAATGGGAAATACAACTTCCCCTACATTTTCCTTACTAGATTTGTTTTGTCAACTGTTCTATTGAAAAGTACAATTTTTTAATAGATGACACAAAACCATTTCATAGATAGGAGTACCAATCCAAAACTTGGTGAGTTCCGCCAATGAACATGGAGTGTCGACTCTAATCCATTTAAAAAGCAATACGACTAGCCTCTAAAACTACAACAAGAGATTTTTCTTTCAAATCCAACCACCAACCTGCATCCAAGCGTTCAACAAGAATAAGTAATGAGGATTTTAGAGTCTCAAACTAGCTATCAAATTAAATTGTTCAGTCAAATCAGGGACCACAATTCAGTCTCCATTGCCACGAATATGGTTTTTCCACAAGAAGGGCTAGCAAAAGCAACATATTTTATCCTTCATAATTTGCCCCTTTTTCCCTAGCTAGGTTCTCAGGGTTTGAAATTGATAAATCAATAGAATGCATAAGTTTAGTAAGAACAATGAAGTTTTATTTGGTTGTCCTCTCCTGTCATGCATTGTGACTACCGAATTTCCACGCTAGAATAAGTACACCAAATCTCAATGAGCAATAGAGATTTCAACTCCGCGTTGAGCTTGGTTGAAGTAAGAATTTCTGGACTACTCTCAATGAGCAACAAAGATTATGAAGCCAAGGCTAACCAATGATGATGACATAAAAAAATGTATAGTTATTGCAAGCACCATGTTGGACAAATGTAGCAACTCAAGGGCTGGCACATTTCTGTATTGGTGACAACTCTAACTATTTGATTATAATCGTGACTGAGATTCTCCATACTAAAGAAAGATTTCTAAAGTGGCCAGTTCAATATTTCAAAAGAAAACCTTTTACAATCGTGCCCAACAGCTTTCCTTGTTATGTAACCTTTGGCCTTTTTTTTTCCATCTAACAAGGAAGTGCATCGTAAGCGAGTAAAACCCAACTCTTGATACGTATCTGTGACAAGCCAAAGAGATATAAAAGCTTACGCTTCAACCTAGTAGATGGAGTAATCGACACAGAAAATCTGTGATAAAAGGCACGTTATATGCAGCAATGATATTCCCAAATGACAGCCAAACCTCATTCTACTGCAACAAGCATATAGTGAATAAAATTGCTTACCTTGAGGGTTATGTACAGCCTTGGCTTCAAATAGAGGCCGTATAACTGCTGTCTCGGCTGTAAGATTGACACTGGCGGCAGGTATTTGTGGCTGTTCAATGTTAAAGCAGAAAAAAGAAAATAACACGCAGGGTTCAAATCTTACCGAAAACCATCGCTGCCATGCCTGTCGCCTCCGAACACCATCCATTACTACAACACCGCCATCAACCGCCACCGATCATTCGAAGATCTTCGAACACACAGCGTCACAGATAATAATTCAACACATGAACAGCACGATGAAAATATAAAAGGAGAAAAAGATTGAGAAAAGCTCACCTCCGGTCTTCATTGTCGAAGTGTTGCACAAACTCTGGGCCACTTCTGACAGACAGACCAGCACTGTCTACCACCGAGAAACGCCTCAATGAAACGGAGTTCTAATCACAATTGATGATATAGTGAAACCCGAGACAGCCATGGAAACTTGTTGCCGACGAAGACACGGGCCGGGTGGCGAAGCTTCAATGGAGACTGGGATCAATCAGACTTCTCGGCCAGGGGAGAAACGGATCGACTTTTCGCTCTCTCGAAGCCTCTTTGACTCTCTGCGTACGGTATCCGTTTCTCTCTCTTAAAAACGGCGCCTCCGAATAAGAAAACCGCTGCCGTTATCTACGATAACCGACGCTCCAGACGGTTTTCGCGGATGAAGAAGACCTACGGATCCCCGAAAAAGACGGCTTTAAAATCCCTACGCTTCCCTCCTCAAAACTACCTTTGTTATATAAAATTGCATAATTCATCCCTTAACTTTAAATTTATTTCATATGGTCCCTAAATTCTAATTTATTGTACAATTAGGTCCCTAGATTTTCAATATATGTTCAATTTATTGTATGAATTATATTAAAATATTTAAAATGTTGTCTCCAAATTTAAATTGTCATATTATCCTCACTCGAGAGATTAACTTGAAAAAAATGTAAAAACTACTTTTTGTTGTTAGACCAATCTAGCTATTATAGAACTTATCAAAGATTCATTTTAGTGCGTAAATTTGAGGGATCAATTATGAATTTCAACCTATTAAATTATATTTCTATCTATATTATATATTGAAAATCAAAGCCATTAGAGCATATCGAGCTTCCTCAAGCCAAAATTAGATTCTATTCATTCGTTCGTCGTGCCCGGTCATTGATGTCTACCTACATTTATAATACTCGTTTTCCACCTATGTCCAATATACATGCGGAAGAGCTTCAAACTGGATGTGAGCACGCCTCGGGATCCCAGTCGTCTCGGAAACAAGGAGGTGCGCACGGCTTCGGAATGGCGAGAAACAGCGGCGACAAGATGGTCGAAGGCATGGGGAGGGCAGCGAGGGAAGTCCTCTGTAGCGATGGCGTGGAGTTAAAATCGGTGAGGAAAAGCGACACCAACTCCTTCAAGTAACCGTAATCGAAAAAATCGCCGTTTCCCTCTCAGCCTCTTGGCCTGAACGTGAAGTCGATTACAGGTGAGTTTCAAAGCCTTAACTGAGATTAATGGGTGGACCTTGTGAATTCAATTTTGATGGGCTCGAAGGGAATGGGCTGCGCAGAGTGGACTCAGTTGATGAGTTTGTCTTCAGAATGATTATCGAACTTAGGCATAGTGTACAACATGGTCCGTAAACTTTAATTTATTTAATATGAGCTAAACTTTAATTCAATATGTGATGTGATCTTTGGATTTTAATCTATTCAATGTGGTTTAATGAACTTTTGATGTATGTTCAATTTAATTTGAAAATATGTAAAAATATTTAATGTTTCTTGTATATCACCCAATGAGGTAGCCCCATATAAAAGAGTTAATCATAGTCAAGCAATGCTATGAAGAAAATCCCGACTCGATGTGTTTGTATACTTCTATTGCATTGAAAAGTCATGGTTAAAATCTAATATTTTATGATGACAATGAGACCTAACATATAGAGAGTAAATACCGATTGCCTATTTTCACCTTTTTTTTTACTTGTAAAAGAAATTACTACTTCATATTTAAATTTACTAAAGTCAACATAAAATATCTAATATTTGAATTTCAATGTCAAGGTGATCAGTAACTTGTTGGTTTGCATCTAAATTTTATGTATAGTCAACAAATTTACATCTATGCTACAATACATTAAAATGGTGTTTACTAAGAGTAAATCCGAGGAGAGTAGTTTCCAAATTTGCAGGTTATTTGATAACTTGATTAAGTCTTGAAAAATTAAATATTTAGCACTTAGTAAAATTAAACACATTTTGTTATCATAAAAAAAAAGAAGCTCAAAAGGTTTAATTAAGTCAGGAAATCACCAAATTGCTAGGCAAGGGAAGGCCACTTATTCATTCAATAGAAAAAAGATACTTACTGGCAATAAGAATCTTACTAAATATTTTGCAAAACACTTATGAAAGGTGCTCATGCTTAGTTAACAAACTGGTATTATTTGGTATTCAATATTTAGTTATTATGGAGCATATTTTACTTTCATTTTCAACATTGATAAATATAAGTACTGAAAAATTGAGGGCCTTTATGGCTTAATCTCAAATCACTCATAATTTTTTTTGAATCCTTAGGTCCTGATGACCTTGAATCCAGCAGAGCTTCGTGTTTGTGTGAAATATTATGTATCCAAGAAAGATCAATTTG
Organism: Eucalyptus sideroxylon; assembly: GCA_014182405.2. Lineage (NCBI taxonomy): Eukaryota > Viridiplantae > Streptophyta > Magnoliopsida > Myrtales > Myrtaceae > Eucalyptus > Eucalyptus sideroxylon. The sequence continues at coordinate 15,325,383 of CM024554.2, read as the reverse complement.
ATAAATTTTCGGTATCTCTTCATCTATCAAAAGTATTGAAATGAATGGATAGCCCCCATTCACAAAAATAGAAGAAGTCTCTATCCTCGTACTTGGGTTGACAAATTTAAGATTTTCCTTTCATAATTTGGAATTAAAAGGTATATCCAATCTATTTCAAATTTCAATTGGATAAATGCAATTGACTCCTTGTCAAAGTAAGTGGATTTTGGAAAATGATATTTTCAATTATTGCTAAACAAATTTGCTTCTTCAAATGAGATAAGCTTGATCTAAAATAAATGATATTAAAACAAGTGCATTCTAAAATAAGTAAACAAAACTAAATGGTGTAATCCAAATAATTTGCAATTTTTATTATTTGAATGTAATGTTAAATTTAGTGCATATTAAGTAGAATTTATTCAAGTGATAATATTAGTTATCATTCACATTATTTCAATTTGATTTTGAGTTAAATGGATAATTGATTCTTCTATTCATGTAGTTAACCCAAACTATACTTCAAATTATGAGTGTTATCCATTTAATATGAAATATTTCTTTCTTAAATTAATTTCAGATTAAATAGATTAATTATATCACTTTATCTTCTTTTTTTCAAATATAAAATCAATGACATAAGTCAAAAGAAGGTAAATTTTTAGGAAGGGTAATCGAATTGTATTTCAACATTATTTTAACATTTTTTAATTGACGAATGCACTAAAGAATAATGCACTTGCTCTTCATCAATCCTTAAGTTTAAATTCCAATACAATAAATGACACATACTCGAGGATGATAAATTATAAAACTAATGCTAATTGGAGGAATATGGGCCATGTGGCACGACTAGGCCATATGGTTTGCACATTGCAATCATAGTGATAAAATTTGCCATGTGGCAATCACAGAAGCCTAGATTCTCTCAGCTCTGACTTCATCTGGCTTCATCCATAGATATAAGATGAACAAATACTGATACATGAAATCATATATTCCTTTTCATAAGCTCTTATGAGATTGAAACACCATTTAACTTTTAGAGGAAAGTCATTCAATAATTTTTTTTTTTTTTTTGTTTAAGCTGTTTTAAAAGCTAAAACCTTTGCATGAGAGCAAGACAAAAGTCCATATTACCAGATGTCTAGAAATACTTACATTGGAGCTATGCTATGGTGATTTTTATATTATTACATTTTCCTGGTGCGATACAATTTCTTTCTTGTGGGCTAAAACAAAATAAAGTACATTAATTTTCCATACAACTAAAGGATAGTGCTCTTTTGCTTAAGACAACATAAACTATTTTGATCTTCCTTCAATTGCTAAGTCACAACTAGATTCAAAATGCCCGCGAATGGCAAAACTCCATATCCAATTCCAGACAAAGCATTGACCATGAGGACCACATGACTCCATATGAATTTCTTTCTTGTGGTCTACCGTTTAGAGATTTGTTTTTTCTTTTGTGACATAAAATAAATTTGAAGTGAATGTGACATGAATATACCGGTTTGGATTAAATGCGACAGATACTTCGAGAGGTTTATGTGACACGAATTGAAGTTTTTTATGGTATTAATTCAAATAAAAAGACATGGTCATTGTGTATTTTTCGAAATTAATATTGGACGAATGAAATGATTTTTATTTTTTGGGGATAATGACACAAATTGCTTTTGAATTTCCAATTTCGGAGAATGGGCTATGTAATGTTATAGGTTACCATGCTCAATGTACTTGCCCTTATAGCGTAAAAGAAGAAAGATGATTAACATTGCTTGAGAAAGTTGTTATATAAAGTTAATACAATATATTATGCCAAGCACATATTAAGAGATAATGTGATCCATATTGGATCCAACTGAAAAACAAAAATTTTCATACAGTTTCCGCATAATATGACTGACTATGTCCATCGGGTCATTCAAAGGATATTCAATATATTTACTTTAACCATCACTGTCTCCTACATATATGCGGAGTTCCTAGTGAAAACAAAAGCCAACCTTCCTCCAACCCTGCGCTCTCTCACACACATAAGCTAGTGTGTGCACACGGAGCCTGGTACATAGATGGAGTCGCACAAGCATTTCAGCCATCCACATGATGCGATCCTTTGCCAACCCTTCAACAAGGGCTTCACCATCCAATTCAATGCTCCAGATGCGAATCCCCCATCACCTCCCCGTGCACTTTGTAAATTGATGATTAATATCCTTGTACTGTTTAATTGTGGTCGTTTGGGTTTCCTATTTCTGCTTCATTTTTTTGGGGATTCCAAAATGATTTTGAAATTATGAAAAAACTATTTAAGAAGATCCTTGAATGGGGGATCGAGTTATGTATGTGACTAGCTCTGAGATTAAAGATTAACTATATAAAGAAAGTCTGCATAGATTAACAGAAAATTGATAGAATGTACTGTCAACCTCTACTTGAAAATTAACCAAATTCCAATACGAATAGATAACTCTTCCCTGCTGAGCACGTATTGCCAATTTGATCTCCACATTTTCTGACAAGCATAACGAGAAAATAAAAAATTCATGTACAAAACGATAGTTAAAATGCACAATAACCTTAACCAAGTAACTGCAGAGAAAAAACTGAAAAGGAAATGATCATATCGGCTTTTTGGCTTATGCCAAGAATATACCACATCTAGGGGTCACAAACCCAGTATCAATTTCAAATGGAGCTAGCACAACTTCTAAAAGAACTAGGGGAAGATAAATGATCACAAATGACTGGCTGAAAGTGCACTGCGAAGATCATTAATGCAGAAGTGAAAAGAACCATGTGCCTATTAGCAACATAGCCAATTCATAGGAAGAGCCGTCATTACACCTGAAAGGGAAATTTATCCAGGAAACCTAACACAAAAGTAGCACCATGCACACGGATGAGACAGACAAGCACTCTTCTGCTGAAGATGGCGATAAGAGACAGGACATAGCTAGGACGAAGATCATGAAAATCAAATTGCCATTCTCACCAAAGCTTCCAAAAGATCTCCACATTTTAGTGAGAAAGGAACTCCACCATAGCACAATGTGTGGAAGGTGAGACGGAATTTTACCAAGTTAATTGCATATAGGAATAGCTTCTTGAGGCCAAAAGGACTTTTTAGAGTTTTTAAGACAAACCACATCCTATGACATGAAAGTAATGGGACTGCGTATTAAAACACCACAAACAGCCAAGAATCCTGCCAAAAGATTAGCAAAGTTAATATAGTGCAAATTATTGACAGGAAGCTCGTATAATAAAATGTGTATAACAAAACATAGAGTTTACCTGCTTAACTCCTTTCAAAAAGTTAGTTGAAAAATTGTAGCCAATACAGGCATTCATTTCTAGGGCAGCTTCTCTTTTGCAAAGCGAAATGCATTACTTCCACAGGTAAATCTTTCGCCTTATCCTTAAAAGAGCCATCTAGACACCAAAAAGCTGTCTGCACTCCGTAGTCAGAAATGGCAATGAAGAAGTCAACCAAGATCAATCTCAGATGCATTTGCCATTGCTAAAGCATGTAAGTGAAAGAGAATCCAGTACCCATCATAGCATTGAAATGGTAAGGCCAAATTTGATTGTTTAAGTCCAGCAAGCAATGTCTTTGGACCAAAACATCAAAACAAGCATTCACGAGACATTATACGGTCAGATCTTTTAGCCGAAGTTCACACATCAACAGTCGATCAAGCAGATTTGTCCACCCAGAGAACCTTGAAGAAGAGATGCAACGAAGAGACTTTGACAACTCCAAAGAAGAAACAAAGCGGTATCTCCAATTGCACTTTGCTACAAGCACAAAATATTTTTCAATCAGCACTGAGAATCAACTACTTCACTATAACCCTTACCAAAAAAAAAAAAAAAAAAAAAAAACTTCACTATAACTGGAAAAAATTGTGTGCATACCTATCGGGAGTATTCTTTCTACCCCGTACGAAGTTTCTGTAACACAACGTCCATAGGGACCAGAAAAGTCCTGACTATAGCAGTCATTTCCTGATCCTCCTTGAGTACAATCTCTATTGCGCCCGCCAGATTGATCACCATTTCGATCGGGACCACAATGTCCACCACCACCACCACCTCCTCCACCTCCATACCTGTCATTCCTCCCGAATACCTATGTCCTCTGCCCTCTTCACTAGGACACTCCCTTGTAGAATGCCCGGGACATGGAGTATCAACTCGATCCATTTAAAAAGCAATACAACTAGCCTCTAAAACTACAACAAGAGATTTTTCATTCAAATCCAACCAGCAACCTGCATCCAAGCGTTCAGCAAGAATAAGTAATGAGGATTTTTAGAGTCTAAAACTAGCTATCAAATTAAATTGTTCGGTCAAATCGGGGACCACAATTCAGTCTCCATTGCCACGAATATGGTTTTCCGCAAGAAAAGCTAGCAAAAGCAACATGTTTTATCCTTCATAGTTTGCCCATTTTTCCCTAGCTAGGTTCTTAGGATTTCAAACCGCAAGTCAACATGCTGCATAAGTTTAGTCAGAACTATGAAGTTTTATTTGGTTGTCCTCTCCTGTCATGCATTGTGACTGCCAAATTTCAACACTAAAATAAGTACGGTATTTGCACGCTGTGTGGCTTGTTAAACCCCAAAATCTCAATAAGCAACAAAGATTCATGAAGCCAAGGCTGACCAATGATGATGACACAAAAAAGGTACAGTTATTGCAAGCACCATGTTGAACAAATGTAGCAACTCAAGGGCTGGCAACATTTTTGTATTGGCGACAACTCTAACTATTTGATTACAATCGTGATTGAGATTCTCCATACTCAAGAAAGATTCCTAAAGTGGCCAGTTCAATATTTCAAAAGAAAACCTTTTACAGTAGTGCCCAACAGCTTTCCTTGTTATGTAACCTTTGGCCTTTGTTTTCTTCTAATGACAAGGAAGTGCATCTTAAGTGAGTAAAACACAACTCTTGATATGTACCTGTGACAAGCCAAAGAGATATAAAAGTTCATACCTTAAACTAGTAGATGGAGTAATCGACACAGAAAATCTGTGATAAAAGGCACGTTATGTGCAGCAATGATATTCACAAATGACAGCCAAACCTCATCCTATTGCAACAAGCATATGGTGAATAAAATTGCTTACCTCGAGGTTAGACTTAAAGCCACAATTTGTCAAGTGTTTTGCAACAGTTTCTCCCAACTCTTTTTGCCAGTTATGTACAGCCTCAGCTTCAAATAGAGGCCATATATGAAAGAAGTTGAGGAAGACGAGAGATTTTGTAAATTTGTGTGTATTCAATTGTATTTTGATGTACAATGCTTCTGTAATTATAATACAGAGATGAAATAATAAAGGCAAATACATATTCTGAAATCATGATCTAATCTCAATCTAAGATTCCTAGCTAATTTATACAAACAAAATTGGTCGAGAATCCGAGCGAATCTTCTGGATTGAAGCATATCTTCCAACACTCCCCCTCAAGCTGGTGGCTGGTAGATATCCAAGACACCTAGCTTGCTTAGTAGATATGCATGCTGTCTTTGACATAGAGGCTTGGTGAAAATATCAGCTGGCTGCTCAGCTGTTCCAATTCCTCTAGTTTCAATTACCCCTTCTTGAATCTTGTCTCGAGTGAAATGGCAATCCACTTCTATATGCTTCGTTCTTTCATGTACTATAGGATTCATTGCAAGTTTGAGTGCAGCATCGTTGTCACAGAACAACTTAGTCGAGCCTTTTAACTTTATCCCAAGATCCCCAAGTAGACCTCGTATCCATATGATCTCACAAGTGGTCTTTGCCATAGCTCGATATTCTGCTTCGGCTGAAGACAATGATACAGTAGCCTGCTTTTTGGTTTTCCATGAAAGAAGAGAGTTTCCAAGTTTAATACAAAAACCCGTAATGGATCGTCGACTCATAGGGCAAGTCGCATAATCCGCATCACAGTATGCCAACATCTCCATGTTACAATCTCTGGATAAAAAAATCCCTAGTCCTGGACATTTCTTCAAATATTTCACAACCTTCAAGGCAGCATTTAAGTGAGACAACTTTGGACTATGCATGAACTGGCTGAGAGTCTGCACTGCATATGATATGTCGGGTCTGGTCATAGTCAAGTATATCAGTTTCCCAACGAGTTTTTGATAACCTGAAGGATCATTGAGGATGGGATCATTATCCTCAGATGTTCCAGCATCATAATCCTTGGTGGTCAATTTCACGTTTTGCTCAATTGGAATGACCGATGGCTTGCACCCGACAAACCAGCCTCGATATAATTTCAAGCACAAATTTTCGTTGACTAAGAGAAATTCCACGATCGGATCTAGCAATTTCTATCCCAAGGAAGTATTTGGGTGCCCCCAGGTCTTTAATATGAAAAGTGAAGTGTAGATACTCCTTGAATCTCTCTATTGCAGTTCTATCATTTCCCATAATGAGAATATCGTCAACATATATCATCAGATAAATAAATGACGTACCTTGATTCCATGTGAACAAGGCGTAATCATATCTGGATTGCTTGAAGCCTGTAGAAGTGAGGGCGTCGGCAAATTTGGCATACCATTGCCTGGATGCTTGCTTGAGACCATAAAGGGATTTACGGAGACGACATACTCTATTCTCCCCCTGTCTCCGTAATCCTTGAGGAATATCCATGTAGATTTCCTCTTCTAACTCTCCATGCAGAAAAGCATTATGCACGTCCATTTGATGTAATGACCAATCGTTAATAGCTGCAACAGATAAGAATGATCTTACCGTAACGTCTTTGGCAACCGGGGAAAATGTCTCATGGTAATCAAAACCTTCCCGTTGAGTGAACCCCTTGGCTACCAACCGAGCTTTGTAACGTTCAATCGATCCATCAGCGCGATATTTAATTTTGTAAACCCATTTGCATCCGATGGGTTTCCTATTTGATGGTAAATTGACCAAATCCCAAGTTCCATTTGCAGTCAGCGCCTGTAATTCAGCCCCCATGGCTTCTTGCCATCTTGGGTCTTTTACTGCTTCTTCATAAGTAGATGGCTCAATATCTTCTGATATTCGACTCACACAGCATCTATGTTCCGGTGAAAGTCTATGAAACGAGACATAAGATGATATTGGGTAGTGAATACCTGGTGAGTTGAAGGACGCACAAACGTAGTCTTTGGTCCACGTTGGCGGTCGTGTAGACCGACCAGATCGTCGGGGAGGAGTTGTTTGAACTGGAGTTGATGATATTTCCGTATTGCCAACTTCATTTGGAAAGTCGGCCATCACTGGAGAATTTCCTTGAACTTCATCATTTAGCTCTTCAGCAACTGCTGGTACAGAAATCTCAGGAGCCATTGGAGTAACTGGTGCTTGAGTCCCTGCCACAAGGTATTCAGTATGTGGAGATTCCTCCAGGAATGATGACTTACCAGAAGTGTTGGAAGCTCCCTTGAAGTATCTCCTTCCTTGAAGGGAAAGATGTCTTCATGAAAAATGACATCTCGGCTGATGAAGAATTCTAGCGTTGATTGATCAAGGACACGATACCCCTTCTGTAAATTCGGATAGCCCATGAATATGCAGCGTCGTGCTCGAGGACCCATTTTGTCTCGAGGGCCTAAGATAGTAGCAAAGCACTCGCAACCGAATATCCTTAAATGCCCCAATTCTGGTTTCCTTTTGAAGAGAGTCTCAAATGGAGTTTTTCCGTTGAGGACCCGAGTTGGCATACGGTTGATGAGATATGCTGCAGTAATTATGCATTCTCCCCAATAATTTTCTGGAATGGATGCCTGAAATTTTAAGGCACGGGCAACTTCTAATAGATGGCGATGCTTACGTTCCACTATTCCATTCTGTTGTGGAGTATAGACGCAAGTACTCTCATGGAGAATCCCATGAGATGATAAGAGTAAGTTGCAATCATTGTTGAAGAATTCCTTTCCATTGTCTGTCCTCACTCGTTGAATAGATCTTCCAAATTGATTTTTGGATAGATCAATAAAAGTTTTCAAGTGTGAGAAAACTTGGCCTTTGGACTGCATCAGAAAAACCCAGGTGGCACGAGAATAATCGTCCACAATTGTTAAGAAATATCTTGACCCATATGATGTTGGGTATGATAAGGACCCCATACATCCATGTGAATTAAAGAAAAGATGTGCATGGCACGATTTTTACTAAGAGCAAAAGGAATGCGTGATTGCTTTGCAAGGGGACATATCTGACACTTAGAATAGGGAATGGAAGCACTATGACCCAATCGTGAATGTAAAAGATAGTCTTTATCATTGGTAGTCGTGTTACACAATGACATTTTATTTGAAGGAAATAAAGACAAATCAAAATTACTTGGATCATTCTTCCATAGAAATAGCCCTTCAAAAGGACTACCCAAGCCCATCACTTTGCCAGTCGAAAGGGCCTGAAAGAGACAAGTGTCAGAACCAAACAATACACGACATGAATTTTCTCTGCAGACTTTAGACACAGAAATGAGATTGAATTGAAATTCTGGAAGGTAGAGAACATTTCGAAGTGTGATTTGTGGGCTAAGTTTGACTGTGCCAGTAATTTTGACGTGAGTGGTATTTCCATTTGGCAATTGAACAGAAATAGGAAATTCCAAATCGTCATGAATATCTGAAAATAATGCCTTCTCACAAACAATGTGGTCACTAGCCCCAGAATCAATTATCCAGGATTTTCTGGAAATAATATTTATCAGGCAACGAGAAATACCTGAAAAATTTCCTCCCTTGTTTGACATGTCTAATTTCTGTATTGCCTGCATGAGCTGCTGGTATTGGTCATTTGTGATGGATCGATCGGCATTAGGAACCCTGATTTGATAAGCAGTAGAAATTCTTTTCCCTTTTTCTCCGGGTTTTCCGTGCAATTTCCAGCAATTTTCAGCGTGTGGTGTGGCCTTCGCAAAAATCACAATATAATTTGCCCCTTTTTTGATTAAAATTTTTGCAGATGCCGAAAAAATTCCTCCACCGTCGATCCGGAGAAATAATTTCCACCGTTGGATGCGAGGGAGATGCCACCACCGTCGGATGCTTTCCAAGCCCCTGCATCTCGTCCGTTGGATTCGGACGAATAGATAGGCCCCTTTGGGCCGTCCGATCCGCGCGGGAAATCTGGGCCGTCCGTTCCACCTTTTTTAAGGGAGCGAGAATCCTCAGATCCAGATGCCCGTAACCCTAGCTCGCCCCCTTTTTCGTGTGCTAGGGTTTTGGGTCCCCAATTTCGCCGCTCGCCGCGACTGGCCAGAGCGAAGCTCTCTCCTCCTTTCGCTGGTTCTGACGAAGCGAGTCTCTGGCTCTCTTCCTGAACGGCCAATTGGAAGATCTGTCCAAGAGGCGGCACCGGTTCCATGGCTAATATCTGCGATCGGAACGTCAGGTAAGAGTCATTCAAGATAAGTAAAAAACGGGTCGCCTTTTCTCGTTCTTTCATCATCCGGTACTGGGCGAGCGTCTCCTCTGGACCCTCGAGTTTTTCTTCTGCAGCTTCGAGATCGTTCCAGAGGGACGATAATTTGTTGTAGCATGCGGAAATCGACATATTTCCTTGTTTTAAGTCGCTAAGTTCTTGCATCAAGGAAAAAATTCTCGCCCGATCTAGTTTGCCGTACATTTGCTTGATATTCTCCCACATTTTTTTGGGATCTTCCGTCGGCGGTAGACCGGCCGCGACATCTGGGGAGATGCAATTCCCGATCCATAATCGGACGAGCTGGTTGCATTTCCTTCAGTGTCGCGCCAGTCGCTCGTCGGTCGGAACGGGGACGGTTCCATCTAGGAAACCGTCCTTATCCTTTGTCAGCGCTCGTCGAAATCTCGGGACCACCCGGAATAGTTCTCTCGGTCTGTTAATTGCAGGTTGATTAGCCGCAGTCCGGGCCATCGGCTGTTGATACATACAGGGGGTCTCCGGGCTCGGTCGTCCGGTGATTGCTCCGATGGGAAACGGCAAAAAACCGGGCGCGAAGTTCGGGTAGGGATTTGTCCCTGGACCCGATTCGCCCGATCCGTATTGATGCCCCGCATTGAAAACTCCCGGATAAGAATTTGTGCCTAGACCCGGTTCTCCCGACCCGCTCGTCTGCTCCAATCCGGGGTCGGGCTTGCCCCACTTACGGCTGGTGGGCTCCCTTCGGATTGGATGTGGACTCCTTGGTGCCCTACAAGGCCAGGCGATGATGTAGTTGGGCTCGTCCCAAGGTACCATGGGTAAGGTACCCACTGGAATGGTTGACCCGAAGCGGGTTGCCCCAGATTAAACTGAGCCTGCGTGGGTATCCACTGTATCGCCTGGGTCTGGATTGTCTGTTGTTGTGCGTTGGCGGGTGGTAGGTTTTGGGTCTGCGACTGCAATGGATTGTCTGCGATGGAGTGATCGTCAGCCATTGAAGGTAAAATAATCTCTTATTTTCTTCCTCGAAGATGATTCCACTACCAGATGGCAGTTCTGTTTTGCAGGTCAGGACTCCTCTGGTGGGCAATCAGAAGCGGAAGCAAAAGGATCGAAAAGCAAAAATCAGAAGCCTAAAGGCTCTGATACCATGAAAGAAGTTGAGGAAGACGAGAGATTTTGTAAATTTGTGTGTATTCAATTGTATTTACTGATGTACAATGCTTCTGTAATTATAATACAGAGATGAAATAATAAAGGCAAATACATATTCTGGAAATCATGATCTAATCTCAATCTAAGATTCCTAGCTAATTTATACAAACAAAATTGGTCGAGAATCCGAGCGAATCTTCTGGATTGAAGCATATCTTCCAACAATATAACTGCTGTTCTTGGCTGTAAGATTGACACTGGTGGCAGGTACTTGTGGCTGTTCCATGTTAGAGCAGAAAAAAGAAAAAAAACACACAGAGTTCAAATCTTACCAAAAAAATGAGGAAAGCCATTTCCCCTGCCATTCTTTGACCCCGCATAAGAGATCATTTAAAACCTTATTTCTCTTCACAATTATGAGAGGAAAAAAGCGTAGCCCGAGGGATGACTGTTCTGTCACACTAAGTTTAATTTAAGTTGATGACTAATTTTTTATTATGAAAATGGACGATCCAGTTACCTTAGAGATATAATAGCAAAACGAAAGCAATGGCAAACTCACTTGATTTTCCCAAATTCTCTTCACACTCCCCGCACATCGCCCACGAGTCATTCCCCGCAAAGACGAAACAGAGCCACTCAAGTGGCCGCACACCAAAAAAAAAAAAAAAAAAAAAATCGAAGCTTTAGCTCGTACATAAAGTGCAAGAGATATAGAAAGAGAGATAGAAAGAGGGGGCTTATTACTCCGACGTCGAGAATTATGACATCAGAGGTGACGCCCCTGAGGCATCCTCGGCTCCATCCACGACCGATTTCTCCTTCCCATCCTCACCGTCGACTCCGCCGCCACAGCCGCGTCCGCCGAATGGGCCAAGAGGAGCAGCGGAGCTCGGGAACGCACCGCAAGCGGAACCTCGCGGGAGCCGGGGGAGACAAAGACGGCACCAGAGTGAGGCTCGGGCTGCGGATGCGGTCGGCGTAGATGCAGCGGAGCCGAGACGGGAGGCATCGGCGATGCAGCGACCGGGAGATGTAGTGGTTGAGGTGGAAGACGAAGGGGTTGAGTATTTGTGGGGGCTCTATAGTCAACTTAAGACATCCGTGGTTAGGATTCCTCATTGATTATACTTTCATTTACCACTCACAGGAGTCCTTTCCAGGGTGTATGAACGAGGTATTGTATTAATTTTGCCCGATATGGCTCGGGCTATTTTGCTTTCCATACTTTATATGCTTTATTATCGATTAATTTGCTTGAGTATTTGTGTATGGACATCTAGAACCATGTTAAGGAGTAAGATGAAAATATTACATAACGTGTTACGTAAAAAAGAAAAGCTAGCAAAAAGGCATTAGATTATTCTAGCATAACCAAGTACCGAAACTTGTGAAAATCTGTGTTCAAAAGAGTAAAATGGACTCCAAAGCTATTAACAAGCCCAAAAAAGGTTATTGGCTACTCTAGAGTAAATCAAATTCAATAATCAAATGAGAAAATCAAGTTGAAATTAGTAGGATTCGGGAAGCCTATAGCAAGTGCTAATACCACCTCGCAAGGGGAGCCTTTGTGCGTGCTTAGTGATCCGTCAAACCTCCTCAAGGCATCTTATAGCCTTCGGGAGGGTTCCAACCTTCCAAACAACGTGTACAAAATATTCTTGATTTAATAGAACTTTGAATCTTGGGCTATGAGTGTATTATAAGTTTGCATGCATCTTACTCAACTACTAGAAGATATGTACATTATAACTTTGGATTAAGTGCTACTACATCAATTGAATAGTACGGGTGTGCATGATTTGGGCGGGCAGTTCCCGACCTAGAACCAAAAACCGGCCGCTAAGAACCGGTTCCGAAAAATTGAAGTTGGGAACCGCTCGCTAGTTGCATGGATCCACCCAGAAATTGAACCGCCCGTCCGGTCCAGTTCCTGGGTGGATCTATAGAACTGATCCAACCTCCACTCCTTCCTCTTTTCACCTTCAACCGGTTGCGACCCTCACTCCACTTCTGTCTCGGCCACCACCACCATCTTGGCCACCACCTCCGTCGTCTCCCACTCCTCCCTAGAGACTAACAATGAGAAGCACAATGGGGACAATGAGCCGTTCTTAGACCTAGAGTTCGCCCATCCCTGAAGATGAGGATGATGGGGAGAAGCCTGAGGAGGGGGAGGAGGAAGAGGGGAGGTAGAAGCGGGACGAGCCCAACAATGAAGAGGATGATAGTGACAGTGAATGTGGAGGTGGTGACGACGTGGAGAGAGAGTTCAAGTTCGAGGGAGGAAAAGAGAATTAACTCACTGTTTTTGTAACATCCCGGGTCCCACTTGTGTGATATTGTCCGCTTTGGACACTGAGTCCTCACGGTTTTAAAACGCGTCGCACAAGTTTAAGAGGGACCAAGCCTTATAAAGGCTTCCAGGAACCCCTCCCTAAGCGATGTGGGACAAGAGGGAGAGGAATCCCTTCCTCCTTCCCTTGCGCACGTCCGAGGCCCGGAGGCGCGGACGCACCGCCATCCCTCCTCCCCGCGCACTGCCGCTCGGGTCGTCACACTCTCCCCCCCTTGGGAGCACAGCATCCTCGCTGTGGCCCCACACGCTGTCGGGAGTCGGCTCTGATACCATTTGTAACATCCCGGGTCCCTTAAACTTGTGCGACGCGTTTTAAAACCGTGAGGACTCAGTGTCTAAAGCGGACAATATCACACAAGTTCTGTGTTGAGAACAAAGCCTTGAGGGTGGCCCGACTGGGATGGCGGTGCGCGTCCGCGCCAGTGCGGGGCCCAAAGAGGACAATATTACGGCTTGGGAGAGGGAAGGCCCGTGGGATGGCCCTCTGCCCTTGCGTGACGCGTTTCACACATGCTTCCGCTGTGTTGAGAACAAAGCCTTGAGGGGCCGTGGCTGGGACTGACCCGGGCGGTGACCAAAGAGGACAATATCTTGCTGGGGAAGGCGGGGAGTCCTCTCCTCAGGAGACGCGTTTCACACATGTTTCCGTTGTGCTGAGAACAAAGCCTTGAGGGAAAAGACCGTGGCTGGGATGGCGGTTCGTCCGCGCCAGGGCGGGTGACCAAAAGAGGACAATATCACACAAGTGGGACCCGGGATGTTACAGTTTTGCCGAGTTCAGACTATGACTAAAAGGGAGATGAGTAGATCCGGAGGTGAATCGGAGAGGAAGAGGGAGCTCGGGAAGATTTTGAACTAAGAGAGACGAGATGAAGTACGAGAATAGTGAATTGAGACAAGATGGTGATTGGAGCCATAAAATTTACATTTGCTAATTTCAAATTTTTTTAATATTAAAAATTAATATATTATATAATATAACCGATCCAGTCCGAGTGGGCAGGTGGGCGGATCCGCCCATGGAACCGGAAACCGGAGTGGTACCACCGGTTCCCATAAATTGGAATTGGGAACCGGATCGGTTCCCTTAAAAACCACCAGTTCCAAGCGGTTCCAGTCCGGTTCCGGGCGGTCCGGGCGGGTCCCAGTTCTTTTGCACACCTCTATTGAATAGTTTATTTATTCAACTTTCGTTTATTTATACTAGGAATAATGATTGCGCGTGAGTTCAGTTGTGAATTCACTACTTCTTGACATTATTTTGTTCCCATATTTCTGGGCCTTATGAATCTGAGTGATGATGGGCTTGATCGATTTTGGTTTTGGTCGCTAATTTGGAAGAAATAAGCATTTAGATGCAACAATGGTTGCTAAAAATAAGCGATCAAATAATAAGATAAATAGAATTAAGAAATAACTCGTACACTAGATTTACTCTAGGATGAGAGCAGCACAGGTGTAGATCAAGCAATAAAATAGAAATTACAAGAACACTTGAGTCAATCAAGTATTCTAACTGTTTCCAGCCTCTAATTATATCAAATAACTCACAAAATATTAGTCATCATAATTCTTCACAAAATAATATTTTAATCTCATAAAGGAATTCACTAATTTTATCCACCAGAATTAATTAGCTTCAACAATCTTAGATTGCTTGATGGTGTAATTCACGAAAAAGCCATCTCCTTCATACTCTTCACAACAGAAGACCCGCTTCTTATATATATATATATATATTAAAGAATATGATCCAAAATAGAAAACTTATTCAAATTAGAAAACTTCCTATTTTGATCAAATTTTCTTCGCATAATAACTTTTTGATGGTAAGCTAATTTTTTTACAATTAAGGAATAATAATTCTTTAATTTTCTTTGCAAGCAAAGAAAACAATCATAGCCAATTTATACTTAAGTAGGTCTATTTCACAATTTAAGCAAGTACATTTATTTAAAAATTCTGATAATCAACTTTACTTCCGGATATCAATTTTAATGCCTTTTCCATAAATTACGATGTCATGATAAATATAGTTTGTTTCTCCACACAATATTAAGAAGATTATAACATTTTCTCGTGAAAATTTCTAAAATGAAATTATGGAGGACAACTGTGTTCTAGAACAACCCGTGAGAGCTGATTAGGCAATGGGACATTTAAGTATGTCATTGTGCTTGTACTTTCTGTGACGGTAGTGGCTAAGTAGAACAGTGGTTGATATGTGCCAGTAGAACATGTGAGAGATCTCTGAAAATCGTGGTGATTCAATGGGGAACTAGTGGAACATGATGGATAGGGGATGGAGGAAAATCTAAACTGTGTCATGGTTGACATTAAGGATGTATTTGTTTCACTGAAATTTTATGATAAAGAAAAATATTTGTTATGAAAATCATTTTCAAGGAAAATAGTTAATTTTCATTTGTTTAGTCGTTTGGGAAAAGTGATTTCCATCTTATCAGAAAGAGAAATCCTTTTCCTCCTATCTAAAATTGTTGTTTTCAGTTTTTGGAAAAAACATTTAAGCTAGATCGATTAATTTTCTATCATACAAATGCCGCAAGTCAGAAATTAACTTTCCAAAAACAATCTTTCTTCGAACAAATGGAATTTAAAAGTGGAGTTTGTACTAATGTAGATTCGGAGGTGATTATGCTCGGTTTCGGGGGAACATGCATGACTGACGACCACAGACCACCTTTTTGCGCAGATTTGGTGGGAAGGAATATGACCTGCAAAATGAGCATTTCCTTGAAGGATGTGTGACTTGCCCCATCTTGTTACATTGTCTCTAACTTACCTTCCCCTGAAAACATTGCTATCTGTCTTTCATTAATAAAAAAAACAAAAGCGAGAAGGACCAAAGGAATTTAAATCCTACTTCCCTTGTGGAAGTGTCATGTGTAATGTGGCCTATTATGTGGTTGAATATGGTTTTTCATTTTGAAATTTGAAATAGTTCTTACACTGAGAAGAGAACAAAATCTATCATGGTGAAGGAGAATTTACTTAAAAAGATATTACTTTTTAGACCCATATTAATACGGAAAGTAAATTTTCCATCTTCAATAGTTCTAGATGAATTATTTATTAATAACAGAGTCCACATTCTCATATTATAACCATGCGATTGTATTGAATCCCGCGGATATACAGCTAGCTAGAAAAGTAAACAAGCCGCAATTGGCAAATGCGCTTAATTGAACAAGTGCGAGAATTCAAGTTTAGTCAACCCTATTCGTCTTCTTTCGATAGCGGCATACAATTGAAGTGGTTAAAGGAAGAAGATAAGGCAGTTGAAGAGTTCCAAAAGCAACTTAATGTGGCCCTTGAATTTTTTACCAACAGAAATTGCCGTAGTGATCCATAAAACATTATTTCGAGTAAAGTTGTCTAGTGCCATATAAGACAATGCCATGTAGGACAGCTGATGATGAATAAACGTCATGCTAGCAATTTTCTCGACGGCAATCAACCAAAAAAATTACATTAGAATTTTACGCAAATATTTAGGACTACATTCAAAAAATTAAAGAAGTTATGACTAAATTGGCATACGTACAATGAATTTAAGACTAATTTGGTATTTATCTTAGCTATGAATTTAAGGCCATCAGAAGCATTCGTCTGGCAAGCCACACAACGATGGGCTTTGGTGAAAACCACACAAAAGCCGCAACGGCAATAGCTTCACAATTAGAAAAAAGAAAGTTGCTCGTCCATAAGGGAGAGAAAAATAAGAGTTGCGGGTGTGTCTTCATAAAAGCTAGTTTGCTTTAAGTGTTTTGTGTGTGGTGCAAGAAAATTAAAATGTAATAGTTGTGGGAGACAATATTTTATTAGAGTGTTATACTTGTACTACAATTAGGTATAAATGTTTCTCAAGTTGCCTGGTACAATTTTCTTATATTCTCTCAACGACACTTCCACAACCAATTAGTAATATTTTATAATTCTTTCTCTTTCTTTGCTTTTCTTTATTTTTTTTCCTCCATTTAGGCTGGTGATGGTCGCCGGCTGACCCTCACTAGCACTAGGCAGGCCCAGATCGAGTGAGGGCCGCCATGCCCTCGTCTGGCCAGATCTGGCAAGGGGGCTGCGGCCCTCGCTAGATCTAGGCAAGGGACCAAGCACCCACATCCTCACTTATGGCTAGCGAGGGTCGGCATACATTTCCCATTTCTTCATATTTACCACTTGTACCTTGAGTTTTTGGCATAAAATTGCACCACATCAAACTGTCAACCTGTGCAAGATCATCCAAACTGTGAGGAGGAATTGGAGAGACTTTACTTCTTCTACACCACCTCTAGTCCAAGAGGTTATTATGACCTCACTCATGCTCTACTGGGGTGAATCACTAACGAGCACTTTAATCTCAACTCATCGTGACCAGAGGAAGCGGCTAGAGCAACAATAAGTAGTTTTACATAATTGTAGTATACTTCCTTAGAAATAATGGCGACAAAAAATTGGCACAGAGATTCTTATTACAAATATGGAAAAAGAAGCTAAGTACAACCATGAATGAACAATCACCACGTTGAACCGTAAAAGCGAGTCACCTGATCTCAACGAGACAAAGAAGCCATACCGATTAATTTGGGAGGGTCCTTATTGATATGTGGAAGGGAAAGAGTGTGATCATCTCAAAGGGGTGACCAGAAAACATAGGCGCTGATGAGAATCGTATGAATGAATACCGGATACATGCAAAGGAACAGCGCCTGTGTTGCCAAGATCACCCATCGGAGACGCCTCCCTTTCTAGGGTCCGTGCGAGATTGGGTTGTGGTGGGTCTCCTGCCTCCAGCTTTTCTTAAATAGGAAGAGTCAAAGCTTGGGGCACTCACAGCATCATGTCGCTAGAATGTGCTCATCCTGGCGACACCTTGAGACTGTACCATTATCTTTGGGATGTGCTGTCCCTGCTTGTCGTATATGGAGGCGTAACAGACGAAAACACTCCGCCCCAGAAAGAACGGGACCGGCGTGCACAACGCACCCTGTTCTGATCAATCAAATTTTGCAGTCGTTGAGCTCGCTAGAACGAAATCCTGTCATCTTTCTTGAATGGGTAAAGAGGGAATCGAAGCGGTGTATCATCCCCTTTGAGTCATTTTAAGGTCTGCATCTCATGAAGCGCGGTTGCTCAAAATACCCTTGCCGGGTCATTCAAGAATGTGAAACGGAGGCAAGGCTTGCTCTGTTCAAGAACCGCCTCTGCTGGGTATGTGAATGAGGCTTGCAAGTGAACAATGGGCAAGAAATGGTCATATTACTCGGACTATGAGACGTGCGAAACAACAATCCACAATTTTGTATACCAACTAGAACAAAAAATTTTAGGGGGTGCTGGAGAGATTTCTCCAACTTAAAATGACTCGAAACATTTACAGAGCCGTAGTTAAGAATGCACAATAACCTTAACCAAGTAACTACAGAGAAATCTGAAAAGGAAATGATCATATCCAGTTTTTGCTAATGCTAAGAGTGTATCTCTTCTACGAGTTAAAAACCCAGTATCAATTTCAGATGGAGCAACCACAACTTTTAAAAGAATTAGGGGAAGATACATGATCATTAATGCAGAAATGCAAGTCAATGCATGCAAAGCCGCTGAAGTGAAAAGAACCATGTGTTTATAACAACATTGCCGATTCATAGGAAGAGACGTCATTACACCTGAAACGGAAATTTATCAAGGAAACCTAAGACAATAGCAGCACCATGCACATGGAGGAGACAGAGACCAGCAATCATGTGGGGAAGGTGCTACTGGATTTTACGGAGTTAATTGCATAAAGGAATAGCTTCTTGAGGCCAAAAGGACTTTTCAGAATTTTTAAGACTACAGCCATGTCCTATGACATGAAAGCAACATGACCATGCATCAAAACAGCCAATAATCCTGCCAGAAACTTAGCAGGATTAATAGAGTGCTAACCAAATGTGAATAAAAAACATAGAGCTTACCCGCTTAACTCCTTTTCAAAAAGTAAGACATTTGAAAATTTGTAGCCAAAACGGGCATCCATTTCTAAGGCAGCTTCTCTTTTGCATAGAAAAAACGCATTACGTCCACAGTTGAATTTCTTGCCCTATCCTCAAAAGAGCCATATAGACACCAAAAAGCTGTCCGCACTCCACAGTCACAAATGCCAATGAAGAAGTCGACCAAGATTGATCTCAGACGCATTTGCAATTGCTAAAGCATGTAAGTGAAAGAGAATCCAGTACCGATCATATCATTGAAAGCTTAAGGCCAAATTGGGTTGTTTAAGTCAAGCAACCAATGCCGTCGGACCATAACATCAAAACAAGCACTCACGGGTATTAAACAGTTGAATCTTTTAGCCAAAGTTCGCACAACAAAAGACTGATCAAGCAGATTTGTCCACCCAGAGAATAATAAAGAAGAGATTCGGCAGAAGGGAGTTTGACACCTCCAGAAAGTAACAGCAGTACCTCCAATTGCTCTGCTACAAGCACAAAATATTTTTCAATCAGCGCAGAATCAACTGCTTTACTATAACTGGAAAAAATTATGTGCATAGCTATCAGTAGTATTCTTTCTACCCCGGACAGAAGTTTCCTGTACCACAATGTTCATAGGGACCAGAACGGTCCTGATTATAGGAGCATTTCCTGATCCTCCTTGAGTACCACTATCCCTATTGCCCCCTCCAGATCGATCACCATTTCGATCAGGACCATAGGCGTCGTTTTTCCTAAGTCATCCACATATGACGGCAAAACGACATCGTTTTCTTAAGTAGGACGGAAAACGACATCATCTAAAGGGTTTATCAATTTCTTTTTTTTTAAATATAAAAGCCACGTAATCATTTTGGTTGGAATTTCTCACTGGTGGCACCAAAGTGATTGTTTTTCCTTCAATTTGGCACTTAAGTGATCCGACGGAAACTTTTTGCACCAAAGTGAGCGCCGTACACAGCTTATGATACTGATAGTGTACTTCTGCACTAAAACTAGTTACCATTTGGCCAAAACACTCTGTAAAACAACATTCTCGTATTATTCTCTAAGGGAAATAAATACAAGAGAAAGCTACATTTGCACATCATTGAAACATCATAGTACTGAAATTGATGAACATTAATCCATATCCACGTTTGACATCATCAGTTCACATCACTCTTGCAAGAGGCAACAACAAAATAGAGAGTGACATTTGCACATCAATGAAAAATGTGTTGCTGGTTTTCTTGATAGCGTTAGTCCTCTTGCTCTCACATTTGTGAAAAAAATTGCTCGTTTCCCACAACTTTCATGTTGAGATCCTTACATCCTCCTTTTTACTTATAGAAGGAAAAAAAAAGGTCAATTAGTTAAAATAAAGTGAAGTGCAAATAAGAACAGTTGTAAGACAAAGTCAAGGGCAAATGAACAAACTAGAGATCTTCATGGGCACTTCTGGTTACATACCTGCTCGATGATGTATCCAGGGCTTGGATTGTTGGACAATGTCAAGACCCCAGCAAATCTGTCTTAAGTAGTTTGCAGCAGCAATATCACATTGTCTCCAAAGTCCGATTCCTTCCCTCACCGTAGGCAATTACCGATGTGTTTCCACCACTTGCGTACAACACAACGGGATCATTCGCGCCAGTCACCATCCTGCCCATTTCAATGAGCGCTACACAATGATTAACAACAAAGAATTGGTTTCTTCCATGGCTGCGAAAGAATCCTCATCACAATAGAAGAAACTTGCAGAGAGGCTCCCATGCCTGGATACTTTGTTTTACAATGACAGTATTATCAGGAGTCACTGGAGCAGCTTTTTTTAGAGCTTCTTTGACCAAAGGATACTTCAGGTGGAAGCCAATCGAACAACTAAGGGTGTACCACTTTTGTTTATGCAAAGCCAAAGTCACCATTAATATCAGCCACACACACAAACAAGAACCAAAGAAAGAATGAAGTACTGAGTTTTAGTAGCCTAGCTTAATTGTCTACATGACGCAACAAAATTAACTTTTACTAAAATTACAGGTACAAGTAGTGGATACCCACCATGAAGACCAAATTGTTGAAATACAAAACGTAACATCTAGAGAATGGTTGAATTACAAAGGAAGAAAAACCAAAAAGCAAGGACCACGAAGACCACATGACTCCATATGAAGTTCAAATTTGACATCAACTAGACAGTGACAATGAACTCAAGAAGTTTCTTCCTCATTCCTTGGAGTTTAGTCAATGCATCATAGATGTCCATTCGCTCCTTCGAAGACTCAAAAGAGCAAGTGATTCCTACTTCGATGATCAAAACCAAACAATCCTTGATACTACACCAGCTCTTGTTCTTGCCCTCTGGAGCAATTGTTTGTCTCTTCTCCAACTCCTCGATTTCCTGAAGCAAAATGGGATCAATTGTCTTCTCCACTCGGTCTGCCAAAGCTGCCTTTGTGAAGTGATGAAGGTCCAACCCATCTTCAAACATGTCATCAATCGGCCTCTTGCCTGTGAACATCTCCAAAATGAGGACTCCGAAGCTATACACATCTCCTTTTGTAGATACTGCACTTCTCGCGCCATACTCTACAACAATCAACAATGTATTGATACAAGGTGAATGATTAAGTTTGAAATATATTCTCGGTGATGTTTTATGTCTGCCTTTTTCTTTAAGGATTTGTCTACGATTATGTGTTCAAAGAAACAAATTGAATGACCCAAGGTGTGCTTCATCACCTGGAGCTACGTAGCCAAAAGATCCCTTTACTCCGACAGAGCTCGATTGATCTACTAGCAACTTATGTGTTGCTTTTGAAAGGAACCTGGCAAGCCCAAAATCGCCTACATGTCCATTCATTTCATCGTCAAGAAGGACATTACTTGGCTTTAGATCACAATGAACTATTGGCATTTCATAGTGATGATGGAGATAATCTAGTGCACAAGCAACATCGATTGCAATATTCACTCTCTCAAGTAGACTCAACTTGTTTCTCTCTGTATGTTGTGACGCAGTTGGGTGTAGCCACTCATCCAAGCTTCCGTTTGACATGAATTCGTAGACCAGTGCCTTGAAATTATTTCCATTAAAATCAAACCCAGAACATGCCGTGAGTACCTTCACGAGATTACGGTGTCGAATCCTTCTCAAGACCTCACACTCGATTATGAAGCTCTTGGAAGCTCCATAACATGTAAGGTCGAGAATCTTGATGGCCACAACCGATTGAGTTTGATCAAGCAGCCCTTTGTACACGGACCCAAAACTGCCCACACCAAGCAGATTGGTGGAGGAGAATCCACCTGTCGCTTTTAGTAGATTGTGATAAGAAACATGCAAAAACCCATCTTCAGAAGAGCTTGAAGCTGATGCATTCTTATTGTGTCTAAACCAGAAGAAGTATAACAAAGACAGTATGCAAGCTACTCCAACAAGAGCAAAGACTGTAGATATAAGAATTTTTGCAATTCCACTCATTCTTGTCCGTTTTGACTCATTGTAGTAGCATTTCGGTAGTTGAAAATTTGGGAGACCCCCACAAAGCTTCTTGTTTCCAACAACTGAAGTTGAAATGGCACTTTTGAAAACTCCTCCTATAGGCAATGCACCCTCAAAATCATTGTAAGATAGGCTCAAATTCGTCAGATTTAGCAACTCTAGAAATTTCGGGATTTGGCTGGACAATTGGTTGTTGGAAACATTCAAAAGTTGAAGGCCTCTCATAGAACTCATAATTGATGGTAGGGACCCTTCAAAGAAGTTATCCTGTACATATAGGCGTTCCATGCTTATACAACTGCCTATACTGCTTGGAATATGTTGTGATAATCTGTTCCCATCAAGACATAATTCACCGAGATTTTGCAATTTTCCAACTTCTTCTAGAAGGGAGCCGGTAAGATTATTTCGAGACAAGTTGAGGTAAATCGACAAAGATGAGATGCCCATAATTTCCGGGGGTATGAAACCACTGAGGTTGTTGGTTGAAAGGTCTAAGAGAAGTAGATTTTGGCAATTTTTTAGAGACGATGGTATCAAACCCCAAAAATTATTGCTATTCAAGTCCAATAGGATTAACATCCTTAAATTCCCAAACAATTCCGGTATTTGCCTTGATAATTTGTTTTGGCTAAGATCCAATAACTTTAGTTTGTTCAGATATCCGATCTCAAAAGGAATGTTTCCTGAGATGTTATTGCCCTGCATTTGCAGGGCCTCCAAATTGATGAGACTTCCGATCCCAAAAGGTAAGTTTCCAGAAATATAGTTGTATGCTAACCCAAACTTGGAAAGGGTGGTCGAGAGGTTACTGATACAGTCGGGTATTGGTCCTCGAAAAGCATTTACCGCTATCCTCAAACTGTTCAATTTTGTGGAATTGGTTAAAGAACAGAGGAAGTCCAAATCAGTAGATTGCTCACCTCCTAAGTTGTTGAAGTCAATATTAAATTGATAAAGTCCTCTTATCTTTGAAAAAGAAGGAACTTTCCCAGTAAAATTGTTCACTTGCATTTGGATTTGCTCGAGGTTAGAGGCGTTGGATATTGACATGGGAATGGGTCCAGTGAGGTGGTTGTGCCACGTACTAATATACTCGATATTTGGAAGAGTGAAGCCTAATTCACTAGGTAAACCCCCTTCTAATTGGTTTTCACCTACATCAAGCGTTGCCAGAGCGGATATATTGAAGATTGAGATAGGAATTGTACCAACAAATTTATTTGCAGCGAGAGTGAGGAAATATAGACTTCTTAGCTGGCCAAGAGTCTCTGGGACTGTACCACCGAAGTTATTCAACGTTGTTGCGAACACTTGAAGAGATGATAAGTTTCCAATAGATGGCGGGATGTTTCCCATCAAGTTGTTGACGTTAAGCACAAGTTGGTGGAGCTTAGACATTGAGCCCAGTTTTGTTGGCAAATTTCCTTCGAGCATGTTGTAGCCTAAGTCAAGAACAAGCATATTAGAGCAATAGGAGAGATTCAAAGGGATTTGACCGCTGAACGAGTTGTTATTAAGGGACAACTTCTGCAACCGAAGCAAGCGGCCAAAATGCGGGGGAATTTTGGCATGAAAACTGTTGTTCTCCAAATGGACACCCCTCAGAAAGCTCAGATTACCAATATGAGGCGGCACAACCCCGGATAAGTTCTTGGAGCCAAGGTCTAGTATGGTGACTCTTCGGTGTTTGCGATTGCAAGTGACACCATCCCAATTGCAAAAGTGGCTAGAATCATTCCATGAGCTCAAAACCCCACTAGGATAAGCTATTCGAGCCTTGAATTCTAATAGCGCCAATCGATCAATCTCGTCCCGGCCATCTTTTACTAAAGCTAGGACACTCCCTAATAGAAGAACGATTGTAGTTAGGCATGAGAATGACATGGGCAAAAGCTGATATCTATAGGCAAGGTCCATGAGGATTTTTAGCAAAACGCTCTCAGCTCGAGTCTTTTTGGTTCTCTCTTGACGTTGTTTCGAAACAATTTGTGAGTAGATACTAGCAGGCAATATGTTCGACCATACTAAGACATGATGATATCATCAAATGCAAGAATAGTAAAGACAGAAATTTTTATACTCCTCTCAAAATGAGAAAATTACAAGGCCGTGACATTCAAGTTAACAATTGGTGATAAGGTCGGTCAATGAAAGATGAAAACACCATGGGGGCCTACTTTTTTTTGGTTTTTTTGCAATGTTGTTTCGAAGTAATTCCGAATATATAATTGGGGGCAACATATATTCCCATACTAAGACATGTTGATGTCATCAATGCAAGATATTTTTGCGGTCCACTTTAGTTTAAAAAATTACAAGGCCGTGACAAGCTAGGTAACTATCGATAGTCAGTCAGTGAAAGCTGAAACGTTGTGGGGCCCTTGTTTTGTTCATTGTCAATTATGTCTTTCCAATCCCTGAATTATCGGGTTGGTTAGTAGAATGGACGACTTCAGACTTTTCCGCACATCTAAAATCTTGACTTTGCGATTCTCATAACCAGACACTATTGACCGTACATTGAAGTAGGACTATTTCACAATTTATAATTACCTTTACTTCCATTTGTCAAAATAATGTATATTTTTGCTCTGAATTATACATTTATGATGTCCCATTATATTTGGTTGGAATATCATTTGTTATTATTAAATTTAAAACTAAGAGAGAGCAAACTCTCTACTATGGCGACAAAGAATTTATTTTGATATATTACTTTTTAAACCCATGTGGGATTGTAGACAAGAAGGGATACAAATACCTGAAATGTCAAAACTTGACATGGAAAAATACGTAAGTGCCAAAAGTTTGGAAAGGTACGCATAACTACTAAAATCAAAGTAAAATTAATTAGTTACGTGCCAACGGCGAGAAAATCTATCCAAAATACTGGCGTGGTAATTTTTCTGGCGAGACAAGTGCAAAACGATGTTGTTTTGCATGCCGACATGGTTAGATAAACTGAAAATGACGTTGTTTTGCACGCTGACGTGGCTAGATAAGGAAAAAACTACGTCGTTTTATCTCGAATTTGAACTTTAATGTAAATATTAATTTAATTTAATTTAAAACTAAATATTAAGAGAAGGGGAAGAGATTGTAGAATGGCAAGGGTTGTGCAAGCCCTCATCGTCGCCTCCTATCGTTGTTGGGAAGGGCCGACGACGGTTCCCAACGACGGTGGGGTAAAGGTAGGCTAGGGTCGCCTGATTTGGTGCGAGGATCGAGGCATTCCCCTAGATTCGACGAGGGTCGGCGACCCTCATCTAGCCAAGCCAAGGGTTGTCACTCACTGGTGCAAACCCCCAGCCAGTGTAGGTCTATTTCACAAACATATAAAATCTTGACTTTTGGGTTCTCAAAGGCAGAACACTATGAACCGTGGTGTAGGTCTATTTCATAATTTATAATCACCTTTACTTCCATTTGTCAATTATAATATATATATATATATATATATATATATATATCTTCTCTATAAATTATACACTTGTAATGTCCTCTTTTATGCGGTCGAAATATCATCTATTATTATTAACATTGAAAATAATGCTCATAAATAAAAGAGAGCAAAATCTCTACTTTGGCGAAGAATTTATTTCAAACTACTGCCTATTAGATCCATGTTGTACTGGCATTAAACTTGTTATATTGATATGCAAATTGAATTTTGCATCTTGAGCACTAATAGATGAATTACTAATTAATAATGACAGAGTCCACGCTATTCTATTATGATTTTTAACATTTCAATATAGTCACACGGTTATTGAAAACATTATTGGAATTTTAAAAAACTAAGTAATGTATTTACTCCTAAAGGTATATAGCTAGTCAAAAAGTAAACAAATAGTAGTTGGCAGATGATATTAAATTGAAAAAGTGTGATAGTTGAAGCCCAGTGAAGTCAGCGATCCTTTATCTCCTTCTTCTTCTATTGACAGCTCACATGGGAGAAGCCAAAAGAATGTGTTTCATCCGTCCAACTTTTCATTTGTTCTTTGACATGGAAAGACAGTAAAAGTTAGGGGAACGTGTTTAATCTGTCCAACCTTTTGTTTGCTCTTATTTCCCTAAAATCAAGGAATTATAAACAAGAAACCCAACCATAAAAAGTCAAAATACCAGATTTTAGCTAATTATTAGACACACACAACGTGTCCTTACTTGATTTGACTGGTTATGTGTCCGTGCTTGATGGGTGAAGACGATGCTTTGGTATTAAAAATTCGGAAGAGGGTGTTCAATGTTATACTTTCCAAAAGAAAAAGTAGAGATAAAGACCATAAAATGAAGATGGGAATTGAAAGCTGTTCGAACATAAGAGAGTGACTTAGGCACATCACCTCAAAGTGCACGGCAAGCCTACTTTGCCGCCCACGCCAAATTTCCTCCATGTATGGGCCCATATGATCGTAGTTGGATTTACCTCATTTAATTAATTCCAAATTATCCTTTAATTAGTCACAATATCCACGCCAAAAAAAAAGAAAAAAATAGTTTTAGGATCATCAAATCTTTATGATGCGATATAACTAAAAGGAATTTGTTTTTTCTTTTATAGGAATCACCTGAGACCAATTAGAACTTGACAAATAAAGAAACGAACATTGACCATCATGGGAATAGGATTGTAATCAGGAAATAATGAAGATTCGTGTCGCACCACATGATCTTTATCAAAGGGGAATCAAACAAGAATGGCATGAGAAGGTAATGTGAATGGATCATGTGAGACAAAGAGAGACAATCGGGATTACTTTGTGTCCTTTTTACTATGCATTCTTTGAGTGAAGTCTTTCATTAACAAAATTGAAATTTAAAATGGATTAGATTCCTGCAATTCGTTGTATAAAGTCGTAGACATTACCCAGACCGTAGAATTTGTAAAAAGAGATATACTAATTAAGTGTAATATGCTAAAATTTTATTGGTGTGTTTGTGATAATTAAATGGTATGCCAAAAAAATTGAGGGTAGAAAGAATACGTAGATGATGAAAATAGAATAGTGAAAAATGCAAAAGTTAATGAATAAGGTACATCGGTTTCAATTAGTTACATTTGGAGCTAAATAAATTTTAATTAGAAAAAGCTATACAAATTCAATGGTTTGATGAGACAAAACTCAAAATTTAGAGGATTTGATCAGGAAAAAAAGAAGCTCAAACTTAGGGATCAGAAGTATAGTTTTATCATTTTGATTAATCATATGTGGAATATGAGACAAGTGGACTTACCCTTCAAATAAGGAGACATCGTGAAACAAATTTAAATTACGGGGATAGACCGATATCACACTAATTTGCCAATAACATGCACGAGCATGAACTCGAAGAACAAACAGACATATAGATTAGCATGATTTTCCAAGACCACTTCATGCATGTAGAAAGTTGTATTCAGTGAATTGCATCAGTCACTCTTCTTTTGCATGTTATATACTAGGTAATGTTATAGGTTACCATGTTCAATGTACTTCCCTCTAAAGTGCAAAAAAAGAAAAATGATTAACATTGCTTGAGAAAGTTGTTTTATAGAGTTAATATGATATGTTATGCCAATCACATATTAAGAGATAATGTGATTCATATTGAATCCAACTAAATCTTTGAGTCATTCAAAGGATATTCAATATTCTTTTTTGGATTTCAAAATGATTTTGGAATTATGAAAAATATATTTAAGAAGATCCTTGACGTTAGAGATCAAGTTATGTATGTGACTAGCCATGAGATTAAAGAAAATAACTATATAAATAAAGTCGCATAGATTGATGGAAAATTGATAGAATGTACTGTCAAGCTTTACTTGAAAATTATCCACACTTTGGTAAAATTCCTCTGATAAATTGTGCCAATCAACTATCAAGAGATAACGTGATTCAAATTGGATCCAACTGAAAAATATAAGTTTTACATAATTTTGGTATATTATAGTTGACTCCGTCCCGCACCTTATTAAGGGGACATTTGATATATTTTTCACTGATTTTCAAACCTCCAATATTTCCTACATATATGAGCAATTCCTTGTGGAGTTTATAAGCCAACCTCCCTCCACCACTTCCATCACAGACAAGCACACAACTTAAAACATGGATGGAACCACACAAGCATTTCAGCCATCCACACAAGTTGAGAAAATAACGAGGCCCTGCAAGCAAGGCAATTATTGATGATCAAGTCAGTCAATGAAAGGTGAAACACCATGGGGCCTAGTTTTCTTCATTATTTATCAGTTTTGTCCCTTATCCTATAATCCATCTTTCAATCCCTGAATTTCCTCCATGTATAGACCTATTCGATTGTAATTGGATTTACTTCCTTTAATTAACTCCAAATTATCCTTTAGTTACTTATAATGTCCTCGCAAAAAAATGAAAAAATAGTTTTAGGGTCATCAAATCTTTTTGGTGTGACATAACTAAAAAGGGTTTATTTTTTTAAGCAATCACATAAGACCAATCAAAACTAGACAAACAGAAAATGAACATTAACCACCTTGGGATTAAGACTGGAACTAGGAAATTATTAAGATTCTTGGCGCGCGACATGATCCTTATCCAAGGGAAATCAAACAAGAATGGCATGAGAAAGCAATGTGATTGGGTGACATGGGACAAGGAGGGATGTGGAATTACTTCATGTCCTTTGTACTAAATACGCATTCTTTAAGCGAAGTCTTCATAAACAAATTTAAATTTTATATTGGATTAGATTCTTGCAACTCATTATATAGAGTTGTACACATCACACCTAGACCATAAAATTTGTAGGAAGAGAAATACTAATTAAGTTAAAAGGAACAACTTCTGCACCCGAAAAAAGCGGCTGAATTGCGGGGAAATTTTGGTGGGGAAACTGCTTGTTTTGCGGATTGAATTCCCCTCATGAAGATCAGGGTACTAAAATGGGGTGGCACGTCCCTGGCCAGGTTTTCAGAGCTGAGGTCTATTACAGTGACTGATTTTTTACGACCACATGTGACACTGTACCATTCACGGATGTGGCTAAAATCATGCACAAGCTCAAAAACCCACCAGGATCAGCTATTTAGGTCTTAAATTCCAGCAGAGCCAGCCGATCAGTCTCGTCCCCGCCGGCTTCTGCCAAAGCTAAGACACTTTTTAACAAATGAATGAGGGTAGTTAAGTATGAGATTTACCCGGATGAAACCCAATCTCTGTGGGGAATGTCCATGGGGATTTGTAATAGAGTGTCCTTAGCTCGAGTCTCCATGTTTTGAAACAATTTGCGAAATACATCAACCGGCAAAAAAAATTTCAATACCAGGGCATGTCGATGACAGAGATTTCGTGGGCCTCTCAAGTTGAAAAAACCAATGAGGCTGCGAGTTGCAAGGAAACAATTGACGATCGAGTCAGTCAGTGAAAATTAAAACATCATGGGGCCTAGTTTGGCTCATTATCACTCGTGTCCTCATCTTTTAATCCACTTTGCCTGTGCCTTTTTATTAGTGGATTTTTTCTGTTTAGGGATAAAATCAAACAATGCCATTCAATCCCCTTTTTCCATTTGATCTCCCTTGTTAACACCTTTATTTTCGCTAGCAGACTCATCATTCAGTTTATAGAAATTATGGACTGAACTCATCGATAACGACATAATTTTATCCCTAAAAAAATCCAAACTCTGCATTGTTGCATATTCGTTCTTTAATACATTCTTCCGCATTTAGAAATTAGGACATCTTTTATTTAAGAATGGCATGTCCGTATCAAAGTTAAGTAAGAGGGGTACTTGAGGAAAAATAAATTTGAGTGGGAAACAAAATAAAAGAACAAGCGGGAAGCAGATCAAAGGGATTCCGCCAATAGCATCCACACTATCCACACCATCCATCTCACCCTTATCATTTAATTTTCTGAGGACTCTTCAGCATCATCCACTATCAACACCAGCTTCATCTTCCTATCTTCAATTACACTGATCACGATTCATATTGGATTTTCTGGAGCACCAATCTGTTTATCTTCAAGGTTGCATCTCTTGTGGAGATGATTTTCAAAAATATGTGCAAAACGTGTCATGCCTATAGGTTCTTTCTTCGCTTCTAATGACTAATTTGGCAACACTGCTTACTTGCACGTATTTATGTTCTCCATCCTTACGTCACGTTTAGTTAAGCTTTTCGTCTTTGTTTCCACCATTGCGTAACATCCTGTTTCGACGTGTACTTACTCTGTTCTTGCAAGAAACTTTTAAAGTTGCAAGTCCAAATGAATGTCGGTTATTCATTGGCGCTAATTTTTGTAAGATTTGGAATCGTATTACAAGATTGGGCAGCATTCAGTTTATTTTTGGGTTTTGTTTAGCTTTTGTCATTAAATAATTGATAAGGATAAAAAGCAAT
Organism: Eucalyptus sideroxylon; assembly: GCA_014182405.2. NCBI lineage: Eukaryota > Viridiplantae > Streptophyta > Magnoliopsida > Myrtales > Myrtaceae > Eucalyptus > Eucalyptus sideroxylon. Next base: position 15,294,608 of record CM024554.2, on the reverse strand, counting down.
AGAAAGAAAAAGCTAAACAAACTTTTCATGTTTTGTTTTTTGAATTCTTGTAGATTTTAACGTTGATAATTAAGATTGCCTTTGGTTGGACTTTATAAATGGGCTTTAGGGGCTCTAGAGGCAACTTAAGACAACTGGGGTCAATATTCCTTATTGATTGTACTTTCCATTTATTGCTCGCGGGATTCTTGTCCCAGGGTGTACTAACACGGCTTTGTGTTAATTTTGTCTGGCTCAAGCTATTTCGCTTTCCTTACTCTATATGCTTTATTATTGATTTGTTATAACAAAGTCCACTCTATTATATTATGATATTTAACATTTTAATATTGTCTGCATTAATTTTTCAAAGTGTTGGAATTATCATAGACTAGGTATGAAAATAATCCCCAAGGTATACAGCTAGTTAGAAGAAGAAAAAAGTCGCAGTGGGCAGATCAGATTTTAATTGAAGAAGTTTGAGAGTTCAAGTCAAATCAAGTCAAGGATCCCTCTTCTCCTTCTTCTTTTGACTGTTCACATGGGATAAGCCAAAGGAACGTGTTTCATTTGTCCAAACCTTCCTTCGCTCTTTGACATGGGAAAATGGGAGAAGCCGTAGGAACGTATTTCATTGGTCTAACCTTTTGTTTGCTCTTTGACATGGGAAAATAGGGAAACACATTCATCCGTTCAACCTTTCGTTTACTCTGTTAACATGGGAAATGGGAAAAGTCGTAGGAACATGTTTCATCTATCTAACCTTTTGTTTGCTCTTTGACATGGGAAAATGGGGAAACACATTGATCTGTTCAACCTTTCGTTTACTCTGTTAACCTTTTGTTTGCTCTTTGACATGGGAAAATGGGGAAACGCATTCATCCGTTCAACCTTTCGTTTACTCTGTTAACATGGGAAAATGGGAAAAGTTGTAGGAACGTGTTTCATTTGTCTAACTTTTTGTTTGCTCTTTGACATGGGAAAATGGGGAAACACATTCATCCATTCAACCTTTCGTTTACTCTATTAACATGGGAAAATGGAAAAAGTTGTAGGAACGTGTTTCATCTATCTAACCTTTTGTTTGCTCTTTGACATGGGAAAATGGAGAAACACATTCATCCGTTCAACCTTTCGTCTACTCTGTTAACATGGGAAAATGGGAAAAGTCGTAAGAACGCGTTTCATTTGTCTAACCTTTTGTTTGCTCTTTGACATGGGAAAATGGGAAACACATTAATCTGTTCAACCTTGCATTTACTCTGTTAACATACGAAAATGGGAAAAGTCGTAGGAACGTGTTTCATCTGTCCGACCTTTTATTTGCTCTTTGACATGGGAAAATGAGAAAGGTCCTGCGAACGAATCCGTCCAACCTTTCATTTGCTCTGTTAACATACGAAAATGGGAAAAGTTGTAGAAACGTGTTTCATCTATCCGACCTTTTATTTGCTCTTTGACATGGGAAAATGGGAAAGGTCCTGCGAACGAATTTGTCCAACCTTTCATTTGCTCTTTGACTTGGTAACAAGGAATTAGAAGAAAAACTGAATTGCGGAAAGTCATAATACCGGATTTAGCTAATTATTAGACACACACTACCTGTCTTTACTTGATCTGACCAGTTACATGCCCGTGCCTGATGGGCGAAGATGATTCTTTGATATTTAAAATCCAGGGGAGGGTGTTCAGTGTTATACTTTCCAAAAGCAAAACTAGAGAAAAAGACCATAAAAAGAAGGTTGGAATTCAAAGCTGTTCACGTGTAAGAAAGCGACTTAGGCGCATCATCTCAAAGTGCATGGCAAGCCGAGTTTACCTCTTCTACTAACCAAATTTCCACCACGTATAGGCCCATTAGATCGTAATTAGATTATTTTCTTTAATTAAATTTAAATTATTCTTTAATTAATTGTGACATCCATGCAAAAAAAGAAAAAAAGAAAAAATAGTTTCAGGGTCATCAAATATTTTTTATGCGACATAAATAAAAATAATTTATTTTTTTAGCAATCACCTAAGACCATTAGAACTAGACAAACAAAAAATGAACATTAACCATCATGGGAATAAGACTATAATTGGGAAATAATTGAGATTCTTGTTGAATGATACGATCCTTTCTTAACCAAGGGAAATCAAACAAGAATGGCATGAGAAAGCAATGTGACTGGGTGACATGGGACAAAGAGGGAACGGTGAAATTACTTTGCATCCTTTGTACTAACTATGCATTCTTTAAGCAAAGTATTCATCAACAAGTTTAAATTTTATTTGGATGAGATTCCTACTACTCATTCTATAGAGTTGTATACATCACACCTAAACCGTAGAATTTGTAAGAAGAGAAATAGTAATTAAGTTATAGGGAACAACTTTTGCTACCGAAACAAGCAATCGAATTACATAGAAATATCGGAGCCAAAACCTTTGTTCTGCATATTGACCTCCCCTGGCTAGGTTCTCGGTGGCGAGGTCCAATATGGTGACTTTGTGGTGTCTACAACCACATATGGCACTAGTACCCTCTGTAGATGTGGCTATTATCATGCCACGAGCTTAAAATCCCACCAGGAAAAGCTATTAGTCTTTAAATCCAATAGAGCTAGCCGTTCAGTCTCATCCCCTTGGCTTCTACCAAAGCTACGACACTCCTCAACGGAAGAATGATGGTACCGTAGTTAAGCATGAGAATGACTTGGATAATACTCGATCTCTATCCAGAAGGTTCATGAGGATTTGTAGTAAAGCCCTCTCAGCTCGAGTCTCTTTAGGTGTTTTGAAACAATTTGAAATACATTGATGGGCTCTTCTATACTAAGGCATGTCGATGACAGAGATATTGTGGGCCTCTCAAGTTGAGGGGAAAGAGTGAGGCTGCGAGTTGCAAGGAAACTATTAATGATCAAGTCAGTTAATGAAATCTGAAACATCATGAGGCCTAGTTTGGTTCAGTATCACTTGTGCCCTCATCTTATAATCCACTTTGCCTGTGCCTTTTAGTAGTGGATTTTTTTCTACTTTGGGATAAAATTAATCTTCACCTTCAGTGCCATTCAATCCAATTTTTCCTCTGATCTTCCTTGTTCACACCTAAATTTTCACTAACATACTCATCATTCATTTTATAGAAATTATGGATCGAACTTGTCAATGATGACATAATATTATCCCTAAAAAAAAAATCCATACCATGCGTCGTTCCAATTTCATTCTCTATATTATTCTTCCGCATTTAGAAATAAGGGACATCTTTTATTTAAGAATGTCATATCGGCATCGAAGTTGAGTAAGAGGGGGACTAGAGAAAAACAAATGTGAGTGGGGAACGAAACAAAAGAACAAGAGGGAAGCAGATCAAAGGAATTCGGCCATTATCATCCACTATCAACACCAGCCATCTCACGCTTTTCTTTTTATTTTCTGAGGCCTCTTCATCATCGTCCGCTATCTACACCAGCTTCATCTTCCTGTCTTCAATAATACGGATCATGATTCATATTGGCTTTTCTGGATCACTAATCTGTTTTATTTTCAAGGTTGCATCTCTCGTGGGTATGATTTTCGAAAATATGTGCAAAACGTGTCATGCCAATAGGTGCTTTCTTTGCTTCTAAAGACTGATTTCGCAACACTGTTTACTTGCGCATATTTTTGTGTCCTCCATCGTTACATCACGTTTAATTAAGTTTTCGTCTTGATTTTCATCATTGCGTTGCGTCCTGTTTCGATGTGTGCTAACTCTGTTCTGTTATTTATTTTTGTGATCCCACATTTTTTAGACCCACGTTTTCTCTAAAAGTTGCGACTATTCGACATAAAGTTTTCCACGCTTTGTACCCTTTCGTGACAATCGCCCATTGGTTACCGTTTTGATGGAAGATGGTATATAAATAGGAACATATGTTCATTTCTGGCGGGTGATGACAAGGTCTAACTCAAACTCTCTCATTCAGAATACACCATTAGTACGAGAGTGAATTGGGTAGTAGAGTGTCCCCAATTTTCTTTGATTTAAGGTTTTTCTGACGAACGCGAACAAGAACAATGGCTAGAGGTTTGTCTTCAATTGATCCTCGCTTCCGCATATGAATTTTTACGTCTAACATTTGGTATCAGAGCATGTTAAGAGCCTCTGCCTTGTTTTGTTGTATTTTTGTGTATTTTCGGTGTATATTCGGGCTTTTAGAACATGAACAGTAACTTGAAGTTTTGAGGCCAAGAGAAATTCGCCGATTCCGGGCAAAATCCGGCGACCCACCCCTCGAATTCGGACCCGTACAGTCGCACCGCCATGAGGAATATTAGTCATGAGTTATTTCAGCATATCGGTGTTCGCCGGAGGCTAATCAGGCGCCAGAAGTTGCGGTGGTTGGGGAAATTGGAGGTGAGGACACCTGGAGTGCCATAACTTGGCACGCCGGGACACTTAAGTGCCATAACTTTAAAATGGTACACTTAAGTGCCATCATCGGAGTAAAATGGGACACTTAAGTGCCACTTCGGCAAAAATCCGGCCAAATGGCTAACGTGACAATTTTCCGGCAAGTTTAGTCCAAAACGACGTCGTTTTGCACGCTGACGTGGCGGAGAAAAAGCAAAAACGACGTCGTTTCGTGTCTACGTGTAAATAATAATATAAAAATTAATTAAATTATAAAGTATTCAAAAAATTTAAAAAAATAACAAAAATTTAAAAATTTAAAAAATTAAGAAAAATAAAAAAATTAAGAAAAATTAAAAAATTAAGAAAAATTTAAAAGTTTTAAAAAATTAAGAAAATTAAAAAAAAAAAGGGGGGGGAGGTCGAACGGGCGGCGAGGGCTGAGCCCCGCTGCCGCTGCCTCCCCGCCATCGCCGGGAAGGGCCGGCGACGGAGGGGAGGGTCGGCCGGGGTCGCCGAGGGCCGCGACCCTCGCCCTAGATCCGGGCGAGGGCTCGCGGGCCCTCGCCGCCGGCCCCGGCCGGGGGCCCGGCGAACCCGGCCGACCCTCCCCACTCCGTCGCGGGCCCTTCCCGGCGGCGGCGGGGAGGCGGCGAGGGCCCGCGAGCCCTCGCCGGATCCCCGCCGCCTCCCGCCGCCGCCGGAAGGGCCGGCGACAGAGTGGGGAGGGTCGGCCGGGGTTGCCGGGCCCCGGCCGAGGGGCCGGCGAGGCCGGCCGACCGGCGGCGAGGGCTCGCAAGCCCTCGCCCATATCCGGGCCGAGGGTCGCGGCCCTCGCCGCGATCCGGCGAGGGCTCGCAGCCCTCGCCATCGCTCGGCCGGGGCCGGCGACCCCTACCGACCCTCCCCCTCCGTCGCCGGCCCTTCCCGGCGACGGCGGGAGGCGGCGGCGGCGAGGGCTTAGCCCTCAGCCACCCGTTCGACCTCCCCCCCCCCCACTTTTTTTTTTTTTTTTTAATTTTAATTTTTAAATTTTTTTAAATTTTTAATTTTTTTTAAAATTTTTAAAATTTTTTAAAATTAAAATTTTTAAAATTTTCTTATTTTTTTAAATTTTTTAAATTTTCTTTTTTTTTTTTTTTAATTTTCAAAATTTTTAAAATTTTCTTCTTTTTATTAAATTTTTTTAATTTTTATGCTGATTTGGAGCTCCGGCGAGCCACGTAGGTAAAAAATAATAATAAAATATTCCCACGTAGGATTTCCGGCAAGGGTCGTCGGAGGTGGCACTTAAGTGTCCCACTTGAAAAAAAAAGTGGCACTTAAGTGTACCGTTTTGAAGTTATGGCACTTAAGTGTTCCGGCGTGCCAAGTTATGGCACTTGTGCTGGACTTCTGCCGGGAAATTGTGTTTTGGGAAATTTTCGTCTGATTTGGGGCCAATTTTTAATCATTTTCGCCGAAACTTGGACCCATGTGGTCGTGCCGACATGCTCTTCAAAACCCACTATTAATTTGTGTCTGAAATGGGTTGCCGGAGAAGAAACGGCCGGCGAAACCGCGGCGGAACGGCAAGAAACAGCGAAGAAAACGCTTCTGTTCGCGAGGAAGAAGGTGCGTGGAGCCCACGCGTGTGCTGCGGTTGCAGGCGTGTGGAATCCACGCGCCACGCGCCCTCACACGCGCGCTCAACCGTTGCGCGTGTGGGATCCACACGCGCGGCAGTTGCCAGGCGCGTGCCGAGCACGCGCCTGTGCGCTAGACGCACATGTGCTCAGCACGTGCCCGTCATCTACCACCCGCGGCTGCTTTTACCTTTTGAATATTTTATGCATGAAATTAAATGTCCAATGGTCCATATATTTAATTAATTAGGGAGTGGCCACAGCATCTTTAATTAATTAAATTATATATTAAAAGCCTCTGGATCATATTTAGAAATGGACATTGATTGTAATTAATTATATTAATATGATGAATTTTATCCCACATGAATTTTCATTATATTAATATGATTAATTAGGATGAAATATCATATTATTTTTCTTAATTTACCCACAGGGATTAAGAAAATGCATATAATATGGTAGTTTCTTCATGAAGTAATTATGAATCTATTTAAATTAAAAACTTAGCCCACAGGTAGTTTTTATGTTGTGTGATTCATATTGTGACATGTTTACATTGGTAAAACATGATTTATTTATATTTGCCTCAAATTTTGTGACATAAGCATGATTATTTGATATGCAATTTCGCAACCTGTGAATTTCTCTGAATTTAAGTTTGATGTTCCCATACTAAATGGTGAGAACTATAAAGTTTGGAAGGAGTCAGTTCTTCTTCAATTGGGGTGGATGGACATTGAGTATGTTATGAGGAAAGACGAACCACCTGCTCCTACTGATTTGAGCACTCCAGCTGAGATAGCTCTTTATAACCAATGGGAGCGGTCCAACCGCGTTTGTGCCATGTTTATAAGAGCTAAGATATCTCATAGTATTTGTGGTTCAGTTGCTCAACATAGCAATGCTAAGGCTTTATTGGAGGCCATAGATGCGCAGTTTGAAAGTTCTGAGAAGGTGCATGCCATGACCCTGATTATGAAGTTTTCATCATTGAAGCTCACTAGTGTTAGAGGTGTGCGTGAGCACATCATGCAAATGAGGAACATTGCAGCTGCTCAACTTAAGAACCTTGAGGTTGAAATATCTGAATCATTCCTTGTGTATTATATTTTGAACACTCTCCCACAACAGTATGCACCTTTCAATATCTCTTATAACACACATAAGAATAAATAGTCAATTAATGAACTCATGACCATGTGTGTTCAAGAGAAAGAAAGACTGATTATGGAATTGGGAGAAAGTGCTCATTTGGCAACACAAGGAAAGAATAAGGGCTATGGCAAGCATAAGGGAAAATGTAAAATACCTCCCCAAGCTGACATTAAGAAATAATCCAAGTGTTTCTTCTATAAACAGAAGGGGCATATAAGGAAGGACTGTGTCAAATTTAAGGCCTGGCTCGAGAAGAAAGGTAATCCAATCTCTTGTGTTTGTTATGAATCTAATATGACTAATACAAGTCACAACACTTGGTGGATTGATTATGGATCTACAATCCATATTTCGAATTCCTTGCAGGGTTTTCAAAACCATAGGAAGCCAGTGGGAAGTGAACAAAGTATCTATTTAGGAAACAAGATGCGTTCGCATGTGGAAATTATTGGGACATATACACTAGTTCTCAATAGTAGTTTTGTTTTAGATTTGGAAAAGATCTTTTATGTTCCTAGTTTTTCTAGAAACTTAATTTCAATTTCAAGACTTGTACCTTTGGGATACTCTTTTAACTTTTCAGATTCAACCTTTTGTTTATCATTTAAATCTGAAATTGTCGGGAGTGGTACTTTGTTTGATGGTCTTTTTTGAATTAATTTACAAGACAATGCCTATTATGATGCGATGCATGTTCATGATAAAGCTGGTATGAAACGATGTGTTGTGAAAGAACATTCCTCTATGTTGTAGCACCGGAGATTGGGTCATATCTCCATAGAAAGAATTAAGCGATTAGTAAATGATGGAGTACTCGGTACTTTAGATTTTACTGATTGTGATATTTGTGTGGACCTATGAAGCACGGACACGTTGCCGAGCCTTCTGAGTCGTGTCCGACACGTGTCGACGTGTCCGACACGTGTCGACGTGTCCGACACGCTCGGACACGCTCGGACACGTTCGGACACGCGGTCAACGCGTGTCGAGAAATCCGACATGCGGTCAACTTTTCTCGACACGCTTCGACACGCGTGTCCGAGAGAGATTGTTGAAGAAGACGATGGTGGGTAGAGAGGTGAGGTCGAGGAAGCGGAGGTGAGGCCACGACGGCGAGAGGAAGAGCATAAACTGAAGCGATGCTGCGATGGAGGGCTAGCGGCGAGGCTGCAGCTGCTGCGAAGGAGGAAGGGCGGAGGCGACAGCGATGAGGTGACCGAAAGAGTTGAGAAGATCGTGAGGAAGAAACTGAGGGGGCGGGGAGAAGGTGGTGGCGTGGGGGAGGGGACGGGACGGGACGGGGGGGGGGGAGAGAGAGCATGGGAAGAACGGGGATGGAGGGGATTGATGGGGGCGCAGCCTCGTAGGGGAGCAGGTGGTGGCGTTGGGGGAAAGGGAGGGGCAGGGGGAGGGGAGAGAGGAGAGAAGGGGAAGAAACCGAGGGGATGGGGGCGATTGATGGGGGCGCAGGGAGCAGGTGGTGGCGTAGGGGGAAAGGGAGCGGGAGAGAGAGAGAGAGAGAGAGAGAGAGAGAGAGAGAGAGAGAGAGAGAGAGAGGAGAGAAGGGGAAGAGACCGAGAGGGCTGGGGGTGATTGATGGGGGCGCAGGGAGCAAGTGGGCGTAAGGGGAAGGGCAGGGGGAGAGAGAGAGTGGGGGCAGATCCGCAGAAATCGAAGGGGAGGATTTTGGGGTGGTGGCGTGGGAAAAGAGGGGGAGAGGGGAGAGAGAAACGAGGAGAGAGGATTTGAGGGGAATAATTTTTGTTAAAATAAAAAAAATATATTTTTAAGTATGCACACGTATTAATTATGAATATGTTTTTTAAATTTTTTTATGAATAGATTTATTAATATTATTAGTGTAAATTTATTGTAAGTTCTTATTTATTTATTTATTTATTTGTGAATTTGAATCAAATTAATTAAAAATAAAAATATTTATTTAATATATAACGCGTCGGAACGTGTCGGAATTCTCTACTTTTTAAGAAATGACGTGTCGCGTGTCGTGTCGTGTCGCGTGTCGCGTGTCGCATGTCCGTGCTACATAGGTGTGGATTGCATAAAGGGAAAGCAGACTAACAAGACAAAGAAATGTGCTAAGAAGAGTACAGAAATATTAGAAATTATACACACAGATATTTGTAGTCCGAATATGGACTCATGTGGTCAGAAATACTTCATCTCCTTTATAGATGATTATTCACGTTATATGTATCTCTACTTAATTCATAATAAATATGAAGCATTAGATGCCTTTAAGGTATTTAAGGCGGAAGTAGAGAAACAATGTGATAAGCAAATTAAGATTGTGAGATCAGATAGAGGTGGAGAATTCTATGGTAGATACACTGAAGATGGACAAGCACCTGGTCCATTTGCAAGAATTCTTCAAGAGCATGGGATAATTGCCAAATATACTATGCCTGGTTCTCCATACCAAAATGGCGTATCGGAAAGAAGAAATCGGACCTTATTAGACATGGTGCATAGTATGCTTAGCACCTCCAAACTTCCTAAATTCTTATGAACTGAAGCACTTAAGACGACAGTGTACATATTAAACCAAGTTCCGACCAAGGCTGTCTCAAAGACATATTTTGAGTTATTTAAGGGTTGGAAACCGAGTTTACATCATGTGCACGTTTGGGGATGCCCGTCTGAAGTGAGAATTTATAATCCACAAGAAAAGAAGTTGGACCCAAGAACCATAAGTGAGTATTTCATTGGATATGCCGAAAGGTCTAAAGGATACAGGTTTTATTGTCCATCTCACACCACTAGGATTGTGGAATCAAGAAATGCTAAATTTCTTGAAAATGACTTGATCAGTGGGAGCGATCGACCGAGGGATCTTGTTCCTAATGAAGATCATTCAGACACTCAACATTTCACCTCAGGTTTAAGGTTGGTTGTTGCTCATAATACTCCTTCAGTTCAGCCGGCTATTGAACAACCAATCGTTGAAGTTCCACAACTTGTTGATATTGATCTAGTGGATCCAGTTGTTCAACAATTACCAGAAACTGTTGAACAACCGGTTGAGCAACACGCTCCTCAAGAGAATGTTGATGCAACATTGAGAAGATCTGCTAGAATAAAGAAATCGGCTATTCCTAGTGATTACATTGTGTATTTACAAGAGTCTGACTACAATATTAGAGCTAAGAATGATCCTGAAACGTTTTCACAAGTCATGGATAGTGATAAATCCAATTTGTGGTACAATATCATGAAGGAAGAGATGAGTTCTATGGCATCTAACAAAGTCTGGGATTTGGTTTAGTTACCTAATGGTACGAAGGCTATTGGTTGTAAATGGGTCTTCAAAACTAAGAAAGATTCATTGGGTAACATTGAAAGATATAAAGCTAGACTTGTTGCCAAAGGATTTACTCAAAAGGAAGGAATCGATTACACAGAGACTTTTTCTCTTGTATCTAAGAAAGATTCTCTTAGTATTATTTTGGCATTGGTTGCCCATTTTGATATGGAATTACATCAGATGGATGTGAAAGCGGCGTTCCTCAATAGAGAACTAGAGGAGGAGGTTTACATGAAACAACCTGAAGGATTCTCCTCTAGTAAAGGTGAGCATTTGGTGTGCAAGCTTAAGAAATCTATATATGGCTTGAAACAAGCATACCGCCAATGGTACTTAAGGTTTCATGATGTCATCTCTTCATTTGGTTTTATAGAGAATGTCATGGATCAATGTATATACCAGAAGGTCAATGGGAGCAAAATTTGTTTCCTTGTGCTGTATGTGGATGATATACTACTTGTAACCAATGATAAGGGGTTCCTACATGAGGTGAAACAATTCCTCTCTAGAAGTTTTGACATGAAGGATATGGGTGAGGCATCTTATGTCATTGGCATTAAGATCTATAGAGATAGGACCTCGAGGAATTTTAGGATTATCTCAAGAAACCTATATCAATAAGGTCCTAGAGAGATTTCGGATGAAGGATTGTTCACCAAGTATAGCACCCATTGTGAAAGGTGACAGGTTCAATTTGAACCAATGTCCGAAGAATGATCTAGAAAGGGAACAAATGTATTAACATTCCATATGCTTCTGCTGTTGGAAGCTTGATGTATGCTCAGGTTTGCACTCGACCTGACATTGCTTTTGCTGTGGGAATGTTGGGAAGATATAAGAGTAATCTAGATTTAGACCACTGGAGAGCTGTAAAGAAAGTGTTGAGATACCTTCAAGGTACCAAATACTATATGCTTATGTATAGACGGACTGACAACCTGGAAGTGGTCGGTTATTTGGATGCGGATTTCGCGGGTTGCGTTGATTCACGAAAATCAACATTTGGATACATTTTCATGTTAGCTGGCGGAGCCGTGTCATGGAGAAGTGCCAAGCAGACTTTGACTGCTACTTCCACTATGGAGGCTGAGTTCATTTCTTGTTTTGAGGCTACCTCGCATGGTGTATGATTGAAGAGTTTCATTGCTGGGCTTAGAATTGTTGATTCTATTTCTAGGCCATTAAGAATATGTTGTGACAATTCAGTTGCGGTTTTTATGGCTAAAAATGCCAAAAATGGCAGTCGAAATAAGCATATCGACATTAAGTATTTAGCCATAAGGGAATGTGTTAAGGAGAATAAAGTGGTCATTGAACACGTTAGTACTGAATTGATGATAGCTGATCCTTTAACTAAAGGCATGCCACCAATGAAGTATAAGGATCATGTAATTAGTATGGGAATAGGTCCCATCATGTAATTTGTCGTCATATGAATGATTTTTGTTGTATGAAACTCTTATTCAATTGTAATGTTGATTCTCAAATTTTGTGTACACATTTTGTTGTTTATGAGAATAACATTTATCATTGGTTCTAGAATAAACATGAGGTTTATTCATTAAGATATGTTGTCACATATAGGCTAACATTAAAGAAATAAGATGCATTGTGATATATGGATGATATTACTCACTCTTAGAGGACATGTCGTCATGATCCATGTGTTTTGTTTCTTTTCTTTAAGCATAAAGTTTTCGTGGAATTAGTTGAATGATCCGTATGATGAAAATGATGGGATCAAGTGGGAGAATGTTATTTATTTTTGTGATCCCACATTTTTTAGACCCACATTTTCTCTTAAAGTTGCGACTATTCGACATGAAGTTTCCACACTTCGTACCCTTTCATGACAACCGCCCATTGGTTACTGTTTTGATGGAAGATGGTATATAAATAGGAACGTATGTTCATTTCTGACGGGTGATGACAAGATCTAACTCAAACTCTCTCATTTAGAATACACCATCAGTACGAGAGTGAATTTGGGTAGTAGAGTGTCCCCAATTTTCTTTGATTTCAGGTTTTTCTGACGAACGCGAACAAGAACAATGGCTGGAGGTTTGTCTTCAATTGATCTTGGCTTCCGCATATGAATTTTTACGTCTAACATGTTCCCGCAGGAAACATAAACTTAAAAGTCCAAATGAATGTCAGTTAGTCATTGGTGCTAAATTTTGTAAGATTTGGAATCGTATTACAAGATTGGTCAGCATTTAGTTTATTCTTAGGTTTTGATTGGCTTTTATCATTAAATAAATGTGAAGGATAAAAACTAATAAAAAGAAAAAGATTAGACTTTGCAAATGAGCTTTGGGGCTTTAAAGGTAGCTTAAGACATCCAAGGTTTAGATTACTAATTGATTATACTTTTCATTTACCGCTCACGGGGGCCTTGCAGGGTTTTGTATTAATTTTGTCTGATACAGCTCGAGCTATTTTGCTTTCCATATTTTATATGCTTTATTATTGATTAATTTGCTTGAGCATTTGTGCATGGACATCTAGAGGCATGTTAAGGAGTAAAATTGGAAAATATGGCAAGAAAAAATCCTCTTTAAAAGAGAAAAGGTAGTAAAAGAGCATTAAGTTAATTTAGGGTAATCAAGTACCCAAACTCATGAATCTCTTGATCGTCGGAGTAAAATGGGCTCATGTGTCTTACTCGAGTTTCTAACCAACCCATAATAGATTAACGATGACTCCAAAGTAAATCAAATTCAATAATCAAATAAGAAAACCAAGTTGAGATCAGTAGGGTTTGGGAGGTATCAAGTGCTAGCACCACCAGGCAAGATGGACCATTTGTGCCCGCTCGGTAATCCGTCAAACCTCCTCAGGACATCTTATAGCCTTCGGGAGGGCTGCGACTTTCCTAATCATGTGATTAGAATCTTTTTGATTTCATAGAACTTGGAATCTTGGGCTGAGTGCAATATAAAATTTGCATGCATGGTACTCCAACTATTAGAAAATATGAAAATTACTGTCTTTTGCAAAGAGAAAAGGCATTACTTCCACTGGTAAATTTCTCGCCCTATCCTCCAAAGAACCATCTAGACGTCAAAAAGCTGTCAGCACTATGCAGTCGCAAATGCTAATGAAGAAGTCGACCAACCAAGAATGATCTCAGATGCATTTGCAATTGCTAAAGCTTGTAAACCGAAAGAGAATCCAGTACCCATCATAGAATTGAAATAGTAAGGTCAAATTTGACTTTAGAAGTCAAGCAAGCAATGTCATCAGACCATAACATCAAAACAAGCATTCACGGAAATTAAACAGTTGAATCTATTGGCCATACATCGAAAGACTGATCAAGCAGACTTGTCCACCTAGACAACACGAAGAAGAGATGCGACAGAAGAGACTTGACACCTCCAGCATCTCCAATTGCCTTGCTACAAGCACAAATTATTTTCAGCACATAATCAATTGCTTTACTATAACTGAAAACCATTGTGTGCAATGTGCATACCTCTCGGGAGTATTCTCTCTACCCGGACAGAAGTTTCCTGTACCACGACGTTCATAGGGACAACAACGGAACCGATTAAAGCGTCATTTCCCGATCCTCCTCAAGTACCACTATCCCTATTGCACCTGCCAGATCTTGTAGATTGTTCTAGCTAAAAGTGTCGTATGTAATGTGGCACATTATGCGTTTGAATATAGTTTTTCATTTTAAAATTTGAAATAGTTCCTATACTGAAAAGAGAGCGAAGTCTACCATGGTGAAGGAGAATTTACTTAAAAATATACTACTTTTTTTGACCCATATTAATAAGGAAAGTAAATTTTACATCTTCAATAGCTCTAGATGAATCATTGATTAATAACAACAGAGTCCACATTATCATAATATAACTATGTGATTGTAAATAAACCCAGGTATTGTATTGAATTCCACCGATATATAGCTAGCTAGAAAAATAAACAAGCAGCAGTTGGCAAATGCGCTTAATTGAAGAAGTGTGAGAATTTAAGTCCAGTCAACCCTGCTCGTCTTTTTCTTTCGATAGTGGCATACAAATTGAAGTGGTTAAAGGAAGAAGCTGATAATGTCACACCCCGATTCACAAGAAAAAGGGACATGACACGGCCGTCCTTTTACACCAAAGGACGCAGCCTCAACGTAACCAAAAATTCAACCCGATATCAACATATATACATCCACACACACACACATATATATATATATATATATATATATATGTCAAAAAGGGGCACTTGGTTACAATATCTATATCAGAGTATATCTATAATCCACAAAAATCAAAACACAAACCTTCAACAAGGACTAACTTATAAACCTATTAACTATGCACAAGTCATACCAAAAAGTTTCACCACAAAAGTCCTCCCCGAGTGAACGCTCACGCCTACTCGCGACTCACTGAAGAACTTGAAAAACAAGTATAAGAAAGGAGTGAGCTACTACGGCTCAGTGAGTAACACATTTCTTCTAAGCGGATTGAGAAATCACTATGCACATTTTAAAACACAAACATAACTCACTTTATCATAATACCAAATCATAGTTCAAATACCGAAAGTACCAATGGTCGAGTCCATTAGTCAATCTCGTAAAACATGCATCAATGGTCTATTCCATTGATTAATCTCATCAAATCATATCGATGGTCCACTCCATCGACCAAACTCAAATCACACGTCAATGGTCCACTCCATTGATCAATTCATGCTCAAATGTCTAACCATGGTCACGCGTAACGCCCGTGACAAGACGACCAAGATTCCCCCCTTGGCAAGGTCTCCACCTATTATTAGCCGGTGGCTCGGCCCACAAGGATATCCTAGAATAGTATGCGCATACCCACACACCCCTCAGGGTCCATAGAGACATTGAGCACCAACCACCAATTGCAATATCCAGTAATCCAACGTCAGAAAGGAAGTCATATCATAACTCAAAATTAGATATATAAATATCAAAGCATTCTCCAAATCATTTCAAGATTCTTTCACAAAGAATTTCACAAATCATTTTTCAAACAACTATTCAAATCAAAGTCAGAATATAACTCCCTTTGAACAACAAAAATGGTAGTAATAGCTCGATCTTGTTTTACGCAACAAAATATGCTTTTTATCAGCTCATAGAGCATTTAATCCACCATGTTTCTCAAAACATGAGTTTAAAATACAAAGAAGAAATAGTGTCACTCACCTGGGAAAAGCCAAAAATCAACTACAACGCTCACACGAACCAATGCATTCGGATTCCTAACAATTAACGGAAAAAATATTAAAAGGCTAAGTAAAAAGGATATTCTTATAATGACTTGCCTATACTAGGGCTATTAGTTGAAAAAACGACACTTACGCGCCCCAAAAGCTCACAATTTAGCATAAACCCATCATTTTCAGCTAGGCATGGCCCATGCGCCAACTTCGTCACGCCATAACTCCCTCCACAAAATTCCGTTTCAAGCCATCTTATAGTCTTTAGAAAGCTCTCTTAACATACAACAACAACCTCAACTCAGTCGCCCCAAAATAGTACCGAAAACAACAAAAAAAGAGACTCGAAGCCACTATTCGCTACAGTACCAGATTGCGCTCCCAACTTCAAAATTCCGTTCCGAACAAACCGCAAGATCAAATCACAATCCGTAAACTGCTATAGCTTCACAACATCCCAAAGTACCATTTCTAAAAAATATATAGCTTAACGACTCAAAAATCGGGCTTCGCCACACAAATACCCAAGAAATCCGAATTTCGAGCCCTAATTGCGGCGATTACTTCAAGTAAGTGATTAAAGGCTTCAATTTCTTACCGGCCTTGCAAAACACCCTTGAGTTGGCTTGATGAGGCGTCCGGACCACAAGCACGCCAAAATTTTCCCTTCTTCTCTTTTTCCTTTCTCTTCTTTCTCTCCTCCCCTGTTTCGCGTTTTCCCCTGCTTTTGCCGATATTCTCTCTCTCTCTCCCTCTTTCTCTCTTTTTAAACTCAGCCGAAGCTTCTTCCACTTTCCTTCAGCCTCCCTTTTTGACTTTTCAACTCTTTCTTTTTCTTTTCTTTTATTTTCTTTTCTTGTTTTAAAGCCCATATATTACAGATAAGGCAGTTGAAGAGTTCCAAAAGCAACTTAACATGGCCACTGAATTTGTTATCAAGGGAAATTGTCGACGATCCATAAAATGTTATTTCAACTAAAGTTGTCTAGTGCCATGTAGGACAGCTGAATATGATTAAACACCACGTCAGTAATTTTCTCGTTGATAATCGACCGAGAAAATTACATTAGAATTTCACACAAAAATTTAAAATTACATTAAGAAAATCAAAAAGTTTAAGACTGAGTTGATGCCAGCTATAAATAAGGTCATCACAAGCATTCATTTAGCGAGCCACAAAACGATGAGCTTTAGTGAATGCCACACAAAAGCCGCAACAGCCATAGCTTCACAATTAGAGAGAAAAAAGAAAGTTTCCCGTCCGGAAGGGAGAGAAAAATAAAAGAGTTGCGGGTGTGTCTTCATATAAGCTGGTTTGCTTGAAGTGTTTTGTGTGTGGCGTGAGAAAATTAAATTGTAATAGTTGTGGGAGATGATATTTTATTGTAGTGCTATACTTATACTGCAATTAAGTATAAATATTTCTAAAGTTGTCTGGTACAATTTTCTCATATTATCTTTGCGATGCTTCTACACCCAACAATTGATATTTTATAATTCTATTTTTTTCTTTTCTTTTCTTTAGATTGTTTTCCCTCCATTTAGGGCCAGCGACAGTTGCCAGCCGACCCTCATTAGCACTAGGTGGGCCCAGACCGGGTGAGGGCCACAAAGCCCTCACCTGGCCAGATCTGGCAAGGGCATTGTGACCCTCGCTAGATCTAAGCAAGGGGCCGGACACCCACACCCTCACTCGTGGCCGGCGAGGGTCGACATACATTTAAGATGTTAAGCCATTTCTTCATATCCACCGCTTGTACCTTGAGTTTTTGGCACAAAATTGCACTGCATCAGACTGTCAACCTGTGCAAGATCATCCACACCGTGAGGAGGAATTAGAGAGACTTCACTTCTTCTACACCACCTCTGGTCCAAGAGGCTATTATGACCCCACTCATGCTCTATTGTGGTGAATCGCTAACGAAGCACTTTAATCTCAACTCGGCAAGACCAAAGGAAGCGGCGAGAGTGACCGTCAAGAAGGGTAGACAAATCTCAATGATAATCAGTAGTTTTACATATTTGTAGTATACTTCCCTGGAAATAATGGGGACAAAGAAACAGCATAGAGATTCTTATTAGAAATATGGAAAAAGAAGCCAAGTGAGTCACCTCAATCACTGCATTGAACCTCAATCACTGCATTGAACCCTAAAAGTTAGTCACTTGACCTTGACAAGACAGAGAAGCCGTACCGATTGATTTGGGAGGGTCATTATTGATATGTGGTAGGGAAAGAGTGATCATCTCAAAGGGGTGACCAGAAAACATAGGCGCTGATATAATAGCGAAAATCATATGAATGAATACCGGATACACGCAAAGGAACAGCGCCTGTGTTGCCAAGATCACCCATCGGAGATGCCTCCCTTTCTTTGGTCCGTGCGAAATTGGGTTGTGGTGGGTCTCCTGCCTCGAGCTTTTCTTATATAGGAAGAGTCAAAGCTTGGGGCACTCACCACATCATGTCGCTAGGATGTGCTCATCCTGGCGACACCCCAAGACTGTACCATTATCTTTGAGATGTGCTGTCCCTGCTTGTCGTATATGGAGGCGTAAGAGACGAAAACACTCCGCCCCAGAAAGAACGGGACCCGCGTGCACAACGCACCCTGTTCTGATTAATCAAATTTTGCAGTCGTTGAGCTCGCTAGAACGAAATCCTGTCATCTTTCTTGAATTGGTAAAGAGGGAATCGAAGCGGTGTATCATCCCCTTTGAGTCATTTTAAGGTCTGCATCTCATGAAGCGCGGTTGCTCAAAATACCCTTGCCGGGTCATTCAAGTATGTGAAACGGAGGCAAGGCTTGCTCTGTTCAAGAACCGCCTCTGCTGGGTATGTGAATGAGGCTTGCAAGTGAACAATGGGCAAGAAATGGTTATATTACTTGGACTATGAGACGTGCGAAACAACAATCCACAATTTTGTATACCAACTAGAACAAAAAAGTTTAGGGGGTGCTGGAGAGATTTCTCCAACTTAAAATGACTCGAAACATTTACAGAGCCGTAGTTAAGAATGCACAATAACCTTAACCAAGTAACTACAGAGAAAATCTGTAAAGGAAATGATCATATCCAGTTTTTGCTAATGCTAAGAGTATACCTCATCTACGAGTTACAAACCCAGTATCGATTTCAGATGGAGCAAGCACAACTTTTAAAAGAATTAGGGGAAGATACATGATCATTAATGCAGAAATGCAAGTAAATGCACACAAAGCCGCTGAAGTGAAAAAAACCATGTGTTTATAACAACATTGCCGATTCATAGGAAGAGACGTCATTACACCTGAAAGGGAAATTTATCAAGGAAACCTAAGAAAATAGCAGCACCATGCACATGGAGGAGACAGAGACCAGCAATCATGTGGAGAAGGTGCTACTGGACTTTACGGAGTTAATTGCATAAAGGAATAGCTTCTTGAGGCCAAAAGGACTTTTCAGAATTTTTAAGGCTATAGCCATGTCCTAGGACATGAAAGCAACATGACCATGCATCAAAACAGCCAATAATCCTGCCAGAAACTTAGCAGGATGAATAGAGTGCTAACCAAATGTGTATAAAAAACATAGAGCTTACCTGCTTAACTCCTTTTCAAAAAGTAAGACATCTGAAAATTTGTAGCCAAAACGGGCATCCATTTCTAAGGCAGCTTCACTTTTGCATAGAAAAAACGCATTACGTCCACAGGTGAATTTCTTGCCCTATCCTCAAAAGAGCCATATAGACACCAAAAAGCTGTCCGCACTCCACAGTCACAAATGCCAATGAAGACGTCGACCAAGATTGATCTCAGACGCATTTGCAATTGCTAAAGCATGTAAGTGAAAGAGAATCCAGTACCGATCATATCATTGAAAGCTTAACGCCAAATTGGGTTGTTTAAGTCAAGCAACCAAAGCTGTCAGACCATAACATCAAAACAAGCATTCACGGATATTAAACAGTTGAATCTTTTAGCCAAAGTTCGCACAACAAAAGACTGATCAAGCAGATTTGTCCACCCAGAGAATAATAAAGAAGAGATTCAGCAGAAGGGACTTTGACACCTCCAGAAAGTAACATCAGTACCTCCAATTGCTCTGCTACAAGCACAAAACATTTTTCAATCAGCGCAGAATCAACCGCTTTACTATAACTGGAAAAAATTATGTGCATGGCTATCAGTAGTATTCTTTCTACCTCGGACAGAAGTTCCCTGTACCACAATGTTCATAGGGACCAGAACGGTCCTGATTATAGGAGCATTTCCTGATAGAGAGAGAGGGGGGGTTACTCCATTGTCGAGAATTATGACATCGGAGGTAACACCCCTGAGGTCACCTCGGCTCCATCCAAGACTGATTTCTCCTTTCCATCCTCACCGTCGACTCCACTGCTGCTGTCGCATCTGCCGAGAGGAGCAGCGGAGCTCGGAACACACTGCAAGCGGAACCTCGTGGGAATTGGGGGAGACAGACGAGGCCGAAGCGAGGCTCGGGGTGCGGATGCAGTCGGCGTAGATGCAGCGGAGCCTGTGGGCGATTAGCTGGGACAGGTATTTGGCACCAATGATGGCATCACCTTCGGCATAACCCTGGAGGTTTGAGTGAAGCCTGGTAGGAATTCGTCGCTAGCAAAGTGCTGACCACTATAACAATTTCTTCTTATATTGAGTCCTCGGGACCTTGAACTTTTCGAATTCACAAAGTTCAAGGTTGACTCAATATAAGGAAGAAATTCTTATAGTGGTCAGTACTTTGCTAGCCACGAATTCGTACCAAGCTTCACTCAACCCTCCGGGGGTTATGCTGAAGGTGATGCCATCATTGGTGCCAAACACCCACTTGCATCGGCGATGCAGCGATTGGGTAACGTAGCGGTAAAGGTGGAAGACGAAGGGGTTGAGGGAGGACGGAGATGAGGATGGAGAGAGAGTCTTGGATATGGTTGACTCCATCGAAGCTCGCTTTCTCTCTCTTAACTCTCCCTTTAAGCCTTGCAGTTTGAGTAGAGCCACGGGAGCGAGGAGATGAACATGGCCACCTAATATGCTTACTTCATCACCACATAATCATATCAAAGATAGTAAATATACCAAATGAAATTTCAGCACAGATACATCTCATGTTCCAAAAAATGAGAACCTTAGGTTTCTAGAGTTAATTGATCCGAAGCATACAAACTAAATACAATGCTAGAGCAGTTATTGCCCACACTCACTAAACTAGACTTGACCGTTCAACTTACAAAATTCTGGGGACCCACACTAGCTCATAATGGGAAATACAACTTCCCCTACATTTTCCATACTAGATTTGTTCTGTCAACTGTTATATTGAAAAGTACAATTTTTTAATGGATGACAGAAAACCATTTCGTAGATAGGAGTACCAATCCAAAACTTGGTGAGTTCCACCAATGAACATGGAGTGTCGACTCTGATCCATTTAAAAAGTAATACGACTAGCCTCTAAAACTACAACAAGAGATTTTTCTTTCAAATCCAACCACCAACCTGCATCCAAGTGTTCAGCAAGAATAAGTAATGAGGATTTTAGAGTCTAAAACTAGCTATCAAATTAAATTGTTCAGTCAAATCAGGGACCACAATTCAGTCTCCATTGCCACGAATATGGTTTTTCCACAAGAAAGGCTAGCAAAAGCAACATATTTTATCCTTCATAATTTGCCCCTTTTTCCCTAGCTAGGTTCTCAAGGTTTGAAATTGATAAATCAATATAATGCATAAGTTTAGTCAGAACAATGAAGTTTTATTTGGTTGTCCTCTCCTGTCATGCATTGTGACTACCGAATTTCCACGCTAGAATAAGTACACCAAATCTCAATGAGCAACAGAGATTTCACCTCCACGTTGAGCTTGGTTGAAGTAAGAATTTCTGGACTACTCTCAATGAGCAACAAAGATTATGAAGCCAAGGCTAACCAATGACGATGACATAAAAAAATGTATAGTTATTGCAAGCGCCATGTTGGACAAATGTAGCAACTCAAGGGTTGGCACATTTCTGTATTGGTGACAACTCTAACTATTTGATTATAATCGTAACTGAGATTCTCTATACTAAAGAAAGATTTCTAAAGTGGCCAGTTCAATATTTCAAAAGAAAACCTTTTACAATCGTGCCCAACAGCTTTTCTTGTTACGTAACCTTTGGCCTTTTTTTTTTTTTTTTTTTTTTTTCCATCTAACAAGGAAGTGCATCGTAAGCGAGTAAAACCCAACTCTTGATACGTATCTGTGACAAGCCAAAGAGATATAAAAGCTTACACTTCAACCTAGTGGATGGAGTAATCGACACAGAAAATCTGTGATAAAAGGCACGTTATATGCAGCAACGATTTTCCCAAATGACAGCCAAACCTCATTCTACTGCAACAAGCATATAGTGAATAAAATTGCTTACCTCGAGGGTTATGTACAGCCTTGGCTTCAAATAGAGGCCGTATAACTGCTGTCTCGGCTGTAAGATTGACACTGGCGGCAGGTATTTGTGGCTGTTCAATGTTAAAGCATAAAAAAGAAAATAACACGCAGGGTTCAAATATTACCAAAAACCATCGCTGCCATGGCCGCCGCCTCCGAACACCATCCATTACTACAACACCGCCATCGACCGCCACCGATCATTCGAAGATCTTCAACACACAGCATCACAGATAATAATTCAACACATGAACAGCACGATGAAAATATAAAAGGAGAAAAAGATTGAGGAAAGCTCACCTCCGGTCGCCATTGTCGAAGCGTTACACAAACTCTGGGCCACTCACAGACAGACCAGTACTGTCGACGATTGAGAAAAGCCTCAATGAAACGGAGTTCTAATCACGATTGATGATCAAGCGAAATCCCAAGACAGCCATGGAAACTTGGTGCCGACGAAGATACTGGCCGGGTGGCGAAGCTTCAATGGAGACCAGGATCAATCAGACTTCTCGGCCAGGGGAGAAACGGATCGATTTTTCACTCTCTCGAAGCCTCTTTGACTCTCTGCGTACAGTATCCGTTTCTCTCTCTAAAAAACGGCGCCTCCGAAGAAGAAAACCGCTGCGGTTAACTTGAGACGCTCCAGACTGTTTTCGCGGATGAAGAAAATCGCTGCGTTAAAATCCCAGTACTTCCCTCTTCAAAACTACCTTTGTTAGATAAAATTGCATATATCATCCATTAACTTTAAATTTATTTACCACCCGTGGTGGTGGCGTAGGTGGTTGAGCAAGGGAACTTTTCACGAGAGGTCCCGAGTTCGATCCACGGCGTCGTCGTTGCTTAAGTGCTAGCCGCGTCTTAAGTGGGTTGTTGGGGGTGGTGGGTCCTCCCGCTTACGCAGGCCCCCAGGTTTACCTCTCCGGTTGTCGGCCGTGCGGGGGGTTCCTGGGTTACCAAAAAAAAAAAATATTTGTTGTACAATGAGGTCCCTAGATTTCCAATATATGTTCAATTTAGTCTATGAATTATATTAAAATATTTAATGTTGTGTCCAAATTTAAATTGTCATATTATCGTCACTCGAGAAATTAACTTGAAAAAAAAGAGTAAAAACTACTTTTTGTTGTTAGACCAATCTAGCTATTATAGAACTTATCAAGGGTTCGTTTCGGTGCGTAGATTTGAGGAATCAATTATGAATTTCAACCTATTAAATTATATTTCTATTTGTATTATATATTGAAAATTAAAGCCATTAGAGCATCTCAAGCTTCCTCTAGCCAAAATTAGATTCTATTCATTCGTTCGTCATACCCAGTCATTTATATCTACCTACATTTATAATACTCTTTTTCCACCTATGTCATAACCTACTCCACAAAAAAGCCTCGGTTAATAATTTAATGTCGATTAACACTTGACATTTTCCAGATTAAAATGAAATTGAACATAGAAAAATACATAATATCGCATTAGTTATAATATAAAATGATATCGTGTACGTAATAAAATTTCGCCAATGGGAGACAAGTGGGCTTACACGCATGCACGCGCGCTCCACTAAAGACATTGCTGGAAAAATCAAAGTGCTTGGTCGTGCCGAGAAAAACAAATATTCTCTCCCCCTTATCAATTAAAAAAACTTTTATTAAATTGCTTCGAGGAATCCTACACGTGGCGCCGAGCGACACGTGTCAGAGTTCCATTGGTCGGTGAGTAAATATTCTTTACGCAGCCACTCTGCTCCCGTGGAATGGAATCTCGAGCCATATCCTTAACACCGAAAAATCAAAATATTAAGGAGAGAGAGGGAAGAAAAAACGACAAGAGAGGGAGGGAGGAATGAAGCTTCTGCAATAGCGGATCCTGCCGGCGCTGATCCTGCTGGCTTCCTTCGCCGCCTATCTCTACGTGAAGGAGCCGTCGAAGGTCAGCTCTTGCACCTTTTCCTTTTCTTTTATCATCTCTTCCACCGGTCGTCTCCGTCGCCGTCTTCCTTTCATTGTTTCCGAGAGACGATTATGTTCTTCTTCTTCTTCTTCTTCTTTTTAATGAGATCGTGCAACGAAGCAATCGGTTTGGTGTAGTAGACAAACAGAGTGTTTGTTCGGCATCCTGATGCTCCATCGTGCGCTCGCTTCGAACATGCAGCGTCACGGATTTAGCGAACGGAAAATGGCCTTTCTGGTTGCGATTGAGGTCTCAAGGATTCACGCGTCGGTTGCTTTGCCAATAACTCAGGGAGACGATATACGGTTCGGTGTAGAACTTTCTACTCGGCCTTTGCTAGACAAACGGAGCGTTGTCCAGCACTCTGATGCTCGGTCACGCGCTCGCTTTGATCATGTAGTGTGACGGATTCAGTGAACGGAAATGGTGTTTCCGGTTGCAATTGAGTTTTCTAGGATTTAAACGTCGGCTGCTTTGCTGGGAAATCGGTGAAACGATATGCCCATGGGAGTTTTGGTGATGTGTTTTGGAATGAGATAGTGCAAGGAAGCTAGCGGTTTGGTGTAGAAGTTTCTACTCGGCCTTTGCTGGACAAACAGAGCGTTTGTTCAGCGTTCTGATGCTTGCGCTTGCTTTGAACATGCAGCGTCACAGAGTAGCGAACAGAAATGGGCCTTTGCTGGACAAACAGGCAAGTTTTATACGAAGTTGTGGTACCTTATGCTCGTTCTCCAATGTACCTCAACCCTGTCACCTAGGATATATACGTTGTTGCGTGTTCGACTGCTGGATCAGAATCATGACAAACAGGCAGGTTCACTGGTCCACCAAATGTTTCCAATGCATCGGGCATATAGCTCGTACGCATGCATGGGTTCTTTACATTCCTAACATTGCATTGTGAAAGTTATAAATGTGTTTTGACTAGTTCGAACAGAATCAAATTACAGAAGCATGTTCTGCTCAGCTAAGCTAATCATTCAGCGTTGCAATTTTCTATGTTCTTCCAATCCTTGGAGCAAGGCTCTCATTTCCGATTCACGGCCTTTCAGATGTTCTAGGCTTGCAGTCTGGTTGAGCTTCTTTGCTATGTTGGTTTTAGCTCATTGAATATTGCCGCGTTTTCTAGATATAACTTTTATAGTTCTCCTTTATATGCCGTTTTTTATTGCTTGATGTGGAAATACTGAGTGTACTGACAATGCTCTTTCCTCTTAATATAGTAGCAAAGAAATTGCAATTTTATTCAAATGCTTTCCGGCATCATCCCATTTCGAGAACTCACAGAAACCCCTCATATGGTTCCAATGGATTGATTCCCCATTGGTGATAATCACTTCCAGCAAATCATTTTGGGTCTCTTGTGAAAAACGATTGAAGTTGACCTTCAACGAAGAGAAAGGAGAGGATTCTATTAGATTTTTGTTAATTTCATGGATAATAATGCAGCAAGATGTGACAGGACTTTGATTGGTTGTTGTAGGTTGCACGTGATCAGTGGGAGGTCTAACTATATTGTAAACTCATCCATTATCTTCTGTTTCTTATAGGTTGTTCGTGCTTTGAGCACATATTAAAGTTGTAACTGTTGTTGTCTCTTTTTGTAATGAGAATACTAAAATTCAATGAATTCAAGTGTTTAATGATGAGTTGATGATGAATGTCTGCATCTGCTATGAACATACACAGAGTTCTTAACTATCAAAGCTAAAACTAGTTACCATTTTGGCCAAAACACTCTGTGAAACAACATTCTCGTATTATTCTTTAAGGGAAATAAATACAAGAGAAAGCTACATTTGCACATCATTGAAACATCATAGTACTGAAATTGACGAACATTAATCCATATCCGCATTTGACATCATCAGTTTACATCACTCTTGCAAGAGGCAAGAACAAAATAAAGAGCGACATTTGCACATCAATGAAAAATGTGTTGCTGGTTTTCTTGATAGCGTTTGTCCTCTTGCTCTCGCATTTGTGAAAAAAATTGCTCGTTTCCCACGACTTTCATGTTAAGATCCTTACATCCTCCTTTTTACTTATAGAAGGATAAAAAATAAATCAACTAGTTAAAATAAAGTGAAGTGCAAATAAGAATAGTTTTAAGACAAAGTCAAGGGCACACGGACAAAGTAGAGATCTTCACGGGCATTTCTGGTGACATACCTGCTCCATGACGTATCCAGGGCTCGAATTGTTGGACAGTGTCAAGATTCTAGCAAATATGTCTAAGCAGTTTGCAGCAGCAATATCACATTGTCTCCAAAATCCGATGCCTTCTCTCACTATAGGCAATTACCGATGTGTTTCCACCACTTGCATACAACACAACGGGATCATTAGAGCCAGTCACCATCGTGTCCATTTCAATATGCGCTACACAATGATTAACAACAAAGAATTGGTTTCTTCCATGGCTGTGAAAGCCTCATCACAATAGAAGAAACTTGTAGAGGGGCTCCCATGCCTAGATACTTCGTTTTACAATGACAGTATTATCAAGAGTCACTGGAGCAACTTTTCTTAGAGCTTCTTTGACCAAAGGATACTTCAAGTGGAAGCCAATCGAACAACTAAGGGTGTACCACTTTTGTTTATGCAAACCCAAAGGCACCATTAATAGCAGCCACACACACAAACAAGAACCAAAGAAAGAATGAAGTACTGGGTTTCAGTAGCCTAGCTTATTGGTCTGCATGACGCAACAAAATTAACATTTACTAAAATTATAGGTACAAGTAGTGCATACCCACCATGAAGACCAAATTGTTGAAAGACAAAACGTAACATCTAGAGAATGGTTGAACTACAAAGGAAGAAAAACCAAAAAGCAAGGACCATGAAGACCACATGACTCCATATGAAGTTCAAATTTGACATCAACTAGACAGTGACAATGAACTCAAAGAAGTTTCTTCCTCATTCCTTGGAGTTTAGTCAATGCATCAGAAATGTCCATTCACTCCTTCGAAGACTCAAAAGAGCAAGTGATTCCTACTTCGATGATCAAAACCAAACAATCCTTGATACTACAACAGCTCTTGTTCTTGCCCTCTGGAGCAATTGTTCGTCTCTTCTCCAACTCCTCGATTTCTTGAAGCAAAATGGGATCAATTGCCTTCTCCACTCGGTCTGCCAAAGCTGTCTTTGTGAAGCGATGAAGTTCCAACCCATTTTCAAAAATGTCATCAATCGGCCTCTTGCCTGTGAACATCTCCAAAACGAGGACTCCAAAGCTATACACATCTCCTTCTGTAGATACCACACTTCCCGTGCCATACTCTACAACAATCAACAATGTATTGATGCAAGGTGAATGATTAAGTTTGAAAAATATTCTTGTTGATGTTTTATGTCTATGCCTTTTTCTTTAAGGATCTATCTACGATTATGTGTTCAAAGAAATAAAATGAATGACCCAAGGTGTGCTTCATTACCTGGAGCTACGTAGCCAAAAGATCCTTTTACTCCAACAGAGCTCGATTGATCTACTAGCAACTTATGTGTTGCTTCTGGAAGGAACCTGGCAAGCCCAAAATCGCCTAAATGTCCATTCATTTCATCGTCAAGAAGGACATTACTTGGCTTTAGATCATAATGAACTATGGGCATTTCATAGTGATGATGGAGATAATCTAGTGCACAAGCAACATCGATTGCAATATTCACTCTCTCAAGTAGACTCAACTTGTTTCTCTCCGTATATTGTGATGCGGTTGGGTGCAGCCACTCATCCAAGCTTCCGTTCGACATGAATTCGTAGACCAGTGCCTTGAAATCATTTCCATTAAAATCAAACCCAGAACATACCGTGAGTACCTTCACGAGATTACGGTGTCGGATTCTTCTCAAGACCTCGCACTCTGCTGTGAAGCTCTTGGAAGCTCCATCACATGCAAGGTCGAGAATCTTGATGGCCACAACCGACTGAGTTTGATCAAGCAAACCTCTATACACAGACCCAAAACTGCCCACGCCAAGCAGATTGGTGGAGGAGAATCCACCAGTCGCTTTTAGTAGATTGTGATAAGAAACATGCAAAAACCCATCTTCAGAAGAGCTTGAAGCTGATGTGTTCTTATTATGTCTAAACCAGAAGAAGTATAACAAAGACAGTATGCAGGCTACTCCAACAAGAGTAGAGACTGTAGATAAAAGCATTTTTGCAATTCCACTTATTCTCGTCCGTTTTGACTCTTTGTAGTAGCATTTCGGTAGTTGAAAATCTGGGAGACCCCCGCAAAGCTTCTTGTTTCCCATGACCGAAGTTGAAATGGCACTTCTGAAAACTCCTCCTGTAGGCAATGCACCCTCGAAATCGTTGTAAGATAGGCTCAAATTCGTCAAATTTAGCGACTCTAGAAATTTCGGGATTTGGCCAGACAATTGGTTGTTGGAAACATTCAAAACCTGAAGGCCTCTCATGGAACTCATAATTGATGGTAGGGGCCCTTCAAAGAAGTTATCCTGTACATATAGGCGTTCCATGCTTATGCAATTGCCTATACTACTTGGAATCTGTTGAGATAATTTGTTCCCGTCAAGACGTAGTTCACCAAGATTTTGCAATTTTCCAACTTCTTCTGGAAGGGGGCCAGTAAAATTATTTCGAGACAAGTCAAGGTAAATTGACAAAGATGAGATGCCCAGAATTTCTGAGGGTACATGATTGCTGAGGTTGTTGGTCGAAAGGTCCAAGAGAAGTAGATTTTGGCAATTTTTCAGAGACGATGGTATCGAACCCCGGAAATTATTGTTATACAAGGCCAATATGATTAACATCCTTAAATTCCCAAATGATTCCGGTATTTGCCCCGAGAATTTATTTAGGCTGAGATCCAAAATCTTTAGTTTGTTTAGATTTCCGATCTCAGAAGGAATGTTTCCCGAGATGTTATTTCCCAGCATTTGCAAAACGTCCAAATTAATGAGATTTCCAATCCCAGAAGGTAAGGTTCTAGAAATATGGTTGTATTGTAATGCAAACATGGAAAGGGTGATCGAGAGGTTACTGATACAGTCGGGTATTAGTCCTCGAAAAGCATTTTCCCCTATGCCCAAACATTCCAATTTTGTGGAATTGGTTAAAGAGCAAAGGAAGTCCAAATCAGTAGATTGCCCACCTCCTAAGTTGTTGAGGCGAATATTAAACCAATTGAGTCCTCTTATCTTTGAAAAAGAAGGAACTTTCCCAGTAAAATTGTTCTTGCCGATTTGGATTAGCTCGAGGTTAGAGGCGTTGGATATTGACTCGGGAATGGATCCAGTGAAGTGGTTGTTCCACATACTGATAAACTTGATATTCGGAAGAGTGAAGCCTAAGTCGCTAGGTAAACCCCCTTCTAATTGGTTTTCACTTACATCAAGCCATGCCAGAGTGGATATATTGAAGATTGAGATAGGAATTGTATCGACAAATTTATTCGTGGCGAGACTGAGGATCTTTAGATTTCTCAGCTGGCCAAGAGTCTCTGGGATCGTACCACTGAAGTTATTTTGATATATTCCGAACTGTTGAAGAGATGATAAGTTTCCAATAGACGACGGGATGTTTCCCATCAAGCTGTTGACTTGAAGTATAAGTTCTTGGAGCTTGGACAATGAGCCCAGTTCTGTCGGCAAATTTCCTTTGAGCATGTTGATGCCTAAGTCAAGAACAAGCAGATTAGAGCAATAAGAGAGATTCAAAGGGATTTGACCGCTGAACGAGTTGTTATTAAGGGACAACTTCTGCAACCGAAGCAAGCGGCCAAAATGCGGGGGAATTTTGGCATGAAAACTATTGTTCTCCAGATTGACTCCCCTCAAAAAGCTCAGATTACCAATATGGGGTGGCACGACTCCGAATAAGTTCTTGGAGCCAAGGTCTAGTATGGTGACTCTTCGGTGTTTGCGACCACAAGTGACACTGTACCAATCGCAAAAGTGGCTAGAATCATTCCATGAGCTCAAAACCCCACTAGGATCGGCTATTCGAGCCTTGAATTCTAATAAAGCCAATCGATCAATCTTGTCCCGGCCATCTTTTACTGAAGCTACGACACTCCCTAATAGAAGAACGATTGTAGTTAGGCATGAGAATGACATGGGCAAAAGCTGATATCTATAGGCAAGGTCCATGAGGATTTGTAGCAAAACGCTCTCAACTCGAGTCTTTTTGGTTCTCTCTTGACGTTGTTTCAAAACGATTCGTGAATATATACCAGCAGGCAATATGTTCTACCATACTAAGAAATGATGATATCATCAAATGCAAGAATAGTCATGACAGAAATTTTTATCCTCCTCTCAAAATGAGAAAATTACAAGGCCGTGACATGCAAGTTAACAATTGGTGAGAAGGTTGGTCAATGAAAGCTGAAAACAGGGGGCCTACTTTTTTTCCATTGTCAATTGTGTCTTTTACAATCCCTGAATTTCTGGTCTATACATATAAAATTTTGACTCTCCAGTATTCAAAAGCAGAACAGTATTAACCGTACATGTAAGTAGGTCTATCTCACAATTTAAAATTAACTTTACCTTCATTTGTCAATTATAATACATATCTTTTTTTATATATAAATTATACATTTTGGAATATTGTTTGTTAATATTTAAATTGAAAATAGTGCTTATACATAGAAGAGAGCGAAATTTCTACTATGATGAAGAAGAATTTATTTCAAAATATTACCTCTTAGATTAATGTTGCAGCCGCGTTTAGCTTGTTATATTGATATGCAAATTGAACTTTGCTTCTAGAGTACTTATAGATGAATTATAAATTGATAGTAACAAAGCCCACGCTATTATATTGTAATCTTTAACATTTGAATATAGTCGTATTGTATCCATCAATATATATATATATATAGTCGTATTGTTATTTAAAAATTATTGGAATTATAAAAAACTAGGTATGTATTTAATCCCAAGGGTAAATAGCTAGTCTAAAAGTAAACAAGTTGTAATTGGCATATGATATTTAATTGAAAAAGCGTGATGATTCAAGTCAAGCAAACCATCTTTCTTGTCCTCCTCCTCCTCCTTTTGACAATGCCTAATTGGGACAATTCCCACGGAAAAAAGTCGTGGGAACATCAACATGTTTTTCCATCCATCCAACCTTTTGTTAATTATCAGACACACATTACGTGTCCTTACTTGTTTTTAGTTAGTTAAGGAATTATAAACAAAGACCCAATTCGATAAAGTCATAATAATGAATTTTAATTAATTATTAGACACACACCACGTGTCCTTACTTGATTTGACTGGTAACGTGCCCGAACCTGATGGGTGAAGAGATTCTAATTCAGTATCATACTTTTCAAAAGCAAAAGTACAGAAAAAGACCATAGAAAGAAGGTTGGAATTTGACTCTGTTCACATGTAAGAAAGCGACTTATGTGCATCGTTTTAAAGTGCACGACAAGCTAACTTTGCCTCCCACACTAACCAAATTCTCTCCACGTATAGGACCATTCAATTGTAATTGAATTTACTTCCTTTAATTAACTTCAAATTATCCTCTAATTAGTCATAAAGACCACACACAAAAAATGAAAAAATAATTCTAGGGTTGTCAAATCTTTTTGGTGCGATGGAACTAAAAAGAATTTTTTTTTTTTAAAGTAATCACCTAAGACCAATTAGAACTAGACAAACCAAAAATGAACATTAAACATCTTGGGTATAAGAGAAATAATTAACATTCGTGTCGCAGGACATGATCCTTATCGAAGGGGAATTTTGATTGGCTGATGTGGGACAAAGAGAGACACGTGGAATTGCTTTATGGCCTTTGTACTATGCATTCCTTAAGGAAGGTGTGCATCAACAAATTTGAAATTTAAAATAGGTTAGATTCCTGTGAGTCGTTATATAAATTTGTAGACATCACCCTCAAACCATGGAAATTGTAAGAGGAGATACTAATTAAGTGTAATATGCTAAAATTATATTGGTGTGTTCAAAGTAATTAAATGCTATGCCAGAAATTTTGAGGATAGAAAGAATATGTAAGTGATGACAATAGAGTAGCAAAAAATGCAAAAGTTAAAATAAGGTGTGTCAATTCCAATCAGTTAGATTTGGAGTTGAAGGAATTTTAATTAGAAAAAGCTATACAAACTCAATGATTTGATGGGACAAAACTCAAAGTTTAGAGGATTTGATTGGAAAAAAATGCCCGAACTTAGGGATCAAAAGTATAGTTTTATCATTTTAATGAAGCATATGGGGAATATGAGACAAGTGGACTTACCCTTCAAACAAGGATACGCCATGAAACAAGTTTGAATTACAGGGATAACCGAGATCACGCAACTTTGCCAATAACATGGACTAGCGTGAACTCGAAGAAGAGTGAGAGATAGAGAGATTAGCATGATTCCCGGGACCATTTCATGCATGTAGGAAGCTGTATTCATGAACTGCATTAGTCTCTCTTCTTTCTCTTGTTATATACTATGTAATGTTATAGGTTACCTTATTCAATGTACTTACGCTTAATGTGCAAAAGAAGAAAAATGATTAATATTGCTTGAGAAAGTTGTTATATGGAGTTAATACGTTACATTATGCCAAGCACATATTAAAAGATAATGTGATTCATGTTGGATCAAATTTAAAAACGAAAGTTTTCACATACTTTATGCATATTATGATTGACTCCGTCTATTGAGCCATCCAAAGGATATTCATTTTTTTTTTTTTGAATTCCAAAATGATTTTGAAATTATGAAAAGTTTATTTGAGAAGACCTTTGACATTAGAAATCAAGTTATGAATGTGACTAGCACTGAGATTAAAGAAATAACTATATAAATAAAGTCCCATATATTAACAAAATATTTAATACTTTGGTAAAATTCCTTTGATCATGCCAATAGCCTATTAGGAGTTAATATGATTCACCTTGGATTCAACCGAAAAACATAAGTTTTACGTAATTTTTGTATGTTATAATTGACTCTGTCCTGCACGTCATTGAGAGGACATTTGATATTTTTTTCATTGGTTTCCAAAACCTCCAATATTTCCTACATATATGAGCAATTCCTTGTGGAGTTTATAATACAACCTCCCTCCGCCACTTCTCTTACAGATAAGCACACAGAACTTAAAACATAGATGGAACGACAGAAGCATTTCAACCATCCACACAAGTTGAGAAAATTACAAGGCCGTTACAAGCAAGGTAATTATTGATGATCAAGTCAGTCAAGGAAAGGTGAAACACAAGTTTTGCGTAATTATTGATGATAAAGTCAATCAATGGGGCCTTAGTTTTCTTCATTATTTATCAATTGTGTCCTTTATCCTATAATCTATCTTTCAATCCCTAAATTGCCGGGCTGTTTAGTAGGGGCATTGACTTTAGTCTTTTCCGTGCATATGAAATCTTGATTTTCGGGTTCTCAGAACAAGAGCACTGTTGACTGTACATGTAAGTAGGTCTATTTCACAACTTATAATCGCCTTTACTTCCATTTGTCAATTATAATGCATATCTTTTCTATTAATTAAACATTTGTAATGTCCCATTTCATGCGGTTGAAATATCATTTCTTATTATTAAAATTGAAAATAATGCATGTAAATAAAAGGGAGAAAACTCTATTTGGTGAAGAAGAATCTATTTCAAACTACAACCTTTTAGATCCATTCTATACCGGCATTGAACTTGTTACATTGATATGCAAATTATATTTTGCATCTTGAATACTAATTGATGAATTACTAATTAATAATGACAAAGTCCATGCTATTATATTATGATCTTTAACATTTTAACATAGCCACATTGTTATTTAAAAAATTATTGGAATTATTAAAAAAAAAGGCATATATTTAATCCTAAAGGTATATAGCTAGTCAAAAAGTAAACAAGTTGTCATTGGCAAATATTAAACTGAAAAAGTGCGACGGTTCAAGTTAAGTCAAGTAAATGATCCTTCTTCTTCTTTTGACAGGGTATAATCGAGACAGTTCACATGTGAACAATCGTGGGAACATCAATTTGTTTCATCCGTCCAACCTTTCATTTGCTTTGATTTTCCTGGAATCAAGTAATTAGAAACAAAGACCCAATTAGGTAAAGTCATAATACCGGATTTTAGCTAGTTATTAGACACACACCACGTGTCCTTACTTGATTTGATTGGTTACGTGCTTGGGCCTAATGGGTGAAGATGATCCTAATCCAAGGGAGGGTGTTCAATGTTATACTTTCCAAAAGAAAAAGTATAGAAAAAGACCATAGAAAGAAGGTGGGAATTCAAAGCTATTCACATGTAATAAAGCAACTTAAGCGTATTGAATCAAAGTGCACGGCAAGCCAACTTTGCCTCCCATGTTGACCAAATTCTCTATAGGCCCATTCGATTGTAATTGGATTTACTTCCTTTAATTAACTGCAAATTAGTCTCTAGTTAGTCGTGACGACCACACAAAAAAGTGAAAAAAATAGTCCTAGGGTCGCCAAATCTTCTTCTTCGTTATTTATCAATTGTGTCCTTTATCCTATAATCTATTTTTCAATATCTGAATTGCCGGGCTGTTTAGCAAGGGCAATGACTTTAGTCTTTTCCACACATATAAAATCCTGATTTTCAAGTTCTCAAAAATAGAACACTATTAACCATACTTGTAACTAGGTCTATTTCACAATTTATAATGACCTCTACTTCCACTTGTCAATTATAATACAAGTCTCATCAGAGAAAGCACTGAATCAAGTCATTTCCATAATAGTTATGTTTCGACATTAATCACACCGACCGTGTTTTCCAATCGAGCTTTTTTAATAGTCTTGATTGATATAGATAATCAATAGTAATATCATAATTCTCTTTAACATAGGATAATATTCCATAGAAAATCTTAACAATCTCCAATATAATATCACTAACAATTAAAAACTAGGTATAATCCTAAAGGTATATAGCTAGTCAAAAAGTAAACAAGTTGTCATCGGCAGATGATAATGAAATGAAAAAGTGCAATTGTTCAAGTCAACTAAAGTAAACGATCCTTCTTCTCCTTCTTCTTTTGACAGGGCGTAATCGAGACAGTTCACATGGGAAAAGTTGTGAGAACATCAATTTGTTTCATCTGTCCAACCTTTCGTTTGCTCTTATTTCCCTAGAATCAAGGAATTATAAACAAAGACCCAATTAGATAAAGTCATAATATCGGATTTTTAGCTAATTATTAGACACACATCATGTGTCCTTACTTAATTTGATTGGTTACATGCCCATGCTTGATGGGCGAAGATGATCCTAATCCGAGGGAGGATGTTCAGTATCATACTTTCCCAAAGCAAAAGTAGAGAAAAAGACTATACAAAGAAAGTGAGAATTCAAAGCTGTTCACATGTAAGAAAGCAACTTAAGCGCGTTGCATCAAAGTGCACGGCAAGCCAACTTTGCCTCCCATGATGACCAAATGCTCTCCACATATAGGACCATTCTATTGTAATTGGATTTACTTCCTTTAATTAACTCCAAATTATCCTTTAATCAGTTGTCACATCCATGCCCAAACAAAATGAAAAAATAGTTTTAGGGTCGTCAAATCTTTTTGATATGATGTAACTAGAAGGATTTTTCTTTTTTTTAAGCAATCACCTTAGACCAATTAGAACTAGACAAACAAAAAAATGAACGTTGACCATCATGGGAATAAGACTGTAATTAGGAAATAATTAAGATTTGTGCCGCACGACACGGTCCTTATCAAAGGGGAATCGAACAAGAATGGCCTGAGAAGGCAATGTGAATGGGTGACGTGGGAGAAAGAGAGACACGTGGAATAACTTTATGTCCTTTGTACTATACATTTTTTAACTCGTCAACAAATTTGAACTTTTAAATGGTTTAGATTCCTGCAAATCATTATATAGAGTTGTTGACATCAACCCTAGACCATAGAATTTGTAAGAAGAGAAATACTAATTTACTGTAATATGCTAAATTTTTATTAGTTTGCTCGTGTAATTAAATGGTGTGCCAAAAAAATTGACGATAGAAAGAATACATAGGTGATGAGAATAGAATAGTGAAAAAAAAATGTTAATGAAGAAGGAATGTCAGTTCCAATTAGTTAGATTTGGAGTTGAAGGAATTTTAAGTAGAACAAGCTATACAATTTCAATGATCTGATGGGACAAAACTCAAAGTTTAGAGGATTTGATAGGAAAAGAAGCTCAAACTTAAACCACCGGCCAGTGGCGTGGATGGTAGAGCCTTGGCCCTCCTCGGTGGAGGCCAAGGTTCGAAGCCCCTGCGAAGCAGGGAGGCTGAAGCGCTGTGTGGTGACTTAAGCGTGACGTCGGGGTGGTGGTTTCCCTGCTAGCGTCACCGGGGGGTTTACGGCGCACTGTCGGTGCAAGCTGGTTCCTCCTGTTCCCAAAAAAAAAAAAAAAAAAAAAAGAAGCTCAAACTTAGGTATATATCTAATCCAAAGGACATACAATTTTATTTTATTTTGGATTGCAAAATGATTTTGATATATTGAAATATCTATTAAAGAAGACCCTTGACATTAAAAATCCAGTTATGTACGTGACTCGCTCTGAGATTACAAAAATAGCTATATCAATAAAGTCTCATAGATTAACGGAAATTTGACAGAATATACTACAAAGCCCTTCTTGAAAATTATCCAATACTCTGGTAAAATTCCTTGATAAATTATGCCAATAACCTATCCAGAGATAATGTGATTCATATTAGATCCAACTAAAATACACAAATTTTATGTAATTTTCGTACATTATAATTGATTTTGTCTTGCACGTCATTAAAAGGACATTCGATATTCTTTTCACTGATTTCCAAACCTCAAATATTTCCTGCATGTATGAGCAATTCCTTGTGGAGTTTATAAGCCAACCTCCCTTCGCCACTTCTCTTACACAGAACCTAAAACATAGATGGAACCACATAAGCATTTCAGCCATTCACACGAGTTGAGAAAATTACAAGACCATTATAAGCATAAGCAAGGCAATTATTGATGATCTAGTTTGTCAATGAAAGGTGAAACGGCATGGGCCTTACTTGGTTTTCTTCATTATTTATCAATTGCGTCGTTTATCCTATAATCTATATTTCAATCCCTGAATTGCCGGGCAGTTTATTGGGGGCAATGACTTTAGTCTTTTCCGCGCATTTAGAATCTTGATTTTCGGTTCTCACAAACAGAGCACTATTAACCATACATGTAAGTAAGTCTATTTCACAATTTATAATCACCTTTACTTTCATTTGTCAATTATAATACGTATCTTTTTTATAAATTATACATTTGTAATGTCTCATTTTATCCTGTTGAAATATCGTTGCTTATTATTAAAATTGAAAGAAATGCGTGTAAATAAAAGAGAGCTAAATGTCTACTTTGGTGAAGAAGAATCTATTTCAAAATACTACCTTTTAGATCCATGTTGTATTGGCATTGAACTTGTCATATTGATATGCAAGTTGTATTTTACATCTTGAATACTAATAGGTGAATTACTATTAATAAAGACAAAGTCCTCACTATCATATTATGATCTTTAACTTTTTAATATAGTCACAATGTAATTTAAAAAAATGAAATTATAAAAAAATTAGGTATATATCTAATCCTAAAAGTATATAGCTAGCCAAAAAAATAAACAAGTTGTTGTTGGCAAATAATATTAAATTGAATAAGTGTGATATTTTAAGTCAAGTCAAGTAAACAATCATTCTTCTCCTTTTTCTTCTTTTGACAGGGTGTTATCAAGACAATTCACATGGAAAAAGTCATGGGAACATCAATCAATCTCATCTGCCCAATCTTTTGTTTGCTCTTATTTCCCTAGAGTCAAGGAATTATAAACAAAGACCCAATTAGGTAAAGTCATAATACTAGATTTTAGTTAATTATTATAGACACACCACATGTCCTTACTTGATTTGATTGGTTACGTACCCGTGCATATGGGGGAAGATGATCCTAATCCGAGGGAGGGTGTTCGGTACTATACTTTCCAAAAGCAAAAGTATAGAAAATGACCATAAAAAGAAGGTGGGAATTCGATGTTGTTCGCATGTAAGAAAGCGATTATGTGCATCGCATCAAAGTGCACGGCAAGCCAACTCTCCCTCTCATGCTAACCAAATTCTCTCCATGTACAGACCCATTCGATTGTAATTGGACTTACTTCCTTTAATTAACTTCCAATTATTCTTTAATTAGTCGTGACAACCATGAAAAAATAGTTCTAGGGTCTTTGAATCTTTTTGGTGCGATGTAACTAAAAAGAATTTTTTTTTTTTTAAGCAATCACCTAAGACCAATTAGAAATAGACAAACCAAAAATGAACAATACACATGTTGGAAATAAGACTATAATTAGAAAATAATTAAGATTCGCATCACACGACATGATCTTTATCAAAGGGGAATCAAACAAGAATGGCATGAAACGGCAATGTGATTGGGTGACGTAGGACAAAGAAAGACATGTGGGATTACTTTATGTCCTTTGTACTATGCATTCTTTAGTCAAAGTCTTGGTCGACAAATTTGAAATTTAGCCTATGTTTGTTTTATAAAAAATAAATAATTTGAAAAATACTTTCCAAAAACTGATATTCTGTGTTGCTTACAAAACTAAGTAAACGAAAAATATTTTCATTACCCATGAAAATGTCTAGATAAAATTGTTGTCAATAATGAACACATTTTCCATTAACGGTTTCTTTTAGCGATATAAGCGATCATTCATAAAAATAAGTTTTCTGATTCATTCGTTTTCCGCGAAACAAATGAAGCATTCAAATGAATTAGATTCCTATGAGTCGTTATATAGAGTTGTAGATATTACCCTAAACTGTAGAATTTGTAAGAAGAGAAATACTAATTAAGTGTAATATGCTAAAAGTTTATTAATGTGT
Source organism: Eucalyptus sideroxylon (assembly GCA_014182405.2). Taxonomy (NCBI): domain Eukaryota; kingdom Viridiplantae; phylum Streptophyta; class Magnoliopsida; order Myrtales; family Myrtaceae; genus Eucalyptus; species Eucalyptus sideroxylon. The sequence goes on along the minus strand of CM024554.2, from coordinate 15,255,618 downwards.
TCATAGTAATTAAATGGTATGCCAAAAAAAAAAAAAAACCGAGGATAGAAAGAATACATAGGCAAATGTCAAATCTCATATCAATTACGAAATATTGAGTTTGAGTCATGACTTTTCGATCCACCTATAAGTATACGAGAATATCATGCCAAATATTTTTCTATGACATGGCTTCAAGGTGATCTCAGTGTCTCTTTTACTTGGGGCTGCTATGTTCAATAGTACTTGAAAAACTATCTCCTTAACATGAATAATAGACTTATTAGATATTTTTCCACATATTTGAAAATTGTGTTTTTTTTTTCTTTTCTCTTTTTTTTTTTTGTCCTATACTTTCCTTCTATTTTTCATTTCATCCCTTCACCGTTTGTCGAGGTCTCAGCGATGGCTTGGGAAGGCATGGCAAGTGCTGTGACACCGTTGCCTAACTTGGCCGAGGGCAATCTGAGACCATTGCCCCAATCTACCCAAGGGCGTCACGACCATTGCCTATAGCTGCGACCTTCACGAGTCTTTTCCAAGTCCCTGACGACAGGTAGAGGGAAAATGATGAACACTATAATGAAAGATTAGGGAAAAAAAAGAAAAAAAAAATTTAAAAATCAAAACGACATCATTTTATTTAAAAAATTGTCCGTGTGAGCCACCAATCACGTCACATAAGATGGCAAACGCTAATTAGACCATCATATCAATGATTTTTTAGGATAGAAAGATCAAAAGGGAATAGCGAAAAATGTGAAAGTTCAGGAATAAAAATTGTCAGTTTCAATTTATTAGATTCAAAGCTGAAGACTCAATTAAAAAAGTTATGCAAGTTCAATTGATTGGAAAAAAAATGCTTAAATTCAAGGACCATAAGTAGTTTTATTATTTTAATAGACTCGCATCATTTCCATCTCTTTGTTGGCTATTAACACCCTATTATATTGAATTAACTATATCATCTTTTGCGGGTCCTGCTCTTAATTTAAGATGACTTCTTATCTTTTCTAGAGATGAAACTACACATATTTCTTTCAAACAACATTTATTAAGATTAACTATAGGGTCCAATCTTAATTTAAGACTAATGTTTGCCTTTTTTTTTTTCGTTTTTCCTTTTCTTTCTCTATTTGGAACTAAATTGGTGTATCTCTTTTCCAAAAACTAGTTTATTTGGTAGATAGCTAACTAAATATTGTGCACGGACCCAAAAAGAAAACTAAATTTTGTGTTTCTCAGAAAAACAATTAATTATTATGTTAATGACTTGCATATTTCTTTATCTTTTGTACTACTATCACTTAAAAAATAACTTAACACAGGACAATATTTGAGTAAATTGTGTTTAATGCATATCTCAACCACTTTTTTCAATCTTTGACTAAATTCTTTGTGCATCTTATTGTTTCGCTCGAATTGAATTCAAATTTTGGTGCAAACAATTATATACTTGGTAATGTCATAAACTGTCATGTTTAATGCACTTCCCCTCGAACGATGGGGACACATCCTTCTACCACTGCATGATCTGCCATTATGACCTCCACTTGGGGTGTGCTGACTTGGCGGTAATTGTGAAGCGTGAGGACCACGAGCACCCTCCCGCATCATATTATCCCTAACGCAAGAGCGGAGCCTGATCAACAACAGGTACCGGGGAAGCATCACCAAGGGTTGCTGGCATTACTATTACACGGACTACGATTACTATCCGCACTTGGGCTGTGTGGAGCCTAAAGCAGTGGAAGCATCGGAGTATGATGGAGGAGATGAGACTGAAGATACAAGACTTATGATGATAAAGCTTCGGCACCAGATGAAAATGCAGTCCATGCTTGCTAGCATGGTCTCCTCTTCCATCAACCTAACGTAGTGAGCCTAGGCCTTTCACTCCAAGGTGTGCCCTACACAATTTAATTCGGCTTCTTGAATTTTCTTAAATTTCAAGTTCGTAGTTTGTTAGGGTTGTGATCATTTCATGTGTAGTTATCATAAACACATTTGGTGATTAGGTCACAGTGTTCTTAATTACATCCTTTGCAATTTGATAATTCAGACATTTGCTCTATTTCAGCTCCTGTTTTCACTTTTACAAAATTATGAAATGATTTTGACATCATTAAAATCTATTTAAGATCCTTAACATGTGAGGATCAAGTTATGTACGTAACCAGCTCTAAGACTAAAGAAACAATAGTAGAGAAAGTTGCATAGGATAACAGAAAATTGATAGAATGTACTATCAAGCTCTACTTGAAAATTTCCCAATAGTTTGGTGAAATTCTTGCTGAGCTGTCACAACCCCTTTTTTTCGGCGCCCACATCAGTGGTGGGTGCCTAAGGAGGTTAATGTTCGGCTGAAATTTGTTATGCCTGGACTCTCCCAAGTCCACAAATTCATGACTTTAATAATCTAAATTTTTAACCTGTAAATTAATTTTAAAACGGAGTCGCCACTAATCGGTTTGGGGTGGGTCGATTAGAAACCCAAGTGAAGTATCGGGAGAAATACTCGCTCCTGTGCAACCAGAGAAATTAGGATTGGGGACTTGATTACACTAGTTAATTACTAATGCCCTTTCGGTACCTAATCTTATTTAAACCTTAAGGTTTTTGGATGTTCGAGGGATTTCCCATGCATTTTTGGGAGGAAAACATTTTTTGAGTCTTTTTTAATTTTTTTGGACACAAAAGGGATTTTTCGGGATTTTTTTGGTATTTTTGGAAAAATATAAGTCTTTTTGGCTTTTTCATGAATTTTAAGCTTTTTTTGGATTTTTGGCATTTTTTGGAAAATATGGAATATTTTTGATTTTTTTGGAAATTAAAATATTTTTTAATATTTTTCGAAAATAAAATATATTTTTTGATTTTTTTAAAAATAAACTGTTTATTTATTATTTATTTATTTAAAATAAAATTTAAAAAGGGGCCGACCCGGGTCGTTGACTCAAACGCAGACGGCCCGCCACGAGGGCTCGACTCGTTTTTTTTTTTTTTTTTTTTTATCAAAACGGCCCGATGGCCCGTCGTTTTGGGAAGGATCCAGCCCGACTCGACGACTCGGCAAAACCCCACTCGGATCCGGCTCGAATTCCAGCAATGACCCGGTTCCCGCGAGGAACCCTACCCGACCCGGATCGACCCCACGACCCGTTTTCTAGCCGCCCTAAAATGCGCAAAACCCTACCCGATTCCGAGCCCGGGTCCGACTCGACGACCCGGACCGCAACCTAGAAAATCGGGAACCCTAGGGTTCCGGATTCGCGGCGCCGAAAAGGGAGGGAGGACGAAGTGTCGCCGGGGCGATGGTGGCGACGACCGCAATGGTGGAGGCGGTGATGATGGCGACGGTGGCGACGATGATGACGACTACCCTTATTACTTGTGTCGTGGTGGCGGACGGCGAGCAGTGGAGGCAGAGACAGCGACGATGTCAGAGGGTGCGCGACGCGGCTCTGCAGGGATCTCGGCTTGCGTTGGACAGCGTCGGAGGATGATGGCAACACGACGGCTGGTTGGAGCTTCGGCGTGGGCAATCGATAGCTTCGGGGATAGCGGTAGTGACGAGGCGTGAGGACGGCGGCACGGCGAGATCGACGCAGCCGGCGGCGTCGGGGCACGGGACCTCCTTTGATCTCCTCTTCTCTCTCACTCCGGTCAGATCTAAGCCTCCACCGGCCAGATCTGACCTCCTCGGATTCGCGCACCGGCGGCCTCCCCCGAAGTCTCTCCGTGGGAGGTCGGCTGAGCTCGCGACCCGATTTCTTCGCCCTTGCTCGCTCTTTGAGTTCCCCGAAGTCTCTCAGGGGATCTCTCGGAGCTCGCAGGCCTCTCTCTCTCTCGCTCGCTCTTCAACCTCCTCCGAAGTCTCTCAGGAGGAGGTTTCCAAGCTCGCGATCTTCTCCGGTGTGCCCTTCGACAACGGAAATGCTGTAATATTTATAGGCGAGGAGGTCCGATTGATGGAGGGGCTCGGCCGCCAGTCTTTGGCTTGCCGACTGGAGCCACGTGGCCGAACTAGCGTCCCATCCACCACCTGTCCGCAGCTGCCCCCCTTTTCACATGCGTCGCCGTCCATCCTCTCATCCAACGTCGCACCCTCTGCGCGTGTGCTGCAGAGCGGACGAAGGAGGAATAAGACCGAACAGGGCTGGGCCGGAGGAGAAGGAAAGTGGGCCGTAGAGGCCCATGCGGAGGGGGAAGAGAGGGAGAAAAATGGGCTGTTTTATTTTTTGTTTTTTTGTGTTTTTATTTGGTTTTTGTTCATTATTCTGAAAAAGACAAAATAAAATAAAATACAAACTTAATTAATAAAATAAACCTAATTAAAATTGAGGCGTCAACCTGCCCCCTTTGAAGGTGAGCTCGCAGAGGTTACATTCAAAGACAGACTGATGCCTCAATTTTGTCCATACATGCATAGCAGATTATATTTTATTTGGGACTTATTATTCTATGCAGAAAAAAGAGCAATATAACTTTACATAAACTAAGATAGATAAGAAGATACCTGTAGTTACTTACCGGAAGTGAGTGAGATAGGGTGTGAACCCCGAGTTTTGGCAAGTATCAAGGCGTCAACTTACTTGGTGATATGAGGAGGTTGCCTTTCTAGGACTCGAACCATTCTTCGGTTGCTTGTTTAAAACAATCAATAATTTGTCTAGGACCCGAACCTTTCTTCGGTCGCCTGGACGGGAAATTGCTTTTCCAGGACCTGAACCATTCTTCGGTCGCCTGTTAGAGCAGTAAGTGGTTTGTCTCGGACCCAAACCTTTCTTCGGTCGCCGTGACGGGAGATACACCAACCTTTCTCAGGGCATCTATTTGTGGGTGCCTGATCTGTATCGAAGACACCAATTGGCACCCGACCTTTCTGGGGAGATGCGCCGACCTTTCTCAGGGCATCATATTTGTTGGGGTGTCTGACTTCTGTCAAAGACACTGATTGGAACCCGACCTTTCTCGAGAGGATGCATCGACCTTTCTCAGGGCATCGATTTGTGAGGTGTCTGACTTCTGTCAAAGACACTAGTAGGAACCCGACCTTTCTCGGGAGGACGCGCTGACCTTTCTTAGAGTATCGATTTGTGGGGTGTCTGACTTCTGTTGAAGACACCAGTTGGAACCCGACCTTTCTCGGGAGGATGCACCGACCTTTCTCAGGGCATCGATTTATGGGGTGTTTGACTTCTGTCAAAGACACCAGTTGGAACCCGACCTTTCTCGGGAGGATGTACCGACCTTTCTCAGGGCATCAATTTGTTGGGGGTGCCTGGACATTCACAAGCATTGAAAGAGTACCTGGATATTCACAAGTACTAACTTGGAGGATATTTGGGCCTTTGCAGGCGTCGAAGGGGTACTTGGATGATTGCAAGTACAAACTCTTAGAGGGTGCCTGGATGTTCACAGACGTTGAAGGAGTACCTGATTGCTTGCAGGTGTCGAAAGAGTACCTGGATAATCACAAGTACAAACTCTTGAAGGATACCTGGCGTTCACAGGTATCGAAGGGGTACCTGGGATGTTCATGAAGGTCCCTCACCTTTTGATAATTGGGAATATCGAGGACGTACCTTGCATATTCGTGAAGGTCTCCTACCTTCTGGCAATTGGGAAATATCGAGGACGTACCTCGTATATTCGTGAAGGTCTCCCACCTCCTGGTAATTGGGAATATCAAGGACGTACCTGGAATATTCGTGAAGGTCTCTCACCTCCTGGTATGGGGAATATCGAGGATGTGCCCCGAATATTCATGAAGGTCTCTCACCTCCTGGTAAGGGGAATATCGAGGACGTGCCCCGAATATTCATGAAGGTCTCTCACCTCCTAGTATGGGGAATATTGAGGACGTACCTGAGATATTCATGAAGGTCTCTCACCTCCTGGTATGGGGAATATCGAGGACGTACCTGAGATATTCATGAAGGTCTCTCACCTCCTAGTACGGGGAATATCGAGGACGTACCTAAGATATTCATGAAGGTCTCTCACCTCTTGGTAATTGGGAATATCGAGGATGTGCCCCGCATATTCCTGAAGGTCTCTCACCTCCTGGTAATTGGGAATATCGAGGACGTACCTTGGATATTCATGAAGGTCTCTCATCTTCTGTTATGGGGAATATCGAGGACGTACCTGAGATGTTCATGAAGATCTCTCACCTCCTGGTATGGGGAATATCGAGGACGTACCTGAGATATTCATGAAGGTCTCTCACCTCCTAGTAATTGGGAATATCAAGGATGTGCCCCGCATATTCGTGAAGGTCTCTCACCTCCTGGTAATTGAGAATATCGAGGACGTACCTGAGATATTCGTGAAGGTCTCTCACCTCCTAGTAATTGAGAATATCAAGGACGTACCTTGGATATTCATGAAGGTCTCTCACCTCCTGGTATGGGGAATATCGAGGACGTACCTGAGATATTCATGAAGGTCTCTCACCTCCTGGTATGGGGAATATCGAGGACTTACTTGAGATATTCATGAAGGTCTCTCACCTCTTGGTAATTAGGAATATCGAGGATGTGCCCCGCATATTCGTGAATGTCTCTCACCTCCTGGTAATGAGAATTTGAATGTAGCACGAGGCTTACTTGGATTGCCGCAGGCACTTAAAAGGGGTGGAACACCTGGATAGCCACAAGTGTACAAAGTACTGGAATACTTGGGTGGACACAAGTATTTAATGATATGATCTGGGACCACTCAGGCTAGTCCAAGTGCTAGAAAGCATACCTGGACGGCGGTGCCAAGCAAAGCAATGGAATGCTTGAATAGCTACTATATAATTTGGGGACAACTTGGGTAGGTTGAGCGTCATGAAAAGGAAGTACCTGGACAACGGTGGGTACTTGACGATATGGGGATACCTAAATAGTAGTAGGTATTCAAAGATAAAGGGATACTTGATTAGTCACAAGTATCAATACTCTGGGGACAACTCGGATAGGTCGAGTGTCAGGAAAAGGGAGTATTCGAACGGTAGCTGGTACTCCAAGACAATGGGGATACCTAGACAGTAGTAAGCACCCAAACTCAAGGGACGACTCAAATAGGTTAAGTGTCAATAAGAGAGTACTTGGACAAGGATAGGTACTTTAAGACAAATTGGGATAATGATATGCTTACCTAGCAATATCTCTGATCTCTGAGAGTATGTTTGCTATTTGCACAATATGCACACATGACTGTATATGCTGTAAATTCATGAGTTCAAATGAGATTAATGCATGATAATTTTGTTAGTTTTGCATCCTTTGATTTCCACTGGGGAAGATTTTGAAAGACAACCTTCATTTAGAATGTAGATGTCTTAAGCATGCCAGATGAGGGACTTTCAATCTGAAGGGACTTTTCGCTCACTCTCATGGAAAAGGCTATCCTGACCATTAATACAGGATTTATAAGGACCACACTATCTCATTGTCATCATGTCAGCAGGGGTTTGAGTATTCTCGCAAACAGTACGACTTTACCAATGTGAGAGGTCTTTGTTGAAACTGTGATGAAGTCTTGGTCAGCGGCTCATCGAAGGGGACCATTAAGGTCAAGGCTTATGAATGGAGTGCCGCACGATTGTCTCCGGGTTTGCAAGTCAAGAATCCTGCGAAAAGAGATAGAGTAATCATGCTCGTACTTCTTTGAGCGATATTTATAGACATATGAAATCCTACGTTAATTGAAGTGCCCTAGTCTGAAGAGACTTTTACAATGGGATGTAACGTAGACTTGGCTCACATGTAAGAGGGTGAGAGTTGGTGACTGTCTTGGCATTTGTCACTAGTCTTTCTTGTCAGATGGAGGTTCTATGGATCACAACAACAACTTTTTCTTGTTTGTATTTTGACTGGGGGGCATTGGCCTTGCTTTTACCAGGCATACTGTTTTTTCATGCCCCTATTTTTTATTCCAGTTCTTCTTTTATGGGCATTGACCTTGCTCTTACCAGGTACACTACTTTTTTATGCCCCTGTTTTTCATTCTTGTCGTTAGAGGAACTAGCCTAGGCAAGTTTAATCGAAGCACCGTTATTAGACTCTTGAGTCTTCATCTTCAACCGGCGCTCAGGCTATGGCAATAACTTCTGCTTTGTCTCAATGTGAGGGTAAAATTATAGACTCACTTGGGTTGTACAATGAATACAAGTGCGTAGAGAAAGAATTGCTCTTTGTCATTCTAAGGCACTTAAATTAATGTGAGTGTTCATATGCAATAAAGGCACTCGAAGATTGATGCAAGTGCGAGCAAGAAAATTTCTATCTCTCTTCTCACCTTGTGATGCTGCTTTGCCTCCGCTCTGCCCCAATGTGGGGTGGTTCTTGATGGGGGTATGAGAGAAGCTTCACTAGTGTATGGGGCTCAATGGGGTGAGCGATGGAATGCCTCTCACTATTTTGGTTATCGTACTATTCGCGAGAGAACTCTTTACGCTGTAGCCATGGAATCTTCTGCACTCATCTCACAAGTGTATAGATGGGGGGGATTGTGTGTAGGATATGGCTTGCCTTTCATCATTCTGACGCGCCTCGTCCAGCATGCTCAATTAATCTTGTATTCTTCATTTAGGCTCCGTTCGTTTCGCGGAAAATATTATGTTTCCGGAAAATATTTTCCTGAAAGTCATTTTCCAGGAAAATGACTCTATTTTCCGGTGTTCGGCCAAAGTCTAAAATTTTAATGGAAAATATTTTCCACCGTTCGTTAGCTCATTGGGAAAATTTATCAAAAATTGAATTTTAATATTTTTAAATGACCAAAAAACTATTTTATTTATTTTATATTTTATTAAAATGATTTTTTAATTATATATATTTTTAAAATCGAAATTTTTATTTTTTTCTTTTCCTTCCTCCTTCCTCCTTCCTCCTCCTCCTTCTTCCTCCTTCCTCTCGCATCCTCTCGCCGTCGCCTCCTTCCTCCTCCTTCTTCCTCCTCCTTCCTCCTCCTTCCGCCGCCGCCGACTCCTTCCCGCCCGACGATGGCCGGCTGCCCAGCCGGCCGACCAAGACCCGGTGGCCAGATCCGGCGAGCTCGAGGCTCGGGCGATCTCACCCGAGCTCGCCGGATCTGGCGACAGAGCTCGAGCTCGCCCGGATCGGCGAGCCGCGAGCTCCGCCGCGATCCGGCGAGTCGCGAGCTCCGCCGCTAGATCCGCGAGCTACCGAGAGGCTTCGAACCGCGAGATCATCTTAGCCGCGACCTCATCTTAGCCGCGAGCTCCCGAGCGGCTTCGAACCACCGGGAAGCGGAGCGCCGCGGGCGGCGGCGGCGGCGCCGCGGCCGGAGTAAGCGGGCGGGAGCAGCCGGGAGGGCGGAGAATGAGGGATGCTTCGAACCGCGAGATCATCTTAGCCGCGAGCTCCCGAGTGGCTTCGAACCACCGGGAAGCGGAGCGCGCGGCGGCGGCGGCGGCGCCGCGGCCGGAGCAAGCGGGCAGGAGCGGCCGGGAGGGCGGAGAATGAGGGATGCTTTGCCCATCGTCGGCATCGAAGGAAGAGGAGGAGATCAGAAACCCTAAGCGAGAGTGCAAAAATGAGAAGGAAAAACTCGCGCGAGGGCAAGCGTGAGAGTTGAGGAAAATGTTTTCCTCTTTTCAAAAGAGGAAAACATTTTCCTCAAAGTAAAGAAGGAATTTTCCGTTGACCGGAAAATATTTTCCTTGACCATGGATTTTCCGTCCACCGAACACCGAAAATCCAGGAAAATATTTTCCTGGAAGTTATTTTCCGCGAAACGAACGTAGCCTTAGCTGTCTATTCTAATAATTCTCAATGGAATCAGTGATTTAGACAGACAAAATAATCATGCAAAATCCATTTGGAAAAGGCATGCAGCATTTTAAACATGAGAGAATTTGTACTCTCAAAACAAATGAATGGTTTTGGCTCAAAAAGACCTTTTTGGTAGCTTTAAGGGTCAACAGAATAGTATTGTTAAATTTTGAACATCAAAATGGTTATTCACAAAGGGGTGTTGATGATTGTCCCTATTGATTAGGAATATGACACATGAATGATCAGCTAAGGATTGGGAATCTGATCGGGCATCTCTACTTTTGCCCCTGCAGAAGAGAAGATGTACAACTAGATCAATTAGTCTGGCCAAAATCAAATGTGAGTTGAGGCTTGAAGATTTTCTGTCATTTTCTTTGATGATACTTTGTTTGGGAAAGCTTATCAAAGTCTGACATGCCTTTCATTGATTTGTTTTTTGCATCTTTGACGGTTAGGTAATCCTGTAAAAGACAAGAGAGAGTGTGTTAGTCATGAAATTTTTTTAGAAGTCAAACAACTGGAAGCGATACAACATTACCTTTTACTGGTTTGCAAACGATTAAGTGGACCTGGAGTATAAGGAGGACATGAAGTTTCGTGTCTTCCACTTCATCAGGTCAATTATTCTCCTTAATTGGCTTATGGATGTCATGTCCCTTTACACGAAGTCAAGTGAATTCGATGTAGGTCATTTCTGTATACTAGCTTGGCCAGTATTGATTTGTCAAATCTAACCATTGAGTTTGGTTCTTGAGTTGTGATGGTCCCTGTCAAATAGGGAAAATATGTCAAAAGCGGGTTCAGATAGTGGGAGTATTGGAAACGATACCAAATTACCCTTCCCCAGAGTTTGTATGTGCTAGCTCCTCAAGATATTTGAATGTCGATGATGGCCTTTTTTTCTTGGCATAGTTCAATGTTTCATTCAATTGGCCTTCCTTATTTGTGACCATGTATGTATGATTGCTAGTCGTTGATTCATTTTCAACGCCTTCCTTTTGTGGAATTTCTCCTTCTGTCTTTAACTATAGCATCATTGGGCAAAAGTCATGTACCTCAAGCTTCTATGGAATCTGAGATCAAAATCTCAAGTTTTCTGATGGCAGTTACTCCTTGGAAGAACATGTGTCTGGAGTACGAAGTGAGGTTTCTAGCCTTAAGTCATCATTTGAGATAAGGGGCTAGAGACTACCTCAACTGACTAGATTTTCTCCATGTTGACAGTAGCCAATTCAAGAGGAGAAATTCATTTTCTGTGCTTCTTGGCTTGTCAAAGCTACAAATCCCATTGATGAAACCACAGCATCTAGTTGCTCAGGCATGTTGTGGGGAAAGATGTTGCTACAACTTGAGAAGGAGTTGGGCAGGAGCAAGGTGGAGTGTACAGAGCTCTTTGGGAATGACTTGATTTCAACTGTATGCCTGTACCTATTACGTCCTATTTTCGTTTCCTATAAATAGAAGAGAAATGACATCATTTCTAAATTATATTCAGAGAATAAGACTTACCCTCTTTTGGTGTAGGATGATTATTTCTATTTACCCTTATTTTCTTGGCAAGTGTCTTTGAATTTGGCGAGTTCACCTGATGCTTGCTTCAAATGCCCCCTGTCACATTAAGTCAAAGGGGACGGGAATGATCTTCTGAGACATGAAGTGAGTGAGTCAGAAAGACAAACATGATTAAATTTATTATATTGTTTTAACAAAAGCTTTTGAGCAATGAAATATTTTTTATTTTCAAAATACGTCTTTGGGAGAGAAAAAGCATGAGGAAGCCCATCACTCAGTATTTTCCTTGGATGATATTTTCTTTTCATGGTTGGATAGCATCACTGGGTAGATTTGAAGTACCGCCTCATGCTCTCAAAACAAAATATTAGAACTGTACAATAAAGTACTTGGAATGGAAAATACAACAGTAGCACACTAGACAAGCTAAGAAACATGAAATTATAAAAACAAGTAAAGCCCATGAAATCCTGTGTAAATGAGTGCTTTGATAGTATTGGTTCTGAAATCAAGTGCCTTTGAGTTCCTCGCCTCCAGTAGACTCGAAGTATTCGCATGAGAGGACCACTTCATTGAAACTATGGAAGTGCAACCCATGCAACCAACAATGATGCTTGCGAGGTAAAGCACCTATGAACAGTTTTATCATTTCTTCTTCGGGCAGTTGAGGGTAAGTTTGCATCATAAAAGCCTCCCATCTCCCTGCATACGCTCGGAAATCCTCTATTGGTCTTCTTTTGAATTGAAACAAGTTCTAACAAGGCATTTCAGTCCCAATCTGGCTTTGATACTAAAGCAGGAATGCAGAAGACAGCTCATTCTAATCTCTCATGAGGTAGATGTCTGCTGTGATGAACCATTGTAATGCAGACCCCATAAGACTCTCTTGAAAGGCCTGAGTTGCGAATGACATCGGGCTATAGTATCGACTCATTTCAGCGTGGAGATATTGCAAATGAGCCACGGGGCAAGTTGTGCCATTATACTTACGGAGATTAGGTACCCATATCTCTCCAGGGGTCATGATCCTATGAGTGCAAGACGGGCTTGATGTATCTTGGTTAGGCCATTGGTTTTCCCACTGCATATCTGTTGTAGTGGTGAATTTTTCTGTTTCAGGGAAGTTGGATTCTATTGAGATTACCCCATTGCTTTCTTCTTGGTCAAAATTTCCGAATGATGATGAAGTATTAAAGCTATCCTCATGGTTAGAGGACGAGCTTAGTACTTCGTTAGGATCGTAGCGGATAAAGACGTATGTTTCCTCTTTTGACGGGCCTTCATCCCCGAATGAGATAGGAAATAGTTATACGATGAATCGTCAGTTTCATTGTCGAAATAACGCTGGAAGTCATTGGGATTGTATTCTAGGGCCGGGAAGTCTTTAGGATTGTACTCTAGATGATGGTAGCCTTCAAAGCTGTATTCCTGGGAATGCTTGAAGCTTTGGTGCAGTGGCTCGTCAGTAGATGCTGAATTGATCTGCTTAGGCTTCCTTTTCTTGGCTTCTGGTCTAGACCTTTTGAGTAAAACCTTTCATTTTGCCAGCTTGATTCTATCAAGGGAAGTGAGAGACATTAGAGTTTCACTGTCTGATTCACTTTCCAAGTTGATAGGGGTTGGTATTCTTTGAACCCTAGCTCTTGGAGTAAGCTTGGGGAGTTATCCAATCATGCCCTGGTCTTGAACAGGCTCTGTGTCTTTGATCTCGTACAAAGGCTCCTTGCCTTTCCTAGTGGGAAACTTCTCAGTAATAAGATGCTGCTCAGTCGCCCATTTATTATGCAAGGCTTCATTGACATGCTCTTCTCCTAGCTCAGCGACTAATGGCTCCTCGTGCTCTGCGATCATCGGCTCTTCGTAGGGCAAGATGATGTCAGGGGTGATGTCAAGATTATACTCTTGGTGAAAAACATGAATTAGTTCCCTCCAAGTTTTAAAGGGGACTAATCTTCCTGATAATGTACCATCACAAGGCAGGGCCAGTCAAGCTCGATTGGTACAATTGAATCATTCTTCGAACCAGGTAGGCCTGCAAGTAGGTCTCTAGGCGGGAGGTATCGACATACCTTTCGCATTCGGGTGCTTTGAGTTTTTCAGGGATCTCAATGCCGGCGTAATTAGACAGGTCCATGGGATTTTGCCCCTACAGCTGGTTTAACTTTTTCATGATCTTTTCAAACTGTCTATGGTGCTGGCTATTTTCTGGCAAATTTGCGGGTGTCATGACAGTACTTAAAGCAACTACGGAGTTGGGCTCAGCTTGAGAAGATTTCATTTGTCTCGAGAGTTGTCGAAGGACGATGGACATCTGTCCTACGCCATCTTCAATGTTGGCGAGACGATTTTTTACATCATTCTGATCGGCCCCTATTGCATGAGGCCATTCATGGACGATTGGTGGCTGATGATTCATAATTACCTGTCGTTGCGAAAACAATGAATGATCATGAAAGTGAACAAAGATTGACCCATGGCAATGGTCTAACTGCTTTTTTATTTATCAAAAGAGGATTTTATAGACCGCAGACTTCTGACATCTAAAACTTAAAATTAAAATGATAGGATGAAAAGCTAGATTTTAAACAAAAGTCCCTAAACAATGGGACAAAACTTTCACACTATTTACACTAAGGGGCACATGATTGCCAATTTATATGAGACGGGGAGCCTTGTTCTTGCGAGGACGCCTACTTCCTTGAACTAGCTTTGAGGTGTATATCTAGTCCATTTCCAAATCCCTCTCCATGAGCTATGCTTGCTCGTGTTGGCTGCTCTCGCTGATTGAGTAAGGGACTGACGGCTTCCATTTTGTCGGGATGCGATGGTTGTGGATGTAGGACATGGAGGCGTGGTGGGTTTTTTCTTCTCCCTCAAGCCCTTCAGGTACCACGATCCTTTTGCGATGGCACCTGCTCCATGCTTCCTCGATAATGTCAATCTCGAACGTGTATTCAAAACTTTGATGGGCGAAAAGGAGTGGAGGGACCCTCTTCTTGAAAGATGGCGGGATCTCCTGAAAGGCTCCATATTGTCGTGCCACCCTATGTGGGAAATAGGAAATGGCACCGGTGAGGCCGAGTAACGGAATTGGATAGAGGCGCTTGAAAGCAAAGCGAACTCCCTTTTCATAGAACCCACCAGCACACCATTGGAATGCCTCAGGAGCCGGGTCTCTTAGGAAGTTTATCTAATTTAAACAGCTTTGATTGGGAATGTATGGTCCTAAAACCATAAATTTTTGTAATGGATTTTCGAAATCATTCATTCCAGATGATCACATGAAGTCTCGGAATTCACTTAGGTGAGAAAAGAACCAGACTTGTAAAATTTCCGGAGAGACCTGCATGATTTTTTCTGTGTTTTCTTTAAAACGATTAAAGGACAAAAATATTTCAGTTAAAATCATGTTGACATAATTTTGCCTCCTCGAGATCTGATCAACTATCCATGCCATCTTAGGACTTATGACATTTCTTTGATGGGAAAATGATAAACCCAAAAAAGGCCAGGAGAAAAATCTCGCTTTTTTGGGTCATAGGCTGATTTTGAAAACAGGCATTCATGAATTCTAGTGGGCAGGTATTATTGTTGCTTTCAAGAATTTGTCTCATGACATGAATTTTAGTTCCTAAAAGTCGTGCTAACCCGCGCCACAGGAGGGCGCTTGTCGATGGCCTAACAAGCTTTTCCTCGAGAGGCATTCCAGTGATGATGTTGTATTCTTCTAGAGTTGGGGTTAGCTCAAACCCACCAAACATGAAAGTAGTCGTCTTCAGGCACCAGAAATGTGCCATGGCCTGTATGACTTCGGAACGAACAGTGATTTGAATCAACGATAGGAGATGACTGATTTGGCTTTCACGCGCTCTTGGGCAAACTGATCCAATTGACCCCACCATCTGAAGAGTTCCGCTTTGGGAGCAGGAATGAACTAGATATCGTCTTTCCCCATCGCATATAGACTGGGACTTTGAAAAGCTTATCCAAAATTTCCATGGGCCAATAAAAAGACTAAGTAAAAGTAAAGAAATCACTTTGCTTTTAAATAAAATGGCAAGCACAAAGACATGCACATGGGACGTGCGGCTCGATTTCTAACTCAAAAGGCTTGATGAAATAAAAAAGGTATCCACCCGTCGCAGTCTCGCATTAGCAGCATACCCCCTTAACCTCGGCTAAGAAATTCGGGGAAAAAAAAGGCAACATCTACATCGCAGTCTCGCGTTCGAGGTCGTATCTTTCTTAACACCATCCTAGAAATCCTATGGCGGCCTGTGTCCTGGCAGCCGGGTTATGTGTGCCATGTGTAGTGTTTAAAACAAGAAAGCATGCACAACAGTTTATAATCACAAGATAATCTATTTTAAGCAAAAATTAAAATAAATTTCTAAGCTTTTGACTTGCGTAAAGAAAAAAACCTAAGTCAGTAAAGAATTTAAACAAGACAAAAATGGCCTAAGTCCTCAAAAATTATCCCCAGCAGAGTCGCCAAGCTGTCGCGACCTCTTTTTTTCGACGACCATATTAGGGGCGAGCGCCTAAGGAGGCTAATGGTTCGGCTGAAATTTGTTATGCCCGAACTCTCCCAAGTCCACCAATTTACGACTTTAATAGTCTAAATTTTTAACCTGTAAATTAATTTTAAAATGGAGTTGCCACTAATCGGTTTGGGGTGGGTCAATTAGAAACCCAAGCGAAGTATCGGGAGAAATACTCGCTCCTGCGCAACTAGAGAAATTAGGATCGAGGACTTGATTACACTAGTTAATCATTAATGCCTTTTCGGTACCTAATCTTGTTTAAACCCCGAGGTTTTCCATGCATTTTTGGGAGGAAAAACATTTTTGAGTCTTTTTCTAATTTTTTTGGACACAAAAGGGACTTTTTCAGATTTTTTTGGTATTTTGGAAAAATACAAGTCTTTTTGGCTTTTTCTGAATTTTTTGGCTTTTTCATGAATTTTTAGTTTTTTTTTTGGATTTTTGGCATTTTTTGGAAAATATGGAATATTTTTTAATATTTTTCGAAAATAAAACATATTTTTTGATTTTTTCGAAAAATAAAATATATTTTTTGATTTTTTTTTAAAAATAAAATTTTTATTTATTATTTATTTATTTAAAATAAATTTTTTAAAAAAGGGGCCGGCCCGGTTCGGATCCAGGTTGGGTCCGACTGGTCGTTAACTCGAACGCGAGATGGGCCGCGTAGCGGGCCCGACTCGTTTTCTCTTCTTTTTTAAAATTTTTATTTATCAAAACGGCCCGATGGCCCGTTGTTTTGGGAGGGATACGGCCCGACCCGACGACCCGACAAAACCCCACCTGGATCCGGCCCGAATTCCAGCCGATGACCCGGGTTCCCGTGAGGAACCCTACCCGACCCGGATCCGACCCCACGACCCGTTTTCCAGCCGCCCTAAAACACGCAAACCCTACCCACCCCCGGCCTAGGTCCAACTCGACGATTGGGGACCGCAGCCCGGAAAATCGAGAACCCTAGGGTTCCTGATTCGCAGCGCCGAGGGGGGGAACGAAGTGTCGCTGGGGCGACGGCGGCGGCGACTGCGATGGTGGAGGCAGTGACGATGGCGACGGTGGCAACAATGATGACGGCAACCCTTATTACCTGTGTCGTGGTGGCGGACGGCGAGCGGCGGAGACGGCGACGACGTCGAGGGTGCGTGACGCGGCTCTACGGGGATCTCGGCTTGCGTTGGACAGCGTCGAGGATGATGGCGACACGGCGACCGGCTAGAGCTTTGGTGTAGGCAATCAATAGCTTCGGGGATAGCGGTAGTGATGAGGCGTGAGGACGGCGGCACGGCGAGATTTGACGCAACGGCAGCGTCGGGGCACAGGACCTCCTCCGATCTCCTCTTCTCTCTCACTCGGTCGATCCGAGCCTCCACCGGCCAGATCGACCTCCTCGGATTCACTCGCCGGCGGCCTCCCGAAGTCTCGGTGGGAGGTCGGCGAGCTCGCGACCCGATTTCTTCGCCCTTGCTCGCTCTTTGAGTTCCCCGAAGTCTCAGGGGATCTCTCGAGCTCGCAGGCCTCTCTCTCTCGCTTGCTCTTCAACCTCCTCCGAAGTCTCTCAGGAGGAGGTTTCCAAGCTCGCGTGTGCCCTTCGACGACGGAAATGCTCCGCTATTTATAGGCAAGAAGGTCTGGTCGACGGAGAGGCTCGGCCGCCGGTCTTTGGCTTGCCGACCGGACCCCCGTGGCCGAACCAGCGTCCCATCCGCCACCTGTCTGCCAGCTACCCCCACTTCTCACGCGCGTCGCCGTCCGTCCGCTCATCCGGCGTTGCGCCCTCTGCGCGTGTGCTACAGAGCGGACGAAGGAGGAAGAAGACTGAAAAGCGTAGAGGCCCATGCGGAGGGGGAAGAGAGGGAGAAAAAATGGGCTGTTTTATTTTTTGTTTTTTTGTGTTTTTATTTGGTTTTTGTTCATTATTCTGAAAAAGACAAAATAAAATAAAATGCAGACTTAATTAATAAAATAAACCTAATTAAAATTGAGGCGTCAACATGAGAACATGGATCAAATTGCATATTTGATCTCCAAATTTTTCATCAATCACAGCAGGATAAGAAAATATTCATTCACAGAGCCATTGTTGTAAATGCACAATAAACTTAACCAAATCACTACAGAAAAAAAGAATGCCCACTGAAAAGGAGATGATCATGTCCAGTTTTGGCTTACGCCAAGAGTAAACCCTAGGAGCCACGAACCCAGAGCCAATCTCAGATTGGAGCAAGCACAACTTCTAACAGAGTTAAAGGAAAATACATGAGCAATCACAGATGACTGGCTGAAAGTGCATGGCGATGATCATTAATATGCAGAAATGCAAGTCGATGCATGCACAGCTGGCCAAGCAAAAAGAACCATGTGTATCAACCAAAATATGCCGATTCAAAGGGAGAGCTGTCATTACACCTGAAGGAGAAACTTATCCAGGAAACCTAACAAGATAGCAGCACCGTGCACATGGAGGAGACAGCGACCAGCAATCTTCCACTGAAGGTGGTGATACAATACCAGAGATCGCTAGGAAGAAGACAATGCAAATCAAATTGCCATGCTCACCAAAGCTTCCAAAAGATCTCCACGTTTTACCGAGAAAGGAAGTCCTCCATCAGTACAGTGTATGGAAGGTGAGACGGAATTTTACCAAGTTAATTGCATATTGGAATAGCTTCTTGAGGCCATAAGGACTTTTCAGAATTTTTAAGACTAATACCTCGTCCTATGACATGAAAGTAACAGGACCGTGTATCGAAACACCACAAACAGCCAAGAATACTGACGAAAGCTTAGCAGAGTTAATATAGTGCAGACTATGGACAGGAAGCTCACATACTAAATGTGTATAAGAAAAGATAGCATTTACCCACTTAACTCCTCTTCAACAAGTTCAAGACTTTTGAAAAATCGTAGCCAAAAGAGGCATTCATTTCTAAGGCAACTTCTCTTTTGCAAAGAGAGAACGCATTACTTCCACAGGTGAATCTCTTGCCCTATCCTCAAAAGAGCCATCTAGACACCAGAAAGCTGTCCACGCTCCACAGTCGCAAATGCCAATGAAGAAGTCAACCGAGATCAATCTCAGATGCATTTGCAATTGCTAAAGTTTGTAAGTGAAAAAAAAAAAAAATCCACTACCCATGAGGCCAAATTTGATTGTTTAAGTCAAGCAAGCAATGTTGTCAGACCAAAATATCAAAACGAGCATTCACGGACATTAAAAGTTGAATCATTTAGCCAAAGTTTGCACATCAAAAGACTGATCAAGCGGATTTGTCCACCCAGAGAACAATAAAGAAGAGATGCAACAGAAGGGACTTTGGCTCCAGCAAGTAACAGCAGTACCTCCAATTGCACTGCTACAAGCACAAAATATCTTTCGATCAGCACAGCATCAACTGCATTAATATATCTGAAAAAAAAAACTGTGTGCATACCTATCAGGAATATTCTTTCTCACCCGAACGGAAGTTTCCTGTACCACAATGTTCATAGGGACCAGAACGGTCCTGATTTAGCAGTCATTTCCTGATCCTCCTTGAGTAGCACTATCCCTATTAGGGCCACGATCAGAACTGCGATCACCATCTTGGTCTCTACCTGAACCTTGAGGCTGAGCTTTTTCCTCAGTGATATTTCTCCCATCCAAGTCCATCCCATTCATTCGTAACCCGGGCATGACTGTTCCGTCACTAAGTTTAATTTAAGTTGATGACCATTTTTTTTATTATGAAAAAATGGACGATCCCAGTTACCTTAGAGAGTATGATAGCAAAACGAAAGCAATGGCAAACTCACTTGATTTTCCAAAATTCTCTTCATACTCGCTGCACATGCCCCACGAGTCATTCCCTGCAGAGACGAAACAGAGACTCTCAAGTGGCCGCGCACCCCAAAATAAAAAAATAAAAAAATAAATCGAAGCTTTAGCTCGTACATTTACATAAAGTGCGAGAGATAAATAGAGAGAGAGAGAGAGAGGGGGGGGGGGCTTACTCCAACGTCGAGAATTATGACATCGGAGGTGACACCCCTGAGGCCTCCTCGGCTCCATGCACGACCGATTTCGCCTTCCCATCCTCACCGTCAACTCCTCCGCCCCCGCCGCCGCGTCCGCCGAATGCGCCGAGAGGAGTAGCGGAGCTCGGAATGCACCGCACGCGGAACCTCGGGGGAGCTCGGCTCGGGATGCGGATGCGGTCGGCGTAGATGCAGCGGAGCCTGTGGAAGATGAGGCAAGACGGGAGGCATCGGCGATGCAGTGACCGGGCGACGTAGCGATGGAGGCGGAACCCCTGTCAAAACGGAGCGGAACCGAAAGCATAGATGAATGGAAACCCAAGAACTGCGTGAACGGAAGAAACTGATACGAAAACCGAAAAAACAACTGCAGAAACGCGTCAGTTGAACACTCCCTCCGTTCACATCGGCCCCCACTCGCCGTCCTCCAATTTCCGAGCAATACTTACGTGGACAGGACTATCGTGAGCCCAACGAGTATCCACCGTCGGATTTATGGGTCCTGCCCACGGCCGCATAATTCGACGGACGAGATCGAGCGGGGCTCGCGTGGGCGCGGAGAACGGCGCAGATTTCCCTTCCCACTCTCCCCTATTCGAGTCACGTGAAAAACATCCTCTGAGAGAGAGAGAGGGAGAAACAGCGAGGAAAATAAGAAGTGAAAAACAAACGTTGAATCCCACCGTGGAAATTTCATTTACCCCTTCCACTTCACCGAACCATTTCATCGATCTTTCCTTTTTTTTTTTCCTTCTTCTTCTTCTTCATCATCATCATCATTCCCCTTCAACCTCCTCCCTCCACCATCTCGACCATCTGTCTCTCCTTTTCGATCTTGCTCTGCGCGTGTCGCAGAAGGGGGGGATCATGCCCCTGCCATGGAAGAAGTCGAGGGTCACCCGCATCTCCCGCCTCGTCGCCAACCTCCAGTCCTCCCCGCGCCGCGGCGGCTCCCTCGTCGTCGAGACCGGCTTCCCCACCTACCTCATTGACCTCTTCGTCAAGAACCACGACCGCCTCCGCAAGCCCTCCCGCCGGAAGGCGGAGGAAGAGGAGGAGGAGCCGCTCGAGCTCCAGATCTCCAACCCCGTCCTTCAAATAAGTGATTAAGATAATCTCAATTAAGGGGCTGAGTTTGCCGGACTATCAAATCTTTTTGAGCCGACTTCTTCCGACAGACTGAAATTCTTGTCCAAAATTTGCAATTGATTAAAAAAACAAATGCATGAATTAGATTTCTACGGTTTGCTTCCTCCTTTGCCTACTGCTGAAGCGAAATTGTTGTCGTCCCCTCCTTGCCACCGTAATTTGTTTTTAGTTGATTTTAAACCCGCTGAAGGAGCGTTATGCAATCTTTTGAGGCCATTTTGCCTCAATCTTTGAAGGTTGAGCTGAAAACTTTCGGACCCACCACGGCAATGCCACCGTGACATGGTGGGTCCGAAAGTTTATGCAATCCAAAGGCACCATTAATAACAGCCACACACACAAACAAGAAACAAAGAAAGAATGAAGTACTGGGTTTCAGTAGCCTAGCTTATTGGTCCGCATGACCCAACAAAATTAACATTTACTAAAATTATAGGTACAAGTAGTGCAAACCCACCATGAAGACCAAAATGTTGAAAGACAAAACATAACATCTAGAGAATGGTTGAATTACAAAGGAAGAAAAACCAAAAGCAAGGACCATGAAGACCACATGACTCCATATGAAGTTCAAATTTGACATCAACTAGACTGTGACAATGAACTCAAGAAGTTTCTTCCTCATTCCTTGGAGTTTAGTCAATGCATCATAGATGTCCATTCGCTCCTTGGAAGACTCAAAAGAGCAAGTGATTCCTACTTCGATGATCAAAACCAAACAATCCTTGATGCCACACCAGCTCCTGTTCTTGCCCTCTGGAGCAATTGTTCGTCTCTTCTCCAACTCCTCGATTTCTTGAAGCAAAATGGGATCAATTGCCTTCTCCACTCGGTCTGCCAAAGCTGCCTTTGTGAAGTGATGAAGGTCCAACCCATTTTCAAACATGTCATCAATCGGCCTCTTGCCTGTGAACATCTCCAAAACGAGGACTCCGAAGCTATACACATCTCCTTCTGTAGATACCGCACTTCCCATGCCATACTCTACAACAATCAACAATGTATTGATGCGAGGTGAATGATCTATCTACGATTATGTGTTCAAAGAAACAAACTAAATGACCCAAGGTGTGCTTCATTACCTGGAGCTACGTAGCCAAAAGATCCTTTTACTCCGACAGAGCTCGATTGATCTGCTAGCAACTTATGTGTTGCTTCTGGAAGGAAACGGCAAGCCCAAAATCGCCTACATGTCCATTCATTTCATCGTCAAGAAGGACATTACTTGGCTTTAGATCACAATGAACTATTGGCATTTCATAGTGATGATGGAGATAATCTAGTGCACAAGCAACATCGATTGCAATATTCACTCTCTCAAGTAGACTCAACTTGTTTCTCTCCGTATATTGTGATGCAGTTGAGTGCAGCCACTCATCCAAGCTTCCTTTTGACATGAATTCGTAGACCAGTGCCTTGAAATCATTTCCATTAAAATCAAACCCAGAACATGCCGTGAGTACCTTCACGAGATTACGGTGTCGGATTCTTCTCAAGACCTCGCACTCAGCTATGAAGCTCTTGGAAGCTCCATCACATGTGAGGTCGAGAATCTTGATGGCCACAACCGACTGAGTTTGATCAAGCAGCCCTCTGTACACAGACCCAAAACTTCCCACGCCAAGTAGATTGGTGGAGGAGAATCCACCTGTCGCTTTTAGGAGATTGTGATAAGAAACATGCAAAAACCCATCTTCAGAAGAGCTTGAAGCTAATGCGTTCTTATTGTGTCTAAACCAGAAGAAGTATAACAAAGATAGTATGCAAGCTACTCCAACAAGAGCAAAGACTGTAGATATAAGAATTTTTGCAATTCCGCTTATTCTCATCCGTTTTGACTCTTTGTAGTAGCATTTCGGTAGTTGAAAATCTGGGAGACCCCCGCAAAGCTTCTTGTTTCCAAAGACCGAAGTTGAAATGGCACTTCTGAAAACTCCTCCTGTAGGCAATGCACCCTCGAAATAGTTGTAAGATAGACTCAAATTCGTCAAATTTAGCAACTCTAGAAATTTCGGGATTTGGCCGGACAATTGGTTGTTGGAAACATTCAAAACCTGAAGGCCTCTCATGGAACTCATAATTGATGGTAAGGGACCTTCAAAGAAGTTATCCTGTACATATAGGCGTTCCATGCTTATGCAACTGCCTATACTACTTGGAATCTGTTGCGATAATCTATTCCCATCAAGACGTAGTTCGCCAAGATTTTGCAATTTTCCAACTTCTACCGGAAGGGAGCCAATAAAACTATTTCGAGACAAGTCGAGGTAAATCGACAAAGATGACAGACCCATAACCTCCGGGGGTATGTAACCACTGAGGTTGTTGGTCGAAAGGTTCAAGAGAAGTAGATTTTGGCAATATTTTAGAGACGATGGTATCGAGCCCGAGAAATTATTGCTATTCAGGTACAATCCAAGTAACATCCTTAAATTCCCAAAAAATTCCGGTATTTGCCCCGAGAGTTCATTGTTGCTGAGATCCAAATACTTCAGTTTGTTCAAATTTCTGATCTCGGAAGGAATGGTTCCCGAGATGTTATTGCCCCACATTTGCAGGACCTCCAAATTAATGAGACTTCCGATCCCGTAAAGTAAAGTTCCAAAAATATGGTTGTATTCTAACCCAAAGAGGAAAAGGGTGATCGAGAGGTTACTGATACAGTCGGTATTAGTCCTTGAAAAGCATTTTCCCCTATGCCCAAAAGTTCCAATTTTGTAAGATTGGTTAAAGAGCAAATGAAGTCCAAATCAGTAGATTGCTCACCTCCTAAGTTGTTGGTGCTAATACCAAACTGCTTGAGTCCTCTTATCTTTGAAAAAGAAGGAACTTTCCTAGTAAAATTGTTCTCGTCGATTTGGATTAGCTCGAGGTTAGAGGCGTTGGATAGTGACTCGGGAATGGGTCCAGTGAGGTGGTTGTGCCATGTACTGATAATCTTCATATTCGGAAGAGTGAAGCCTAAGTCGCCAGGTAAACCCCCTTCTAATTGGTTTTGACCTACATCAAGCCATGCCAGAGCGGATATATTGAAGATTGAGATAGGAATTGTACCGACAAATTTATTTTCGGCGAGAAGGAGTGTGTCTAGATTTCTCAGCTGGCCAAGAGTCTTTGGGATCGTACCACCGAAGTTATTCCGCGTTATTCCAAACTTTTGAAGAGATGATAAGTTTCCAATAGACGGCGGGATGTTTCCCATCAAGCTGTTGGCTTGAAGTACAAGTCCTTGGAGCTTGGACAATGAGCCCAGTTCTTTCGGGAAATTTCCTTTGAGCATGTTGATGCCTAAGTCAAGAATGAACAGATTAGAGCAATAGGAGAGATTCGAAGGGATTTGACCGTTGAACAAGTTGTTACGAAGAAACAACTTCTGCAACCGAAGCAAGCGGCCAAAATGCGGGGGAATTTTGGCATGAAAACTGTTGTTCTCCAAATTGACGCTCCTCAAAAAGCTCAGATTACCGATATGGGGTGGCACGACCCCATATAAGTTCTTGGAGCCAAGGTCTAGTATGGTGACTCTTCGGTGTTTGCGACCGCAAGTGACACCATCCCAATTGCAAAAGTGGCTAGAATCATTCCACGAGCTCAAAACCCCACTAGGATCAACTATTCGAGCCTTGAATTCTAATAAAGCCAATTGATCAATCTCATCCTGGCCATCTTTTACTAAAGCTAGGACACTCCCCGATAGAAGAACGATTGTAGTTAGGCATGAGAGTGACATGGGCAAAAGCTGATACCTATAGGCAAGGTCCATGAGGATTTGTAGCAAAACGCTCTCAGCTCAAGTCTTTTTTGTTCTCTCTTGACGTTGTTTCGAAACAATTCATGAATATATACTAGCAGGCAACATGTTCGACCATCTAAGACATGATGATATCATCAAATGCAAAAATAGTCATGACATAATTTTTTATCCTCCTCTCAAAATGAGAAAATTACACGGCTATGACGTGCAAGTTAACAACTGGTGATAAGGTCAGTCAATGAAAGCTTAAAACACTACGGGGGCCTACTTTTTTTTCCATTGTCAATTGTGTCTTTTACAATCGCTGAATTTCTGGACCGGCTAGTAGGGATTTCTATACATATAAAATTTTGACTTTCCAGTATTCAAAAGTGCAACAGTATTAACCGTACATGTAAGTAGGTCTATTTCACAATTTAAAATTAACTTTACCTTCATTTGTCATTTATTATACACATCTTTCTTTATATATAAATTATACATTTTGGGATATTGTTTGTTAATATTTAAATTGAAAATAGTGCCTAAACATAGAAGAGAGCAAAATTTCTACTGTGATGAAGAAGAATTTATTTCAAAATATTACCTCTTAGATTAATGTTGCAGCCGCGTTTAGCTTGTTATATTGATATGCAAATTGAACTTCGCTTCTAGAGTACTTATAGATGAATTATAAATTGATAGTAACAAAGCCCACGCTATTATATTGTAATCTTTAACATTTTAATATAGTCGTATTGTTTTTTAAAAATTATCGGAATTATAAAAAACTAGGTATTTATTTAATCCCAAGGGAAAATAGCTAGTCTAAAAGTAAACAAGTTGTAATTGGCATACGATATTTAATTGAAAAAGCGTGATGGTTCAAGTCAAGCAAACCATCTTTCTTGTCCTCCTCCTCCTCTTGACAATGCCTAATTGAGACAGTTCCCACGGAAAAAGTCATGGGAACATCAATATGTTTTTCATCCCTCCAACCTTTTGTTAATTATTAGACACACATCACGTGTCCTTACTTGATTTTAGTTAATTAAGGAATTATAAACAAAGACCTAATTCGATAAAGTCATAATACTGACTTTTAATTAATTATTAAACACACACCACATGTCCTTACTTGATTTGACTGGTTACGTGCTTGAACCTGATATGTGAGGAGATTCTAATTCAGTGTCATACTTTTCAAAAGCAAAAGTACAGAAAAAGATCATAGAAAGAAGGTGGGAATTCAACGATGTTCCCATGTAAGAAAGCGACTTATGCACATCGCATCAAAGTGCACGACAAGCTAACTTTGCCTCCCACACTAACCAAATTCTCTCCACATATAGGACCATTCAATTGTAATTGAATTTACTTCCTTTAATTAACTTCAAATTATCCTCTAATTAGTCATGATGACCGCACACAAAAAATGAAAAAAAAAAAAAAAAATAGTTCTAGGGTTGTCAAATCTTTTCGGTGCGATGGAACTAAAAAGATTTTATTTTTAAAGCAATCACCTAAGACCAATTAGAACTAGACAAACCAAAAATGAACATTAAACATCTTGGGAATGAGAGAAATAATCAACATTCGTGTCGCATGACATGATCCTTATCAAAGGGGAATCAAACAAGAGTGGCATGAGAAGGCAATTTGATTGGGTGATGTGGGACAAAGAGAGACACGTGGAATTGCTTTATGGCCTTTCTACTATGCATTCCTTAAGGAAGGTTTGCATCAACAAATTTGAAATTTAAAATAGGTTAGATTCCTGTGAGTCGTTATATAAATTTGTAGACATCACCCTCAAACCATGGAAATTGTAAGAGGAGATACTAATTAAGTGTAATATGCTAAAATTATATTGGTGTGTTCAAAGTAATTAAATGCTATGCCAGAAATTTTGAGGATAGAAAGAATATGTAAGTGATGACAATAGAGTAGCAAAAAATGCAAAAGTTACTGAATAAGGTGTGTCAGTTCCAATCAGTTAGATTTGGAGCTGAAGGAATTTTAATTAGAAAAATCTATACAAACTCAATGATTTGATGGGACAAAACTCAAAGTTTAGAGGATTTGGTTGGAAAAAAATGCCCGAACTTAGGGATCAAAAGTATAGTTTTATCATTTTAATGAAGCATATGGGGAATATGAGACAAGTGGACTTACCCTTCAGATAAGGACACGTCATGAAACAAGTTTGAATTACGGGGATAATCGAGACCACACAACTTTGCCAATAACATGGACTAGCGTGAACTCGAAGAAGAGCGAAAGACAGAGAGATTAGCATGATTCCCAAGACCATTTCATGCATGTAGGAAGCTGTATTCATGAACGGCATTAGTCTCTCTTCTTTCTCTTGTTATATACTAGCTAATGTTATAGATTACCTTATTCAATGTACTTCTCCTTAATGTGCAAAAGAAGAAAAATGATTAATATTGCTTGAGAAAGTTGTTATATGGAGTTAATAAGTTACATTATGCCAATCACATATTAAAAGATAATGTGATTCATGTTGGATCAAATTTAAAAACGAAAGTTTTCCCATGGTTTATGCGTATTATGATTGACTCCGTCTATTAAGCCATCCAAAGGATATTCAATTTTTTTTTTTTTTTGAATTCCAAAATGATTTTGAAATTATGAAAAATTTATTTGAGAAGACCTTTGACATTAGAAATCAAGTTATGAATGTGACTAGCATTGAGATTAAAGAAATAACTATATAAATAAAGTCCCATATATTAACAAAGAATTGACAGAATGTACTATCAAGCTCTACTTGAAAATTATTTAATATTTGGTAAAATTCCTTTGATAGATTATGCCAATCACCTATTAGGAGTTAATATGATTCACATTGGATTCAACTGAAAAACACAAGTTTTACGTAATTTTTGTATGTTATAATTGACTCTATCCCACACGTCGTTAAGAGGACATTCGATAATTTTTTCATTGGTCCAATATTTCCTACATATATAAGCAATTCCTTGTGGAGCTTATAAGACAACCTCCCTCCGCCACTTCTCTTACAGATAAGCACACAGAACTTAAAACATAGAAGGAACGACAGAAGCATTTCAGCCATCCACACAAGTTGAGAAAATTACAAGGCCGTTACAAGCAAAGTAATTATTGATGATCAAGTCAGTCAAGGAAAGGTGAAACACAAGTTTTACGTAATTATTGATGATAAAGTCAATCAATGGGGCCTTAGTTTTCTTCATTATTTATCAATCGTGTCCTTTATCCTATAATCTATCTTTCAATCCCTGAATTGCCGGGCTGTTTAGTAGGGGCATTGACTTTAGTTTTTTCCGTGCATATAAAATCTTGATTTTCAGGTTCTTTACTTCCATTTGTCAATTACAATGGCATATCTTTTCTATAAATTAAACATTTGTAATGTCCCATTTCATACGGTTGAAATATCATTTCTTATTATTAAAATTGAAAATAATGCATGTAAATAAAAGGGAGAAAGCTCTATTTGGTGAAGAAGAATCTATTTCTAACTACGACCTTTTAGATCCGTTCTATACCGGCATTGAACTTGTTACATTGATATACAAATTATATTTTGCATCTTGAATACTAATTGATGAATTACTAATTAATAATGACAAAGTCCGTGCTATTATATTATGAAACTTTAACATTTTAACATAGCCACATTGTTATTTAAAAAAATATTGGAATTATAAAAAAACTAGGCATATATTTAATCCTAAAGGTAAATAGCTAGTCAAAAAGTAAACAAGTTGTCATTGGCATATGATATTAAACTGAAAAAGTGCGATAGTTCAAGTCAAGTCACGTAAACGATCCTTCTTCTTCTTTTGACAGGGTATAATCTAGACAGTTCACCTGTGAACAATCGTGGGAACATCAATTTGTTTCATCCGTCCAACCTTTCATTTGCTTTGATTTTTCTGGAATCAAGTAATTAGAAACAAAGACCCAGTTAGGTAGTCATAATACCGGTTTTAGCTAGTTATTAGACGCACACCACGTGTCCTTACTTGATTTGATTGGTTACGTGCTTGTGCCTGATGGGTGAAGATGATCCTAATCCAAGGGAGGGTGTTCAATATTATACTTTCCAAAAGAAAAAGTACAGGAAAAGACCATAGAAAGAAGGTGGGAATCCAAAGCTATTCACATGTAAGAAAGCAACTTAGGCGCATTGAATCAAAGTGCATGGCAAGCCAACTTTGCCTCCCACGTTTACCAAATTCTCTATAGGCCCATTGGATTGTAATTGGATTTACTTCCTTTAATTAACTGCAAATTAGTCTCTAGCTAGTCGTGACGACCACACAAAAAAAGTGAAAAAATAGTCCTTAGGTCGCCAAATCTTCTTCTTCATTATTTGCCAATTGTGTCCTTTATCCTATTATCTATTTTTCAATATCTGAATTGCCGGGCTGTTTAGCAGGGGCAATGACTTTAGTCTTTTCCGCGCATATAAAATCCTGATTTTCGAGTTCTCAGAAATAGAACACTATTAACCATACTTGTAACTAGGTGTATTTCACAATTTATAGTGACCTCTACTTCCACTTGTCAATTATAATACACGTCTCATAAGAGAAAGCACTTAATTGAGTAATTTCCATAATAGTTATGTTTCGACATTGATCGCACCGACCGTGTCGTCCAATCGAGCTTTTTTAATGGTCTTGATTGATATAGATAACCAATATTAATATCATAATTCTCTTTAACATAGGATAATATTCCATAGAAAATCTTAACAATCTCCAATATAATATCGCTAACAGTTAAAAACTAGGCATAATCCTAAAGGTATATAGCTAGTCAAAAAGTAAACAAGTTGTCATCGGCACATGATAATGAAATGAAAAAGTGCAATTGTTCAAGTCAACTAAAGTAAACGATCCTTCTTCTCCTTCTTCTTTTGACAGGGCGTAATCGAGACAGTTCACATGGGAAAAGTTGTGAGAACATCAATATGTTTCATCCGTCCAACCTTTTGTTTGCTCTTATCTCCCTAGAATCAAGAAATTATAAACAAAGACCCAATTAGATAAAGTCATAATATCGGATTTTTAGCTAATTATTAGACACACATCACGTGTCCTTACTTTATTTGATTGGTTACATGCCCATGCTTGATGGGCGAAGATGATCCTAATCCAAGGGAGAATGTTTAGTATCATACTTTCCAAAAGCAAAAGTAGAGAAAAAGACTATACAAAGAAAGTGAGAATTTAAAGCTGTTCACGTGTAAGAAAGCAACTTAAGCGCATTGCATCAAAATGCACGGCAAGCCAACTTTGCCTCCCATGATGACCAAATGCTCTCCACATATAGGACCATTCTATTGTAATTGGATTTACTTCCTTTAATTAACTCCAAGTTATCCATTAATCAATCGTGACGTCCATGCCAAAAAAAAAAAAATGAAGAAATAGTTTTAGGGTCGTCAAATCTTTTTGATGTGATGTAACTAGAAGGATTATTTTTTTTTAAGCAATCACCTTAGACCAATTAGAACTAGACAAACAAAAAAAATGGACATTGACCATCATGGGAATAAGACTGTAATTAGGAAATAATTAAGATTTGTGTCGCACGACACGGTCCTTATCAAAGGGGAATCGAAAAAAGAATGGCCTGAGAAGGCAATGTGAATGGGTGACGTGGGAGAGAGAGAAACACGTGGAATTACTTTATGTCCTTTGTACTATACATTTTTTAACTTGTCGACAAATGCGAATTTTTAAATGGTTTAAATTCCTGCAAATCAGTATAGAGAGTTGTTGACATCAACCCTAGACCATAGAATTTATAAGAAGAGAAATACTAATCTAGTGTAATATGCTAAATTTTTATTAGTTTGCTCGTGTAATTAAATGGTATGCCAAAAAAGTTGAGGATAGAAAGATTACGTAGGTGATGAGAATAGAATAGTGAAAAAAAAAAAATGTTAATGAAGAAGAAATGACAGTTCCAATCAGTTAGATTTGGAGCTGAAGGAATTTTAATTAGAAAAAGCTATACAATTTCAATGATTTGATGGGACAAAACTCAAAGTTTATAGGATTTGATAGGAAAAAAAAGCTCGAACTTAGGGATCAAGAGTATAGTTTTATCATATTAATGAAGCATACGGGCAATATGATACAAGTTCACTTACCCTTCAAATAAGGAAAAATTGAGATCTCACTACTTAGCCAATAACATGCATGAGCATGAACTCGAAGAAGAGAGAGATAGAGAGATTAGCATGATTTCAAAGACCACTTCATGCATGTAGGAAGCCGTATCTAGTGAACTGCATTAGTATCTCTTCTTTCGCACTTTATATACTAGGTTATGTTATAGGTTACCACGTTCAATGTACTTCCCCTTAAAGTGCAAAAGAAGAAAGTGATTAATACAATGTACTATGCTGATCACATATTAAGAGATAATGTGATTCATATTGAATCTAATTGAAAAACAAAAACCTTTCACTCTTTTTGCATATTATGATTGATTCTATCTGTTGAGTCATCCAAAGGACATACAATTTTATTTTATTTTGGATTGCAAAATGATTTTGATATATTGAAAAATCTATTTAAGAAAACCCTTGACATTAGAAATCAAGTTATGTACGTGACTAGCTCTGAGATTAAAAAAAATAGCTATATCAATAAGGTCTCATAGATTAACAGAAAATTGACAGGATATACTACAAAGCGCTTCTTGAAAATTATCCAATACTCTGGTAAAATTCCTTGATAAATTATGCCAATCACCTATCCAGAGATAATGTGATTCATATTGGATCCAACTAAAAAACACAAATTTTACGTAATTTTCTTACATTATAATTGATTTTGTCTTGCACGTCATTAAAAGGACATTTGATATTTTTTTCACTGATTTCCAAACCTCAAATATTTCCTGCATGTATGAGCAATTCCTTGTGGAGTTTATAAGCCAACCTCCCTTCGCAACTTCTCTTACATACAGCACACAGAACCTAAAACATAGATGGAACCACATAAGCATTTCAGCCATTCACACTAGTTGAGAAAATTACAAGACCGTTACAAGCAAGGCAATTATCGATGATCCAGTCAGTCAATGAAAGGCGAAACGGCATGGGCCTTACTTGGTTTTCTTTATTATTTATCAATTGCGTCCTTTATCCTATAATCTATATTTCTATTTCTGAATTTCCGGGCAGTTTAGTGGGGGCAATGACTTTCGTCTTTTCCCCGCATTTAGAATCTTGATTTTTGGTTCTCAAAAACAGAACACTATTAACCATACATGTAAGTAAGTCTATTTCACAATTTATAATCACCTTTACTTTCATTTGTCAATTATAATACATATCTTTTTTATAAATTATACATTTGTAATGTCCCATTTTACCCTGTTGAAATATCGTTTCTTATTATTAAAATTGAAAGAAATGTGTAAATAAAAGAGAGCTAAATGTCCACTTTGGTGTAGAAGAATCCATTTCCAAATACTACCTTTTAGATCCATGTTGTATCGGCATTGAACTTGTCATATCGATATGCAAGTTGTATTTTACATCTTGAATACTAATAGTTGTCATCGGCAGATGATAATGAAATGAAAAAGTGCAATTGTTGAAGTCAACTAAAGTAAACGATCCTTCTTCTCCTTCTTCTTTTGACAGGGCGTAATCGAGATAGTTCACATGGGAAAAGTTGTGAGAATATCAATATGTTTCATCCGTCCAACCTTTTGTTTCTTATCTCCCTAGAATCGAGGAATTATAAACAAAGACCCAATTAGATAAAGTCATAATATCGGATTTTTAGCTAATTATTAGACACACATCACGTGTCCTTACTTTATTTGATTGGTTACATGCCCATGCTTGATGGGCGAAGATGATCCTAATCTGAGGGAGAATGTTCAGTATCATACTTTCCAAAAGAAAAAGTAGAGAAAAAGACTATAGAAAGAAAGTGAGAATTCAAAGCTGTTCACATGTAAGAAAGCAACTTAAGCGCATTGCATCAAAGTGCACGGCAAGCCAACTTTGCCTCCCATGATGACCAAATGCTCTCCACATATAGGACCTTTCTATTGTAATTGGATTTACTTCCTTTAATTAACTCCAAATTATCCTTTAATCAATCGTGACATCCATGCCCACAAAAAAAAAAAATGAAGAAATAGTTTTAGGATCGTCAAATCTTTTTGATGTGATGTAACTAGAAGGATTATTTTTTTTAAGCAATCACCTTAGACCAATTAGAACTAGACAAACAAAAAAATGGACATTGACCATCATGGGAATAAGACTGTAATTAGGAAATAATTAAGATTTGTGTCACACCACATGGTCCTTATCAAAGGGGAATCAAACAAGAATGGCCTAAGAAGGCAATGTGAATGGGTGACCTGGGAGAAAGAGAGACACGTGGAATTACTTTATGTCCTTTGTCCTATACATTTTTTTTTAACTCGTCAACAAATTTGAATTTTAAAATTGCAAATCATTATATAGAGTTGTTGACATCAACCCTAGACCATAGAATTTGTAAGAAGAGAAATACTAATTTAGTGGAATATGCTAAATTTGTTTTAGTTTGCTCGTGTAATTAAATGGCTTCCCTACCCCCCCCCCCCCGAGGGGGGGTTGTGGCATCCCAAAATTCTATGATAAGCCATAAGGTGTGTTAAAGTCTCTAATTAGACGATAAAATTTCCCATGGCTTATGCTTTAGCCATTAGTCTTTTAATTAGATGATTTGTGCATATGATTGTGAGAATTTAAATTTGGTAGACTAATAATCTATGCTTGGCTATGTACTTTATAAATTAAATTCCAATAAACAAGATGTCCCAAGACTTTGGCCAAAATGAAAATTGGAATTTGAAAATATTTATAGAAAAGAATTTCAAAAAAAAAAAAAGGGGGAAAGGTTAATTTTAGGATGGGCTTTAAGCCCATTTGGCCTAAGCTTGATGGGCCAAGTTAGTCGGCCCATTAAAGCCCACAAGTGGGCTGCCGTTGAGCAAGGGGGGGAGGGCCAAGAGTGGCCGGATGGCCCAAGCCCAAGAAGCCCAAACCCAATTCAAAATTTAGTAAGACAAGTGGCAAAGGAGAAGGCCATGCATTGGCCATGGTTAAGGCAAAGCAATCATTACTAATCATGAGAGTTTAGGGGTATAAGAAGGGGAGAGAGAGAAGGGTGGCCGGTCATTTGCTCACCCAAAGAGAGAGTGAGAGAGAGAGAGAGATCGTGCGAGAGGGAGGAGTGGCCGAGAGAGAGAGGAGAAGCCGAGGAGGGAGTCACCGTCGCTCGCCGTCCGTCCGCCCGCCTTGATCGCCGCCGTGTGTCGTCATCCGTTCGGTCTAGAGGCAAGTGGGAGTCCTCTAGCTTCTCTTGCATGCTTGTATGTTGTTTGCATGTCGAATTCTTGAGTGTTAGATGAGAAAAACCGAATCATGGATGAGTTGTGTGTTAATGGTGTGACTGTTCTTGCTCGGACCATGTGAGTCAGAATGTTGTTTGAGCTTGCATATGTGATTAGAGTCCGATTTTGGCTTCGATTTCTGAATCAAAGTTGTAGCTGACATCTTGTACTACAACATACTAAAATTTCGTGGAAAATGATGGAGATTTGAGGGGTTAAAGTCTCATCCTACGGAGACCTCAGATCTGAAAAGTTTTTACTAACCTCTTGCTGGATTCGTGATTGCATGTTGGTTTTTGTTGAGAAACTCACTTTGATTTCTGCATGAAAGTTGTAGGGAACATCTTAAACTACAACATAATCAAATTTGAAGCGAAAAGAACAAGTATAGCTTGGTAAATCGGCTAGATCTTGGAGACGATGATTCTGGTGATGTATTCCGAGACACCCGAGACTTCAAGGACCTAAATGGTGACCATATTCTGGTTATTTAACTTAGATCTCTTCATGAAACTTGTAGAGGATATCTTGATGTATAACATACCTAAATTTCAGAGAAAACGAAAGAGAATAGGTAGGTGAAATCTCAATATTTCGGAGGTGTGTACACTGGACGATGTGGTAACGGATCCAGAAGCTTCGTGAGGTCGTATAAAATAATCTAAAAAGAATATGGCTTGGAGTTCTGCATGAAAGTTGTACGAAACTGTATTGGCTATACCCCAGTAAAATTTCATAATTTTTGGAAGCCATATGTGTATTTTAATTGAATTTATTCGGAAACCGTGCATTCTGGTTTCATCCGAGAATCATAGGATGTTTTGTGAAAATTGTGAGATTTTGTAAAAATTCAATTTGGCCATGAATTTTGCATGTAATTATCATCCTATTTTTGTTTAATAATTGCTTGAATTTTTATAATTTTAGGAATTTATAGATATTAAATAAATAAATAAATAAAATAGATTATTTTATTTGCCATTAATTCCATTGAATTTAGTTATTATGTTGCATGTGTGGTGAAGTCTTAGTGCATGTATGACGTTGAATTGAGGTGCATGTGTGAATCCATGCCAAGTATGACTTGTTTGATGTCACGCCATATGCCATGTTAAATTGAGATTAAAATAATGGTAAACATGGATAATGTTAAATGAGGAGATTGTGGTGGTGGAGGATGATGCCCGGAATGTATAGAGATACATTGCCGGATGGCCCTGGGAGTTTCAGGATGCCCAGCCAGGGAGTGTAAATGCCGGAAGCCCTGTCGGAGGTTTCTGCCCGAAGAAAATGCCTCGTGATGCCAGATTGGATACGAGAAGTCCGGAATGTGGGGGGGGGGCGGAGCCCTGTCGGAGGTTTCTGCCCGAAGGGAATGCCTCGCGATGCCAGGATTGGGGTGCGAGATGCCCGGCCAGGGAGTGTAAATGCCGGAAGCCTTGTCGGAGGTTTCTGCCCGAAGGGAATGCCTCATGATGCCAGTTGGGATGCGAGATGCCCGGAATGTGGGGGGCCGGATGCCCAGTGGCCTGGGGTGGCTGAATGCCGTAAGCCCTGTCGGAGGTCTTTGCCCAAGGGGATGATGATGAAATTGATGATTTGAGAAATGGGTGATGTGGTGATCAAATTTAAAGATAAAGATGAAATTAACCCATGGCATGATATGCATGATGATATGCATGATGATATGCATGATGATGATAGTGATGATGATTTATGATATAGTATGATATGCATGATGATATGCATGACGATGATAGTGATGATGATATATGATATGGTATGACATGCATGATGATATGCATGATGATGATAGTGATGATGATGATATGTGGTTAGGCATGAACGATATGATGATGCCATGATGATGATAATGATGATGACATATGATGATATGATTTGCATGATGATAAGGCATGATGATGCATGATTGTATGCGCATGGCTTCAAGGTAAGTAACGCCTGCAATGCATGTATGACTTGTATGATGCATTGAGTTGTTATTGGATTCCTTATCTGCTGAGTGGTTGTACTCACCCCTTTTGGGAATAAACATTTCAGATTAGAAAGATGCCGCTTCCTACCGTCACGCGAGGCACCTTCTATGGCCTCCCATCGGATGTAGAAGTAGATTGTACGGAGATCGACTACGTCACTATCCCAGGACTGACATATGTGCGAGTGCGTGTGCTGATCATGTATGATGTGGGCCCGACCGGGGCCCAGTCATCCAGGAGTTTTTGTCCGTTCATGTCCGCCGAGACGGAGTGATTAGGGGATGTTGCCGCCACCACCACCCGACGCACCTGGATGGGTGTGATGGTTGCGTGAAGGGTAGAGAGCTGGTGTTTCTTTTTGGGAGTAGCCACTGCTGTTAGATGGAGGACGTCATGTGATTTTCTTTAGGGGTCGTAGTATCTTTTTGGGGTGTGGCCGAGTGTGGCTGAAAATCTTGGCCTTCTTTTGTTGTATCGACCCGTGAAAGATCCATCACGATAATATGTAAATAAAAGTGGCATGGCTTGTCTTTTAATCATAATGATTAGTGGTGTGTATTTGTATCATGGTTGGTAGGGGGAGAGATGGTGATGTTTGCTTCCGCTAATGAGTTGCGCTAGGACCGCTTTTAAAATATATATATATATATATATATATATATATATATATATATATGCTTGTGAATAACGACGCTTCTTCTAAATAAAATTAGAAGGGTAAATCAGGAGTGATTTTAGTGCTTGTGGCGACTGCCCGAAGGGTTCGGGGTATCACAGACGCGCTTTTTGGTATCAGAGCAAATGGCTATAGGTGGAGTGATAAGGAGCCTCATTTGGAAATTGAGGAACATGATGACAATGCACACCATAGGGTATAAAACGAAATAATTGAATAACGGATGATGAGAATTGACTCGTAGATCCCTAGTAGTTTACTTTGAATTGCCTTTAGGTACCAGTAACATGTATATGTTACTTATGTAGTAGTAGTAGCTGTTTTGAATGGAGGCGATGAGTCTCAGATTATTCTTGAGGCAATGCTTGGAAATTGCAGGAAAGTCATGGTGCGAGCTGGAAGTGCTCATCCATCGAGGGCTGAAGCCTCTGCTGCAAGGGTTGAACCCCGAATGGAAGACATCCTGCAGGCATTAGCCAATATTGGAAATCTGATGGAAAGGCAGGCGCAGCAATAGCCCGGAGCAGAACGCCATACTCAAGGACTAGTGGAGCAGTTTTTGAAGCTGAAGCCACTTAAGTTCAATGGAATGGGAAGTCCTGAGGAGGCGAAGCAATGGATTGATGGGATGGAATGAATTTTCCGGCTGTTGGACTGCACTGATGCTGAGAAAATAGTTTTAGCAGAGTACCAGTTGGAGGGAAATGCGAAGTTTTGGTGGAGAGCTTCGAAGGACATAATCTTTCCACCAGGTACTGATGTGAACTGGGAGGAGTTTGTGAGAGCTTTCAATAGGAAGCATTTTTCTGACTGTGCTAAGGATAGGAAGATTACTGAATTTGTTCAATTGGAACAAAAGGAGCTGACGGTAGACCAGTATGAGGCTAGATTTTCTGAACTGTCTATATATGCTCCTAGGCTAGTTGAGGATCAGGAAGAGAAGGCTAAGAGATTTTTGAAAGGACTGAAGACTGACATTAGAAAGCAATTGGTGCCATTGAACATAAGGGATTATAATGAGATCTATGAAAGGGCACAATTGGTGGAGGAGGAGCTGTTGAGAGAGCGATCAGAGTTTAAGAAACCGTTGAATTTTAATGATGTGAGAAGGGGTAAGAGACCCTATTCTGGTCAAGGACAGACCTGGAATGTGAAGAAGAAGAGTAACTTTGGAAATTTTGGGGGAGCAAGGAGTGGTCTGAATATAGGGAAAGCACCCTATCAGCCTGGTGTTTGTCAAAGGTGTAATGGGAGACATGGCCCAGGACCCTGCACTGGACGACCAAAATGTTTTGGTTGTGGACAAGTGGGTCATCTTAGGAGAAGTTGCCCACAAGAAAGGTCGCAAGTGAGTGTTGGCTCGGTGCGATAGGGATATCAGAGTGCTGTTAGGTCAAACCCACAAGGAAATCCTTAGAGACCACCTGCACAAGGAAGGGTGTATGCAATCACCCAGGAGGAAGTGGAAGCTTCCAAGAATGTTATCTCAGGTACGATCTTTATTAATGGTGAAAAGGCATATGCATTGTTTGATACGGGTGCAACGCATTCGTTTGTGTTTGAAAGATATAGACGTTTGAATAAGATAGAAGTTATGCCTCTTGAGACGCCTCTTTGTGTTTCCACACCTTTAAAGGATATGGTATTATCTACGCCGGTGTGTGGAAATTGTAAGATATCAATGGGAGGAAAAGATATGGAAATAGACTTGGTTGTAATGGCTATGTATGATTTTGACGTTATTATAGGAATGGACTGGCTTCGTAAGTTTCGGGCTAGAATGGATTGTTATAGAAGAGTGGTTCAATTCGTTTTACCTGATCAGTCTAGTTGTGAATTTTTAGGAGGTCAGACCCATCTTCCTGTAGCACTTATTTCAGCAACAGAAGCTTGTAAGTTACTTGACAAAGGATGTCAAGGGTACCTAGCCATAGTTAGAGATTATGCAAGGGAGGAACCTAAACTTGAGGAAGTTCGCATAGTTAACGAATTTCAAGATGTATTCCCTGAGGAATTGCCTGGATTGCCGCCAGAGCGGGAGATTGAATTTGAAATTGAATTAATGCCTGGAACAGGACCAATATCAAAAGCCCCATATAGGATGGCCTTAGTTGAATTGAAGGAATTGAAAGTACAACTACAGGAGTTGCTTGACAAGGGATTCATTAGACCAAGTGCTTCACCTTGGGGTGCACCGGTCTTGTTTGTGAAAAAGAAGGATGGATCGATGCGCTTGTGTATTGACTATAGGCAGTTGAACCAAGTGACCATTAAGAATAAGTACCCTTTGCCTAGAATTGATGACTTGTTTGACCAACTCCAGAGAAGTTTGGTCTTTTCTAAGATTGGCTTGAGGTCGGGATACCATCAGTTAAGAATTAAGAAGGAGGACATTCCTAAGACTGCGTTTAGGACTCGTTATGGACACTATGAGTTCCTTGTTATGCCATTTGGATTGACTAACGCACCGGCTGCATTTATGGATTTGATGAATAGAATATTCCAGCCTTATTTAGACCAGTTTGTGATTGTTTTTATTGATGATATTCTGGTATATTCGAAAGGGCTTAAAGAGCATGAGCAACATTTGAGAATAGTTTTGCAGACCCTGAGAGAGCATAAGCTGTATGCTAAATTTAGTAAGTGTGAATTCTGGCTGGACCAGATAATATTTCTAGGACATGTGGTGTCAGGAAAAGGAATTGCAGTAGACCCGACAAAAGTTGAAATGGTAGTAAATTAGCCAAGGCCAACGACACCCACTGAAGTGCGAAGTTTCTTAGGACTGGCTGGTTATTATAGAAGGTTCATTGAAGGATTTTCACGACTAGCAGGACCTTTAACTAAGTTAACTCGAAAGAATGTGAAATTTGAATGGAACGGAGAATGTGAAAGGAGTTTCCAGGAGCTCAAAAGGAGATTGACTACACCGCCAATTCTGACTATACCGACTGGACCTGATGGTTTTACAGTGTATAGTGATGCATCTCACAAAGGACTGGGATGTGTTTTGATGCAACATGGCAAAGTTGTAGCCTATGTATCCAGACAATTGAAACCCCATGAGCTAAATTACCCGATGCATGATTTAGAACTAGCAGCTATAGTGTTTGCCCTGAAGATATGGAGACACTATTTGTATGGGGAAAAGTTTGAAATTTATACATATCATAA
Source organism: Eucalyptus sideroxylon (assembly GCA_014182405.2). Lineage (NCBI taxonomy): Eukaryota > Viridiplantae > Streptophyta > Magnoliopsida > Myrtales > Myrtaceae > Eucalyptus > Eucalyptus sideroxylon. The sequence continues at coordinate 15,215,608 of CM024554.2, read as the reverse complement.
AAGTTTAAAGTATCTGTTCTCACAAAAGGAGTTGAACATGAGACAAAGGAGGTGGATGGAGTTGTTGAAGGATTATGACTGTGAGATAAGATATCATCCAGGGAAAGCGAATAGAGTAGCGGATGCTCTTAGTCGTAAGTTGGCAATGGAAATGGCCAGTTTGAGAATGGCAGAATGGGAATTGTTAGAATCTAGCAGACTCCGAATTTAAATTGGAAATGGATTGTCTTACTGGCATGCTTAGTGCATTAAGGATTGAGCCGGAGATTATCCAGAAAATTAAAATTCTGCAAGAATCTGACCCAGAGATTTTGAAAGTGAAGGATGCTGTATCTTTAGGGAAAAGACTAGAATTTCAAATCTCTGATGATGGAATAGTGAGATGTCAAGGACGACTTTGTGTTCCCGACAATGGAGAATTAAAGAAGGAAATTCTGTCGGAGGCACATAGGAGTAATTATAGTATCCACCTTGGTAGTACAAAGATGTACAGGAATTTACGTCAGCAATTTTGGTGGAACGATATGAAGGCAGATACGGCTAAGTACGTTTCTCAATGTTTGACGTGCCAGCAAGTAAAAGCGGAACATCGTAAACCCGCAGGACTTTTGAGACCATTAGACATTCCAGAATGGAAATGGGAACATATAACGATGGATTTTGTGCAAGGATTGCCAAGGACATCAAGTAGTCATGACTCAATTTGGGTTATAGTGGATCATTTGACTAAGTCAGCTCATTTCTTAGCGATTCGCATGGACTACCCAATGGACAAGTATGCGGACATGTATGTAAGTCAAGTGGTACGCTTACATGGTATTCCAGTGACCATTACTTCGGATCGGGATTCGAGGTTTACTTCGAATTTTTGGAGGAGTCTTCAAATTGCATTAGGGACTAAGCTTCAATTTAGTACTGCTTTTCATCCCCAGACAGATGGACAAACAGAAAGAGTAATCCAGATATTGGAGGATATGTTAAGGGCTTGTGTAATTGATTTCAAAAGAAATTGGGACGAAAGATTGCATTTGGTGGAGTTTGTCTATAACAATAACTTTCAGAAGAGTATAGGCATGGCTCCTTATGAGGCATTATATGGAAGGAGGTGTAGGACTCCTATCTGTTGGAATGAAGTAGGTGAAAGAAAATTGACAGGTCCTGAATTGGTGCAAGTTACCACTGAAGCTGTTGAAATTATCAGAGAAAGACTTAGAACAGCTCAGAATAGGCAGAAAGGCTACGCGGATAGGCGTAGAAGGCCTTTAGAATTTAGTGTAGGAGACCATGTATTCCTTAAGGTATCTCCAATGAAAGGGATATCTCGATTCGGGATGAAGGGTAAGTTAAGCCCTAGATTTGTTGGACCTTTTGAAATACTCGAGAGAATAGGAGATGTAGCTTATCGTTTAGCATTACCTCCTAAGTTAGAAAATCTGCATGATGTGTTTCATGTATCGATGTTGAGGAAGTACCAACCGGATCCTGGTCACATACTCGATCATGAAGCCATCAAAGTGGATGAGAAAGCAAGGTACATTGAAGAGCCTGTGCAGATACTAGATCGAAAGGAGCAAATTCTTAGGACCAAGAAGATCCCATTGGTCAACGTATTATGGCGACATCATGATATGGAGGAAGCCACATGGGAAAGTGAGGACCAAATGAAGGAAAAGTACCCCTATTTGTTTCAAGAAGGCGCGAGTGGTGTTTGAATTTTGAGGACGAAATTCTCTAAGGAGGGGAGAGTTGTGGCATCCCAAAATTCTATGATAAGCCATAAGGTGTGTTAAAGTCTCTAATTAGATGATAAAATTTCCCATGGCTTATGCTTTAGCCATTAGTCTTTTAATTAGATGATTTGTGCATATGATTGTGAGAATTTAAATTTGGTAGACTAATAATCTATGCTTGGCTATGTACTTTATAAGTTAAATTCCAATAAACAAGATGTCCCAAGACTTTGGCCAAAATGAAAATTGGAATTTGAATATATTTATAGAAAAGAATTTCAAAAAAAAAAAAAGGGGGAAAAAGGTTAATTTTTAGGATGGGCTTTAAGCCCATTTGGCCTAAGCTTGATGGGCCAAGTTAGTCGGCCCATTAAAGCCCACAAGTGGGCTGCCGTCGAGCAAGGGGGAGGGCCAAGAGTGGCCGGATGGCCCAAGCCCAAGAAGCCCAAACCCAATTCAAAATTTAGTAAGACAAGTGGCAAAGGAGAAGGCCATGCATTGGCCATGGTTAAGGCAAAGCAATCATTACTAATCATGAGATTTTAGGGGTATAAGAAGGGGAGAGAGAGAAGGGTGGCCGGTCATTCGCTCGCCCAAAGAGAGAGTGAGAGAGAGAGAGAGAGTTGTGCGAGAGAGAGAGATCGTGCGAGAGGGAGGAGCGGCCGAGAGAGAGAGGAGAAGCCGAGGAGGGAGTCGCCGTCACTCGCCGTCCGTCCGCCCGCCTTGATCGCCGCTGTGTGTCGTCGTCTGTTCGGTCTAGAGGCAAGTGGGAGTCCTCTAGCTTCTCTTGCATGCTTGTATGTTGTTTGCATGTCGAATTCTTGAGTGTTAGATGAGAAAAACCGAATCATGGATGAGTTGTGTGTTAATGGTGTGACTGTTCTTGCTCGGACCATGTGAGTCAGAATGTTGTTTGAGCTTGCATGTGTGATTAGAGTCCGATTTTGGCTTCGATTTCTGAATCAAAGTTGTAGCTGACATCTTGTACTACAACATACTAAAATTTCGTGGAAAATGATGGAGATTTGAGGGGTTAAAGTCTCATCCTACGGAGACCTCAGATCTGGAAAGTTTTTACTAACCTCTTGCTGGATTCGTGATTGCATGTTGGTTTTTGTTGAGAATATCACTTTTATTTCTTCATGAAAGTTGTAGGGAACATCTTAAATACAACATAATCAAATTTGAAGCAAAAAGAACAAGTATAGCTTGGTAAATCGGCTAGATCTTGGAGACGATGATTCTGGTGATGTATTCCGAGACACCCGAGACTTCAAGGACCTAAATGGTGACCATATTCTGGTTATTTAACTTAGATCTCTTCATGAAACTTGTAGAGGATATCTTGATGTATAACATACCTAAATTTCAGAGAAAACGAAAGAGAATAGGTAGGTGAAATCTCAATATTTCGGAGGTGTGTACACTGGACGATGTGGTAACGAATCCAGAAGCTTCGTGAGGTCGTATAAAATAATCTAAAAAGAATATGGCTTGGAGTTCTGCATGAAAGTTGTACGAAACTGTATTGGCTATACCCCAGTAAAATTTCATAATTTTTGGAAGCCATATGGGTATTTTAATTGAATTTATTCGGAAACCGTGCATTCTGGTTTCATCCGAGAATCATAGGATGTTTTGTGAAAATTGTGAGATTTTCTAAAAATTCAATTTGGCCATGAATTTTGCATGTAATTATCATCCTATTGGTTTGTTTAATAATTGCTTGAATTTTTATAATTTTGGGAATTTATAGATATTAAATAAATAAATAAATAAATAAAATAGATTATTTTATTGGCCATTAATTCCATTGAATTTATTTATTATGTTGCATATGTGGTGAAGTCTTAGTGCATGTATGACGTTGAATTGAGGTGCATGTGTGAATCCATGCCAAGTATGACTTGTTTGATGTCACGCCATATGCCATGTTAAATTGAGATTAAAATAATGGTAAACATGGATAATGTTAAATGAGGAGATTGTGGTGGTGGAGGATGATGCCTGGAATGTATAGAGATACATTGCCGGATGGCTCTGGGAGTTTCAGGATGCCCGGCCAGGGAGTGTAAATGCCGGAAGCCCTGTCGGAGGTTTCTGCCCGAAGAGAATGCCTCGTGATGCCAGATTGGATACGAGAAGTCCGGAATGTGGGGGCGGAGCCCGTTGGAGGTTTCTGCCCGAAGGGAATGCCTCGCGATGCTAGGATTGGGGTGCGAGATGCCCGGCTAGGGAGTGTAAATGCCGGAAGCCCTGTCGAAGGTTTCTGCCCAAAGGGAATGCCTCGTGATGCCAGTTGGGATGCGAGATGCCCGGAATGTGGGGGGCCGGATGCCCGATGGCCTGGGATGGCTGAATGCCGGAAGCCCTGTCGGAGGTCTTTGCCCGAGGGGATGATGATGAAATTGATGATTTGAGAAATGGGTGATGTGGTGATCAAATTTAAAGATAAAGATGAAATTAACCCATGGCATGATATGCATGATGATATGCATGATGATATGCATGATGATAATAGTGATGATGATATATGATATAGTATGATATGCATGATGATATGCATGACGATGATAGTGATGATGATATATGATATGGTATGACATGCATGATGATATGCATGATGATGATAGTGATGATGATGATATGTGGTTAGACATGAATGATATGATGATGCCATGATGATGACATATGATGATATGATTTGCATGATGATAAGGCATGATGATGCATGATTGTATGCGCATGGCTTCAAGGTAAGTAACGCCTGCAATGCATGTATGACTTGTATGATGCATTGAGTTGTTATTGAATTCCTTATCTGCTGAGTGGTTGTACTCACCCCTTTTGGGGATAAACATTTCAGATTAGAAAGATGCCGCTTCCTACCATCACGCGAAGCACCTTCTATGGCCTCCCATCGGATGTAGAAGTAGATTGTACGGAGATCGACTGCGTCACTATCCCTGGACTGACATATGTGCGAGTGCGTGTGCTGATCATGTATGATGTGGGCCTGACTGGGGGCCCAGTCATCCAGGAGTTTTTGTCCGTTCATGTCCGCCGAGACGGAGTGATTAGGGGGATGTTGCCGCCACCACCACCCGACGCACCTGGATGGGTGTGATGGTTGCGTAAAGGGTAGAGAGCTAGTGTTTCTTTTTGGGATTAGCCGCCGCTGTTAGATGGAGGACGTCATGTGATTTTCTTTAGGGGTCGTAGTATCTTTTGGGGTGTGGCCGAGTGTGGCTGAAAATCTTGGCCTTCTTTTTTGTTGTATCGACCCCCGAAAGATCCATCATGATAATATGTAAATAAAAGTGGCATGGCTTGTCTTTTAATCATAATGATTAGTGGTGTGTATTTGTATCATGGTTGGTAGGGGGAGAGATGGTGATGTTTGCTTCCGCTAATGAGTCGCGCTGGGACCGTTTTAAAAAAAATATATATATGCTTGTGAATAACGACGCTTCTTCTAAATAAAATTAGAAGGGTAAATCAGGAGTGATTTTAGTGCTTGTGGCGACTGCCCGAAGGGTTCGGGGTGTCACAGGGGTTGTGGCGGGTAAGCCTGCGCAGGATACCCTCCGTTAATCCAAGAGGGACCTGATTGAGTGGGGGAGCCTTTTAAGAACCTGCTCAGGTCCAATAAGAAGAGAAATACTAATTTAGTGTAATATGCTAAATTTTTATTAGTTTGCTCGTGTAATTAGATGGCTTCCCTACCCCCGAGGGGGTAGTGGCGGGTAAGCTGCGCAGATACCCTCCGTTAACCCAAGAGGGACTTGATTGAGTGGGGGAGCCTTTTAAGGACCTACTCAGGTCCAATAAGAAGAGAAATACTAATTTAGTGTAATATGCTAAATTTTTATTAGTTTGCTGGTGTAATTAAATGGTATGCCAAAAAAAAATGAGGATAGAAAGAATACGTAGGTGATGAGAATAGAATAGTGAAGAAAAAATTGTTAATGAAGAAGGAATGCCAGTTCCAATCAATTAGATTTGGAGCTGAAGGAATTTTAATTAGAAAAAGCTATACAATTTCAATATCTAATGGGACAAAATTCAAAGTTTAGAGGATTTGATAGGAAAAAAAAGCTCGAACTTAGGGATCAAGAGTATAGTTTTATCATATTAATGAAGCATACAGGCAATATGATACAAGTTCACTTACCCTTCAAATAAGAAAAAAACTGAGATCTCATCACTTAGCCAATAACATGCATGAGCATGAACTCAAAGAAGAGAGAGATAGAGATATTAGCATGATTTCAAAGACCACTTGATGCATGTAGGAAGCCGTATCTAGTGAATTGCATTTGTCACGCCCCGATCCTCGGGCACGCACACATCCTTCTCTTGGTCGATTTTAATATGTGATATCTTAGGACTATATATCGCCGACCCTTTCTTTTATTAAGCACATGCGGAAGCAATTATAAATCCCCAAACAATAAAACAATGGGATAGAAAAGCAGGGCCATATTTTTCATATTGAAACTTATAACCAAACTTTTATACAAAACACAAACCAGAGTACTTCACAACTTTTTACTCTATTTCTATTCACATCAAATTAGAGATCTCAAAAAAAGATAGAATTTCAGCCATCCGGGCTGTACTCAAGACCCTTCTCAGGATTATCTTCTTCTCCCAAAAATCTTTTTCCTTAAGTTTCATCGCAGAGTACTCCTTCTCAGATTCCTCCTCAGCTCCTCAATGGGGTCCTGAAATGATTTCCCCAAACCGGGATGAGACTACGTCTCAGCAAGTTCTACCCCACTAAGGCTCGATTAGTAAACTATTATACTATAGGCTGCCTATACACGCACAGGACAGAAGACGTACCTTGGCATTAGTCTCAACTTGCAATTCAAGGTTATATACCGATACTTCATATATCTCAATGCACAACCAGTCAAATCACAGTTCAATCGACTTAGTCGATTACATGTCAGTCGGACCATTTCTAGGTCGATTCGATTATTCCATCTCCATCCCCAATTACAAATCACGATCCTCAGATCACATCTTAAGCATAGGTGGAAGACATAGTCCCACTCGACAACATTCAATATTCAATGGCTTTACGGTCCCACTCGACCACTCTCGATATTCAATGGCTTTATGGTCCCACTCAACTACTCTCGATATTCAATGGCTTTACGGTCCCACTCGACCACTCTCGATATTCAATGGCTTTACGGTCCCACTCGACCACTCTCGATATTCAATGGCTTTATGGTCCCACTCAACCACTCTCGAAATTCAATGGCTTTACGGTCCCACTCGACCACTTTCGATAGTCAATCAATATTCAACGATTTCTCAATGAAATAATTAACCACAACCATTTAGGAATATATCCTAAATTCCACATTCAATTCAATTTGGCACAATTCAAAGCTCAAATAAATAAACGGACTATGCCACGACAATCAGCACGAGATCACAGTTGTCGGCCATCTCAATCTTAATTTCCGAAAAATAATTAATTAATAATTACTTAATAAATATTAAAAATTATGTTTAGCTCAAAATAAGGCCCAATTAAATAAACGGACTGCACCACAATCACCATCATAAATTTCTGGTTACGGGCCATCCCAGTTGAATTTTCGGAAAATAAATAAATAATTAATTAATTTCGAAAATTAAATAATTAATATTAAAAATTCAATTTAGCTCAAAATAAAGCCCGATTAAACAGACGGACTTCACCAAGATCATCAGCGTAATATTCCGGTCACGGGCATCCCAGTTGAATTTTCGTAAAATAAATAAATAATTAATTTAATTCCGAAAATTAATATTTAAATACCAAAAATTCCACTTAGGCCTGAAAAGCCTAATTGAAGCCCACTAAGGGTCAGGAAAAATCCTGAGACACTTCCAATAAATAGTAGACCATGTCTACTTGCTAATTGCACAATCAATTTGTCTAATTTGCATCACAATTAACTAATAATCAATAATCTATTCTAATCTAACCACCTAATTACATTTAATTAAACATAACCAACCCCTAAGCATAATTAGCAAACTAAGCAGGGATTAGTGAGATTACTCACCAAATCGCGCGCAAATCGGATCAATCCGACGGGGTGACGCGAGGAACGATTCTTCCCAAAGCACGGCTCGGGTTCGGGGCCCGCACCACTGGAAACCCATTTCGTGGGTTGCGGTTCAAGGCTTGCCAGAGCTAATCCGGCGGCTAGGGCGGCGAGGGGAGGCCGGCGGAGGGCGAGGGGGACGCCGGGGAGGTCCAACGGGGTCGAACGGCGGTCGGAGGCATCGGGCCGAGCTGGACAGCAGCTGGAATCGCACGGGGGAGGACTGGGTGCGAGGGGACGAACGTGGGGGCGCGCGGATGGCGGAACGGCGGCAAGTGGTGGGCATCCGGGCGGCGGTGTGGGCGGCGACGGCTTCGGCGAGCTCTTCCGATCTTCTTCAGCTTCTGTTTCCGTTCGTTTGCACGGAGAAGAAGGAAGAAGAAAGAGTGACGAGAGAGAGAGAGGGATGAGAGATGAGAGAGAGATTTGACTAGTCAAAAAAAGGAATAAAATAAAAGAAAGCAAAGTGGAAGACAGCAAGGGGCGATTGGTGGGGAGGGTTTTCGCACGAGGGGGAGGGGAGGAGAGAGAAGAGAGAGAAAAGAAAGAGAGAAAAGGGAGAGAGAGAGAGAAAGAAAAAGAATAATACTATTCTAAATTTTCTTTTCTCTTTCCATTTCCCTTTCTAATTTCTTCCGGTCTTCGATTTTTCCTCCGATAATTTCTTTCTTGAAATTTCAGACTCGTCGATAATTTGACGGACGATGAGACGAGGTCCTAAAAATGAATTGTGACACGCTCGGATATTCGATTCCCAAAACAGAATTAAATTTCATGATTAAAATCGACCGAACGTGATTTTAGTCCAATCCAACAAATTAGGTAGCTTTTAGGGATTTTACCGCGGATATATCCCTTAATGGCTTCACCCAATAGGTTAATTAACTCATGAGTGATCAACTCAGAGAAAAATGGCCATAGGCACGTCGACGAAATGTCCATTTCACTTTATCGAAATGGGGTCGAATTACAGGATGTCACAGCATTAGTGTCTCTTCTTTCGCACTTTATATACTAGGTTATGTTATAGGTTACCATGTTCAATGTACTTCCCCTTAAAGTCCAAAAGAAGAAAAATGATTAATATTGCTTGAGAAAGTTGTTATATGGAGTTAACACAATGTACTATGCTGATAACATATTAAGAGATAATGTGATTCATATTGAATCTAATTGAAAAACAAAAACTTTTCACACGCTTTTTGCATATTATGATTGATTCTATCTATTGAGTCATCTCAAGGACATACAATTTTTTTTCTTTTTTGGATTGCAAAATGATTTTGATATATTAAAAAAATTATTTAAGAAGACCCTTGACAATAGAAATCAAGTTATGTATGTGACTAGCTCTGAGATTAAAAAAATAGCCATATCAATAAAGTCTCATAAATTAACGGAAAATTGACAAAATATACTACAAAGCCCGTCTTGATAATTATCCAATACTCGCGTAAAATTCCTTGATAAATTATGCCAATCACCTATCCAGAGATAATGTGATTCACATTGGATCCAACTAAAAAACACAAGTTTTACGTAATTTTCGTACATTATAATTGATTTTGTCTCACATGTCATCAAAAGGACATTCGATATTTTTTTTCACTGATTTCCAAACCTCAAATATTTCCTGCATGTATGAGCAATTCCTTGTGGAGTTTATAAGCCAACCTCCCTTCGCCACTTCTCTTACATACAGCACACAGAACCTAAAACATAGATGGAACCACATAAGCATTTTAGCCATTCACACGAGTTGAGAAAATTACAAGACCGTTACAAGCAAGGCAATTATTGATGATCCAGTTAGTCAATGAAAGGTGAAACGGCATTGGCCTTACTTGGTTTTCTTCATTATTTATCAATTGCGTCCTTTATCGTATAATCTATATTTCAATCCCTGCATTGCCGAGCAGTTTAGCGGGGGCAATGACTGTAGCCTTTTCCGCGCATTTAGAATCTTGATTTTCAGTTCTCAAAAACATAACACTATTAACTATACATGTAAGTAAGTCTATTTCACAATTTTATTATCACCTTTACTTTCATTTGTCAATTATAATACATATCTTTTTTTATAAATTATACATTTGTAATGTCCCATTTTATCCTATTGAAATATCGTTTATTATTGTTAAAATTGAAAGAAATGCGTGTAAATAAAACAGAGCTAAATGTCTACTTTGGTGAAGAAGAATATATTTCAAAATACTACCTTTTAGATCCATGTTGTATCGGCACTGAGCTTGTCATATTGATATGCAAGTTGTATTTTACATCTTGAATACTAATAGGTGAATCACTAATTAATAAAGACAAAGTCCTCACTATTATATTTTGATCTTTAACTTTTTAATATAGTCACATTGTTATTTAAAAAAAATGGAATTATAAAAAAAATCGGTATATATCTAATCCTAAAAGTATATAGGTAGCCAAAAAAATAAACAAGTTGTTATTGGCAAATAATATTAAATTGAATAAGTGTGATATTTCAAGTCAAGTCAAGGAAACGATCCTTCTTCTTCTCCTCCTTCTTCTTCTTCTGATAGGGCGTAATCAAGATAGTTCACATGGAAAAGGTCATGGGAACATCAATCAATTTTATCTGCCCTATCTTTTGTTTGCTCTTATTTCCCTAGAGTCAAGGAATTATAAACAGAGACCCAATCAAGTAAAGTCATAATATTGAATTTTAGCTAATTATTAGAGACACACCACATGTCCTTAATTGATTTGATTGGTTACGTGCCCATGCCTATGGGGGAAGATGATCCTAATCCGAGGGAGGGTGTTCGGCATTATACTTTCCAAAAGCAAATGTATAGAAAACGGCCATAAAAAGAAGGTGGGAATTCGATGTTGTTCACATGTAAGAAAGCAATTATGCAAATCACATCAAAGTGCATGGCAAGCCAACTTTCCCTCCCATGCTGACCAAATTCTCTCCATGTATAGACCCATTCAATTGTAATTGGACTTACTTCCTTTAATTAACTTCCAATTATTCTTTAATTAGTCATGACAACCATGAAAAAATAGTTCTAGGGTCTTTAAATCTTTTTGGTGTGATGTAACTAAAAAGAAATTATTTTTTTTTAGCAATCACCTAAGACCAATTAGAAATAGACAAACCAAAAATGAACAATGAACATGTTGGAAGTAAGACTATAATTAGGAAATAATTAAGATTCGCATCACACGACATGATCTTTATCAAAGGGGAATCAAACAAGAATGGCATGAAACGGCAATGTGATTGGGTGACGTAGGACAAAGAAAGACGTGAGATTACTTTATGTCCTTTGTACTATGCATTCTTTAGGCAAAGTCTTGGTCAACAAATTTGAAATTTAGCCTATGTTTGTTTTATAAAAAATAAATAATTTGAAAAATACTTTCCAAAAACCGATAGCTTGTGTCGCTTACAAAACTAAGTAACGAAAAATATTTTCATTGCCCATGAAAATGTTTAGACAAAATTTTTGTTAATAATGAAAATATTTTCCATTAACAATTTCTTTTAGTGATACAAGCGATCATTCATAAAAATAAGTTTTCCGATTCATTTGTTTTCCGCGAAAAAAATAAATATTCAAATGAATTAGATTCCTACGAGTCATTATATAGAGTTGTAGATATCACCCTCTAAACTGTAGAATTTGTAAGAAGAGAAATACTAGTTAAGTGTAATATGCTAAAATTTTATTAATGTGTTCATAGTAATTAAATGGTATGCCAAAAAAAACTGAGGAGAAAAAGAATACGTAGGCAAATGTCAAATCTCATATTAATTATGAAATATTGAGTTCGAGTCATGACCTTTCGATGCATCTATAAGTATACGAGAATATCATGCCAAATATTTTTCTATGACATGGCTTCAAGGTGATCTAAGTGTGACTTTTGCTTGGGGCTGTCACGTTCAATAGTACTTGAAAAACTATCTCCTTAACATGAATAAAAGACTTATTAGATATTTTTCCACATATTTGAAAATTGAGTTTTTTTCTTTTCTCTCTTTTTTGTCCTATTCTTTCCTTCTATTTTTCATTTCTTCCCTTTGCCGTTTGTCGAGGTCTCAGCGATGGCTTGTGAAGACATGGCAAAGTGCTGCAACACCATCGCCTAACTCGGCCGACGGCAATCTGAGACCATTGCCCAAATCTGCCCAAGGACATCACAACCATTGCCTATAGCTGCGACCTTTACGGGTTCCAAGTCCCTGACAACAGGCACAGGGAAAATGATGAACACTATAATGAAAAATTAGGGGAAAAAAAGAAAAAAAAAATCTAAAATTTTTTTTAAAAATCAAAACGACATCATTTTATTTAAAAAATTGTCTGCGTGAGCCACCAATCACGTCATGTAAGATGGAAAATACTAATTAGACCATCATATCAATGATTTTTTTAGGATAGAAAGATCAAAAGAGAACAAAGAAAAATGTGAAAGTTCAGGAATAAAATTTGTCAGTTCCAATTAATTAGATCCAGAGTTGAAAAGACTCAATTAAAGAAGTTATGCAAGTTCAATTGATTGGAAAAAAAAAATGCTCAAATTCAAGGACCAAAAGTAGTTTTATTATTTTAATAGGCTCACGTTATTTCCATCTCTTTGTTGGCTTTTGACACTCTGTTACATTGAATTAACTATATCATCTTTTGTGGGACTTGCTTTTATTTTAAGATGATTTCTTATCTTTTCTAAAGACGAAACTACCCATATTTCATTCAAACAACATTTATTAAGATTAACTATAGGGTCCAATCTTTTATTATTATTATTATTATTATTATTATTATTATTATTATTATTATTATTATTATTATTATTATTTTGGTTTTTTCCTTTTCTTTCTCTATTTGGAACTAAGTTGGTGTATCTCTTTTCCAAAAACTAGTTTATTTGGTAAATAGCTAACTAAATATTGTGCACGGACCCCAAAAAAAAAGCTAAATTTTTTGTTTCTGAGAGAACCAATTAATTATTTTGTTAATGACTTGCATATTTCTTTATTTTTTGTACTACTATTAGTTAAAAAATAACTGAACACAGGACAATCTTTGAGTAAATTGTATCTAATGCATACATCAGCCACTTTTTTCAATCTTTGAGTAAATTCTTTGTGCATATTATTGTTTGGCTCGAATTGAATTCAAATTTTGGTGCAAACAATTATATACTCAGTAATGTCATAAATTGCCATGTTTAATGCACTTCCCCCTGAACGACGGGGACACATCTTCCTACCACTGCTTGATCTGCCATTATGACCTCCACCTGGGGTGTGCCGACTTGGCGGCAACAGTGAAGCATGAGGACCACGAGCACCCTCCCGCATCATATTATTCCTAACGCAATAGCGGAGCCTGATCAACAACAGGTACCGGGGAAGCATCGCTGAGGGTTGCTGGCATTACTATTGCACGGACTATGATTACCGCCCGCACTTTTTCTGTGTGGAGCCTGAAGCAGTGGAAGCATCGGAGTATGACGGAGGAGACGAGACTGAAGATACAGGACTTACGATGATGAAGCTTCAGCACCAAATGAAAATGCAGTCCATGCTTGCTAGTATGGTCTCCTCTTCCATCAACCTAGCGTTGTGAGCCCAGGCCTCTCACCCCAAGGTGTGCCCTGCGCAATTTAATTCCGCTTCTTGAATTTTCTTAAATTTCAAGTTCATGGTTTGTTAGGGTTGTTATCATTTCATGTGCAGTTATCATAAACACATTTAGTGATTAGGTCACAGTGTTCTTAATTACATCCTTCGCAATTTGATAATTCAGACATTTGCTCTATGTCATCGTGATCCCTGGGTTTCCTATTTTAGCTCCCGTTTTCACTTCTACAAAATTATGAAATGATTTTGACATCATGAAGAATCTATTTAAGATCCTTAACATGTGAGGATCAAGTTATGTACGTGACCAGCTCTAAGACTAAAGAAACAACAGTAGAGAAAGTTGGGCAGAAGTCCAGCAAAGACAAGTGCCATAACTTGGCACGCCGGGGACACTTAAGTGCCATAACTTCAAAACGGTACACTTAAGTACCACCACTTTTTTTCGAGTGGGACACTTAAGTGCCACCTTCGCGACCCTTGCCGGAAATCCTACGTGGCAATATTTTATTATTATTTTTGCGTACGTGGCTCGCCGGAGCTCCAAATCAGCATAAAAATTAAAAAAAATTAAAAAATAAACAAAATTTTAAAAATTTTAATTTTAAAAAATTTAAAAATAAAAAAAAATAAGAAAATTTTAAAAATTTAAAAATAAAAATAATTTAAAAAATTTAAAAAAAAAAAAAGGGGGAGGAGGTCGAACGGGCGGCCGAGGGCGAGCCCTTGCCGCCGCCGCCCCCGCCGTCGCCGGGAAGGGCCGGCGACGGAGGGGGAGGGTCGGCCGGGGTCGCCGACCCCGGCCGGCCGACGGCGAGGACTGCGAGCCCTCGCCGGATCGCGGCGAGGGCCGCGACCTCGCCCAGATCGGGCGAGGGCCCGCGAGCCTCGGCCTCGGCCGGGCCCGCGACCGGCCGACTCTCCCCACTCTATCACCGGCCCTTCCGGCGGCGGCGGGGAGGCGGCGAGGGCCCTGCGAGCCCTCGCCCAGATCCGGGCGAGGGTCGCGACCCTCGCCGCGATCCGGCGAGGGCTCGCAGCCCTCGTCGTCGGTCGGCCGGGGCCGGCGACCCCGGCCGACCCTCCCCCTCCGTCGCCGGCCCTTCCCGGCGACGAGGGGAGGCGGCGGCGGCGAGGGCTCGGCCCTCACCGCCTGTTCGACCTCCCCCCTTTTTTTTTTTTTTAATTTTCTTAATTTTTTAAAACTTTTAAATTTTTCTTAATTTTTAAATTTTTTTAAATTTTTCTTATTTTTTTAATTTTTTGAATACTATAATTTAATTAATTTTTATATTATTATTTACACGTAAACACGAAACGGCGTCGTTTTTGCATTTTCTCCGCCACGTCAGCGTGCAAAACGACGCCATTTTGGACTAAACTCGCCGGAAAATTGCCACGTCAGCCATTTGGCTGGATTTTCGCCGGAGTGGCACTTAAGTGTCCCATTTTACTCCGATGATGGCACTTAAGTGTACCATTTTAAAGTTATGGCACTTAAGTGTTCCGGCGTGCCAAGTTATAGCACTCCAGGTGTCCTCACCTCCAGAAAATTGATAGAATGTACTATCAAGCTCTACTTAAAAATTTCCCAATAGTTTGGTGAAATTCCTGCTGAGCACATGGATCAATTTGCATATTTGATCTCCAAATTTTTCAACAATCACAGCAGGATAAGAAAACATTCATTCACAGAGCCATTGTTGAGAATGCACAATAAACTTAACCAAATCACTACAGAAAAAAAGAATGCCCACTGAGAAGGAGAAGATCATGTCCAGTTTTGGCTTAGGCCAAGAGTAAACCCTAGGAGCCACGAACCCAGAGCCAATCTTAGATTGGAGCAAGCACAACTTCTAACAGAATTAAAGGAAAATACATGAGCAATCACAGATGACTGGCTGAAAGTGCACGGCGATGATCATTGATATGAAGAAATGCAAGTCGATGCATGCACAGCTGGCCAAGCAAAAAGAACCATGTGTATCAACCAAAATATTCCGATTCAAAGGGAGAGCTGTCATTACACCTGAAGGAGAAACTTATCCAGGAAACCTAACAAGATAGCAGCACCGTGCACATGGAGGAGACAGCAACCATCAATCTTCCACTGAAGGTGGTGATACAATACTGGAGATCGCTAGGAAGAAGACAATGCAAATCAAATTGCCATGCTCACCAAAGCTTCCAAAAGATCTCCACGTTTTACCGAGAAAGGAACTCCTCCATCAGTACAGTGCGTGGACGGTGAGACGGAATTTTACTGAATTAATTGCATATTGGAATAGCTTCTTGAGGCCATAAGGACTTTTCAGAATTTTTAAGACTAATACCTCGTCCTATGACATGAAAGTAACAGGACCGTGTATCAAAACACCACAAACAGCCAAGAATACTGCCAAAAGCTTAGCAGAGTTAATATAGTGCAGACTATGGACAGGAAGCTCACATACTAAATGTGTATAAGAAAAGATAGCATTTACCCACCTAACTCCTCTTCAAAAAGTTAAGACTTTTGAAAAATCGTAGCCAAAAGAGGCATCCATCTCTAAGGCAACTTCTCTTTTGCAAAGAGAGAATGCATTATTTCCACAGGTGAATCTCTTGCCCTATCCTCAAAAGAGCCATCTAGACACCAGAAAGCTGTCCACACTCCACAGTCGCAAATGCCAATGAAGAAGTCAACCAAGATCAATCTCAGATGCATTTGCAATTGCTAAAGCTTGTAAGCAAAAGAGAATCCACTACCCATCGTAGCCTTGACAGAGTAAGGCCAAATTTGATTGTTTAAGTCAAGCAAGCAATGTCATCAGACCAAAATATCAAAATGAGCATTCATGGACATTAAATAGTTGAATCTTTTAGCCAAAGTTCGCACATCAAAAGACTGATCAAGCAGATTTGTCCACCCAGAGAACAATAAAGGAGAGATGCAACATAAGGGACTTTGGCTCCAGCAAGTAACAGCAGTACCTCCAATTGCGCTGCTACAAGCACAAAATATCTTTCAATCAGCAGAGCATCAACTGCTTTAATATATCTGAAAAAAAAAAAACTGTGTGTATACCTATCAGGAATATTCTTTCTCCCCCAAACGGAAGTTTCCTGTACCACGATGTTCATAGGGACCAGAACAGTCCTGATTTAGCAGTCATTTCCTGATCCTCCTCGAGTACCACTATCCCTATTAGGGCCACGATCACAACTACAATCACCATCTTGGTCTCTACCTGAACCTTGAGGCTGAACTTTTTCCCCAATGATATTTCTCCCATCCAAGTCCATCCCATTCATAGCCTCAATAGCCTCATCCATTGCTTGCTTCTCACCAAAAGTCACAAAACCAAATCCATGAGAGCGTTCAGAGAACTTGTCAACCACCCCCAGCATTAAAAATATTCTTCTCGGAGTTAGTTTGTATTATATGACAGGGAAAATTACAGACATAAAAACTCGTACTTCCAACTAGCAGATGGAGTCTTCGACACAGACAATCTGTGATAAAAGGTACATTATATGCGGCAATGACATCCACGGACGTCAGCCACACCCCATTCAACTGCAACAAGCAGATGGTGAATAAAACCGCTTACCTCAAGGGTTAGACTAAAAGCCACAATTTGTCAAGTGTTTTGTAAGATTTACGCTGGCAGCAGATACTTGAGGCTGTCCAATGCTAAAGCAGAAAAAAAGAGAAAACATGCTGGGTTCAAATCATATTCAGAAGGTGGCAGGTCTAACACTTGGTTTAATTCAAGTCGATGACGATTCTTTTCATACGAAAGATGGCATACAAGAAAGACAAAAGCAGAGTGGCAAACTCACTTGATTTTCCAAAATTCTCTTCATACCCGCTGCACATTCCCCACAAGTCATTCCCTGCAGAGACGAAACAGAGACACTCAAGTGGCCGCACACTGAAAAAAGAAACATGATACGCACCGCGTAATAACATCTTCAGCATTATAATGCAGGGAAAGTTGGACAAGCATCGACAAAATCGAAGCTTTAGCTCGTACATTCACATAGAGAGAGGGGCTTACTCCGACGTCGAGAATTATCACATCAGAGGAGACACCTGAGGCTTCCTCGGCTCCATCCACCACCGATTTCACCTTCCAATCCTCACCGTCGACTCCGCCTCCTCCGCCGCCGCTGCGTCCGCCGAAGGCGCCGAGAGAAGCGAAACGCCCCGCAAGCGGAACCTCTCGGGAGCCCGGGGAAACGGAGACGGCTCAGCGAGGCTCGGGCTGCGGGTGCGATTGGCGTAGATGCAGCGGAGCCTGTGGGCGATGAGCCGAGAGGGGAGGCATCGGCGATGCAGCGACTGGGAGACGAAGGGGTTGAGTATTTGTGGCGGCTCTACAGGCAACTTAAGACATCCATGGTTTGGATTCCAAATTGATTATACATTCATTTACCACTCACGGGAGTGTTTTCCAGGGTGTATTAACGAGGTATTGTATTAATTTTGCCCGATATGGCTCGGCTATTTTGCTTTCCATACTTTATATGCTTTATTATCGATTAATTTGCTTGAGTATTTGTGCATGGACATCTAGAACCATGTTAAGGAGTAAAATGAAAATATTACATAACGTGTTACGTAAATAAGAAAAGCTAGCAAAAAGGCATTAGATTATTCTAGCATAACCAAGTACTAAAACTTGTGAAAATCTGTGTTCAAAAGAGTAAGATGGACTCCAAAACTATTAACCAGCCCAAAAAAAGTTATCGGCTACTCTAGAGTAAATCAAATTCAATAATCAGATGAGAAAATCAAGTTGAAATTAGTAGGATTTGGGAAGCCTATGGCAAGTGCTAATACCACCTCGCAAGGAGAGCCTTTGTGTGTGCTTACTGCTTAGTGATCCGTCAAACCTCCTCAGGGCATCTTATAGCCTTCGGGAGGGTTCCAAACTTCCGAACAACGTGCGCAAAATATTCTTGATTTTATAGAACTTTGAATCTTGGGCTATGAGTGTATTATAAGTTTGCATGCATCTTACTCAACTACTAGAAGATATGTACATTATAACTTTGGATTAAGTGCTACTACATCAATTGAATAGTAGGGGTGTGCATGGTTTGGGCGGGCGGTTCCCAACCTAGAACCGAGAATCGCCCGCAAATAACTGGTTCCGAAAAATTGGAGCCGGGAACACCCGCTAGTTGCATGAATCCACCCGGGAACTGAACCGCCGGTCCAATCCAATTCTCAAGTGGATCTATAGAATTAGTCCAACCTTCACGCCTTCCCCTTTTCGCCTTCAACTAGTTGCAACCCTCACTCCGTTTCCATCTTAGCCACCACCACCATCTTAGCCACTGCCTCCGTCGTCTCCCACTCCTCCCTCGAGACTGACAATGAGGAGCATAATGGGGACAATGAGCCGTTCTTAGACCTAGAGTTCGGCCGTCCCCGAAGATGAGGATGATGGAGAGAAGCTTGAGGAGGGGGAGGAGAAAGAGGGGAGGTGGAAGCAGGACGAGACCAACAACGAAGAGGATGATAGTGACAATGAATGTGGAGGTGGCAACGACGTGGGGAGAAAGTTCAAGTTTGAGGGAGGAAAAGAGAATTAACTCACTGTTTTGCCGAGTTCAGACTAGAACTCAAAGGGAGATGAGTAGATCTAAAGGTGAATCGGAGAGGAAGAGGGAGCTCGGGGAGATTTTGAATTGAGAGAGACGAGATGAAGTAGGAGAGTAGTGAATTGAGACAAGATGGTGATTGGAGCCCTAAAATTTACATTTGCTAATTTCAAAATTTTTTAATATTAAAAATTAATATATTATATAATATAACCGGTCCGGTCCGGGTTGACAGGTGGACAGATCCACCCATGGAACCGGAAACTGGATTGGTACCTACCAGTTCCCATAAATTGTAACTAGGAACCGGATCGGTTCCCTTAACAACCACCGGTTCCGGGCGGTTCCGGTCTGGTTCCGGCGGTCCGAGCAGGTCTCGGTTCTTTTGCACACCTTTATTAAATAGTTTATTTACTCAACTTTCGTTTGTTTATACTAGGAATAATGATTGCGCGTGAGTATGGTCGTGAATTCACTGCTTCTTGACATTATTTTGTTCCCATATTTCTGGGCCTTATGAATCTGAGTGATGATGGGCTTGATCGATTTTGGCTTTGGTCGCTAATTTGGAAGAAATAAGCATTTAGATGCAACAATGGTTGCTAAAAATAAACGATCAAATAATAAGATAAATAGAATGAAGAAATAACTCATACACTAGATTTACTCTAGCATGAGAGCAGCACAGGTGTAGATCAAGCAATAAAATAGAAATTACAATAACACTTGAGTCAATCAAGTATTCTAACTATTTCCAGCCTCTAACTATATCAAATGACTCACAAAATAATATTTTAATCTCATAAAGGAATTCACCAATTTTATCCACCAGAATTAATTAGCTTCAACAATCTTAGATTGCTTGATGGTGTAATTCACGAAAAAGCCATCTCCTTCATACTCTTCACAACAGAAGACCATATATATATATATATATATATATATATATATATATATATATATATATTAAAGAATATGATCCAAAATAGAAAACTTATTCAAATTAGGAAACTCTTATTCGGATCAAATTTTCTTCGCATAATAACCTTTTGATGGTAAGCTAAGTTTTGTACAATTAAGGAATAATAATTCTTTAATTTTCTTTGCAAGCAGAGGAAACAACCATAGCCAATTTATACTTAAGTAGGTCTATTTCACAATTTAAGCAAGTACATCTATTTAAAAAGTCTGATAATCAACTTTACTTCCAAATATCAATTATAATGCCTTTTCCATAAATTACGATGTCATGATAAATATAGTTTGTTTCTCCACACAATATTAAGAAGATTATAACATTTTCTCGTGAAAATTTCTAAAATGAAATTCACGGAGGAAAACTGTGTTCTAAAACAACCCGTGAGAGCTGATTAGGCGATGTGACATTTAAGTATGTCATTGTGCTTGTACTTTCTGTGACGGTAGTGGCTAAGTAGAACGGTGGTTGATATGTGCCAGTAGAACATATGAGAGATCTTTGAAAATCGTGTTGATTCAATGGGGAACTAGTGGAACATGATGGATTGGGGATGGAGGAAAATCTAAACTGTGTCATGGGTTGACATTAAGGATGTATTTGTTTCACTAAAATTTTATGATAAAGAAAAATATTTGTTATGAAAATCATTTTCAAAGAAAATAGTTAATTTTCATTTGTTTAGTCGTCTGGGGAAAGTGATTTCCATCTTATCAGAAAAAGAAATCCTTTTCCTCCTATCTAAAATTGTTGTTTTCAGTTTTTGGAAAACATTTACGCTAGATCGATTAATTTTCTATCATACAAATGCCGCAAGTCAGGAAATAACTTTTCAAAAACAGTTTTTTTTTTTTTTTCAAACAAATGGAATTTACAAGTGGAGTTTGCTTCTAATGTAGATTCGGAGGTGATTATGCTCGGTTTTTGGGGAACGTGCATGACTGGCGACCACAAACCACCTTTTTGCACAGATTTGGTGAGAAGGAATGCGACCTCCAAAATGGGCATTTCCTTAAAGGATGGGTGCCTTGCCCCATCTTGTTACATTATTGTCTCTAACTTACCTTCCCCTGAAGACATTGCTATCTGTCTCCTTCATTAATAAGAAAACAAAAGTGAGAGGTACCAAAGGAATTTAAATCCTACTTCCCTTGTGGATTGTTCTAGCTAAAAGTGTCATGTGTAATGTGGCCTATTATGTGGTTGAATATGGTTTTTCATTTTTGAAATTTAAAATAGTTCTTACACTGAGAAGAGAGCAAAATCTACCATGGTGAAAGAGAATTTACTTAAAAAGATATTTCTTTTTAGACTCATATTAATACGGAAAGTAAATTTTACATCTTCATAGTTCTAGATGAATCATTTATTAATAACAGAGTCCGCATTCTCATATTATAACCATGTGATTGTATTGAATATCGCGGATATACAGCTGGCTAAAAAAGTAAACAAGCCGCAATTGGCAAATGCGCTTAATTGAAGAAGTGCGAGAATTCAAGTCTAGTCAACCCTATTCGTCTTCTTTCGGTAGTGGCATACAATTGAAGTGGTTAAAGGAAGAAGATAAGGCAGTTGAAGAGTTTCAAAAGCAACTTAATGTGGCCCTTGAATTTTTTACCAATAGAAATTGTCGTAGTGATCGATAAAACATTATTTTGAATTAAGTTGTCCAGTGCCATATAGGACAGTTGACGATGATTAAACGTCATGCTAGCAATTTTCTCAACAGCAATCAACCAAAATAATTACAATAGAATTTCACGCTAACATTTAAGACTACATTCAGAAAATTAAAGAAGTTATGACTGAATTGGCATACGTACAATAAATTTAAGACTAATTTGGTATTTATCCTAGCTATGAATTAAGGCCATCAGAAGCATTCGTTTGGCAAGCCACAAAATGATGAGCTTTGGTGGAAACCACACAAAAGCCGCAACGGCAATAACTTCACAATTAGAAAAAAGAAAGTTATCCATCCGTAAGGGAGAGAAAAATAAGAGTTGTGGGTGTGTCTTCATAAAAGCTAGTTTGCTTTAAGTGTTTTGTGTGTGGTGCGAGAAAATTAAAATGTAATAGTTGTGGGAGACGATATTTTATTGGAGTGTTCTACTTGTACTACAATTAGGTATAAATGTTTCTCAAGTTGCCTGGTACAATTTTCTCATATTCTCTCTACGACACTTCCACAACCAATTAGTAATATTTGATAATTCTTTATCTTTCTTTGCTTTTCTTTATTTTTTTCCTCCATTTAGGCTGGTGATGGTTGCCGGCTGACCCTCACTAGCACTGGGCAGGCCCAGATCGAGTGAGGGCCGCCATGCCCTCGTCTGGCTAGATCTAGCAAGGGTGTTGCGGCCCTCGCTAGATCTGGGCAATGGACCGAGCACCCACACCCTCACTTGTGGTTGGCAAGGGTCGGCATACATTTCAGACATAAAGCCATTTCTTCATATTTACCACTTGTACCTTGAGTTTTTGGCATAAAATTGCACCGCATCAAACTGTCAACCTGTGCAAGATCATCCAAACTATAAGGAGGAATTGGAGAGACTTTACTTCTTCTACACCACCTCTAGTCCAAGAGGTTATTATGACCTCATTCATGCTCTACTGGGGTGAATCACTAATGAGCACTTTAATCTCAACTCGTCGTGACTAAAGGAAGCAGCTAGAGCAACAATTAGTAGTTTTACATTATTGTAGTATACTTCCCTAGAAATAATGGCGACAAAAAGTTGGCACAGATTCTTATTACAAATATGGAAAAAGAAGCTTAGTACAACCATGAAATTGAATTTCCAAAGCACCTCAATCACCACGTTGAACCCTAAAAGCGAGTCACCCGATCTCAATGAGACAAAGAAGCCATACCAATTAATTTGGGAGGGTCATTATCGATATGTGGAACAGAAAGAGTGTGATCATCTCAAAGGGGTGACCTGAAAACACAGGCGTTGATATAATAGCAAGAACCGTATGAATGAATACCGGATAAACGCAAAGGAACAGCGCCTGTGTTGCCAAGATCACCCATCGGAGACACCTCCCTTTCTAGGGTCTGTGCGAGATTAGGTTGTGGTGGGTCTCCTGCCTCGAGCTTTTCTTATATAGGAAGAGTCAAAGCTTAGGGCACTCACAACATCATGTCGCTAGGATGTGATCATCCTGGCGACACCCCGAGACTATACCATTATCTTTGAGATGTGCTGTCCCTGCTTGTCGTATATGGAAGCGTAAGAGACGAAAACACTCCGCCCCAGAAAGAACAGGACCCGCGTGCACAACGCACCCTGTTCTGATCAATCAAATTTTGCAGTCGTTGAGCTCGCTAGAACGAAATCCTGTCATCTTTCCTGAATTGGTAAAGAGGGAATAGAAGCGGTGTATCATCCCATTTGAGTCATTTTAAGGTCTGCATCTCATGAAGCGCAGTTGCTCAAAATACCCTTGCTGGGTCATTCAAGAATGTGAAACAGAGGCAAGGCTTGTTCTGTTCAAGAACCGCCTCTGCTGGGTATGTGAATGAGGCTTGCAAGTGAACAATGGGCAAGAAATGGCTATATTACTCGAACTATGAGACGTGCGAAACACCAATCCACAATTTTGTATACCAACTAGAACAAAAAAGTTTAGGGGGTGCTGGGGAGATTTCTCCAACTGAAAATGACTTGAAACATTTACAGAGCCGTAGTTAAGAATGCACAATAACCTTAACCAAGTACCAAGTAACTACAGAGAAAATCTATAAAGGAAATGATCATATCCAGTTTTTGCTAATGCTAAGAGTATACCTCATCTACGGGTTACAAACCCAGTATTGATTTCAGATGGAGCAAGAACAACTTTTAAAAGAATTAGGGGAAGATACATGATCATTAATGCAGAAATGTAAGTCAATGCACGCAAAGCTGCTGAAGTGAAAAGAGCCATGTTTTTATAACAACATTGCTGATTCATAGGAAGAGACGTCATTACACCTGAAAGGGAAATTTATCAAGGAAACCTAAGACGATAGCAGCACCATGCACATGGAGGAGACAGAGACCAGCAATCATGTGGGGAAGGTGAGACGGATTTTACGGAGTTAATTGCATAAAGGAATAGCTTCTTGAGGCCAAAAAGACTTTTCAGAATTTTTAAGACTACAGCCAGGTCCTATGACATAAAAGCAACATGACCGTGCATCAAAACACCAAAACAGCCAAGACTCCTGCCAGAATCTTAGCAGGATTAATAGAGTGCTAACTAAATGTGTATAAAAACATAGAACTTACCCTTAAGTCCTTTTAACTCCGAAAACTTTAGCCAAAAAAAGTACGACATCTGAAAATTTGTAGCCAAAACGGGCATTCATTTCTAAGGCAGCTTCTCTTTTGCATAGAAAGAACGCAGTAGTTCCACAGGTGGATCTCTTACCCTGTCCTCAAAAGAGCCATCTAGACACCAAAAAGCTGTCTGCACTCCACAGTCGCAAATGCCAATGAAGAAGTCGACCAAGATTGATCTCAGATGCATTTGCAATTGCTAAAGCATGTAAGCGAAAGAGAATACCCATCATATCATTGAAAGCTTAAGGCCAAATTTGATTTTTTAAGTCAAGCAAGCAATGCAGTCAGACCATAACATCAAAACAAGCATTCATAGATATTAAACAGTTGAATCTTTTAGCCAAAGTTCGCGCATTGAAAGACTGATCAAGCAGATTTGTCCACCCGGAGAATAATAAAGTAGAGATTCAACAGAAGGGACTTTGACACCTCCAGAAAGTAACAGCAGTACCTCCAATTGCTCTACTACAAGCACAAAATATTTTTCGATCAGCACAGAATCAACTGCTTTACTATAACTGGAAAAAAATGTGTGCATAGCTATCAGGAGTATTCTTTCTACCCCAGACAGAAGTTCCCTGTACCACAATGTCCATAGGGACCAGAACGGTCCTGATTATAGGAGCATTTCCTGATCCTCCTGAGTACCACTTTCCCTAATGCGCCCTCCAGATCGATCACCGTTTCGATCAGGATCATAAAGCCCACCACCACCAACTCCATACCTGTCATCCCTCCCCCATACCTACCTCCTCAGCCCCCCTACCTCCTGCAAAATGCCCAGGCTTGTCACACTTAAAGCACTCTCCACCTCCACATCCATGTCCACCACCATAGTCCTGATTGGGGCCACAATCATGACCACAATCACGACTGCGATCACCATCTCAGTCTCTACCTGAACCTCGAGGCTGAGCTTTTTTCCTCAATGATATTTTTCCCATCCAAGTCCATTCATTTCCTCAATAGCCTCATCCATTGCTTGCTTCTCATAACCAAATCCACGAGAGCATCCAGAGAACTTGTCAACCACCCCTACATTAAAAATATTCTTCTCCGAGTTAATTTGTATTCATATGACAGGGATAATTACAGATATAAGAGCTTGTACTTCCAACTTTTAGATGGAGTCATCAACACAGAAATTCTGCGATAAAATGTACGTTATATGTGGCAATGATATTCACAAATGTCAGCCAAACCTCATTCAGATGCAACAAGCAGATGGTGAATAAGAACGGCTTACCTCGAGGGTTAGACATAAAGCCAAAATTTGTCAAGTCTTCTGCAAGTGTTTCTCCCAACTCTTTTTCCCATCCTTGGCTTCAGATACTGGCCATACAACTGCTATCCTGGTTGTCAGATTGACGCTGGTGGCAGATACCTGTGGCTGTCCACTGTTTAGAGCAGAAAAAAGAGAAAACCACGCCCAGTTCAAATCACACCCAGAAAATGACAATTCTCACACTAAGTTAAATTGAAGTCGATGACGATTCTTTTCATGAAAAATGGACGATTCTTCATGAATTACAAGAAAGACAAGCAAATGGTAAACTCACTTAGACTTAAAGCCACAATTTGTCGAGTGTTTTGCAAGTGTTTCTCCCCAACTCCTTTTTCCAATTAGGTATAGCCTTGGCTTCAGAAACAGGCCATACAATTGCTCTCTCAGTTGTAAGATTGACGCTTGTGGCGGATACCTGTGGCTGTCCAAAGTTAGAGCAGAAAAATAAAAAACACACAGGGTTCAAATCTTAGCACAAAAATTGATGAAAGCCATTTCTCCTGCAATTCTTTCCACCCACATAAGGAATAATTTGGAACCTTATTTCACTTAACCCAATCTAGATGAATATCCTGTCACTCTAAGTTCAATTCAAGTTGATGACGATTTATCTTCATGTGAAAAAAGGACGATCCTAGTTTTAGAGAATAATATAGCAAATACTCTTCACGAATTAGAAGAAAGACAACAGCAAATGGCAAACTCACTTGATTTTCTAGATTCTCTTCAAGCTCGCTGCACATGCCACAGAAGTCATTCCCTGCAGAGACGAAACAGAGCCACTCAAGTGACCGAACCAAAAAAAAAAAGGGAAAAAAAAAAATGATATGCACCGTGGAGTAACATCTTCAGCAATATAATGCAGGGAAAGTCGGAAACGCATTGACAAAATCGAAGCTTTAGCTCGTACATTCACATAAACTGCCAGAGAAATATATAAAGAGAGAGGGGCTTACTCCGACGTCGAGAATTATGACATCCGAGCAGACGGCTGAGGCTTCCTCGGCTCCATCCACGGCTGATTTCGCCTTCCCATCCTCACCGTCAACTCCGCCGCCGCCGCCGCCGCCGCCGTGTCAGCCGCAGCGAAGCTCGGAAGGCACCGCAAGCGGAATCTCGCGAGTGCTGGAGGAGACGAAGGGATTGACGGAGGAGGGAGATGAGGATAGAGAGAGAGAGAGAGTCTTGGATATGGTTGACTCCATCGAAGCTCGTCTTCTCTCTCTCTCACTCTAAACTCTCTGCAAGCCTCTCAGTTTGAGCAGAGCCACCGGACGGAAGGGAGGAGATGAACATGGTCGGAAACTGACGGCGTCGAAAACGTTAATTATAAAAAAATGCAAAAATTCAATACACGATAATTATCTGTGATTTGGCAATGTCCAATTATAAAAAAATTTGTAAGAAAACATTTCATAAGTCAGATTTTTCATATTAACAAGATACTTTTTTGTATATCACCGGACGAGGCAGCCGGATATAAAAGAGTTAATCACAATCAAGCAATGTCATGAAAAAAAATTCTGGCTCAATGTGCTTTTATACTTATGATTGCATTGAAAAGTCATGGTTAAAATCTAATATTCTGCAATGATAATGAGACCTAACATCTAGAGAGTAACTCTCAATTGCCTATTTCCACTTTTTTTACTGATAAAAAAAATTAAGGAAAATTCTAAATAACGGTCCGAAATACTCTTATTTTCTTAAATAATGACTTGAAATTGATTTTATTTCAAATAAGGACTCAAAGTAAATTTGATTTCAAATAATATCTTAAAGTGATAATGTAAGTTTCAAAAAAAGAACTTGACTTTGTAGTTGGTCAAAGGCATTTTCATCCTTTATCTTGTTTAGAATTTTTTTCTTTCTTTTTTCTTTTTTTGGTTTTCCCTTTCTTCTTTGCCAGTGGTTGGTCTCAAGTTATGGCTAGCCACTAGCGATGCCCTAGCCATAAACAAGGGACAGCTTCGTTGACCTTAAGTGAGGCAAGCCCTCACCAAATCTAGGCAAGGGTCGCAACCCTCACTAGCGACCGACAAGGGCTTGCAAGCCCTCACCCAGTGGTCGGCGAGGGTCGTCAGCCCTCATCGGCGCTTATTGGAAAGAAAAAAATAAAGAAAAAAATAAAATTGAAATTATTTTTGACAAAAATACACTTGATTGGCTAGAATATCTAGCTAGCCGACGATCGGCGAGATCAAGCTTATTTGAGCATAGCTACTTCAGGCTCTTATTTGAAATTGACATGACTACTTCTTACCCTTATTTGACACTAGATCCACTTCAAGCTCTTATTTGAGAAAGTGAGAATATTTCAAGTCTTTATTTGAAATTTTCTCAAGAAATTACTATCTCATATTTAAAATTCCCAAAGTCTACATAAAATAGATAATATTTGAATTTCAATATCAAGGTAATTAGTAACTTACCAGTTTGCATTTAAATTTTATGTATAGTTGCAAAATTTACATCTATGCTACAATACATTGAAATGGTGTTTACTAAGAATAAATTCGAGGAGAGTAGTTTTGAAATTTGTAGATTATTTGATAACTCGATTTGTCACGCCCGAATCTCGAGTACGCACACATCCCACTGCGGTCGATAGAAATGCGACTTCCCAGGACACATTGCCGACCTATTCATTTTTATTGGACATGCGGAAGCGAAACAAATTCCTTGATAACATTTAACATGGGATAAAAAAGCAGGCAATCAATCACAACCAAACAAGCCTTCTTATAAACACATAGATTTATATACAACACTGGATTGTCTACAAAATAGGTAGGCTCAACAATTAGGGAACTGTCCTATGACCAACTTGTCAGACACGTTCGCCGATTCTTTGGTCTTCACCTCCACAAATGTCCATGGCTTCGAGTCCTCCACGACCGCCATCTAAGGACCTGAAAATATTATCCCACAATCAAGATGAGATCATGTCTCAGCGAGTCCTACCCTCTAAGACCCGATTAGGAAGAAAATACGCTTCAGGGTGCTCTAGCCACACAAATAGGATAGAGGACTTACCTCGCATTCGATCCTTCCTACAAGTTAGTACATTTCAATTATCAATCAATCCAATCACTCAGATACTTCATTCAAATTGAAGTCATCGATTAATCGACTAAGTCGATTACATATCATCAAAACCACTCTCCGATCATCTCAAGCGTTCCAATTCCAGTTTCATTCCTAGCTCAACGAGCTGAACTTAATCAATCCTCCAATATAAACCACGGTCCAAAGGACACGACCTATCTTTAGGTGGAAAATTACGGCCCAATGGGCGCGACCTTTAATAGGTGGCAGGTTACGGCCTTATTAGGCGCGACCCTTATCGGGTGACAATTTACGGTGCAACAAGCGCGACCTTTATCAGGTGGTAATTTACGGCCCAATCGGTGCGACCTTTATCAGGTGGCGGATTACGGCCTTATCAGGCGCGACCCCTATCAGGTGGTAATTTATGGCCCAATAGGCGCGACCTTTAATAGGTGGCAAATCACTGCCCCATGGGCACGGCCAATTCCCAATTTAGTGGTATATCATGATCCAACAGGGCATAGCCGAGCTTCAATGATTTTCTAGACCCACTCATAACCTTTCATGATCAAAAACCAATCGAATACCAACATTAAATAGATTGGGATGAATCCCCACATAAACATTCATTCACTCAATCCAATTAATCAATTGATTCAAACTGGTCATACAAACCAATTACAGTGCTAAAAGCCAGCACCGGGTATTTTCAAGTTAAATACCAAAACTTCTTCAATTTCACACAATTCCATGCTTTTGGAATTATTAACCATAATCATCAATCACTCAATTTCTCAATTTAAACATACAATTAGCACAAACCGACTCGCACCAATGCGATCGGTGCGAAATTCTAACTACTTGGCCATCCCGGCAAAATTTTTGAAATTATTAAATAATTAAATTTAATTCCGAAAATTAAATAATTAAATATTATATTATAATAATATAATTTAATAAAATAATATTTATAAATTCGAAATAATTAATTAATTAAAATACTTATTTAGGGCTTAAACAAGATTACACTAATTTAATCATACAATTAGCCCTAATTAAACATACATTAAACTAATAATACAACTAATCTAATTTACATTAAAATTATCTAATTTAACCACCTAAACCTAATTAGACTAATTTAAACACCCCTTAAGCATAATTAATTTACTAAGCAGGGATAGAGGATAAACTCACCCAATGAACGAGCCGAATGGCTCAAAATGACGAGGACAATGTGGGGGTCGATAGTCTCTAAGGCAGGCCTAGCTTCCGGGGTCGGGAAGACGGCCAAAACGGGCCAAATAGTCGCTGCCATACCCATTTTTCTGCTCATTGATCACTGTTAGTTGAGGCCGAGAAAGGGCAGATCCGGGGCTGGTTGGGGTCGGGAATGAGCGAAGGAGTTGAACCAGACCTAGGCGGGGCTTCACGGTGGCCAAAGGTGGGCTGGACGGCTCCAACGGAGCTCCACCTTCTCTGAAATGGCCACTAGAACTTGGCTGAAGCAGGGACGATGGTGAGAGGGAGACGGAGATAGGTGGAGCTGTGGCGGTGCACAAGATGGCGAGCGGCGAACGACGCGGAATGGTGCATGATGGTGGTCCGACTGGACTGCTGGCTGCTCTGGCCTCTTCCCAGATCTACTGGGACGTCGAGCAGCACCAAGGAGGAGAAGAGGAAGTCAACGGCAGCAGGAGGGAGAGAGGGGCGGAGCTGTGTGTGGCTGGATGAGTGATGGCCTGCAGTTGCTCGCGGTGGCATTTTGGCATGAGGCATGTGACGACAGGGCTCCTCGGCGGTTCTTCTGGTTTACTGAGGTGTGGCACCCTTGAACACCTGAAGTCGCCACAGCCTGCCAATCGCTTTATCTTAATAAGATATCTGTTACTCATTCTTTATATATAAAAGGGTTTAAGGAAGGACCGAGGTTCTTAGGTAATTTTTTTTTTTTGAAAACGGTCCTAGCACAATTTATTAGTGGAAACATAATTGAGTCTCACCATCTCTCCCTCCAATAACCATAATGCAATGCACAACAACTACGCACCATAAGAAAAGATAAGATCGAGCCACTTTTATTTACATATATTCATGATGGGTTTCTCAGGTCGGTACAACCAAAAAGAAAAGCCAAGACTCTTAACTACACTTGGCCACAACCTAAAAGGTATCTCGACCCCTATATCGATCGCATGTCATCCCCATCTACAAGTGTTGGCTATTCTCAAAAAAACGTCGGCTCTCTACTCCTCACGTGGCCATCACACCCATCCTGGCATGTCAGGCGGTGGTGGCGGCAACATCCCTCAAATCACTCCACCTCGGTGGACGTGGACCGACAAAAACTCCTGGATGATTGGGCCCCTAGCCAGGCCCACATCATACATGACCAGCACGCGAACCCGAATAAAAGTCAGACCAGGGATGGTGACACAATCAATCTTTGAACACTTGACCTCCACATCAGAAGGAAGGCCATAAAAAGTACCCCGTGTGACTGGAGTGAGAGGCATCTTCCTAATCTGAAATGTTGGTCCCCGAAGGGTGAGTACAGCCACTCAGCAGGTAAAAGATCCAATAAACTACTCAATGCATCACACAATACAATCACACATCATAGCATAGTACATATCATCCATGCATCCAAGCATAACTTACATTGTAGCCATGCATATGTTATCATACCATATGTGCATACATCCTCATGCATTCATCACCAAGCATCCATACATATACCATGCCTCATATACATATACCATCATGCCATAGGTGTACATACAACCATGCACTCATATACATCATATCATACAGCCATGCATACATGCCACCATACCATGCATGATTCAATGTCCACTTTTTATCTTTCAATTTGAGCACCACATCTTTCTTTTCCCGGGATCAGTAATTGCATCCCACATTATCACTTGCACCCCAACCTAGCGTCGCGAGAAAACCTCTGGCACACACCACTGGGCATCCGGCACCCCCACATTTCAGGCATCTCGCATCCCAACCGGCATCACGAGACATTCCTCGGGCACAAACCTCCGAGGCTTCCGGCAACCAACCATTCCAGGTATCTCGAAACACCCGAGGACATCTAGGCATGTATCACAATACAACCGGGCATCCAACACCCCCCATCCCGGGCATCTTGACACTCCTAGGGCATTATCGGCCCACCTCCAACAATTTCCTCATTCATCATAATTCATATTCACCAATTTATGTCTCACAATCAACTTGGCACATGATGTAATGGAAACAAAGTCAAATTTAGCATTTGATTCTATATGCGATGACAAATATCATCACGTGCTCAGCAAAATTCAATCACCTCAATCAATATAATTCATGGGGCTCATCCAAAACAGAATAATCATAAATTACAGCATCTGAAATTCGCACAATCCAGCTTGCACAGTTTTAGAAAATATTTCCATTAAATACCCAAATGACCTTTAAAAATTATGAAATTCAAACATGTGATAGTCAAGACATAATAACAGATATTTCATGAAGGACACTACACCAAAATACCCTCATATCATGCGGTATAGACCGAACATCACAGCACCATTATCATAACCATTTAACTTGTACAGTTTTCGAAACATTTTTAGTTAAATAGGAAAATGAACTTCCAAAATTATGAAATTTGAATATGTTTCAAGGAGGACATAAAGAAAGATACTTCATGAAGAACAATTTTCCGAAAGAGCTTCATAAAAAATGATGTGACCCATGCATTGAAACTGACTAAGTCCGAACGTGTCAGATTACACGGTTTTAGAAATATTTCCGATTAAATACCCTAATGATCTTCAAAATTCATGAAATTATACTATGTTGTAGTTAAGATCCTAAGGTAGGTTTTTAATGAAGAAACCAAAGTCAAATTATTTCTAGGTGATTAAATATAGGCGGTTAAAACTTCTGTTTCAACACCGAAATTTCCAAATCTGACTACTTCCGAAGAACCACAATTTCACCTATCTATTCTCGTTAGTTTTCTCTAAATTTTTGATATGTTAAACCTCAGGATGTCATATACATCTTTCATTAGAAATCGAAGTGAAATTTCAACAAAAAGATAGGCTTACGGACCAAGCATTCATCAAAGGTAGTTACCAAAATCTCCAGATTCAGTCTCTCCAAAAAATAAGGATTTCACCCACTTATACTTATTCGTTTTGTCCCAAATTTGAGTATGTTATATTTCAAGGAGTCATTAACAACTTTCATTTAAAAGTCACGGCCAAAATCCAACTCAAACAACACATGCAAGCCAATAGAACATCCAAGGTCGAACCGTTTCCTCAAGAACAGTTTACTAGTCTCAAACATCCCTCTTAACACTTCAACTTTTAACACCCTAAACATCCGAAATCTATCACCATTCAAGCACGCATACTAGGCACAACATGCAAGAGCAGATTAAGGATCCCAACTTGCCTCTAAACTGAGCAAACAGCGAGCACGGACGGCGACGAGCGACGGACGCACGGCGGACGGTCAACGGACAGCTCTCCTCCTTTCCTCTCTTCTTCCGCACACTCACTCTCCATTTCTCTCTCGATTTCTCTCTTTCTCTTGGTAACTCGCTCTCTCTCTCTCCCTCAGTCGACAACGCTTCCCCTCTCTCTTCATCAAACCGGTTCTCTTAGAGTCTTCCCATCAATGATGAACAATCATTGATTTTGCATGGGGGACACTAGGAAAAGGGGATTAACACTTGTAAATCCTCCCATGCACATGATGGGCTCATCCGGCTGGGCTTGGGCCAGCCATGGGCCAACGGCAGCTCCTCTTCTTGGGCTTTGTGGGCCGGCCGAAGATGGGGTGAGGTCATGGGCTGGTTTGGGCTTTCAATTGTCCAGCCCATCCTCATCCTATTAATCCTCCTTAAACCTTAATTTTAATTTTTATAAATACCTAATTGAAATTTATAAATCACAAAACTTTGTGACCTATCTTAATAAATTCCAATCCATAATCCCACATGGCCAAAAATAGAATTTTTCTATCAATTAATTATTCACCAAAAGCTTGGCCAAAGTCTTAATGCAAGACATAAATTAAAACATCCTTAAGAATTGGCAAGGAATTCTAGGATGCCATGTGAGGTCTCGCACAATAGGGAGAGAAGGAGAGAAGTGACGAAAGAGAGGGGGGGGACCGGTTTCTCTCTCTCTCTCTCTCTTAGGTCACTCAATCACATGGCCCACTATGACCTCACTTGATGATGTCATACTCCACTATCTCCCACAACCTTATTCTAATGGTTGCAATTTCATTTTCTGCCGTGGCATGAAATCTTGTACACTTAATTCAATCAATTCTCAATCAATTCCATCCAATTGACGCTCAATTAAATTAACACATACATCCTCAACCTTCTTATGAATTTTCTCCATCAAATGATCCAACTTGCATCCCAAAGATTCGATTAAATATGGCCCTTTGACAATCTCGAACAAAAACGGCCTTACTTTGCTTTTCTGCTAAAAATCTCGGTTTGTAGAAAAATCTTCTAAGAATGAGTCAATGTTCCTAAAATGAATTGTAACATATCAGAACTTTCAATTTCTATAATGGGATTCAATTTCACGGTTAATTTCAATCTGGTGTGACTTTAGCGCGTCCTAATACCGAGTAGCTTTTAGGAATCTTTGATTATTTAGTGTATCTTCGATACATTGACATCTCGGTTGTCATAGAAATCTCAAGGTTTCGATTACGGACATAGGGTACCCAAAACAACATAAGAATCGGTCTAGTGCCGGTCAACGAAAATATTGTGATCAAGTGGAATCACCCATGCTCTAATCACATATCTCAGTCAAATTGACCTTTGCATTTAAATTTTATGTATGAGTAGATTAAAAAGTTTTAGCCGATTCTATGCTCTCAAGTCATTACGTTTAGATTTACTTAAGGCTTACCCGATAAACTAGTAGTTTTGAAATTTAGACGCAAAGATGAAATGCTCGTTATTTTTGATGGAAAATCGGGATGTCACACGATTGAGTCTTGAAAACTTAAATATTTAGCACTCAGTAAAATTAAACACATTCAGTTATCATAATAAGAATAAAATTAAAAGGTTTAATTAAGTTAGAAAATCACAAATTTGCTAGCTAAGGAAAGGCCACTTAATCATTTGACAGAAAAAAGATAGTTATTTGCAATAAGAATCTTGCTAAATATTTTACCAAAGTATTATTTGGTATTCAATATTAAGTTATTATGAAGCATATTTTATTTTCATTTTCAACGTTGATAGATATAAGCACTGAAAAATTGAGGGCCTTAATGGCTTAATCTCAAATAACTCAAAAAAAATCAAATCCTTAGGTCTTGACAACCTTGAATCCAATAGAGCTCCGTGTTTGTATGAAATATGCTATATCCAAAAAGAACAATTTGATAAATTTTTGGTATTTCTTGTCTATCGGGTATCGAAATAAATGGACAGCCCCGTTCACAAAAAGGAAAGTACTCTCTATCCTCGTACTTGAGTTGACAAATTTAGGGTTTTCCATTCATAATACGGAATTAAAAGGTATATCCAATCTATTTCAAACTTCAATTGCATAAATGTAAATGACTCCTTGTCAAATTAAGTGGATTTTGGGAAAGAATATTTTAAATTTAGTGCATATTAAATAAAATTTATTCAAGCAATAAAATTAGTTATCAATCACATTATTTGAATTAAATTTTGAGTTAAATGGATAATTGATCATTTTATTATATAGTTAACCCAAACTGTACTTCAAAAATTAAGAGAGTTATCCATTTAATATGATATATTTATTTTTTGAATTAATTTCAAATTAAATAGATTAGTTGCATAATTAAAGAGACTTTATCTTTATTTGCTCTCTTTTCAAATATAAAATCAATCACATAAGCCAAAAGAAGATAAACTTTAGGAAGGATAATCTAAATGTATTTCAAGATTTTTTTTTATTTTTTTTTATTGACAAATACACTAAAGAATAATACACTTGCTTTTCATCCATTCTTGAGTATAAATTCAAATACAATAAATGATAGATACTTGAGGATGATTAATCATAAAACTAATGCTAATTGGAGGAATAAGGGCCATGTGGCATGATTATGCCATATGGTTTGCACATTGCAATAATAGAGGTAAAATTTGCCACTTGGTGATCACAGAAGCTCATATTCTCTCAGTGCTGGCTTCATCTATAGATATAAGATGAATAAATATTGACACATGTAATCACATATTCCTTTTCATAAGCTTGTATGAAATTGAAACACCATTTAACTTTTAGAGGAAAGCCATTTAGTAATTTTTTGTTTTTTTGTTTAAGCTACTTTAAAAGGTAACAAAACAGGCCAATTTTGCAAGAGAGCAAGACAAAAGTCCATATTATCCGATGTCTAGAAATACTTACATTAGGAGCTATCCTTTGGTGATTTTTATATTTTTTACATTTTCTTGGTGCAACTCTCAATTAGGTTATAATTTCTTTCTTTTGGGCTAAAACAAAATAAAGTACAATAATTTTTCATACAGCTCAAAGATAGTGCTCTTTTGCTTAAGACAACATAAACTATTTTGACCTTCCTCCAATTGCTAAGTCATAGCTAGATTCAAACTATTCATGAATGACAAAACAACATATCCAGTTCTAGACAAAGCAATGACCACAAAGACCACATTACTCCATATGAAGTTCAGATTTGACATCAACTAGGCAATGACAATGAAATTAAGAAGTTTCTTCTTGATTCCTTGGAGTTTAGTCAATGCATCGCCGATGTCCATTCGTTCCCTTGGAGACTCAGAAGAGCAAGCGACTCCTATTTTCATAATTGAAGCCAAATAGTCCTGAATATTGCTCCAGCTTTTGTTCTTGCCCTCTGGAGTGACTCTTTGTCTCTTATTCAATTCCTCAATTTCCTGAAGCAGAATGGGATCAATTGCCTTCTCCACTTTGTCTGTCAAAGTTGCCTTTGCAAAGTGATGAAGGTCCAACCCATTTTCAAACATGTCATCGGTTGGCCTCTTGCTTGTGAACATCTCCAAAATGAGGACCCCGAAACTATACACATCTCCTTGTGTGGATACCGCACTTCCCATGCCATACTCTACAACAATAAACAAAGCATAGTGATG
Source organism: Eucalyptus sideroxylon (assembly GCA_014182405.2). Classification (NCBI taxonomy): domain Eukaryota; kingdom Viridiplantae; phylum Streptophyta; class Magnoliopsida; order Myrtales; family Myrtaceae; genus Eucalyptus; species Eucalyptus sideroxylon. The sequence goes on along the minus strand of CM024554.2, from coordinate 15,178,728 downwards.
CAAGGTGAATAATTGATGTTGAAATATCATGTCAATGATGTTTCATGTGCCTTTTCTTCACATGTTCTTATAAAGAGATAAACTTAAAAACCTAACTTGTGCATCATTACCTGGAGCTATGTAGCCGAAAGATCCTTTGACTTTGATAGAGCTTGATTGATTGGCCAGTAACTTATGCATTGCTTTTGGGAGGAACCTGGCAAGCCCAAAATCGCCCAAATGTCCAGTCTTTTCATCATCAAGAAGGATATTGCTTGGCTTTAGATCACAATGAACTATTGGCATTTCACAGTGATGATGGAGATAATCTAGTGCACAAGTAGCATCAATGGAAATGTTCACTCTCTCAAGTAGAGTCAACTTGCTTCTCTCCGTATATTGTGATGCAGTTGGGTGCAACCATTCATCCAAGCTTCCGTTTGACATGAATTCGTAGACCAGTGCCTTGAAATCATTTCCATTAAAATCAAACCCAGAACATGCGGTGAGCACCTTCACAAGATTATGGTGTCGGATTCTTCTCAAGACCTCACACTCGGCTATGAAGCTCATGGAAGCTCCATCACATGTAAGGTCGAGAATCTTGATGGCCACAATTGACTGAGTTTGATCAAGAAGTCCTTTGTACACGGACCCAAAATTGCCCACGCCAAGCAGATTGGTGGAGGAGAATCCACTTGTCGCTTTTAGTAGACCGTGATAAGAAACATGCAAAAATCCATCTTCAGAGGAGCTTGAAGTAGACGATTTCTTATTGTGTCTAAACCAGAAGAAGTATAACAAAGACAGTATGCAGGCTACTGTAACAAGAGCAGAGATTGTAGATATAAGAATTTTTGCAATTCCGCTTATTCTCGTCCGTTTTGACTCTTTGTAGTAGCATTTTGGTAGTTGAAAATCTGGGAGACCCCCGCAAAGCTTCTTGTTTCCAACAACTGAAGTTGAAATGGCACTTTGAAAACTCCCCCTTGTAGGCAATGCACCCTCGAAATCGTTGTAAGATAGGCTCAAATTCGTCAAATTTAGCGGCTCTAGAAATTTTGGGATTTGGCCGGATAATTGGTTGTTGGAAACATTCAAAACTTGGAGGCCTCTCATGGAACTCATAATTGATAGTAGGGGCCCTTCAAAGAAGTTATCCTGCACATATAGGCGTTCCATGCTTTTGCAACTGCCTATACTGCTTGGAATATGTTGCGATAATTTGTTCCCATCAAGACGTAATTCACCAAGATTTTGCAATTTTCCAACTTCTTTTGGAAGGGAGCCGGTAAGACTATTTCGAGACAAGTCGAGGTAAATCGACAAAGATGAGAGGCCCATAATTTCCGAGGGTATATAACCGCTAAGGTTGTTGGTCGAAAGGCTCAAGAGAAGTAGATTTTGGCAATTTTTTAGAGACGATGGTATCAAGCCCCATAAATTATTGCTATCCAAGTACAATTCGATTAACATCCTTAAATTCCCAAAAGATTCCGGTATTTGCCCCGAGAGTTCATTGTAGCCAAGATCCAAATACTTCAATTTGTTCAGATTTCCGATCTCCGAAGGAATGTTTCCCGAGATGTGATTGCCCCATCATTCCCAAGAGCTCCAAATTGATGAGATTTCCGATTCCGGAAGGTAAGGTTCCAAAATATGGTTGTATGCTAATGCAAACATGGAAAGGGTGGTTGAGAGGTTACTAATACAATTGGGTATTAGTCCTCGAAAAGCATTTTTCGATATATCCAAAAGATCCAATTTTGTGGAATTGGTTAAAGAGCAAAGGAAGTTCAAATCAGTAGATTGCTCACCTCCTAAGTTGTTGGCGTCAATATTAAACCGATTGAGTCCTCTTATCTTTGAAAAAGAAGGAACTTTCCCAGTAAAATTGTTAAGGCCGATTTGGATTTCCTCAAGGTTAGAGGCATTGGATATTGACTCGGGAATGGGTCCAGTGAGGTAGTTTTGCCACGTACTAATAATCTCGATATTCGGAAGAGTGAAGCCTAACTCACCAGGTAAACCCCCTTCTAATTGGTTTTCACTTACATCAAGACATGCCAGAGCAGATATATTGAAGATTGAGATAGGAATTGTACCGACAAATTTATTTGCAGCAAGATAGAGGACCTTTAGATTTCTCAAATGGCCAAGAGTCTCTGGGATCGTACCATTGAAGTTATTCCGCGATATTCCGAACACTTGAAGAGATGATAAGTTTCCAATAGACGGCGGGATGTTTCCCATCAAGCTGTTGGCTTGAAGTATAAGTTCTCGGAGCTTGGATGATGAGCCCAATTCTGTTGGAAAATTTCCTTTGAGCATGTTGAAGCCTAAGTCAAGAAAGAGCATATTAGAGCAATAGGAGAGACTCGAAGGGATTTCACCGCTGAACGAGTTGTTATTAAGGAACAACTTCTGCAACCGAAGCAAGCGGCCAAAATGAGGGGGAATTTTGCCATGAAAACTGTTGTTCTCCAAATTGATGCCCCTTAGAAAGCTCAAATTACTAATATGGGGCGGCACGACCCCGGATAAGTTCTTGGAGCCAAGGTCTAGTATGGTGACTCTTCGGTGTTTGCGACCACAAGTGACACCATCCCAATCGCAAAAGTGGCTAGAATCATTCCACGAGCTCAAAACCCCACTAGGATCAGCTATTTGAGCCTTGAATTCTAATAAAGCCAATCGATCAATCTCGTCCCGGCCATCTTTTACTAAAGCTAGGACACTCCCTAATAGAAGAATGATTGTAGTTAGGCATGAGAATGACATGGGCAAAAGCTGATATCTATAGGCAAGGTCCATGAGGATTTGTAGCAAAACGCTCTCAGCTCGAGTCTTTTTGGTTCTCTCTTGACGTTGTTTCGAAACAATTCGTGAATATATACTAGCAGGCAATATGTTCGACCATACTAAGACATGATGATATCATCAAATGCAAGAATAGTCATGACAGAAATTTTTATCCTCCTCTCAAAATGAGAAAATTACAAGGCCGTGACATTCAAGTTAACAATTGGTGATAAGGTCGGTCAATGAAAGCTGAAATTACCATGGGGGCCTACCTTTTTTCCATTGTCAATTGTGTCTTTTACAATCCCTGAATTTGCGGACCGACTAGTAGGGATTATTTCTATACATATAAAATTTTGACTTTCCAATATTCAAAAACGGAACAGTACATGTAAGTAGATCTATTTCACAATTTAAAATTAACTTTACCTTCATTTGCCAATTATTATACATATCTTTCTTTATATATAAATTATACATTTTGGAGTATTGTTTGTTAATATTTAAATTGAAAATAGTGCTTATACATAGAAGAGAGCGAAATTTCTACTATGATGAAGAAGAATTTATTTCAAAATATTACCTCTTAGATTAATGTTGCAACCGCATTTAGCTTCTTATATTGATATGCAAATTGAACTTTGCTTCTAGAGTACTTATAGATGAATTATAAATTGATAGTAACAAAGCCCACGCTATTATATTATAATCTTTAACATTTTAATATAGTCGTATTGTTATTTAAAAATTATCGGAATTATAAAAAACTAGGTATGTATTTAATCCCAAGGGTAAATAGCTAGTCTAAAAGTAAACAAGTTGTAATTGGCATATGACAGGTAATTGAAAAAGCGTGACGGTTCAAGTCAAGCAAACCATCTTTCTTGTCCTCCTCCTCCTCCTTTTGACAATGCCTAATTGAGACAGTTCCCACAGAAAAAGTCGTGAGAACATCAACATGTTTTTCATCCGTCCAACCTTTTGTTAATTATCAGACATACGTGACGTGTCCTTACTTGATTTTAGTTAATTAAGGAATTATAAACAGGACCCAATTCGATAAAGTCATAATACTGAATTTTAATTAATTATTGGACACACCACGTGTCCTTTCTTGATTTGACTGGTTACGTGCCCAAACCTAATGGGTGAAGAGATTCTAATTCAGTATTATACTTTTCAAAAGCAAAAGTACAGAAAAAGACCATAGAAAGAAGGTGGGAATTTGACGCTGTTCACATGTAAGAAAGCGACTTATGCGCATCGCATCAAAGTGCACGACAAGCCAACTTTGCCTCCCACACTAACCAAATTCTCTCCATGTATAGGACCATTCAATTGTAATTGAATTTACTTCCTTTAATTAACTTCAAATTATCCTCTAATTAGTCATAAAGACTGCGCACAAAAAATGAAAAAATAATTCTAGGGTTGTCAAATCTTTTTGGTGCGTTGGAACTGAAAAGAATTTATTTTTTTAAAGCAATCACCTAAGACCAATTAGAACTAGACAAACCAAAAATGAACATTAAACATCTTGGGAATGAGAGAAATAATTAACACATTTGGTGATTAGGTCACAGTGTTCTCAATTACATCCTTTGCAATTTGATAATTCAGACATTTGCACTATTTCATCGTGATCCCTGGGTTTCCTATTTTGGCTCCCGTTTTCACTTTTACAAAATTATGAAATGATTTTGACATCATGAAGAATCTATTTAAGATCCTTAACATGTGAGGATCAAGTTATGTACATGACTAGCTCTAAGACTGAAGAAACAACAGTAGAGAAAGTCGCATAGGATAACAGAAAATTGATAGAATGTACTATCAAGCTCTACTTGAAAATTTCCCAATAGTTTGGTGAAATTCCTGCTCACACATGGATCGATTTGCATATTTGATCTCCAAAATTCTCGACAATCATAGCAGGATAAGAAAATATTCATTTACAGAGCCATTGTTGAGAAAGCACAATAAACTAAATCAAATCACTACAGAGAAAAAGAATGCCCACTGTGATCATGTCCAGTTTTGGCTTATGCCAAGAGTAAACCCTAGGAGTCTCAAACCCAGAGCCAATCTCAGATTGGAGCAAGCACAACTTCTAACAGAATTAAAGGAAAATACAAGAGCAATCACAGATGGCCGGCTGAAAGTGCACGGCGATGATCATTAATATGCAGAAATGCAAGTCGATGCACGCACAGCTGCCCAAGCAAAAAGAACCGTGCGTATCAACCAAAATAAGCCGATTCAAAGGGAGAGCCATGATTATTTCAAAATATTACCTTTTTCTGTCCATGTTGTACCGACCTTTAACTTCTTATACCAATATGCAAATTGCTTTTGGCATCTTGAATAATTTATAGATGGATTATTAATTAATAACAACAAAATAATGATCTTTAATATTTGATATAGTTCATTAATATTCATATTATTGGAATTATAAGAAAAGGTACGTATTTAATCTCCAAGGTATAACACTAGTTAGAAAAGTAAAAAGTTGCAGCTGGCAGATGATATACAATTGAAGAAGTGGGAAAGTTCAAGTCAAGTCAACGATCCTTATTCTCCTCCTTTAGTCAGTTCACATGAGAAAAGTCAGTTCAAATGTAGGCCTTGACATGCAAGGTTAACTATTAATGATCAAGTCTGTCAATGAAAGCGGACAACACTATGGGGACCTCCTTTTTCTTTCACTGTCAATTGTGTCTTTCCAATCTCTAAATTTATGGGCCGTTTAGTAGGGGCGACGACTCTAGTCTTTTCTGCTCGCATAAAATCTTTACTTTCCTGGAAGCATAACACAATTAAACATATATGTAAGTAGGTTTATTTCACAATTTGCAATCAACTTTACTTTCATTTGTTAATTATAGTATATATCTTTTCTATAAATTATACATTTTGGAATTATTATTTAAATTGAAAATGGTGGTTATACATAAAAGAGAGTAAATCTCTGTTATGGTAAAAAAAATTTATTTCAAAATATTACCTTTGAGATTAATGTGGTAACAGCATTTAACTTGTTATATTGATATGCAAATTGAATTTTGCTTCTTGAGTATTTATAGATGAATTATTAATTGAAAGTAACAAAGCCCACGCTATTATATCATGACCTTAAACATTTTAATCTATTCATATTGTTATTTAATAAATTGTTGAAATAAAAAAAAAAACTAGGCATATATATTTTATCCCAAAGGTATATAGCTAGTCAAAAAAGTAAACAAGTTATAGTTGGCATATGATATTTAATTGAAAAAGTGCAATGGTTCAAGTCAAGTCAAGTAAACGATCTTTCTTTTGCAATCGAGACACTTCACATGGGAAAAGTTGTGGGAACGTCAATTTGTTACATTTGTCCAACCTTTCATTTGCTCTTACTTCCCTAAAATCAAGGAATTATAAATAAAAACCAAATTATGGAAAGCCATAACACCAATGTAGCTAATTATTAGACATGCACCGCAGTGTCCTTAATTGATCTGATAGATCAAATGCCGTGCTGTGTCGTGCTATCGGTATTGAAAGTCCATAGGAGGGTGTTTAGCGTTCTACTTTCCAAAAGCGAAAGTAGAGAAAAAGACCATAAAAGAACAGGGGAATTTGAACCTGTTCACATGTAAGAAAGCAACTTAGGCACATCGCCTCAAAGTGCACGGTAAGCCATCTTTGGTTCCCACACCGACCAAATTTCCTACACGTATAGGCCCATTGAATAGTAATTGGATTTACTTCCATGAATTAACTCTAAATTTTCCTTTGATTAGCCGTGACGTCCACGCAAAAGATAATGAAGAAATAGTTCAGGAATCACGTAAGACCAATTAGTCGTGAAAACCACGCAAAAAAGAAAAAAAGAAAAAAATAGTTCTAGGGATGTCAAATCTTTTTGGTGCGATGGAACTAGAAAGAATTTATTTTTTTAAGCAATCACCTCAGACCAATTAGGACTAGATGAACAAACAATAAACATTAAACATCTTGGGAATAAAAGAAATAATCAACATTCGTGTCACACGACATGATCCTTATCGAAGGGGAATCAAACAAGAATGGCATGAGAATGAGAAGGCAACTTGATTGGGTGATGTGGGACAAAGAGAGACGTGGAATTGCTCGATGTCCTTTGGACACGCATTCTTTATGGAAGGTGTTCGCCAACAAATTTGAAAGTTAAAATAGATAAGATTCCTACAAGTCTTAATATAAAATTGGATAAGTGTTGCGGAAGTCCTAAAACTTGTCACGAAAATGCATTTGAGTCCTAAAACTTGAAAAAAAGTGCAAATAAGTCCTAAAACTTGTCAAAATATTTCATTTTCCTAAAATCGACGCTGTTAGCCTTTTCCTTTAAAAATGCTGACGTGGAATTTAAAATTAATTTTTATTTTCCACGTGGCTTTTTTTTAATGATTTTTATTCATTTAAAAAAATTAGATTTATTCATTTTATCTTATTTTCAACAAAAAAGAAAAATGAAAATTTATTTAAAAAAAGAAAACAATTAAAAAAAAAAAAAAAAATGGCAGCCTCGCCGGCCCGGGTGCGAGTGGTCGACCCTCACCCGACCAGGGTGAGGTCTCACCAACCCCGGGCGAGGGCGACGACCCTCGCCAAGCTTGGGTGAGGGTGCCCAGATTTGGGCACGCCGGCCCTCGCGAGGGGTCGGTGGCCGTCGCCCGGCTTGGGCAAGGTCCGCCGGCCTTCGCGGGGCCGGCGACCGTCGCCAACCTAGGGCGAAGCCTCGTTGGCCCTCGCTTGGGGCCGGCGGCCATCGCCCGGCCTGGGTGAGTCGTCACTGGTCCTCGTGGAGGGCCAGCCCTCCCTCGGCGCCGACGAGGCATCGCCCGAGCCGGGCGACCCGCCGGCCCCCGCGAGGGCCGGCATGTCCACATCTAGGCATCCTTGCTCGTGCTTGGCAAGGGCCGCCAGCCCTTGCCTAGGGCCGGCGAGGCCTCGCCTTGGCCGGGTGAGGGCCAGCCACCCGAGGCGAGGGCAGGCAACCGTCACCAGCCCCTCCAACAAGGCTGCTTTTTTTTTTTTTTTTAGAACCGTTTTCTTTTTTAAATAAAATTTCATTTTTCTTTTTTTTGTTGAAAATAAGATAAAATGAATAAATCTAATTTTTAGTTTTTAAATCTATTTTAAAAAATGAATAAAAAATCATTAAAAAACACCACATGGAAAATAAAAATGAATTTTAAATGCCACGTTAGCATTCTTAACAGAAAAGGCTAACGGCGACGATTTTAGGACTCAAATGAAATATTTTGACAAGTTTTATGACTTATTTGCACTTTTTGCAAGTTTTAGGACTCAAATGCATTTTTGTGATAAGTTTTAAGACTTCCGCAGCACTTATCCCATATAAAATTGTAAACATCACCCTCAGACCATAGAATTTGTAAGAAAAGATACTAATTAAGTGTAATATGCTAAAATTTTATTGGTGTGTTCAAAGTAATTAAATCGTATGCCAAAAAATTTGAAGATAGAAAGAATACGTAGGTGATGAGAATGGAGTAGTGAAAAATGCAAAAGTTACTGAATAAGGTGTGTTAATTCCAATTAATTAGATTTGGAGTTGAAGGAATTTTAATTAGAAAAGGCTATACAAATTCAATGATTTGACGAGACAAAACTCAAAGTTTAGAGGATTTGATCGGAAAAAAAAGCTCCAACTTAGGGATCGAAAGTATAGTTTTATTATATTAATGAAGCATGCGGGGTAGAATGAGATAAGTGGACTTACCCTTCAAATAAGGACACATCGAGAAACGAGTTGAATTATGGGGACAAACCGAGATCACGCTATTTTGCCAATAACATGCTTGCGCAAGAACTCGGAGAAGAGAGACGGAGAGATCAGCATGATTCCCATGACCACTTCATGCATGTAGGAAGCTATATTCCGTGAACTACATTATTATCTTTTCGCTTGTCATATACTAGGTAATGATATTGGTTGCCATGTTCAATGTACTTCCCCTTAAAGCAAAAAAGAAGAAAAGCTTGAGAAAGTTGTTATATTGAGTTAATACGAGATATTATGCTAATCACATATTAAGAGATAATGTGATTCATATTGGACCCAACTAATAAGCAAAATTTTTTGCACGGTTTTGCATATTATGATTGACTTTGTCCATCGAGTCATCCAAAGGCTATTCAATATATATATTATTTTTTTGGAATACCAAAATGATTTTGAAATTATTAAAAATTTATTTGAGAAGACCTTTGGCATTAAAAATCAAGTTATGTATATGTCTGACGTTGGGACTAAAGAAATAACTATATAAATAAAGTCGCATATATTAACAGGAAATTGACAAAATGTACTGTCAAGCTCTACTTGAAAATTAACCAATACTTCGGTAAAATTCCTCTGATTGATTATGCCAATCACCTATTAAGAGTTAATATGATTCCCATTGGATTCAACTGAAAAACACAAGTTTTACGTAATTTTGGTATGTTATAATTGGCTCTGTCCAGCACGTCACTAATTGGACATTCGATATTTTTTTCCCTGATTTCCAAACCTCCAATATTTCCTACATACATGAGCAATCCCTTGTGGAGTTTATAAGCTAACCACCTTCAGCCACTTCTCTTACAGACAAGCACACATAACTTAAAACATAGATGGAACCACACGAGCATTTCAGCCATCCACACGAGTTGAGAAAATTACAAGGCCACTACAAGCAAGGTAATTATTGATGATCAAGTCAGTCAATGGGGCCTTAGTTTTCTTCATTATTTATCAATTGTGTCCTTTAGGCTTTATCCTATAATCTACCTTTCAATCCCTGAATTGCCCGATCTGTTTGGTAGGGCCATTGACATTAGTCTTTTCCACGCATATAAAATCTTGATTTTCAGGTTCTCATAAGCAAAACACTATGAACCGTACATGTAAGTAGGTCTATTTCACAATTTATAATCACCTTTATTTCCATTTATCAATTATAATACATATCTTTTCCATAAATTAAACATTTGTGATGTGCCATTTTATGCGGTTGAAATATCATTTCTTATTATTAAAATAGAAAATAATGCATGTAAATAAAAGGGGCAAAATCTCTATTCGGTGAAGAAGAATTTATTTCAAACTACTACCTTTTAGATCCATGCTGTACCAGCATTGAACTTGTTACGTTGATATGCAATATTTTGCATCTTGAATACCAATTGATGAATTACTAATTAATAATGACAAAGTCCGTGCTATTATATTATGATATTTATCATTTTAATATAGCCACATTGATATTTAAAAAATTATTATAATTATAAAAAAAAACTAGGCATATATTTAATCCTAAAGGTATGTAGCTATTCAAAAAGTAAACAAGTTGTCACTGGCAGATGATATTAAACTGAAATAATGCGATAGTTCAAGTCAAGTCAAGTCAAGTCAAGTAAACGATCCTTCTTCTTTTGACATGGAATAATCGAGATAGTTCACATGGGAACAGTCATGGGAATGTCAATCTTTTTCATCCGTCCAACCTTTCATTTGCTTTGATTTTCCCGTAATCAAGTAATTACAAATAAAAACCCAATTAGGTAAAGTTATAATACCAGATTTTAGCTAATTATTAGACACACACACCATGTGTCCTTACTTGATTTGACTAGTTACTGCTCGTGCCCGATTGGTGAAGATGATCCTAATCTGAGGGAGGGTGTTCAATATTATACTTTCCAAAAGAAAAAAGTACAAAAAAAGGCCATAGAAATATGGTGGGAATTCAGAGCTATTCACATGTAAGAAAGCAACTTAGGCGCATTGGATCAAAATGCACGGCAAACCAACTTTGCCTCCCACATTGACCAAATTCTCTCCACATATAGGCCCATTCAATTATAATTGGATTTACTTCCTTTAATTAACTTCGAATTATACTCTAATTAGTCGTGACAAACACGCAAAAAAGTGAAAAAATAATCCTAGGGTGTCAATTGTGTCCTTAATCCTATAATCTATCTTTCAGTATTTGAATTGCTGGGCTGTTTAGTAGGGGCAATGACTTTAGTCATTTCTGTGCATATCAAATCCTGATTTTTGAGTTCTCAGAAACAGAACACTATTAACCATACATGTAAGTAGGTCTATTTCACAATTTATAATGACCTTTACTTCCATTTGTCTATTATAATACTAGTCTCATCAGAGGAAGCATTTAATCAAGTCCTTTCCATAATAGCTATGTTTCAACACTAATCGCACTACCCGTGTTGTCCGATCGAGCTTTTTTAATAATCTTGATTGACATAGATAATCGACAGTAATGTCATAACTGTCTTTAACATAGATAATATTCTATAGAAAATCTTAAGAATCTTCAATATGATATCACTAACAATTAAAAACCAGGCTTATATTTAATCCTAAAGGTGTACATCTAGTCAAAAAGGAAACAAGTTGTCATCGGCAGATGATAATGAACTGAAAAAAGTGCAATTGTTCAAGTCAACTCAAGTAAACGGTCCTTCTTCTCCTCCTCTTTTTGACAAAGCGTACTCGAGACAGTTCACATGAGAAAAGTTGTGAGAACATCAATATGTTTCATCCGTCCAACCTTTTGTTTGCTCTTGTATTTCCATAATCAAGGAATTATAAACAAAGACCCAATTAGATAAAGTCATAATATTGGATTTTAGCTAATTATCATACATACATCACTTGTCCTCGCTTGATTTGATTGGTTACGTGCCTGTGCTTGATGGGTGAAGATGGTCCTAATCCAAGGGAGGGTGTTCAATATCATACTTTCCAACAGCAAAAGTAGGGAAAAAGACTATACAAAGAAAGTGGGAATTCGAAGCTATTCACATGTAAGAAAGCAACTTAGGTGCATCGCATCAAAGTGCACGGCAAGCCAACTTTGCCTCCCATGATGACCAAATACTCTCCACATATAGGACCATTTGATTGTAATTGGATTTACATCCTTCAATGAACTCCAAATTATCCTCTAATTAGTCGTGACGTCCACGCCCAAAAAAAAATAAAAAATGAAGAGATAGTTTTAGGGTCACCAAATCTTTTTGATGTGATGTAACTAAGGGCCTGTATGTTAAAAAAAAATTATGTTTCCCAAAACAAAAATTTCTAATCTTTTGTTCTAGGGAACAAAAAAAGAATAGAAATGTATATAGTAAAACTTTTGTTCCTAGTAATAGATTTGGAGCAGAAACAAGAAGTAGGAAAAGGTAGCTTCTTGGGGCACAAATGATAACCATTCTAATCAAAAATTGATTTCTAAAAGAAAAGTAGATTTTTCTATATCTATTTCTAGATTAGTTTCTAAGCAAAAATACACGTTTGAAATTTCTACTCACAAAATAGAAATTCATTTGATAACGAAATAAAATTTCTCCATTCGGATAGTGATGGTCGGTAGTGTTCACCGGCGGCCCGACAACCGGTGGCGGCCCGGTGGCTGGCGACTAGAGCTGTGGCAACTAGCGGCCGAAGGCTAGCGACAATAGCTAGTGACTAGCGACTAGCGACCGATAATGGTCAGTGGCGACTGACAGTCGGCAACCTACGGACAGCGGTTGGTGACAAGCGAACGGCTGCCAGCAACCGGCGGAGAACGGCAAACGGTGGTCGATGGCGATGGATGGACAATCGGTTCATAGCAAGGACGAACGATGAGAAGAATTTTTATTTCTTATTTTTGTTCCAGAAATAGAAAAGTAAAAAAAAAATTACTTCTGATTTATGTTCCAAATCTATTTCTAGAACAAAAATTTATTTCAGAAATAGAAAAAATGATATAATTTTATCAAACGGATTTTTATTTCAGAAATAAATTTGGAATAGAAAAATTGTTTCTGGAATATAAATTCCGGTTTGTCATGTACCCTATTGTTTCCGGGAACAATTTCTAGAATCAATTTTCATTATCTTCTTTTTTTTTCTCTTTTTTTCTTGCCGGCGATCGGCTAGACGAGGGCCAATGACCTCGCCAGAGCGCCACTAGCCCCTGGAGACGCCGAGCCTCGTTGTGGCTTGTTGGCTTGAGCCTCGCTGTGGCTCGGCGAGGCATGGCGAGGCTTGGCCTCTCTTGGGCTGGGCGAGGTCAACCTCACCTATTTTTGGTGAGGTCGAGATCGCCCAGCCAAGGAGAGGTCGAGCCTCGCGCAGCCACGGCGAAGCTCCACCTCCTTAGCTGACGTGAGGCTCGGCCTCGCCATGCCCATGCTGGCCTTCGGCGAGCTCGCCGAACCTCGCCCAGCCGGTCGTCGGCCACAATGGTAGCTAGCAACCGGCCAAAGAGAAAAATCTAAGAATCCTTCCACACGTATTTTTATCACGAGAATAGTAATTTAGGGAAGTTATCAAATGCATTCTTTTGCTTAGAAATTTTTCCCGATAACAAAATAAAAAAAAAAATCATTTCTCATCAAAAATTGTTCTCCAAAACTGAATAGTTATCAAATGCGTCCTAAAATGATTTTTTTAAAATTTATTTAAAAATCACCTTAGACCAATTTGAACTAGACAAACAAAAAAATGAACATTGACCATCGTAGGAATAAGACTGTAATTAGAAATAATAAAGATTTGTGTTACACGACATGGTCCTTATCAAAGGGGAATCAAACAAGAAGTGCATGAGAAGGCAATGTGATTGGGTAACGTGGGAGAAAGAGAGACACATGGAATTACTTTATATCTTTTGTACTATACATTTTTTTAACTCGTCTACACATTTGAATTTTTAAATGGATTAGATTCCTACAAATTATTATATAGACTTGTTGACATCACCCCTAAACCATAGAATTGGTAAGAAGAGAAATACTAATTTAGTGCAATATGCTAATTTTTTATTAGTTTGCTCATATAATTAAATGGTATGCCAACAAAATTGAGGATAGAAAGAATACGTAGGTGATGAGAAAAGAATAGTGAAAAAAAAATGTTAATGAAGAAGGAATGTCAATTCCAATCAGTTAGATTTGGAGCTGAAGGAATTTTTATTATAAAAAGCTTTATGTCGCGACCAATTTTTCGAGGTGTGAACCGCCTAGAGTTTGGCTAATTGATTATTAAGCCTAAACTTAATTCAGGCTCTCCCAAGCCCATACCAATTCGCAACTTAAGGTTTAAACATTTAACATGCAAAAGATTATTAACTAGGAGTCGCCACTAATCGGTTTATGGTAGGTCGATTAGACACCTAAGTAAAATAAATCTCCTACAAACCAGAGACTAAGGGTACGGGGACTTGGTTACACTAGAATTTTCTAATGCCCTTTCGGTACCATTTCTTTTTAATTTTTCAAAATGTTTTTGCAAGCAGCTGATTTATTTTAACCTATATTACTATCGTGCAAATGTGGTGACCACACGGGTACTCATACATTATTTAAAACATTCAAATAATAAATTGCGTCACGCAAAGCAAGCAATCATTCATTTTTTTTGGTTTTCTTAAAAATTAGAATTCTTTTATGAAAATGCACTTTTAAACTAAATGACTTAATCTTATTAATATGCAAATTTTAATTAAATGAGCCTATTATGCAAACTAATTATTATGCACCTCAGGACCTAATTTCACTAATTAACAAGCTCTGATTTAAATAATCCTATTATGCAAACTAGTTAAAATGCACCTAGTATTTTTGTATTTTTTTTTATTGAAATTCAGAATTTATAAAGATCCTAATTAATGTATCTAAAAAGGGATAATTTTCTAATTTAATCTACCATATCCTGTCTTAGAAAAATTATTTTTATTTTTTTATTTAAAAAAGGGATGAGAATATGAAAATGTGCTAATTAAGACTCTAAAAAGGCTATTTAAGTCTAATCCTAACCTTTTTAAAATATCTAAAAATGCAGTCCTAAAAATATTATCTAAAAATGCAATCCTAGAAACATAATCCTAAAAGTTTGATTAATTAAACTTACGTGTCTATTATATTAAACCTTAATGTCCTATATGCTCATGCAGATTTTTTTGAATATTTTGATTTTTGATTTTTTAGTTTCTTTTTAGTTTTTTTTTTTAAGTTGAGTAATTGTTAAATAAGGGTTAAATCTACACAATTAATATAACCACTAAATAAAGGATCAAAATAATTGAAAAAATAACCTGACGTCTCACAGGTTAAATTAACAATTATTCTAACCTTAATCATCACAACAACTTAAAATAATTAAAAAATCTAGTCCGAAGTCTTACGGACCAAATTAAATAATTATTATGATTTTAACAATTAAGATTCTACCAAAAAGCCCAAAAATTAAAAATAATTAGAAAAATGATCTAATGTCTCTCGGATCAAATTAATAATTATATTAATTTTGGACAAAATCCCTACGGATAATGCATACTAAATTCACAAATATTAACGTCCAACATTACAACTTAAATAGATAAACAAAATAAATAAAAAGAAAAAGCTAAACCACATAAGGAAAGAGGGCTTGCTGTAGCGTTGATGGTGCAGATGCGGCGTCGGCTGAGGGAGGAGCTTCGGAGCGATGGCGAGCGGCGACGGGGCTGCTGATGGCTGCAGCGAGGCGACGGAGGCGGAGATGCTGGTGCGGGTCGCGGGTCGTCAGGCTCCGGCGAAGGGGAAAACCGGCGTTGCAGCGGTTCGGGTTCTAGCTTGCAGGCGGAGGCGGGTCAGCGAGACGCGGAGCGGTGGCTGTGCGGGTCGGGGCTGCAGCGTCGCGGTGGTCTCGTCGTGGCGGCTTCGGGTCGCAAACGGCGCGGGTCCAGGCGCGGAAAGGGTAAGGCGGCGACGGCGGTTGCACGATGGTGGCTCCGAATCGCAGGGGGGCTCGCGGAGGTGCAGGCGCGCAACTGACAATGGGCTCAGGGGGAGGGAGACGAGCGGCAGGCTTTGGAGCTCCGGCGTCGTACTGGGCAGCAGCAGATTGCGATGGCCGGCGCGGGTTCTCGGGCTGCTGCAGCGTCGCGGGGGGTCGTCGGGTTGTGTGCGCGAGCTTGCGGGTGTTCGTGACGGAGGTGCGGTGGCCGGTGCGAGGCGGTGTGGTGGAGATGCGGCGAAAGCAGCGCGAGCAGCTCAGAGATCAGTGGTGCAGGGATCAGTCACGCAGCAAAGGGAAGCCACGGAGAAGAAGAACAGTAGCGTTTCCTCTTTTCTTTTTTTCTTTTTTCTCTCTCCCTCACGTCACTTCCTACGGCTCCTCTCTCCGTCTCTTCTCTCTGCTGTATTCTCTTTCTTGACTTTTGACTTCTCCCTTCTTTTTTCTGCAGGTTGTCAGAAGGGAAAAGAAAATGACCCTTGGCACTCTCTCTCCTCTCTCCGTCTCTTCTCTCTGCTGTATTCTCTTTCTTGACTTTTGACTTCTCCCTTCTTTTTTTCTGCGGGTTGTCAGAAGGGAAAAGAAAATGACCCTTGGCACTCTCTCTTTTTTATTTTCACGAATCCTTCTCAGCTCTTTTCACGAAAAATCTTTTTTAGCCAATTCTCCCCCTATTTTGTGCACACCATTTCTCATGAACTGTAGCCCTTTTATAGTGAAAACCTCTATTGATCTTTAGAAAATTGTGCTTCCTTGATTGCGGGAATTACAGAATTTCAACCCCGATTTGCCATCGCAAATTTACATTTCGGTTTTTCACTCACGTCACTGAAAACGCATCCACGTTTGTTTTGATTTTTGCAAACAGCTTACCTGATGAGTATAATTTTTGATACTTTCCTTTTGATTTATCAATCTGATCATTATCCTCATCGATTTTGGGTTTGGCTTCCATTTTATTAAAATCATTGCCCTTAATTCACTTGATTTTTCAATTGTTTCTACATTTATCAAAATCTGAATACTCATCAGAATTTGAAACTTCCATGCATAATCAATCAAATCAATTTTCTCCTTTTTTATTTTTTCTTTTCAAAAATGCAATTTTATTTTTTCAAAATTAGGTGTCAACACTTTACAATTTCAATGATCTAATGGGATAAAACTCAAAGTTTAGAGGATTTGATAGGAAAAAAAAGCTCGAACTTAGGGATCAAGAGTATAGTTTTATCATATTAATGAAGCATACGGGCAATATGATACAAGTTTACTTACCCTTCAAATAAGGAAAAACCGAGATCTCACTACTTTGCCAATAAAATGCATAAGCATGAACTCGAAGAAGAGAGAGACAGAGAGATTAGCATGATTTCAAAGACCACTTCATGCTTGTTGGAAGCCGTATTTAGTGAACTGCATTAGTATCTCTTCTTTCGCACATTATATACTAGGTTATGTTATGGGTTACCATGTTCAATGTACTTCCCCTTAAAGTCCAAAAGAAGAAAAATGATTAATATTGCTTGAAAAAGTTGTTATATGGAGTTAATACAATGTACTATGCTGATCACATATTAAGAGATAATGTGATTCATATTGAATCTAATTGGAAAACAAAAACTTTTCACACACTTTTTGCATATTATGATTGATTCTATCTATTGAGTCATCTAAAGGACATAAATTGTTTTTCTTTTTTGGACTTCAAAATGATTTTGATATATTAAAAAATTTATTTAAGAAGACCCTTGACATTAGAAATCAAGTTATGTATGTGACTAGCTCTGAGATTAAAAAAATAGCTATATCAATAAAGTCTCATAAATTAACGGAAAATTGACAAAATATACTACAACACCCTTCTTGAAAATTATCCAATACTCTGGTAAAATTCCTTGATAAATTATGCCAATCACCTATCCAGAGATAATGTGATTCACATTGGATCCAACTAAAAGACACAAGTTTTACGTAATTTTCGTACATTATAATTGATTTTGTCTCTCACGTCATTAAAAGGACATTCGATATTTTTTTCACTGATTTCCAAACCTCCAATATTTCCTGCATGTATGAGCAATTCCTTGTGGAGTTTATAAGCCAACCTCCCTTCGCCACTTCTCTTACATACAGCACACAGAACCTAAAACATAGATGGAACCACATAAGCATTTTAGCCATTCACACGAGTTGAGAAAATTACAAGACCGTTACAAGCAAGGCAATTATTGATGATCCAGTCAATCAATGAAAGGTTAAACGGCATGGGCCTTACTTGGTTTTCTTCATTATTTATCAATTGCGTCCTTTATCCTATAATCTATATTTCAATCCCTGAATTGCCAGGCAGTTTAGTGGGGGCAATGACTTTAGTCTTTTCCACGCATTTAGAATCTTGAATTTCAGTTCTCAAAAACAGAACACTATTAACTATACATGTAAGTAAGTCTATTTCACAATTTATAATCACCTTTACTTTCATTTGTCAATTATAATACAAATCTTTTTTTATAAATTATACATTTGTAATTTCCCATTTTATCCGATTGAAATATTGTTTTTATTATTAAAATTGAAAGAAATGCGTGTAAATAAAAGAGAGCTAAATGTCTACTTTGGTGAAGAAGAATCTATTTCAAAATACTACCTTTTAGATCCACGTTGTATCAGCATTGAACTTGTCATATTGATATGCAAGTTGTATTTTACATCTTGAATACTAATAGGTCAATCGCCAATTAATAAAGACAAAGTCCTCGCTATTATATTATGATCTTTAACTTTTTAATATAGTCACATTGTTATTTAAAAAAAATGGAATTATAAAAAAATTAGGTATATATCTAATCCTAAAAGTATATTGCTAGCCAAAAAAATAAACAAGTTGTTATTGGCAAATAGTATTAAATTGAATAAGTGTGATATTTCAAGTCAAGTAAACGATCTTCTTCTCCTTCTTCTTCTTTTGACAGGGCGTAATCAAGATAGTTCACATGGAAAAAGTCATGGGAACATCAATCAATTTCATCTGCCCAATCTTTTGTTTGCTCTTTTTTCCCTAGAGTCAAGGAATTGTAAACATAGACCCAATCAAGTAAAGTCATAATATTGGATTTTAGCTAATTATTAGAGACACACCACATGTCCTTACTTGATTTGATTGGTTACGTGCCCGTGCCTATGGGGGAAGATGATCCTAATCTGAGGGAGGGTGTTCGGTATGATACTTTCCAAAAGCAAAAGTATAGGAAACGACCATAAAAAGAAGGTGGGAATTCGATGTTGTTCACATGTAAGAAAGCGATTATGTGCATCGCATCAAAGTGCACGGCAAGCCAACTTTCCCTGCCATGCTGACCAAATTCTCTCCATGTATAGACCCATTCAATTGTAATTGGACGTACTTCCTTTAATTGACTTCTAATTATTCTTTAATTAGTCGTGACAACCATGAAATAATAGTTCTAGGGTCTTTAAATCCTTTTGGTGCGATGTAACTAAAGAGAATATATTTTTTTTAGCAATCACCAAGACCAATTAGAAATAGACAAACCAAAAATGAACAATAAACATGTTGGAAATAAGACTATAATTAGGAAATAATTAAGATTTGCATCACACAACATGATCTTTATCAAAGGGGAATCAAACAAGAATGGCATGAAATGGCAATGTGATTAGGTGACGTAGGACAAAGAAAGACATGTGAGATTACTTTATGTCCTTTGTACTATGCATTCTTTAGGCAAAGTCTTGGTCGACAAATTTGAAATTTAGCCTATGTTTGTTTTATAAAAAAATAAATAATTTGAAAAATATTTTCCAAAAACTGATAGCTTGTGTTGCTTACAAAACTAAGTAAACAAAAAATATTTTCATTGCCCATGAAAATGTTTAGACAAAATTTGTTGTCGTAATGAAAACATTTTCCATTAATGGTTTCTTTTAGTGATACAAGTGATCATTCATAAAAATAAGTTTTCCGATTCATTCATTTTCTGCAAAACAAAGAAGCATTCAAATGAATTAGATTCCTACGATTCGTTATATAGAGTTGTAGATATCACCCCATAAACTATAGAATTTGTAAGAAGAGAAATACTAATTAAGTGTAATATTTTAAAATTTTATTAATGTGTTCATAGTAATTAAATGGCATGCCAAAAAAAATTTAGGAGAGAAAGAATACATAGGCAAATGTCAAATCTCATCTTTCTTTAGTATGGAGAATCTCAGTCACAATTATAATCAAATAGTTAGAGTTGTCACCAACATAGAAATGTTTCCAGCCCTTGAGTTGCTACATTAGTTCAACATGGTGCTTGCAATAACTGTACCTTTGTTGTGTCATTGTCATTGGTCAGCCTTGGCTTCATGAATCTTTGTTGCTCATTGAGATTAGTCCGGAAATTCTTACTTCAACTGAGCTCAACATGGATTTGGAATCTCTGTTGCTCATTGAGAGTTGGTGCACTTATTTTAGCGTGGAAATTAGGCAGTCACAATGCATGACAGGAGAGGACAACCAAATAAAACTTCATAGTTCTGACTAAACTTTATGCAGCATATTCACTTGCAGTTTGAAACCCTGAGAACCTAGCTAGCGAAAAAGGGGCAAACTATGAAGGATAAAACAAGTTGCTTTTGCTAGCTTTTCTTGTGGAAAAACCATATTCGGGGCAATGGAGACTGAATTGTGGTCCCTGATTTGACTAAACAATTTAATTTGATAAGTAGTTTTAGACTCTAAGAATCCTCATTTCTTATTCTTTCCGAATGCTTAGGTTCAGATCACTGGTTGGATTCAAATGAAAAATCTCTTATTGTACTTTTAGGGGCTAGTCGTATTGCTTTTAGAATGGATCAGAGTCGATATTGGCTAAACTTGCCAAGTTTTGGATTGTCGCTCTTATCTACAAAATGCTTTTGTGTCATCAATAAAAAAAAAAAAAAAATTGTACTCTTTTAATAGAACAGTTGACAGAACACATCTGGTGAAAAAAAGGGGTTATTGTGTATGCTTAGGATCAATTAACTCTAGAAACCTAAGGTTCTCATTTTTTGGAATATGAGATGCATCTTTGCGAAATTTGATTTGGTATAGTTTTTATCCTTGATATGATTATGTAGTGATGAAGTAAGCATATTAATATTACATAGCGTAATTGCAAAAACTATCCTCAATTTTGCTTTTCATATCAAATACCCTCCTCACATTTCAAAATCTATATTGTGCATCTCCCAACCTAAATTAACTTATTTTCCCTTATGCACGCATGAGATACACACCTAGAAATTGGAATGCAACATTGAGGATGGGGTAATTCGCGAAATATGTGTGGGTGCGAGATGCAACCTGAAATCCACAACAAAAAATAAAATAAAATAAAATGGAGTGATGATTGGATGTCTGAAATATGAGAATAGCGTGTTTGATATGAGTAGCAAATTCTGGGATGATATCTGTAATTTTCCATGTCATATAATACAAACTAACTCCAGGATGAATATTTCTAAAGCAGGTGGTGGCTGACAAGTTCTCTGCCTCGAGGTTCAGGTAGTGACCAACATTGTGATTGCAGTCGTGACGTGATCGTGGTCCTAATCAGGCCTGTGGTGGCGGATGTAGAGGTGGAGATGGAGAGTGCTTGCGGAAAGCCTGGGCATTACTGAAGAGGGCAGAGGAGGTAGTTATGCGGGGAGTAATGAAAGGTATGGAGGTGGAGGTGGTGGACACTATGGTCCTGATCAAAATGGTGGTCGACCTGGCGGGCGCAATAGATATAGTGGTACTCAAGGAGGATCATGAATGACTGCTATAATTATGACCATTCTGGTCCCTATGGATGTCGTGTACAGGAAACTTCTGTTCGGGGTAGAAAGAATTCTCCTGCTAGGTATGCACACAGGTTTTTCCTTTTATAGTGAAGTAGTTGATCCTGTGCTGATTGAAAAGTGTTTGTAACAAAGCAATTGAAGATACTGCTGTTACTTGCTGGAGGTGTCAAAGTCTCTTCTGTTGCATCTCTTCTTCATGGTTCTCCAGGTGGACAAATCTGCTTGATCAAACTGTTGATGTGCAATCTTTGGCTAAAAGATTCAACTGTTTAATGTCTGCGAATGCTCGTTTTGATGTTTTGGATCCAATGGCATTGCTTGCTTTACTTAAACAATCAAATCTGGCCTTACTATTTCAATGCTATGATGAGTACTGGATTCTCTTTTGCTTACATGCTTTAGCAATTGCAAATGCATCTGAGATCGATCTTGGTTGACTTCATCATTGGCATTTGTGACTATGGAGTGTGGACAGCTTTTTGGTGTCTAGATGGCTCTTTTGAGGATTGGACGAGATTCACCTAAGGAAGTAATGCGTTTTCTCTTCACAAAAGAAAGTTGCCTTAGAAATGAATGCCTGTTTTGGCTACGATCTTTCAAATGTTTAACTTTTTGAAAAGGAGTTAAGCAGGTAAACTCTATGTTTTCTTCTACATATTTAGTATGTGAGCTTTCTGTCTATAGTGTTCACTATATTAACTCTGCTAAGCTTTTGGCAGGATTCTATGCTGTTTGTGGTGTTTTGATGCGCAGTTCCGTTACTCTTATATCATGATGCGTGGGTTTAGTCTTAAAAACTCTGAAAAGTCCTTTTGGTCTCAAGAAGCTGTTCTGTGCAATTAACTCGGTAAATTTCGTCTCACCTTCCACACATTGTACTGATGGAGGAGTTCCTTTCTCAGTAAAATGTGGAGATCTTTTGGAAGCTTTAGTGAGCATGGCAATTTGATTTTCACGATCTTCTTCCTAGCTATCTGCTGTCTCTTATTGCCATCTTCAGTGGAGGATTGCTGGTATCTGTCTCACCCGTGTACATGATGCTGCTATTGTCTTAGGTGTCCTGGATAAATTTCCCTTTCAGGTGTAATGCGGCTCTTCCTATGAATCGGCTATGTTGCTAATAGACACACGGTTCTTTTTGCTTCTGCACTAATGATCTTCACCATGCTTTTGCAGCCAGTCATTTGCGATTGATAATGTATCTTCCATGAATTCTTTCAGAAGTTGTGCTAGCTCCATTTGAAATTGATATTGGCTTTGTGACTCCTAGATGTGGTATATTCTTGCCACAAGCAAAAAAAGCGGATATGATCATTTCCTCTTCAGCGCTCTCTCTGTAATTACTTGGTTAAGGTTATTGGGCATTCTTAACTATGGCTTTGTAAGTGAATATTTTCTTTTCCCGTTATGCTTGTCAACAAATTTGTAGATCAAATTGGCAATACGTGCTCGGCAGGAAAGAGTTATCTGTTCTTGTTTGAAATTGAAAGGAATTTTGCCGAAGTACTGGTTAATTCTCAAGTAGAGCTTAATAGTACATTGTATCGATTTTCTGTTAATCTTTGCAACTTTCTTTATATACTTAGTTCTTTAATGTCAGAGCTAGTCACATACTTAAGTTGATCCCTATCTTAAATAGATTTTTCATAATCCCAAAATCATTTCAGAATCCAAAAGAAAAGAAAGGAAGCTGAAACAGGAAACCAAAAGGAGCACAATCAAATAATACAATGATCTTAATCATCAATATACAAAGCACACTGGGAGGAGGCCGGGGGTTTGCATCCAGAGCATTGAATTGGATGGTGAAACTCTTGTTGAAGGTTTGACAAAAGATCACGCTGTGTGGATGGCTGAAATGCTTGCGTGACTTCATCTCTGTATTAGGCTGCGGGCGTGCTTATGTGTGTGAAACAGCGAAGGGAGGGAGGAAGGTTGGCTTTTGTTTTAACTAGGAACTGCTCATGTATGTAGGAAACAGCGAAGGTTCAAGAATTAATGTTTAAAATATCGAATATCCTTTGGATGATTTGATGAATAAAGTCAAGCATAATATACGGAACTGTGTGAAATCTTTTTTTTTTTTTTTTTTTCACTTGGATTCAACGTGAATCCCATTATCTCTTAATATGCGATTGGCATAATATATTGTATTAACTCTATATAACAAACTTTTTTAAGCAATGTAATCATTTTTCTTCTTTTGCTCTTTAAGGGGAAGTACATTGAACATGGCTATATGCGAAAGAAGAAAGACTGATGCAGCTCATTGAATACAGCTTCCTACATAAATGAAGTGGTCTTGGAAATCATGCGGATCTCCCCGTCTCTCTCTCTTCTTTTGAGTTCATGCTTGTGCATGTTATTGGCAAAGTAGTGTGATCTTGATCTGGTCCCGTGATTCAAACTTGTTTCACGATGTGTCCTTATTTGAAGGGTAAGTCCACTTGTCTCATATTGCCTGTTACTTCATCAAATGATAAAACTATACTTTTAATCCCTACGTTTGAGCATTCTTTTCCATTCAAATCCTCTAAGCTTTGAGTTTTGTCTACAGCTTCAATATATGATTTCATTCTATGCTTCCAATAGCCACAATTGCTTCCATCAAAGTAAGGCGGCTTGTTGGGAGCTTGAGCATCATTGGTAAAGAAGCTGCCAAGATTAGCCATGATAAAGGATCTTTGTATTCAGAAGAAATACACTTCAGATAAAGAGCAACAAAGCTCTGATACCAATTGTTGAGGTTAACAATACAACCTAGAGGGGAGTGAATATGTTGTTTTCAAACTTTGATGATCTTTTGCGGAAATTAGCTAATAGCTAAATAAAGATCCCATGACCTAATATTTAACCAAACTCACACTAATTATATACCAATATGAATGAGAAGATGAAAAATAGCGGGACATAGAGAGTTATAGTGGTTCGGCTTTATTCTCAAACTTTTGTCCACTCTTTAGACTAATAATCTCAAAACGGGCTGGATTCCATTAACAATATACTTGGAAAGTTATAACCGGCTAGCATTGATCTTTTATATGATAGATCACATTATCTGGACTCAATTACTATTCATACACTTGTACATTTAATCTGTAGCACAATTGCTAAATAGCACAATTGCTAAATAGCACAATAAGCAAGATAGTAAAACAGAGAGCTTTAATATGAGAATAATAGTATGTAAGCTACTTAATCTTTTATGTGCCGCACTCTCTTGGTTCCTCAAAGCCTTCTCTTTTATAATCTTTCTCAAACTATCCGTTGAGGTTGATTTAGAGAGATAGGTGATCGTTGAAGAGTTTCCAATGCACTACTGTCCAGAAAGATACTACCCATATAGTTTCTTTTCTAGGACTCGTGTAGACTAACCAAAAATGACAACTACTGTTGTCTTCTTAATGCAGTTTCTGACTAACCTATCAGACACTAGCTACTCTACTACATGCTTTATTTCGATTATGCTGCTTTTAAGAATCCAGATCTTACAATGGCTCTTTAGCTAATCCAACGAACATCAACTGATGTAGTTGGCTGTTACATCACCGTCAACTTGATCTTTATTGCTCTGATGTAAATATCATAAGTACTTGATCTTTTTAGTTGACTAGTGTTGTTTGTAATAACCGGAGAATCACAAACTTTTTCCAATCGGTCACACCATGGATGTTGCATGGTCCTTTAGTTCAAACATCTACAAAAAACATAGTACTAAGTATACTAAGTATGGTTTGAGCATAATCAAAATCTCTTGAAGATGTTTTGTCCAATAAAGACTACTTTTCTTTTTGTGGATGGGGGCTATCCATTTATTTCAATACCTTTGATAGACGAAGAAATACTGAAAATTTATTGAATTGTTCTTTCTTCGATACAGCATATTTCACCCAAAAATGAAGCTCTGCTGAATTCAAGGTTGTCAGGACGTGAGGATTCGAATTTTTTTTTGAGTGATTTGAGATTAGGCCATGAAGGCCCTCAATTTTTTTAAGACTTGTATTTATCAATGTTGAAATGAAAATAAAATATGCTTCATAATAACTGAATATTGAATACCAAATAATACCAGTTTGATAACTAAGCATGAGCACCTTTAATAAGTTTTTTCAAAATATTTAGCAAGATTCTATTGCCAATGAGTATCTTTTTCTATTGAATGAATAAGTGGCCTTCCCTTCCTTGCCTAGCGAATTAGTGATTTTTTGACTTAATTAAACCTTTTAAGCTTATTTTTATTATGATAACGGAATGTGTTCAATTTTACTGAGTGCTAAATATTTAAGTTTTGAAGACTTAATCGAGTTATCAAATAACCTAAAAATTTCGGAACTACTCACCTCGGATTTACTCTTACTAAACACCGTTTTAATGCATTGTAGCATGGATGTAAATTTTGGTGATTACACATAAAATTTAGATGCAAACCAGTGAGTTATTAATCACCTCAATAATGAAATTCAAATATTAGATATTTTATGTTGACTTTAGGAAATTTAAATATGAGATAGTAATTTCTTTTTACCAGTAAAGAAAAGTGGAAATAGGCGATCAACATTTACCCTCTAAATATTAAGTCTCACTATCATCGTGGAATATTAGATTTTAACCATGACTTTTCAATGCAACGGTAAATATGCAAACACGTGGAGCTAGGATTTTTTTTCATAACATTGCTTAATTATGGTAAACTCTTTTAGATTGGGCTATCACACTGGGTGATATACGAGATAGTATCTCATTCATATGAAAAATCTGAATTATGAATGTTTTCTCACATATTTCATAAGATGAATACCATATATATTGGACATTACCAATCCTAGATAAATATCGTGTATTTTTTTTATAATTAATGATTTCGATACCATCAGTTTCTGACCATGTTCATCTCCTCCCCTCCCGTCCGGTGGCCCTGCTCAAACCGAGAGGCTTACAGAGTTTAGAGAGAGAGAGAGAGAGAGGGAAGACGAGCTTCGATGGAGTCAAGTCAACCATATCCAAGACTCTCTCTCTCTCTCTCTCTCTCTCTCTATCCTCATCCCCGTCCTCTCTCAACCACTTCGTCTTCCGCCTCCGCCGCTACTTCTGCTGGTCGCTGCATCGCCAATGCCTCCCCTCTCGGCTCATCCCTGAGCCTCGCTGAGCCGTCTCTGTCTCCCCCGGTTCCCAAGAGGTTCCGCTTGCGGGGCGTTTCGCTTCTCTCGGCGCCTTCGGCGGCGGCGGCGGCGGCGGAGGAGGCGGAGTCGACGGTGAGGATTGGAAGGTGAAATCGGTGGTGGATGGAGCCGAGGAAGCCTCTGGTGTCTCCTCTGATGTGATAATTCTCGACGTCGGAGTAAGCCCCTCTCTCTATGTGAATGTACGAGCTAAAGCTTCGAATTTGTCAATGCGTCTCCAACTTTCCCTGCATTATAATGCTGAAGATGTTATTACGCGGTGCGTATCATGTTTCTTTTTCCAGTCTGCGGCCACTTGAGTGTCTCTGTGCAGCGGGTATGAAGAGAATTTTGGAAAATCAAGTGAGTTTGCCACTGCTTTTGTCTTTCTTGTAAGCCATCTTTCGTATGAAAAGAATCGTCATCGACTTGAATTAAACCAAGTGTGAGAACTGTCATTTTCTGAATGTGATTTGAACCCAGCATGTTTTCTCATTTTTTCTGCTCTAGCATTGGACAGCCTCAAGTATCTGCTGCCAGCGTAAATCTTACAACCGGGACATCTATTGTATGGCCTGTATCTGAAGCCAAGGCTATGCCTAATTGGCAAAAAGAGTTGGGAGAAACACTAGCAAAACACTTGGCAAATTGTGGCTTTTAAGTCTAACCCTTGAGGTAAGCGGTTTTATTCACCATCTGCTTGTTGCAGTTGAATGGGGTTTGGCTGACATCCGTGGATATAATTGCTGCATATAATGTACCTTTTATCACATATTTTCTGTGTTGAAGATTCCATCTACTGGTTGGAAGTACAGGTTTTTATATCTGTAATTTTCCCTGTCATATAATACAAACTAACTCCGAGAAGAATATTTTTAATGCTGGGGGTGGTTGACAAGTTCTCTGAATGCTCTCATGGATTTGGTTTTGTGACTTTTGATGAGAAGCAAGCAATGGATGAGGCTATTGAGGCTATGAATGGGATGGACTTGGATGGGAGAAATATCATTGAGGAAAAAGCTCAGCCTCAAGGTTCAGGAAGAGACCAAGATAGTGATCACAGTTGTGATCATGCCCCTAATAGGGATAGTGGTACTCAAGGAGGATCAGGAAATGACTGCTAAATCAGGACCATTCTGGTCCCTACGAACATCGTGGTATAGGAAACTTCTGTTTGGGGGAGAAAGAATATTCCTAATAGGTATGCACACAGTTTTTGTTTTTCAGATATATTAAAGTAGTTGATGCTGTGCTGATTGAAAGATATTTTGTGCTTGTAGCAGTGCAATTGGAGGTACTGCTGTTACTTGCTGGAGCCAAAGTCCCTTCTGTTGCATCTCTTCTTTATTGTTCTCTGGGTGGACAAATCTGCTTGATCAGTCTTTTGATGTGCAAACTTTGGCTAAAAGATTCAACTGTTTAACGTCTGTGAATGCTTGTTTTGATATTTTGGTCTGACGACATTGCTTGCTTGACTTAAACAATCAAATTTGGCCTTATGGGTAGTGGATTTTTTTTTTTTTTTTCACTCACAAACTTTAGCAATTGGAAATGCATCTGAGATTGATCTTGGTTGACTTCTTCATTGGCATTTGCGACTGTGGAGCGCAGACAGCTTTCTGGTGTCTAGATGGCTCTTTTGAGGATAGGGCAAGAGATTCACCTGTGGAAGTAATGCGTTCTCTCTTTGCAAAAGAGAAGTTGCCTTAGAAATGAATGCCTCTTTTGGCTACGATTTTTCAAAAGTCTTTAACTTTTTGAAGGGGAGTTAAGTGGGTAAATGCTATCTTTTCTTATACACATTTAGTATGTGAGCTTCCTGTCCATAGTCTGCACTATATTAACTCTGCTAAGCTTTCGTCAGTATTCTTGGCTGTTTGTGGTGTTTTGATACACGGTCCTGTTACTTTCATGTCATAGGACGAGGTATTAATCTTAAAAATTCTGAAAAGTCCTTATGGCCTCAAGAAGCTATTCCAATATGCAATTAACTCGGTAAAATTCCGTCTCACCTTCCATACACTGTACTGATGGAGGAGTTCCTTTCTTGGTAAAACGTGGAGATCTTTTGGAAGCTTTGGTGAGCATGGCAATTTGATTTGCATTGTCTTCTTCCAAAGTTTCCACCTTCAGTGGAAGATTGCTGGTCGCTGTCTCCTCCATGTGCACAGTGCTGCTATCTTGTTAGGTTTCCTGGATAAGTTTCTCCTTCAGGTGTAATGACAGCTCTCCCTTTGAATCGGCATATTTTGGTTGATACGCATGGTTCTTTTTGCGTGGCCAGCTGTGCATGCATCGACTTGCATTTCTGCATATTAATGATCATCGCCGTGCACTTTCAGCCAGTCATCTGTGATTGCGCATGTATTTTCCTTTAATTCTGTTAGAAGTTGTGCTTGCTCCAATCTGAGATTGGCTCTGGGTTCGTGGCTCCTAGGGTTTACTCTTGGTGTAAGCCAAAACTGGACATGATCATCTCCTTCTCAGTGGGCATTCTTTTTTTTTTTCTGTAGTGATTTGGTTAAGTTTATTGTGCATTCTCAACAATGGCTCTGTGAATGAATATTTTCTAATCCTGCTGTGATTGTTGAAAAGTTTGGAGATCAAATATGCAATTCGATCCATGTGCTCAGCAAGAATCTCACCAAACTATTGGGAAATTTTCAAGTAGAGCTTGATAGTACATTCTATCAATTTTCTGTTATCCTATGCTACTTTCTCTACTGTTGTTTCTTTAGTCTTAGAGCTGGTCACATACATAACTTGATCCTCACATGTTAAGGATCTTAAATAGATTCTTCATGATGTCAAAATCATTTCATAATTTTGTAAAAGTGAAAAGGGGAGCTAAGATAGGAAACCCAGGGATCACGATGAAATAGAGCAAATGTCTGAATTATCAAATTGCGAAGGATGTAATTGAGAACACTGTGACCTAATCACCAAATGTGTTATGATAACTACACATGAAATGATAACAACCCTAACAAACGACGAACTTGAAATTTAAGAAAATTCAAGCGAAATTAAATTACGTAGGGCACACCTTGGAGTGAAAGGCCTGGGCTCGCAACGCTAGGTTGATGGAAGAGGAGACCATACTAGCAAGCATGGACTGCATTTTCATCTGGTGCGGAAGCTTCATCATCATAAGTCCTGCATCTTCAGTCTCATCTCCTCAATCATACTCCGATGCTTCCACTGCTTCGGGCTCCACACAGCCCAAGTGCAGGCGGTAATCATAGTCCGTGCAATAGTAGTGCCAGCAACCCTCGGCGATGCTTCTCCGGTACCTGTTGCTGATCAGGCTCCGCTCTTGCGTTAGGAATAATATGATGCGGGAGGGTGCTCGTGGTCCTCACGCTTCACCGTTGCCGCCAAGTCGGCACACCCCAGGTGAAGATCATAATGGCAGATCAAGCAGCGGTAGAAGAATGTGTCCCCATCCTTCAAGGGGAAGTGCATTCGACATGGCAATTTATGACATTACTTAGTATATAATTGTTTGCACCAAAATTTGAATTCAATTCGAGTGAAACAATAATATGCACAAGAATTTACTCAAGATTGAAAAAAGTGGTTGATATATGCATTATATACA
Source organism: Eucalyptus sideroxylon (assembly GCA_014182405.2). Lineage (NCBI taxonomy): Eukaryota > Viridiplantae > Streptophyta > Magnoliopsida > Myrtales > Myrtaceae > Eucalyptus > Eucalyptus sideroxylon. The sequence continues at coordinate 15,148,517 of CM024554.2, read as the reverse complement.
ATTTACTCAAAGATTGTCCTGTGTTAAGTTATTTTTAAGTAATAGTAGTACAAAAAATAAAGAAATATGCAAGTCATTAACATAATAATTAATTGTTTTTCTCAGAAACACAAAATTTAGCTTCTTTTTTTTTTTTTTGGGTCCGTGCACAATATTTAGTTAGCTATCTACCAAATAAACTAGTTTTTGGAAAAGAGATACACCAACTTAGTTCCAAATAGAGAAAGAAAAGGAAAAAACCCCCCCAAAAAAAGGCCAATGTTAATCTCAGGCTTCATTCGTTTCGCAAAAAGTGTGACATTTTTGGAAAATATTTTCCAGTAAGTCATTTTTTAGAAAAAATGTAATTATTTTCCGGTGTTCGGATGAAACTTGAAAATGAAGTGGAAAATATTTTTCGTTGTTCGTGGAGGAAAATATTTTCCTCCATATACTCTTTTCATTTATTTTATTTTTTAAAATAGATTTTTCATATTATTAAAAATTTATTTTTAATTATTTTTAATTTTTAAAATCTATTATTATTTTTTCATTTTTAATTTTTCTTTGTTTTTTTATCTCCTTCTTTCTTTGCCGGTCGCCGATGACGGCGATGGCTCGCGACCGACCACTGGCGAGCCTCGAGCTCGTCGACAAGCACGAGGCTTGCCACTCACCAAATTGGTGAGCACGAGCATCGAGCTCGAGGCTTGCTAGATCAATGAGCACGAGCTTGAGATTGACGAGCTCGAGATTCGCCTGATAATGGTTGACAACTAGCCAAGAAAGAAGAATATGGGAAAGAAAAAAAGAAAAAGAAAATAAAAGAGAGAGAAAAAGAAAATAAATAGAAAAAAATGCAATTAAAAATAAATCGAATTAAAAAGAAAAAGATAATTTAAAGATAATTTGAATTAAAAAAATAAAATTAAAAAATAATTCGAATAAAAAAAGAAAAAAGAAGAAATGGGAGAAATAAGTGAGGATTTGTAGAGGTGTGAGATAAGAGAGATCAAGTGAGGAAAATATTTTCCACTTTTGAAAAGTGGAAAACATTTTCCCCAATGAATTCATTTTCCGTGAAACGAATGAAGCCTTAAATTAAGATTGGACCCTATAGTTAATCTTAATAAATGTTGTTTGAAAGAAATATGGGTAGTTTCGTCTCTAGAAAAGATAAGAAATCATCTTAAATTAAGAGCAGGACTCACAAAAGATGATATAGTTAATTCAATGTAACAGGGTGTCAAAAGCCAACAAAAAGATGGAAATAACGTGAGCCTATTAAAATAAAACTACTTTTGGTCCTTGAATTTGAGCATTTTTTTTCCAATCAATTGAACTTGCATAACTTTTTTGATTTGAGTCTCTTCAGCTTTGGATCTAATTGGAATTCACAAATTTTATTCTTGAACTTTCACATTTTTCTCTGTTCTCTTTTGATCTTTCTATCCTAAAAGATCGTTGATATGATGGTCTAATTAGCATTTGTCATCTTACGTGACGTGATTGGTGGCTCACGTGGACAATTTTTTAAATAAAATGATATCATTTTGATTTTTTTAAAATTTATAGATTTTTTTTCTTTTTTTTTTCCCTAATCTTTCATTATAGTGTTCATCATTTTCCCTATGGCAATCGTCAGGGACTTGGAAACAACCTGTGAAGGTTGCGGCTAAAGGCAATGGACGTGACGCCCTTGGGCAGATTTGGGCAATGGTCTCAGATTGCCCTCAGCCAAGTTAGGCGACGGTTTAGACCCAAAAAAAAAAAGGTTAGGCGACGGTGTCGCAGCACTTGCCATGCCTTCCCAGGCCATCGCTGAGACCTCGACAAACGGGGAAGGGATGAAATGAAAAATAGAAGGAAAGAATAGGACAAAAACAATAGAAGAAAAAAACTCAATTTTCAAATATGTGGAAAAATACCTAATAAGTCCATTATTCATGTTAAGGAGATAGTTTTTCAAGTACTATTGAACGTGGCAATCCGAGTAAAAGAGTCACACTGAGATCACCTTGAAGGCATGTCATAGAAAAATATCTAGCATGATATTCTCGTATACTTATAGGTGGATCGAAAAGTCATGACTCAAACTCAATACATAAGTATGTTATACCTCAGAATATTACCTACAACTTTAATTAAGGACACATGATCAAATTTTAACTGTATGAGTATATAAAAATCACAGAATCATACTAGGTCGAGGTAGCATTTTCTCAGATCCAGTTTCTTCAAAGGACAACGATTTCACCAACCTATTTTTGTCCATTTCCTCTATATTTTTGATATGTTTTTCCTCAAGAAGTACACTACAACTTTCATTAAGATATCAAAGTGATTCTTCACAAGAAAGCTACTTTACAGACCACAAAATCACTAAAGGTCAGCACAATAAATTCCAGATCTAATTTCTTCAAAGAAAAATCATTTCACTAACCAATACTTGTTCGTTTTGCCTCAAATTTTAGTATGTTATTCCTCAAGATGTTCTCTACAACTTTCATGAATAGATCAAAGCAAGATTCCAACTAAAAGGTCTCATTCAGGTCACAAACTCATAAATGGTCGGACTGGTTTTTCCAGAAACAGCATGCTAAGCCAACGAATTTCTCCCCATAGCTTCGACCTTTCATCACATCTACCATAACCAAAATTCACCATCTTGTACACACATATCACAGCAAGCAAAGGGTAGGTTTTAGGACTCTACTTGCCTCTAATCCAAAGAAAACACAGCAAGACAATGGCGGGGTGAGGCAGGCTCGACGGCGGCAGCTAGGTGGACGCACGGCGGGGCAAGCCTTCTTCTTCCTCTCTCAGTGTCAACCTCTCTCTCTCTCTCTCTCACTCTCTCTCGGCACCTAGCTTCGACCACCCCCTTTCTTTTTTTTTTCCTTTTGGTTGAATAAAATCCTTGCATGCTTCCACTTTTGCATGGAGGGACACGTGTCCCTAAGAAGAAGACAAGTGTCTTCTTGTTAAAGACACATGGAGGAGGCCATCCGGCTCCTCCCCCCTTTCCATGCGGTTGACAGCCCAATGGGCTTCATGGGCCGGGCCTTTTGGCCCACTTTAGGCCCAACACTCTTGGGCTTAAAGTCCAAACTTAAATGGCCCATGTTTACTTTTATTAATCCATCTTAATCTCCACTTAAATAAATACCTAATTGCAAAATAAAATGGTCAAAAGACTTTGTGACATTAATACATAAAAATCAAATCTATAAAGTGCATAGTCAAGAATAAAATCTTCCTTATCAAATTGTCCTATAGCACCAACCTTGATCATCCATTAACATAAGATATATTTCTATCCAAACAATTCTCCATTAAAATACTCGGCATTAATCTATTACAATTCTTTGGTCTAAAGGCCACAACATAAATCAATAACACTTCCATCACCTATTCATGGTTCATGGTACATCTAGGGGTTGTCATGAAATTTTGGGATGCCACAATTCCTAGTGATTATATTGTGTATTTACAAGAGTCTGACTTCAATATTGGAGTGAGAATGATCCTGAAACGTTTTCACAAGCCATGGGTAGTGATAAGTCCAATTTGTGATACAATGCCATGAAGGAAGAGATGAGTTCTATGGCATCTAACAAAGTCTGGGATTTGGTTGAGTTACATGATGGTGCGAAGGCCATTGGTTGTAAATGGGTCTTCAAAACTGAGAAGGATTCATTGGGTAACATTGAAAGATATAAAGCTAGACTCGTTGCCAAAGGATTCACTCAAAAGGAATGAATCGATTACACAGAGACATTTTCTCTTGTATTTAAGAAAGATTCTCTTCGTATTATTTTGGCATTGGTTGCCTATTTTGATATGAAATTACATCAGATGGATGTGAAAACGGCGTTACTCAATGGAGAACTAGAGGAGGAGGTTTACATGAAACAACCTAAAGGATTCCCCTCTAGTAAAAGTGAGCATTTGGTGTGCAAGCTTAAGAAATCTATATATGGCTTGAAATAAGCATCCTGCCAATGGTACTTAAGGTTCCATGAAGTCATCTCTTCATTCGGTTTTGTAGAGACTGTCATGAATCAATGTATATACCAGAAGGTCAGTTGGAGTAAAATTTGTTTCCTTGTGCTGTATGTGGATGATATATTACTTGCAACTAATGATAAGGGGTTGCTACATGAGGTGAAACAATTTCTCTCTAAGAGTTTTGGCATGAAGGATATGGGTAATGCATTTTATGTCATTGGCATTAAGATCCATAGAGATAGACCTCGTGGTATTTTAGGACTACCTGAAGAAACCTATATCAACAAGGTCCTAGAGAGATTTCGGATAAAAGATTGTTCACCAAATATAGTACTCATTGTGAAGGGTGACAGGTTCAATTTGAACCAATGCCCGAAGAACGATCTAGAAAGAGAACAAATGTATAACATTCCATATGCTTCTGCTGTTGGAAGCTTGATGTATGCTCAGGTTTGCACTCGACCTGACATCGCTTTTGCTGTGGGAATGTTGGAAATATATCAGAGTAATCCAGGTTTAGACCACTGGAGAGCTGCAAAGAAAGTAATGAGAAACCTTCAAGGTACCAAAAACTACATGCTTATGTATAAACGGACTGACAACTTGGAAGTGGTCAGTTATTCGGATGTGGACTTCACGGGCTACGTTGATTCACGAAAATCAACATCTAGATACACTTTTATGTTAGTTGGCGGAGCCGTGTCATGGAGAAGTGCTAAGCAGACTTTGATTGCTACTTCCACTATGGAGATTGAGCTCGTTTCTTGTTTTGAGGCTACTTCGTATGGTGTATGGTTGAAGAGTTTCATTACTGGGCTTAGAATTGTTGATTCTATTTCTAGGCCATTAGAAATATATTGTGACAATTCAACTGGGGTTTTTATGGCTAAAAATGCCAAAAGTGGGAGTCAAAGTAAGCATATCGACATTAAGTATTTAGCCATAAGGGAACGTGTTAAGGAGAATAAAGTGGTCATTAAACACATTAGTACTGAATTGATGATAGCTGATTCTTTAACTAAAGGCATGCCACCAATAAAATATAAGGATCATGTAACTAGTATGGGAATATGTCTCATCATGTGATTTGTCGTCATATGAACGATTTTTGTTGTATGAAACACTTATTCAATTGTAATGTTGATTCTCAATTTTGGTGTACACATTTTGTTGTTTATGAGAATAACATTTATCCTTGGTTCTGGAATAAACATGGTGTTTATTCATTAAGATATGTTGTCACATATAGGCTGAAATTAAAGAAATAAGATGCATTGTGATACATGGAAGATATTACTCACTCTTAGAGGACATGTCGCCATGATCCATGTGTTTTGTTTCTTTTCTTTAAGCATAAAGTTTTTATGGAATTAGTTGAATAATCCGTATGATGAAAATGATAGAATTAAGTGGGAGAATATTATTTATTTTTGTGATCCCATATTTTGGACCCACATTTTCTCTTAAAGTTGCGACTATTTGACATGAAGTTTTTCCATGCTTTGTACCCTTTCGTGACAACCACTCATTTGGTAACCATCTTGATGGGAGACGGTGTATAAAAAGAAACGTACGTTTATTTCTGACGGATAATGACAAGGTTTAACACAAACCCTCTCATTTGGAATACATCATTAGTACGTGAGGGAATTGGGTTAGTAGCGTGTCCCCAATTTTTCTTTAAATTTTCAAGTTTTTCCGACGAACTTAAACAAGAACAATGGCTGGAGGTTTGTCTTTAATTGATCCTGGCTTTTGCATCATGAATTTTAAATTTTACAACCCAATCACATTGCTTTCTCATGCCATTCTTGTTTGATTTCCATTGGTTAAGAAAGGATCGCATCATTCAACAAGAATCTCAATTATTTTCCAATTACGGTCTTATTCCAATGATGGTTAATGTTCATTTTTTGTTTGTCTAGTTCTAATGGTCTTAGGTGATTGGTAAAAAAATAAATTCTTTTTATTTATGTTGCATAAAAAATATTTGATGACCTTGAAACAATTTTTTTCATTTTTTTTTTGCATGGATGTCACAATTAATCAAAGAATAATTTGGAGTTAATTAAAGAAAATAATCTAATTACGATCTAATGGGCTATACGTGGTGGAAATTTGGTTAGTGGAAGAGGTAAACTCGGCTTGTCGTGCACTTTGAGATGATGCGCCTAAGTCGCTTTCTTACACGTGAACAGCTTTGAATTCCAACCTTCTTTTTATGGTCTTTTTCTCTATTTTTGCTTTTGAAAAGTATAACACTGAACACCCTCCCTTGGATTTTAAATATCAAAGAATCATCTTCGACCATCAGGCACAAGCATGTAACTGGTTAGATCAAGTAAAGACAGGTGGTGTGTGTCTAATAATTAGCTAAATCCAGTATTATGACTTTCCACAATTCATTGTTTCTTTTAATTCCTTGTTACCGAGTCAAAGAGCAAATGAAAGGTTGGACGGACTCATTCGCAGGACCTTTCCCATTTTCCCATGTCAAAGAGCAAATAAAAGGTCGGACAGATGAAACACGTTCCTACGACTTTTCCCATTTTCGTATGTTAACAGAGTCAATGCAAGGTTGAACGGATTAATGTGTTTCCCATTTTCCCATGTCAAAAAGCAAACAAAAGGTTAGACAGATGAAACACGCTCCTACGACTTTTCCCATTTTCCCATGTTAACAGAGTAGATGAAAGGTTGAACGGATGAATGTGTTTCTCTATTTTCCCATGTCAAAGAGCAAACAAAAGGTTAGATAGATGAAACATGTTCCTACGACTTTTTCCATTTTCCCATGTTAACAGAGTAAAAGAATGGTTGAACGGATGAACGTGTTTCCCCATTTTCCCATGTCAAAGAGCAAACAAAAGGTTAGACAGATGAAACACGTTCCTATGACTTTTCCCATTTTCCCATGTTAACAGAGTAAACGAAAGGTTGAACGGATGAATGCGTTTCCCCATTTTCCCATGTTAGAGAGCAAACAAAAGGTTAACAGAGTAAACGAAAGGTTGAACGGATGAATGTGTTTCCCCATTTTCCCATGTCAAAGGGCAAACAAAAGGTTAGTAAGATGAAACACGTTCCTATGACTTCTCTCATTTTCCCATGTTAACAGAGTAAACGAAAGGTTGAACGGATGAATCTTTCGTTGAACGGATGAATGTGTTTCCCCATCATGTCAAAGAGCAAACAAAAGGTTAGACAGATGAAACACATTCTTACGACTTTTCCCATTTTCTCATGTTAACAGAGTGAACGAAAGGTTGAATGGATGAATGTGTTTCCCCATTTTCCTATGTCAAAGAGCAAACAAAAGGTTAGACAGATGAAACACGTTCCTACGACTTTTACCATTTTCCCATGTTAACAGAGTAAATGAAAGGTTGAATGGATGAATGTGTTTCTCTATTTTCCCATGTCAAAGAGCAAACAAAAGGTTAGATAGATGAAACATGTTCCTACGACTTTTTCCATTTTCCCATGTTAACAGAGTAAAAGAATGGTTGAACGGATGAACGTGTTTCCCCATTTTCCCATGTCAAAGAGCAAACAAAAGGTTAGACAGATGAAACACGTTCCTATGACTTTTCCCATTTTCCCATGTTAACAGAGTAAACGAAAGGTTGAACGGATGAATGCGTTTCCCCATTTTCCCATGTTAGAGAGCAAACAAAAGGTTAACAGAGTAAAGAAAGGTTGAACGGATGAATGTGTTTCCCCATTTTCCCATGTCAAAGGGCAAACAAAAGGTTAGTAAGATGAAACACGTTCCTATGACTTCTCTCATTTTCCCATGTTAACAGAGTAAACGAAAGGTTGAACGGATGAATCTTTCGTTGAACGGATGAATGTGTTTCCCCATCATGTCAAAGAGAAAACAAAAGGTTAGACAGATGAAACACATTCTTACGACTTTTCCCATTTTCTCATGTTAACAGAGTAAACGAAAGGTTGAATGGATGAATGTGTTTCCCCATTTTCCTATGTCAAAGAGTAAACAAAAGGTTAGACAGATGAAACACGTTCCTACGACTTTTACCATTTTCCCATGTTAACAGAGTAAATGAAAGGTTGAACGGATGAATGTGTTTCCCCATTTTCCTATGTCAAAGAGCAAACAAAAGGTTAGACAGATGAAACACGTTCCTACGACTTTTACCATTTTCCCATGTTAACAGAGTAAATGAAAGGTTGAACGGATGAATGTGTTTCCCCATTTTCCCATGTCAAAGAGCAAACAAAAGGTTAGACAGATGAAATATGTTCCTACGACTTCTCCCATTTTCCCATGTCAAAGAGCGAAGGAAGGTTTAGACAGATGAAACACGTTCCTTTGGCTTATCCCATGTGAACTGTCAAAAGAAGAAGGAGAAGAGGGATCCTTGACTTGATTTGACTTGAACTCTCAAAACTTCTTCAAGTAAATATGATCTGCCCACTGCAACTTTTTTCTTCTTCTAACTAGCTGTATACCTTGGGGATTATTTTCATACTTGGTCTATGATAATTCCAACACTTTGAAAAATTAATGCAGACAATATTAAAATGTTAAATATCATAATATAATAGAGTGGACTTTGTTATAACAAATCAATAATAAAGCATATAGAGTAAGGAAAGCAAAATAGCTTGAGCCCGACAAAATTAACACAAAACCGTGTTAGTACACCCTGGGACAAGAATCCCGCGAGCAATGGATCGAAAGTACAATCAATAAGGAATCTTGACCCTAGTTGTCTTAAGTTACCTCTAGAGCCCCTAAAGCCCATTTATAAAGTCCAACCAAAGGCAATCTTAATTATCAACGTTAAAATCTACAAGAATTCAAAAGACAAAACATGAAAAGTTTGTTTAGCTTTTTCTTTCTATCGCTTTTTATCCTTATCAATTATTTAATGACAAAAGCTAAACAAAACCCAAAAATAAACTGAATGCTGCCCAATCTTGTAATACGATTCCAAATCTTACAAAAAATTAGCGCCAATGAATAACCGACATTCATTTGGACTTGCAACTTTAAAAGTTTCTTGCAAGAACAAAGTAAGTACACGTCGAAACAGGATGTTACGCAATGGTGGAAACAAAGACGAAAAGCTTAACTAAACGCGACGTAAGGATGGAGAACATAAATACGTGCAAGTAGGCAGTGTTGCCAAATCAGTCATTAGAAGCGAAGAAAGAACCTATTGGCATGACACGTTTTGCACATATTTTTGAAAATCATCTCCACAAGAGATGCAACCTTGAAAACAAACAGATTGGTGCTCCAGAAAATCCAATATGAATCATGATCAGTGTAATTGAAGATAGGAAGATGAAGCTGGTGTTGATAGTGGATGATGCTGAAGAGTCCTCAGAAAATTAAATGATAAGGGTGAGATGGATGGTGTTGATAGTGTTGACGATATTGGCCGAATCCCTTTGATCTGCTTCCCGCTTGTTCTTTTATTTTGTTTCCCACTCACATTTATTTTTTCTCAAGTACCCCTCTTACTTAACTTCGATACGGACATGCCATTCTTAAATAAAAGATGTCCTAATTTCTAAATGCGGAAAATTTATTAAAGAACGAATATGCAACAATGCACAGTTTGGATCTTTTTTTAGGGATAAAATTATGTCGTCATCGATGAGTTCAGTCCATAATTTCTATAAACTGAATGATGAGCCTGCTAGTGAAAATTAAGGTGTTAACAGGGGAGATCAAATGGAAAAAGGGGATTGAATGGCATTGATTGATTTTATCCCTAAACAGAAACAATCCACTACTAAAAAGGCACGGGCAAAGTGGATTAAAAGATGAGGACACAAGTGATAATGAGCCAAACTAGGTCCCATGATGTTTTAATTTTCATTGACTGACTTGATCGTCAATTGTTTCCTTGCAACTCGCAGCCTCATTGTTTTTTTCAACTTGAGAGGCCCGCGAAATCTCTGTCATCGACATGCCCTGATATTGAAATTTTTTTTTGTCGGTTGATGTATTTCGCAAATTGTTTCAAAACATGGAGGCTCGAGCTAAGGACACTCTATTACAAATCCTCATGGACATTCCCCACAGAGATTGGGTTTCATCCGGGTAAATCTCATACTTAACTACCCTCATTCATTTGTTAAAAAGTTTCTTAGCCTTGGCAGAAGCCGGTGGGGACGAGAATGATCGGCTGGCTCTGCTGGAATTGAAGACCTAAATAGCTGATCCTGGTGGGTTTTTGAGCTTGTGCATGATTTTAGCCACATCTGTGAATGGTACAGTGTCACATGTGGTCGTAAAAATCACATAGTCATGGTAATAGACCTCGGCTCTGAAAAGCTGGCCAGGGACGTGCCACCCCATTTTGGTACCCTGATCTTTATGAGGGAATTCAATCCGCAAAACTAGTAGTTTCCCCACAAAAATTTCCCCGCAATTCAGCCGCTTGTTTCGGTTGCAGAAGCTGTTCCTTTTAACTTAATTAGTAGTTCTCTTCCTACAAATTTGATGGTCTAGGTGTGACGTGCACAACTCTATATAATGAGTTGCAAGAATCTAATCCAATATAAAATTTAAATTTTTTTATGAAGACTTCGCTTAAAGAAGGCGTATTTAGGACAAAGGACATGAAGTAATTCCACATATCCCTCCTTGCCCCATGTCACCCAATCACATTGCTTTCTCATGCTATTCTTGTTTGATTTCCCTTGGATAAGGATCATGCCGTGCGCCAAGAATCTTAATAATTTCCTAGTTCCAGTCTTAATCCCAAGGTGGTTAATGTTCATTTTTTGTTTGTCTAGTTTTGATTCGTCTTATGTGATTGCTTAAAAAAATAAACCCTTTTTAGTTATATCACACCAAAAAGATTTGATGACCCTAAAACTATTTTTTCATTTTTTTGCATGGACATTATAAGTAACTAAAGGATAATTTGGAGTTAATTAAAGGAAGTAAATCCAATTACAATCGAATAGGTCTATACATGGAGGAAATTGAGGGATTGAATGATGGATTATAGGATAAAGGACACAACTGATAAATAATGAAGAAAACTAGGCCCCATGGTGTTTCACCTTTCATAGACTGACTTGATAATCAATAATTGCCTTGCTTGCAGGGCCTCGTTATTTTCTCAACTTGTGTGGATGGCTGAAATGCTTGTGTGGTTCCATCCATGTTTTAAGTTGTGTGCTTGTCTGTGATGGAAGTGGAGGAGGGAGGTTGGCTTATAAACTCCACAAGGACTTGCTCATATATGTAGGAAATATTGGAGGTTTGAAAATAAGTGAAAAAAATATCAAATGTCCCCTTAATGACGTGCGGGACAAAGTCAACTATAATATACCAAAATTTAGTAAAACTTATGTTTCTCAGTGGGTTCCAATATGAATCACATTATCTCTTGATAGTTGATTGGCATAATCTATCAGAGGAATTTTACCAAAGTGTGGATAATTTTCAAGTAAAGCTTGACAGTACATTCTATCAATTTTCAGTCAATCTATGCGACTTTATTTATATAGTTATTTTCTTTAATCTCACTGCTAGTCACATACATAACTTGATTTCTAATGTCAAGGATCTTCTTAAATATATTTTTCATAATTCCAAAATCATTTTGGAATCCAAAAAAGAATATTGAATATCCTTTGAATGACTCAATGATTCAGTTGGATTCAATATGAATCACATTATCTCTTAATATGTGATTGGCATAACATATCATATTAACTCTATATAACAACTTTCTCAAGCAATGTTAATCATTTTTCCTTTTTTGCACTTTAGGGGGAAGTATATTGAACATGGTAACCTATAACATTACCTAGTATATAACATGCAAAAGAAGAGTGACTGATGCAATTCACTGAATACAACTTTCTACATGCATGAAGTGGTCTTGGAAAATCATGCTAATCTCTCTATCTGTTTGTTCTTTGAGTTCATGCTTGTGCATGTTATTGGCAAATTAGTGTGATCTCGGTCTACCCCCTTAATTTAAATTTGTTTCACGATGTCTCCTTATTTGAAGGGTAAGTCCACTTGTCTCATATTCCGCATATGATTAATCAAAATGATAAAACTATACTTTTGTTCCCTAAGTTTGAGGTTTTTTTTTTTTCCCGATAAAATACTCTAAATTTTGAGTTTTGTCTCATCAAACCATTGGATTTGTATAGCTTTTTCTAATTAAAATTTCTTTAGCTCCAAGTGTAACTAATTGAAACTGACATACCTTATTCATTAACTTTTGCATTTTTCACTATTCTATTTTCATCACCTACGTATTCTTTCTACCCTCAATTTTTTTGGCATACCATTTAATTATCACAAACACACCAATAAAATTTTAGCATATTACACTTAATTAGTATATCTCTTTTTACAAATTCTACGGTCTGGGTAATGTCTATACAATGACTTGCAGGAATCTAATCCATTCTAAATTTTGAGTTTTGTCTCATCAATCCATTTTAAAGAATGCATAGTAAAAAGGACATAAAGTAATCCCGATTGTCTTTCTTTGTCTCACATGATCCAATCACATTGCCTTCTCATGCCATTCTTGTTTGATTCCCCTTTGATAAAGATCATTTGGTGCGACACGAATCTTCATTATTTCCTAATTACAATCCTATTCCCATGATGGTCAATGTTCGTTTCTTTATTTGTCAAGTTCTAATTGGTCTAAGGTGATTGCTATAAAAGAAAAAACAAATTCCTTTTAGTTACATCGCATCATAAAGATTTGACGATCCTAAAACTATTTTTTTTTTTCATTTTTTTGGCGTGGATATTGTGACTAATTAAATGATAATTTGGAGTTAATTAAAGGAGGTAAATCCAACTACGATCAAATGGGCCCATACATGGAGGAAATTTGGTGTGGGCAGCAAAGTAGACTTGCCGTGCACTTTGAGGCGATGTGCCTAAGTCACTCTCTTACGTGCGAACAGCTTTCAATTCCCATCTTCATTTTATGGTCTTTTTCTCTACTTTTCTCTACTTTTCTCTACTTTTTCTTTTGAAAAGTATAACATTGAACACCCTTTTCCGAATTTTTAATACCAAAGGATCATCTTCACCCATCAAGCACGGACACATAACCAGTCAAATCAAGTAAAGACACGTTGTGTGTCTAATAATTAGCTAAAATCTGATATTTTGACTTTTATAGTTGGGTTTCTTATTTATAATTCCTTGATTTTAGGGAAATAAGAGCAAATGAAAGGTTGGACAGATTAAACACGTTCCCCTAAATTTTACTGTTTTCCCATGTCAAAGAACAAATGAAAAGTTAGACGGATGAAACACATTCCTTTGGCTTCTCCCTTGTGAGCTGTCAAAAGAAGAAGAAGGAGATAAAGGATCGCTGACTTCACTGGACTTTAACTATCGCACTTTTTCAATTTAATATCATCTGCCAACTACTATTTGTTTACTTTTTGACTAGCCATAAACCTTTAGGAGTAAATACATAACTCAGATTTTTAAAATTCCAATAATGTTTTCAATAAACGTGTGACTATATTGAAATGTTAAAAATCATAATAGAATAGCGTGGACTCTGTCATTATTAATTAGTAATTCATCTATTAGTGTTCAAGATGCAAAATTCAATTTGCGTATCAATATAACAAGTTTAATGCCTGTACAACATGGATCTAATAGGCAGTAGTTTGAAATAAATTCTTCTTCGCCAAAGTAGAGATTTTGCTCTCTTTTATTTATGAGCATTATTTTCAATGTTAATAATAATAGATGATATTTCAACCGCATAAAAGAGAAGATTACAAATGTATAATTTATAGAGAAGATATATATATATATATATATATATATATATTATAATTGACAAATGGAAGTAAAGGATATTATAAATTGCGAAATAGACCTACACGGTTCATAGTGGTCTGCCTTTGAGAACCCAAAAGTCAAGATTTTATATGTTTGTGAAATAGACCTACACTGGTTGGGGGTTTGCGCTAGCGAGTGATGATCCTTGGCCTGGCTAGGCGAGGGCCACTAACCCTCGTTGAATCTAGGAGAGGGCCTTGATCCTTGCACCATATCCAACAACCCTAGCCTACCTTCATCCCACCATTGTCGGCCCTTCCCAACGACGATAGGAGGCGACAACGAGGGCTTGCATAGCCCTTACCATTCTACAATCTCTTCCCCTTCTCTTAATATTTAGGTTTAAAATAAATTAAATTAATATTTATATTAAAGTTCAAATTCGAGATAAAACTACGTCGTTTTTTACTTATCTAGCCACATCAGTATGCAAAACAACATTGTTTTCAATTTATCTAACCATATCAGCGTGCAAAATAACGTCGTCTTGCACTTGTCTCGTCGGAAAAATACCACGTCAGTATTTTGGCTAGATTTTCTAGCTGTTGGCACTTTACTAATCAATTTTACTTCGATTTTAGTACTTATGTGTACCTTTCCGAACTTTTGGCACTTACGTATCTCTCCGTGTCAAGTTTTGACACTTCAGGTATTCGTATCCCTTCTTGTCTACAATGCCACATGGGTTTAAATAGTAATATATCAAAATAAATTCTCAGTCGCCATAGTAGAGAGTTTGCTCTCTCTTAGTTTTAAATTTAATAATAACAAATGATATTCTAACCAAATATAATGGGACATCATGAATGTATAATTCAGAGCAAAAATATACATTATTATTGACAAATGAAAGTAAAGGTATTTATAAATTGTGAAATAGTCCTACTTCAATGTATGGTCAATAGTGTCTGGTTAAGAGAATTGGAAAGTCAGGATTTTAGATGTGCGGAAAAGACTGAAGTCGTCCATTCTACTAACCGACCCGATAATTCAGGGATTGGAAAGACACAATTGACAATCCATTCTACTAATCGACCCGATAATTCAGGGATTGGAAAGACACAATTGACAATGAACAAAACAAGGGCCCCACGACGTTTCAGCTTTCATTGACTGACTATCGACAGTTACATAGCTTGTCACGGCCTTGTAATTTTTTAAACTAAAGAGGACCGCAAAAAGATCTCTCATACTATTCTAGCATTGATGATATCAACATGTCTTAGTATGGGAATATATGTTGCCCCCAATTATATATTCGGAATTACTTCGAAACAACATCGCAAGAAAACCAAAAAGTTGGCCCCCATGGTGTTTTCAGCTTTCATTGACCGACTTTATCACCAATTGTTAACTTGCATGTCACGGCCTTGTAATTTTCTAATTTTGAGAGGAGGATAAGAATTTCTGTCATGACTATTCTTGCATTTGATGATATCATCATGTCTTAATATGGTCGAACATATTGCCTACTAGTATATATTCAAGAATTGTTTCGAAACAACATCAAGAGAGAACCAAAAAGACTCGAGCTGAGAGTGTTTTGCTACAAATCCTCATGGACCTTGCCTACAGATATCAGCTTTTGCCCATGTCATTCTCATGCCTAACTATCATCATTCTTCTATTAGGGAGTGTCCTAGCTTTAGTAAAAGATGGCCGGGACGAGATTGATCGATTGGCTTTATTAGAATTCAAGGTTCGAATAGCCGATCCTAGTGGGGTTTTGCGCTCGTGGAATGATTCTAGCCACTTTTGTGATTGGTATGGTGTCACTTGTGGTCGCAAACACCGAAGAGTCACCATACTAGACCTTCGCTCCAAGAACTTATCCGGGGTCGTGCCGCCCCATATTGGTAATCTGAGCTTTCTGAGGAGAGTCCATCTGGAGAACAACAGTTTTCATGCCAAAATTCCCCCGCATTTTGGCCGCTTGTTTAGGTTGCAGAAGTTGTTCCTTCATAACAACTTGTTTAGCGGTCAAATCCCTTCGAATCTCTCCTATTGCTCTAATCTACTCGATCTTAATTTAGGCGCCAACATGCTAAAAGGAAATCTGCCGACAAAACTGTGTTCATTGTCCAAGCTCCAACAACTTGTGCTTGAAGACAACAGCTTGATGGGAAACATGCCGCCGTTTATTGGAAATTTATCATCTCTTCAATTGTTCGCAATAGATTCAAATAACTTCGGTGGTACGATCCCAAAGACTCTTGGCCGACTGAGAAATCTAGAGTTCCTCTTACTAGCCGAAAATAAATTTGTCAGTACAATTCCTATCTCAATCTTCAATATATCCGCTTTGGCATGGCTTGATGTAGGTGACAACCAATTAGAAGGGGGTTTACCTGGCGACTTAGGCTTCACTCTTCCGAATATCGTGATTATCAGTATGTGGCACAACCACTTCACTGGGCCCATTCCCGAGTCGATATCTAATGCCTCTAACATCGAGCTAATCCAAATCGACGAGAACAATTTTATTGGGAAAGTTCCTTCTTTTTCAAAGATAAGAGGACTCTATCGGTTTAGTATTAACCGCAACAACTTAGGAGGTGAGCAAACTACTGATTTGGACTTCCTCTGTTCTTTAACCAATTCCACAAAATTGAATTTTTTGGGTATAGCGAAAAATGCTTTTCGAGGACTAATACCCGACTGTATTAGTAACCTCTCGACCACCCTTTCCATGTTTTGGTTAGGAGACAACTATATTTCTGGAACCTTACCTTCCAAAATCGGAAATCTCATCAATCTAGAGCTCTTGGAAATGGTGGGCAATAACATATCGGGAAACATTCCTTTGGAGATTGGAAATATGAACAAACTGAAGTATTTAGATCTCGGCTACAATGAACTCTCGGGGCAAATACCGGAATCTTTTGGGAATTTAAGGATGTTAATCCAATTGTACTTGAATAGCAATAATTTCCGAGGCTCGATACCATCATCTTTGAAAAATTGCCAAAATCTACTTCTCTTGGACCTTTCAACCAACAACCTTAGTGGTCATGTACCCCCAGAAATTATGGGCATCTCATCTTTGTCGATTTACCTTGACTTGTCTCAAAATAATCTTACCGGCTCCCTCCCAAAAGAAGTTGGAAAATTGCAAAATCTTGGCGAACTACGTCTTGATGGGAACAGATTATCTCAACAGATTCCAAGAAGTATAGGCAGTTGTATAAGCATGGAATACCTATATGTACAGGATAACTTCTTTGAAGGGCCCCTACCATCAATTATGAGTTCCATGAGAGGCCTTCGGGTTTTGAATGTTTCCAACAACCAATTGTTTGGCCAAATCCCGAAATTTCTAGAGTCGCTAAATTTGACGAATTTGAGCCTATCTTACAACGATTTCAAGGGTGCATTGCCTACAGGAGGAGTTTTCAAAAGTGTCATTTCAACTTCGGTCGTTGGAAACAAGAAGCTTTGCGGGGGTCTCCCAGATTTTCAACTACCGAAATGCTACTACAAAGAGTCAAAACGGACGAGAATAAGTGGAATTGCAAAAATTCTTATATCTACAGTCTCTGCTCTTGTTGGAGTAGCTTGCACACTGTCTTTGTTATACTTCTTCTGGTTTGGACACAATAAGAATGCATCAGCTTCAAGCTCTTCTGAAGATGGATTTTTGCATGTTTCTTATCACAATCTACTAAAAGCGACAGGTGGATTCTCCTCCACCAATCTGCTTGGCATGGGAAGTTTTGGGTCTGTGTACAAAGGGCTGCTTGATCAAACTCAGTCAGTTGTGGCCATCAAGATTCTCGACCTTACATGTGATGGAGCTTCCAACAGCTTCATAGCTGAGTGTGAGGTCTTGAGAAGAATCCGACACCGTAATCTCGTGAAGGTACTCACAGCATGTTCTGGGTTTGATTTTAATGGAAATGATTTCAAGGCACTAGTCTACGAATTCATGTCAAACGGAAGCTTGGATGAGTGGTTACACCCAACTGCATCACAATTTACGAAGAGAAACAAGTTGAGTCTACTTGAGAGAGTGAATATTGCAATCGATGTTGCTTGTGCACTAGATTATCTCCATCATCACTATGAAATGCCAATAGTTCATTGTGATCTAAAGCCAAGTAATGTCCTTCTTGACGATGAAATGAATGGACATGTAGGCGATTTTGGGCTTGCCAGGTTCCTTCCAGAAGCAACACATAAGTTGCTAGTAGATCAATTGAGCTCTGTCGGAGTAAAAGGATCTTTTGGCTACGTAGCTCCAGGTAATGAAGCACACCTTGGGTCATTTAGTTTGTCTTTTTGAACACATAATCATAGACAGATCCTTAAAGAAAAAGGCATAGACATAAAACGTCACCGAGAATATATTTCAAACTTAATCCTTGACCTTGCATCAATACATTGTTGATTGTTGTAGAGTATGGCATGGGAAGTGTGGTATCTACAGAAGGAGATGTGTATAGCTTCGGAGTCCTTGTTTTGGAGATGTTCACAGGCAAGAGGCCGATTGATGACATGTTTGAAAATGGGTTGGACCTTCATCACTTCACAAAGGCAGCTTTGGCAGACCGTGTGGAGAAGGCAATTGATCCCATTTTGCTTCAGGAAATTGAGGAGTTGGAGAAGAGACGAACAATTGCTCCAGAGGGCAAGAACAAGAGCTGGTGTAGTATCAAGGATTGTTTGGTTTTGATCATTGAAGTAGGAATCACCTGCTCTTTCGAGTCTTCGAAGGAGCGAATGGACATCTGTGATGCATTGACTAAACTCCAAGGAATGAGGAAGAAACTTCTTGAGTTCACTATCACTGTCTAGTTGATGTCAAATTTGAACTTCATATGGAGTCATGTGGTCTTCATGGTCATTGCTTTTTGGTTTTTCTTCCTTTGTAATTCAACCATTCTCTAGATGTTACATTTTGTCTTTCAACAATTTGGTCTTCATGGTGGGTATGCACTACTTGTACCTATAATTTTAGTAAATGTTAATTTTGTTGCATCGTGCAGACCAATAAGCTGGGCTACTGAAACCCAGTACTTCATTCTTTCTTTGGTTCTTGCTTGTGTGTGGCTGCTATTAATGGTGCCTTTGGCTCTGCATGCACAAAAGTGGTACACCCTTAGTTGTTCGATTGGCTTCCACCTGAAGTATCCTTTGGTCAAAGAAGCTCTAAAAAAAGCTGCTCCATTGACTCCTGATACTGTCATTGAAAAACGAAGTATCTAGGCATGGGAGCCCCTCTGCAAGTTTCTTCTATTGTGATGAGGATTCTTTCACAGCCATGGAAGAAACCAATTCTTTGCTATTAATCATTGTGTAGCGCATGTTGAAATGGGCAGGATGGTGACTGGCTCTAATGGAGTGGTGGAAACACATCGGTATTGCCTGTAGTGAGGGAAGGCATCGGATTTTGGAGACAATGTGATATTGCTGCTGCAAACTGCTTAGACAGATTTGCTAGAATCTTGACACTATCCAACAATTCGAGCCTTGGATAAGTCATGGAGCAGGTATGTCACCAGAAGTGCCTGTGAAGATCTCTACTTTGTCCATGTGCCCTTGACTTTGTCTTAAAACTGTTCTTATTTGCACTTCACTTTATTTTAACTAATTGATTTATTTTTTATCCTTCTATAAGTAAAAAGGAGGATATAAGGATGTCATCTCAACATGAAAGTTGTGGGAAACGAACAATCTTTCTCACAAATGCGAGAGCAAGAGGACTAACGCTATCAAGAAAACCAGCAACACATTTTTCGTTGATGTGCAAATGTCGCTCTCTATTTTGTTGTTGCTTCTTGCAAGAGTGATGTGAACTGATGATGTCAAATGTGGATACGGATTAATGTTTATCAATTTCAGTACCATAATGTTTCAATGATGTGCAAATGTAGCTTTCTCTTGTCTTTATTTCCCTTAGAGAATAATACGAGAATGTTGTTTCACAGAGTGTTTTGGCAAAAATGGTAACTAGTTTTAGCTTTGATAGTTAAGAACTCTATGTATGTTCATAGCAGATGCAGACGTTCATCATCAACTCATCATTAAAAACTTGAATTCATTGAATTTTAATATTCTCATTACAAAAAGAGACAACAACAGTTACAACTTTAATATGTGCTCAAAGCACGCACAACACTATAAGAAAGAGAAGATAACGGATGAGTTTACAATATAGTTAGACCTCCCACTGATCACGTGCAACCTACAACAGCCAATCAAAGTCCTGTCACATCTTGCTACATTATTATCCATGAAATTAACAAACATCCAACAGAATCCTCTCTTTTCTCTTCGTTGAAGGTCAACTTCAATCGTTTTTTACAAGAGGCCTAAAATGATTTGCTGGAAGTGATTATCAACGATGGGGAATCAATCCACTGGAACCATCTGAGGGGTTTCTGTGAGTTCTCGAAATGGAATGATGCCGAAAAGAATTTGAAGAAATTGCAATTTCCTTGCTACAATATTAAGAGGAAAGAGCATTGTCAGTACACTCTGTATTTCCACATCAAGCAATAAAAAAACTGTATATAAAGGAGAACTGTAAAAGTTATATCTAAAAAATGCGGCAAGATTCGATGAGCTAAAAACAACATAGCAAAGAAGCTCAACCAGACTACAACCTAGAACATCTGAAAGGCCGTGAATCGGAAATGAGAGACTTGCTCCAAGGATTGGAAGCACATGGAAAATTTCAAAGCTAAATGATTAGCTTAGCTCAGCAGAACATGCTTCTGTAGTTTGTTTATGTTCAAACTAGTCAAAACACATTTATAACTTTCACAATGCAATGTAATGAAGGTAAACAGCCCATGCATGCACAGGAGCTATATGCCCGATGCATTGGAAACATTTGGTGGACCAGTGAACCTGCCTATTTGTCATGATTTTGATCTAGCAGTCAAATACGCATCAATGTATATGCAAACAACATTATATGATACAACCTCTTGGTTGGAGTGATTCGTGTAGAACTAGATTATACCCTCCACGTTTTCGGTTTGTTCTTGTTTGTAATGCCTAGCATGGCAATCATGAAAATGGTAACTGCACTCCCACCAAACATCAAAACTGTGGACACCGTTCAGGAGAAGCGAATCCAAGAAAAGTGAAACTGCCATACTATTCCATTTGAACCAGAAAAGACAAGCTATGGAATTTAAAGGATAATATATTACTGAAGCACTCCAGCAATCTATTTCCAGCCTACACTCCAAAAGCCATGGGCTGAGATGTTCAATCAAAATCCACTTACAATAAGCAACTAAAAAAAATGGAATGGATCTAGCATCAATCGAAAGTGAATCAACAAACGTCAAATTCCAAGACCTCATATTCGCCTTAGAAGTTGCTAAGAAACCCTACAGGAAGAGGAAGGGGGAGGAGTGGATCTAGCATCAATCGAAAGTGAATCAACAAACGTCAAATTCCAATACCTCATGTGACATCCTAGATTTTCAACTCTATTTTCTACTGAATGAATCGGACATTTCATTGACGCGCCTATAGGGTTATTATCAGAGTTGATCACTCTCAAGATAACTAGATTATTTAGGGAAACCATTAAGGAATTTTAAGGTAATAGACTTGAGAATTCAACCATGAATTGACTTTTCGACCGTGTCTATCTTTAGAGGTCATTACAACACATTATAAAATTGATTTGAAATCAGAGATAAACTGGTTCAACAGAGATATGTGGCTAATTGTGGATGACACCACTATATTGGAAAATTCTCGTCAGCAGGTACTAGATTGATTTTCTTATTGTTTTGGTACCCTATGTCCATATTTGGATCATCGAAATTTTCACGACAACTAAAAATCGCCAATAAGTCAAGTGGGTTCAATGTGGCTCGAAGAAAATCGACCACGGGTCATTTGCACTTAAAAATTTCTGAAAGTTACCCGGTAGCCTAGGTCACTGTAAAAATGCGCCAAATGAAAATTAACCACGAATTCGAGTCTGATTTCAGAAATTAAAGTTTTTGTCATGTCACAATAAATTCTAGAAGTGTCGACTCAGTCTCAGAAGATTTTTCTGTAACCCGAGACTTTTTGGGAAAAAGTCGTCACAATGCCGTTTTTGTTCGAGAAAATGCCGGATGTTGTTTGTGGTCACAAAATTGGGATGCGAGATGGATCCATTAGTGAGTAAAGTTATCAATTTGATAATTGAGGTATCATTTGAATTTGTAAAGGCCATATGAGATTGAATGGAAGAGGAAATCATGACCAATTGAAGCCATTTCCTTCAAAATCCGTATGCCTCCTTGGCCTAGCCCAAAATGGACCATTTCAAGGTTGTAAAGGTGAGCATTGGTGGCTCATTGAGGGCTAAGGAAGATGGATTGGTTGAGGATGAGGTCAATGGGACCATTTGGTGGAAATTAAGCTTGGTAGGCCCTCTTTGTTCCCCCTCTTGTCTCTACTAAGCAACCAGCTAGCATTTCCCTCCTCTTTCCTCCATTTTTGGCCACCACCAGCAACTAAGAAGCTAGCAGCATTGCCAAGGACAGTAGGAGAAGCTGGTGCCGTAGTCGCCGCCTCACGCCATTCTTTGGACGGCCAGACCGCTCACTGTCCATGCGCGCTCCACTGCCCGCGCTATCCGCCCCTCTTGTCCCCTCACGCAATTCTAGCAGCTGTTTCAGGTCTGTTGGAGCTCATCTGGAGCTATCCCAGTCCCGTTCGACCCTCATGAGTGTCCGTCAAGGCTCGATATGGCCTATTCACCCATTCCTGAGCAATTCCCGTGCTAACCGAGCTTGTTTCCCTTCTGTTTCAATAAAGACAGAACATAAATTTAGTGGGTTTTATAGCGGCTTCTAGGCCCGTTTTGAGGACTTTCCGAGCCTTGAAACCTAGGCCCGCTTTGAGGAAAATCGGTCCCCATCGCGTTCCCGACATTTTGTACCGAACCATTCGTTGAACGGGTGAGTTTAATTCACTAATCCTTGCTTAGTTTTCTAATGATGCTTAGAGGCTAATTAGATTTAATTAAGTGCAATTAGTGGATAATTAGATTAGAATAATTAAATTGAGGATTTACCTATGCATGTTAGGCAAATGGTTAGTGTAATTAGCAAGGAAATAGGCTCTAATATTTATTGCACGAACCTTGGAAATTTTCTAGGTCCGTTTCGGCGTCCAATTAGGCATTATGAGCCAAAATTAGATTTATTGCTATTTAATAATTAATTTTCGTATTTATTTATTTATTTATTTATTTATTTTTTGAAAATTAGATCGGGATAGCTATACTATCTATTTATCAGCTTAGGGTGAGCAGTCCTAGACTATAGTCGAACTTATAAATAGTATTAAATATATCAACCGGAGGGAGGTTGTGGTGACATGTAATCGACTAAATCGATTAATCAATGATTGATCAATTGTGATGATTGGGTGCCTATTCGAAATGTGCTGACTTGCTGGTGAAATCTCAGGTCAAGGTAAGTCATCTTACCTATGTTGTGCTTAGGCAGCCCTTATGGCGTATTGGCCTACTAATTGAGTCTTAGGAAGGTAGAACTCGCTGAGACATAGTCTCATCAAGTTGCGGGATAACATTTCAGGTCCCTAGATGGCAATACCTCTACCTCCTCCTCCTCGTCCTCCTATGCATTTTGGTATTCCTTAGGAGATGACTAAGACCGAGTATCACTTCCCGATACACTCACACCTAGAAGGGCTAGAGTATGTGTTGATAGTGTCCAAGATCTGGGTTGATGTGAATAAAGACGACCTGGTACCCCATGAGTATCGATCGCAGTATCGTCATTACCATGATGGGAGAAGAGAGGGTCCAATCCTCAAAGGTGATTTGCCTCTGTATGTTCTACAAGCAGCATTTGGGTTAGGGACAACAGACCATAAGGATGGGTCCGTAGTGGATGCTAAGGATCCCAAGCTCGAAGGCGATCCCGAGTCGCCAGTATACTCAATTAGGGGTGCTAATTGGAGTGAAGAGGAATGGGAGATAGCCGAGCAAGAGGAAGGACCAAAGAAGGATCGGGAGTGGGAATGGCCAGAGGAGGAACTTGTAGAGGATGAGCCTGAGGATGAACTTGAAGAGGAAGACCTTGAAGAAGACCCTGAAGATGAAGAGGAGGATGATCCTGAGGAGGATCCAGAGTATGAACTAGATGAGGACTAAGACCTCACCCTATTTTGTAAACCTCGGGTTTTGAGTCATTGTATGATAGATCAAACTTTTGTGAATAGTATTGTATTATATACTATGAGATTTGCTTTGTATAAAAGTATGGTTATGGTTTTTTATGATGAAAAAATATGGCCCTACTTTTCTATCATATTGTTTTATTGTGTGTGAATTGTTTAACTGCTTCTGCATGCGTATATAAAATGAACTTGTCGGCGATGCGTCCTAGGACATCGCTATTTAATCGACCATGCAAGGATGGGCGTGTGCCCAAGAATCGAGGCGTGACATCCCCCTTTTGTGGTATCAAAGCAAGTTTAAGTATTGAAATGATAATGTGCAATGACCTATGAGATAATAGTAGGATGGCCTTTAAATTCATA
Source organism: Eucalyptus sideroxylon (assembly GCA_014182405.2). Lineage (NCBI taxonomy): Eukaryota > Viridiplantae > Streptophyta > Magnoliopsida > Myrtales > Myrtaceae > Eucalyptus > Eucalyptus sideroxylon. Next base: position 15,124,159 of record CM024554.2, on the reverse strand, counting down.
TCCGGTGCATGTCGATGGAAGTTGATTGGTAAATTTGTTAGTCATGTGTGAATTGCTCATCTTTTAATCCAGTGTGGATTTGGAAGACAGGTGTCAGTAAAAGACTAAGCCATGAGTGATTAGGAGCCAACAACTCCTGCCAAGAGGGCCAATAGGGCCGTGACTAGGGGTAGAGCGCCGACTAGGGTCAATATTCAAGGAGGTAGAGGTAAAGTGCTAGCATAGGCTAGCCCTAGTGGTGTAGCACCACCTCTTGTCGATGCTGGGTTAGTAGCCCTGGGTGATCAGGGAAACATGGGGATCACCCAAGCTTTAGACGCCATGCGAGAAATGATGGGGCAGTAGTCCCGAGATCAAGATGCAACCTTTACCGCTACTATTCAAGTTGCTACCACTGCCGCTGCCAATGTGTCACACCTTGATCCTCGGGGACGCGCCCATCCTTCTCCCAGGTCGATTTTAACGTGCGATATCTCAGGACTAAGTATCGCCGACCCTTTCTTTTTATTATGCATGCAGAAGCAGTTATAAATCCCCAGATAATAAAACAATGGGATAGAAAAGCAAGACTATATTTTTCATATTAAAATCCACAACCCGAACATTTATACATGGCATAACTTGAGGTCTATTCACAAGACTACTCATAACATTCTAGTCACACTATTCACATTTAGACATGAGTCACAAAAGATGATGCGATCTCAGTCCTCATCCGGGTCGTACCCAGGAACATCCTGATTCTCTTCTGATCCTTATTCACTAAGCTCACATCCTTCAAGCTCTTCATCTTTTACCGGCTCATTGTCCTCTTCTGGTTCCTTCTTCACAGGCTCATCTATAGCCTGAAATGTTGTCTCACAACCGTGATGAGACTACGTCTCAGCAAGTTCTACCCCACTAAAACTCGATTAGGAAACTAATACACTAATCGGGCTGCCTATACACGCACACGTCAAAAGACTTACCTTGGCCTTAGATTCCACCTGCATATTAGTACAGTTCAATAGGCACCCTAGCAATCACATCACAGATCGATATCTCAATTAATTGACCTAATCGATTACATGTCAGTCGAATCATTTCCAAGTCAAATCACTTCTCAATACAAAACCTCCCATTTGCATTCTTAGTCATAGAGCTACAGTAATGCTCTCGGGCGTCGTTGGGCTTCGCTGAGATGGGCCGCTGGACCAACAAATTTCGCTAGGCTTAAAATCCAATGGGCTGAACTTCAAGTGGGCCTATTTTCACAGGCTTCAAAGCTGGACTACACTAAAGATTTTTGTTGGGCTGAGCTGGGCTCGCTGATTTGCTAAAGATGGGCCTCAAATGGATCAATCTTGTGGGCTTGTTGGGCTGGTGAAGGAAAGTAAAGCAGGAACGAAATAAGTTGGGGCCGAAGGAAAGGAAAATGATGCACGCACGAAGATGGAGGAAGGGACTGGAGAGGCGTGCACAAGAAGCTAAGAAAAAGAAGTGCAAAGTCAGCAAGTCTATCCAATATCATTAAAGCCTTGTCCCCTAAAGTTCTCATAAATATCCTATGTGTCTCCCATTTACTTTCCAACAAGTAATTTTCCACAAATTGTCCAAATTGAAGCCAAAATTGAAGCCCTTCCCATGGATCCGAATTTCATAATTTAAGCCTCAATTTCTTTACTCAATTCCCCAAATTGAGGTCCGATTTCGATGAAGAAAAATCCCGCACAATTTTATGCCAGTCCCCGACACCTAAAAGCTTGGCTTGGAAGTCAAAACTTGATTAAATTCGACCCGTCCGAATTTCTGTTAATTTCCGTGACGTCCGAATCGATTTTCCTTAAAACTCTCAGAATCTCCGAAAAATCTTTTGAGATTGAGTCAATGTTCCTAAATTAGCTCGTGACACCACAGAATTTCAATTTCTGAAATCTGGTTCGAATTCACAGTTAATTTCCATTCGACATATTTTTAGCGTGACCTAGATTACCGGGTAACTTTTAGAACTTTTTAGTGCAAATGACCCGTGGTTGATTTTGTTCGAGCCACAATGAACCCACTCGACTCAATGACGACTCTCGATTGTCGTGAAAATCTTGAGGATTCAAATACGGACACAGGGTACCAAAACAATAAGAAAATTAGTTTAGTGTTGGTCGACGAGAATTTTCCAATTTAGTGGTGTCTCCCACGATTAGCCACATATCTCCGTCGAACCAACCTATCTCTGGTCTCGAATCGACTTCTATGTGTGCCATAATGACCTCTAAAGATGAACACGGTCAAGTAGCCGATTCCCGGTCGAATGCTCAAGTTTATTTATCTTAAAATTCTTAATGGTTTCCCCAGATAGTCTAATTATTTCTAAAATGATTAGTTCTGAGAACAACCCTATAAATGTGTCAATGAAATGCCCGATTTATTCAATTGAAAATATGACAAAAAATCTAGGATGTCACACAATGCCACCGTACCTGCCGCCGCACCTGTTGCTGCACCTACCGATGTTCCAGCGGGAAACATAGACTTCGACAAAGATAGACTGATCCACAAGTTAGTGGAGCAATTTCTGAAACTAAACCTATCGAGGTTTACAAGTATTGGAGACCCCAAGACTGCCTCACTGTGAATACAGGATTTGGAGAAGGCCTTTGCACTCCTGATGTGTACGAAGACAAATAAGGTAACCCTGGCAATATATTAGTTAGAGGGCAATGCCAACACCTGGTGGAGAGCTGCTAGAGAGACTGTATTTCCAGGAGATGTAGTCCCACAGTGGAATACTTTCCTTAGGGCGTTCAACAAACAGTATTTCTTGAGGAGCGCTAGGGAACAGAAATTGGAAGAATTTTAGCGTCTTCGTCAGGGGACGATGACCATTGACCAGTATGGGGTCAAGTTTGCGGAGCTATCTCAGTACGCTCCAAGGCTGATTGTGGACCCTGAAGAGAAAGCTCAGAGATTGAAAAATGGCCTTCAACAAGAATAGAGACAGGCATTGGTACCATTTGACTTGATTGATTATCAAGAGATTTATCATTGAACACAGCTACTCGAAAGGAGTCTGAACGAACAAGTTCCCTCGTTTGGATCGAGGTTTAATGCTCATCAAGAAGGGATTCGCTAGGGAAAGAGACCCATGCCTAGAGGTAGGTTCCAAGTCCCATCCAACAGGAATTTCCAAGTCCCATCCAACAGGAAGGTGGAGATGGAAAGTCAAGATCAAGCCAAAACGTCGCATATTGTCTGTGTGGAAGATGGCATGGTCCGAATCAGTGCCATAAAAGGATGGGCGCCTACTTTAAATGTGGTCTATAGGGCCACCTGGCAAGGAATGTTCCTCGAAGGCCAAGAGGACAACCACAATTACCACCACCGCCACAGATGGGACAAATAAGAGGGTGTGCCCCTTAGAACATGCCGTAAGGAGAACAGCTGAGACCTCCAGTTCAGGGCACAATGTATGCTATTATGTAGGGTCAGGCAGAAGTTGCGTCTGACATGATCACAAGTATGGTTTCACTAAACAACCATCCTGCGTACGTTTTGTTTGATCCAGGAGCAACCCACTCCTTCATTACCAAATAATATGTTAAGTTGATAGGAGTCAGTCTTATATTATTGGAGTTGGCAATTTGCATATCTACACCCTTGAAAGATAAAATCATTGCTGCATTATGTTGTTCGAGGTGCAAGTTAGAGATTTGTGAGTGAGTGGGGAAAATTGATCTGTTAGTTCTAACCATGTATGATTTCGATTTAATAATTGACATGGACTGGCTCACCAAGTAATGAGCTAAAATGGATTGCTATTGCAAAGCGATTCAGTTTGACTCGATAAAGGGTGAGAGCTTCGAGTTTGTCGGAAGTCGAGGAGGACCCTCGATTGTCTTGATCTTGTCACCAGAGGCAACTCGTCTGTTAGACAAGGGTTGCCAAGGGTACTTGGCAACTCTCATATTGAGGAACTGAAAATGGAAGATATTTCAATCGTACAAGAATTTTCAAATGTCTATCCTAAGGAATTGTCAGGATTACCGCTTGAGAGAGAAATTAAGTTCATGATCAAATTAGCACCCAGGACAAAGCTAATTTCTAAGGCTACTTACCAGATAGCGTTATCTAAGTTGAAAAAACTAAAGGTGCAGATGCAAGAGTTACTGGATAAAGGATTTATTTGTCCTAGTACATCACCTTAGGAAGCACTAGTTCTGTTTGTAAAGAAGAAAAATGATTTGTTGCCTTTGTGCATCGATTATTGACAGATCAATTAGATAATGATCAAGAATAAGTATCCTCTCCCAAGGATAGATGACATGTTTGATTAGTTGCAAGGAGCGTTGATATTTTCAAAGATCAACTTAAGGATGGGATATCATCAGCTAAAAATTAGGAAGGAGGATATTCCTAAGTCAGCATTTCGTACTCGGTATGGTCACTATGAATTCACAGTGATGCCATTTGAGTTGATGAATGCTCCAGCTGCCTTCATGGATTTGATTAATAGAGTATTTAAGGAATACCTAGATTAGCTTGTGATCGTGTTCATCGATGATATATTGATTTATTCAAGAAGTGATGAAGAACATGAGAATCATCTGAGGTTGGTACTTCAGAAGTTAAGAGTCCATTAGTTATATGCTAAGTTTAGCAAGTGCAAGTTTTGGTTGACTCATGTTGCTTTCTTAGGACATGTTATCTCTGGCGAAGGAATTTCATTAGACCCGAGCAAGATAGAAGCCGTGATCAATTGGCCAAGACCGACTATAGTGACCGAAATCAGAAGTTTTCTGGGTTTGGTAGGTTATTATAGATGATTTGTGGAAGGGTTCTCATCTTTAGCATCGCCTTTGACAAGACTCCTGAAGAAAGACGAGAAATTTGTTTGGACAGACAAGTGCGAGCGTAACTTTCAAGAGCTGAAGGAAAAGCCGACTACTGCACCTGTGCTAACTATTCCATCTGGTCCTAGAGAATTCGAGATCTAAAGTGATGCGTCATTTAGAGGGTTAGGTTGTGTGCTGATGCAACATGGTAGAGTTGTTGCATACGTCTCCCGCCAGTTGAGAACTCATGAACAAAATTACCTGACGCATGACTTAGAGCTCGTGGCGATTATATTTGCCCTGAAGATTTAGAGACACTATTTGTGTGGGGAAAAATTCCAGATCTTCATAGACCATCAGAGTCGCAAGTATCTATTCTCTCAGAAGAAGCTGAACATGAGACAACACCGATGGATGGAATTGCTAAAAGACTATGACTGTGATATCCTATATCACCCGGGAAAGATGAATAAGGCCGCCAATGCTTTGAGTCGAAAGTCTTCAGTTGTGCACATACTGATAAAGGAGTGGAACCTAATCGAGAGAGCTCGAGATTCAGTATTCAAGTTTGAGGTAGGCCACCTCTTAAGTCTTTTGGCTACCCTTAGGATTGAACTGGATGTTCAGATCAGAATCAAGCTACTCCAACAGACAGATCTAGATGTACAAAAAAATTTTCAAGAGGACACTGAGAAAAGAAAGGCTGACTTTCAGATTTCTGATGGTGGAACACTAACGTTCCGAGGACGCTTAGTTATACCTGACGATGTGGAGCTTAGAGAAAATATTTTATCTGAAGCCTATCGTAGTAGTTACAGCATTTATCCTAGAAGTACTAAAATATAACAGTATCTGTGTCAACACTATTGGTGGTCAGGTATGAAGGCGGACATCGCCAAGCATGTCGCCAAGTGTTTGACATGTCAGCAGGTAAAAGCTCAGCATTGCAAGCCGAGAGGACTTTTACAACCTCTCGAGATCCCAGAATGGAAATGGAAGCATATCATGATGGATTTCATGACCAGACTACCAAGGAGTCAAAAAGGAAATGATTTGATTTAGGTAGTAGTCGACTGACTGACAAAGTTGGCTCACTTCATTGCAGTTCGAAAAGACCTCAATCTAGATAGACACACAAATTTGAATGTGCGTCAGGTGGTTCGAATGCATAGAGTGCCAGTTACGATAACGTCAAATAGAGACCTGAGATTTACTATCGCTTTTTAGGTGCTCTAGGTACAAAACTTCAGTACAGTATGGATGGCCAATCTAAGAGGACAATTCAAACCCTCGAGGACATGCTGAGAGCTTGTGTACTAAACTTCAAAGGAAGTTGGGAAGATCAGCTTCACCTGGTGGAATTTGCTTACAACAACAATTATCAACAGAGCATTCAGATGGTTCCATTCGAAGCGCTGTATGGTAGAGTGTGCAGGACACCAGTGTATTGGGATGAAGTTGGGGAAAGGAAGATCACTGGCCCAGAGTTGGTCTGGCAATCAATGGATGCCTTGGCATTAATCATAGGCAGATTAAAGACTGCACAGAATAGACAGAAAAGTTATGCAGATAAGCGCCGGAGATTATTGGAATTCCAAGTTTGTGATCACATTTTTTTTTTTTTTTCTGAAAGTGTCACAAATGAGGGGAACTTTGCGCTTCAGAAAGAAAGGAAAACTTCCGAGGTATGAAAGTCCATTCGAGATTCTTGAGAGAATTGGGACTTTAGCATATCGTCTTACGTTGCCGCCAAGATTGGTGAAAGTGCACGACGTCTTTCACATGTCGATATTAAGGAAATATAAGCCTGACCCAACTCACATGCTCAATTTTGAGGAATTGAACATAGATGACCGAGTATCATATGTTGCAAATCCGGTTCAGATTATGGACATGAAAGAACAAGTATTGCGTACAAAGACCATCCCATTGGTCAAAGTGGTTTGGTAACACTACGATATTGAAGGAGCAACATGGAAGACTAAAAAGTCGATGAGAGAATTGTACCCCCACCTTTTTGTTTAAGTTATGTAATGATTTAAATTTCGAGAACGAAATTTTTATAAAAGGGGAAGAGTTGTGACATCCCAGATTTTCAACCCTGTTTTCTACTAAATGAATTGGACATTTCATTGACACGCGGATAGGCTATTCTCAGAGCTGATCACTCTTGAGAAAACTAGACTATCTGGGGAAACCATTAAGAAATTTTAAGGCAATAAACTTCTCAACCATGTCCATCTTTAGAGATCATTACGGCACAGTATAAGATAAGCTGGTTCGACGGATATATGCAGCTAATCCTAGGTGACACCACTAAATTGAAAAATTCTTGTCGGCCAGCACTAGACTGATTTTCTTATTATTTTGGTACATTGTGTCTGTATTTGGATCATTGAAATTTTCACGACAACTGAGAGTTGACAATGAGTCGAGTGGGTTCAATATGGCTCAAAGAAAATCAACAACAGGTCATTTGCACTTAATTTTTTTTTAAAGTTACCCGGTAGCTTAGGTCACGCTAAAAACGCGTCAAATGGAAATTAATTGTGAATTCGAGTCCAATTTTAGAAATTGAAGTTTTTATCATGTCACAATAAATTTGTATGCCCCCTTGTCCTAGCCCAAAATGCATGATCTCAAGGTTGTAAAGGTGAGCATTGGTGGCTCATTGAGGGCCAAGGAAGATGGCTTGGCTGAGGATGAGGTCAAGGGGACCATTTGGTGGAAATTAAGCTTGGTAGGCCCCCTTTGTTCCCCTTCTCTTCTCTACTAAGCAACCAGCTAGCATTTCCCTCCTCTTTCCTCCATTTTTGGCCACCACCAACAACCAAGAAGCCAGCAGCATTGCCAGGGACAGCAGGAGAAGCCGGTGCCGTCGTCGCCGCCTCACACCGTCATTTGGACCGTCGGACCGCTCAACGTCCATGTGCACGCCACTGCCCGCACTGTCCGCCCCTCTTGCCCCCTCACGCAATTCCAGCAGTTGTTTTAGGTCTGTTGAAGCTCATCTAGAGCTGTCCCGGTCCCGTTTGACCCTCATGAGTGTCCATCAAGGCCCGGTATGGCCTATTCACCCTTTCCCGAGCAATTCCCGTGCTAACCGAGCTTATTTCCCTTCTGTTTCAATAAGGACAGAACAAAAACTTTGTGGGTTTTACAGCGGTATCTAGGCCCACTTTGAGGAGAATAAGTCCTCGTCGCGTTCCCGACGTTTTACACCGAACAATTCATCGAACGGGTGAGTTTAACTCACTAATCCTTTCTTAGTTTGCTAATGATGCTTAGAAGTTGATTAGATTTAATTAAGTGCAATTAGGTGGATAGATTAGATAAGAATAATTAAATTAGGGATTTACCTATGCATGTTAGGCAAATGGTTAGTGTAATTAGCAAGGAAATAGGCTCTACTATTTATTGCACAAACCTTAGAAATTTTCCGGGTCCGTTTCGGCGTCCAATTAGGCATTACGGGCCTAAATTAGATTTATTGCTATTTAATAATTAATTTTCGTATATATTTATTTATTTATTTATTTATTTTTCGGAAATTAGACCGGGATAGCCGGCGACCGAAATTTTATGCTAGTTATGGTGGTACTCTCTATTTATTTAACTGAGCCTTGGTTTGTGCAAAATTGAATTAATAATGATTTTAGGATTTATTCCTAAATTAATCAATTTTTGATAATTAATTGGAAAAAAAAAACCAGGTGTCGATTGACAGCACCAAAAATATTTTGGTGGACTACAGAAAATGGTGGGATTTGTGGAAAAGAAATCTTGTATTTTGGCTAAGGCCAGTCGTGTACCCACGCACGTGTATTTTATTGGGAGTGATAAAAATGTTGAATTAATTTAATGGTTAGGTGTGGTATACTATATCAGCCTACATGCGATATGCCAACTTAGATTGCGAGCAGTATACCTTATCAGCTTAGGGAAAGCATTGACGATATACTATATCATCTTACGGGCTCCGATATATCAGCTTAAATTGCAAGCGGAGTACTTTATCAGCTTAGGGAAATCATTATTAGTGTACTATATTAACCCAAGGGTTTAATATGTCAGCTTAGTTTGAGAGCAGTACACTATTTATCAGCTTAGTGTGAGCTATACTATCTATTTATCAGCTTAAGGTGAGCAGTCTTGGATTATGGTTGGACTTATAAATAGTATTAAATGTACCAATCAGAGGGAGGCCGTGGTGACATATAATCGACTAAGTCGATTGATCAATGATTGATCTATTGTGATGATTGGGTGCCTATTCGAAATGTGCTGACTTATAGGTAGAATCTGAGGCCAAGGTAAGTTCTCTGACCTATGTTGTGCTTAGGCAGCCCTTATGGCGTATTGGCCTACTAATTGAGTCTTAGGAGGGTAGAACTCGCTGAGACATAGTCTTACACAGTTGTGGGATAACATTTCAGGTCCCTATATGGTAGTACCTCCACCTTCTCGTCTTCCTATGCATTTTGGTATTCCTTAGGAGATGACTGAGATAAAGTATCACTTCCCAATACACCCCACCCAGAAGGGCTAGAGTATGTGTTGATAGAGTCCAAGGTCTGGGTTGATGTGAATAGAGACGACCTGGTACCCCATGAGTATCAATCACGGTATCGTCATTACCATGATGGGAGAAGAGAGGGTCTCATCCCGGAAGGTGATGTGCCTCTATACGTTCTAGAAGCAGCATTCGGGTTGGGGACGGCAGACCCTAAAGATGGGTCGATAGTGGATGCCAAGGATCCCAAGCTCGAGGGCGATCCTGAGTCGCCAGTATACTTAGTCAGGGGTGCTAATTGGAGTGAAGAGGAGTGGGAGATAGTCAAGCTAGAGGAAGGACCAGAGGAGGATCATGAGTGGGAATGGCCAGAGGAGGAACCTACAGAGGATGAGCCTGAGGATGAACTTGAAGAGGAAGACCCTGAAGATGAAGAGGAGGATGATCCCGAGGAGGTTCCAGAGTATGACCCAGATGAGGACTGAGACCTCACCCTATTTTGTAAACCTTGGGTCTTGAGCTGTTGTATGATAAATCAAACTTCTGTAAATAGTATTGTATTATATACTATGAGATTTGCTTTGTACAAAAGTGTGGTTGTGGTTTTTCATGATGGAAAAATATGGCCCTACTTTTCCATCACATTGTTTTATTGTCAGGGGATTGTTTAACTGCTTCCACCTGTGTATATAAAATAAACGAGCCGGCGATGCGTCTTGGGACGTCACTATTTAATCGACCATGTGGGGATGGGCGCACGTCCGAGGATCGGTGTGTGACACCTCATATTCGCCATAGAAGTTCTGAGTTCCACTGCTCTTCTCAGCACATTCGGCAGACACAGCGGCGGCGGTGGCATTGGAGTCGACGGTGAGGATGGGAAGGCTAAATCGATTGTGGATGGAGCCGAGGAGGCCTCAGGGGTGTCACCTCCGATGTCATAATTCTCGATGTTGGGGTAAGCCCCCCTCTCTATATGTGGCACCCCTTTTCACGGCCCCCGATCCGTTAGGGTCACCACAGTCAACTTGTCTCTCACTTGTTCTAATAAAATAAATCATTCTAATACCATAGAGTTTTAAAATAGATCCATAAGTCCTGGGGGTTTATAATTTTGAACAGTCCCTGCGCAGCGTATGAAAGTATAGCGGAAGCGACATCACATCTCCCTATTCCGAAAGCTGAAATGATGCACACTTACTAGACAATCTTTATAAAATAAGCCAGACACTTTTATTTACATAAGTTTGATAGATAACATCAGTCGGTACAACAAAAGAAACTGCCATGGACTTTCTAAACGTAGCTATACATCATAAGATAACCCGACCTCCCTTTGGCTTTCCTTTCCATTCAACCCAAAACAAAAGTCTATTAGACGGTGCCGATGGTCCAAAAAGTTTCACCTGCTACTTGTCACACACACGATCACACCTAGCTCGGTCCATTGGCTGGTGGCGGCAGTAACATCCCCAACATCACTCCATCACGTCGGACGTGCACCAACAAAAACTCCTGGACTACAGGGCCATCAAGTAACCCAACATCATGCAGGACTAAAACTTGAACTCAGATGAAGACCAGTCCTCAAACCTTGACATGAGTATGCTCATAACATATACACTCCACATCAACGGGGATACTGTAAAAAATATCGCAAGTGACAGGTGACAGAGGCATCTTTTAATCTGAAATGTTAGTCCCCAAACGAGGTGAGTACAACTACTCAGCAGTAAAAGATTCATCAAACTATATAATGTAGTACAATCAATATCTAGATTCATGCCAGGTAGATCAAGAACAGGTATTCAAAGAATAGGTATGCATCAAGATCACAATGCTCTTTAATGTAATGGCAAATACAATTTCGAAACTATCAAGATGCATCATGTCCAGTTACACAAGTCCCGATCATAGGGCCAAATTGAAATGATATGTCCCATTCCATGCCATACAACTTAGTTCTATAACCATACCACACACACACTTAGTGGAATCATCATTTATCATTCAAAAGGTTTCATCCCCCAAATGACCAATGTTTACATCCCTTCGGACATTCGCATCCACCTTGGCATTGCGAAAGCCTCTGGCATTCAGCCACTTAGGGCCACCAGGCATCTAGAGCATATCACGCCTCCAGGCATCTCGTATCCCACCTGGCATCACGATGAAAACCCTTTGAGACTCAACATGAAAATGGTTATCCCGGCCCTCCAGATTTACGTACGGACTAGCATGCAATTGGGCATCCCGAAGCTCCCAAGGAAAAACCTCCGGCATTCAGCCACTTAGGCCACCGGGCATCCACAAGGCATCGACTCATTCGATCCTCTGGGCATCCCGACTCTCGGGGCATCGTTGACCCGAGGGTTCAATGGTAACAATTTAGCATTTTAATTTACAAAAACACTTTCAAATGCTAAAACAAGACGTCTCATGGACCCTCTAACACATCTCAATATTGCACAAATATCCACAGTCAATACCATCATATCACATAGCCATTCGGAACACATTCACCTTTATGACACTTTGTGAAAAATTCGAGAACAGAATAGCCCGATTTTTACAATGCACAGTTCTTGTAAAAAATTTCGAAATAAATACTAAATGGACTCAGAAAATTATGAAATTTTAACATCTTATCAAGGAGACCTAAAGGAATATGTTTCATTAAAAACACCAAGGAAAATTCCTTACGTATCGAGAGTAAAAATTTCGGTATTCCTTGCTAAAGTTTCTGTAAAATTTCCAGATTTAGCATTTTCATAGAAAAATCATTTCATCAATCAAATATTTTCCATTTACCCTAAATTTTTGATATGTTATACCTACAGATGTACTCTCCAACTTTCATTAAGAATTCAAAGTTAAATTTTGGCTAGAAAATTACAGAAAAATCAAGAAGTCACCGAAGGTCATACTGTCCTTTACAAAAACAGTCCACTAATCTAAAGAGAATTTTTTTTCTACTCCTTGAATTTCGACATCTAATGTCCACAATCAAATGTATACAAGTGTATCACACTACAACACAGCCTTATCACTTCCAAAAATCCTCCATAGTCAGATCTTTAAATTCTTGTTCCACTTCAAAATTCGAATCCACAATGCATGCCCTGTTTTTACTTAGTTTTCTTGATCTAGCTTCATCTTACATGTCCAAAAACCAACATGCAGCTCTAAATTCCACCTTTCTCACATCTACCAACTCTTCACTAGATAATAACAGCAAGCAAAACATAGATTGAAGAACTTCTACTTGCCTCAAGTCTTCGTATTTGGTTGCAAACCAAAAATAGGGGTTCGGGTGGGCCTCGACTTGGCTCAAACGGCAATGGAAATCGGCGGCATCGACGGCGGTAGCACGGACACGGCGGAAGGCAATCCTCCTCCTCTTCCTCCCTCGCAGCTCACGCCCGCACGCCCGCTCACTCGCTCGAACTCTCTCTCTTTCTCTCGCTCGGACCGCTTGCTCGAGCTCTCGGTTTCCCTCTCTCTCTCCTTAGTTCCGAATTCTTTTGTTTCCTATCATTAGTTTACTAATTAAATCTTGCATGCAGGTGACAAATGGCTTCAAGAAGGAGACAAGTGGCTTTAAGAAAGTAACAAGTGGAGAGGGTGGCGTGACCTTCTCTCCCCTCCCTTGTCCGGTTCTCTCCTCTCCCCCCCTTTTCTTTCGGTCGATGGCTATAGGGCCCTCATGGGCTGCTTGGGCCCAAAATTTTTAGGCCAAAAGATCCAACTAAAAATGGCCCATAAATTTTAAAATATAAGCCCATTGTTTGTACCATTATAAAGCTCTTTGTTTTTTCCAAAAGAAAATCAATTTATAATCCATAGCCCAAAGGCTTCATGTACAATTGCATAACCAAAGTTCTTGCATGGAAAAAGAATTCGATCAAGCAACAAGATTTCTTTTCCTTACTTGTTGAATCGCACAAAGAAGAGACTTACATGATCCTCAAGCAAAAACTGAATTCCATCCCTTCGGTTCTAAAAATATTATTCACTTATAGTCCAAAGTTTTTCTCTTGTTACACGGTCGATCGGTCCATTGCTAAATATATCACATCAATCCAATAAACAAATACGAGTTAAAGCCCGCAAATTATAACAATGCCACAGTATGACGATACTTCTATCAATTGACCATGACCGTTACCTATCTGAGGATCGTCTAAATTTTTGGATGCCACACTATATATATTTATATCTCTTGCACTTTAAGTAAATGTACGAGCAAAAGCTTCGATTTTATATTTTATATTTTATTTTTTTATTTTGGGGTGTGCGGCCACTTGAGAGTCTCTGTTTCGTCTCTGCAGGGAATGACTCGTGGGGGATGTGCAGTGAGTGTGAAGAGAATTTTGGAAAATCAAGTGAGTTTGCCATTGCTTTTGTTTTGCTATTATACTCTCTAAGGTAACTGGGATCGTCCATTTTTCATAATAAAAAAAATGGTCATCAACTTAAATTAAACTTAGTGGGACAGAACAATCATCCCCTGGGTTACGCTTTTTGTCCTCTCGTAAATGTGAAGAGAAATAGGATTTTAAATGATCTTATGTGGGGTCAAAGAATGGCAGGAGAAATGGCTTTCATCATTTTTTTGTGGTAAGATTTGAACTCTGTGTTTTTTCTTTTTTCTGCTCTAACATGGAACAGCCACAAATACCTGCCGCCAGTGTCAATCTTACAACCGAGACAGCAGTTATGTGGCCTCTAATTGTAGCCGAGGCTGTACATAACTGGCAAAAAGAGTTGAGAGAAACAGTTGCGAAACATTGGACAAATTGTGGATTTAAGTCTAACCCTTGAGGGATCATCTGCTTGTTGCAATAGAATGAGGTTTGGCTGTCATTTGGGAATATCAGTGCTACATAAAACGTGCCCTCTATCACAGATTTTCTGTGTCGCTTACTCCATATACTAGTTTAAAGTATGAACTCCTATATCTCTTTGGCTTGTCACAGGTACATATTGAAGAGTTGGGTTTTACTCGCTTAAGATGTACTTCCTTGTCATCAGAAGAAAACAAAGGCCAAAGAAACAGATATATGTAGATCGGTGAAACGAGTTTCCTTTGAAAGAAGATAATTTGGAAAACCGACACCGAGAACAGGGGGAATAAATCGTCTATATCTGTTAATCTAGAACAATTTGGGTTTCGATTTCTCCATGAGATATATTTATCCTTAGGACTTGTCTATAACATATCAAAATTTCAGAATTTTTGGAGCTGATTAAGGATTTTTACCAAATTTGTGAATAAAACTGTGTATGGCAATATTCCAAAATTTTAAGGACTGTGATGCCTGGGTTGTACTGATTTGTTTGATGTTCTTTTGATATGGTATCCTTCATTGAATACTTTACTCTAGATCTTGTATATAACATGTCAAATTTTTAGAATTTAATAAGGTTGTTTACTAATTTTTCAAGAATTATGACTAAAGGAGCGCAATATGTTTTTATCCGAAATTGTTGTATTTTAAAAAAAATTGAATGAAATTGTCCAAGGTGATATGATGTCTTGAGTGGTTGATTATGCTGCATATGTGGTGACATATGTTGGAGAAATCTTCTTGAAGTGTTTTGAAGCTGATAAAATCATTTCCATCAGTTTGGTCTGAAGACTTGCAGACTCTGCTGTTTAAAGTCTGAAGACCTCCGGACAGCCAGACTCAAGATTCAAAGTCTATCCTCATTGGCAGTCTCGAATCCATTGAAGAAAGGGTATCCAGAACTGGATGTTTTATTAAGGATATGACCTTATCGACTGGAGAAGATCTCTTGGCTGGATATGACTTATCGAAATCCCTTTTAGATTGATCGAGATTGATTCGATGATCAAGGATCCGTTGATTGGCGAAATATTCGTGGAAGGTTCTACTTATGGAAACCGAGATCCTGATTGTATGGGCGAACATGATTGATGGGCTATCGACATATTTCTTTAATAGTTCGAATAATCTTCTTAATTGATTCCGTCCAACGGGTAGATTGGAGGAATTCCTTTGGAAAGTGCCAACGGGTATGATGGCATAAAGGAGTATAAAAAGAAGACTTTCTAAAGCTGTTGAAGGAGTGCGTGATAGAAGAATTCCAAAGTCTGAAGCCTCTTGTTGTTTAGTCAATTCATTTGAGCGAAAAACTTGTACTCAAAAGAGAGTTTATACTTGCGAGAAACCTTGAGGAAGTGTGATAGAATATTTACACTGTGGAATCAAGGAAGGACTATGCTGTAACATCTCTTTTGTTCATAGTGGAATCCAGCCAATTGGCTGTCAATGCGGAAAAGTGGACGTAAGCTTAGGATAAGCCGAACCACTATAAACCTTGTGTTTAATCTTCTCTTCCCTTCTCTTTATTTTACTTTAATCGTAACTCATTTTTATTAAGCAAAAGCGTATTTCCATTCTATCGTCTGCTTAGTATTTCTGTGGTATCCCGAGAAATTGTTTACACACCTATTCACCCCCCTCTAGGTGCTTATACTAGTCACATCAATTGGTATAAGAGCCTGTGTACTCACTTTGTTTGAAGTGTTTTACTTCAGAGTTAAAGATCCATGGCTAGTATGTTGGCTCCAGGGCTGGTAGAAAGGCAAAGCAACACTAGACCGCCTTACTTTGATGGAAAGGACTACAACATATGGAAAAACAAGATGGAGGCGTTCTTAAGATCAAAGGATCCTCTGGAATGGGACGTTGTAGAAAAAGGAATCATTCCTAAAGCTGCATCTGTCTTAGAAAGAGGAAAGGACACTGTTGAGTCCAGCGAAATGAGTCAAGAAGAGATAATCAAGAGACAAGCTCTTGATGCAAAAGCAATTTATTCTTTATATTGTGCTTTATCACCTACTGAATATAACAGAACATCTTCTTGTGATACAGCCAAAGAAGTCTGGGATAGATTACACATTACTTATGAATGAACCGATCGAGTGAAAGAGACAAGAGTCAATATACTCCTCGGTCAATACGAAGCCTTCAGGATGAAATTGGGAGAATCTATAACTGACATGTTTAGTCGTTTTACAGATATCGTGAATGGTCTTGAAAATCAAGGTCAACCAATTTCTGATCCCATGAAAGTAAATAAGCTATTGCGAGGACTCTCCAAGGATTGGAATCACATAAAGACCTCAATCGAGAGACTCAAAAATCATGCCACTATCTCGTTGATGAGTTGGTTGGAACTCTTGAGTCTTATGAAGTAGAACGAATCAATGAAGACGAAGACCCTAAAGGTAAGAAATCCATTGCATTGAAATCCAATGATGATTCTGATGTTGCAGATTCTGAAGACGATATGGACGATGAGGAGCTTGCTCTCATGATAAGAAGATTCAGAAAGCTGAACAGAAAAGGAAGAAGATTCAATCCAAGGAAACAAGGTTTTCAAAAGCAACAGGCTAAGTCTGTTGAGGATGATGAATCAAACAAAGATGTAGTTTGCTTTGGATGCAAGAAAAAATGACACATAAGACCCAATTGTCCTCTTCTGAGGAAGAAAAAAGGAAAAGCTGAAAAGTATCGAAAGGCTCTTAAAGCAGAAACCTGGAGTGATACAGAATGTGAAGAAAGTGATAATGATTATGCTAACATATGTCTAATGGCACAATCGGATTCAGATTCAAACTCCAAGACAGACTCAGACAGTGAATTTGAGGTGAGTAACTTTAAAATCCCTATTAAAGTTTCTAAATATATTAATGAGTTGTGCTTTAGTCTTAAGACTTCTCTTAAAAGGATTTCCGAACTCAAAAAGGAAAATTCTGCCTTAAAACAGCAAGAAAATGTTTTGGAAGAAAAGGTAAAATGTTTAGATGTGAATGTTTCTTCTCTTAGAGAAAGTGAAAATAATCTTTCAAAAGAAAATGTATTCTTGAAAAATGATATCTCAAATATTTCCAAAAGATTTTCAATAGGATCTGAGAAACTAGAAAAAATACTTTCTGTTTAAAGACCTTATTTCAACAAATCTGGTTTGGGAATGACTGCTGAAACCATTCCTTTAATTGATTATCCTAAAGTGAAGGAAAGAATCAAACAAAGACCCTCAAGAGATGCTTACAAAAATCATTTTAAAAGGACTTTTGTAAAACCAGTTGGTTGCAATGCTCTTAGATGTTCAAAGTGCAATAGTACAGATCATTTTGAAAAAGAATGTCAAATGGTTTGGAAACCTGTTAAGAAAGTATAGGCAAATACAACATATTATACTAACTCCAATGGACCCAAGAAAAGATGGGTACCAAAGAAAGTTTGAGTTTCTTTTTTAAATGCAGGTCACTATCAAGAAAAAGGTAAAATGGTATTTGGATAGTGGATGCTCAAGGCATATGACAGGAGATTCAAATTGTTTCATAAAGCTTGTACAAACGAATGGTGAAAAAGTTTCTTTTGGAGGAAATAGCAAAGGAAGAATAGTTGGGCTTGGAACTGTGAAGATTGGAAACCTCACAATAAACAATGTTTCTTTAGTTGAAGGACTCAACTACAATCTGCTCAGTGTTAGTCAGCTTTGCGATACCGGTTTCAAAATCTATTTTCAAGAGGGAATATGTTCTGGAACCAGTAAAGACTCTACTCAGTCTTTTATGAGTCGAAGACATGGAAATATCTACCTCTTGGATGTGAAACCAGATGAATCACAATGTTTAATCTCAATTCAAGATGAAGCAAGTTTATGGCACAAAAAGCTTCGACACATCAATATAAAGCAGATAGCCAAAATTTCAACCAAGAAGCTTGTTCGTGGTCTACCCAATTTATCATACCAAAAGTCTGATCTATGTATTCCATGCATATTGGGAAAACAAGTAAGAAATTCCTTCAAGCCAATAAATCAAGTTTCCACTAACCGTGTACTGCAGCTTCTGCATATGGATCTCTTTGGACCAATCAGAACTCAAAGCATTGGAGGTAAGAAATATTGCCTTATGGATGACTACTCACGATTTACTTGGGTATATTTCCTGGCAAGTAAGTCTGAAACTTTCTCTTACTTTGAAAAATTTGCTAAAAAGGTTCAAATTGAAAAGGGATATGCTATTTCAAGTATTAGAACAGATCATTGAAGTGAATTTGAAAATCAAGATTTTGCAAAGTTCTGTGATAAATCTGGTTTTCAGCATATGTTCTCCTCTCCATATACTCCAGAGCAAAATGTAGTTGTGGAAAGAAAGAATAGATCGCTTCAAGAAATGGCAAGAACTCTCTTAATTGAAAGCAACATCTCTTCACGTTTTTGGGCTGAAGCAGTTTTTACAGTATGTTATATTATTAATAGAGTTTTTCTAAGGCCTATTCTAGAAAAAACCCCCTATGAATTATTCAAAGAAAATAAGCCCATCGTTTCATATTTTCATGTATTCG
The DNA here is from genome assembly GCA_014182405.2 of Eucalyptus sideroxylon. Taxonomy (NCBI): domain Eukaryota; kingdom Viridiplantae; phylum Streptophyta; class Magnoliopsida; order Myrtales; family Myrtaceae; genus Eucalyptus; species Eucalyptus sideroxylon. The sequence continues at coordinate 15,105,449 of CM024554.2, read as the reverse complement.
GTTGCAAATGTTTTATACTGAAAAATGCAAATGATTGAGTTGGTAAGTTTGAAGAAAAGTCATATGAAGGCATCTTCCTTGGATATTCAACCTCTAGCAAAGCATACAGAGTCTACAACAAAAAGACTCAAATAGTGGAAGAATCAATGAATGTCAAATTCCAAGATTCCATTCAAAATGAATCTATTCAGACTCATCTTGAAGATTCTGAACTTGCTCAAGACTCTACAAAGTCTAAATCTCAAGAAGCAACTCGGACTCGGAAGGAACAAGAAAGCAAGTGACTATTGAAGAATCAAGCAAAGAAAGTGATCATCAATCTGACAAATTAACCAGCAACTGGAAGCATAAGTCCAGTCATCCCAAAGATCTTATCATTGGCGACATCAATGAAGGAATTCGCACAAGATCCAAAAGGCGAGAAGAATCTAGTGCTGTGGCTCTTATTTATGAAATAGAACCCAAGAGCATAAAAGAAGCTTTATCCGATGAAAGCTGGATTGAAGCTATGCAAGAAGAACTCAGGCAATTCAGTATCAATGATGTTTGGGAATTGTCTCCTAAACCTAAAGGTAAATCTGTTATTGGAGCTAAATGGGTTTTCAGAAACAAGATGGACGAGAAAGGCAAAGTCGTAAGAAACAAAGCAAGACTCGTGGCCAAGGGTTACACGCAAGAAGAAGGGATCGACTATGACGAGACCTACGCACCAGTAGCAAGGTTAGAAGCAATTCGTTTATTACTTGCATTTGCTTGTCACAAAAATTTTAGGCTATTCCAAATGGACGTCAAAAGCGCTTTTCTAAATGGATTCATCCATGAGGAAGTCTATGTGGAACAACCACCTGGGTTTGAAGACCCAAAGAAACCAGACTCAGTATTCAGACTCAAAAAGGCCTTATATGGCTTGAAACAAGCACCTCGAGCTTGGTATGACAGGTTGAGTAAGTTTTTAATTCAAAACGGTTTCGTAAAAGGTAAAGTAGACACTACTCTATTTATTAAAAAGGAAAGCAAATGTTTTGTGCTAGTTCAAATATATGTCGATGATATCATATTCGGATCTTCTAATGAAAGTCTGTGCAAGAAATTCTCTAAGACTATGCAGGATGAATTTGAAATGAGCATGATGGGTGAGTTAACCTTCTTTCTTGGACTTCAAGTGAAACAACTAAAGGAAGGAACTTTTATTCGTCAAGAAAAATATGCTAATGATCTTGTCAAAAAGTTTGGACTGGACAATTGCAAAAAGACTGACATTCCAATGTCAAGTGCCTTGAAAATAGACAAAGATGAAGAAGGAAAGAAAGTCGACCAGAAGCTATACAAGAGTATCATTGGCTCACTTCTTTATCTTACTGCTTCTAGACCTGACATTTTGTTTAGTGTTTGCATTTGTGCTAGATTTCAAGCAGACCCTAAAGAATCTCATTTAAGTGCTGCAAAGCGTATTATCAAATACATTACTTCAACTTCAAGCATCGGCCTATGGTATCCTAAAAAGGGAGATTTTACTCTTCTTAGATACTCAGACGCAGATCTAGCCGGTTGCAGAGTTGATAGAAAGAGCACCTCGGGTACCTGTCAACTACTTGGAGGCAGGACGGTGTCTTGGTTTTCAAGAAAACAAAGTACAGTAGCTCTCTCTACAGCAGAAGCAGAGTATGTAGCTCTTGGAAGTTGCTGTTTACAAATTCTATGGATAAAGCAGTAGCTAAGAGACTTTGAAATTGAAGACTCATGCACAGAGATTAATTGCGATAACACGAGCGCTATCAATCTTACCAAAAATCCAATTCTTCACTCAAGAGCAAAGCATATAGAGATTCGACATCACTTCATCAGAGACCATGTTCAGAATGGAGAAATTTTGATTCAATATGTTGATTCAAAGAACCAACTGGCGGATATATTCACAAAGCCGTTGGAGAAAAATCAATTTGAAATTATTCGCTCCAGACTCAACATATTAATGTTTGAAGAAGTTAAAGTCTAGAGACTCTCAGACTCAGACAAACAAGACCTTGACTGTAAGTTAGTCTCTCTCTCTCGAATGTTATCTTGAAAAGGTAATATCGTCAAACTATGTCTTTTTATTGCTATCTTTAATCGGCGTAATTATTGCATCGTTTCCTTTTTCGAAAATGAAGTTATTTTTGAAATGACTATTTTCGCGGAAAAAGGGCAGTTATTTTGAAAATGCATCTTTTTATTGCGACGATCCGTATACCTCCCTTTTAACCGATCGTATACTATTGCTTCCTCCCCTCTTCACTCTCAAAACCCTAAAAAGCACCGATCTTCCATTCCTGTTTTTATCTCCTGCCTAATCTTCGAAAAAGTTGTCGTTTTTCTTGGAGGAAGTCAAGCAAGGAATCTCTCAAAGTACGAGAAAAATGTTTTCTTCAAGAAAGTCGTCAAGGATCGCAAGCAGGGGACCACGACGGATGAATGAGGGGCCTACGCACTTCGATCTCACCGAAGAAGAAGTGTCTCCAGATCAGCAACAGAGCCCACAACATTCTCAACCGCGCCATTCTCCTCCACATAGTCCTCAAGGCGTTGTTCATCAAGAGGAAGAAATCATCGAGGATGCAGATCCTGTAAGAGTTCAAAAGCCTGCCTTAATTTATAAGCTGTATCGTGCTTTGAAAGAAACTCGTACTCCTTTGAACTATGTCGATGATTTTTTGAAAGACAAAGGATATGGGAATGAGTATATATTTTTGCGAAAAATGGAAAGTTTAGGAATTGCTCGAAAAGGGGTGGCCGAAGAATCCCTTGAAAATATCCCTACTGATCCTCGTGATTGGGGATTTAATCCGAGAGAAGGGAATGATGATGACAAACTGTTCATGCAAAATCAACCAAGGATGGGTATTGCAGCAGAAATCAGAGGAAAAAGAGGAGAATTGTTTAGATCGAAAGACCAGAAGGGTCTATACTCAAATCTGCTTAAGCGTGGGGTGATAAACCCTAAGAGTGTAGATTTTGACTTTCTGGATGCTGTGAATGTGAACTTGAGAGAAAAGTTCGGTCATCTTCAACTTGAAAGATTCTGCTCCGACACTACAGAAGCCTATGCTGAATTAACCGCATATTTCTATTCAAATCTTAGTTTTTTGGATGCGAATAGATTTTCCTTCAGTGTTAAAGATCAAGACTTTGTTGTGGATATGAATATGTTGGCGGATGTGTTAGAAGTTGAGAGAGGAAGATATCAACCAATCAAAGTTTCTACTGCTCGGGCTACAATGGAACTGGTGAAAGACGGGAGAATGCATTTAAAAGATCACCTACTTAAGGATGAGTGCGTTCAACATCTTGCTTCACAAGATTGTGATCAATTGCCTTCGACCGAAATCAACTTCCAAGACTGATGTCTCAAGTTCAGAGGCATTGCTGATGTACGCCACCCTTACTGGGAAAAGGTTTTCTCTTCCTCATACTATCATGTTTCACATGTATAGAGCAGTGATAAAGGACAGAGGTCAACTTCCTTACCCAAGCCTTGTAACGAAGTTATTCAGACATCTGAATATTCAGCCTCCACAAATCTTTTGTGTTCGACCGTGCGATCATATGGTGATAGGACTGAAAATGGTGACCAAGATGCGTCTGAAAGAACTACACAAGGAGTTGGAGAAATTTAAGGAAAAGACTCCTGTAAAGTCTCATCAATTCTCTTCTGCTTCAAAAAGGAAAGGGAAGGAGCCCATGGTTGCTCCAACCAAGAAAAAAAGAGCTCTCATCGTGGAGGATGAAGAGGATGACGACCTTACCATTTCGGCCATAGCTTTGAAGAAGTTAAGTCGCTATGTTCCAGAATCCATGGAATATCATGAGACAGAAGGAGAGGAAAGACAAGGACAAGAAAAAGAAAAAGAGGCGAGAGAAGAAGAAGAAGAAGAAGAAGAAGAAGAAGAAGAAAGAGCAGGTGGCGAAAAAGAAACAGAGCAAGAAAGAACTGAAGAAGAAAGAAGAGAAGAAGGAGAACTTGAAAGACACTTTTCTCCACCTGTAGGCACAGAAACGGGGGGAGAAAAAGAGAAAGGAGGGAAGTCCTCATATCCCGATGCAAGTGAAGGAGTCGCCGCTCCCCCCGGCACCCAGAGGATGTTTATGCATCTCAATTTCCAGAAGAAGGTCATGAAGTTTCATCACCAAACCTGCAAGATTATTCTGATATGCCATCATCGGCAGAACATGCTGAAGCAAGTATTCAGATCGATAGCTCAGCCGATTTTCGCAGAATCATGGATATTCTCATGGAGATGCGTGGACAAATTTATGCCTTGGGATGCGAGGTTTAAAACCTGCAAAATGCGGGTCAAGTTTCCTCATGTTCATTGAATGATAAAATCCAAGCCCTCTCTATTCAGATTCAGGCCAATGCCAAGGGTGAGGAGATTGCACAACTGAAGGAAGACTTGAAAAGGCTGGAAGGAATCGTACAGTCTATGGGAGATTTCCAGCTTGTCCGCATTCCCAAGCAATCTTGACTTCACTCCACTTTCATCTTAACCTTTTTTAATGCTGACAAAAAGGGGGAGAAGTGCAAGATTTGAATCAAAACTTTGAATTTTTATCGTTTTAGATTGTTTGACTTGGATTAATGTTTGACTTTAATTTTGTGTCTGGATTTGGATTTGGATTTGACTGCTATATATATTGATATCTTATGGTTGGTTTTATGGCTTTATCTTATAAGATATGCATATGTGTTTGAGAAATGTTTTACAGGTCAAAGTTGTCCAAATCTGCAGAAAAGTTTTGTTACCATCAAAAAGGGGGAGATTGTTGGAGAAATCTTCTTGAAGTGTTTTGAAGCCGACAAAATCGTTTCCATTAGTCCTGGTCCGAAGACTTGCGGACTCGCTTGTTTAAAGTCCGAAGACCTCCGGACAGCCGACTCAAGATTCAAAGTCTATCCTCATTGACGTTTCGAATCCGTTGAAGAAAGGGTATATGATGGCATAAAGAAGTATAAAAAGAAGACTTTCTAAGCTGTTCAAGTAGGTGCGTGATAGAAGAATTCCAAAGTCTGAAGCCTCTTGTTGTTTAGTCAATTCATTTGAGCGAAAAACTTGTACTCAAAAGAGTGTTTATACTTGTGAGAAACCTTGAGGAAGTGTGATAGAATATCTACACTGTGGAATCAAGGAAGGACTGTGCTGTAACATCTCTTTTGTTCATAGTGGAATCCAGCCGATTGGCTGTCAGTGCGGAAGAGTGGACGTAGGCTTAGGATAAGCCGAACCACTATAAACCTTGTGTTTAATCTTCTCTTCCCTTCTCTTTATTTTACTCGTAACTCATTTTTATTAAGCAAAAGCGTATTTCCATTCTATCATCTGCTTAATATTTCTATGGTATCCCGAGAAATTGTTTACACACCTATTCACCCCCCTCTAGGTGCTTATACTAGTCACATCAACATACGATATGTTATATGACATCAAAAACTGGTTGAGACTCTTGATATTGATGCATCAAATGCCATGTTGAAATTGAGATACATGTGTGAATATAAATTGAAATAATAACAAGACCGTCGGAGGTGTGAGCCGACAATGCCCCAAGAGTCGGGATGCCCAAAGGTTCGAATACCAAAGGTTCGAATAAGTCGATGCCCTTTAGATGCTTGGTTGTATTATGAATACATGCCCATAGGTTTTCCCTGGAAGTGTTGGGATGCCCGGTTGTATTATAATACATGCCCGGAGGGTGAGAGGTTGTATTATGATGCATGCCCGGAGGATAGGGATAACCATTTTCATGGCGAGCCCCAGAGATTCCTTGTGACGACAAGTGGGATGCGAGATGCTCGAAGTGTGTGTGCCGAATGCCCGGAGGTGTGTGTCGGAGGTTCCTCGCGATGCCAGGTTGGATGCGAGCAATAAATTGTGGGATGCAAATATTAGTCCCCGGAAAGATAAAAATTGAGACTGTATCATGCGCGTGGATGTATACATATGGCATGGGATGAACTTCATGGGATTGTAAGCATGAAGTGCATGGTGATATATGCACGTTGCATGGTGATATATGTATGGCTGCTTGATGATACATGTATAAGTGCATTGTGGTATATGCACGTTGCATGATGACATGCATGGCTACTCGATGATATAAGTACAAGTGCATGGTGATTTATGCACGTTGCATGGTGATATATGCCTAGTTGTAAGGTGAGGTATGCTCGAATACATGAATAATATGTGTTTTATTCATGATACCTTGATTATTCTGTTTGATGCATTGTGTAGTTTGGTGGATCTTTACTGTTGAGTAGTTGTACTCACCCCGTTTGGGGACTAACATTTCAGACTATATAAGATACCTCTGCTGCTACTGTCACCGGTAGATGGATCAAGTGGTTGGATATGACCACAAGGAAAAGGATAGCAAAGGAAGAAACTTTTGGATGCCAACACTAATCGATGGACTTTAAGTATACGACTGTTGGAGGAGATGTCCATCATCTTTTGAAGTATAGCCTAGTATAGAAGACTATGGCATTTTGATGTACCAATGAATAATGTCCATTTGGTTTAAGTAAATAAAAGTGTTCGGCTTTTACCTAAAAATGTTTAGTAGGTATGCATCGTTTTTTGAATATAGGGAAGGGAGTTGATGGATGTGCTTCCGCCATATAAATTGCGCAGGGACCGATCTAAAATATGTAAACCCCCAAGATTTATGAATTTAAATAAATTCCTTGGTATCATAATGTTATATTATCAGGTCAAGTGAAGAGTAAGTGGACCGTGGCGACCCTAACAGTTCGGGGGCCGTCGAGGGGTGCCACAGGAATAGCCAATTTCTTTATTCTAGCAAATTTTCTCAATGTTGCATCTACATTCTCTTAAGGAGCGTGTTGCTCAACTGGTTATTTAACAGTTTCTAGTAATTGCTGAACAATTGGATCTACTAGATCAATATTAGCAAGTTGCGAAACTTCAACGATTGGTTATTCAATAGTCGGCTGAACTGAAGGGGCATTATAAACAACAACCAACCTTAAACTTGAGGTGGAAGGTTGAGTGTCTAAATGATCTTCCTTAGGAACAATGTTCCTCGATCGATCGCTTTCACTGATCAAGTCATTTTCAATAAATTTAACATTTCTTGATTCCATAATCCTAATAGTATGAGATGGATAATAAAACCTGTATTCCTTAGACCTTTCGGCATATCCAATGAAATACCCACTTATGGTTCTTGGGTCCAATTTCTTTTCTTGTGGATTATAAACTCTCACTTCAGACGGGTATCCCCAAACGCGTATATGATGCAAACTCGGTTTCCAACCCTTAAATAACTCAAAAGGTGTCTTTGGGACAGCCTTGGTCGGAACTTGGTTTAATATGTACATTTCCGTCTTAAGTGCTTCAATCCACAAGGATTTAGGAAGTTTGGAGCTGCTAAGCATACTACGCACCATGTCCAATAAGGTCCGATTTCTTCTTTCCGCTACACCGTTTTGGTTCGGAGAACCAGGCATAGTATATTGAGCAACTATCCCATACTCTTGAAGAAACCTTGCAAATAGACTAGGTGCTTGTTCATCTTCAATGTATCTACCATAAAATTCTCCACCTCTATATGATCTCACAATCTTAATTTGCTTACCATATTGTTTCTCTACTTCTGCCTTAAATACCTTAAAGGCATATAATGTTTCATACTTATTATGAATCAAATAAAGATACATGTAACATGAGTAATCATCTATGAAAGAGATGAAGTATTTCTGACCACATGAGTCCATATCTGGACTACAAATATATGTATGTATGATTTCTAATTTTTCTGTACTCATCTTGGCACATTTCTTTGTCTTGTTATTCTGTTTTCCCTTTATGCAGTCAACACAAGTATCACAATTAGTTAAATCTAAAGTACCGAGTACTCCATTATTTACTAATCGCTTAATTCTTTCTATGGAGGTATATCCCAATCTTCGATGCCACAACATAGAGGAATATTCTTTAACAACACATCGTTTCATACCAACTTTATCATGAACATGTATCGCATCAAAATAGGCATTATCTTGTAAATTAATTTGAAAGACCATAATACAAAGTACCACTCCCAACAATTTCAAATTTAAATGATAAATAGAATGTTGAATCTAAAAAAGTTAAAGGAGTATCCTAAAAGTACAAATTTTGAAACTAAAATTAAGTTTCTAGAAAAATTAGGAATATAAAAGGTCATTTCCAAACTAAAAACAAAGCCACTATTGATAATTAGTCTACATGTCCCAATAACTTCCACATGTGAGCACATCTTGTTTCTTGAATAGATACTTTGTTTACTTCCCACTAGCTTCCTATGGTTTTGAAAACCCTACAAGGAATTCGAAATATGAATTGTAGATCCAGAATCAATCCACCTAGTGTTGTGACTTACATCAGTCATATTAGATTCATAACAAACACAAGAGATTTGATTACTTTTCTTCTCGAGCCAGGCCTTAAATCTGACACAATCCTTCTTTATATGCCCCTTCTGTTTACAGAAGAAACATTTGGATTCTTTCTTAATGTCAGCTTGGAAAAGTATTTTACATTTTCCCTTATGCTTGCCATGGCCCTTATTCTTTCCTTGTGTTGCCAAATGAGCACTTTCTCCCAATTCCATAATCAGTCTTTCTTCCTCTTGAACACACATGGTCATGAGTTCATTAATTAAGCATTCATTCTTATGTGTGTTGTAAGAGATCTTGAATGGTGTATATTGTTCTGGGAGAGAATTTAGAATATAATACACAAGAAAAGATTCAGATATCTCAACCTCAAGTTTCTTAAGCTAAGCTGCAATGTCCCTCATTTGCATGATGTGCTCACGCACATCTCTAACATTAGTGAGCTTCAATGATGAAAACTTCATAATCAGGGTCATGGCATGCACCTTCTCAGAACTCTCAAACTGCGCATGTATGGCCTCCAATAAAGCCTTAGCATTACTATGCTAAGCAACCGAACCACGAATACTATGAGATATTTTAGTTCTTATAGACATTGCACAAATACGGTTGGACCGCTCTCATTGGTTATAAAGAGCTATCTCAGTTGAAGTGCTCGAATCAATAGGAGCAGGTGGTTCGTCTTTCATTATAGCATAGTCAATACCCATCCGCCCCAATTGAAGAAGAACTGACTCCTTCCAAATTTTATAGTTCTTACCATTCAGTATAGGAACATCAAACTTAAATTCAGAGAAATTCACAGGTTGCGAAACTGCATATCAAATAATTATGCTTATGTCACAAATTTTGAAGCAAATATAAATAAATCATGTTTTAACAATGTAAACATGTCACAATATAAATCACATAATATAAAAACTGCATGTGGGCTAAGTTTTTAATTTAAATAGATTCATAATTACATTATGAAGAAACTATCATATTATATATCTTTTTCTTAATCCCTGTGGGTAAATTAAGAAAAATAATATGATATTTCATCCTAATTAATCATATTAATACAATGAAAATTCCTGTGGGATAAAATTCATTATATTAATATAACAATGATCCGAAAGCGCTTAATATATAATTTAATTAATTAAAGATGCTGTGGCCACTCTCTAATTGATTAATTATATGGATCATGGAAATTTAATTTCATCCACAAAATATTTATAAAATACACGAAATGACAAAATAGTAAATAAATACATCAAAGGGCAGAACAGTAAATAAATCGGCAAAGGGCATGATTGAAAAAAAATTAAAAATGAATAGGGCAAAAAGGTAAAAGCAACTGTGGTGGGAGACGACAGGCGCGTGCTCAGAATCCACAGTGGGCACGTGCCCTGCACGCGCACGTGGGCTCCACACACCTTCTTCCTCGCACCTAGAACTAATTTCTTCGCCTTTTTTTGCCGTTTTTCGCCATTCCGTTGCGGTTTCACCGGCCACTTTTTCTCTAACAGCCCATCTCAGACACAAATGAATAATGGGTTTTGAAGAGCATGCCGGCACAACCACATGGGTCCAAGTTTCAGTGAAAATGATCAAGAAATTAGCCCCAAATCATAAGAAAATTCTCAAAAAAACATAAATCCTCAACCACCGCGACTTCCACCGCCCAATTAGCCTCTGATGAACACCAATATACTGGAAAAACTCATGGCTAATGTTCCTCATGGCGGTGCGACCGTATGGGTCCGAAATTAAGGGGTGGGTCGCGCGGATTTTACCCGAAATCAGCGAGTTTTTTTTCTCTTGACCTCAAAACACGAGTACTGTTCATCATCAAATATGCCCGAAATACACCAAAAAAATCAACAAAAACAAGGCTGAGGCACTAAACACGCTTTGATACCAAATGTAAAATTTAAAATTCATGATGCAGAAACCAGGATCAATTAAAGACAAACCTCTAGCCATTGTTCTTGTTTACGTTCGTCGGAAAAACCTGAAAATTTAAAGAAATATTGGGGACACGCTACTAATCAAATTCCCTCACGTACTAATGGTGTATTCCAAATGAGAGGGTTTGTGTTAGACCTTGTCATCACCCGTCAGAAATGAACGTACATTCCTTTTTATACACCGTCTCCCATCAAGACGGTTACCAAATGAATGGTTGTCACGAAAGGGTACGAAGCGTGGAAAAACTTCATGTCGAATAGTCGCAACTTTAAGAGAAAATGTGGGTCCAAAATGTGGGTTCACAAAATAAATAACATTGATGACATGGGACAAAGAGGGAACTATAGAATTACTTTGCATCCTTTGTACTAACTATGCATTCTTTAAGCAAAGTATTCATCAACAAGTTTAAATTTTATTTGGATGAGATTCCTACAACTCATTCTATAGAGTTGTATACATCACACCTAAACCGTAGAATTTGTAAAAAGAGAAATAGTAATTAAGTTATGGGGAATAACTTTTGCAACTGAAACAAGCAATCGAATTTCATAGGAATATCGGAGCCAAAACCTTTGTTCTGCAGATTGACCTCCCCCGGCTAGGTTCTCGGTGGGGAGGTCCAATATGGTGACTTTGTGGTGTCTACAACCACAAATGGCACTAGTACCCTCTGTAGATGCGGCTATTATCATGCCACGAGCTTAAAACCCCACCAGGAAAAGCTATTAGAGTGTTGAAATCCAATAGAGCTAGCCGTTCAGTCTCATCCCCTTGGCTTCTACCAAAGCTACGACACTCCCCAATGTAAGAATGAAGGTAGTTAAGCATGAGAATGACTCGGATAATACTCGATCTCTATCCGGAAGGTCCATGAGGATTTGTCGTAAAGCCCTCTCAGCTCGAGTCTCTTTAGGTGTTTTGAAACAATTTGAAATACATCAATGGGCTCTTCTATACTAAGGCATGTCGATGACAGAGATATCGTGGGCCTCTCAAGTTGAGGGGAAGAGTGAGGCTGCGAGTTGCAAGGAAACTATTAATGATCAAGTCAGTTAATGAAATCTGAAACATCATGAGGCCTAGTTTGGTTCAGTATCACTTGGGCCCTCATCTTATAATCCACTTTGCTTGTGCCTTTTAGTAGTGGATTTTTTTCTACTTTGGGATAAAATTAATCTTCACCTTCAGTGCCATTCAATCCATTTTTTCCTCTGATCTTCCTTGTTCACACCTAAATTTTCACTAGCATACTCATCATTCATTTTGTAGAAATTATGGATCGAACTTGTTGACAATGACATAATATTATCCCTAAACAAAAAAAAAAAAAATCCATACTATGCATCGTTCCAATTTTGTTCTTTATATTATATTCCACATTTAGAAATAAGGGATATTTTATTTAAGAATGTCATGTCGGCATCGAATTTGAGTAAGACGGGGACTAGAGGAAAACAAATGTGACTGGGAAACGAAACAAAAGAACAAGAGGGGAGCAGACCAAAGGAATTCGGCCATTATCATCCACTACCAACACCATCCATCTCACGCTTTATTTTTATTTTCTGAGGCCTCTTCATCATCGTCCGCTATCTACACCAGCTTCATCTTCCTGTCTTCAATTATACGGATCATGATTCATATTGGCTTTTCTGGATCACTAATCTGTTTTATTTTCAAGGTTTCATCTCTGGTGGGTATGATTTTCGAAATATGTGCAAAACGTGTCATGCCAATAGGTGCTTTCTTTGCTTCTAATGACTAATTTGGCAACACTGTTTACTCGCGCATATTTGTGTCCTCCATCCTTACATCACGTTTAATTAAGTTTTCGTCTTGATTTTCATCATTGCGTTACGTCCTGTTTCGGCGTGTGCCAACTCCGTTCCTGCAGGAAACATGAAGTTAAAAGTCCAAATGAATGTCAGTTAGTCATCGGTGCTAAATTTTGTGAGATTTGGAATCGTATTACAAGATTGGTCAGCATTTAGTTTATTCTTAGGTTTTGATGGGCTTTTATCATTAAATAAATGTGAAGGATAAAAACTGATAAAAAGAAAAAGATTAAACTTTGCAAATGAGCTTTGGGGCTTTAAAGGTAGCTTAAGACATCCACAGGGTTTAGATTACTTATTGATTATACTTTCCATTTACCGCTCACGGGGGTCTTGCAAGGTTTTTCATTAATTTTGTCCGATACAGCTCCAGCTATTTTGCTTTCCATATTTCATATGCTTTACTATTGATTAATTTGCTTGAGTATTTGTGCATGGACATCTAGAGGCACGTTAAGGAGTAAAATTAGAAAATATTGCAAGAAAAAATACTCTTTAAAAGAGAAAAGGTAGTAAAAGTGCATTAAGTTAATCTAGCGCAATCAAGTACCCACACTTGCGAATCTTTTGATCATGGGAGTAAAATGGGCTCCTGTGTCTTGCTCGAACTTCTAACCAACCCATAATGGGTTAGCGATGACTCCAAAGTAAATCAAATAAGAAAATCAAGTTGAGATGAGTAGGTTTTGGGAGGCCTATTGTCACGCCTTGATCCTCAGGCACGCACACATCCCTTACCTTTGGTCGATTTTAAAAGCAATATCCTAGGACGTATCGCTGACCATTTTCATTTTAATATGCACATGCATAAGCAATTATAATCCCCAAACAATAAAATAATGGGATAGAAAAGTAGGGCCAGATTTTTCATATTAAAATTCACAACCAAACTTTTATACAACCACACCTCAAAGTATTTTACCATACTATTTACAAAGGTCTAGTTTCACACTCAACCACCTATAAACAGGGTTCACAAAGAGGATGGGATCATAGTCCTCTTCTAGGTTGTACTCAGATCATCATTGGGGTTCTCCTCTAGGTACTCCTCTTCGAGTTCTTTCTCCTTAGGCTTCTCATCAGGGTCCTAAAATATTGTCCAACAACCGGGATGAGATTATGTCTCAGCAAGTTCTACCCCCTAAGACTCAATTAGTAAACCAATACGCTATCCGGGTTGCCTATGCACGTACGGATCAGGGGACTTACCTTGGTCTCAGATTCCACCTGCATATTAGCATAGTTCAATAGGCACCCAAGCAATCACATCACAGATCGATATCTCGATCAATTGACCTAGTTGATTTCATGTCAATTTGACCATTCTCTGGTCGTCTCCCTTATTCAGTCTCAAATCTTACTCACGGCTTCACGAGCACAGTCTACCAAATTTCTTGGCAACAAATTACGGTCTAAAGGATATGACCTATCTTTAGGTGGCAAATTACGGCCCAATGGACGCGACCTTTAATAGGTGCCAGATTATAGCCTTATTAGGCGTGACCCTTATCGGGTGGCAATTTACGACCCAACGGGCGCGACCTCTATTAGGTGGCAATTTACGGCCCAACGGGCGTGACCTTTAATAGGTGGCAGGTTACGGCCTTATCAGGTGCGACCTCTATTAGGTAGCAATTTACGGCCCAACGGGTGTGACCTTTAATAGGTGGCAGGTTACGGCCTTATTAGGCGCGACCCCTATCGGGTGGCAATTTACCACCCAATGGGCGCAACTGACTCCAAATTCGATGGCAAAACTCAGCCCCACTGGCAAAGCCATACTTTGGCGGCTTTCAAGGTTCTAATCACAACCTCTCACGGTCAAATTCTAATTGAACACCGATACTGATCAATCTTGGGATAAATCCCTACATACTCATCAACTCACTCAATTTCCACAAACCAGTGCTCAAATAAATAAACAGACTGTACCACAACAATCAGCACATAATTTTGATCGTTGGCTATCCCAGCCTAATTTCCGAAAAATAAATAAATAAATAAATAAATAAATAAATAAATAAATACTAAAATCCAATTTAGGCCTGTAATGCTTGATTGAAGCTCGAAACGGGTTAAGAAAAATCCTGAGATGCATTCAATAAATAATAGTACATCTCTATTTGCTAATTGCATAATTCAATTGCCTAACATGCATCACAATTATCTAATAATCACTAATCTACTCTAATCTAACCACCTAATTGCACTTAATTAAATCTAATCAACCCTTAAGCATAATTAGCAAACTAAGAAAGCATTAGTGAGTAAAACTCACTTTGATTTGCGAAGACTGTATCACCACGACGGCTATGCAATGGCGATCGAAAATTGGGCTTTCGGCAACATCGATGAACACTCGGGCCGGGCCTAGAATGGGCCCAACAAATCTCAGCCTAATTGAGATTTGTTTTCAACTTGGGCTGGGCTTCAAATGAGCTACTCTTGAGGGCTTCAATGGACTTGCTGGAATTATACGAACTGGGCTTGATGGACCAAATGAAAATCGTTGGGCTGGCTTTCACGGAGATGGGCTGAACAGGCATTGAATGGGCTGGATCCGAGTTGGGCCCGAAAATTGAAGTCTGCTAGGCCAAATGCTGCTGGATTTGCTCGCCCAAACCGTGGGCTGAACGCTGGGGTTGTAGACACGCGGACGAAGGAAGTAGTGGCTTACGGCGTCGAGCCGGGGAAGACCACGCGGAAACGCTAGACTGCTGCTTCAGTTGCTTCGAGCTTCGCTAGTAGGGGAAGCTCGTCCGGTGCTGAGTCAATTTTGGTGTCTTCAATGCTCCTTTGGTTGATTGGGACGTGGCAAAGACAGAGGGAGCAGCTACTGGCCGAAGATGGAAGACACGCAGATGCTGGGTCAACGAAGGAGCTTCAGCCGGTGGATGGTTGACTCCAAAGGAGCTGTTGGACGCGTGGAAGGGCAGAGGAGTGAGGAAGCAGCTGCTGGCATAGCTTCGGTCAACGATGGGGAAACTTGCTAGTTTTGTTGACTCGGCCAGACAATCGAGAGTGGAGCAGTCTTCATGGTAGCTAGAGCTTCGGTCGTTGAAGATGGAGAGGAAACGCTGGTAGCTGTGGCTTCGGTTTGTGGCTTCTGTAGCCGCGAGAGAGAGTGAGTGGAAGAGAGAGATGGGGCAGCAATTCATTCGGTGAAAGAAATGAGAGAAAGCAGATGTTGCGGAGGAGAAGTTGATCATGTTGGAGGGCACAGGAGGATGATGATGAAGAGATAAATATCCACCAAAATATCTTGATTCAATTCAAGCTTATCCTCATGTCCCCTATATTACTTTCTTGCTCAATAATACCACAATTGATCCAACTTAAAACCAAATATTGCACCCCTTCCTTGAAGCTCCGAATTTCACTAATTTTCGGACTTTGATATTTTCGACAAATTCCCCATATTTGATGTCCAATTTCCTTGGAGAAAAGCCCATACCATTTCTACAGGTGCCCATCGCCAAACAGCTCGACTTGAAAGTCAAAACTCCCTTAAATTTGGCCCATACAAATTCCCATTAATTTCCGCAACATCCAAATCACTTTTTCGTAAAAATCTTGGAATCTCTGAAAAATCTTCTGAGACTGAATCGACGTTCCTAGAATTTATTGTGACATGACAGAATCTTCAATTTCTGAAATCGGACTCGAATTCACAGTTAATTTCTATTCGATGTGTTTTTAGCGTGATTTAGATTACCAGGTAACTTTCAGAGATTTTTAGTGCAAATGACCCATGGTCAATTTTCTTTGAGCCACTATGAACCCACTTGACACATTGGCTCATGAAAATCTCGAGAATTCAAATACAGACATAGGGTACCAAAACGATAGAGAAAATCACTCTAGTGTCGGTCGACGAGAATTTTCCAATTTAGTATTTTCACTCACGATTAGCCACATATCTTAGTCAAACCGACCTATCTTTGATCTCTAATCAATTTACATCTGTGCTGTAATGATCTCGGCAGATGAACATGGTCGAGCAGCTGATTCCTAGTCAAATTCTCAAGTCTATTTGCCTTAAAATCCTTAATAGTTTCCTTAGATAGTCTAGTTATCTTGAGAGTGATTAACTTTGAGAACAGCCCTATAGGCACGTCAATGAAATGCTCGATTTATTCAGTAGAAAACGGAGTTGAAATTCTGGAATGTCACACCTATACCAAGTGCTAGCACCAATGGGCAAGAGGGACCATTTGTGCCCACTTAGTAATCTATCAAACCTCCTCGGGACATCTTATAGCCTTCGCGGGGGTTGCGACTTTCCTAATAATGTGATTAGCATATTCTTGATTTCATAGAACTTTGAATCTTGAGCCATGAGTGTAATATAAAGTTTGCATGCATGGTACTTCAACTATTAGAAAATATGAAAATTACTATATCTTTTGCAAAGATAAAAGGCATTACTTCCACAAGTGAATCTCTTGCCCTATCCTCAAAAGAACCTTCTAGACACCAAAAAGCTGTCTGCACTGTGCAATCGCAAATGCCAATGAAGAAGTCGACCAACCAAGAATGATCTCAGATGCATTTGCAATCGCTATAGCATATAACCGAAAGAGAATCCAGTACTCATCAAAGAATTGAGAGTTAAGCCAAAGTTGACTTAGAAGTCAAGCACGCAATGTCATTAGACCAAAACATCAAAACGAGCATTCATGGACATCAAACAGTTGAATCTATTAGCCATAGTTCGCATATCGAAAGACTGACCAAGCAGATTTGTCCACCCAGACAACCACGAAGAAGAGATGCGACAGAGGAGACCTTGACACCTCCAGCACCTCCAATTGCCCTGCTACAAGCACAAATTATTTTTCAATCAGCAAATAATCAATTGCTCTACTATAACTGAAAACAATTGTGTGCTATACCTCTCAGGAGTATTCTTTCTACCCAAACGGAAGTTTCTTGTACTGCGATGTTCATAGGGACAAGAACGGAACCGATTAAAGTGTCATTTCCTAATCCTCCTCGAGTACCACTATCCCTATTGCACCTGCTAGATCTTGTAGATTGTTCTAGCTAAAAGTGTCGTATGTAATGTGGCACAATATGCGTTTTAATATAGTTTTTCATTTTAAAATTTGAATAGTTCCTAGACTGAAAAGAGAGCAAAGTCTACCATGGTGAAGGAGAATTTACTTCAAAAAATTTACTTTTACACCCATATTAACACGGAAAGTAAATTTTACATCTTGAATAGTTCCAGACAAATCATTGATTAATGACAACAGAGTCCACATTATCATATTATGACTATGTGATTGTAAATAAACCTAGGTATTGTATTGAACTCCACGGATATATAGGTAGCTAGAAAAGTAAACAAGCTGCAATTGGCAAATGCGCTTAATTGAAGAAGTGCGAGAATTCAAGTCTGGTCAACCCTACTCGTCTTCTTTGGATGGTGGCGTACAATTGAAGTGGCTAAAGGAATAAGCCGATAAGGCTGGTGAAGAGTTTCAAAAGCAACTTAACAAGGCGGCTGAATTTTTTACCAAGGAAATCATCGACGTAGCAATCCATAGAATGTTATTTCAAGTAAAGTTGTCTAGTGCCATGTAGGACGGCTGAACATCACATCAGCAATTAATCAACCAAAAAATTTACACTAAATTTACACGTAAATGTTTAAGACTACAATAAGAAAGTTGAAAAGTTTAGAACTAAATTGGCATATATACAGTAAATTTAAAACTAATTTGATATTTATCCCAGCTATAAACAAGACCATCAGAAGCATTCGTTTGGCAAGCCACAAAACGATGAGCTTTAGAGAAAGCCACACAAAAGCCGCAACGGCCACAGCTTCACAACTAGGAGAGAGAAAGAAACTTTCCCGTCCGTAAGGGAGAAAAAAATAAAAGATTTGCGCGAGTCTTTATATAAGCTAGTTTGCTCAAGTGTTTTGTGTGTGGGGTGAGAAAATTAAATTGTAATAGTTGTGAGAGATGATATTTTATTAGAGTCTCATACTTGCACTACAATTAGATATATATGTTTCTCAAGTTGCTTGGGATAATTTTCTTGTATTACCTCTACAACACTTCTACACACAACCAGTGATATTCTATAATTTTTCTGTCTTTTCTTTAGTTTTTTTTCCCCTCCAATTAGGGCCGGTGAAGGTCGCCGGCCAGCCCTCACATAGTCTAGGCGAGGGCCCTGACAGCCTAGCTACTTGCTTGCTTGGATCAGGTGAGGGTTGCGGCACCCTTGCCTAGCTAGATCTGGAGAGGGCATCATGGCGCTCGCCCAGATCTGGTCAAGGGGTTGCACGCCCATCCCCTCCCATATGGCCAGCGAGGGTCGGCATACATCTCAAACATGAAAGCCATTTCTTCATATTCATCGCTTGTGCCTCAAGTTTTCGGCCAAAATTGCACCGCCTCTGGTCCAAGAGACTATTATGACCTCACTCGCGCTTTGCTGTGGTGAATCGCTAACGAAGCTAAAATGACTCGACAAAACGCGAGCACCAAATGTCACCAAAGAAGCACTTTAATCTCAACTCAACATGACCAGAGGAAGCGACGAAAGCAACTGTCAAAAAGGGTCGAAAAATCTCAATGATAATAAGTAGCCTATATTCTAATTGTAGTATACTTCCATAGCAATAATGGGGATGAAGAAACAGTGCAGTGGTTCTTATTATAAATATAGAAAAAGAAGCTAAGTACAACCACAAAAATGAATATTGGGAGCACCTCAATCACAGCATTGAACAGTGAAAGTGAGTCACCTGATCTCGACGAGACAGAGTCATCGGAACCCACCACTCTTGGCAACGCACATTTACCCTTTAAAGATTGATTTGGTAGGGCTATTATTGTATGCGGAAGGAAAAGAATGCGATCATCTAAAAGGGGGTGACCTGAAAACACAGGCGCTGATATAATAGCATGAATCATATGGACAAATACGAATACACGCAAAGGAACAGCGCCTGTGTTGCCAAGATCACCCATCGGAGATGCCTCCCTTTCTAAGGCCCGCGCGAATCTGGGGCGGTGGGTCTCCTGCCTCGAGCATTTCTTATATAGGAAGAGTCAAAGCTTGGGGTACTCACAACATCATGTCGCTAGAATGTGCTCATCCTAGGAGTTACAAACCCAGTATCGATTTCAGATGGAGCAAGCACAACTTCTAAAAGAATTAGGGGAAGATACATGATCATTAATGCAGAAATGCAAGTCCATGCACGCAAAGCCGCCGAAGTGAAAAGAACCATGTGTTTATCACAACATTGCCGATTCATAGGAAGAGCCGTCATTACACCTAAAAGGTAAATTTATCAAGGAAACCTAAGACGATAGCAGCACCGTGCACATGGAGGAGACACAGACCAGCAATCATGTGGGGAACGTGAGACAGGATTTTACAGAGTGAATTGCATAAAGGAATAGCTTCTTGAGGCCAAAAGGACTTTTCAGCATTTTTAAGACTACAGTCATGTCATATGACATAAAAGCAACGTGACCGTATATCCAAGCACCACAAACAGCCAAGAATCCTGCCAGGAGCTTAGCAGTATTAATAGAATGCTAACTAAATGCATATAAGAAAACATAGAGCTTAGCCGTTTAAGTCCTTTTCAAGAAGAAAGACATCACAAAACTTGTAGCCAAAAAGAGCATTCATTTCTAAGGCAGCTTCTCTTTTGCATAGAAAAAACACATTACTTCCACAGGTGAATCTCTTGCCCTATCCTCAAAAGAGCCATCTAGACACCAAAAAACCGTCTGCACTCCAGAGTCACAAATGCCAATGAAGAAGTCGACCAAGATTGATCTCAGATGCATTTGCAATTGCTACAGCATGTAAGTGAAAGAGAATCCATTACCGATCATATCATCAAAAGCTTAAGGCCAAATTTGATTGTTTAAGCCAAGCAACCAATGCCGTCAGTCCATTACATCAAAACAAGCATTCATGGATATTAAACAGTAGAATCTTTTAGCCAAAGTTCGCACAACAAAAGACTGATCAAGCAGATTTGTCCACCCAGAGAATAAGAAAGAAGAGATTCGGCAGAAGGAACTTTGACACCTCCAGAAAGTAACAGCAGTACCTCCAATTGCTCTGCTACAAGCACAAAATATTTTTCAATCAGCGCAGAATCAACTGCTTTACTATAACTGGAAAAAATTATGTGCATAGCTATCAGTAGTTTTTTTTCTACCCTGGACGGAAGTTCCCTGTACCACAACGTTCATAGGGACCAGAACAGTCCTGATTATAGGAGCATTTCCTGATCCTCCTTGAGTACCGCTATCCCTATTGCGCCCTCCAGATCGATCACCATTTCGATCAGGACCATAGTGCCCACCACCATCAACTCCATACCTGTCATCCCCCCCCATACCTACCTCCCCAGCCCCCTTCACGAGGACACTCCCTTGCACAATGCCCAGGCTTGTCACACTTAAAGCACTCTCCACCTCCACCTCCATGTCCACCACCAGAGTCCCGACTGGGGCCACAATCACGACTGCGATCACCATCTCAGTCTCTACCTGAACCTTGAGTCTGAACTTTTTCCTCAATGATAAGTCCATTCATTTCCTCAATAGCCTCATCCATTGCTTGCTTACCGCAACCAAATCCACGAGAGCATCCGGAGAACTTGTCAACCACCCCCTGCATTAAAAATATTCTTATCCCAGGTACTTTGTATTATTTCACAGGGATAATTACAGATATAAGAGCTTGTACTTCCAACTTTTAGATGGAGTCATCAACACAGAAAATCTGTGATAAAATGTACGTCATATGTGGCAATGATATTCACAAACCTCATTCAGATGCAACAAGCAGATGGTGAATAAAACTACTTACGTCGAGGGTTAGACATAAAGGCAAAATTTGTCAAGTCTTCTGCAAGTGTTTCTCCCAACACTTTTTGCCATCCTTGGCTTCAGATACTGGCCGTACAACTGCTATCCTAGTTGTCAGATTGACGCTGGTGGCAGATACTTGTGGCTGTCCAATGTTTAGAGCAAACCATGCCTGGTTCAAACCACACCCAGAAAATGACATTTCTCACACTAAGTTAAATTGAAGTCAATGACGATTCTTTTCATGAAGAAAAATGGATGATTCTTCACAAGTTACGAGAAAGAGAAAGGCAATGGTAAACTCACTTAGACTTAAGCCACAATTTGTCTGAGTTTTTTGCAAGTGTTTATCGCCAACTCCTTTTGCCAATTAGGTATAGCCTTGGCTTCAGAAACAGGCCATACAATTGCTGTCTCAGTTGTAAGATTGACCCTTGCGGCGGATACCTGTGGCTGTCCAAAGTTAGAGCAGAAAAATAAAAAACACACAGGGTTGAAATCTTAGCACAAAAATTGATGAAAGCCATTTCTCCTGCAATTCTTTCCACCCACATAAGGGATAATTTGGAACCTTATTTCACTTAACCCGCTAGATGAATATCCTGTCACACTAAGTTCAATTCAAGTTGATGATGATTTATCTTCATATGACTAGTTACTCTAGAGAATATAATAGCAAACACTCTTCACGAATTAGAAGAAAGACAAAAGCAAATGGCGAACTCACTTGATATTCCAGAATTCTCTTCAAGCTCGCTACACATCCCCCACAAATCATTCCCTGCAGAGACGAAACAGAGCCACTCAAGTGACCGCACAAAAGAAAAGGAAAAAAAAATGATATGCAACGTGGAGTAACATCTTCAGCAATATAAAGCAAGGAAAGTTGGACACGCCGTGTAAGCCGCAGCGAAGCTCGGAACGCACTGCAAGCGGAACCTCGCGAGAGCCGGAGGAGACGAAGGGATTGACGGAGGAGGGAGATGAGGATAAAGAGAGAGAGAGAGAGAGAGTCTTGGATATGGTTGACTCCATCGAAGCTCGTCTTCTCTCTCTCTAAACTCTCTGGAAACCTCTCAGTTTGAGGAGAGCCACCGGACGGAAGGGAGGAGATGAACATGGTCGGAAACTGACGGCGTTGAAAACATTATTATAAAGAATGCAAAAATTCAATACCCGATATTTATTTTATAAAAAATACGTGAGAAAACATTTCGTAAGTTAGATTTTTCATATTAACGAAATACTTTCTTGTATATCACCCAATAAGGCAGCCGGATATAAAAGAGTTAATCACAATTAAGTAATGTCATGAAAAAAAAATTCTGGCTCAACGTGGTTGTATACTTTCGATTGCATTGAAAAGTCATGATTAAAATCTGATATTTTGCAATGACAATGAGACCTAACATCCAGAGAGTAACTCTCGATTGCCTATTTTCACTTTTTTTTACTGATAAAAGAAATTAAGGGAAATTCTAAATAACAGTCTGAAATACCTTCATTTTCTTAAATAATGACTTGAAATTGATCTTATTTCAAATAAGGACTTAAAGTAGATTTGATTTCAAATAAGAGCTTAAAGTGGTAATGTAAGTTTCAAAAAAGAACTTGACTTTACAATTAGTCGAAGGCATTTTCATTCTTTATCTTATTTTGAATTTTTTCTTTCTTTTTTCTATTTTTGGTTTTCCCTTTCTTCTTTGCCAGTGGCCGGTCTCAAGTGATGGCCAGCCACTAGTAATGCCGTAGCCATAAACAAGGAACGGCTTCACCCACCTTAAGTGAGGCAAGCCCTCACTAGATCTGGGCAAAGGTTGCAACACTCGCTAGCGATCGGCGAGGGCTTGCAAGGTAAAATCGGCGCTTATTGGAAAAAAAATAAAAGAAAAAAATAATTTAAAATTGAAATTATTTTTTATGAAAATGGATCGGGTAGAATATCTAAAGTGATAGGCCATATCACACTTTCGATTTTATAATGAAACTATGTATACAGTTATAAAACAATAAAACAAATCTTTTTTGAAATACAAACCTTTATATATAAACCAAAGTACTTCACAACTATTCACCACTTTTTACTTTACTCTATTCACATCAAAATGGAGTTCACAAAAGAAGATGGAATCTCAATCCATCAGGGTCGTACTTAAGATCCCTCTTGGGATTATCTTCCTCTTCCAAAAATCCTTCTCCTCAGATTTCACCTTTGAGTTCTCCTTCACAGACTCTTCCTCCTCAGCTCCTCAGCGGGGTCCTGAAATGTTTTCTCCAAATCGGGATGAGACTACGTCTCAGCGAGTTCTACCCCACTAAGGCCCGATTAGTAAACCATTATACTATAGGCTGCCTAAACACGCACAGGGCAAAGAACTTACCTTGGCCTCAGATCCCATCTGCATGTTAGCACAGATCAACTAGACACCCAAGTAATCACATCATATATCAAAGCATCGATCAAATCGACCTAGTCGATTACATGTCAACAAGACCACTCACGGTCATTTCCATCCAATCAATCAATTCACAGCATCATATCAAAGCAATGATCAATCGACCTAATCGATTACATGACATCACGACCCATGCTCGGTCGGCATATTCAATACTATCTATAAAGTCCTATCAAATCAGGATTGCTCACCCAAAGTTGATAAATAGATAGCATAGCTCACCCAAAGCTAATAATAAGGTATACTGCTCATCCAAAACTGGCATATCGCCCAAAGGCCGATATAGTATATTGGTATACTGCTAACCTAAAGCTGACATATCGCTCGAAGGACAATATAGTATACCATATGCTCATCCAAAGCTGATAATATATTGCTCGCCCAAAGCTGATGATAAGGTATACTGCTCACCCAAAGCTGACATATCGCCCGTAGGTCGATATAGTATACCGGTATACTGCTCACCCAAAGCTACATATCACCCGAAGACTGATATAGTATACTATCTCCACCGTCCAATATTCCCGCTATTTTTATCATACCCGATAAAATGGTCGTGTGTGAGTACACAATCGGCCTTAGCCAAAATATTATAATTTCCTTTTCATAATTCCCATCATTCTCTATAGCCCACCAAAACACTTTTGGTGTTGTCAACCGACACCCGGTTATTTTCCAATTAATAACCAAAATCCAATAATTTATGAATAAATCCTAAAATCACTCATAAATTGATTTAGCACAAAATCAAGCTCAATTAAATAAACGGACTGCGCCATGGCAATCAGCACGAAATTTTGGTCGCTGGCTATCTCAGCCTTAATTTCCGAAAATAAATAAATAAATAATTAATTTCGAAAATTAATTAATAAATATTAAAAATTCAATTTAGCTCAAAATAACCCAATTAAATAAATGGACTTCACCACGTCATCAGCATAAATTTTCGGTCACTAGCCATCTCAATTGAATTTTCGAAAAATAAATAATTAAATAATTAATTTCGAAAATTAAATAATTAATATTAAAAATTCAATTTAGATCAAAATAAAGCCCGATTAAATAAACGGACTTCACCACGGTCATCAACATAAAATTTCAGTCACCAGCCATCATATTTGAATATTCGGAAAAATAAATAAATAATTAATTTAATTCCGAAAAATAATATTTAAATGCCAAAAGTCTCACTTAGGCCCGAATCGCCAAATTGAAGCCCAATTAGGGGTTGGAAAATTCCCGAGTTATCTTCAATAAATAGTAGACTATGTCTACTTGCTAATTGCACAATCAATTTGTCTAATTCGCATAACAATTGACTAATAAACACTAATCCATGCTAATCTAACCACCTAAACCTAATTAATTAAAACTAAACAACCCTTAAGCATAATTAGTCCACTAATCAGGGATTAGTGAGATTACTCACCGGAATCGCATGGAAATCTAATCAATCCGACGGGGGCGATGCGAGGAACAAAACTTCCCAAAGCACGGCTCGGGTTCGAGGCCCGGAAACGGCGCAAAAGCGGGCCTAAAGCCGCTGGAAACCCACTCACGGGTTTGCTGGGTTGGGCTAGCCGAAGCTGCTCCGGTGGCCAAAACAGTGAGGGAAGGCCGGCGGAGGGCGAAGGGACATCGGGAAGGTCAAGACAGTGATGAGCGGCAGCTGGAGGCGGTCGGATCGAGGGGCGGAACGGGGGTTGAGAAGAGGCGATCGCACGGGGAGGGGCGGTAGCGCGCGAGGAACGGGGGGGCGGGACGGACGACGCGGCGAGAGGTGGCGTGCGGGCGGCGGTGTGAGCTGCTGACAAGCTCTTGCTGGTTTTGTTTGTTGGTTCGCACAAAGAAAAGAAGAAGAAGAAGAAGAAGAAGGTCACAGGGGTGGGGAAGAGAGGGAGAAGGGGAGAAGAGAGAGAAAAAGAGAGAGAGGAAAAGATAAGGATTGAAAGAGAAAAAGAGAGAGAGAGTTGGTGTGGGGGGGGGCTGTCCGCACGGGAGGGGGAGGGAAAGAGAGAAAAAGAGAGAGAGAGAGAGAGAAAAGAAAAAAAAAAATAATACCATTATCTTATTTTTTTCTTTCTCTTTCCATTTCCCTTTCTATTTTCTTTCCGATCTTCGATTTTTCTACGATAATTTCTTTCTTGAAATTTCGGACTCGGTAATAAATTGATAGACGATGAGACGGTCCTAAAAATGAATTGTGACATGCTTGGAATATTCGATTCCCAAAACCGAATTAAATTTCATGGTTAAAATTAACCGGACGTGATTTTAGTCCAATCCAACCAATTAGGTAGCTTTTAGGGATTTTACCGTGGATATATTCCTTAACGGCTTCACCCAATATGTTAATTAACTCGTGAGTAATCAACTTAGAAAAAAAGGACCATAGGCGCGCCGACGATAGGCACATTTCATTTTATCGAAACGGGATCGAATTTTAGGATGTCACAACTCTTCCCCTCTTATAAAAATTTCATCCTCGAAATTTAAACCATTGCACACTTTGCTAAAAAAGGTGGGGGTAGAATTGTCTCATCGACTCTTCAGTCTCCCAAGTTGCTCCTTCAGTGCCGAGGTATGGCCAGACTACTTTGACCAACGGAATGGTCTTGGTATGCAGAACTTCCTCTTTATGATCGACAATCTAAACCGGGCTTTCAATGTATGACACACGGTCATCCACGTCCAATTCCTCGATATTGAGCACGTGGGTCGGGTCAGGCTCGTACTTTCCTAACATCGACACGTGAAAGACGTCGTGTACTTGCGCCAATCTTGGCGGCAACGCAAGACGATACACTAAGGTCCCAATTCTCTCAAGAATTTCAAATGGACCTACGTACCTCGGACTCAGCTTGCCTTTCTTACCAAAGCACGAAGTTCCCTCATTGATGACACTTTCAGAAAAACGTGATCACCAACTTGGAATTCTAAAGACCTTCGACGCTTATCTGCATAACTTTTCTGTCTGCTCTGCTCAGTCTTTAATTTGTCTCTAATTACTATCACGACATCTATTGATTGCTGAATCAACTCTGGGCCTGTGATTTTCCTTTCCCCGACTTCATCCCAACATACTGGAGTTCTGCACGCTCTGCTATACAACGCTATAAATGGGGCCATCTTGATACTCTGCTAGTAACTGTTGCTGTAGGCGAATTCCACCAGATGAAGCCGATCTTCCCAACTTCCTTTAAAGTCTATTACACACGCTCTCAACATGTTTTCAAGAGTCTGAATTGTCCTTTCAGACTGGCCATCCGTCTGAGGATGATACGCCGTACTGTACTAAAGCTTTGTATCTAAAGCACTCTACAAGCTCTTCCAAAAAGCAGTAGTAAACCTCGGATCTCTATCGGATGTTATTGTAACCAGCACTCCATGAATACAAACCACCTGACGCACGTACAGGTCTACGTGTCTATCAAGACTTAGGTCCTTTCGAACTGCCATGAAGTGAGCCGATTTTGTCAGTCTATTGACTACTACCCAAATTGAATCATTTCCTCTTTGACTCTTTGGTAGTCCAGTCACGAAATCCATCATGATATGCTCCCATTTCCACTCTGGGATCGCGAGAGGTTGCAAAAATCCTCCCGGCTTGCAATGCTGGGCTTTTGCTTGCTAACAAGTCAAACACTTGGCCACATGTTTGGCGATGTCCGCCTTCATACCTGACCACCAGTAATGTTGACGCGGGTTCTGATACATCTTGGTACTTCCATGATGAATACTGTAGCTGCTACTATGTGCTTCAGATAAAATTTCTTCTCTAAGCTCGACATCGTCAGGTACAACCAAACATCCTTGAAACCTTAGAGTTTTGTCATCAGCAATCTGAAAATCAGCCTTCCTTTTATATGCGTCTTCCTGAAGAATTCTCTGTACATCTAGGTTTGTCGGTTGGAGATGCTTGATTCT
This sequence comes from Eucalyptus sideroxylon, assembly GCA_014182405.2. Classification (NCBI taxonomy): domain Eukaryota; kingdom Viridiplantae; phylum Streptophyta; class Magnoliopsida; order Myrtales; family Myrtaceae; genus Eucalyptus; species Eucalyptus sideroxylon. Next base: position 15,077,974 of record CM024554.2, on the reverse strand, counting down.
GACTTGAACATTTGGTTTAATCCTAAGGGTGGCCATAAGACTTGAGAGGTGGCCTACCTCAAATTTAAATTCCGAATCCCGAGCTCTCTCGATTAAGTTCCACTCCTTAACTAAGATCCATGTCACTGAAGACTTCCGACTCAATGCATCGGTGACCTTGTTCGCATTTCCCGGGTGATATAAAATGTCACAGTCATAGTCTTTTAGTAATTCCATCCATCGACGCTGTCTCATGTTTAACTCCTTCTAAGAGAACAGATACTTAAGACTCCGATGGTCTGTGAAGATTTGAAACTTTTCTCCGCACAAGTAATGTCTCCAAATCTTCAAGGCAAATATGATGGTTGCAAGTTCCAAATCATGCGTCGGATAATTCAATTCATGATATCTCAATTGGCGGGAAGCGTATGCAACAACTTTGCCATGTTGCATCAACATGCAACCCAATCCCCTAAATGACGCATCACTATAGATCTTGAATCCTCCAGGACCAGATGGAATCGTCAGTACAGGTGCGGTAGTCAGCTTTTCCTTTAGCTATTGAAAACTACGCTCGCATTTGTCTGTCCATATAAACTTCTCATTTTTCTTCGTGAGCTTTGTCAAAGGCGATGCTAACGTTGAGAAACCTTCCACAAACCATCTGTAATAACCTGTTAATCCTAGAAAACTCCTAATCTCCATCACTGATGTCGGTCTCTGCCAATTGATCACGGCTTCTATCTTGCTCGAGTCGACAGAGATTCCTTCTCTAGAAATCACATGACCTAAGAACGCAACTTAGTTTAACCAAAACTCGCATTTGCTAAACTTAGCATACAGCTGATGAGTTCTTAAGGTCTGGAGTACTACTCTCAAATGATTCTCATGCTCTTCATTACTCCTCGAATAAACCAAGATATCATCTATGAACACGATCACAAACTAATCTAAGTATTCCTTGAACACTTTGTTCATCATATCCATGAAAGTAGCTGGAGTATTCGTCAACCCGAATGGCATCACTGTGAACTCATAGTGGCCATACTGAGTACGAAATGCTGACTTAGGAATATCCTCTTTCTTAATTCTCAGCTGATGATATCTCGTCCTCAAATCAATCTTCGAGAATATTAACACTCCTTGTAGCTGATCGAACAGATCATCAATCCTTGGGAAGGGATATTTTTTCTTAATGGTTACTTGGTTGAGCTGTCGATAGTCAATGCACATGCATAATGATCCATCTTTCTTCTTAACAAATAGAACTGGTGCTCCCCAAGGTGATGCACTAGAACAAATAAATCATTTATCCAGTAATTCTTGCATTTGTACCTTCAATTCCTTCAATTCCTTCAACTCAGATAATGACATTCGATAAGGTGCCTTTGAGATCGGTTCTGTCCCTGGTGCTAGCTCAATTACAAATTCAATCTCCCTTTTATGGCGGTAACCCTGGCAATTCTTTTGGAAAAACATCTGGAAACTCTTGTACCACTGCAATATTTTCCATTTTGAGCTCCTCAAGCGTCGTATCTACAACGGTTGCTAAGTACCCCACGGCAACCCTCATCTAACAAACGAGCTGCTTCTAGCGACAAGATTAAGGAAATCGTAGGTCCTCCTCGATTCCCAACAAACTCGAAGCTCTTACCCCCTAATGAGTCAAACTAAATCGCCTTGTGATAACAGTCCATTTTAGCTCGTTGATTGGTGAGCCGGTTCATGCCAATTATCAAATCAAAATCATACATGGCTAGGACTAACAAGTAAATTTTCCCCACTCGCTCACCAATCTCTAACTTGCACCCTGAGCATCCCAAAGCAGCAATAACTTTATTTTTCAAGGGTGTAGATATGCAAATTGCCGATTCCAACAATACATGATTCAACCCTAGCATCCTAACATATTGTTCGGCAATGAAGAAATGGGTTGCTCCCGAATCAAATAAAGCATAAGTAGGTTGGTCGTTGAGCGAGACCGTACCTGTGATCACGCTAGGCACAACTTCTGCCTAACCTTGGGTAATCGCATACATAATGCCCTGAGCTAGAGGTCTCTGTTGTCCTCCTTGCGGTGCATTTTGAGGAGCATACCCTCCTATCTGTCTTAATGGTGGCGGTGGTAGCTGAGGTTGTCCTCTTGGTCTATTAGGACAATCTCTGATCATGTGGCCTTGTTGGCCACATCCAAAACAAACACCCGGCCTTCGAGGAAATGGAGCTGAACCATGTCGCCTTCCACAAAAGCGACACTGGCCATTCTGATTTGGGTCTTGATCTATTAACTCCTCCTCTCCTATTAGGTGGGACTTGAAATCAATTTCCAAGCATGGGCCTCTTCCCATGGCGAATGCTTTCTTGCTGAGAGTTGAACCTCGATCCAAATGAGGCAGCTCTATCATTCTGATCTCTCTCGATCATCTGAGCCCTCTCATAAAAGTCATTATAGTTTCTCAAATTCAGCAAAATTAATGGGCTTCTCAACTCTGGCTTGAGTCCATCTCTGAATCTTCTCCCTCGGTTTATTGGATTCTCAACTAATTCAAGGGCATATTGTGACAGTTCAGCAAACATTGCCTCATATTGATCTAGCCTTGGCGAAGGCACTGGAACTCAACCATCTTTATCTCTTTAGCAGTCTCTGAAAAGTATTTCCCAATGAAGGCCTCAACAAAGTCGTTCCATTCTAAGGCTACACCTTCGGGAAATATCACTCATTTAGTGGTTTTCCACCAAGTACTCGCAACTCCTTCTAATTGGTAGACTGCGAGGACCACTTTCTCAGTCTCGGAGCACATTAATAAAGCAAAGGCTTTCTCCAATCCTTGAATCCATAGAGCGACAGCTTCGAGGTCTCCTACCCTAGTAAACTTCGGTGGCTTCAATTTCAAAAATTGTTCCACTAAACTAGGCATTGGCCTCACAGGCAGGACTTTAGCAGGTACAACGGCAGGTGTGGCTGCAGCAACAGCATTGGCAACAGCAGTAGTAGCAGTTGGAACGGCGGCAATAAAGGCAGTTATTTGGTCTCGGGCCTGCTGCTCCATCATCTCATGAATAGCATCCAATGCTTGCGTGATCCCAACTGTTCCCTAATCCACTAGGGCTGCTACCCCGGCACCAACGAGATGTGGTGCTGCTCCACTCGCGCTAGCCTCAGCTTGCGCTCTACCTCGGCCACCTCGGGCACCAACTCTTGTCGGCGTCCTAGCTCGAGTTACTGAGGACAAAGTCCTCTGCCTAGGAGTTCTTGGCTCCTGATCACTCATGGTGTCACTTTAATCTACTGACACCTGCTTCCAATTCAACACCGAATCAGAAACAAAGCGATTCAAACAACAAACAATTTTAGCATTCAGCTAACACAGACATGCACCGGCATGAATTTAAAGGCCATCCTATTACTATCCCATGAACCATCACTCCTTATCATTCCAATCTTGAACTTCACTCTGATACCACTTAAATTGGAAGTCACGCCCCAATCCTCGGGCACGCACATATCCTTCACACTTGGTCGATTTTATAATGCGATATCCCATGACTATGATGGCCGATCCTTTCTATTATTAAGCACATGCGAAAGCAGTTATAAATCCCCAGACAATAAAACAATTGGATAGAAAAGTAGGCCATATCTTTCATATTGAAATCCACAACCAAACCTTTATACATGGCATAAACCAAAGTACTTCACAACTATTCACCACTTTTTACTTTACTCTATTCACATCAAAATGGAGTTCACAAAAGAAGATGGAATCTCAATCCATCGGATTGTACTAAGATCCCTCTTGGGATTATCTTCTTCTTCCAAAAATCCCTACACCTCAAGTTTCACCTCTGAGTTCTCATTCTTAGACTCTTCCTCCTCAACTCCTCAGCGGGGTTCTGAAATGTTTTCCTCAAATCGGGATGAGACTACGTTTCAGCAAGTTCTACCCCACTAAGGCCTAATTAGTAAACCATTATACTATAGGATGCCTAAACACGCACAGGGTAAAGAACTTACCTTGGCCTCAGATCCCACCTGCATCTTAGCACAGATCAACTAGACACCCAAGTAATCACATCATATATCAAAGCATCGATCAAATCGACCTAGTCGATTACATGTCAACAAGACCACTCACGGTCATTTCCATCCAATCAATCAAATCATAGCATCATATCAAAGCAATGATCAATCGACCTAGTCGATTACCTGACATCACGGCTCATGCTTGGTCGGCATATTCAATATTATTTATAAAGTCCTATCAAATCAGGACTGCTCACCCAAAGCTGATAATAAGGTATACTGCTCACCCAAAGCTAGCATATCGCCCGAAGGCCGATATAGTATACCGGTATACTGCTTACCCAAAGCTGACATATCGCTCGAAGGCCGATATAGTATACCATATGCTCACCCAAAGCTAATAATATATTGCTCGTCCAAAGCTGATAATGAGGTATACTGCTCACCCAAAGCTGACATATTGCCCGTAGGTTGATATAGTATACCGGTATACTGCTCACCCAAAGCTAACATATCGCCCGAAGGCTGATATAGTATACTATCTCCACCGTCCAATATTCCCGTTATTTTTATCATACCCGATAAAATGGTCGTGTGTGAGTACACGATCGGCCTTAATCAAAATATTATAATTTCCTTTTCATAATTCCTATCATTCTCTATAGCCCACCAAAACACTTTTCGTGCTGTCAACCGACACCCGGTTATTTTCCAATTAATAACCAAAATCCAATAATTTATGAATAAATCCTAAAATCACTCATAAATTGATTCAGCAAAAAATCAAGCTCAATTAAATAAACGGACTACGCCATGGCAATCAGCACGAAATTTCGGTCCCTAGCTATCTCAGCCTTAATTTCCGAAAATAAATAAATAATTAATTAATTTCGAAAATTAATTAATAATTATTAATAATTCAATTTAGCTCAAAATAAAGCCCAATTAAATAAACGGACTTCACCACAGTCATTAGCATAATTTTCCGGTCACTAGCCATCTCAATTGTATTTTCGGAAAATAAATAAATAATTAATTAATTTCGAAAATTAAATAATTAATATTGAAAATTCAATTTAGATCAAAGTAAAGCTCGATTAAATAAACGGACTTCACCACGGTCATCAGGATAATATTGGTCACCAGCCATCCCAGTTCAATTTTCGGAAAATAAATAAATAATTAATTAATTTCGAAAAATAATATTTAAATGCCAAAAATCCCACTTAGGCCCGAATCGTCAAATTGAAGTCCGATTAGGGGTCGGAAAATTCCCGAGACACTTCCAATAAATAGTAGACCACGTCTACTTGCTAATTACACAATCAATTTATCTAATTCGCATCACAATTGGCTACTAAACACTAATCCATACTAATCTAACAACCTAAACCTAATTAATTAAAACTAAACCACCATTAAGCATAATTAGCCAACTAATCCGGGATTAGTGAGATTACTCACCAAATCGCGCGCAAATCGAATCAATCCGACGGGGGTGACGCGAAGAACGATTCTTCCCAAAGCACGGCTCGGGTTCGGGGCCTGGAAACGGCCCAAAAGCGAGCCTCGAAGGTGCTGGATACCCACTCACGGGTTTGCTGGGTTGGGCTGGCCGGAGCTGCTCCAGTGGCCAAAATGACGAGGGAAGGTCGGCGAAGGCCGAGGGGACGTCAGGAAGGTCGGGACGGCGGTGAGCGGTGCGAATGGAGGTGGTCGGACGGGGGTGGAACGGGGGGGCGAGGCGAATGAGGTCGGGTCGCGCGAGGAATGGGGCTGGCGGCACACGGCGACGTGAGCGGCGGGCGCACGGCGGCCGGCTCCGGTGCAGCGGTGGGACGTGCGGACGACGGTGGTCCTCGGCGAGCTGCTGTTCTTTGCTGGTTTTGGTTTAGTTCGCACAAAGAAGAACGAAGAAGAAGAAGAAGAAGAAGGTCACGTGGGGGAGTGGGGGAGAAGAGAGAGAGAGAGAGAGGAGATAAGGATTGAAAGAGAGAGAGAGAGGTCGGTGGGGGTGTGCTGTTCGCACGATGGGGGAGGGAAAGGAGAGAGAAAAGAGAGAGAGAGAGAGAGAGAAAAAAGAAAAGGAAAATAATAATACCATTATCTTCTTTTTCTTCTCTCTTTCCATTTCCCTTTCTATTTTCTTCTAGTCTTCGATTTTTCCTCCGATAATTTCTTTCTTGAAATTTCAGACTCGGTAATAAATTAATAGACGATGAGACGGTCCTAAAAATGAATTGTGACATGCTTGGATATTCAATTCCCAAAACCGAATTAAATTTCATGATTAAAATCGGCCAGACGTGATTTTAGTCCAATCCAACAAATTAAGCTTCTTTTTAGGGATTTTACCGCGAATATATCCCTTAACGGCTTCACCCAATATGTTAGTTAACTCGTGAGTGATCAGCTCAGAGAAAAAGGACCATAGGCGCGCCGACTATATGCACATTTCATTTTATCGAAACGGGATCGAATTTTAGGATGTCACAGGCGAGATCAACCTTATAGGCGAGATCAAGCTTATTTGATCATATCTACTTTGGGCTCTTATTTGGGATTGACATGACCACTTCTTACCCTTATTTGACACACTAAATTCACTTCAAGCCTTTATTTGAAAAAGTGAGAATATTTCAAGTCTTTATTTGAAATTTTCTCAAGAAATTACTATCTCATATTTAAAATTCCCAAAGTCTACATAAAATATATACTATTTGAATTTCAATATCAAGGTAATCAGTAACTTACCAGTTTGCATTTAAATTTTATGTATAGTTGTAAAATTTACATATATGCTACAATACATTAAAATGGTGTTTACTAAGAATAAGTCCGAGGAGAGTAGGTTTGAAATTTGTAGGTTATTTGATAACTCGATTAAGTCTTGAAAACTTAAATATTTAGCACTCAGTAAAATTGAACACATTAAGTTATCATAATAAGAATAAACTTAAAAGGTTTAATTAAGTCAGAAAACCACAAATTTGCTAGGTAAGGAAAGGCCACTTAATCATTCGATAGAATAAAGATAGTTATTTGCAATAAGAATCTTGCTAAATATTTTACCAAAGTATTGTTTGGTATTCAATATTCAGTTTTTATGAAGCATATTTTATTTTCATTTTTAACATTGATAAATATAAGCACTGAAAAATTGAGGGCCTTCATGGCTTAATCTCAAATAACTCAAAAATTTCAAATCCTTAGGTCCCGACGACCTTGAATCCAGTAGAGCTTCGTGTTTGTGTGAAATATGCTATATCTAGGAAAGAACAATTCGATAAATTTTCGGTATTTCCTCGTCTATCACAGGTATTGAAATAAATGGACAGCCCCCATTCACAAAAAGGAAAGTACTCTCTATCCTCGTACTTGAGTTGACAAATTTAGGGTTTTCCATTCATAATATGAAATTAAAAGGTATATCCAATCTATTTCAAATTTCATTTGCATAAATGTAAATGACTCCTTGTCAAATTAAGTGGATTTTGGGAAAGAATATTTTAAATTTAGTGCATATTAAGTAAAATTTATTCAAGTGTCACGACCTAACCTCGGGTGAACCACCTAGGTTTGGCTAATAGATTATTAAGCCTAAAGTTAGCTTGGGCTCTCCCAAGCCCATACCAATTCGCGACTTAGGTTTAAGTTTTTAACATGCGATTGATTTTTAATTAGGAGTCGCCACTAATATATTTTTGGTGAGTCGATTAAAAACCCAAGTAAAGGAACAGGAGATTTACTTTACTCTTACAAACCAGATATTGTAAGTTTGGGGACTTGGTTACACTAGATTTCTCTAAGGCCTTTTCGGTACCTTTCTTTTTATTTTAAAAAAAAAATTTTGCAGGCAACTTGAATTGATTTTAATTCATTTCCCTAACATATGAGGTGATCATGCAGGTGCGCAAACCACCAATTTAATACCCAAAGTAAGTAATAATGAATTACGGGACTTACCTCGTAGCAACAAAATCATTTGCAATGTTAGCTCAAAACTCACATCAAAAGCCCTAGATATGATTCCTAATTAACATGCGGTCACTCAATTTTTAGGATTTTCTCTTATTTTATGAAACCTAAGCTATATGCCATGCAATTTAAGTAAATAGGCTAATTCTAATGACGGACAATTTCTAATTTAATGGACCTAGCAACAATTATTAAATGACATGCATTTATGAATCTAATTCTATATGGCATGCGCATGATATTTTTGTATTTTTTCATAAAAAAATCGTGATTAAAAATTACTAATAATAAAAATCTAACTAAAGTGAGATATTATCTATTTTAAGTTAGGAAATAGACTAATCTGAATCCTATCATAACTTAGAAATTTATCTCAACATGCAATTTAATTTAAAGATATTATCTTACCTACCATCTAAACATGCATTTTAATATAATTAGAAAAAAAATCTAACTATTCTATCATGCAACTCTATCTAGGGAATCAATTCTAATTAACATGATATGCAACTGCAATCTTTTTTGTATTTTTGGGATAAATAAAGCGATTAAAACTAGATAAGCACCAAATCATTCGTATTCATCAAATATATTATCCAGTGTTCAAATTTGGAAACGATATCTAATCAACTTGATTATTTTGCTAATAAAATCGATAAATTGATCTTAAACCTTAAAGATCAAAATATCAATTTTATTTTCGTAATTAATTATTCTATCTAAAGCCTTATAGATGGAATACAAAATTGATGTGCAGTTGCGGATTAGGCAATAAATCCTAACTAGAAATACAGTTATCATTCAAATATGCACGTAAGATATTGAAAGGTATGCATTAGGCAATAGAATATTCAAATCAAATTTAGATAAGATAATTACCCAATTCCGCAAATAATATTACCAATTTGAACCGAATGGAATCCGCTCAACGGGTGACCGGCGGTGTGTGGTGATGCTTGGTGGTAGCGGGCTCACAACCAATGAACCTGCAAGAATAGAAAGCTTGCGGAAACGACTCGGTTCGGACACGAGGCGGTTGACGTCGAGGGTTCGGATGGCCATGGGCATGGGGAGCGTTGCTGAGGGCAGCAAATGTCGGAGTAGCAAGTGAGTCGGCGCAGTTGAGCTTAAGATGGCGGCTAGCATCAAAGCGTGGATGGCATCGTCGGAAGAATGGAAGCAACGGGGGCTAAGTGTCGCAGGAGACTCCAGTGGTGCTGGATAACCACTGGCTTCGAATGGGGACCAGAGTTCGCTGGACATGGCAAAATCGTTTGAAACCCTGTAAGAATAGGTGAAAGGAAACTGGCCTGGACTAATGGGGATGGCTTGGTAACGAACAACCCTGCAATAAAGGACAAGAACAGATTTTTCCTTCGCTTTCCACTTGTAGATTTTTCAAGAAAATAAACTCCCCTGCTTCAGCGCATCACTATTTAGATTCTTCATCACTTTTGCCCCTTCTCTTGTGTGACCATGCATTAAGTGGAATTTTGCCATGACTCTGTGAACTTGACCCCCCGCCGCTTTGTTAATCGAAGATGGTCTTGAACTCAGCCCAGAATTTCTTGAAGCGTCTATGAAGAGCTCGGCGTGATTAGACTACAGCGAGGCAGAGCGCAACAGCGGGGCTTGCTGGACTGTACTTGCTGGTGTCATTGGATGACCACTGGGTTGAAAGATCTTCGAAATTGCTGCGGGGTCTTGCTTGGAGGCCGGAAACCTGCAAGACATAACAAACACCAAAGCTTCGTGGGATCGATCTTGGTCATGCGGAAGTTGCGGGGGTTGGTGGTGGCAGCCGCTTAGTCGTTGGTTGGCGGGACACCTCGATAGGAGACAGCTGCTTCACGTCATCATAGAAGGAGTAGCGGCGGTCGACCAACAGGGAGAGGCGCTGACAAGATGGTTTCGGCTAAGAGGGAGCTTCGGAACAGAGACCACTTTCCTCTCTCTCTCTCAAAAAGTGCCGTGTATCTTCAACATGTGTGCCCCCCAAAGTGCAGAAGGTTGATTTCAGAGTAAGCCCAGCAAGCGCCGCCGGCTCAAGACCTTGAAGACCTCATTCGTTTATATTTCTTCCCCTCTTGAGCTGCGGCTTTTTTTATATATAGCAATGGCCATGTGTATCAATTGCGTGGCCCCTTACTCTGTAGTGTAACAACCTTTTTTATAGGTGAGTGGATTAGGCTTTATTTCCTTCTATTGCATTGCATGAATATTCTCTTGAAATCTTGCATGTATTATTCACTTGTCTTGCTGACCACCCATCATGATTTCTTTCTTATTCTTGCAACTTTTGCTTCTGCCCACACCGATGGATACGTGAAGACTAAATCCCACTTTCCCTTTTTCATTGATTTCCTTTGTACGAAGCTGATCCTCCTCCTTGCATTACAGTCAACAGAATTGTCTAAAGATTTTGAGAATATTGACTCAATTTCATGGGCGCTCAAGATCGTCTCTCTCATGGCCAAATCTTTGTCCACACGCTTTAATCTTTTCTTCTTGGAAGATCTAGAAAATATATCATTTTCCGTCCTTGTGCATATTGAATATTCTCTGACCAAATACTTGCCCACAAATTGGTCTAACATTAGGCTAAAAATTGAAGATTATAATAGAATCTTATCAAATTCTGAGTCTTGCAAAGATGAGCTTGCAATATCTGTCACGCCCCGAATCTCGAGCGCACACACATCCCTCGGTTGTCGATGAAATTGTGATGTCCTAGGACGTGTCATCGACCATTTTCATTTTAATGCACATGCGGAATTGAACTAAAAACCCTTCAAACAACATGGGATAGAAAAGCAAGATAACAAATTCACAACCAAAATACGCTTTTATAAACACACTGGTTTAAATACAAAGCTAGTCTATAACCAAAAACGTACTCAAAAGAGAAGAGCTAACAACCATCTAGGCACACAAATCCCCATCCGAAATCTCCAAGGTCTCTGGGATTCTGGGTTCTCCATAGCACCATCAGGAGGGTCAGCTACACCCTCACCAAAAACGGCATCAACTACCATAGTGGGGATCTCAAAACTCTGGAGGGGACCAACTCGGTATTCATTGAGCCAACGGTGAAACCACGCCCTAAATTGGTGAGGTACCCTCTGAGCTAGGTCCTCATTGACCCAAACAGTGGTCACTTCGAGCTCGTAGACCTAGTGGCCTCCGGGGATAGCGAAGTCAGTGACCAACTCAGTAACCCTCCTAGGCTGACCAAAATGTACCAGAGGGGCTGCTATCTAAGGACTTGAAAAGAATGAGCCCATGAAGGGGTGAGATAATGTCTCAGCAAGTTCACCCTCTAAACTCCAACTAGGAAGTAAATACACCATTGGGCGGCCTAATCACACAACTACACAATCATAGAGACTTACCTTGTCTCAGATCCTCTCTGCAGGTTAGCACAGTTCGAATACACAACCATATGTAGTAATCAAACTCATTCAATTGGAACGCAACCACTTTCATCTCAATAAACATAAGGGTCCCGATTATAAAGCCAAATCGTTTTGACACGTTCCATACCGTGCCACACAATTTGTCCCATAATCAGGCGCATCAATTTCACTCAGCATGCATTCCAATTTTTAATCATGGCCCAATGGGCACTGCCTACTTGACGTTTGGCGGTCTTCTAATGTAACCAAGTATTGTCTCACCCCACTGAGCATGGCAACGCCTACACGAGATGGCATTCCGCAAAAGAGCATCGGTCTAGAATTTACTGCGACCGGCATTTGTTGACGAAGGGCATCCCATATAGGAGCACGTCCACCTGACTCATTTCGGGGATGGGTTCTCATAACCATTCACGCACCCACCCAATATTGGCCAAGATACCGTGCTTTGCACTCAAATGTCCCAATTAAATACTGAAATTTCACAATTTTGGAATAAATAACCAAAATTTCAATCACCACTCAATTTGCACAAATTAACACACTCAATTGCATAAACTAAGCACATCATTGCAACCACCATGAAATTCCGGTCACCGGCTATTCCGGTATAATTTTTAGAAAATAATAAATAATTTAATAAATAGCAAAAATAATTAAATAATGCAAATTAAATACAATAAATACTAACTTAGGCCGGAAATGCTAATCTAACCATCTAAACGGGTCTAGAAAATATCCGAATCTATTTAGATAAATAGCACAACCTCTTTAGCCCTTAATTAATCTATTATAACCACTTAACATGCATAATTAAGCAATTAAATAACTAATCTAAACTAACTAACCACATAATCCTTAATTAGTCTAAATTAATTATCCACTAAGCGTCATTAACTCTTTAATTAGAGTTTAGCAAGTAAACTCACCGGTTTAGTGGGCCGGTGAGTCCACAGCGATGGCAACGCGGAGGTGAGCAATGCTTAAGCCTGTGACGACACTAACGGAGGTTCGGAAGGGCCTAAAAAGGGGCCTAGAAGCTCTAGGGCCCTTGCTGGACTTCGACTTCTGCTCTTGAGCTACTCGGCTGGATCGAAGGGGACCAAGGGGATGGAACGGGCCGGGCGGGCTGTAGCGGCGGGCGACGGTGGTGCTCGACGGTGGATAGACAGCGATGATCGGCGACTTCGATGGCTAAACAGAGGCTTGGGATGACGACCAGGAGGGTTTGGACGACGGGTTGGCGAGTAGGAGGTGTGGATGCGGGGGACGTGCATGCAGGCTCGCGAGTGACGTGCGACGGGTTCGGTGGCTCGGGAGGCAGTCGACGGTGAAAGGGGGGGCGGGGAAGGGCTAACTGCTCTCTAGTTCTCTCAAGCTCAAAAATGTGAAAGTTAGTACGAGCACCTAGAGAGGGGTGAATAGGTGTAAAAACAAATTTCCGAGATAAGTGTGCAGCACTAATCAACAATGGATTATGAAAAGAAAATTCGACTCTTGTAAACAAAATGAGTTATGATCAAAGTAAAACAGCATAGGGAAGAGAATATGAACACAGAGTTTATAGTGGTTCGGCTTAATCCAAGCCTACGTCCACTCTTCTGCACTGACAGCCTACCGGCTGGATTTCACTATGAACAAAAGAGTTGTTACAGTAAAGCTCTTCCTTGATTCCACAGTGTAGAGACTCTGCTACACTTCCTCAAGGTCTCTCAAAGATATAGACTCTCTTTTGCGTACAAGTTTTTGCTCAACAGTTTAATTGACTAAGAACAAGGAGCTTCAGACTTTGTAATTCTTCTATCGCGCACACACTCGAACAACTGGAACGTCTTCCTTATATACTCCTTCATGTCATCACACCCATTGGCACTTACCAAAGGAATTCTTCCAATCTACCCGTTGGACAGAATCAATTAGGAAGATTTTCAAGCTATTTAAGAAATATGACGATAGCCCATCAATCCTGCTCACCCATACAATTAGAATCTAGGTTTTCATAAGTAGAACCTTCCAAATATACTTCACCAATCAACGGATCCAAAATCCCTGAATCAATCTTGATTTGAATAATGGATTTCAACATGCTATATCCAGCCAAGAAATCTTCTTTAGTCGATAGAATCAAATCCTTAACAAAATACTTCGTTTCGGATAAGCCTTCTTCGACGGACTAGAAATTGTCAATGAGAATAGACTTTGAGTCTTGAGTCTAGCAGTCCGGAGGTCTTTAGACTTTGATAGTAGAGTCTGCAAGTCTTCAGACTAGACTGATGGAAACGTTTTATCAACTTCAAAACACTTAAGGAAGTTTTCTCCAACAACCTCCCCCTTTTTGATGGTGACAAAACTTTCCTGCAGATTTGGATAACTTTGACCTGCAAAACATTACTAAAGCAAACAAGGATATCTGACAAAAGATAAATGGCTTAATAAAGATAACATTAGAATCTGCATCCATAGAAAGTATGTTAGTTCTGTAAAAGAGCAAAGCCATGAGATACCAATAGTGCTTAAGATAAACAAACGTTTAAACAGTCAAATCCAAATCCCGTCCAAATCCAAACAGCCAAATACAAAAGTCAAGTCAATCAAACATAATCATCATAAAAGTTCAAAAAGTCAAGAATTCAAGAGTTCAAAGTTCAAAATCAAATCTGCACCACATCTCTCCCCCTTTTTGTCATCATTAAAAAGGTAGAGATGAAAAGAGAATGACTTTAAAATTGCTTGGGAACACGAACAAGCTGGAAATCTCTCTTTGACTGGACAATCCCTTCCAGCTTTTTCAAATCCTCCTTCAGTTGCGCTACATCTTCACCCTTAGCATTTGCTTGAATTTGAAGAGTAAGGACATTGATTTGATCATGCAAAGAAACTGAAGAGGCTTGTCCTGCATTCTGCAAGCTCTAAATTTCGTATCCCAGAGCATATATTTGACCTCGTATCTCCAAAAGAACATCAAGTATTCTGCGAAAATCTACCGAATTGTCTGTTTGAGTACTGGCTTCTGCACGATCAGACGGAGTATTGGCAGATGATAGCGATTCAGCACGATCACGCAGATTGGGCGATGAAACCTCATGTCCCTCCTCAGGAAATTGAGAGGCAAAGATGTCCTCTAGATCTGCTGGAGAACAACTTACTCCTTCACTGGTGGCAGGAAATGAGGACGTACCCCTTTTCTGAAGATCTCCCCCTGTTTCCATGCCTTCAGGTGGAGAAAAGTGTTCATCATGCTCTGCTTCCGCTTGATCTCCTCTGCCCTCTTCTTCTTCTCCCTCAATTCTTTCCTCCTCTACTTCTCGCTCCTCTGCTTCTTTCTCCAAATCTTCTCTCTCTCCAGTCCTCTGTTCTGTCTCATCCTTGTCTTTTTCCTGTCTCTCCGTTGTCTCTAGAACAGAACGACTCAAGTTCTTCAATGCCATCGCAGAAATGGTGATATCATCCTCATCCTCTTCATTCTCAATGATGAGTGCTCTTCTTTTCTTGGATGGAGCAACCATGGGCTCCTTCCCTTTTCGCTTTGCCGCCGAAGAGACTGAATGAGTCTTGACAGGGGTTTTCACCTTGAACTACTCCAAAGCCTTGTTGAGTTCCTTCAGATGCATTTTAGAGACCATTTTCAGTCCCACCACCATTTGATCGCATGTTCGAACACAAAGAATCCGGGGAGGCTAAACGTTCAAATGTCTAAATAACTTGGTCACAAGTGCTGCGTACGGAAGTTGACCCTTGGCCTTCACCATTGTTTTGTACATGTGGAACATAATAGTGTGTGGAAGAGAGAACTTTTGCCAGCATTGATGGCATACATCAGCTTTGCCTCTGAGTTTGAAACATCGGTCTTTGAAGTAGATTTTGGTCTGAGGCAGTTAATCACTATCTTGTGAAGCAAAATGTTGGACGCATTCATCCTCAAATAAGAAATCTTCCCTTTCGTTGTTCTATCCTGAGCAAGCTCGATCGTTGCACGAGCAACAGACACACTGATGGGTTGATATCTCCCTCTTTCAACCTCAATCACATCAGCCAATGTATTCATGTCAACCACATAGTCTTGATCTCGAACACTGAAAAAGAATCTATTCGCATCCAAGAAACTGAGATTCGAATAGAAATAAGCAGTAAGTTCAGCATGAACTTCTGTCGTTCTAGAACAAAACTGTTCGAGATGAAGAATACTGAATTTTTCCCGCACATTGACATTCACAGAGTCAAGAAAATCAAAGTCAATACTTCTAGGGTTTATCACCCCACGCTTTAGCAACTTAGAGTACAATTGCTTGTGTTCCTCCAAGGGAAACAAGTCTGTCATTTTGCTTCGGATTTTTGCTGTAACACCCATTCTAGGTTTAAACTGACTGTACATCCTATCATCATCGTTCCCATCAGGTTGACTCAGCCCTCCAACACGTGGATCGCTTGGGATATTCGCCAAAGCTTCTTCGGCTGACCCTGCAGGGGCAATTCCCAATCGTTCCATTGTACGTAAAAAGAAAGTTTCATTTCTATACCCTTTGTCTTTAAGAAATTCATCTATGTAGTTCAATAGAGTACCACTTCTCTTCAAAGCACAGTAAAGCTTGTAGGTAAAAGTGGGCTTATGAGTACTTACGGGTTCTACATATTCGATGATTTCTTTCTCTTATCGATGTGCAACATCCTGAGGTCTAGATGGAGGAGATGGACGCTGCTGAGAATGTTGTGGGCTCTACTGCTATCTAGGAGATTCTTTTTCCTCGGTGACATCAAAGTGCGTAGGCCCCTCACGCATTTGCTGTGGTCCCCTATTCGCGATCCTCGAAGACTTTCTTTGAGACGATATCTTTCACAGTCTTTGAGAGATTCCAAGCTTGTTTCCGAAGAAAGATGAAAACTTTTTAAGTATAAAACAACAGAGAAAGACATAAGTGGAAGATCTGTGCTCTCTTAGGGTTTTTGTGAGTAAAACGAAGAAGAACCAATAGTATATAAGGTAGTCGAAGCGAGGCATACGAAACGCCGTAAAAAGGAAATATAAAAATGCATTTTCAAAATAACTGCCTTTTTCAAAAATTAGATAACTGTCATTTCAAAAATAACTTCTTTTTCGAAAAGGAAGGATTGCAATAATCACAAAAACTGGGAAATAATACCAATCAATTTCGGATAGATAATCGTACCTTTTTAAGATTTGATCTGAGAAATAAGTTTCTTAAAATAGAAGAACTTAGAGTCATAAATCTTGATTGTCTGAGTCTAAGAGTCTTTAGACTTTCAGTCTTGAGTCTGAACTTCCTCAGACTTTAAGATATTGAGTCTGGAACGAATAACTTCAAATTGATTTTTTTCCAAAGGCTTTGTAAATATATCCGCCAGTTGATTCTTTGAATCAATAAACTGAATTGAAACTTCTCCATTTTGAGCATGATCTCTAATGAAATGATGTTGAATCTCTCTATGTTTTGCTCTTGAGTGAAGAATCGGATTCTTGGTGAGATTGATTGGGCTGGTGTTATCACATTTGATCTTAGTGCATGAATCTTCAATTCCAAAGTCTTCAAGCTGTTGTTTTATCCACAGAATTTGTGAACAACAACTTCCAAGAGCTACATACTCTGCTTCTGCTATAGAAAGAGCTATTGTACTTTGCTTCCTTGAAAACCAAGATACTATCCTGCTTCCAAGTAGTTGATAGGTGCCTGAGGTGCTTTTTCTATCAACTCTGCATCCGGCTAGGTCTACGTCTAAGTATCCAAGAAGAGTAAAGTCTCATTCTTTAGGATACCAGAGACCAAAATTTGAAGTTGAGGCAATGTATTTGATAACACGCTTTGCAGCACTTAAATGATATTCTTTAGGGTCTAATTGAAATCTGGCACAAATATAAACACTGAACAAAATGTCAAGTCTAGAAGCAATTAGAGAAAGAAGTGAACCAATGATACTCATGTATAGCTTCTAGTCAACTTTTTTTCCTTCTTTATCCTTGTCCAACTTCAAAGAACTTGAAATTGGTATATCAGTCTTTTTGCAATTTTCCAGTCCAAACTTTTTGACAAGTTCTTTAGCATATTTTTCTTGATGAATAAAGATTCCCTCTTTTAGTTGTTTCACTTGAAGCGCGAGAAAGAAGGTTAGTTCACCCATCATGCTCATTTCAAACTCATCCCGCATAGACTTAGAGAATTTCTTGCATAGACTTTCATTAGAAGATCCAAAAATAATATTATCAACATAAATTTGAACAAGTAGAAAACTTTTGCTTTCTCTTTTGATGAACAATGTAGTATCTACTTTACTTTTGATAAAACCGTTTTGAATTAAAAACTTACTTAGTCTGTCGTACCAAGCTCGAGGTACTTGCTTTAAATCATATAAAGCCTTTTTTAGTCTGAATACTGAGTCTGGTTTTCTTGGGTCTTCAAAACCGGGTGGTTGTTCCACATAGATTTCCTCTTGGATAAATCTATTTAGGAAAGCACTTTTGACGTCCATTTGAAATAACCTGAAATTCTTATGACAAGCAAAAGTAAGTAATAATCTAATTGCTTCTAACCTTGCTACTGGTGCGTAAGTCTTATCATAGTTTATCCCTTCTTCTTGCGTATATCCCTTGGCCACGAGTCTTACTTTGTTTCTTATGACTTTTCATTTCTCGTTCATCTTGTTCCTGAAAACCAATTTAGCTCCAATGATGGATTTACCTTTCGGTTTAGCAGTCAATTCCCAGACATCATTGATGCTGAATTGCCTGAGTTCTTCTTGCATAGCTTCAATCCAGCTTTTATCAGTTAAAGTTTCTTCTATGCTCTTGGGTTCTATTTCAAAAATAAGAGTCACAGCACTAGACTCTTTGCGCATTTTGGATCTTGTGCGAATTCCATCATTAATATGACCAATAATGAGATCTTTGGGATGACTGGACTTATGCTTCCAGTTGCTGGTTGATTTGTCAGACTGTTGATCTTTTTCCTCATTTGAATCTTCGTTGATCATTTGTTGCTCATCTTCTGAAGGTTGAACTGCTTCTGGAGATTTAGACTTTGTAAAGTCTGGATAATGTTCAGATTCTTCAAGATGAGTGTGAATCGATTGGTTTTGCATAAAGTCTTGAAATTTGACATTCATCGATTCCTCTACAGATTGAGTCTTCTTGTTGTAAACTCTGTAAGCTTTGCTTGTGATAGAATATCTAAGGAAAAAACCTTCATCTGATTTTTCTTCAAACTTACCA
This sequence comes from Eucalyptus sideroxylon, assembly GCA_014182405.2. Taxonomy (NCBI): domain Eukaryota; kingdom Viridiplantae; phylum Streptophyta; class Magnoliopsida; order Myrtales; family Myrtaceae; genus Eucalyptus; species Eucalyptus sideroxylon. The sequence continues at coordinate 15,059,358 of CM024554.2, read as the reverse complement.
ACTCGATCATTTGTATTTTTCAATATAAAACATTTACATCCAAACACATGAAAATATGAAACAATAGGCTTATTTCCTTTTAATAACCCATAGGGAGTTTTCTCTAGAATAGGCCTTAGAAATACTCTATTAATAATATAACATGCTGTAGAAACTGTTTCAGCCCAAAAACGAGAAGAGATGTTACTTTCAATTAAAAGAGTTCTAGCCATTTCTTGAAACGACCTATTCTTTCTTTCCGCAACTCCATTTTGCTCTGGAGTATATGGTGAAGAGAATACATGCTAAAAACCAGATTCATCACAGAATTTTGTAAAGTCTTGATTTTCAAATTCACCTCCATGGTTTGTTTGTATACTTGAAATAACATACCCTTTCTCATTTTGAACATTTTTAGCAAACTTTGTAAAATAAGAAAAGGTTTCAAACTTACTTGCCAGGAAATATACCCAAGTGAATCGTGAATAATTATCCACAATAACTAAACAGTATTTCTTACCTACAATGCTCTGAGTTTTGGTTGGTCCAAAGAGATCCATATGCAAGAACTGCAGTACATGATTAGTGGAAACTTGATTTATTGGTTTGAATGAGTTTCTTACTTGTTTTCCCAACACGCATGGTGTGCATAGATCAGACTTTTGGTATGACAGATTGGGTAGTCCACAAACAAGTTTCTTTGCTGAGATTTTGGCTATTTGCTTCATGTTGATGTGCCCAAGTTCTTTGTGTCATAAGTTTGCTTCTTCTTGAATTGAGATTAGACAATGAGTTTCATCTGGTTTGATATCTAAGAGGTAGATATTCCCATGTCTTCGACCCGTGAAAGACTAAGAGGAGTCTTTACTAGTTCCTGAACATATTCCTTCTTGAAAGTTGATTTTGAAACCGATGTCGCACAGCTGACTCGATATTTAGCAAATTTTAGTTGAGTCCTTCCACTAAGGAAACATTACTGATCGTGAAGCTTCCAATCTTTACAGTTCCGTATCCCACAATTCTTCCTTTGCTATTTCCTACAAAAGAAACTTTTCCACCATTAACTTGAACAAGCTTTATGAAACAATTTGAATCTCCTGTCATATGCCTTGAGCATCCACTATCCAGGTACCATTTAACATTTTTCTTGATAGTGACTTGCATTTAAAAAAGAGACTCAAGCTTTCTTTGGTACCTTCTAAATAGGTTTCCAAACCATAGGACATTTTTTCTTAAAATGATCCGAGCTATTGCACTTAGAACATTTAAAAACACTGCGACCTACTAGTTTTACAAAAAAAAAAAATTGGAAATGATTTTGTAAGCATCTCTTGTAGGTCTTTGCTTAATTCTTTCATTTACTTTAGGAAAATCAATTAGAGGAATGGTTTCAGCAGTCATTTCTAAACCTGTTTTGTTGAAGTAAGGTCTTTGTCTTGAAAGAATTTTTTCAAGTTTCTCAGATCCTATAGAAAATCTTTTAAAAATACTTGAGATACATTTTTCAAGAATGCATTTTCTTTTGAAAGATTGTCTGCATTTTCTTTTAAAATAGTAACACTTTTGTCCAAACTTTTGACCTTTTTCTTTCCAAACATTTTCTTGTTGTTTTCGGTGCAGAATTTTCTCTTTTAAGTTCGGAAATCCTTTTGAGAGAAGTTTTGAGACTAAGACACAATTCATCAATGTATCTAGAGACTCTAGTAGGAATATTCAAATTACTTACCTCGATTTCACTGTCTGAATCTGAGTTTGTCTCGGAGTCTATATCTGAGTCTGATTGTGCCATGAGACAAATATTGGCATAATCATCATCACTTTCCTCACATTCTGTATCACTCCAAGTTTCTGCTTTAAGTGCCTTTCGATACTTCTCAGTTTTTCCTTTCTTTTTCCTCAGAAGGGGATAGTTGGGTCTGATGTGTCCCTTTCTCTTACATTCAAAGCAGACTACATCTTTATTAGATTCATCATCCTCAACTGACTTGGTCTGTTACTTTTGAAAACTTTGTTTATTTGGATTGAATCTTCTCCCCTTTCTATTTAGCTTTCTAAATCTTCTTATCATGAGAGCAAGCTCTTCTTCATTCATATCGTCTTCAGAATCTGTGACATCAGAATCATCATTAGATTTTAATGCAATGGATTTCTTACCTTTAGGATCTTCATCTTCGTTAATTCGCTCAACTTCATAAGACTGAAGAGTCCCAACCAATTCATCAACAGAGAGTGGCATAATTCTTTGTGTCTCCCTTATTGAGGTCTTTATGTGATTCCAATCCTTGGATAGTCCACGCAGTAGCTTGTTTACTTTCATGGGATCGAAATTGGTTGACCTTGATTTTCAAGACCATTCACGATTCGTAAAACGACTAAACATGTCAGTGATAGATTCTCCTAATTTCATTTTGAATGCTTTGTATTTACCGAGCAGAATGTTGATTCTGGTTTCTTTCACTTGATCAGTTCCTTCATAGGTGATGTGTAATCTATCCCAGACTTCTTTAGCTGTATCACAAGAAGATATTCTGTTATATTCAGTAGGAGATAATGCACAATATAAAGAATAAATTGCTTTTGCATTAAGAGCTTGTCTCTTGGTTATCTCTTCTTGAGTCATTTCACTAGACTCAACGGCTTCTTTTCATCTTTCTAAGCAGTTTTAGGAATGATTCCTTTGTCTACCACATCTCATTCCAGAGGATCCTTTGATCTTAGGAATGCCTTCATCTTGTTTTTCCATATATTGTATTCATTTCCATCAAAATATGGCGGTCTGGTATTGCTTTGCCCTTCAACTAGTTTTGGAGCCAACATACTAGTCATGGATCATTAACTCTGAAGTAAAACACTTCAACTTAAGTGAGTACACAGGTTCTGATACCAATTGAGAAAGCTAGTACGAGCACCTAGAGGGGGTGAATAAGTGTAAAAATAAATTTCCGAGATAAGTGTGCAATACTAATCAATAACAAAATGAGTTATGATCAAAGTAAAATAGCGTAGGGAAGAGAATATGAACACATAGTTTATAGTGGTTCGGCTTAATCCAAACCTACGTCCACTCTTCTGCACTAACAGCCCACCGGCTGGATTTCACTATGAAACAAAAGAGTTATTACAGTAAAGCTCTTCCTTGATTCCACAGTGTAGAGACTCTGCTACACTTCCTCAAGGTCTCTCAAAGATATAGACTCTTTTTTGTGTATAAGATTTCGCTCAACAGTTTAACTGACTAAGAACAAGAAGCTTCAGACTTTGGAATTCTTATATTGTGCACACACTCGAACAACTAGAACGTCTTTCTTATATACTCCTTCATGCCATCACATTCATTGGCACTTACCAAAGAAATTCTTCCAATTTACTTGTTAGACAGAATCAATTAAGAAGATTTTCGAGCTATTTAAGGAACATGACGATAACCCATCAATCCTGCTTGCCCATATAATCAGGATCTAGGTTTCTATAAGTAGAACCTTCCAAGTATATTTCGCCAATTAACGGATTCAAAATCCCTAAATCAATCTTGATTTGAATAATGGATTTCGACATACTATATCCAGCCAAGAGATCTTCTTTAGTCGACAGAATCAAATCCTTAATGAAATACTTCGTTTCGGATAAGTCTTCTTCGACGAACTAGAAATTGTCAATGAGGATAGACTTAGAGTCTTGAGTCTGGCAATCCGGAGGTCTTCAGACTTTGATAGTAGAGTCTGCAAATCTTCAGACTAGATTGATGGAAACGTTTTGTCAACTTCAAAACACTTAAGGAAGTTTTCTCCAACAAAAAATACCTCAACAATGGATAAAGTAGGCTTAAGGTAGAAGATGTAGTGCTGGCTGAAGGGAGACCACCATTTAGCCTTAAAGTCAAGCTAAATATCTCATCTTGCTCATTGCTTGGCCCCCACTTGATCAGCCCTCAACCTCAGCCAATTTGCAGCACCCAAACTTCCTTAGCAAGCCATCCAAGTGGTTCAAAAGTGGCCGCACCCCATTGGCTACGAATTTGGACAATTTCCCTCCAAATTTCTTTCATTTTCTCATCAATTAGGTTCAATTTAGTCCCCATAAAATCAGCCTGCCATCGTCCGTCTCATGATTTTTCCTCGTCAATTGAACCAATTTGACGGCCAAAAATGCGACAAAATGGCCCTCTAATTTTCCCAGTCCAAGATAACCCAACTTTGATGCTTCGCCGAAATCTAATATTTGCTGAAAATTCTTCGGATGATGAGTTAACGTTCCTAAAGTGAATAGTGACATGACAGAACTTTTAATTTTTGAAATCAGATTTAAATTCACCATTAATTTCAACTAGGCGCGATTTTAGCGTGACCTAACCTACCGGGTAACTTTTAGGAATTTTTAGTGCAATTGATCTGTGGTCAATTATTTTCAAGCCACATTGTAAATCTTTGAGTCACTAGCGACTCTCGGTTGTCGTGAAAATCTCGAAGTTTGAAATATGGGCACAAGGTACAAAAATAAAAGAAAAATCAGTCTAATGCTGTTCGACGAGAATTTTGCAATTATGTGGAATCATCCACACTTTAATCACATACCTTAGTCGAATCGACCTATCTCTAATCTTTGATTTATTTTGATAGTGCTGTATTGACCCTTGCAGATTAGCATAGTCAAGCAGTTGATTTCTAGTTGAATTCTCAAGTCTATTACGTTAAAATCCCTTAAGGGCTTCACCGCCATAGACTAGTTATCCTGTGAGTGATCAGCTCAGGGAAAAGAACTATAGACGTGTTGACGAAAAGCCTAACTTATTCAATTGAAAACATAATCAGAAATTTAGGATGTTACAACTCTTCCCATTTTTTAAAAATTTCTTCCTTGAAATTTAAACCATTACAAATTTTTAAACAAAAAGGTGGGGGTATAGTCGTAATCGAATCTTCACTTTCCCAAGTTGCTCCTTCTGTGCCGTGGTATTACCATACCACTTTAACCAACGGGATTGTCTTGGTACGTAGAACCTGTTCTTTTTGATCTACAATCCTAAACCGGTCTCTCCACGTACGACACCCTGTCGTCCATGTCTAACTATTCAAAATTCAGCACGTGGGTCGGGTTAAGTTCATACTTTCTCAGTATTAACATGTGAAAGACGTCATGCACTTGCGCCAATCTTGGTGGTAATGCAAGACGATACACTAAAGTCCCTATCCTTTCTAAAATCTCAAAGGGACCTACGTACCTCGGACTCAGCTTCCCTTTCTTGCTGAAGCACGAAGTACCCCTCATCGGTGACACCTTCAGAAAGACGTGCTCACCAACTTGGAATTCCGAAGTTCTTCGACGCTTATCTGTGTAACTTTTATGGTGGCTATGAGCGATCTTTAACTTGTCTCAGATAAGGCAACTGTGTCCATTGATTGCCGAACCAACTCTGGGCCTGTGATCTTTCGTTCTCCGACTTCATCCCAACACACTGGCGTTCTGCACGCCTTGCCATGCAACACTTCAAAAGGCGTCATCTGAATACTCTAGTGGTAGCTATTGTTGTAGGCGAACTTGACAAGATGAAGTTGTTCCTCCTAACTTCCTTTGAAATCTAGCACACACGCTCTCAACATGTCCTTGAGAGTCTGAATTGTCATATCAGACTGGCTATCTGTCTGTGAATGATAAGCCGTGCTATATTGTAGCTTTGATCCTAAGGCGATTTGCAAACTTTTCCAAAAGGCAGCTGTAAATGTTGGGTCTCTATTAAATGTGATCGTCACCGGCACTCCATGCAGACAAACAATCTGACACACATACAATTCTGCATATCTATCCAAAGCCAGGTCCTTTCGTACATCGATAAAGTGACCTGATTTCGTCAGTTTGTTGACCACTACCCAAATGGAATCATTACCCCTCTGACTCATTGGTAAGCCCGTCACAAAATCCATTATGATGTGTTCCCATTTCCACTCATGAATCTTGAGAGGTTGCAAAAGTCCCCCTAGCTTATAGTGTCGTGCCTTCAGTTGCTGACACGTCAGACACTTGGCAACATGCTTGGCGATATCCACCTTCATACCGATCCACAAATAGTGTTAAAGCAAATTTTGATACATCTTCATGCTACCTAGATGAATGCTGTAACTACTATGGTGAGCTTTTGACAATATCTCCTCCTTAAGCTCTACATCGTCAGGTACACACAATTGTCCTCGGAACCTTAGTGTTTAGTCTCTAGAAATCTGAAAATCAGCCTTTCTCTTTTTGGTATCCTCTTGCAGGATCTTCTGAATATCTAGGTTTGTTAATTGAAGCATTTTGATCCTTCTCAATTCTGAGGGTGGTCATAAGATTTGAAAGGTGACATACCTTAAATTTGAAAACCGAATCTCGAGCCCTCTCGAGAAAAATCCACTCATTGACCATCATCTATGTAATTGAAGCTTTCTGACTCAGCGCATCCGCGACCTTATTAGCCTCTCCAGGATGATATAGGATGTCGGAATCATAGTCCTTAAGAAGTTTCATCCAGAGATGCTGTCTCATATTCAACTCCTTCTAAGAGAATAGGTACTTGAGACTTTGATGGTCTATAAAGATTTGAAACCTTTCTCCACACAAATAATGTCTCCAAATCTTCAGAGCGAAAATAATCGCTGTGAGTTCTAAGTCATGCGCCGGGTAGTTCAACTCATGAGGTCTCAACTGACGAGACACGTATGCAACAACTCTGCCATGCTGCATTAACACGCAACCCAGTCCTCTAAACGACGCATTACTATAGATCTCGTACCTTCCAGGACCAAATGGAATTGTTAACATTGGTGCGGTAGTCAGCTTTTGTTTAAGCTCTTGGAAACTACGCTAGCAGTTATTTGTCCACACAAACTTCTCTTCCTTCTTCAGTAGTCGAGTCAACGGTGAAGCTAACGCTAAAAATCCTTCCACAAACCTTTTGTAATACTTTGCTAAACCTAAAAAGCTTCTAATCTCCGTCACTGTCATTGGTCTTGGCCAGTTGATAATTGCTTCGATCTTGGTCGGGTCCACGGAGATTCCTTCGCCTGAAATCACGTGACCTAGGAAAGCAACACGAGTCAACCAAAACTCACATTTGCTAAACTTGGCGTACAGTTCATGATTCCTCAATGTCTGAAGCACCATCCTCAAATGCCTTCCGTGCTCCTCAGAACTTCTCGAGTACACTAAGATATCGTCGATGAACACGATCACAAACTAATCCAAATACTCTTTGAACACCCGGTTCATCAGATCCATGAAAGCAGCTGGGGCGTTTGTTAAACCAAATGGCATTACAGTGAACTCATAATGGCCGTATCGAGTACGAAACGCTGACCTTCGGTATGTCCTCCTTCATGATCCTTAACTGATGATATCCCATCCTCAGGTCAATCTTAGAAAATATCGACGCTCCTTGCAATTAATCAAACAAGTTGTCAATCCTTGGCAGTGGATACTTGTTCTTGATTGTCACCCGATTGGGTTGACAATAGTCAATGCACAGGCGCAACAAACTATCTTTTTTCTTCATGAACAGAACTGGTCCTCCCCAAGGTGATGCACTGGGACGTATGAATCCCTTATCCAACAACTCCTGCATTTACACCTTCAGTTCTTTCAACTCAGACAACGCCATGCGATAAGGAGCCTTAGAGATTGGCTCTGTCCCGGGGGCTAGCTCAATCACAAATTCAATCTCTCTTTCTAGCGGCAGACCTGGCAATTCCTTTGGGAACACGTTTGGAAACTCCTAAACCACTGCAATATCTTCGATCTTCAGCTCCTCAACTCTCATATCCACGATAGTGGCTAGGTAACCTTGACGACCCCCATCTAACAAACTGGTTACCACAAGTGACGAGATTAAGGTAATCGAGGGTCCTCCTCAATTCCTAATAAACTCAAAACTTTCACCCGCTAACGGGTTAAACTGAATCGCTTTACGATAGCAATCCATCTTAGCTCGTTGTTTGGTGAGCCAGTCCATGCCAATTATTACGTCAAAATCATACCTGGTTAGGACTATCAAATCTATTATCCCCTCTCGCTCACCAATCACTAACTTGCAACTAGTACAGCCTATTGTAGACAACACCTTATCCTTTAACGATTTAGATATACTAACCACTAACTCCAACATTTGAGGACTCAATCCTATCAGCTTAACAAATTGCTCAGCTATAAATGAATGAGTTCCACTAGGGTCAAATAAAGCATAAGCAACGTGGTCATTCAGGAAAACAATACCTATAACCACATCAGGCAAGTCCTTAGCTTGCCTCCTCGTGACGGTGTATACTCTTCCTTGCGCTGGAGGTCAGTTCAATCCACCTTGTTGTGTGTTCTAAGGCGGAAACCCCCTACTCTATCCCATCAATGGCAGTGGCGGCAACTGTTGTGGTCCAATTGATCTTCTAGGACAATTTTTGTCTAGGTGACCCAGCTGGCCACACTCATAACAAGCACTCGGCCTGGAATGGCATGGGGTTGAAGCAACACATGCCCATCTCACTCGGCGTCGACTTACCTATCCCACCCTTCCTATTGGGTGGAATAGGGTACCTTCCTCCAACCATAGGTTTCTTCCCCAACCTATTTCCATCCCTACTCAAACCAAACTATGACCCAGATGCAGCGGCATGTTCGTTCAAATTACTCTTTATCAATTGGGCCCAACCATATAGTTCGTTGTAATCCTTCAAGTCGAATGGCACCAGCGGATTCTTCAGCTCTGATCGGAGGCCGTTTCTAAACCTCTGAGCTCTATCTTCAAGATCATCTACCAGTCTAGAAGCGTACTATGATAGCTCCGCAAACTTAGCTTCATATTGATCCATGGTCAACATGCCTTTATGGATGTGCTAGAATTCTTCAATCTTCTGCTCTCGGGTGCTATCAATAAAATACTTGCTATTGAAGACTCTCAGAAAGGCATTCCACACCGGAACTTCACCTTTAGGGACTACTCTACCTCTGGTGGCCCTCCACCAGGTACTTCCATTACCTTGCAGTTGATACACTATCAAGACAACCTTCTCCTCTTCAGTGCACATTAGCAGTGCAAAGGCCTTCTCTAGGTCTTGTATCCAGAGGGTTGCAGCCTCGGGATCTCCTGCACCGGTGAACCTTGGCAGGTTCAACTTCAGGAACTATTCCACCAACTTGTGCATGGGCCTCTCTCTCTCAACAACCGAGTTCCCAGGAAGAACTTCGGCAGGTGTGGCTGCGGCAGCAGCTGTAGCGGCGGCGGTAGTGGTGGCAGCTTGATTTTGGGCCTGCTACCCCATCAACACTTTAAGAGCCTCAAGCGCTTAAACGATTCCGTCGATCCTAAGATCGCCTGGGGCTATTACCCCAACACTGACTGGAGCCAGTGCTACTCCACTTGTGCTAGCTTGAGCCGGCGCTCGACCATGACCACCTCAGGTACCGACCCTTGTCAGCGTCCTACCTCGAGTTACTAGCCCAACGGTCCTCTTCCTAGGAGTCCTCTGCTCCTGATCACTCATTACTCAAGTTCTTTATAGAAACCTGCTTTCCAATTCCACACAGAACTAGAAGCTGAGCGATTACACCAAACAAGCTACCAAACACATGCATCAGCATAAAATAAAGGTCGTTCCTACTAACTATCCCATGAACCCACACACCTTATCACTCTAACTACCAACCAACTCTGATACCACTCCAGGTGGGGATGTCATGCCTCGAATCTCGAGCGTGCGCATATTCCTCGGTGGTCGATGAAATTGCGACGTCTTGAACGCGTCGTCGACCCTTGACATTTTAATTCACATGCGAAAGCGAACTAAAAACCCTGACAGCAAATAACACAGGATAGAAAAGCAGGATAACAAATTCACAACCAAAACACGCTTTTATAAATACACCGGTTTATATACAAAGCTAGTCTATAACAAAAAATCTACTCAAAAGATAAGAGCTAACAGTCATCTAGGCACACGAATCCCCATCCAAAATCTCCAAGGTCTATGAGGATTCTAGGTCCTCCACAGCACCATTAGGAGGGTCAGCTGTACCCCGCCAAAAGCGGCGTCGACTACCACAGCAGGGATCTCAAAGCCCTTGAGGGGACCAACTTAGTATCCATTTAGCCTACAGCGAAACCATGCCCTAAATCGGTGAGATACCCTCTGAGGTAGGCCCTCATCGACCTAGACGATGGTCACTACGAGCTCGTAGACCCAATGGCCTCCAGGGATAGGGAAGTCAATGACTAGCTTAGTAACCCTCCTAGGCTGACCAAAACGTACCGGAGGGGTTGCCATCGAAGGACCTGAAAAGAATGAGCCCACGACGGGATGAGACAATGTCTCAGCAAGTTCACCCCCTAAACTCCAACCAAGAAGGAAATATGCCATCAGGCGGCCTAATCACAACCACACAATCATAAAAACTCACGTCGTCTCAGATCCTTCCCGTAGGTCAACACAGTTTGAATACACAACCATATGTAGTAATCAAATTCAATCAATTGGAACGCCACAACTTTCATCTCAATAAACACAAGGGTCCTCATTATAAAGCCAAATCATTTTGACACGTTCCATACTGTGCCACACAATTTTGTCCCATAATCAGGCACGTCATTTTCACTCAGCATGCGTTCCAATTTTTAATCATGGCCTAATGGGCACATCCTACTCGACGTTCGGTGGTCTTCTAGCGTAACTAGGCGTCGTCTCACCCCACTGAGCACGGCAATGCCTACATGAGACGTCATTCCACAAAGGAGCATCTGTGACACCCCGAACCCTTCGCAAGTCGCCACAAGCGCCAGTGTTACTCCTTATTACCTTTCTCCTTAGAAGAGGCGTCGTATTCACAGGCATTTTTCTTTTTTTAGAAGCGGTCCCAGCATGACTCATTAGCGGAAGCAAAACATCACCATCTCTCCCCCTACCAATCCATGATACAAATACACACCACTAATCATCATGATTTAAAAGACAAGCCATGCCACTTTTATTTACATATTATCATGATGGGTCTTTCGCGGGTCAATACAACAAAAGAAGGCCAAGATTTTCAGCCGCACTCGGCCTTATCCCAAAAAGATACTACGACCCCTAAAGAAAATCACATGACGTCCCCCATCCAACAGCGGCGGCTACTCCCCAAAAAGAAAACACCAGCTCCCTACCCTTCACACAACCATCACACCCATCCAGGTGCATCGGGTGGTGGTGGCGGCAACATCCCCCTAATCACTCCATCTCGGCGGACATGAACGGACAAAAACTCCTGGATGACTGGGCCCCCAGCCAGGCCCACATCGTACATGACTAACACTCGCACTCGCACAAATGTCAGTCCAGGGATAGTGACGCAGTCGATCTCCGTACAATCTACCTCTACATCCGATGGGAGGCCATAGAAGGTGCCTCGCGTGACGGTAGGAAGCGGCATCTTTATAATCTGAAATGTTGTCCCCAAAAGGGGTGAGTACAACCACTCAGCAGGTAGAGAAATCCAATAACAACTCAATGCATCATGCAAATTATACATGCATTGTAGGCATTACTTACCTTGAAGCCATGCGCATTCTATCATGCATCATCATATCATACATGTCATCTTCACATGACATCATCACAATACACATGTTATCACGCCATATCATATATCATTTTCATTATCATCAACATCATGCATATCATCATGCATATCATATCCCATCATCACATCATGCCGTATATCATCATGCATATCATCATGCATCATCATCATGCATATCGTCATGCATATCATCATCATCACCATCATGCATATCATCATGCGTATCATCATCATCATTGTCATCATCATCATGCGTATCATCATCATCACCATCATGCATATCATCATGCATATCATCATGCATATCATCATCATCATCATCATCGTCATCATCATCATGCGTCATGTCATACATATATGCATGATTTAATTCCAGTTTCATCTTGGACCGCCACATTTCTCATTCCAAGGACCAATGTTTGCATCCCACATGTATCCAAGATACAATTCAGATCATCCAGCTCCCCCACTCTCCAGGCATCTCGTACCCCAACTGGCATCACGAGGACCCTCCAGGCATGCATCATGATACAACCGGGCATCCAGCACAAACCTCCGGGCATGTATCATGACACAACCGGGCAACCGGCCGCACCCTTCAGGCCAGGCATCTCACACCCAATCCGGCATCGCGAGGTATCCCTCGGCATATTTACCGTGCCGAGCTTCCGGCTCCCCCACTCTCTGGGCATCTCGATACCACTCGGTCTCCCGAGGACCCTCCGGTATTCGGTCATTCATGACCACTGGGCAACCGGCCGTACCCTTCTAGCCAGGCATCCCGACACTCCCGGGGCATCGTCGGCTCACACCTCCGACGGTCTTCTCAATTAATCTCAATTCTCACTTTCAATTATAGTTCAATTTTAACATGGCATGCGATGTGATGACAAATCAAGATCATACTCATCATTGAATTCATACATGCATCTCAATTTATAGTCATGCATGCATCAATACATCATCATCCAATCCATACAAAATTCCAGCAAATACCACTTTCAGAAAATATTTAGATTAAATATTCATATGATCCTCAAAAATCATGAAATTAAGGCTAGTGGTAGACAAGTCAATAAGATAGCAATTTCATGGAAGATACATGCCCAATCGAATTCCACACAAGAAGGTACAATTCACACAAAACAGCATGTAAATTCGGATAGAAGCAGAATGCACAGTTCCCGAATAATTTCAATTAAAATACCCATATGGCCTCCAAAAATTATGAAATTTTACTGGGATATAGCCAACACATTTTCGTAGAACTTTCATGAAGAACTCCAAGTCAGATTATTTTTATATTATTTTCTACAGACTCACGAAGCTTCTGGATACGTTACCGCATCGTCCAGTGCATACATCTCCGAAATATTGAGATTTCACAGACCTATTCTCTTTCGTTTTCTCTGAAATTTAGATATGTTATACATCAAGACGTTCTATACAAGTTTCATGAAGAAACCTAAGACAAATAACCAACGTATAGTCGTCTCTTAAGTCCATGGAGTCTCGGGTATCTCGAGACACATCACCAGAATTTCCGTCTTTAAGATCTAGTCGATTTACTAGGCTATACTTGTTCATTTCTCTTCAAATTTGAGTATGTTGTAGTTTAAGATATCCCATACAACTTTCATGAAGAAATCGAAGAGAAATTTTCAACACAAACCAACATACAACCACGAATCCAGCAAAAGGTCAGTAAAAATTTTCCAGAGCTGAGGTCTCCGTAGGATGAGATTTTAACCCCTCAAATCTCCATAATTTTCCACGAAATTTTATTATGTTATAGTACAAGATGTTAGCTACAACTTTCATGAAAACATCGAAGCCAAAATCGGACTCCAAACACACATGCAAGCTCAAACAAGTTACTGACTCACACGATCCGAGCAAGAACAGTCACACGACTTAAGAACAAGCCAACCATACCTCGGTTTTTCTCACGTAAAACACCCAAAATCTAACATGCAAACAATCATACAAGCATGCAAGAGAAGCTAGAGGACTCCCACTTGCCTCTAGACCAAAGAAAACGACGGCACACAGCGGCGAACACGGCGGCACACGGGCGAACGGACAGCGAGCGGCTCCTCCTCCTCCCTCTCGGCTTCTCCTCTCTTTCTCGAAATCTCTCTCTCTCTCTCTCTCTCTCTCTCTCTCTCTCTCTCACTCTCTTGGCCGAATGAACTGGCCACCCTTCTCTCTCTCTTCCCTTTTATCCCCCCTAAAGCTCATCATTAGCAATCATCACATGCCTTCAAACTAGCCAATGCATGGCATTCTCCTTTATGCCACTTGTCCTATTGCATGCAAAATGGGCTTTGAATTTGGGCTTGGGCTTGGGCCTCCTTTGTGGCCGACGACAGCCACTTCTTGGGCCTCCATTTGGGCTGGCCATTCAGCCCACTAAGCTTAGGCCAATGGGCCTAAGGCCCAACCAAATAAAAATTAATTTTTTTCCCTTTCTTGTTCTTTCTTTTGAGAATTAAATTACTAAATTCCACATGGCCAAAGTTTTGTGATATTTTATTTAATTCATAAGGTGCATGGCTAAGCATAAATTATCACTATTAATCTATCTAATTTAATATCTCATAAACACAAGCACAAATAACACATAGCCTTAAGAAAACTAATGGCTAACACATAGACCATAGGTAATTTCATTACCTAATTATAGGCTTTAATTCCTCTAGAGGGTGACTTGAATTTTGGGATGCCACAATTCTCCCCTCCTTAGAGAATTTCGTCCTCAAAATTCAAACACCACTCGCGCCTTCTTGAAACAAATAGGGGTACTTTTCCTTTATTTGGTCCTCACTTTCCCATGTGGCTTCTTCCATATCATGATGTCGCCATAATACCTTAACCAATGGGATCTTCTTAGTCCTAAGAATTTGCTCCTTTTGGTCCAATATCTACACAGGCTCTTCAACGTACCTTACTTTCTCATCCACTTTGATGGCTTCATGATCGAGTATGTGACTAGAATCCGGCTGGTACTTCCTCAACATCGATACATGAAACACATCGTGCAGATTTCCCAACTTAGGAGGTAATGTTAAACGATAAGCTACATCTCCTATCCTCTCGAGTATTTCAAAAGGTCCAACAAACCTAGGGCTTAACTTACCCTTCATCCCAAATCGAGATATCCCTTTCATTGGAGATACCTTAAGGAATACATGGTCTCCTACACTAAATTCTAAAGGCCTTCTACGTCTATCCGCGTAGCCTTTCTGCCTACTCTGAGCCGTTCTAAGCCTTTCTCTAATAATTTCAACAGCCTCAGTGGTAACTTGTACCAGTTCAGGTCCTGTCAATTTCCTTTCACCTACTTCATTCCAACAGACAGGAGTCCTACATCTCCTTCCATATAATGCCTCATAGGGAGCCATGCCTATACTCTTCTGAAAGCTATTGTTATAGGCGAACTCCACCAAATGCAATCTTTCATCCCAATTTCCTTTGAAATCAATTGCACAAGCCCTTAACATATCCTCTAATGTCTGGATTACTCTTTCGGTTTGTCCATCTATTTGGGGATGAAAAGCAGTACTAAGCTGAAGCTTAGTCCCCAATGCAACTTGAAGACTTCTCCAAAAATTCGAAGTAAACCTCGAATCCCGATCCGAAGTAATGGTTACTGGGACACCATGTAAGCGTACCACTTGACTTACATACATGTCCGCATACTTATCCATTGGGTAGTCCATGCGAATCGCTAGGAAATGAGCCGATTTAGTCAAACGATCCACTATAACCCAAATAGAGTCATGACCACTTGATGTCCTTGGCAATCCTTGCACAAAGTTCATCGTTATATGCTCCCATTTCCATTCGGGAATGTCTAATGGTCTCAAGAGTCTCGGGTTTACGATGTTCCGCTTTTACTTGCTGGCACATCAAACATTGAGAAACGTACTTAGCCACATCTGCCTTCATTCCATTCCACCAAAATTGCCGACGCAAATTCCTATACATCGTTGTACTACCGGGTGGATACTATAATAACTCTTATGTCCTCCGACAGAATTTCCTTCTTTAATTCTTCATTGTCGGGAACACAAAGTCGTCCTTGACATCTTACTATTCCATCATCAGAGATTTGAAATTCTGATCTTTTCCCTAAAGATAAAGCATCTTTCACTTTCAAAATCTCTGGGTCAGATTCTTGCAAGATTTTAACCTTCTGGATAATCTCAGGTTTTATTCTTAATGCACTAAGCATACCAAGAAGACAATCCATTTCTAATTTAAATTCGAGTTTGCTACTGATTCTAGCAACTCCCATTCCGCCATTCTCAAACTAGCCATTTCCATAGCCGACTTACGACTAAGAGCATCTCGCCACTCTATTCGCTTTCCCGGATGATATCTTATCTCACAATCATAATCCTTTAATAACTCCATCCATCTCCTTTGTCTCATGTTCAATTCCTTTTGTGAGAACAAATACTTTAAACTTTTGTGATCCGTATAAATCTCAAACTTCTCTCCATACAAATAGTGTCTCCATATCTTCAAGGCAAACACTATAGCTGCTAGTTCTAAATCATGCGTCGGATAATTCAGCTCATGGGGTTTCAATTGTCTAGATGCATAAGCTATGACCTTGCCATGTTGCATCAAAACACATCCAGTCCTTTGTGAGATGCATCACTATACACCGTAAAACCATTATGACCCGTCGGTATAGTCGATTGGAGCTGAAGTCAATTTCCTTTTGAGCTCCCGGAAACTCTTTTCACATTCCCCACTCCACTCAAATTTCACATTCTTTCGGGTCAACTTAGTTAAAGGTTCTGCCAGTCGTGAAAATCCTTCGATGAACCTCCTATAATAACCAGCCAGTCCTAAGAAACTTCGTATTTCAGTAGGTGTCGTTGGTCTCGGCCAATTTACTACCATTTCAACTTTAGTCGGGTCTACTGCAATTCCTTCTCTTGATACCACATGCCCTAAAAATATTATCTGGTCCAACCAAAATTCACATTTACTAAATTTAGCATACAACTTATGCTCTCTTAGGGTCTGCAAGACTATCCTCAAATGTTGCTCATGCTCTTTAGGTCCTTTTGAATATACCAGGATATCATCAATAAAAACAATCACAAACTGGTCTAAATAAGGTCTAAATACCCTATTCATTAGATCCATAAATGCAGCCGACGCGTTAGTCAATCCAAATGGCATTACAAGGAACTCGTAGTGTCCATAACGAGTCCTAAACGCAGTCTTAGGAATGTCCTCCTTCTTAATTCTTAACTGATGGTATCCCGACCTCAAATCAATCTTAGAGAAGACCGAACTTCCCTGGAGTTGGTCAAACAAGTCATCAATTCTAGGCAAAGGATACTTATTTTTAATGGTCACTTGGTTCAACTGCCTATAATCAATGCACAAGCGCATCGATCCATCTTTCTTTTTCACAAACAAGACCGGTGCACCCCAAGGTGAAGCACTTGGTCTAATGAATCCTTTGTCAAGCAACTCTTGCAGTTGCACTTTCAATTCCTTCAATTCAACTAAGGCCATCCTATATGGGGCTTTTGATATTGGTCCTGTTCCAGGCATTAATTCAATTTCAAATTCAATCTCCCGCTCTGGCAGCAATCCAGGCAATTCCTCAGGGAATACATCTTGAAATTCATTAACTACTCGAACTTCCTCAATCTTAGGCTCTTCCTTAGTATAATCTCTAACCATGGCCAAATATCCTTGACATCCTTTGTCAAGTAACGCATAGGCTTCTATTGCCGAAATTAGTGCTACAGGAAAATGGGTCTGACCTCCTAAAAATTCACAACCAGACTGATCAGGTAAAACGAATTGAACTACTCTTCTATAACAATCCATTCTAGCCCGATACTTACGAAGCCAGTCCATTCCTATGATAACATCAAAATCATACATGGCCATTACAACTAAGTCTATTTCCATATCTTTTCCTCCCATTGTTATCTTACAATTTCCACACACCAGCGTAGACAATAACATATCCTTTAGAGGCGTAGAAACACAAAGAGGCGTCTCAAGAGGTACAACCTCCATTTTATTCAAACATCTATATCTTTCAGACACAAACGAATGCGTTGCACCCGTATCAAACAATGCATATGCTTTTTCACCATTAATAAGAATCGTACACGAGATAACATTTTTGGAAGCTTCCGCTTCCTCTTGGGTAATCGCATACACTCTTCCTTGTGCTGGTGGCCTTTGGGGATTTCTTGGTAAGTTTGGCCTAACAACATTCCATTTGCGGCTCGCGCACCGAGCCCATACTCGCGTGCGATCTCTCCCCGAGGGCAGTTTCTCTTAATATGGCCTATTTGTCCACAACCATAGCACTTTGGTTGTCCAATGCAAGGTCCCTGGGCCATGTCGCCCATTACACATTCGACACTCCGCATTCGATAAGATGTTCTTCCTAAACTCAGGCTACCCTTACCTCTTCCATAGTTCCCAAAATTAGCCTTCTTCTTAGATCCCAGTGTCGACCTTGACCTGTATAGGGTCTCTTACCCCTTCTCACATCACTAAAGGACAATGGCTTCTTATCCTCTGAATGTTCCCTCATCAACTCCTGCTCCACCAACTATGCCCTTTCATATATCTCATTATAATCTCTTATGTTCAAAGGCACTAGTTGTCTCCTGATATCAATCCTCAGCCCTTTCAGAAATCTCTTAGCTTTTTCTTCTTGGTCCTCAACTAGCCTAGGAGCATATCTAGACAGTTCAGAAAATCTAGCCTCATACTGATATACCGTCAGCTCCTTTTGTTCTAACTGAACAAACTCAGTAATTTTCCTATCCTTAGCACAGTCAAAAAAATGCTTCCTATTAAAAGCTCTCACAAACTCTTCCCAGTTAACCTCAGTACCTGGTGGGAAGATCGTGTCCCTTGATGCTCTCCACCAAAACTTTGCATTTCCCTCCAGCTGGTACTCTGCCAAAGTTATTTTCTCAGCAGCAGTGCAGTCCAACAACCTGAAAATTTGCTCCATTCCATCAATCCATTGCTCCGCCTCCTCAGGACTTCCCATTCCACTAAACTTAGGTGGCT
This sequence comes from Eucalyptus sideroxylon, assembly GCA_014182405.2. Lineage (NCBI taxonomy): Eukaryota > Viridiplantae > Streptophyta > Magnoliopsida > Myrtales > Myrtaceae > Eucalyptus > Eucalyptus sideroxylon. The sequence continues at coordinate 15,040,731 of CM024554.2, read as the reverse complement.
TCAGCTTCAAAAACTATTCCACCAGTCCTTGAGTACGGCGTTCTGCTCCAGGTTGCTGCTGCGCCTGCCTTTCCATCAGATTTCCAATGTTGGCCAATGCCTGCAGGATGTCTTCCATTCGGGGTTCAGCCCTTGCAGCAGAGGCTTCAGCCCTCGATGGATGAGCGCTTCCAGCTTGCACCATGACTTTCCTGCAATTTCCAAGCATTGCCTCAGGAAAAATCTGAGACTCACTGCCTCCATTCAAAGCAACTACTACTACTACATAAGTAACATATACATGTTACTGGTACCTAAAGGCAACTCGAAATTAGCTACTAGGGATCTACGAGTGAGTTCTCATCACCCGTTATTCAATTATTTCGTTTTATATCCTATGGTGTGCATTGTCATCATGTTCCTCAATTTCCAAATGAGGCTCCTTATCACTCCACCTATAACCATTTGCTCTGATACCAAAAGGGGCGGCTGTGACACCCCGAACCCTTCGCAGGTCGCCACAAGCGCCAATGTTACTCCTGATTACCTTTCTCCTTAGAAGAGGCGTCGTATTCACAGGCATTTTTTTTTTTTTTTTTTAGAAGCAGTCCCAGCGCGACTCATTAGTGGAAGCAAAACATCACCATCTCTCCCCCTACCAATCCATGATACAAATACACACCACTAATCATCATGATTTAAAAGACAAGCCATGCCACTTTTATTTACATATTATCATGATGGGTCTTTCGCGGGTCAATACAACAAAAGAAGGCCAAGATTTTCAGCCACACTCGGCCTTATCCCAAAAAGATACTATGACCCCTAAAGAAAATCACATGACGTCCCCCATCCAACAGCGGCGGCTACTCCCCAAAGAGAAAACACCAGCTCCCTACCCTTCACGCAACCATCACACCCATCCAGGTGCATCGGGTGGTGGTGGCGGCAACATCCCCCTAATCACTCCGTCTCGGCGGACATGAACGGACAAAAACTCCTGGATGACTAGGCCCCCAGCCAGGCCCACATCGTACATGACCAGCACTCGCACTCCCACAAATGTCAGTCCAGGGATAGTGACACAAGTTAATCTCCGTACAATCTACCTCTACATCCGATGGGAGGCCATAGAAGGTGCCTCGCGTGACGGTAGGAAGCGGCATCTTTCTAATCTGAAATGTTGTCCCCAAAAGGGGTGAGTACAACCACTCAGCAGGTAGAGAAATCCAATAACAACTCAATGCATCATGCAAATCATAAATGCATTGCAGGCGTTACTTACCTTGAAGCCATGCGCATTCTATCATGCATCATCATATCATACATGTCATCTTCACATGACATCATCACAATACATATGTTATCACGCCATATCATATATCATTATCATTCTCATCAACATCATGCATATCATCATGCATATCATATCCCATCATCATATTATGTCGTATATTATCATGCATATCATCATGCATCATCATCATGCATATCGTCATGCATATCATCATCATCACTATCATGCATATCATCATGCGTATCATCATCATCATCGTCATCATCATCATGCGTATCATCATCAGCATCATCATCATGCATATCGTCATGCATATCATCATCATCACCATCATGCATATCATCATGCATATCATCATCATCATCATCGTCATGCATATCATCATCATCATCATCATCATCATGCGTCATGTCATACATATATGCATGATTTAATTCCAGTTTCATCTTGAACCGCCACATTTCTCATTCCCGGGACCAATGTTTGCGTCCCACATGTATCCAAGATACAATTCAGATCATCCGGCTCCCCCAATCTCCGGGCATCTCGTACCCCAACTGGCATCACGAGGACCCTCCGGGCATGCATCATGATACAACCGGGCATCCAGCACAAACCTTCGGGCATGTATCATGACACAACCGGGCAACTGGCTGCACCGTTCAGGCCAGGCATCTCGCACCCAATCCGGCATCGCGAGGTATCCCTCGGCATATTTACCATGCCGAGCTTCCGGCTCCCCCACTCTCCGGGCATCTCAATACCACTCGGTCTCCCGAGGACCCTCCGGTATTCGGTCATTCATGACCACCGGGCAACCGGCCGTACCCTTCTAGCCAGGCATCCCGACACTCCCGGGGCATCGTCGGCTCACACCTCCGACGGTCTTCTCAATTAATCTCAATTCTCACTTTCAATTATAGTTCAATTTTAACATGGCATGCGATGTGATGACAAATCAAGATCATACTCATCATTGAATTCATACATACATCTCAATTTATAGTCATGCATGCATCAATACATCATCATCCAATCCATACAAAATTCCAGCAAATACCAGTTTCAGAAAATATTTAGATTAAATATTCATATGATCCTATAAAAAATCATGAAATTAAGGCTAGTGGTAGACAAGTCAATAAGATAGCAATTTCATGAAAGATACATGCCCAATCGAATTCCACACAAGAAGGTACAATTCACACAAAACAGCATGTAAATTCGGATAGAAGCAGAATGCACAGTTCCCGAATAATTTCAATTAAAATACCCATATGGCCTCCAAAAATTATGAAATTTTACTGGGATATAGCCAACACATTTTCGTAGAACTTTCATGAAGAACTCCAAGTCAGATTATTTTTATATTATTTTCTACAGACTCACGAAGCTTCTGGATACGTTACCGCATCGTCCAGTGCATACATCTCCGAAATATTGAGATTTCACAGACCTATTCTCTTTCGTTTTCTCTGAAATTTAGATATGTTATACATCAAGACGTTCTATACAAGTTTCATGAAGAAACCTAAGACAAATAACCAACGTATAGTCGTCTCTTAAGTCCATGGAGTCTCGGGTATCTCGAGACACATCACCAGAATTTCCGTCTTTAAGATCTAGTCGATTTACTAGGCTATACTTGTTCATTTCTCTTCAAATTTGAGTATGTTGTAGTTTAAGATATCCCATACAACTTTCATGAAGAAATCGAAGAGAAATTTTCAACACAAACCAACATACAACCACGAATCCAGCAAAGGTCAGTAAAAATTTTCCAGAGCTGAGGTCTCCGTAGGATGAGATTTTAACCCCTCAAATCTCCATAATTTTCCACGAAATTTTATTATGTTATAGTACAAGATGTTAGCTACAACTTTCATGAAAACATCGAAGCCAAAATCGGACTCCAAACACACATGCAAGCTCAAACAAGTTACTGACTCACACGATCCGAGCAAGAACAGTCACACGACTTAAGAACAAGCCAACCATACCTCGGTTTTTCTCACGTAAAACACCCAAAATCTAACATGCAAACAATCATACAAGCATGCAAGAGAAGCTAGAGGACTCCCACTTGCCTCTAGACCAAAGAAAACGACGGCACACAGCGGCGAACACGGCGGCACACGGGCGAACGGACAGCGAGCGGCTCCTCCTCCTCCCTCTCGGCTTCTCCTCTCTTTCTCGAAATCTCTCTCTCTCTCTCTCTCTCTCTCTCTCTCTCTCACTCTCTTGGCCGAATGAACTGGCCACCCTTCTCTCTCTCTTCCCTTTTATCCCCCCTAAAGCTCATCATTAGCAATCATCACATGCCTTCAAACTAGCCAATGCATGGCATTCTCCTTTATGCCACTTGTCCTATTGCATGCAAAATGGGCTTTGAATTTGGGCTTGGGCTTGGGCCTCCTTTGTGGCCGACGACAGCCACTTCTTGGGCCTCCATTTGGGCTGGCCATTCAGCCCACTAAGCTTAGGCCAATGGGCCTAAGGCCCAACCAAATAAAAATTAATTTTTTTCCCTTTCTTGTTCTTTCTTTTGAGAATTAAATTACTAAATTCCACATGGCCAAAGTTTTGTGATATTTTATTTAATTCATAAGGTGCATGGCTAAGCATAAATTATCACTATTAATCTATCTAATTTAATATCTCATAAACACAAGCACAAATAACACATAGCCTTAAGAAAACTAATGGCTAACACATAGACCATAGGTAATTTCATTACCTAATTATAGGCTTTAATTCCTCTAGAGGGTGACTTGAATTTTTGGGATGCCACAATTCTCCCCTCCTTAGAGAATTTCGTCCTCAAAATTCAAACACCACTCGCGCCTTCTTGAAACAAATAGGGGTACTTTTCCTTTATTTGGTCCTCACTTTCCCATGTGGCTTCTTCCATATCATGATGTCGCCATAATACCTTAACCAATGGGATCTTCTTAGTCCTAAGAATTTGCTCCTTTTGGTCCAATATCTACACAGGCTCTTCAACGTACCTTACTTTCTCATCCACTTTGATGGCTTCATGATCGAGTATGTGACTAGAATCCGGCTGGTACTTCCTCAACATCGATACATGAAACACATCGTGCAGATTTCCCAACTTAGGAGGTAATGTTAAACGATAAGCTACATCTCCTATCCTCTCGAGTATTTCAAAAGGTCCAACAAACCTAGGGCTTAACTTACCCTTCATCCCAAATCGAGATATCCCTTTCATTGGAGATACCTTAAGGAATACATGGTCTCCTACTTTAAAGTCTAAAGGCCTTCTACGTCTATCTGCGTAGCCTTTCTGCCTACTCTGAGCCGTTCTAAGCCTTTCTCTAATAATTTCAACAGCCTCAGTGGTAACTTGTACCAGTTCAGGACCTGTCAATTTCCTTTCACCTACTTCATTCCAACAGACAGGAGTCCTACATCTCCTTCCATATAATGCCTCATAGGGAGCCATGCCTATACTCTTCGAAAGCTATTGTTATAGGCGAACTCCACCAAATGCAATCTTTCATCCCAATTTCCTTTGAAATCAATTGCACAAGCCCTTAACATATCCTCTAATGTCTGGATTACTCTTTCGGTTTGTCCATCTATTTGGGGATGAAAAGCGATACTAAGCTGAAGCTTAGTCCCCAATGCAACTTGAAGACTTCTCCAAAAATTCGAAGTAAACCTCGAATCCCGATCCGAAGTAATGGTTACTGGGACACCATGTAAGCGTACCACTTGACTTACATACATGTCCGCATACTTATCCATTGGGTAGTCCATGCGAATCGCTAGGAAATGAGCCGATTTAGTCAAACGATCCACTATAACCCAAATAGAGTCATGACCACTTGATGTCCTTGGCAATCCTTGCACAAAGTTCATCGTTATATGCTCCCATTTCCATTCGGGAATGTCTAATGGTCTCAAGAGTCCTGCGGGTTTACGATGTTCCGCTTTTACTTGCTGGCACATCAAACATTGAGAAACGTACTTAGCCACATCTGCCTTCATTCCATTCCACCAAAATTGCTGACGCAAATTCCTATACATCGTTGTACTACCTGGGTGGATACTATAATAACTCTTATGTCCTCCGACAGAATTTCCTTCTTTAATTCTTCATTGTCGGGAACACAAAGTCGTCCTTGACATCTTACTATTCCATCATCAGAGATTTGAAATTCTGATCTTTTCCTAAAGATAAAGCATCTTTCACTTTCAAAATCTCTGGGTCAGATTCTTGCAAGATTTTAACCTTCTGGATAATCTCAGGTTTTATTCTTAATGCACTAAGCATACCAGTAAGACAATCCATTTCTAATTTAAATTCTGAGTTTGCTACAGATTCTAGCAACTCCCATTCCGCCATTCTCAAACTAGCCATTTCCATAGCCGACTTACGACTAAGAGCATCTGCCACTCTATTCGCTTTCCCTGGATGATATCTTATCTCACAATCATAATCCTTTAATAACTCCATCCATCTCCTTTGTCTCATGTTCAATTCCTTTTGTGAGAACAAATACTTTAAACTTTTGTGATCCGTATAAATCTCAAACTTCTCTCCATACAAATAGTGTCTCCATATCTTCAAGGCAAACACTATAGCTGCTAGTTCTAAATCATGCGTCGGATAATTCAGCTCATGGGGTTTCAATTGTCTAGATGCATAAGCTATGACCTTGCCATGTTGCATCAAAACACATCCCAGTCCTTTGTGAGATGCATCACTATACACTGTAAAACCATTATGACCAGTCGGTATAGTCAGGATTGGAGCTGAAGTCAATTTCCTTTTGAGCTCCCGGAAACTCTTTTCACATTCCCCACTCCACTCAAATTTCACATTCTTTCGGGTCAACTTAGTTAAAGGTTCTGCCAGTCGTGAAAATCCTTCGATGAACCTCCTATAATAACCAGCCGTCCTAAGAAACTTCGTATTTCGCAGAGGTGTCGTTGGTCTCGGCCAATTTACTACCATTTCAACTTTAGTCGGGTCATTGCAATTCCTTCTCTTGATACCACATGCCCTAAAAATATTATCGGTCCAACCAAAATTCACATTTACTAAATTTAGCATACAACTTATGCTCTCTTAGGGTCTGCAAGACTATCCTCAAATGTTGCTCATGCTCTTTAGGTCCTTTTGAATATACCAGGATATCATCAATAAAAACAATCACAAACTGGTCTAAATAAGGTCTAAATACCCTATTCATTAGATCCATAAATGCAGCCGACGCGTTAGTCAATCCAAATGGCATTACAAGGAACTCGTAGTGTCCATAACGAGTCCTAAACGCAGTCTTAGGAATGTCCTCCTTCTTAATTCTTAACTGATGGTATCCCGACCTTAAGTCAATTTTAGAGAAGACCAAACTTCCCTGGAGTTGGTCAAATAGGTCATCAATTTTAGCCAAAGGATACTTATTTTTAATGGTCACTTGGTTCAGTTGCCTATAATCAATGCACAAGCACATCAATCCATCTTTCTTTTTCACAAACAAGACCGGTGCTCCCCAAGGTGAAGCACTTGGTCTAATGAATCCTTTGTCAAGCAACTCCTGCAGTTACACTTTCAATTCCTTCAATTCAACTAAGGCCATCCTATATGGGGCTTTTGATATTGGTCCTGTTCTGCATTAATTCAATTTCAAATTCAATCTCCCGCTTGGCAAAGCAATCCGTGCAATTCCTCGGGAATACATCTTGAAATTCGTTAACTACACGAACTTCCTCAATCTTAGGCTCTTCCTTAGTATAATCTCTAACCATGGCCAAATATCCTTGACATCCTTCGTCAAGTAACGCATAGGCTTCTATTGCCAAAATTAGTGCTACAGGAACATGGGTCTGACCTCCTAAAAATTCACAACTAGATTGATCAGGTAAAATGAATTGAACTACTCTTCTATAACAATCCATTCTAGCCCGATACTTATGAAGCCAATCCATTCCTATGATAACATCAAAATCATACATGGCCATTACAACTAAGTCTATTTCCATATCCTTTCCTCCCATTGTTATCTTACAATTCCACACACCAACGTAGACAATACCACATCCTTTAGAGGCGTAGAAACACAAAGAGGCGTCTCAAGAGGTACAACCTCCATTTTATTCAAACATCTATATCTTTCAGACACAAACGAATGCGTTGCACCCGTATCAAACAATGCATATGCTTTTTCACCATTAATAAGAATCGTACCTGAGATAACATTTTTGGAAGCTTCCGCTTCCTCTTGGGTAATCGCATACACTCTTCCTTGTGCTGGTGGCCTTTGGGGATTTCTTGGTAAGTTTGGCCTAACAACATTCCGCTGCGGCTGCTGCACCGAGCCCATACTCGCGTGCGATCTCTCCTGAGGGCAGTTTCTCTTAATATGGCCTATTTGTCCACAACCATAGCACTTTGGTTGTCCAATGCAAGGTCCTGGGCCATGTCGCCCATTACACATTCGACACTCCGCATTCTGATAAGATGTTCTTCCTAAACTCAGGCTACCCTTACCTCTTCCATAGTTCCCAAAATTAGCCTTCTTCTTAGATCCCCAGGTCTGACCTTGACCTGTATAGGGTCTCTTACCCCTTCTCACATCACTAAAGGACAATGGCTTCTTATCCTCTGAATGTTCCCTCATCAACTCCTGCTCCACCAACTATGCCCTTTCATATATCTCATTATAATCTCTTATGTTCAAAGGCACTAGTTGTCTCCTGATATCAATCCTCAGCCCTTTCAGAAATCTCTTAGCTTTTTCTTCTTGGTCCTCAACTAGCCTAGGAGCATATCTAGACAGTTCAGAAAATCTAGCCTCATACCGATATACCGTCGGCTCCTTTTGTTCTAACCGAACAAACTCAGTAATTTTCCTATCCTTAGCACAGTCAAAAAAATGCTTCCTATTAAAAGCTCTCACAAACTCTTCCCAGTTAACCTCGCACTGGTGGGAAGATCGTGTCCCTTGATGCTCTCCACCAAAACTTTGCATTTCCCTCCAGTGGTACTACGCCAAAGTTATTTTCTCAGCAGCAGTGCAGTCCAACAACCTGAAAATTTGCTCCATTCCATCAATCCATTGCTCCGCCTCCTCAGGACTTCCCATTCCACTAAACTTAGGTGGCTTCAGCTTCAAAAACTATTCCACCAGTCCTTGAGTACGGCGTTCTGCTCCAGGTTGCTGCTGCGCCTGCCTTTCCATCAGATTTCCAATGTTGGCCAATGCCTGCAGGATGTCTTCCATTCGGGGTTCAGCCCTTGCAGCAGAGGCTTCAGCCCTCGATGGATGAGCGCTTCCAGCTTGCACCATGACTTTCCCGCAATTTCCAAGCATTGCCTCGGGAAAATCGAGACTCACTACCTCCATTCAAAGCAACTACTACTACTACATAAGTAACATATACATGTTACTTTGGTACCTAAAGGCAACTCGAAATTAGCTACTAGGGATCTACGAGTGAGTTCTCATCACCCGTTATTCAATTATTTCGTTTTATATCCTATGGTGTGCATTGTCATCATGTTCCTCAATTTCCAAATGAGGCTCCTTATCACTCCACCTATAACCATTTGCTCGATACCAAAAGGGGGGCGGCTGTGACACCCCGAACCCTTCGCAGTCGCCACAAGCGCCAATGTTACTCCCGATTACCTTTCTCCTTAGAAGAGGCGTCGTATTCACAGGCATTTTTTTTTTTTTTTTTTTTAGAAGCAGTCCCAGCGCGACTCATTAGTGGAAGCAAAACATCACCATCTCTCCCCCTACCAATCCATGATACAAATACACACCACTAATCATCATGATTTAAAAGACAAGCCATGCCACTTTTATTTACATATTATCATGATGGGTCTTTCGGGTCAATACAACAAAAGAAGGCCAAGATTTTCAGCCACACTCGGCCTTATCCCAAAAAGATACTATGACCCCTAAAGAAAATCACATGACGTCCCCCATCCAACAGCGGCGGCTACTCCCAAAGAGAAAACACCAGCTCCCTACCCTTCACGCAACCATCACACCCATCCGGTGCATCGGGTGGTGGTGGCGGCAACATCCCCTAATCACTCCGTCTCGGCGGACATGAACGGACAAAAACTCCTGGATGACTAGGCCCCCAGCCAGGCCCACATCGTACATGACCAGCACTCGCACTCCCACAAATGTCAGTCCAGGGATAGTGACACAGTTAATCTCCGTACAATCTACCTCTACATCCGATGGGAGGCCATAGAAGGTGCCTCGCGTGACGGTAGGAAGCGGCATCTTTCTAATCTGAAATGTTGTCCCCAAAAGGGGTGAGTACAACCACTCAAAGAAGGTAGAGAAATCCAATAACAACTCAATGCATCATGCAAATCATAAATGCATTGCGGGCGTTACATTTACCTTGAAGCCATGCGCATTCTATCATGCATCATCATATCATACATGTCATCTTCACATGACATCATCACAATACACATGTTATCACGCCATATCATATATCATTATCATTCTCATCAACATCATGCATATCATCATGCATATCATATCCCATCATCATATTATGTCGTATATTATCATGCATATCATCATGCATCATCATCATGCATATCGTCATGCATATCATCATCATCACTATCATGCATATCATCATGCGTATCATCATCATCATCGTCATCATCATCATGCGTATCATCATCATCACCATCATGCATATCATCATGCATATCATCATCATCACCATCATGCATATCATCATGCATATCATCATGCATATCATCATCATCATCATCATGCATATCATGCATACCATCATCATCATCATCATCGTCATCATCATCGTCATCATCATCATGCGTCATGTCATACATATATGCATGATTTAATTCCAGTTTCATCTTGAACCGCCACATTTCTCATTCCCGGGACCAATGTTTGCGTCCCACATGTATCCAAGATACAATTCGGATCATCCGGCTCCCCATCTCCGGGCATCTCGTACCCCAACCGGCATCACGAGGACCCTCCGGGCATGCATCATGATACAACCGGGCATCCAGCACAAACCTTCGGGCATGTATCATGACACAACCGGGCAACCGGCTGCACCGTTCAGGCCGGGCATCTCGCACCCAATCCGGCATCGCGAGGTATCCCTCGGCATATTTACCATGCCGAGCTTCCGGCTCCCCCACTCTCCGGGCATCTCAATACCACTCGGTCTCCCGAGGACCCTCCGGTATTCGGTCATTCATGACCACCGGGCAACCGGCCGTACCCTTCTAGCCAGGCATCCCGACACTCCCGGGGCATCGTCGGCTCACACCTCCGACGGTCTTCTCAATTAATCTCAATTCTCACTTTCAATTATAGTTCAATTTTAACATGGCATGCGATGTGATGACAAATCAAGATCATACTCATCATTGAATTCATACATACATCTCAATTTATAGTCATGCATGCATCAATACATCATCATCCAATCCATACAAAATTCCAGCAAATACCAGTTTCAGAAAATATTTAGATTAAATATTCATATGATCCTCAAAAATCATGAAATTAAGGCTAGTGGTAGACAAGTCAATAAGATAGCAATTTCATGAAAGATACATGCCCAATCGAATTCCACACAAGAAGGTACAATTCACACAAAACAGCATGTAAATTCGGATAGAAGCAGAATGCACAGTTCCCGAATAATTTCAATTAAAATACCCATATGGCCTCCAAAAATTATGAAATTTTACTGGGATATAGCCAACACATTTTCGTACAACTTTCATGGAGAACTCCAATTCAGATTATTTTTATATTATTTTCTACAGACTCACGAAGCTTCTGGATACGTTACCGCATCGTCCAGTGCATACATCTCCGAAATATTGAGATTTCACCTACCTATTCTCTTTCGTTTTCTCTGCAATTTATATATGTTATACATCAAGACGTTCTATACAAGTTTCATGAAGAAACCTAAGACAACTAACCAACGTATAGTCGTCTCTTAAGTCCATGGAGTCTCGGGTATCTCGAGACACATCACCAGAATTTCCGTCTTTAAGATCTAGTCGATTTACTAGGCTATACTTGTTCATTTCTCTTCAAATTTGATTATGTTGTATTTTAAGATATCCCCTACAACTTTCATGAAGAAATCGAAGAGAAATTTTCAACACAAACCAACATGCAACCACGAATCCAGCAAAAGGTCAGTAAAAATTTTCCAGATCTGAGGTCTCCGTAGGATGAGATTTTAACCCCTCAAATCTCCATAATTTTCCACGAAATTTTAGTATGTTATAGTACAAGATGTTAGCTACAACTTTCATGAAAACATCGAAGCCAAAATCGGACTCCAAACACACATGAAAGCTCAAAGAAGTTACTGACTCACACGATCCGAGCAAGAACAGTCACACGACTTAAGAACAAGCCAACCATACCTCGGTTTTTCTCACTTAAAACACCCAAAATCTAACATGCAAACAATCATACAAGCATGCAAGAGAAGCTAGAGGACTCCCACTTGCCTCTAGACCAAAGAAAACGACGGCACACAGCGGCGAACATGGCGGCACACGGGCGAACGGACAGCGAGCGGCTCCTCCTCCTCCCTCTCGGCTTCTCCTCTCTTTCTCCAAATCTCTCTCTCTCTCTCTCTCTCTCTCTCTCTCTCTCTCACTCTCTTGGCCGAATGAACTGGCCACCCTTCTCTCTCTCTTCCCTTTTATCCCCCCTAAAGCTCATCATTAGCAATCATCACATGCCTTCAAACTAGCCAATGCATGGCATTCTCCTTTATGCCACTTGTCCTATTGCATGCAAAATGGGCTTTGAATTTGGGCTTGGGCTTGGGCCTCCTTTGTGGCCGGCGACAGCCACTTCTTGGACCTCCATTTGGGCTGGCCATTCGGCCCACTAAGCTTAGGCCAATGGGCCTAAGGCCCAACCAAATAAAAATTAATTTTTTTCCCTTTCTTGTTCTTTCTTTTGAGAATTAAATTACTAAATTCCACGTGGCCAAGGTCTTGTGATATTTTATTTAATTCATAAGGTGCATGGCTAAGCATAAATTATCACTATTAATCTATCTAATTTAATATCTCATAAACACAAGCACAAATAACACATAGCCTTAAGAAAACTAATGGCTAACACATAGACCATAGGTAATTTCATTACCTAATTATAGGCTTTAATTCCTCTAGAGGGTGACTTGAATTTTTGGGATGCCACAGCATCGGTCCAGTATCTACTGTGACCGGCATCCGTTGACGAGGGGCATCCCATATAGGGGCATGTCCACCCGACTCATTTATGGGATAGGTTCTCATAACCATTGATGCACCCACGCAATATCGGCCAAGAAATCATGCTTTGCACTCAAATGTCCCAATTAAAATAATGTACTTAGCCCATTTTCTTCGTATTAAAAACACATGGAAAAATAATCGTATGTGGGTATATGGTCAATTTGAACCGGAAAAATTGATATCCTCCCTTTTAAAATCTCACTATTTGATATAGTCTTTAAAACCATTTTCGGTGTTAAAACCCGACACTCGGGATTTTCTAATTAAATACTAAAATTTCAGAATTTTGGAATAAATAACCAAAATTCCAATCACCACTCAATTTGCACAAATTAACGCTCAATTGCTTAAAACTAAGCACATCACTGCAATCAGCACAAAATTTCGGTCACCGACTATCCCGATATAGTTTCCGAAAAATAATAATAAATAAATAGCAAAAATAATTAAATAATGCAAATTAAATAGAATAAATACTCACTTAGGCTAGAAATGCTACTCTAACCACCTAAACGGGCCTAGAAAATTTTCAAACATATCTAGATAAGTAACACAACCTCTTTAGCCTTTAATAAATCTATTCTAACCACCTAACATGCATAATTAAACGATTAAATCACTAATATAAACTGACTAACCACATAATCCTTAATTAGCCTAAACTAATTATCCACTAAACGTCATTAACTTCATAAGTAGAGTTTAGCAAGTAAACTCACCGATTTAGCAAGCCGGTGAGTTCACGGCGACGGTGACGCGGAGGTGAGCAACACTCAAGCCTGTGGCGACACCAACGCAGGTTCGGACGGGCCTAAAAATGAGCCTAGAAGCTCTAGGGCCCTTGTTGGACTTTGGCTTTTGCTCTTGAGCTGCTGGGCTGGATCGAAGGGGACCAAGCGGTTGGAATGGGCCAGGCAGGCAGCAGGCTGCAGCAGTGGGCGACAACAGTGCTCAACGGTGGCTAGACGGCGATGGACGGTAGCTTTGACGGCTGGACAAAGGCTCGGGATGACAGGACGACGAGCAGGAGGCGCAGACGTGGGGGATGTGCTCACGAGCTCGCGGGCGGCGTGCAGTGGGTCCGGCAGCTCAGGAGGCGGTCAACGATGAAGGGGGGAAAGGGCTGGCTGCTCTCTGGTTCTCTCAAGCTCAAAAATACCTCAACAATAAATAAAGTGAGCTCAAGGCAGAAGAAGAAGTGCTGGCTGAAGGGGGACCATCATTTGACCTCAAAAGTCAAGCTAAATATCCCATTTTGCTTCTTGCTTGGCCTCCACTTGATCAGCCCTCAACCTCAGCCAATTTGCAGCACCTAAGCTTCCTTAGCAAGCCATCCAAGTGGTCCAAAAGTGGTTGCACCCCATTGGCTACAAATTTAGACAATTTCCCTCCAAATTTCATTCACTTTCTCATCAATTGGGCTCAATTCGGTCCCCATAAAATCAGCCAAGGTGCCATCGTTCATTTCATGATTTTTCCTTGTCAATTAAACCAACTTGATAGCCAAAAAGCGACAAAAAATGGCCTTCTAATTTTCCCGCTCCAAAATAACCCAACTTTGATTTTTCATTGAACTCTGGGGTTTGCTGAAAAATCTTCGGAGAATGAGTTGACGTTCCTAAAATGAATCGTGACATGACAAAACTTTCAATTTTTGAAATTGGGTTTAAATTCGCGATTAATTTCAACCGAGCGCGATTTTAGTGTGACCTAACCTATCGGATAGCTTGTAGGAATTTTTAGTGTAATTGACTCATGGTCGATTATTTTCGAGCCACATTGTACATCTTCAACACATTGGCGACTTTTGGTTGTCGTGAAAATCCCGAGATTTCAAATACTGTCGTAGGGTTCAGAAATGACAGAAATATCAATCTAGTGTCGTTCGATGAGAATTTTGCAATTAGGTGGAATTACCCACAATTTAATCACATACCTTAGTCGAATCGACCTACCTCTAATCTTTGATCGATTTTGACAATTTCATTTTGACCCTTGTAGATTAGCACGAGCAGTCAATTTCTGGTCGAATTCTCAAGTCTATTGTATTAAAATCCCTTAATGACTGCACCATATACTAGTTATCCCATGAGTGATCAGCTCAAGGAAAAGAACTATTGGCGCATCGATAAAAAGCCCAACTTATTCAATTGAAAACATAATCAGAAATTCGGGATGTCACAATATCTCCTTCCTATGCTTGCCCCTCACTGAAAATATATGAGTAGATTGCATGAATACACGAAAAATCCACCATCGAATATTTTCCGAAATGCACCCATCTCCGAACTTGTCAAATTAAAGCTTATTCGTCACCGGTCCATGCAAATGCAATAAAAATAAATAAATAAATAAAAATACTCTAAAACTATATGTTGCGATTTAATATTTTTGTTTAGGGGCTAAAGTTCAATCCCTAATTTTTTATATAATAAAGAAATGACTGGGTTGTCAAAATTTAGGTGTCGACATCAAGCAATAAAATTAGTTATCAATCACATTATTTGAATTTAATTTTGAGTTAAATGGATAATTGTGATTTTATTCATGTAGTTAACCCGAACTGTACTTCAAAAATTAAGAGAGTTATCCACTTAATATGATATATTTATTTTTTGAATTAATTTCAAATTAAATAGATTAGTTGCATAATTAAAGAGACTTTATCTTTATTTGCTCTTTTTTTCAAATATAAAATCAATCACATAAGCCAAAAGAAGATAAAATTTAGGAAAGATAATCGAAATGTATTTCAAGATTTTATTTTATTTTCTTTTTTGTTGACGAATACACTAAAGAATAAGACACTTGCTTTTCATCCATTCTTAAGTTTACATTCAAATACAATAAATGATAGATACTTGAGGATGATAAATCATAAAACTAATGCTAATTGGAGGAATAAGGGCCATGTGGCACGATTATGCCATATGGTTTGCACATTGCAATCATAGAGGTAAAATTTGCCACATGGTGATCACGGAAGCTCATATTCTCTCAGCTTTGGCTTCATCTATAGATATAAGATGAATAAATATTGACACATGTAATCACATATTCCTTTTCATAAGCTTGTATGAAATTGAAACACCATTTAACTTTTAGAGGAAAGCCATTTAGTAATTTTTTGTTTTTTCGTTTAAGCTACTTTAAAAGGTAAAACAAACAGGCCAAGTTTGCAAGAGAGCAAGACAAAGTCCATATTACCCGATGTCTAGAAATACTTACATTAGGAGCTATCCTTTGGTGATTTCTATATTTATTACATTTTCTTGGTGCAACTCTCAATCAGGTTATAATTTCTTTCTTTTGGGCTAAAACAAAATAGAGTACAATAATTTTTCATACAGCTCAAAGATAGTGTTCTTTTGCTTAAGACAACATAAATTATTTTGATCTTCCTCCAATTTCTAAGTCATAGTTAGATTCAAACTATTTGTGAATGACAAAACAAGATATCCAGTTCCAGACAAAGCAATGACCACAAATACCACATGACTCCATATGAAGTTTAGATTTGACATCAACTAGGCAATGACAATGAAATTAAGAAGTTTCTTCCTGATTCCTTGGAGTCTAGTCAATGTATCGCCGATGTCCATTCGTTCCCTTGGAGACTCAAAAGAGCAAGTGACTCCTATTTTGATAATTGAAGCCAAACAGTCCTGAATACTGCTCCAGCTTTTGTTCTTGCCCTCCGGAGTGACTCTTTGTGTCTTATTCAATTCCTCGATTTCTTGAAGCATAACGGGATCAATTGCCTTCTCCACTTGGTCTGTCAAAGTTGCCTTTGCAAAGTGATGAAGGTCCAACCCATTTTCAAACATGTCATCGTTTGGCCTCTTGCCTATGAACATCTCTAAAATGAGGACCCCGAAGCTATACACATCTCCTTGTGTGGATACCGCACTTCCCATGCCATACTCTACAACAATAAACAAAGCATAGTGATGCAAGGTGAATGATTGATGTTGAAATATCATGTTGATGATGTTTTGTGTGCATTTTTTTTTCACGTGTTCTTATAAAGAGATAAACTTAAAAACCTAAGTTGTGCATCATTACCTGGAGCTATGTAGCCGAAAGATCCTTTGACTTTGACAGAGCTTGATTGATTGGCCAGTAACTTATGCATTGCTTCTGGGAGGAACCTGGCAAGCCTGAAATTGCCCAAATGTCCAGTCCTTTCATCGTCAAGAAGGATATTGCTTGGCTTTAGATCACGGTGAACTATTGGCATTTCACAGTAATGATGGAGATAATCTAGTGTACAAGCAACATCAATGGAAATGTTCACTCTCTCAAGTAGACTCAACTTGCTTCTCTCTGTATATTGTGATGCAACTGGATGCAACCACTCATCCAAGCTTCCATTTGGCATGAATTCATAGACTAGTGCCTTGAAATCATTTCTATTAAAATCAAACCCAGAACACACAGTGAGCACCTTCACAAGATTATGGTGTCGGATTCTTCTCAAGACCTCGCACTTAGCTACGAAGCTTTTGGAAGCTCCATGACATGCAAGGTTGAGAATCTTGATGGCCACAATCAACTGAGTTTGATCAAGAAGTCCTCTGTACACTGACCCAAAATTGCCCACACCAAGCAAATTGGTGGAAGAGAATCCACCTGTCGCTTTTAGTAGACTTTGATAAGAAACATGTAAAAACCCATCTTCAGAAGAGCTAGAAGTAGACGCTTTCTTATTGTGTCTAAACCAGAAGAAGTATAATAGAGATAGTATGCAAGTTACTCCTACAAGAGCAGAGACTATGGATATCAAAACTTTAGTAGTTCCGCTTATTCTCCTACGTTTTGACTCTTTGTAGTCACATTTTGGTAGTTGAAAATCTAGCAAACCCCCACAAAGCTTCTTGTTTCCAACAACTGAAGTTGAAATGGCGCTTTTGAAAATTCCTCCTGTAGGCAATGCACCATCAAAATTGTTGTAGGATAGGCTCAAATTAGTCAGATTTAGTGACGCTAGATATTTCGGGATTTGGCCAGACAATTGGTTGTTCGAAACGTTCAAAACTTGAAGGCCTCTTATGGAACTCATAGTTGATGGTAGGTGCCCTTCAAAAAAGTTATCCTGTACATATAGGTGCTCTATAGATGTACAGCTGCCAATACTGCTTGGGATCTGTTGAGATAATTTGTTCCCGTTAAGACATAATTCGCCGAGATTTCGCAAATTTCCAACTTCTTTGGGAAGGGAGCCAGTAAGACTATTTTGAGACAAGTTGAGATAAATTGACAATGATGAGAGGCCCATAATTTTTGGGGGAATATTACCGCTAAGGTCATTGGTTGAAAGGTCCAAGAGAAGTAGATTCTGGCAGTTTCCTAGAGATGATGGTATTGAGTCCTGGAAATGATTGCTATCCAAGTACAATTTGATTAACATCTTCAAATTCCCGATAGGTTCTGGTATCTGCCCTGAGAAATTATTTGAACCGAAATCCAAAAACTTCAGTTTGATCAGATTTCCGATCTCAGGAGGAATTTTTTCTGAGATGTTGTTGCCTAGTATTTGTAGGAGCTCCATATTGATGAGATTTCCAATTCCAGAAGGTAAGGTTCCAGAAATATAGGTGTATGCTAACCCAAACCTAGAAAGGGTGATTGAGATGTTACTAATACAGTCGGGTATTAGTCCTCGAAAAGCATTTTCCCCTATGAACAAAACTTCCAATTTTGTGGAATTGGTTAAAGAGCAGAGGAAGTCCAAATCAGTAGATTGCTCACCTCCTAAGTTGTTGTGGTTAATATTAAACCAATTGAGTCCTCTCATCTTTGAAAAAGAAGGAACTTTCCCGGTAAAATTGTTATCCTGGACTTGGATTTCCATAAGGCTAGAGGTGTTGGATATTGACTCAGGAATGGGTCCAGTGAGGTGGTTGCCCCCCATACTAATTGCCTCGATATTAGGAAGAGTGAAGCCTAAGTCGCTAGGTAAACCCCCTTCTAATTGGTTTAAACTTGCATCAAGGGTTGTCATAGTGGATATATTGAAGATTGAGATAGGAATCGTACCCACAAATTCATTTTCGGCGAGAGCAAGGAACACTAGATTTCTTAGTTGGCCAAGAATCTTTGGGATCATACCACCTAAGTTATTCACCAATGTTGTGAACAGTTGAAGAGATGATAAGTTTCCGATAGATGGCGGGATGTTTCCCATCAAGCTATTGCCTTGAAGAACAAGTTCTTGGAGCTTGGACAATGAGCCCAATTCTGTCGGCAAATTTCCTTTGAGCATGTTGAAGTCTAAGTAAAGAAATAGCAAATTAGAGCAATGGAGAGATTCGAAGGGATCTGACCACTGAACGAGTTATTATAAAGGGCCAACTTCTGCAACCGAAGCAAGCGGCCAAAATGTGGGGGAATTTTGGCATGAAAATTGTTGTTCTCCAAATAAACACCCCTCAGAAAGCTCAGATTGCCGATATGGGGGGGCACAACCCCAGATAAGTTCTTGGAGCCAAGGTCTAGTATGGTGACTCTTCGGTGTTTGCGACTGCAAGTGACACCATCCCAATCACAAAAGTGGCTAGAATCATTCCATGAGCTCAAAACCCCATTAGGATCGGCTATTCGAGCCTTGAATTCTAATAAAGCCAATCGATCAATCTCGTTCGGGCCATCTTTTACTACAACTAGGACGCTCCCTAATAGAAGAACGATTGTTGTTAGGCATGAGAATGACATGGGCAAAAGCTGATAGCTATAGGCAAGGTCCATGAGCATTTGTAGCAAAACGCTCTCAGCTCAAGTCTTTTTGGTTCTCTCTTGATGTTGTTTCGAAACAATTTGTGAATATATACTAGTAGGCAATATGTTCAACCATACTAAGACATGATGATATCATCAAATGCAAGAAAAGTCATGACAGAAATTTTTATCCTCCTCTCAAAATGAGAAAATTACAAGGCCGTGGCATGCAAGTTAACAATTGCGATAAGGTCAGTCAATGAAAGCTGAAAACACCATGAGGCCTATTTTTTTCCATTGTCAATTGTGTCTTTTACAATCCCTGAATTTCCGGACCGGCTAGTAGGGACTTCTATACATATAAAATTTTGACTTTCTAGTATTCAAAAGTGGAACAGTATTAACCGTACATGTAAGTAGGTCTATTTCACAATTTAAAATTAACTTTTCCTTCATTTGTCAATTATTATACATATCTTTCTTTATATATAAACTATTCATTTTGGAATATTGTTTGTTAATATTTAAATTGAAAATAGTGCTTATACATAGAAGAGAGCAAAATTTATACTATGATGAAGAAGAATTTATTTCAAAATATTGAACACTATAAACCGTGTAGGTCTATTTCACAATTTATAATCACCTTTACTTCCATTTGTCAATTATAATATATATATATATATATATATATATATATATATCTTCTCTATAAATTATACATTTGTAATGTCCTCTTTTGCGCAGTCGAAATATCATCTATTATTATTAACATTGAAAATAATGCTCATAAATAAAAGAGAGCAAAATCTCTACTTTGGCGAAGAAGAATTTATTTCAAACTACTGCCTATTAGATCCATGTTGTACTGGCATTAAACTTGTTATATTGATATGCAAATTGAATTTTGCATCTTGAACACTAATAGATGAATTACTAATTAATAATGACAGAGTCCACGCTATTCTATAATGATTTTTAACATTTCAATATAGTCACAAGGTTATTGAAAAAATTATTGGAATTTTAAAAAACTAAGTAGTGTATTTACTCCTAAAGGTATATAGCTAGTCAAAAAATAAACAAATAGTAGTTGGCAGATGATATTAAATTGAAAAAAGTGCGATAGTTAAAGTCCAGTGAAGTCAGCGATCCTTTATCTCCTTCTTCTTCTATTGACATCTCACATGGGAGAAGCCAAAGGAATGTGTTTCATTCGTCCAACTTTTCTTTTGTTATTTGACATGGGAAAACAGTTAAAGTTAGGGGAACGTGTTTAATCTGTCCAACTTTTCGTTTGCTCTTATTTCCCTAAAATCAAGGAATTATAAACAAGAAACCCAACTATAAAAAGTCAAAATACCAGATTTTAGCTAATTATTAGACACACACAACGTGTCCTTACTTGATTTGACTGGTTATGTGTCCGTGCTTGATGGGTGAAGATGATCCTTTGGTATTAGAAATTCGTAAGAGGGTGTTCAATGTTATGCTTTCCAAAAGAAAAAGTAGAGAAAAAGACCATAAAATGAAGACGAGAATTGAAAGCTGTTCGCACGTAAGAGAGTGACTTAGGCACATCGCCTCAAAGTGCACGGCAAGCCTACTTTGCCGCCCACACCAAATTTCCTAAAATATGGGCCCATTTGATCGTAATTGGATTTACCTCCTTTAATTAACTCCAAATTATCCTTTAATTAGTCACAATATCCAAGCCAAAAAAATGAAAAAAAATAGTTTTAGGATCGTCAAATCTTTATGATGCGATGTAACTAAAAGGAATTTGTTTTTTCTTTTATAGGAATCACCTGAGACCAATTAGAACTTGACAAATAAAGAAATGAACATTGACCATCATGGGAATAGGATTGTAATTAGGAAATAATGAAGATTCGTGTCGCACCGCATGATCTTTATCAAAGGGGAATCGAACAAGAATGGCATGCGAAGGCAATGTGATTGGATCATGTGAGACAAAGAGAGACAATCGGGATTACTTTATGTCCTTTCTACTATGCATTCTTTAAGTGAAGTCTTTCATCAACAAATTTGAAATTTAAAATGGATTAGATTCCTGCAAGTCATTATATAAAGTCGTAGACATTACCCAGACCGTAGAATTTGTAAAAAGAGATATACTAATTAAGTGTAATATGCTAAAATTTTATTGGTGTGTTTGTGATAATTAAATGGTATGCCAAAAAAATTAAGGGTAGAAAGAATACGTAGGTGATGAAAATAGAATAGTGAAAAATGCAAAAGTTAATGAATAAGGTATGTCAGTTTCAATTAGTTACACTTGGAGCTAAAGAAATTTTAATTAGAAATTCAATGGTTTGATGAGACAAAACTTAAAATTTAGAGGATTTGATCGGAAAAAAAAAAAAGCCTCAAACTTAGGGATCGAAAGTATAGTTTTATCATTTTGATTGATCATATGCGGAATATGTGTGACATCCTAAAATTCGACCCCGTTTCGATAAAGTGAAATGTGCATATCGTTGACGCACCTATGGTCATTTTTCTCTGAGCTGATCACTCATGAATTAACTAACCAATTGGGCGAAACCGTTAAGGGATATATCCGCGGTAAAATCCCTAAAAGCTACCTAATTGGTTGGATTGGACTAAAATCGCGTCCGGTCGATTTTAATCATGAAATTTCATTCGGTTTTGGGAATCGAATATTCGGGCGTGTCACAATTCATTTTTAGGACCGTCTCATCGTCTATCAATTTATTGCCGAGTCCGAAATTTCAAGAAAGAAATTATCGGAGGAAAAATCGAAGACCAAAAGAAAAGGGAAAGGGAAAGAGAAAAAAAAAAAAGAATAATGTTATTATTTTAATTCTTTTTCTCTCTCTCCCTCTTCTCTCTTTCCTCTTTCTCTCTTCTCTCTCCTCTCCCCTCCCCCTTCGTGCGCAGCCCCTCCCCACCACCGAATGCCCCTTGCCAATTTTAAATTTAGCTCCTCTCTCTTTTGCTTTTTACTTTTGACTAGTCAAAAGAAAATCCCTCTTCTTATCTCTTCTTATCTCTTCTTCTCTCTCCTCTTTCTTCTCCCCCCAACCCCACGTGACCGACTTCTTTTCTTCTACCCCTCTCTGTTCATGCAAACCAGAAGCCGAAGAAGACAGAAGCAGTGGCCACCGTTGTCTGAAGATCGAAGCAGCTCGCTGGTGCCACCGTGCCGGAGCCGGACCTTCTTTCGCGCGAAGCCCGCACGCGCAGGCCGCGCGCTCCGCCCTGCTTTCGTTGCTCGTGGCCATCTCTTCCCCACACGACCCAGCCCCCGCTCTGCCTCCGCCCGGCTTGCCCAACCACCTTCGGCCGCCGCCTAGCTCCGTCCGGCCACCCTTCGGACCTGCCGGAGCCCCTCTCGCCCTCCGCCGACCTTGCTCCGCCATCTCAGCCACCGGAGCAGCCTCGTTTGGCCATGAACAGCAGCTGGAAAATGGGTTTCCAGCAGCGGTTTTAGGCCCGTTGTGAGCTTTCCGGGCCCCGAACCCGAGCCGTGCTTTGGGAAGAATTGTTCCTCGCGTCGCCCCCGTCGGATTGATCCGATTTGCGCGCGATTTGGTGAGTAATCTCACTAATCCCGGATTAGTTGGCTAATTATGCTTAAGGTTAGTTTATTTTTAATTAATTATAATTAGGTTGTTAGATTATAATAAATTAGCAATTATTAGTCAAATGTGATGCGATTTAGATAAATTGATTACGCAATTAACAAGTAGACGTGGTCTACTAATTATTGGAAGTGCCTCGGGATTTTTCCCGACCCTTAGTGGGCTCCAATTAGGCTTTTTGGGCCTAAGTGGAATTTTTAGTATTTAAATATTAATTTCCGGAATTAAATTAAATAATTATTTATTTTCTGAAAATTCAACTGAGATGGTTCGGAACCAGAATATTATCCTGATGGCTGTGGTGAAGTCCGTTTATTTAATCGGGTTTTAGTTTGAGCTAAATTGAATTTTTAATATTAATTATTTAATTTTTGAAATTAATTAATTATTTATTTATTTCCTGAAAATTCAACTGGGATGGCCCGTGACCGGAAATTTATGCTGGTGATCGTGGTGCAGTCCGTTTATTTAATTGGGCCTTATTTTGAGCTAAACGGAATTTTTAATATTTAATAATTAATTTTCGAAATTAATTAATTATTTATTTATTTTTCGGAAATTAAGATTGAGATGGCCGACGACTGAAATCTCGTGCTGATTGTCGTGGCGCAGTCCGTTTATTTATTTGAGCTTTGAATTGTGTCAAATTGATTTAATTGTGGATATTTAGGATATGTTCCTAAATTGATTATTTGGGTAAATTGAGTGCGAATTAAGGTTGTGGATAATTACTTTACAAATGGGATGAATCATCATAAAAGGCACGGGGCCTGATGATTAGAAGTCACCTCGGAGAATGCACATGGCTCAGTGACGAAGTATGTCGCCTTGGAGAATGCATGTGGCTCGGTCACTAAACGTATATATCACCTCGGAGAATGCACATGGCTCGGTAACGAAGTATGTCGCCTTGGAGAATGCATGTGGCTCGATGATTAAG
This sequence comes from Eucalyptus sideroxylon, assembly GCA_014182405.2. Taxonomy (NCBI): domain Eukaryota; kingdom Viridiplantae; phylum Streptophyta; class Magnoliopsida; order Myrtales; family Myrtaceae; genus Eucalyptus; species Eucalyptus sideroxylon. Next base: position 15,016,855 of record CM024554.2, on the reverse strand, counting down.
TGTGGCATCTTGAAAGAGACACGTGGGCTCGGTAATTTGATGCATTACCTCGGAGAATGCACGTGGTCTCAATGAGTACATTTGGCATCTTGAAGAGACACGTGGGCTCGGTGACTTGATGCATCGCCTTGGAGAATGCACGTGGGCTCGCTGATTCAAAATGACATTTTAAAGAGCATGTGGTCGAGTGGGACCGTAAAGCCATTGAATATTGAAAGTGGTCAAGTGGGACCATAAAGCCATTGAATATTGAAAGTGGTCGAGTGGGACCGTAAAGCCATTGAATTTCAAAAGTGGTCGAGTGGGACCGTAAAGCCATTAAATATTGAATGTTGTCGAGTGGGACTCTGAATAGCAATAGCTTGAATGATCGGGAAATGATCAGGCTGTCATGAAATCAACTAGGTCGATTGATCATTGTTTTGATTTGATGTCGTGGATTGATTGACTTATTGGAAATGGCCGTGAGTGGTCTTGTTGGCATATAATCGACTAGGTCGATTTGATCGATGTTTCGATCGGTGATATGATCGCTTGAGTGCATATTGTGAATTGTACTGACTTGCAGATGGGATTTGAGGCCAAGGTACGTCTTCTGCCCTGTGCGTGTATAGGTAGCCTATAGTATAATGGTTTACTAATCGGGCTTAGTGGGGTAGAACTCGCTGAGACGTAGTCTCATCCCGGTTTGGGGAAAACATTTCAGGACCCCGATGAGAAGTTGAGGAGGAGAAGTCTGGGAAGGAGGACTCGGAGGTAAAACCTGAGGAGAAGGATTTTGGAAGAAGAAGATAATCCCGAGAGGGGTCTTGAGTGCGGCCTGGATAGACTGAGAGTCTATCTTCTTTTGAGAATTCCTTTTGAAGTGAATATTTATGAAGCGGTTTGTGTTTTGTATAAAAGTTTGGTTATAAGTTTCAATATGAAAAATATGGCCCTGCTTTTCTATCCCATGGTTATATTGTCTGGGGATTTTAACTGCTTCCGCATGTGTTTAAAAAAAATAAAAAGGGTCGGCGATACATTATTCTGGGATATCGCATTATGAAATCGACCATAAGAGAAGGATGTATGCGTGCCCGAGGATCGGGGCATGACATCCAATTTAAGTGGTAGCAGAGCGAAGTTCAAGATTGGAGTGACAAGGAGCGATGACCATGGGATAGTTAGTAAAAAGGGCCTTTAAATTTATGCTGGTGCATGTCTGTGTTAGTTGAATGCTAGAATTGTTTGTTGTGTATGGATCGCTCACCTTCTAATCCAGTGTGGGTTTGGAAGACGGGTTGCAATGTAAAGACTGAACCATGAGCGAGCAGGAGCTGACAACTCCTAGTAAGAGGACAATGTCCTTTGTGACTCGAGATGATGCACTGACAAAGGTCAGTACCCGAGGTGGTTGTGGCAGAGTGTTGACTCTGGCCAGCTCGAGTGTAAGAGTACCACCGCAGGTTGGTACTAGTGTAGCAACGTCGAATGATCCTAAGTTCGATAGGATCGTTCTGATGCTAGTGTTCCTTGGGAATTGGATGAGCCAGGAGGCTTAGGATCGAACCACCGTTGTTGCCTCACCTGCTAAGATCCAGAGTGGAGATGTGATCCGAGAGCGAGTCATTGCATTCGAGCCGAGGTATAGATCCAGTTCAGGCAGAAATGGAAATCGATCAGGGAAAAGATCGAGGTCGAGAGTGGTCCTAGCAGACTGATGGGGCAACCAGAAAGAGTGTGTGCTGTCACTTGGCAGGAGATAGAAGACTCACCTGATAAGTGTCGAAATTGTGGAAGGAAGTATGGAGTAATCCAGTTTAGTCTATTAACATGTGAAAGTGTCGAGGTTATTAAGAGACGAAAAGAATCTTCGATTTCATTAATCTCATTGGCTGGAGGCAACTTGTTTGTTAGATGGAGGTTGCCAAGGTTGCTTGGTGATTGTCTTGGGTAGGACAGATTAAAGGACTAGAGATGGAGAACATCTCAGTGGTCTTAGAAATAAATTTCTAGATGTGTTGTCACAAGAACTGTCATACTGTCGTTAGAGAAAGAGATAGAAATCGCGATCAAACTAGCACCAGGATAGAGCCACTCTCAAAGGCTTCTTACCAGTTGTTGTTGTCTGAATTGGTAGAATTGAAGATGCAGATGTGAAGATTGATGAATGAGGAATTCGTGCATATTAGTGCATCACTTTGGGGAAACATCAAGTTGTGTTTGTGAGAAGAAGAAAGATGGTTTGCTGCGAGTGTGCATCAACCATCGTCAACTCAATTAGGTGAAGATCAAGGACAAGTGTTCTTTGCCAAAGATCAATGAATGGTGTGACTAGTTATAAAGAGTATCGATATTTTAAAGGTCGACTTGAGATTATGAAGTGTCAATTACGAACTAGGAAGGAGGTTGTACGAAAGACAGCTGTTCGTACTTGATATGGTATTTACTAGAGTATTATAAGATCATTTGGCTTGGTGAACACTTCAGTTGCTATCATGGATTTGACAAACAGAATGTTCAAGGAATATCTGGATTAGTTTGTAATTGTGTTCATTGATGACATCTTAGTCTATTCGAGAAGTGATGAAGAGCATGAAAATCATCTGAGAATAGTACTCCAAATCTTAAGAACTAATCAGTTGTATGCTAAGTTTAGTAAATGCGAGTTTTGACTGACTCGTGTTGTGTTCTTAGGTCATGTGATTTCTGGAGAAGGAATCTCTGTCGACTCGAGCAAGATAGAAGCCGTGATCAAGTGGCCGAGACCAATGACAGTGACAGAGATCAGAAGTTTTCTGGGGTTAGAAAGTTATTACAGACGGTTTGTGAAGGGTTTTCATCGATATCGTCGCCTCTCACAAAGCTCACCAAGAAAAATGAGAAATTCATATGGACAGACAAGTGCGAGCATAGTTTTCAAGAGCTGAAGGAAAAGTTGACTACCGCACCTGTGCTGACGATTCCATCTGGTCTTGAAGGATTCGAGATCTATAGTGATGCACCATTCAGGGGATTGGGTTGCGTGTTGATGCAACATGGCAGAGTTGTTACATACGCTTCCCGGCAGCTGAGACCTCATGAATTGAATTATCCGACGCATGACTTGGAACTCGCAGCCATCATATTTGCATTGAAGATTTGGAGGCACTACTTGTGTGGAGAAAAGTTTCAGATCTTCACGGACCATCAGAGTCTCAAGTATTTGTTCTCTCAGAAGGAGTTAAACATGAGACAGCGCCGATGGATGGAATTATTGAAAGACTACGACTGTGACATTCTATATCACCCGGGAAAGGCGAACAAGGTCGCCGATGCATTGAGTCGGAAGTCTTCAATAGCACGGATCTTGGTTAAGGAGTGTAACTTAATCGAGAGAGCTCGGGATTCGGAATTCAAATTTGAGGTAGGCCACCTTTCAAGTCTTATGGCCACTCTTAGAATTGAGCCAGATGTCCAGGTCAGAATCAAGTAACTCCAACCAATAGATCCAGATATACAGAGAATTCTTCAAGAGGATACTAATAAATGAAAGGCTGATTTTCAAGTTTCTGATGATGGGATACTGAGGCTTCATGGACGTTTGGTTGTACCTGACGATGTAGAGCTTAGAGAAGAAATTTTATCTGAAGCACATCGTAGCAGTTACAGTATTCATCCTGGAAGTACTAAAATGTATCAGAATTTGTGTCAACACTACTGGTGGTCAGGTATGAAGGTGGACATCGCCAAGCATGTGACCAAGTGTTTGACTTGTCAGCAAGTAAAAGCCCAGCATTGCAAGCCGGGAGGATTTCTGCAATCTCTCGCGATCCCAGAATGGAAATGGGAGCATATCACGATGGATTTCGTGACTGGACTACCAAGGAGTCAAAGAGGAAATGATTCGATTTGGGTAGTAGTCGACAGGCTGACAAAGTCGACTCACTTCATTGCAATTCGAAAAGACCTGAGTCTGGATAGACACGCAGACCTGTATGTGCATCAAGCGGTTTGAATGCATGGAGTGCTGGTTACGATAACATCCGATAAAGACCCGAGGTTTACTGCCACTTTTTGGAAGAGCTTGCAGAGTGCTTTGAGTACAAAGCTTTAGTACAGTACGACGTATCATCCTCAGATGGATGGCCAGTCTGAAAGGATAATTCAGACTCTTGAAGACATGCTGAAAACGTGTGTAATAGACTTCAAAGGAAGTTGGGAAGATCAGTTTCATCTGGTGGAATTCGCCTACAACAACAGTTATCAACAGAGCATCAAAATGGCTTCTTTTGAAGCGTTGTATGATAGAGCATGCAGAACTCTAGTGTGTTGGGATGAAGTCGGGGAAAGGAAAATCACAGGCTCAAAGTTGGTTCAACGATCAGTAGATGCCATAACAGTAATCAGAGACAGATTAAAGACAGCGCAGAGCAGGCAGAAAGTTATGCAGATAAGCGTCGAAGGTCTTTGGAATTCCAAGTTGGTGATCACGTTTTTCTGAAAGTGTCACCAATGAGGGGAACTTCGCACTTTGGTAAGAAAGGCAAACTGAGTCCAAGGTACGTAGGTTCGTTTGAGATTCTTGAAAGAATCGGAAACCTAGCGTATCGTCTTGCGTTGCCACCAAGATTAGCGCAAATGCATGACGTCTTTCACGTGTCAATGTTAAGGAAGTATGAGCCTGACCCGATCCACGTGCTCAATTTCGAGAAATTGGACGTGGATGACCGTGTGTCATACGTTGAAAGCCCGGTTCAGATTATCGATAGTAAATAGCAAGTTCTGCGTTCAAAGACCATTTCGTTGGTCAAAGTGGTCTGGCAACACCACAGCACTGAAGGAGCGACTTGGGAGACTGAGGAGTCGATGAGACAATTGTACCCCCGCCTTTTTGAACAAAGTGTGTAAGGGTTTAAATTCCAGGACGAAATTTTTATAAGAGGAGAAGAGTTGTGACATCCTGAAATTCGACCCCGTTTCGATAAAGTGAAATGTGCATATCATCGACGTGCCTATGGTCCTTTTTCTCTGAGCTGATCACTCACGAGTTAACTAACCAATTGGGTGAAGCCGTTAAGGGATATATACGCGGTAAAATCCCTAAAAGCTACCTAATTGGTTTGATTGGACTAAAATTGCGTCCGGTTGATTTTAATCATGAAATTTAATTCGGTTTTGGGAATCGAATATTCGGGCGTGTCACAATTCATTATTAGGACCGTCTCATCATCTATCAATTTATTGCCGAGTCCGAAATTTCAAAAAAGAAATTATCGGAGGAAAAATCGAAGACTAAAAGAAAAGGGAAAGGGAAAGAAAAAAAAAGAATAATGTTATTATTTTAATTCTTTTTCTCTCTCTCCCTCTTCTCTCTTTCCTCTTTCTCTCTTCTCTCTCCTCTCCCCTCCCCCTTCGTGCGCAGCCCCTCCCCACCACCGAATGCCCCTTGCCAATTTTAAATTTGGCTCCTCTCTCTTTTGCTTTTTATTTTTGACTAGTCAAAAGAAAATCCCTCTTCTTATCTCTTCTTATCTCTTCTTCTCTCTCCTCTTTCTTCTCCCCCAACCCCACGTGACCGACTTCTATTCTTCTCCCCCTCTCTGTTTGTGCAAACCAAAAGCCGAAGAAGACAGAAGCAGTGGCCACTGTTGTCTGAAGATCGAAGCAGCTCGCCGTCGCCGTCGTGCCGGAGCCGAACCTCCGTTCGCGCAACGCCCGCGCACGCACGCCGCACGCTCCGCCCCGCATTCTTTGCTCCCGGCCATCTCTTCCCCGCACAACCCAGCGCTACTCCGCCTCTGCCCAGCTTGCCCAGCCACCTACGACCGCCGCCTAGCTCCGTCCGGCCACCATTCGGACCCGCCGGAGCCCCTCTCGCCCTCCGCCGACCTTGCTCCGCCATCTCAGCCACCGGAGCAGCCTCGTTTGGCCATGAACAGCAGCTGGAAAAGTGCGTTTCCAGCAGCGGTTTTAGGCCCGTTGTGAGGTTTCCAGGCCCCGAACCCGAGCCGTTCTTTGGGAAGAATTGTTCCTCGCGTCGCCCTCGTCGGATTGATCCGATTTTCACGCGATTTGGTGAGTAATCTCACTAATCCCGGATTAGTTGGCTAATTATGCTTAAGGTTTGTTTAGTTTTAATTGATTATGTTTAGGTTGTTAGATTATAATAAATTAGCAATTATTAGTCAAATGTGATGCGATTTAGATAAATTGATTGCGTAATTAACAAGTAGACGTGGTCTACTAATTATTGGAAGTGCCTCGGGATTTTTCCCGACCCTTAGTGGGCTCCAATTAGGCTTTTTGGGCCTAAGTGTTATTTTTTAGTATTTAAATATTAATTTCCGGAATTAAATTAAATAATTATTTATTTTCTGAAAATTCAACTGAGATGGTTCGGAACCAGAATATTATGCTGATGACTGTGGTGAAGTCCGTTTATTTAATCAGGTTTTAGTTTGAGCTAAATTGAATTTTTAATATTAATTATTTAATTTTTGAAATTAATTAATTATTTATTTATTTCCTGAAAATTCAATCTGGGATGGCCCGTGACCGGAAATTTATGCTGGTGATCGTGGTGCAGTGCGTTTATTTAATTGGGCCTTATCTTGAGCTAAACGGAATTTTTAATATTTAATAATTAATTTTCGAAATTAATTAATTAATTATTTATTTTTCGGAAATTAAGATTGAGATGGCCGACGACTGAAATCTCGTGCTGATTGTCGTGGCGCAGTCCGTTTATTTATTTGAGCTTTGAATTGTATCAAATTGATTTAATTGTGGATATTTAGGATATGTTCCTAAATTGATTATTTGGGTAAATTGAGTGCGAATTAAGGTTGTGGATAATTACTTTACAAATGGGATGAATCATCATGAAAGGCACGAGGCCACGATGATTAGATATGTCACCTCAGAGAATGCACATGGCTCGGTGACGAAGTATGTCGCCTTGGAGAATGCATGTGGCTCGGTGATTAAGTGTGGCATCTTGAAAGAGACACGTGGGCTCGGTAATTTGATGCATTACCTTGGAGAATGCACGTGGTCTCAATGAGTACATTTGGCATCTTGAAGAGACACGTGGGCTCGGTGACTTGATGCATCGCCTTGGAGAATGCACGTGGGCTCGCTGATTCAAAATGACATGTTAAAGAGCATGTGGTCGAGTGGGACCGTAAAGCCATTAAATTTCGAAAGTGGTCAAGTGGGACCGTAAAGCCATTAAATTTCGAAAGTGGTCGAGTGGGACCGTAAAGCCATTGAATATTGAAAGTGGTCGAGTGGGACCGTAAAGCCATTGAATTTCAAAAGTGGTCGAGTGGGACCGTAAAGCCATTGGATATTGAAAGTGGTCGAGTGGAACCGTAAAGCCATTGAATATTGAAAGTGGTCGAGTGGGACCGTAAAGCCATTAAATATTGAATGTTGTCGAGTGGGACTCTGAATAGCAATAGCTTGAATGATTGGGAAATGGTCAGGCTGTCATGAAATCGACTAGGTCGATTGATCATTGTTTTGATTTGATGTCGTGGATTGATTGACTTATTGGAAATGGCCGTGAGTGGTCTTGTTGGCATATAATCGACTAGGTCGATTTGATCGATGTTTCGATCGGTGATATGATTGCTTGAGTGCCTATTGTGAATTGTACTGACTTGCAGGTGGGATCTGAGGCCAATGTACGTCTTCTGCCCTGTGCATGTATAGGCAGCCTATAGTATAATGGTTTACTAATCGGGCTTAGTGGGGTAGAACTCGCTGAGACGTAATCTCATCACAGTTTAGGGAAAACATTTCAGGACCCCGATGAGAAGTTGAGGAGGAGAAGTCTGGGAAGGAGGACTCGGAGGTAAAACCTGAGGAGAAAGATTTTGGAAGAAGAAGATAATCTCGAGAGGGGTCTTGAGTGCGGCCTAGATGGATTGAGAGTCTATCTTCTTTTGAGAATTCCTTTTGAAGTGAATATTTATGAAGCGGTTTGTGTTTTGTATAAAAGTTTGGTTATAAATTTCAATATGAAAAATATGGCCCTGCTTTTCTATCCCATCGTTATATTGTCTGGGGATTTTAACTGTTTCCGCATGTGCTTAAAAAAAATAAAAAGGGTCGGCGATACATTATCCTAGGATATCGCATTATAAAATCGACCATAAGAGAAGGATGTGTGCGTGCCCGAGGATCGGGGCGTGACAATATGAGACAAGTGGACTTACCCTTCAAATAAGGAGACATCGTGAAACAAATTTAAATTATTGGGATAGACTGAGATCACACTAATTTTCCAATAACATGCATGAGCATGAACTCGAAGAACAAATAGAGAGATTAGCATGATTTTCCAAGACCACTTCATGCTTGTAGAAAGCTGTATTTAGTGAATTGCATCGGTCACTCTTCATATACCATGTTCAATGTATTTCCCCATAAAGTGCAAAAAAAGAAAAATGATTAACATTGCTTGAGAAAGTTGTTATATAGAGTTAATATGATATGTTATGCCAATCACATATTAATAGATAATGTGATTCATATTGAATCCAACTGAATCATTGAGTCATTCAAAGGATATTCAATATTCTTTTTAGGATTCCAAAATGATTTTGGAATTATGAAAAATATATTTAAGAAGATCCTTGACATTAGAAATCAAGTTATGTATGTGACTAGCTGTGAGATTAAAGAAAATAACTATACAAATAAAGTCACATAGATTGACGGAAAATTGATAGAATGTACTGTCGAGCTTTACTTGAAAATTATCCACACTTTGGTAAAATTCCTTTGATAGATTATGCCAATCAACTCTCAAGAGATAATGTGATTCATATTGGATCCAACTGAAAAACATAAGTTTTATTAAATTTTGGTATATTATAGTTGACTCTGTCCCGCACGTCATTAAGGCGATATTTGATATTTTTTTCACTAATTTTCAAACCTCCAATATTTCCTACATATATGAGCAAGTCCTTGTGGAGTTTATAAGCCAACCTCCTGTTGGTAATTTGTTTATAAAACAAATGAAGAGATGCCTTGTCCCATATCGAAAATATGTGAGTGCGCATGTTGATGAGATTTGGCATTAACCAACGATCATTATTTTATTTATTGAAAATTTGGATTTATTTCTATAAAAATTAACTATAAAGTCTTGTTGAAATAGTGCGACTGTTCACGAAAAGTTACAGTTATATTTTATTTATTTAATTTCGAATTTTTTATGTCTTTTCAACATAACATTTGAGATATACTTGTTCACAAAAGGTTGCCTTTGTTCCTTTGCAACCTTTTGAAAAGTTGCCTCTATTCAACAGACAAAGATAAGTACATTTATTTTGAGATCAAACTAGCACCTTCTTCCATTTTTTCGTTTTCTTTCGAAAGAAATTATAGCCATTGTTTCTAACTGTTTCCCATTAGAGACTTTGGAGAAATACTAGAATTGCTATATAATATTCTCATTTGAGACTTTGTTGTATCCTAGGGGAAATTTGCCGGTGACCATTAGCAACTTTGTGGGGCAAATAAATCCTTAAAGAAATTGATACCATGCTTCAAAGTCCAACTTGATTACTCTAAAGATCCGACTTCGTTGTTCTATCCAATTCGAAGCCATATTTTCCCACTACCTCCCTCCTCCACCCTCCACTTCCATCACAGACAAGCACACAACTTAAAACATGGATGGAACCACACAAGCATTTCAGCCATCCACACAAGTTGAGAAAATAACGAGGGCCCGCAAGCAAGGCAATTATTGATTATCAAGTCAGTCAATGAAAGGTGAAACACCATGGGGCCTAGTTTTCTTCATTATTTATCAGTTGTGTCCTTTATCCTATAATCCATCATTCAATCCTTGAATTTCCTCCATTTATAGACCTATTCAATCGTAATTGGATTTACTTCCTTTAATTAACTCCAAATTATCCTTTAGTTACTTATAATGTCCATGCAAAAAAATGAAAAAAATAGTTTTAGGGTCATCAAATCTTTTTGGTGTGATATAACTAAAAAGGGTTTATTTTTTTAAGCAATCACATATGACCAATCAAAACTAGACAAACAAAAAATGAACATTAACCACCTTGGGATTAAGACTGGAACTAGGACGTTATTAAGATTCTTGGCGCACGACATGATCTTTATCCAAGGGAAATCAAACAAGAATGGCATGAGAAAGCAATGTGATTGGGTGACATGGGACAAGGAGGGATATGTGGAATTACTTCATGTCCTTTGTCCTAAATACGCATTCTTTAAGCGAAGTCTTCATAAACAAATTTAAATTTTATATTGGATTAGATTCTTGCAACTCATTATATAGAGTTGTACACATCACACCTAGACCATAAAATTTGTAGGAAGAGAACTACTAATTAAGTTAAAAGGAACAACTTCTGCAACCGAAAAAAGCGGCTGAATTGCGGGGAAATTTTGGTGGGGAACTGCTAGTTTTGCGGATTGAATTCCCTCATAAAGATCAGGGTACCAAAATGGGGTGGCACGTCCCTGGCCAGGTTTTCAGAGCCAAGGTCTATTATGGTGACTCTATGATTTTTACGACCACATGTGACACTGTACCATTCATAGATGTGGCTAAAATCATGCACAAGCTCAAAAAGCCACCAGGATCAGCTATTTAGGTCTTAAATTCCAGCAGAGCCAGCCGATCAGTCTCATCCCCGCCGGCTTCTGCCAAAGCTAAGACACTTTTTAACAAATGAATGAGGGTAGTTAAGTATGAGATTTACCCGGATGAAACCCAATCTCTGTGGGGAATGTCCATGAGGATTTGTAATAGTGTCCTTAGCTCGAGTCTCCATGTTTTGAAACAATTTGCAAAATACATCAACCGGCAAAAAAAATTTCAATACCAGGGCATGTCGATGACAGGGATTTCGTGGGCCTCTCAAGTTGAAAAAAACAATGAGGCTGCGAATTGCAAGGAAACAATTGACGATCAAGTCGGTCAATGAAAATTACAACATCATGGGGCCTAGTTTGGCTCATTATCACTTGTGTCCTCATCTTTTAATCCACTTTGCCCGTGCCTTTTTAGTAGTGGATTTTTTCTGTTTAGGGATAAAATCAATCAATGCCATTCAATCCCCTTTTTCCATTTGATCTCCCTTGTTAACCCCTTAATTTTCACTAGCAGACTCATCATTCAGTTTATAGAAATTATGGACTGAACTCATCGATAACAACATAATTTTATCCCTAAAAAAAGATCCAAACTGTGCATTGTTGCATATTCGTTCTTTAATACATTATTCCGCATTTAGAAATTAGGACATCTTTTATTTAAGAATGGCATGTCCGTATCGAAGTTAAGTAAGAGGGGTACTTGAGGAAAAATAAATGTGAGTGGGAAACAAAATAAAAGAACAAGCGGGAAGCAGATCAAAGGGATTCGGCCAATATCATCCACCCTATCAACACCATCCATCTCACCCTTATCATTTAATTTTCTGAGGACTCGTCAGCATCATCCACTATCAACACCAGCTTCATCTTCCTATCTTCAATTACACTGATCACGATTCATATTGGATTTTCTGGAGCACCAATCTGTTTGTTTTCAAGGTTGCATCTCTTGTGGAGATGATTTTCAAAAATATGTGCAAAACGTGTCAAGCCGATAGGTTCTTTCTTTGCTTCTAATGACTAATTTGGCAACACTGCTTACTTGCACGTATTTATGTTCTCCATCCTTACGTCACTTTTAGTTAAGCTTTTCGTCTTTGTTTCCACCATTGCGTAACATCCTGTTTCGACGTGTACTTACTCTGCTCTTGCAAGAAACTTTTAAAGTTGCAAGTCCAAATGAATGTCGGTTATTCATTGGCGCTAATTTTTTGTAAGATTTGGAATCGTATTACAAGATTGGGCAGCATTCAGTTTATTTTTGGGTTTTGTTTAGCTTTTGTCATTAAATAATTGATAAGGATAAAAAGCGATAGAAAGAAAAAGCTAAACAAACTTTTCATGTTTTGTTTTTGAATTCTTGTAGATTTTAACGTTTATAATTAAGATTGCCTTTGGTTGGACTTTATAAATGGGCTTTAGGGGCTCTAGAGGCAACTTAAGACAACTAGGGTCAAGATTCCTTATTGATTCTACTTTCCATTTATTGCTCGCGGGATTCTTGTCCCAGGGTGTACTAACACGGTTTTGTGTTAATTTTGTCCGGCTCAAGCTATTTTGCTTTCCTTACTCTATATGCTTTATTATTGATTTGTTATAATAAAGACCACTCTATTATATTATGATATTTAACATTTTAATATTGTCTGCATTAATTTTTCAAAGTTTTGGAATTATCATAGACTAGGTATGAAAATAATCCCCAAGGTATACAGCTAGTTTTTTTTTTTTTTTTTTTTTTTTTTGGTCAAAAAAAGTTAGAAGAAGAAAAAAGTTGCAGTGGGTAGATCATATTTAATTGAAGAAGTTTGAGAGTTCAAGTCAAATCAAGTCAAGGATCCCTCTTCTCCTTCTTCTTTTGACAGTTCACATGGGATAAGCCAAAGGAATGTGTTTCATCTGTCCAAACCTTCCTTCGCTCTTTGACATGGGAAAATGGGAGAAGTCGTAGGAACGTATTTCATCTGTCTAACCTTTTGTTTGCTCTTTGACATGGGAAAATGGGGAAACACATTCATCCGTTCAACCTTTCATTTACTCTGTTAACATGGGAAAATGGGAAAAGTCGTAGGAACGTGTTTCATCTGTTTAACCTTTTGTTTGCTCTTTGACATGGGAAAATGGGGAAACACGTTCATCCGTTCAACCTTTCGTTTACTATGTTAACATGGGAAAATGGGAAAAGTCGTAGGAACGTGTTTCATCTGTCAAACCTTTTGTTTGCTCTTTGACATGGGAAAATGGGGAAACCCATTCATCCGTTCAACCTTTCGTTTACTCTGTTAACATTTTGTTTGCTCTTTGACATGGGAAAATGGGGAAACACATTCATCCGTCCAACCTTTCGTTTACTCTGTTAACATGGGAAAATGGGAAAAGTTATAGGAACGTGTTTCATCTATCTAACCTTTTGTTTGTTCTTTGACATGGGAAAATGGGGAAACACATTCATCCATTCAACCTTTCGTTTACTCTGTTAACATGGGAAAATGGAAAAAGTCGTAAGAACGTGTTTCATCTATTTAACCTTTTGTTTGCTCTTTGACATGGGAAAATGGAGAAACACATTCATCCGTTCAACCTTTTGTCTACTCTGTTAACATGGGAAAATGGGAAAAGTCGTAGGAACGTGTTTCATCTGTCTAACCTTTTGTTTGCTCTTTGACATGGGAAAATGGGAAACACATTAATCCGTTCAACCCTGCATTTACTCTGTTAATATACGAAAATGGGAAAAGTTGTAGGAACGTGTTTCATCTGTCCGCCTTTTTATTTCCTCTTTGACATGGGAAAATGGGAAAGGTCCTGCGAACGAATTCGTCCAACCTTTCATTTGCTCTGTTAACATACGAAAATGGGAAAAGTCGTAGGAACGTGTTTCATTTGTCTGACATTTTATTTGCTCTTTGACATGGGAAAATGAGAAAGGTCCTGTGAACGAATCCGTCCAACCTTTCATTTGCTCTTTGACTTGGTAACAAGGAATTAAAAGGAAAACTGAATTGCGGAAAGTCATAATATCGGATTTAGCTAATTATTAGACACACACTTTCTGTCTTTACTTGATCTGACCAGTTACATGCCCGTGCCTGATGAGTGAAGATGATTCTTTGACATTTAAAATCCAGGGGATGGCGTTCAGTGTTATACTTTCCAAAAGCAAAAATAGAGAAAAAGACCATAAAAAGAAGGTTGGAATTCAAAGCTGTTCACATGTAAGAAAGCGACTTAGGCCATCATCTCAAAGTGCATGGCAAGCCGAGTTTACCTCTTCCACTAACCAAATTTCCACCACGTATAGGCCCATTAGATCGTAATTAGATTATTTTCTTTAATTAACTTTAAATTATTCTTTAATTAATTGTGACATCCATGCAAAAAAAAAAATGAAAAAATAGTTTCAGGGTCATCAAATATTTTTTATGCGACATAAATAAAAAGAATTTATTTTTTTAGCAATCACCTAAGACCATTAGAACTAGACAAACAAAAAATGAACATTAACCATCATGGGAATAAGACTGTAATTGGGAAATAATTGAGATTCTTGTTGAATGATACGATCCTTTCTTAACCAAGGGAAATCAAACAAGAATGGCATGAGAAAGCAATGTGACTGGGTGACATGGGACAAAGAGGGAACTATGGAATTACTTTGCATCCTTTGTACTAACTATGCAGTCTTTAAGCAAAGTATTCGTCTACAAGTTAAAATTTTATTTGGATGAGATTCCTACAACTCATTCTTTAGAGTTGTATACATCACACCTAAACCGTAGAATTTGTAAGAAGAGAAATAGTAATTAAGTTATAGGGAACAACTTTTGCAATCGAAACAAGCAATCAAATTACATAGGAATATCGGAGCCAAAACCTTTGTTCTGCAATTTGACCTCCCCCGGCATATGGCACTAGTACCCTCTGTAGATGCGGCTATTATCATGCCACGAGCTTAAAACCCCACCGGGAAAAGCTATTAGAGTCTTGAAATCCAATAGAGCTAGCCATTCAGTCTCATCCCCTTGGCTTCTACCAAAGCTACGACACTCCCCAACGAAAGAATGATGGTAGTTAAGCATGAGAATGACTCGGATAATACTCGATCTCTATCCGGAAGGTCCATGAGGATTTGTAGTAAAGCCCTCTCAGCTCGAGTCTCTTTAGGTGTTTTGAAACAATTTGAAATACATAAATGGGCTCTTCTATACTAAGGCATGTCGATGACAGAGATATTGTGGGCCTTTCAAGTTGAGGGGAAAGAGTGAGGCTGCGAGTTGCAAGGAAATTATTAATGATCAAGTCAGTTAATGAAAGCTGAAACATCATGAGGCTTATTTTGGTTCAGTATCACTTGTGCCCTCATCTTATAATCCACTTTGCCTGTGCCTTTTAGCAGTGGATTTTTTCTCTACTTTGGGATAAAATTAATCTTCACCTTCAGTGCCCATTCAATCCAATTTTTCCTCTGATTTTTCTCGTTCACACCTAAATTTTCACTAGCATACTCATCATTCATTTTGTAGAAATTATGGATCGAACTTGTCAATAATGACATAATATTATCCCTAAAAAAAAAAAAATCCATACTATGCATCGTCCCAATTTCGCTCTTTATATTATTCTTCCACATTTAGAAATAAGGGACATATTTTATTTAAGAATGTCATGTCAGCATCGAATTTGAGTAAGAGGGGGACTAGAGGAAAACAAATGTGACTGGGAAACGAAACAAAAGAACAAGAGGGGAGCAGATCAAAGGAATTCGGCCATTATCATCCACTACCAACACCATCCATCTCACGCTTTATTTTTATTTTCTGAGGCCTCTTCATCATCGTCTGCTATCTACACCAGCTTCATCTTCCTGTCTTCAATTATACGGATCATGATTCATATTGGATTTTCTGGATCACTAATCTGTTTTATTTTCATGGTTTCATCTTTCGTGGGTATGACTTTCGAAAATATGTGCAAAACGTGTCATGCCAATAGGTGCTCTCTTTGCTTCTAATGACTAATTTGGCAACACTGTTTACTTGCGCATATTTGTGTCCTCCATCCTTACATCACGTTTAATTAAGTTTTCGTCTTGATTTTCATCATTGCGTTACGTTCTGTTTCGACGTGTGCTAACTACGTTCCTGCAGGAAACTTAAAGTTAAAAGTCCAAATGAATGTCAGTTAGTCATTGGTGCTAAATTTTGTAAGATTTGGAATCATATTATAAGATTGGTCAGCATTTAGTTTACTCTTAGGTTTTGATTGGCTTTTATAATTAAATAAATGTGAAGGATAAAAACTGATAAAAAGAAAAAGATTAAACTTTGCAAATGAGCTTTGGGGCTTTAAGGTAGCTTAAGACATCCAGGGTTTAGATTACTTATTGATTATACTTTCCATTTACTGCTAACGGTTTCATTAATTTTGTCCGATACAGCTCGAGCTATTTTGCTTTCCATATTTATATGCTTTATTATTGATTAATTTGCTTGAGTATTTGTTCATGGACATCTAGAGGCATGTTAAGGAGTAAAATTAGTAAATATTGCAAGAAAAAATCCTCTTTAAAAGAGAAAAGGTAGTAAAAGTACATTAAGTTAATCTAGTGCAATCAAGTACCCAGACTTGCGAATCTCTTGATCATAGGAGTAAATCAGGCTCTTACATCTTACTTGAGTTTCTAACCAACCCATAATGGGTTAACGTAAGAAAACCAAGTTGAGATTAGTGGGCTCGTTTGGTTTGGCTTTGCGGAAATGCCCTTGGGAGAATGCAAATACCTGTGAGGTAAAGGGGTTTTCCAAAATGCTAAACTGTTTGATAAACTATAACTGAAAAGTGCTTTAGATAAATGCAAGACTATTTGGTAAACATATATTTGAAAAACCCTTTAGTGTAACCAAATTAAGTTTTTAGTTTTAGTATTTTTAAAATTGCAAAAAAGAAATAATGATTATATAACATTTTACATTTTCATATTGAGAGTAATGTAAAAGATATATATTAGTAAATTTATTTAAAAATTATATTAAAAGAATTTGATTATAGATTAGATGCAAAACTCAACTTTTGGCCTAGGGTTCTTTTAAATTTGTTTTCAACTTTGAATAATTTTTTAATTATTGTAGTATTAATCATCTTCGTTAATTAATGATCATTCTAGTGTATCGATAAAAAGTTGGGCTATTGATTGTCAAAAAATAAAAATGACCAAAAAAAAAAAAGGCGAACCCAACATTTACAAAATGTTTTTATTATTTTTTAAAAATATAAAAATAAAATTCGATGAAACTCCATCACCGATCAACGGCAGTTGGGGTGTGGGGAAGATGATCGATTTAAAAAAAAAAAAAAAAAAAAAAGAGAAGAAGTCAACGGATGAATAGTAGAGGTGGACTTGTATTCCAAAAGCCAGCATTTGACTAATGACACTTTCAAATGCTGAAACCAAACACCTAAATTTTTTCCCAATGGGCTTTCCGGGCTAAAAGCCCCTTGGAAATGCTGAACCAAACAGGGCCTAGTGGGGTTTGGGAGGCCTGTACCAAGTGCTAGCACCAACGGGAAAGAGGGACCATTTGTGCCCGCTCAGTAATCCATCAAACCTCCTCGGGACATCTTATAGCCTTCGAGAGGGTTGCGACTTTCCTAATAATGTGATTAGAATATTCTTGATTTCATAGAACTTTGAATCTTGAGCCATGAGTGTAATAGAAAGTTTGCATGCATGGTACTTCAACTATTAGAAAATATGAAAATTACTATATCTTTTGCAAAGAGAAAAGGCACTACTTCCACATGTGAATCTCTCGCCCTATCCTCAAAAGAACCTTCTAGACACCAAAAAGCTGTCTGCACTATGCGGTCACAAATGTCAATGAAGAAGTTGACCAACCAAGAATGATCTCAGATGCATTTGCAATCGCTAAAGCATATAATCGAAAGAGAATCCAGTATCCATCAAAGAATTGAGAGTAAGGCCAAATTTGACTTTAGAAGTCAAGCAAGCAATGTCATCAGACCAAAACATCAAAACGAGCATTCACGGACATCAAACAGTTGAACCTATTAGCCATAGTTCGCACATTGAAAGACTGACCAAGCATATTTGTCCACCCAGACAACCACGAAGAAGAGATGCGACAGAAGAAACCTAGACACCTCCAGCACCTCCAATTGCCCTACTACAAGCACAAATTATTTTTCAATCAGCAAATAATCAATTGCTCTACTATAACTGAAAAAAATTGTGTGCATACCTCTCAGGAGTATTCTTTCTACCCGAACAGAAGTTTCCTGTACCGCGACGTTCATAGGGACAAGAACGGAACCGATTAAAGCGTCATTTCCTGATCCTCCTCGAGTACCACTATCCCTATTGCACCTGCCAGATCTTGTAGATTGTTCTAGCTAAAAGTTTCGTGTGTAACGTGGCACATTATGCGTTTGAATAGTTCCTAGACTGAAAAGAGAGCAAAGTCTACAATGGTGAAGGAGAATTTACTTCAAAATTTTTACTTTTACACCCATATTAACACGGAAAGTAGATTTTACGTCTTGAATAGTTCCAGACGAATCATTGATTAATGACAACAGAGTCCACATTATCATATTATGACTATGCGATTGTAAATAAATCTAGGTATTGTATTGAACTCCGCAGATATATAGGTTGCTAGAAAAGTAAACAAGCTGCAATTGGCAAATGTGCTTAATTGAAGAAGTGCGAGGATTCAAGTCTGGTCAGCCCTACTCGTCTTCTTTGGATGGTGGCGTAAAATTGAATTGTCTAAAGGAATAAGCCGATAAGGCAGTTGAAGAGTTTCAAAAGCAACTTAACATGGCGGCTGAATTTTTTACCAAGGGAAATCGTTGAATTAGGGATCCATAGAATGTTATTTCAAGTAAAGTTGTCTAGTGCCACGTAGGACGGCTGAACGTCACGTCAGCAGTTAATCAACCAAAAAATTTACATTAAAATTTCACGCAAATGTTTAAGACTACATTAAGAAAATTGAAAAATTTAGAACTAAATTGACATATATACAGTAAATTTAAAACTAATTTGCTTTTTATCCCAGCTATAAACAAGACCATCAGAAGCATTCGTTTGGCAAGCCGCAAAACGATGAACTTTAGAGAAAGCCACACAAAAGCCGCAACGGCCACAGCTTCACAATTAGGAGAGAGAAAGAAACTC
Organism: Eucalyptus sideroxylon; assembly: GCA_014182405.2. Taxonomy (NCBI): domain Eukaryota; kingdom Viridiplantae; phylum Streptophyta; class Magnoliopsida; order Myrtales; family Myrtaceae; genus Eucalyptus; species Eucalyptus sideroxylon. The sequence continues at coordinate 14,998,032 of CM024554.2, read as the reverse complement.
GCCCGTCCGTAAGGGAGAGAAAAATAAAAGATTTGCGCGAGTCTTCATATAAGCTAGTTTGCTCAAGTGTTTTGTGTGTGGGATGAGAAAATTAAATTATAATAGTTGTGGGAGATGATATTTTATTAGAGTGTCATACTTGTACTACAATAAGATATATATGTTTCTCAAGTTGCTTGAGATAATTTTCTTGTATTACCTCTACGACACTTCTACACACAACCAGTGATATTCTACAATTTTTCTGTCTTTTCTTTAGGTTTTTTCCTCTCCAATTGGGGCCAGCGAAGGTCGCTGGCCGGCCCTCACATAGTCTAGGCGGGGCCCCGACAGCCTCGCTACTTGCTTGCTTGGATCAGGCGAGGGTCAGATCTGGAGAGGGCATCACGGCGCTCGCTCAGATCTGGTCAAGGGATTGCGCGCCCATCCCCTCCCATATAGCTGGCGAGGGTCTGCATACATCTCAAACGTGAAAGCCATTTCTTTATATTCATCGCTTGTGCCTCGAGTTTTCACCCAAAATTGCACAGCATTAGACTGGCATCCTGTGCGAGATCATCCACATGACGATGAGGAACTAGAGAGAATTACTTTTCCTGGACCACCTCTTTGTCCAAGAGGCTATTATGACCTCACTCGCGCTCTGTTGTGGTGAATCGCTAACGAAGCTAAAATGACTCGACAAAACGCGAGCACCAAATGTCACCAACGAAGCATTTTAATCTCAACTCAGCATGACCAGAGCAAGCGACGAAAGCAACCGTCAAAAAGGGTCGAAAAATCTCAATGATAATAAGTAGCCTATATACTAATTGTAGTATACTTCCATAGCAATAATGGGACGAAGAAACAGCGTAGTGGTTCTTATTATAAATATAGAAAAAGAAGCTAAGTACAACCACAAAAATGAGTATTGGGAGCACCTCAATCACAGCATTGAACCGTGAAAGTGAGTCACCTGATCTCGACGAGACAGAGAGTCATTGGAACCCACCGCTCTTGGCAACACACATCTACCCTTTAGAGATTGATTTGGAAGGGCTATTATTGATATGCGGAAGGGAAAGAATGCGATCATCTCAAAGGGGTGACCTGAAAACACAGGCGCTGATATAATAGCATGGATCATATGGACAAATACGAATACACGCAAAGGAACAGCGCCTGTGTTGCCAAGATCACCCATCGGAGATGCCTCCCTTTCTAAGGCCCGTGCGAATCTGGGGCGGTGGGTCTTCTGCCTCGAGCATTTCTTATATAGGAAGAGTCAAAGCTTGGGGTACTCACAACATCATGTCGCTAGAATGTGCTCATCCTAACGACACCCTGAAAGCTTGTCGTATATGGAGGTGTAAGTGACAAAAACGCTCTCGCCCAGAGAGAACGGGACCCACGTGGACAATGCATCCCGATACGATTAACCAGATTTCGCGGTCAATGAGCTCACTCGAAGGAAATCCTGGCATCTTTCTTGAATTGGTAAGGGAGAAATCGAAGCCGCGTATCATCCCCTTTTGAGTCATTTTAAGGTCTGCATCTCATGAAGCGCGGTTGCTCGAAATTCCCTTCCCAGGTCATTCAAGAATGTGAAACGGAGGCAAGTCTTGCTCTGTTCAAGAACCGCCTCTGCTGGGGATGTGAATGAGGCTTGTAATGAACAATGGGCAAGAAATGGTGATATTACTCGGACTATGAGACGTGCGGAACAGCAATCCACAATTTTGTATACCAACCAGAACAAAAAAGTTTTTGGGGTGCTGGGGAGATTTCTCCAACTTAAAACGACTTGAAACATTTACAGAGCCATAGTTTTTTTTTTTCTTTTTTTGGTTAGACAGAGCCATAGTTAAGTATGCACAAATCCAGTATCGATTTCAGATGGAGCAAGCACAACTTCAAAAGCAATTAGGGGAAGATACAAGATCATTAATGCAGAAATGCAAGTCCATGCACGCAAGGCTGCCGAAGTGAAAGGAACCATGTGTTTATTACGACATTACCGATTCTTAGGAAGAGATGTCATTACACCTGAAAGGGAAATTTATCAAGGAAACCTAAGACAATAGCAGCTCCGTGCACATGGAGGAGACAGAGACCAGCAATCATGTGGGGAACGTGAGACAGGATTTTACAGAGTTAATTGCATAAAGGACTTTCCAACATTTTTAAGACTACAGTCATGTCATATGACATGAAAGCAACGTGACCGTGTATCAAAGCACCACAAACAGCCAAGAATCCTGCCAGGAGCTTAGCAGTATTAATAGAGTGCTAACTAAATGCGTATAAGAAAACATAGAGCTTAGCCGCTTAAGTCCTTTTCAAAAAGAAAGACATCTGAAAACTTGTAGCCAAAAAGAGCATTCATTTCTAAGGCAGCTTCTCTTTTGCATAGAAAAAAACGCATTACTTCCACAGGTGAATCTCTTGCCCTATCCTCAAAAGAGCCATCTAGACACCAAAAAGCTGTCTGCACTCCACAGTCACAAATGCCAATGAAGAAGTCGACCAAGATTGATCTCAGATGCATTTGCAATTGCTAAAGCATGTAAGTGCAAGAGAATCCGCTACCGATCATATCATTGAAAGCTTAAGGCCAAATTTGATTGTTTAAGTCAAGCAACCAACACCGTCAGACTATAACATCAAAACAAGCATCTGTGGATATTAAACAGTAGAATCTTTTAGCCAAAGTTCGCAGAACAAAAGACTGATCAAGCAGATTTGTCCACCCAGAGAATAATAAAGAAGAGATTCAGCAGAAGGGACTTTGACACCTCCAGAAAGTAACAGTAGTACCTCCAATTGCTCTGCTAAAAGCACAAAATATTTTTCAATCAGTGCAGAATCAACTGCTTTACTATAACTGGAAAAAATTATGTGCATAGCTATCAGTAGTATTCTTTCTACCCCAGACGGAAGTTCCCTGTACCACAATGTTCATAGGGACCAGAATGGTCCTGATTATAGGAGCATTTCCTGATCCTCCTGGAGTACCACTATCCCTATTGCAACCTCCAGATCGATCACCATTTTGATCAGGACCATAGTGCCCACCACCACCAACTCCATACCTGTCATCCCTCCCCCAAACCTACCTCCCCAGCCCCCTTCACGAGGACACTCCCTTGCACAATGCCCAGGCTTGTCACACTTAAAGCACTCTCCACCTCCATGTCCATGTCCACCGCCAGAGTCCCGACTGGGGCCACAATCATGACCACAATCACGACTGTGATCACCATCTCAGCCTCTACCTGAACCTTGAGGCTGAACTTTTTCCTCAATAATAAGTCCATTCATTTCCTCAATAGCCTCATCCATTGCTTGCTTCTCATAACCAAATCCACGAGAGCATCCAGAGAACTTGTCAAACACCCCTGCATTAAAAATATTCTTATCGAGGTAGTTTGTATTATATGACACGGATAATTACAGATATAAGAGCTTGTACTTCCAACTTTTAGATGGAGTCATCAACACAGAAAATCTGTGATAAAATGTACGTTATATATGGCAATGATATTCACAAATGTCAGCCAAACCTCATTCAGATGCAACAAGCAGATGGTGAATAAAACTACTTACGTCGAGGGTTAGACATAAGGCAAAATTTGTCAAGTCTTCTGCAAGTGTTTCTCCTAACCCTTTTTGCCATCCTTGGTTTCAGATACTGGCCATACAACTGCTATCCTGGTTGTCAGATTGACGCTGGTGGCAGATACTTGTGGCTGTCCAATGTTTAGAGCAGAAAAAAGAGAAAACCATGCCCGGTTCAAATCACACCCAGAAAATGACATTTCTCACACTATGTTAAATTGAAGTCAATGGCGATTCTTTTCATGAAGAAAAATGGATGATTCTTCACGAGTTACGAGAAAGAGAAAAGCAATGGTAAACTCACTTAGACTTAAGCCACAATTTGTCTGAGTATTTTGCAAGTGTTTATCCCCAACTCCTTTTGCAAATTAGGTATAGCCTTGGCTTCAGAAACAGGCCATACAATTGCCGTCTCAGTTGTAAGATTGACCCTTGCGGCGGATACCTGTGGCTGTCCAAAGTTAGAGCAGAAAAATAAAAAACACACAGGGTTCAAATCTTAGAACAAAAATTGATAAAAGCCATTTCTCCTGCCATTCTTTGACCCCACATAAGATCATTTAAAACCTTATTTCTCTTCACATATATGAGAGGACAAAAAGCATAACCCGGGGATGACTGTTCTGTCACACTAAAGTTTAATTTAAGTTGATGAATAATTTTTTATTATGAAAAATGGACGATCCCAGTTACCTTAGAGATTATAATAGCAAAACGAAAGCAATGGCAAACTCACTTGACTTTCCCAAATTCTCTTCACACTCGCTGCACATCCCCCACAAGTCATTCCCTGCAGAGACGAAACAGAGACACTCAAGTGGCGGCACACCAAAAAAAATAAAAAAAAAATCAAACCTTTAGCTCGTGCATTCACATAAAGTGCGAGATATATATAGAGAGAGAGAGAGGGGGGCTTACTCCAACGTCGAGAATTATGACATTGGAGGTAACACCCCTGAGGCTGCCTCGGCTCCATCCAAGATCGATTTCTCCTTTCCATCCTCACCGTCGACTCCGCTGCTGCCGCCGCATCCGCCGAGAGGAGCAGTGGAGCTCGGAACGCACCGCAAGCGGAACCTCGTGGGAACCGGGGGAGACAGACGAGGTCGGAGCGAGGCTTGGGGTGCGGATGCAGTCGGCATAGATGCAGCAGAGCCTGTGGGCGATTAGCCGAGACGGGTGTTTGGCACCAATGATGGCATAACCTTCGGCATAACCCCCGGAGGTTTGAGTGAAGCCTGATAAGAGTTAGTCGCTAGCAAAGTGCTGACCACTATAACAATTTCCTCTTTATATTGAGTCATCGGACCTTGAACTTTGCGAATTCCCAAAGTTTAAGATTGTCTCAATATAAGGAAGAAATTCTTATAGTGGTCAGCACTTTGCTAGCCACTAACTCCTATCAGGCTTCACTCAACCCTCCGGGGTAATGCCGAAGGTGATGCCATCATTGGTGCCAAACACCCACTTGCATCGGCGATGCAGCAATCGGGTAACGTAGCGGTAAAGGCAGAAGACGAAGGGGTTGAGAGAGATAGATGAGAATGGAGAGAGAGTCTTGGATATGGTTGACTCCATCGAAGCTCGCTTTCTCTCTCTAAACTCTCCCTTTAAGCCTCTTAGTTTGAGTAGAGCCACGGGACGGGAGCAAGGAGATGAACATGGGCACCTAATATGCTTACTTCATCACCACATAATCATATCAAAGATAGTAAATATACCAAATGAAATTTCAGCACAGATACATCTCATGTTCCAAAAAATGAGAACCTTAGGTTTCTAGAGTTAATTGATCCGAAGCATACAAACTAAATACAATGCTAGAGCAGTTATTGCCCACACTCACTAAACTAGACCTGTCCGATCAACTTACAAAATTATGGGGACCCACACTAGCTCATAATGGGAAATACAACTTCCCCTACATTTTCCATACTAGATTTGTTTTGTCAACTGTTCTATTGAAAAGTACAATTTTTTAATAGATGACACAAAACCATTTCATAGATAGGAGTACAAATCCAAAACTTGGTGAGTTCTGCCAATGAACATGGAGTGTCGACTCTAATCCATTTAAAAAGCAATACGAGTAGCCTCTAAAACTACAACAAGAGATTTTTCTTTCAAATCCAACCACCAACCTACATCCAAGCGTTCAGCAAGAATAAGTAATGAGGATTTTAGAGTCTAAAACTAGCTATCAAAATAAATTGTTCAGTCAAATCAGGGACCACAATTCAGTCTCCATTGCCACGAATATGGTTTTTCCACAAGAAAGGCCAGCAAAAGCAACATATTTTATCCTTCATAATTTGCCCCTTTTTCCCTAGCTAGGTTCTCAGGGTTTGAAATTGATAAATCAATATAATGCATAAGTTTAGTCAGAACAATGAAGTTTTATTTGGTTGTCCTCTCCTGTCATGCATTGTGACTACCAAATTTCCACGCTAGAATAAGTACACCAAATCTCAATGAGCAACAGAGATTTCAACTCCGCGTTGAGCTTGGTTGAAGTAAGAATTTCTGGACTACTCTCAATGAGCAACAAAGATTATGAAGCCAAGGCTAACCAATGACGATGACATAAAAAAATGTGTAGTTATTGCAAGCACCATGTTGGACAAATGTAGCAACTCAAGGGCTGGCGACATTTCTGTACTGGCGACAACTCTAACTATTTGATTGTAATCGTGACTGAGATTCTCCATACTAAAGAAAGATTTCTAAATTGGCCAGTTCAATATTTCAAAAGAAAACCTTTTACAGTCGTGCCCAATAGCTTTCCTTGTTACATAACCTTGGCCTTTTTTTCCATCTAACAAGGAAGTGCATCGTAAGCGAGTAAAACCCAACTCTTGATACGTATATGTGACAAGCCAAAGAGATATAAAAGCTTACACTTCAACCTAGTAGATGGAGCGATCGACACAGAAAATCTGTGATAAAAGGCCCGTTATATGCAGCAACTATATTCCCAAATGACAGCCAAACTTCATTCTACTGCAACAGGCATATAGTGAATAAAATTGCTTACCTCGAGGGTTATGTACAGCCTTGGCTTCAAATAGAGGCCGTATAACTGCTGTCTCGGCTGTAAGATTGACACTGGCGGCAGGTATCTGTGGCTGTTCAATGTTAAAGCAGAAAAAAAGAAAATAACACGCAGGGTTCAAATCTTACCGAAAACCATCGCTGCCATGGCCGTCGCCTCTGAACACCATCCATTACTACAACACCGCCATTGACCGCCACCGATCGTTCGAACACACAGCGTCACAGATAATAATTCAACACATGAACAGCACGATGAAAATATTAAAGGAGAAAAAGATTGAGAAAAGCTCACCTCCGGTCATCATTGTCCAAGTGTTATACAAACTCTGGGCCACTTCTGACAGACAGACCAGCACTGTCTACCACCGAGAAACGCCTCAATGAAACGGAGTTCTAATCACGATTGATGATATAGTGAAACCCCGAGACAGCCATGGAAACTTGTTGCCGACGAAGACACGGGCCGGGTGGCGAAGCTTCAATGGAGACCGGGATCAATCAGACTTCTCGGCCAGGGGAGAAACGAATCGATTTTTCACTCTCTCGAAGCCTCTTTCACTCTGCGTACGGTATCCGTTTTCTCTCTCTAAAAAACGGCGCCTCCGAAGAAGAAAACCGCTGCGGTTATCTACGATAACCGACGCTCCAGCCGGTTTTCGACGCTCCAGACGGTTTTCGCGGATGAAGAAGACCTACGGATCCCTGAAAAAGACGGCTTTAAAATCCCTGCGCTTCCCTCCTCAAAACTACCTTTGTTATATAAAATTGCATAATTCATCCCTTAACTTTAAATTTATTTCATATGGTCCCTAAATTCTAATTTATTGTACGATTAGGTCCCTAGATTTTCAATATATGTTCAATTTAGTCTATGAATTATATTAAAATATTTAAAATGTTGTCTCCAAATTTAAATTGTCATATTATCCTCACTCGAGAGATTAACTTGAAAAAAAAAATGTAAAAACTACTTTTTGTTGTTAGACCAATCTAGCTATTATAGAACTTATCAAAGATTCATTTTAGTGCATAAATTTGAGGGATCAATTATGAATTTCAACCTATTAAATTACATTTCTATCTATATTATATATTGAAAATCAAAGCCATTAGAGCATATCGAGCTTTCTCAAGCCAAAATTAGATTCTATTCATTTGTTCGTCATGCCCGGTCATTGATATCTACCTACATTTATAATACTTGTTTTCCACCTATGTCCAATATACATGCGGAAGAGCTTCAAACTGGATGTCAGCGTGCCTCGGGATCCCGGTCATCTCGAAAACAGGGGGGTGCGCACGACTTCGGAATGGCGAGAAACAGCGGCAACAAGATGGCCGAAGGTGTGGGGAGGGCGACGGGGGAAGTCCTCTGAAGCGTAGCGATGGCACGGAGGTTAAATCGGCGAGGAAAAGCGACACCAACTCCTTCAGTAACCGTAATCGAAAAAGTCGCCGGTTCCCTCTCAACCTCTTGGCCTGAACGTGAAGTCAGTTACAAGTGAGTTGTTGTGCAATGATAAGCCTGGGGCTTCGGAATGATTTTTTAACTTAGGCATAGTGTACAACATGGTCCGTAAACTTTAATTTATTTAATATGAGCTGAACTTTAATTCAATATGCGATGTGATCTTTGGATTTTAATCTATTCAATGTGGTTTAATGGACTTTTGATGTATGTTCAATTTAATTCGTAAATATGTAAAAATATTTAATGTTTCTTGTGTATCACCCAACGTGGTAGCCCTATATAAAAGAGTTAATCACAGTCAAGCAATGTTATGAGGAAAATCCTGACTCAACATGTTTGTATACTTACTATTGCATTGAAAATTCATGGTTAAAATCTAATACTTCACGATGACAGTGAGACCTAACATATAGAGAGTAAATACCGATCACCTATTTTCACATTTTTTTTTTTTTACTTCTAAAAGAAATTACTACTTCATATTTAAATTTTCTAAAGTCAACATAAAATATCTAATATTTGAATTTCAATGTCAAGGAGATCTGTAACTTACTGGTTTGCATCTAAATTTTATGTATAGTCAACAAATTTACATCTACAATACATTAAAACGGTGTTTACTAAGAGTTAATCCGAGGAGAGTAGTTTCCAAATTTGTAGGTTATTTGATAACTTGATTAAGTCTTGAAAACTTAAATATTTAGCAATTAGTAAAATTAAATGCATTTTGTTATCATAATAAAAATAAGCTTAAAAAGTTTAATTAAGTCAGAGAAATCACCAAATTGCTAGGCAAGGGAAGGCCACTTATTCATTCAATAGAAAAGAGATACTTACTGGCAATAAGAATCTTGCTAAATATTTTGCAAAAAACTTATTAAAGGTGCTCATGCTTAGTTAACAAACTGGTATTATTTGGTATTCAATATTCAGTTATTATGGAGCATTTTTACTTTCATTTTCAACATTGATAAATATAAGTACTGAAAAATTGGGGCCTTTATAGCTTAATCTCAATTGTTTTACTGCAACACCAAATGGTCATCGTGTGACTGAGGTTACTCATGCGTTTTCTCATATATAGAGGCTGGTTCTTTAGATGAGAATCTGATCCGGAATGGCAGATTGAAAGATATGGAGTTGGTAAGAGATGGGGCTTATTAGATAAAGTGAATGCCCCCTTTTCTTATATAAATAAATAAACCTAATATTCAATTTGAAAATTTTGGAGATTTGGTGATTAAGGTTAAATTGAGGAAATTTAGATTATGTTTCAATAATTTGGGAAGAAAAATGCTCATGGCTAAGGCACGGAAAATTGCATGTAAAATGCCCGTACAATTTTTGCACTTTTTTTTTCTTCTTTTACTTTTTACGTTTGGATTTCTTTTCTTTAAGTGTATCTGAAATCATTTAAAAGAGTTCATTGAGATCAAAATAAAAATGAAAATAATTTTATCTATGATCCACTAAATTTAAAATTAGCCAGAAAAAAAGGATAATTTAAAAATTCTACAAGCTCTAACTTATTAGTAAAATGAACACGGATCCTCTTTTTCCTATAACGCTGATATCATGTGACAAAATTTACCCGTGTATTTTTTCATAAATAGTTGCAAATTGTAATCAGAACAATCAAAACATTTAAAACAAATCCAAAATTTTTAACAAATTACGTGTTGTTTGTGTCGCATATCGATACTGGTGCTATTTAATTCTTATCAAGGTAAAAGGATGGGGTATATGTACTAAATTATGACTTTATACATTGAGTTAAAGTTTAAAAAATTATATTAAATAGATTAAAAGTTCATATACGATATTACACATTCGATCAATTTTTACAAATTATGTGTGTAATTATCCAAAAAATAAAAAGAGTTTTCATTTCATAAACCAAATAGCTTTAAAAAAAAAAAAAAAAAAAAGGGTCCTACAACAACATAATTGAGCGAAATAGGGTTCGTCAAAGGCTTGACGAGATTATCAAGCATCCTCAACATCTGTACATGCAGGTAGGGGTGTCAAGACCTGAACCAAAAATCAAACCGAACCGAACGGAAAAAATCGATTTTTTCGGTTTGGTTTGATTTTCGATTTGACTTTCATTAAAAAATCAAAATCTCTTTTATCGGTTCGGTTTTATATCGGTTAACCGAATCGAATTGAACCATGAACCGATAAAATCAAATCTTCGGTTTATTCTCTCCCGACTTGGCCCTCTCCTCTCCTCTCGTGTCTCCTCTTGGTAGGCTTGGAGGTGCAACAGCGACGACGCGTCGGCGACTGCGATGGTGATGGCGATGACGACGGCGACGGCAACCGATTGAGGGACTAAGAAGAATTTGTAGCGAGCATGTCCTGCGCGCGCTCTGCTCTGGACTGGGGGGCGGCCAAAGTCTCCCCTTCGTCACTTTACACGCTGTTTGGCTAAGACCAGACAAAGAACCACGGTCCGAAGAAAATTTTCTTGGTGTTTCCCGGAGGCATTCTGGCTCGACGGCATTGACGTTTGTCCAAATCAATTGGAATTGCTCTATGTTCGTCCAACTCAGGTATTGCGTTTTCTCACGCTCGACACGCATGCGCGATCATTGTTGTCATTTCTTTTCGCATTGGGATGGGAAAAAAGTGAAAGATGGGGTTGATACTGGTTGAAATTAGAACTTGGGTCTTTGGTGTTGTGACCACGAAACGTCACCCAAGGGAAGGAAATTGATCACCGCATGCTGCACACCAAGTGCTTGATGAAATTCCCGAGAAGGGTCTTGCTGTTCTTTGTGGCGTAGAGCTTCCTTACTCGTTTGGTTTGGTCCCCTCTCTTCTTAGCAGGAGTTCAACGATGGGTCTTGTGGTTTCTGCACCGAGTGATTCTTTTTATCTTCGTAGTTGGTTGAAATGATAACCCAAGTGAAGCTATTTATCCCACATGCTCTTTTCACTTTTCCCTTGTTGAACTTTTTTGGGTGTTCCCCTTTTGAACACCTTTTGCTTTCTTATGCTCTGATATCGTGCTCTGGAAAGATGTCGATTGACGTGCCTTTTTCCTCTTCTATGATTATGATGGAGAAGAAAAGCATGAAGGTCTTCTCTCTTCAAATTAAAAATCGAGGTTTCTATGTTGAGCTGGACTCTGGTTGGATCTAAGAAAAAGTTGGTGCTGTGAAATGTTGAGGCAAGTTCTTAATATATAATGTGTGCCTAAGCATGATGATCGAAATGATGGGACTTGGCTCTATGAGTTTCTGCTCCAAACTGGCTCCTGTAATTCAGTTCTGTGAGTGATCAGAGTATGGAGTGCATAAATAGATTGAAGAAGGCCAGTCTTTGTTTGGTTTCTTTCGTGGTGAATATGAACTGATGTGGGTTATATTTTTTGCAGTGGACCTTCCATCCTTTTATTCTGAAGACCAAAAAAATCTACACTGTTCTTGTCTGGTGCAGGGTCTTAGCTTTTCTTGTTGCAAGTGTTGTTTTCATTTAAATCGTCTCATTTACAGCAGCGTGTGCATTTTTTGGATTGGAAGAGTGATCGGGATATCAAATAGGAAAGATCAAGCTGTTAGTTCTTATTGCATTGCTAGTCCTAAACCTTATCAATAGCAATTTCTCTTGATGATTGACGAACTTAGATGTAAGAATTATCCATATCTATATCTTTCAATTTTACAATTGATTATTCAATTCTCATTTTCATTGTGAATTTAATGCAGAGTTGTACCCAGCTCAGGAATTTGGTCAATTTTCCAGCAGCTATGTTATGCATGCATGCTAACATGTTGAATTGCTATTTAATCACTTTTGAGTAGAGAGTTGTCATCTCAAAGCAAAAAAGGCAGGATGATGAAATGTAGAAGTTTATGAGACCTCATCAATTCTAAGGGACAACTAGGAGATTTTCTAAGCAGTTGATGCTTCCTCTGTTGCTTGTATTGTTTTGGTATTCTCATAAATACTTCCGTTCTGCTAGCCCTTGTCCCTACTTTGCCAATTTAAGTGATCAATTTGCCTCTCTGAATCCCTTTCAGGCACTGGTAGATACTCAACATACACAACAAATCAGCAAATCTCAGTTGTCATTTGCTCTCCACATTTCTGAAGCTGTGCGGTAAAGAAAGTAGTGCAGGCGATTCTCTCTAGCATATACATTGTCACGACTGTAATATGTTAATTAATCAAGGGACCTTTTTGTCATGGATAAAGCAGCGTTGAAATTACCAATAGCAGGTGTGCTCATTGTTTAATCATGCTTGCTGAGCTTGTCATAGTCTCTCCTCACTGAGATCTCTGAGTGTGGTCAAGCTGTGACATTCGAAGAGGCATTTACATAGAAATTTGTATGTCGTCTGGCGGAAATGCACCTCTTTATACATATTTGTATTAGCATATGCTTCTTTGTATCTTTGTATGAACCTGGTGGTGGTTGACTTTTGATCACAATAGAACTAACATTGTGGGGAAATTTACTTACAAGTGAATAGATGAGCGCGCACACATGAGAATTGGATATATGCACAACGGATGATGATTCAGATTCTCAACAGTATTTCCTCTCTGGCCCATTCAGCTATTCCCTAGTTATCACATCCTCACGTTGTTCTCGTTCTTCCGACTGCTGTTTTGTTACCAAGAATAGGATGTGTGCCTTTCCAGCATGGGATATGTCCTGCTCCATACGAACTATGCTATGTCATGAACGAGTTTGTGACTGTTTAAAAAAATTGTCATGTACCTGCATCTGCTGCTCACTTATCTGAACGAGTGTTATCCAAGACACGGTGCAGATGTAAAACCAAAACATTAGAAAGTCTAATGGTTCCTAGTAGCTGTACTCTGATTTGTCAGTTGGTCTTAATTTTAGAAGTGTGATCTTTTAGTTTTCTCAATGAATTACATTGTCAGTAGTTGGTTATCCAGTCTGCATCTAGGCGAAGTGATTCAACTGGTATATAGTTGATCTGCCGGTCCATTTCAAATGGTTATCATTCAAGTTCTTCTTCAGGGGATACGGCTTGAAAATGGACGATACAATTAGTGCCAGAACAGGATATCAAAGAGTAACAGCTAAGATCTAACCTAGAACCGACAATTTGCGACGTCATGGGAGTCGACTTTTAAACCCTCATTGCTATATATGTGGGGTTGCAACATCCTGATCTGGCATATTATGAAGTTAACTGATGCTGACTGAATGAACAAGATTGGAATGTTCGATGTATATTGCAATATTTCGGCATTGAAATACAGGGAAAGGAGAAGGGGACAATTCTGTGGTGATTGCTTTGAGTTAAAATGTTCTGGTGCGATCATCTTTTGAGGAAGCACACTTTAAGAAAGCAACAAAAATAGATAGAAAAATGGATGATGTTAACCATTTCTAGTAGCATTGCGACATTGTACCATTGAAGAACTTCACAATAACAAAGCAGCAATTAATCTAATAATTTTTTAAGGAGCATATACAGAAGATAAGCCGTCCGCCCATCCCCACCCCCAAAAAAAAAGAAAAAACCGAAAAACCGAATTGAACCAAACCCAACCGAACCCAAATTTCGGTTCGGTTTGGTTTCGGCACGGTTTGGAAGATTTTTCTAACGGTTTGGTTCGATTCAGCTTTTCAAAAAAACCAAACCGAACTGTTGACACCCCTTCACGCAGGTAAGCCGCGATCTCTCTCCGCCGCTGCCTCTGCTGCCGACGCCGACGCCAGTGGTGTCTTCTTGCTCCTCCTCGGAGCAGAGCCCTCAAAAAACCCTACCCCTCCTCAATTTGTAATCTTTCGCGTTTTTTTCTCGTGCAGGCCAGCGACAGGTTCAACATCAATTCCCAGCTCGAGCATCTCCAGGCCAAGTACGTCGGCACCGGGCATATATTCAGGAGAACATCCCCTGCGAGTCATTCCCTGCAGAGACGAAACAGAGACTCTCAAGTGGCCGCACACCAAAAAAAAAAGAAAAAAAAAAATCGAGGCTTTAGCTCGTACAATACATGAAGTGCGAGAGATATAGAGAGTGAAAGAGAGGTGGCTTACTCCTACGTCGAGAATTATGACATCGGAGGTGACACCCCTGAGGCCTCCTCGGCTCCATCCACGACCGATTTCTCCTTCCCATCCTCACCGTCGACTCTGCCACCGCCGCCGCGTCCGCCGAATGCGCCGAGAGGAGCAGCGGAGCTCGGAACGCACCGCAAGCGGAACCTCGCCGGAGCTGGGGGAGACAGAGACGGGGCCGGAGCGACGCTCGAGCTGCGGATGCGGTCGGCGTAGATGCAGCGGTGCCCGTAGACGATGAGCCGAGACGGGAGGCATCGGCGATGCAGTGACCGGGCGACGTAGCGATGGAGGCGGAAGACGAGGGGATCGAGGGAGGACCCGTTTAAAAACATTTCTTTTAATAAAAAAATCGTATTTATTCCATGCTTATGATTAAATGGCTAGAAGTGATTTTTTCCCTTCAAATAAGTGATTAAGATAATCTCAATTAAGGGGCTGAGTTTGCCGGCCAATCAAATCTTTATTAGCCGACTTCTTCTGACAAACTGAAATTCTTGTCCAAAATTTGCAATTGATTAAAAAAAAATGCATGAATTAGATTTTTACCGTTTGCTTCCTCCTTTGCTTTTTCTACCGTTTGCTTCTTCCTTTGCCTACTGCTGAAGCAAAATTGTTTGTTGTCCCTTCCTTGCCACCGTAATTCGTTTTTAGTTGATTTTAAACCCGCTGAAGGAGCGTTATGCATCAACCAAAAAAAAAAAAAGGAGCGTTATGCAATCTTTCGAGGCCATTTTGCCTGAGTCTTTGAAGATTGAGCTGAAAACTTTCGGACCCACCGCGGCAACACGCCACCAGGCCGTTCCTCCTCTTTTCACCACACCACTTCTCCCCCTTCCTCTTCCAGTAAGGTTTCTTAGCAACTTCTAAGGCGAATTTGAGGTCTTGGAATTTGACTCTTGTCGATTCACTTTCGATTGATGCTAGATTCATTCCATTTCTTTTAGTTGCCTATTGTAAGTAGAATTTGATTGAACATCTCGGTTCATGCCTTTTGGAGTGTAGGCTGGAAATAGATTGTCGGAGTGCTTCGGTAATATATTATTCTTTAAATTTGAAAGACAAGACGTAACATCTAGAGAATGATTGAATTACAAAAGAAGAAAAACCAAAAGACAAGGACCATGAAGACCACATGACTCCATATGAAGTTCAAATTTGACATCAACTAGACAGTGACAATGAACTCAAGAAGTCTCTTCCTCATTCCTTGGAGTTTAGTCAATGCATCATAGATGTCCATTCGCTCCTTCAAAGACTCAAAAGAGCAAGTGATTCCTACTTCGATCATCAAAACCAAACAATCCTTGATACTACACCAGCTCTTGTTCTTGCCCTCTGGAGCAATCGTTCGTCTCTTCTCCAACTCCTCAATTTCTTGAAGCAAAATGGGATCAATTGCCTTCTCAACTCGGTCTGCCAAAGCTGCCTTCGTGAAGTGATGAAGGTCCAACCCATTTGCAAACATGTCATCAATTGGCCTCTTGCCTGTGAACATCTCCAAAACGAGGACTCCGAAGCTATACACATCTCCTTCGATAGATACCGCACTTCCCATGCCATACTCTACAACAATCAACAATGTATTGATGCAAGGTGAATGATTAAGTTTGAAATATATTCTCAGTGATGTTTTATGTCTATACATTTTTCTTTAAGGATCTATCTACAATTATGTGTTCAACGAAACAAACTGAATGACCCAAGGTATGCTTCATTACCTGGAGCTACGTAGCCAAAAGATCCCTTTACTCCGACAGAACTCGATTGATCGCTAGCAACTTATGTGTTGCTTCGGAAGGAACCGGCAAGCCCAAAATCGCCTACATGTCCATTCATTTCATCGTCAAGAAGGACATTACTTGGCTTCAGATCACAATGAACTATTGGCATTTCATAGTGATGATGGAGATAATCTAGTGCACAAGCAACATCAATTGCAATATTTACTCTCTCAAGTAGACTCAACTTGTTTCTCTCCGTATGTTGTGATGCAGTTGGGTGCAGCCACTCATCCAAGCTTCCGTTTGACATGAATTCGTAGACAAGTGCCTTGAAATCATTTCCATTAAAATCAAACCCAGAACATGCCGTGAGTACCTTCACAAGATTACGGTGTCGGATTCTTCTCAAGACCTCGCACTCGGCTATGAAGCTCTTGGAAGCTCCATCACATGTAAGGTCGAGAATCTTGATGGCCACAACCAACTGAGTTTGATCAAGCAGCCCTTTGTACACAGACCCAAAACTGCCCATGCCAAGCAGATTGGTGGAGGAGAATCCACCCGTCGCTTTTAGTAGATTGTGATAAGAAACATGCAAAAGCCCATTTTCAGAAGAGCTTGAAGTTGATGCATTCTTATCGTGTCTAAACCAAAAGAAGTATAACAAAGACAGTATGCAAGCTACTCCAACAAGAGCAGAGACGGTGGATATAAGAATTTTTGCAATTCCACTTATTCTCATCCGTTTTGACTCTTTGTAGTGGCATTTCGATAGTTGAAAATCTGGGAGACCCCCGCAAAGCTTCTTGTTTCCAACGACCGAAGTTGAAATGGCACTTTTGAAAACTCCTCCTGTAGGCAATGCACCCTCGAAATCATTGTAAGATAGGCTCAAATTCGTCAGATTTAGCGACTCTAGAAATTTCGGGATTTGGCCAGACAATTGGTTGTTGGAAACATTCAAAACCTGAAGGCCTCTCATGGAACTCATAATGGATGGTAGGGGCCCTTCAAAGAAGTTATCCTGTACATATAGGCGTTCCATGCTTATACAACTGCCTATACTGCTTGGAATCTGTTGAGATAATCTGTTCCCGCTAAGACGTAGTTCACCAAGATGTTGCAATTTTCCAACTTCTTCTGGAATGGGGCCAGTAAGATTATTTCGAGACAAGTCAAGGTAAATTGACAAAGATGAGATGCCCATAATTTCCGAGGGTACATGACCGCTGAGGTTGTTGTTTGAAAGGTCCAAGAGAAGTAGATTTTGGCAATTTTTTAGAGACGATGGTATCAAACCCCGGAAATTATTGCTATGCAAGGCCAATTGGATTAACATCCTTAAATTCCCAAATGATTCCGGTATTTGCCCCGAGAATTTATTTAGGCTAAGATCCAAATACCCCAATTTGTTTAGTTTTCCAATCTCAGAAGGAATGTTTCCCAAGATGTTATTTCCCTGCATTCCCAAACCTTCCAAATTAATGAGATTTCCGATCCCAGAAGGTAAGGTTCCAGAAATATGGTTGAATTCTAACCCAAATTTAAAAAGGGTGGTCGAGAGGTTACTAATACAGTCGGGTATTAGTCCTCGAAAAGCATTTTCCCCTATGCCCAAATGTTTCAATTTTGTGGAATTGGTTAAAGAGCAAAGGAAGTCCAAATTAGTAGATTGCTCACCTCCTAAGTTGTTGTCGAGAATACTAAACGAATTGAGTCCTCTTATCTTTGAAAAAGAAGGAACTTTCCCTGAAAAATTGTTCTCGTTGATTTGGATTACCTTGAGGTTAGAGGCATTGGATATTGACTCAGGAATGGGTCCAGTGAGGTGGTTGTGCCACGTACTGATAAACTCGATATTCGGAAGAGTGAAGCCTAAGTCACCAGGTAAAACCCCTTCTAATTGGTTTTCACCTACACCAAGCCATGCCAGAGCGGATATATTGAAGATTGAGATAGGAATTGTACCGGCAAATTTATTTGCAGTGAGACTGAGCCTTTGTAGATTTCTCAACTGGCCAAAAGTCTCTGGGATCGTACCACTGAAGTTATTCCGCGTTATTACGAACTTTTGAAGAGATGATAAGTTTCCAATAGACGGCGAGATGTTTCCTATCAAGCTGTTGACTTGAAGTATAAGTCTTTGGAGCTTGGACAATGAGCCCAGTTCTGTTGGCAAATTTCCTTTGAGCATGTTGAAGCCTAAGTTAAGAACAAGCATATTAGAGCAATAGGAGAGATTCGAAGGGATTTGACCGCTGAATGAGTTGTTATTAAGGGACAACTCCTGCAACCGAAGCAAGCGGCCAAAATGCGGGGGAATTTTGGCATGAAAACTGTTGTTCTCCAAATGGATGCCCCTCAGAAAGCTCAGATTACCGATATGGGGCGGCACGACCCCGAATAAGTTCTTCGAGCTAAGGTCTAGTATGGTGACTCTTCGGTGTTTGCGACCACAAGTGACACCATCCCAATCGCAAAAGTGGCTAGAATCATTCCATGAGCTCAAAACCCCACTAGGATCAGCTATTCGAGCCTTGAATTCTAATAAAGCCAATCGATCAATCTCGTCCTGGCCATCTTTTACTAAAGCTAGGACACTCCCTAATAGAAGAACGATTGTAATTAGGCATGAGAATGACATGGGCAAAAGCTGATATCTATAGGCAAGGTCCATGAGGATTTGTAGCAAAACGCTCTCGACTCGAGTCTTTTTGGTTCTCTCTTGACGTTGTTTCGAAACAATTCGTGAATATATACTAGCAGGCAACATGTTCGACCATACTAAGACATGATGATATCATCAAATGCAAAATTAGTCATGGCAGAAATTTTCATCCTCCTCTCAAAATGAGAAAATTACAAGGCCGTGACATGCAAGTTAACAATTGGTGATAAGGTCGGTCAATGAAAGCTGAAAACACCATGGGGGCCTACTTTATTTCCATTGTCAATTGTGTCTTTTACAATCCCTGAATTTCTGGACCGGCTAGTAGGGATTTATATACATATAAAATTTTGACTTTCCAGTATTCAAAAGCGGAACAATATTAAACGTACATGTAAGTAGGTCTATTTCACAATTTAAAATTAACTTTACCTTCATTTGTCAATTATTATACATATCTTTCTTTATATATAACTTATACATTTTGGAATATTGTTTGTTAATATTTAAATTGAAAATAGTGCTTATACATAGAAGAGAGCGAAATTTCTACTATGATGAAGAAGAATTTATTTCAAAATATTACCTCTTAGATTAATGTTGCACCCACGTTTAGCTTGTTATATTGATATGCAAATTGAACTTTGCTTCTAGAGTACTTATAGATGAATTATAAATTGATAGTAACAAAGCCCACGCTATTATATTGTAATCTTTAACATTTTAATATAGTCGTATTGTTATTTAAAAATTATCGAAATTATAAAAAACTAGGTACGTACTTAATCCCAAGGGTAAATAACTAGTCTAAAAGTAAACAAGTTGTAATTGGCATATGATATTTAATTGAAAAAGCATGATGGTTCAAGTCAAGCAAACCATCTTTCTTGTCCTCCTCCCTTTGACAACGCCTAATTGAGACAGTTCCCACGGAAAAAGTCGTGGGAACATCAATATGTTTTTCTTCCCTCCAACCTTTTGTTAATTATTAGACACACATAACGTGTCCTTACTTGATTTTAGTTAATTAAGGAATTATAAACAAAGACCCAATTCGATAAAGTCATAATACTGAATTTTAATTCATTATTAGACACACACCACATTTCCTGACTTGATTTGACTGGTTACGTGCCCAAACCTGATGGGTGAAGAGATTCTAATTCAATATCATACTTTTAAAAAGCAAAAGTACAGAAAAAGACCATAGAAAGAAGGTGGGAATTCGACGATGTTCCCATGTAAGAAAGCGACTTATGCGCATCGCATCAAAGTGCACGACAAGCTAACTTTGCCTCCCACACTAACCAAATTCTCTCCACGTATAGGACCATTAAATTGTAATTGAATTTACTTCCTTTAATTAACTTCAAATTATCCTCTAATTAGTCATGACGACCGCACACAAAAAATGAAAAAATAATTCTAGGGTTGTCAAATCTTTTTGGTGTGATGGAACTAAAAAGAATTTATTGTTTTTAAAGCAATCACCTAAGACCAATTAGAACTAGACAAACCAAAAAATGAACATTAAACATCTTGGGAATGAGAAAATTAATTAACATTCGTGTCGCATGACATGATCCTTATCGAAGGCGAATCAAACAAGAGTGGCATGAGAAGGCAATTTGATTGGGTGATGTGGGACAAAGAGAGACACGTGGAATTGCTTTATGGCCTTTGTACTATGCATTCCTTAAGGAAGGTGTGCATCAACAAATTTGAAATTTAGAATAGGTTAGATTCCTATGAGTCTTTATATAAATTTGCAGACATCACCCTCAAACCATGGAAATTGTAAGAGGAGATACTAATTAAGTGTAATATGCTAATATTATATTGGTGTGTTCAAAGTAATTAAATGCTATGCCAGAAATTTTGAGGATAGAAAGAATATGTAAGTGATGACAATAGAGTAGCAAAAAATGCAAAAGTTACTGAATAAGGTGTGTCAGTTCCAATCAGTTAGATTTGGAGCTGAAGGAATTTTAATTAGAAAAAGCTATACAAACTCAATGATTTGATGGGACAAAACTCAAAGTTTAGAGGATTTGGTTGGAAAAAAATGCCCGAACAGGGATCAAAAGTATAGTTTTATCACTTTAATGAAGCATATGGGGAATATGAGATAAGTGGACTTACCCTTCAAATAAGGACACGTCGTGAACAAGTTTGAATTACAGGGATAACCGAGACCACGCAACTTTGCCAACAACATGGACTAGCGTGAACTTGAAGAAGAGCAAGAGACAGAGAGATTAGCATGATCCCCAAGACCATTTCATGCAGGTAGGAAGCTGTATTCATGAACTGCATTAGTCTCTCTTCTTTCTCTTGTTATATACTAGGTAATGTTATAGGCTACCTTATTCAATGTACTTCCCCTTAATGTGCAAAAGAAGAAAATGATTAATATTTCTTGAGAAAGTTGTTATATGGAGTCAATACGTTACATTATGTCAATCACATATTAAAAGATAATGTGATTCATGTTGGATCAAATTTAAAAACGAAAGTTTTCACATGGTTTATGCATATTATGATTGACTCCGTCTATTGAGCCATCCAAAGGATATTCAATCTCATATTTTTATTTTTTTGAATTCCAAAATGATTTTGAAATTATGAAAAATTTATTTGTGAGGACCTTTGACATTAGAAATCAAGTTATGAATGTGACTAGCACTGAGATCAAAGAAATAACTATATAAATAAAGTCACATATATTAACAAAAAATTGACAGAATGTACTGATTTAATACTTTGGTAAAATTCCTTTGATAGATTATGCCAATAACCTATTAGGAGTTCATATAATTCACATTGGGTTCAACCGAAAAACACAAGTTTTACGTAATTTTTGTATGTTATAATTGACTCTGTCCAGCACGTCATTAAGAGGACATTCGATATTTTTTTCATTGGTTTCCAAAACCTCCAATATTTCCTACATATATGAGCAATTCCTTGTGGAGTTTATAAGACAACCTCCCTCCGCCACTTCTCTTACAGATAAGCACACAGAACTTAAAACATAGATGGAACAACAGAAGCATTTCAGCCATCCAACAAGTTGAGAAAATTAGAAGGCCGTTACAAGCAAGGTAATTATTGATGATCAAGTCAGTCAAGGAAAGGTGAAACACAAGTTTTACGTAATTATTGATGATAAAGTCAATCAATGGGGCCTTAGTTTTCTTCATTATTTATCAATTGTGTCCTTTATCCTATAATCTATCTTTCAATCCCTGAATTGCCGGGCTGTTTTAGTAGGGGCATTGACTTTAGTTTTTTCCGTGCATATAAAATCTTGATTTCCGGGTTCTCATAACAAGAACACTGTTAACTGTATATGTAAGTAGGTGTATTTCACAACTTATAATCACCTTTACTTCCATTTGTCAATTATAATGCATATCTTTTCCATAAATTAAACATTTGTAATGTCCCATTTCATGCAGTTGAAATATCATTTCTTATTATTAAAATTGAAAATAATGCATGTAAATAAAAGGGAGAAAACTCTATTTGATGAAGAAGAATCTATTTCAAACTACGACCTTTTAGATCCGTTCTATACCGGCATTGAACTTGTACATTGATATGCAAATTATATTTTGCATCTTGAATACTAATTGATAAATTACTAATTAATAATGACAAAGTCTGTGCTATTATATTATGATCTTTAACATTTTAACATAGCCACATTGTTATTTTAAAAATTATTGGAATTATAAAAAAAAAAAAAAAACTAGGCATATTAACCCTAAAGGTATATAGCTAGTCAAAAAGTAAAAAAGTTGTCATTGGTAGATGATATTAAACTGAAAAAGTGCAACAATTCAAGTCAAGTCAAGTAAACGATCCTTCTCCTTCTTTTGAGAGGGTATAATCAAGACAGTTCACATGTGAACAATCGTGGGAACATCAATTTGTTTCATCCGTCCAACCTTTCATTTGCTTTGATTTTCCTAGAATCAAGTAATTATAAACAAAGACCCAGTTAGGTAAAGTCATAATACCGGATTTTAGCTAGTTATTAGACACACACCACGTGTCCTTACTTGATTCGATTGGTTACGTGCTCGTGCCTGATGCATGAAGATGATCCTAACCCGAGGGAGGGTGTTCAATATTACACTTTCCAAAAGAAAAAGTACAGAAAAAGACCATAGAAAGAAGGTGGGAATTCAAAGCTATTCACATGTAAGAAAGCAACTTAGGCTCATTGAATCAAAGTGCAAGGCAAGCCAACTTTGCCTCCCATGTTGACCAAATTCTCTATAGGCCCATTCGATTGTAATTGGATTTACTTCCTTTAATTAACTTCAAATTAGTCTCTAGTTAGTCGTGACGACCACACTAAAAAAGTGAAAAAAATAGTCCTAGGGTTGCCAAATCTTCTTCTTCATTATTTATCAATTGTCTTTTATCCTATAATCTATTTTTCAATAACTGAATTGCCGGGCTGTTTAGCAGGGGCAATGACTTTAGTCTTTTCCGCACATATAAAATCCTGATTTTCGAGTTCTCAGAAATAGAACACTATTAACCATACATGTAACTAGGTCTATTTCACAACTTATAATGACCTCTACTTCCATTTGTCAATTATAATACAAGTCTCATCAGAGAAAGCACTTAATCGAGTCCTTTCCATAATAGTTATGTTTTGACATTAATCGCACCGACCACATTGTCCAATCGAGCTTTATTAATAGTCTTGATTGATATAGATAATCAATAGTAATATCATAATTCTCTTTAACATAGGATAATATTCTATAGAAAATCTTAACAATCTCCAATATAATATCACTAACAATTAAAAACTAGTCATATATTTAATCCTAAACGTATATAGCTAGTCAAAAAGTAAACAAGTTGTCATTGGCAGATGATAATGAAATGAAACCTGCAATTGTTCAAGTCAACTCAAGTAAATGATCCTTCTTCTCCTTCTTCTTTTGACAGGGCATAATCGAGACAATTCACATGAGAAAAGTTGTGAGATCATCAATATGTTTCATCTGTCCAACCTTTCGTTTGCTCTTATTTCCCTAGAATCAAGGAATTATAAACAAAGACCCAATTAAATAAAGTCATAATATCGGATTTTTAGCTAATTATTAGACACACATCATGTGTCCTTACTTGATTTGATTGGTTACATGCCCATGCTTGATGGGCGAAGATGATCCTAATCCGAGGGAGGATGTTCAATATCATACTTTCCAAAAGCAAAAGTAGAGAAAAAGACTACAAAGAAAGGGAGAATTCAAAGCTGTTCACATGTAAGAAAGCAACTTAAGCGCATTGCATCAAAGTGCACGGCAAGCCAACTTTGCCTCCCATGATGACCAAATGCTCTCCACATATAGGACCATTCTATTATAGTTGGATTTACTTCCTTTAATTAACTCCAAATTATCCTTTAATTAGTCATGACGTCCACACCCCAAAAAAAAAAAAAATGAAGAAATAGTTTTTGGGGTCGTCAAATCATTTTGATGTGATGTAACTAGAAGGATTTTTTTTTTTTTAAGCAATCACCTTAGACCAACTAGAACTAGACAAACAAAAAAAATGAACATTGACCATCATGGGAATAAGACTGTAATTAGGAAATAATTAAGATTTGTGTCCCACGACATGGTTCTTATCAAAGGGGAATCGAACAAGAATGGCTTGAGAAGGCAATGTGAATGGGTGATGTGGGAGAAAGAGAGACACGTGGAATTTCTTTATGTCCTTTGTACTATACTCAACAAATTTGAATTTTTAAATGGTTTAGATTCCTGCGAATCATTATATAGAGTTGTTGACATCAACCCTAGACCATAGAATTTGTAAGAAGAGAAATACTAATTTAGTGTAATATGCTAAATTTTTATTAGTTTGCTTGTGTAATTAAATGGTATGCCAAAAAAATTGAGGATATAAAGAGTACGTAGGTGATGAGAATAGAATAGTGAAAAAAAAATGTTAATGAAGAAGGAATGTCAGTTCCATTCAGTTAGATTTGGTGCCAGAGGAATTTTAATTAGAAATAGCTATGCAATTTCAATGATCTAATGGGACAAAACTGAAAGTTTAGAGGATTTGATAGGAAAAAAAAGCTCGAACTTAGGGATCAAGAGTATCATTTTATCATATTAGTGAAGCATACGGGCAATATGATACATGTTCACTTACCCTTCAAATAAGGAAAAACCAAGATCTCACTACTTAGCCAATAACATGCATGAGCATGAAGTCGAAGAATAGAGAGACAAAGAGATTAGCATGATTTCAATGACCACTTCATGCATGTAGGAAGCCGTACCTAGTGAACTACATTAGTATCTCTTCTTTCTCACGTTATACACTAGGTTATGTTATAGGTTACCATGTTCAATGTACTTCCCCTTAAAGTGCAAAAGAAGAAAAATGATTAATATTGCTTGAGAAAGTTGTTATATGGAGTTAATACAATGTACTATGCTGATCACATATTAAGAGATAATGTGATTCATATTGAATCTAATTGAAAAACAAAAATTTTCACTCTTTTTGCGTATTATGATTGATTCTATCTATTGAGTCATCCAAAGAACATACAATTTTATTTTATTTTTTGGGTTGCAAAACAATTTTGATATATTGAAAAATCTATTTAAGAAGACCCTTGACATTAGAAATCAAGTTATGTACGTGACTAGCTCTGAGATTAAAAAAATAGCTATATCAATAAAGTCTCATAGATTAACGGAAAATTGACAGAATATACTACAAAGCCCTTCTTGAAAATTATCCAATACTCTAGTAAAATTCCTTGATAAATTATGCTAATCACCTATCCAGAGATGATGTGATTCATATTGGATCCAACTAAAAAACACAAATTTTATGTACTTTTCGTACATTATAAATGATTTTGTCTTGCACGTCATTAAAAGGACGTTCGATATTTTTTTCACTGATTTCCAAACCTCCAATATTTCCTGCATGTATGAGCAATTCCTTGTGGAGTTTATAAGCCAACCTCCCTTCGCCACTTCTCTTACATGTAGCACACAGAACCTAAAACATAGATGGAATCACAAAAGCATTTCAGCCATTCACACGAGTTGAGAAATTTACAAGACCGTTACAAGCAAGGCAATTATTGATGATCCAGTCAGTCAATGAAAGGTGAAACGGCATGGGCCTTACTTGGTTTTCTTCATTATTTATCAATAGCGTCCTTTATCCTATAGCCTATATTTCAATCCCTAAATTGCCGGGCAGTTTAGTGGGGGCAATGACTTTAGTCTTTTCAGCGCATTTAGAATCTTGATTTTCGGTTCTCAAAAACAGAACACCATTAACTATACATGTAAGTAAGTCTATTTCACAATTTATTATCACCTTTACTTTCATTTGCCAATTATAATACATATCTTTTTTATATAAATTATACACTTGTAATGTCCCATTTTATCCCATTTTATCCTGTTGAAATATCGTTTCTTATTGTTAAAATTGAAAGAAATGGGTGTAAATAAAAGAGAGCTAAATGTCCACTTTGGTGAAGAAGAATCTATTTCAAAATACTACCTTTTAGATCCATGTTGTATCGGCATTGAACTTGTCATATTGATATGCAAGTTGTATTTTACATCTTGAATACTAATAGGTGAATCACTAATTAATAAAGACAAAGTCCTCGCTATTATATTATGATCTTTAACTTTTTAATATAGTCACATTGTTATTTTAACAAAAATGGAATTATAAATAAAATTAGGTATATATCTAATCCTAAAAGTATATAGCTAGCCAAAAAAATAAACAAGTTGTTATTGGGAAATAATATTAAATTGAATAAGTGTGATATTTCAAGTCAAGTCAAGTAAACGATCCTCTTTCTCCTTCTTCTTCTTTTGACAGGGCGTAATCAAAAGATAGTTCACATGGAAAAAGTCATGGGAACATCAATCAATTTCATCTGCCCAATCTTTTGTTTGCTCTTATTTCCCTAGAGTCAAGGAATTATAAATAGAGACCCAATCAGGTAAAGTCATAATATTGGATTTTAGCTAATTATTAGAGACACACCACATGTCCTTACTTGATTTGATTGGTTACGTGCCCGTGTCTATGGGGGAAGATGATCCTAATCCGAGGGAGGGTGTTCGGCATTATACTTTCCAAAAGCAAAACCATAGAAAATTGCCATAAAAAGAAGGTGGGAATTCGATGTTGTTCACATGTAAGAAAGCAATTATGCGCATCGCATTAAAGTGCACAGCAAGCCAACTTTCTCTCCCATGCTGACCAAATTCTCTCCATGTATAGACCCATTCGATTGTAATTGGACTTACTTCCTTTAATTAACTTCCAATTATTCTTTAATTAGTCATGACAACCATGAAACAAATAGTTCTAGGGTCTTTAAATCTTTTTGGTGTGATGTAACTAAAAAGAATTTATTCATTTTTAGCAATCACCTAAGACCAATTAGAAATAGACAAGCCAAAAATGAACAATAAACATGTTGGAACTAAGACTATAATTAGGAAATAATTAAGATTCGCATCACACAACATGATCTTTATCAAAGGGGAATCAAACAAGAATGGCATGAAACGGCAATGTGATTGGGTGATGTAGGACAAAGAAAGATGTGAGATTGCTTTATGTCCTTTGTACTATGCATTCTTTAGGCAAAGTCTTGGTCGACAAATTTGAAATTTAGCGTATGTGTGTTTTATAAAAAATAAATAATTTGAAAAATATTTTCCAAAAACTGATAGCTTGTGTTGCTTACAAAACTAAGTAAATGAAAAATATTTTCATTGCCCATGAAAATGTTTAGACAAACATTGTTGTCAATTATGAAAACATTTTCCATTAACGGTTTCTTTTAGCGATACAAGCAATCATTCGTAAAAATAAGTTTTCTGATTCATTCATTTTCCGTGAAACAAAGAAGTATTCAAATGAATTAGATTCCTATGAGTCATTATATAGAGTTGTAGATATCACCCCCTAAACTGTAGAATTTGTAAGAATAGAAATACTAATTAAGTGTAATATGCTAAAATTTTATTAATGTGTTCATAGTAATTAAATGGTATTCCAAAAAAAACTGAGGAGAGAAAGAATACGTAGGCAAATGTCAAATCTCATATTAATTATGAAATATTGAGTTTGAGTCATGACATTTCGATCCAAGTCTGTTTTGGATGAGAAGAAATAGGATTTTCATCGACGCGCCTATAGCATTTTTCTCTAAGTTGGCCACTCACGAGTTAACTAGTCTATCAGGTGAAGCAGCTAAGGAATTTAAATGTGACTAACTAAAGAATTCGACCAAAAAACAACTGCTTGACCATATTAATTTACAATGGTCAATACGACACAATTAAATTCGATTAGAGATCGGAGATAGGTCGATTCGATAGAGATATGTAACCAAGAGTTGGTGATTCCACATAATTGCAAAATTCATGTCGAATGGCACTAGACCGATTTTTCTGTCATTTCTATACCCTGTGTCTGTACTTGAGATCTTGAGATTTATACGACAACTAAGAGTCGCCTATGAGTCGAAGATGCACATTGTGCATCGAAAATGATTGACCACAGGTCAAATGCACAAAAATTCTTAAAAACTACTCGATATATTATGATGTGCTAGAATCACGCCAGATTGAAATTAACCGAGAAATTGAACCCGAATTTAGAAATTGGAAATTCTGTTATGTCACAAATCATTTTAAGAACATTGACTCATTCTTAGAAGATTTTTCTACAAACCAAGATTTTCAGCAAAAAATAAAAAATTGACAAAATTGGATCGAGAAAATTAGAGGACCATTTCGGAGCGCACCTTTGGCATCCAAGATGGATTTATTGGTAAGGAAAAATATGGATTTGATGTGGGTGCATTGGCTGGAATTTTTGGGACTTCAATTAAATTGAATTGAAGAGAATTGAAGAGGAATTGAAGACTTTGAAGGAACAAATGTGCAAAATTCGTAGGCCATGGGGTACACAACATTTTGGACTACTTCAATGGCTTCTTGAGGAAGATTGAGGAGAGAGAATGGCTGAGGATGAAGTCTGAAGTGGTGGGGGCAAGCAAGAGGAGAAGAGGACAAGTGTTGGAAGCTTAGAAGCCTCCTTGGGGTCCCCTCTCTTCAGCAGCCCTTCTTCCTCCTTGAAATTTGGCTTTCTCCATTGTTGAGGCTTAGGAAGAGCTCAAGAGAACCAAAGGAGAACCAGGAAACTGAGCCAGCCCCTTCCCTCTTGCCATCAACCTCATTTCTCCCCCTATTTTCTTCTTCTTCCAGTTTTTGCTCCAGCTGACCTTTCTCCAAAGATCTGAGTTAAAAGTTGTCTTCCCATGCAAATTAGCTCACCCTCCACCCACCACCGTGACTAGCACAGCGAATCCGTCCAGGAGCACCCCGCCGCTCACTGACAGGACTCGCCGGCCGTCCCGTATGACCATCGGAAGCCATCGCTCGCTGAACCGCCTGGAGCTCCGCCGCTTGCACTTTTTCACGTTTTCTTCCTATTTCGCCCCATTCCAACCATTCCTTTGCCTGTTCCAACCACCAACAAAACCCCCTTGACCCCTGGAAGCTACTGGTTGCCAACCACTTACTCACCGGAGCTCCGATCAGCCCGTTTCCTTGCTATTCAACCTCTGGTTTCCCTTCTCGGTTCAGCAATCAGAAGTTGAAGTTCCAGCAAGGGTCTTGGACTTCGTGGCCCGTTTCCGAGCCCTTCCCGGCCTTGTTGGGGTCGCCGCTTGGAGGACTGTCGCTTGCCTCCACATCGTGGTCATCGTGGACTCATTGCTTGCAAATTCGGTGAGTTTACTTGCTAAATCTTACTTAGGAGGTTATGATGCTTAATGGTTGATTAGATCAGGTTAAGCAAGGCTTAGGTGGTTAGATTAGCTTAGTAGAAGCTAATTAGATTAGTTGGTTTGATTTGTTTAGTGAATAATTAATTAAGGCTAAGTAAATAATTAGATTAGTGTAATCTTGATAAAGACCTTAATTAATTATTTTAAATTAATTATTTATTTTGAATTTATAAATATTATTTTATTAAATTATAATTATATATAATATTATATTTTAATTATTTAATTTAATAATTAATTTAATTATTTATTATTTTTCGGAAATTACATCGAGATAATTAGTGATCGGAATTTCGTGCTGATTGCATTGGTGTATTCATATTATGCAATTGATGGTTGGATTGTGTGAATTAAGTGATGTTTGTGAAAAATATGTAATTTACTTAGAAAATCCTAGGTGTCGAGGTTTTGACACCGAAAATGGATTTTAAGTACTATATCAAATAGTGGGGTTTGAAAAAGGAAATGTATGAGTTTTCTGGTTTGAATTAACCGTGGACCCACACACAACTATTTTTCCATGTGTCTTTAATATGAAGGAAATAGGCCAGGATCGTTATTTTAATTGAGGCGTTTGAGTGCAATGCACAGTATCCTGAGCCAAGATTAAATGGTCGTGTGTTGATTAAGAGAACCCGTCCCCGAATTGAGTCGGATGGACGTTACCCTACATGGGATATCTAGATAATAGGTTCGGATCACAATAGATTTTGAACCTATGCTCCTTCGGGAAAGCCGTCTTTGAGAGACGAAGTCGTGCTCAATGGTGGTGAGACGATGCCTAGCTACACCAGTAGACCACCGAACTTAGGAGTAAGCCGTACCCTTGAGGGGTGAAATTAACAATTGAAACGCATGATTGATTGAGTTAGATGCGTTGAATTATGAGACAAAACTATGTGATATGGTATGGGACGTGTCATAACGGTTTGGTCTTATAATCTGGACCCCTGTGGTTGTTTGAAATTAAAGTGTTAGCGTTCCAGTTGTTTAAGTTCTTATTACTACATGTGATTAAGTGATATGAATTGTACTGATCTGCAAAAGGGAACTGAGGTGAGGTAAGTCCTCTGTGTGGTGTGGCAAGGCCACCCTTGAGTGTATTTTCTTTCTAATAGGGGTTTAGAGGGTGAATTTGCTGATACATTATCTCATCCCGTCGTGGGCTTATCTTTTTAGGTCCATAGTTGGTGGTTGTGGAGGACCGAAGCCCCGAAATCTGTGGAGGTGGAGTATGAAGGATCAGCGTTTGTGTCTGACTAGTATGTCGTAAGACAGCTTCTTTTTTAGAGCCAACATTTTTAGACTTTTGACCAGACTCGATTTGTAACTAAACCCCATTGTTTATACAAGTTGGTTTTTGTGAAATGTTGCCATGCTTTCTTATCCCATGCTAGTTGTTATTAGGGATTTATTGTTTCACTTCCACATGCATACTAAAATGAATGGGTCGGCGACATGTCTTGGGAAGTCGCATATTTGTATCGACCACAGTGGGATGGGCGCGCGCTCGAGGTTCAGGGTGTGACAAAATGGTATTCCAACTAAAAACCCGAGGAGAGAAAGAATACGTAGAAATATGTCAAATCTCATATTAATTACGAAATATTGAGTTTGAGTCATGACTTTTCGATCCACCTATAAGTATACGAGAATATCATGCTAGATATTTTTCTATGATATGGCTTCAAGGTGATCTAAGTGTGACTCTTTTACTTGGGGTTGCCACGTTCAATAGTACTTGAAAAACTATCTCCTTAACATGAATAAAAGACTTATTAGATATTTTTCCACATATTTGAAAATTGAGTTTTTTTCTTTTCTCTTTTTTGTCCTATTCTTTGCTTCTATTTTTCATTTCATCCCTTTGCCATTTGTCAAGGTCTCAGCGATGGCTTGTGAAGGCATGGCAAAGTGCTGCGACACTCTTGTCGCCTAACTCAGCCGACGGCAATCTGAGACCACTACCCAAATCTGCCCAAGGGCATCACGACCATTGCCTATAGCAGCGACCTTTACGGGTTTTTTTCCAAGTCCCTGACAACAGGCACAAGGAAAATGATGAACACTACAATGAAAGATTAGGGAAAAAAAGAAAAAAATCTAAAAATTTTAAAAAAAAAAAAAATCAAAACGACATCATTTTATTTAAAAAAATTGTTTGCATGAGCCACCAATCACATCACGTAAGATGGCAAATGCTAATTAGACCATCATATCAACGATTTTTTAGGATAGAAAGATCAAAAGAGAACAAAGAAAAATGTGAAAGTTCAGGAATAAAATTTGTCAGTTCCAATTAATTAGATCCAGGGTTGAAGAGACTCAATTAAAAAAGTTATGCAAGTTCAATTGATTGGAAAAAAAAATGCTCAAATTCAAGGACCAAAAGTAGTTTTATTATTTTAATAGGCTCGCGTTATTTCCATCACTTTGTTGGCTTTTGACACTCTATTACATTGAATTAATTATATCATCTTTTGGGGGTCTTGCTCTTATTTTAAGATGATTTCTTATCATTTCTAGAGACGAAACTACCCATATTTCTTTCAAATAACATTTATTAAGATTAACTATAGGGTCCAATCTTATTATTTATTTATTTATTTGGTTTTTTTTCCTTTTTTTTTCTCTATTTGGAACTAAGTTGGTGTATCTCTTTTCCAAAAACTAGTTTATTTGGTAGATAGCTAACTAAATATTGTGCACAAACCCAAAAAAAAAAAAAAAAAAAAAAAGCTAAATTTTTGTTTCTGAGAAAAACAATTAATTATTATGTTAATGACTTACATATTTCTTTATTTTTTTTACTACTATTAGTTAAAAAATAACTAAACACAGGACAATCTTTGAGTAAATTGTATCTAATGCATATATCAACCACTTTTTTCAATCTTTGAGTAAATTCTTTGTGCATATTACTGGTTCCCTCTAATTGAATTCAAATTTGGTGCAAATAATTATATACTCAGTAATGTCATAAATTGCCATGTTTAATGCACTTCCCCTCAAACGATGGGGACACATCCTCCTACCACTGCTTGATCTGCCATTATGACCTCCACCTGGGGTGTGCCGACTTGGCGGCAACGGTGAAGCGTGAGGACCACGAGCACCCTCCCATATCATATTATCCCTAATGCAAGAGCGGAGCCCGATCAACAATAGGTAGTGGGGAAGCATCGCCTAGGGTTGCTGGCACTACTATTAGGGGTGAGCATGATCCGGGTTGGGCTGGTCCACCCCTAACCCTATGACCAACTCGCATAGTGCTTGTCTCCAATTTTTGGGACCAAGGACTGACCCTATTGAGCTTGGGACCGAGGACCGGACCGACCCAATGGGTTTAGTCCGGTTCCAAGATCAACCCGGAACCAACCGATAATTTTTTATTTCATTTTTTGTACTCCTTAAAAAAGCTATTGACAACCAGACTAACCCAATGGGTTCAGTCCGGTTTCAAGGACAACCTAAGACCAACCAATAATTTTTTATTTCATTTTTTATACTCCTTGAAAGGGCAACCAGGGATCGTACCGACCTAATGGGTTCGATGATGAGCGAGGTCAGTTAAGAAAGGCTAGCGATGAGGGTCAAGTGGGTGAGCGTCGAATAGAATGAGCATCAAATGTCGAGCGGGGAGCAACAAGCCAAGCGAGCATCGAGCGGCGAGCGACACGAGTGACCCAAAGCAAGCGAGGCGAGTGTCGAGTGGCAAGCGAAAAAATTGTTTCTTTTGATTTTGGAAAATTGAAGACTAAGAGGATAAATAAGACATAAGAGAACGAATACTAAATGATGATGTCATAAGCTGCGTTTTGAACACCATGAGGACTTCTCACAAAAATATTTTCATCATTCGTAAATTATGACTATTGACGTCGTAAAATATATTAAAAACCTAAATTATTAAAGAACTATGTAAAATTACATGAGCTCCTCACTAAAGAGCTATTTAATGTTGTTGATGCCGTTTATTTTGAAATTTTCTCTATATAAAAAAACTATATATATAAAATATATAGTCAAGGTGGGTCCGGGTTGGACCGACCCGACACTCTCAGGATCGAAGACCGACCCGCATAGTGCTAGTCCAGAAATTCCAGGACCAAGGACCGACCCAGTCATCCGGGGAACTGGACTAGGACCGGCAAGGTTGTGCCAGTCCAGGGTCGGTCTAGGGTTGACCTTGGACCGATGCTCACCCCTAACTACTATTGCACGGACTACGATTACTGTCCCCACTTGGGCTGTGTGGAGCCCGAAGCAATGGAAGCATCGGAGTATGATGGAGGAGATGAGACTGAAGATACAGGACTTATGATGATGAAGCTTCAGCACCAGATGAAAATGCAGTCCATGCTTGCTAGTATGGTCTCTTCCATCAACCTAGCGTTGTGAGCCTAGGCCTTTCACTCCAAGGTGTGCCCTACGTAATTTAATTCCGCTTCTTGAATTTTCTTAAATTTCAAGTTCGTGGTTTGTTAGGGCTGTGATCATTTCATGTGTAGTTATCATAACACATTTGGTGATTAGATCACAGTGTTCTCAATTACATCCTTCGCAATTTGATAATTCAGACATTTGCTCTATTTCATCGTGATCCCTGGGTTTCCTATTTTAGCTCCCGTTTTCACTTTTACAAAATTATGAAATGATTTTGACATCATGAAAGATCTCTTTAAGATCCTTAACATGTGAGGATCAAGTTATGTGCATGACCAGCTCTAAGACTAAAGAAACAACAGTAGAGAAAGTTGCATAGGATAACAGAAAATTGATAGAACGTACTATCAAGCTCTACTTGAAAATTTCCCAATAGTTTGGTGAAATTCCTGCTGAGCACATGGATCAAATTGCATATTTGATCTCCAAATTTTTCAACAATCACAACAGGATAAGAAAACATTCATTCACAGAGCCATTGTTGAGAATGCACAATAAACTTAACCAAATCACTACAGAAAAAAAGAATGCCCACTGAGAAGGAGATGATCATGTCCAGTTTTGGCTTACGCCAAGAGTAAACCCTAGGAGCCACGAACCCAAAGCCAATCTCAGATTGGAGCAAGCACAACTTCTAACAGAATTAAAGGAAAATACATGAGCAATCACAGATGACTGGCTGAAAGTGCACGGCGATGATCATTAATATGCAGAAATGCAAGTCGATGTATGCACAGCTGGCCAAGCAAAAAGAACCATGTGTATCAACCAAAATATGCCGATTCAAAGGGAGAGCCGTCATTACACCTGAAGGAGAAACTTATCCAGGAAACCTAACAGGATAGCAGCACCGTGCACATGGAGGAGACAGCGACCAGCAATCTTCCACTGAAGATGGTGATAGCAGCACCGTGCACATGGAGGAGACAGCGACCAGCAATCTTCCACTGAAGATGGCGATAGCAGCACCGTGCACATGGAGGAGACAGCGACCAGCAATCTTCCACTGAAGATGGTGATACAATATCAGAGATCGCTAGGAAGAAGACAATGCAAATCAAATTGCCATGCTCACCAAAGCTTCCGAAATATCTCCACGTTTTACCGAGAAAGGAACTCCTCCATCAGTACAGTGTATGGAAGGTGAGACAGAATTTTACCGAGTTAATTGCATATTGGAATAGCTTCTTGAGGCCATAAGGACTTTTCAGAATTTTTAAGACTAATACCTCGTCCTATGACATGAAAGTAACAGGACCATGTATTAAAACACCACAAACAGCCAAGAATACTGCCGAAAGCTTAGAAGAGTTAATATAGTGCAGACTATGGACAGGAAACTCACATACTAAATGTGTATAAGAAAAGTAGCATTTACCCACTTAACTCCTCTTCAAAAAGTTAAAGACTTTTGAAAAATCGTAGCCAAAAGAGGCATTCATTTCTAAGGCAACTTCTCTTTTGCAAAGAGAGAACGCATTACTTCCACAAGTGAATCTCTTGCCCTATCCTCAAAAGAGCCATCTAGACACCAGAAAGCTGTCCGCACTCCACAGTCGCAAATGCCAACGAAGAAGTCAACCAAGATCAATCTCAGATGCATTTGCAATTGCTAAAGTTTGTAAGTGAAAAAAAAAAAAGAAAAATCCACTACCCATAAGGCCAAATTTGATTGTTTAAGTCAAGCATGCAATCTCGTCAGACCAAAATATCAAAACGAGCATTCACGGACATTAAACAGTTGAATCTTTTAGCCAAAGTTTGCACATCAAAAGACTGATCAAGCAGATTTGTCCACCCAGAGAACAATAAAGAAGAGATGCAACAGAAGGGACTTTGGCTCCAGCAAGTAACAGCAGTACCTCCAATTGCGCTGCTACAAGCACAAAATATCTTTCAATCAGCACAGCATCAACTGCTTTAATATATTTGAAAAAAAAAAAACTGTGTGCATACCTATCAGGAATATTCTTTCTCCCCCAAACGGAAGTTTCCTATTCCACGATGTTCATAGGGACCAGAATGGTCCTGATTTAGCAGTCATTTCCTGATCCTCCTTGAGTACCACTATCCCCATCAGGGCCACGTTTACAACTGCAATCAACATCTTGGTCTCCACCTGAACATTGAGGCTGAGCTTTTTCCTCAATGATATTTCTCCCATCCAAGTCCATAGCCTGAATAGCCCCATCCATTGCTTGCTTCTCATAAAAAGTCACAAAACCAAATCCATGAGAGCGTTCAGAGAACTTGTCAACCACCCCCTGCATTAAAAATATTCTTCTCAGAGTTAGTTTGTATCATATGACAGGGAAAATTACAGATATAAAAACTTGTACTTCCAACTAGCAGATGGAGTCTTCGACACAGACAATCTGTGATAAAAGGTACATTATATGCGGCAATGATATCCACAAATTTCAGCCAAACCCGATTCAACTGCAACAAGCAGATGGCAAATAAAACCGCTTACCTCAAGGGTTAGACTTAAAGCCACAATTTGTCATGTGTTTTGCTAGTGTTTCTCCCAACTCTTTTTGCCAATCAGGCATAGCCTTGGCTTCAGATACGGGCCATACAATAGACGTCCCAGTTGTAAGATTTACGCTGGCAGCAGATACTTGAGGCTGTCCAATGCTAGAGCAGAAAAAAAGAGAAAATACGCTGGGTTCAAATCACATTCAGAAAATGACAGTTCTCACACTTGGTTTAATTCAAGTCGATGACGATTCTTTTCATACGAAAGATGGCTTACAACTTACAAGAAAGACAAAAGCAGTGGCAAACTCACTTGATTTTCCAAAATTATCTTCATACCCGCTGCACATCCCCCACAAGTCATTCTCTGCAGAGACGAAACAGAGCCACTCAAGTGGCCGCACACTGAAAAAAGAAACATGATACGGACCGCGTATAATGCAGGGAAAGTTGGACAAACATTGACAAAACCGAAGCTTTAGCTCGTACATTCACATAGAGAGAGGGGCTTACTCCTACGTCAAGAATTATCACATCAGAGGAGACAATGAGGCTTCCTCGGCTCCATCCGCCACCGATTTCACCTTCCAATCCTCACCGTTGCCGCTACCGCCGCCGCCGCCCCTACGTCCGCCGAAGGCGCCGAGAGAAGCGAAACGCCCCGCAAGCGGAACCTCTCGGGAGCCGGGGGAGACAGAGACGGCTCAGCGAGGCTCAGGGAGCGCATGCGGTCAGCATATATGCAGCGGAGCCTGCGGGCGATGAGCCGAGAGAGGAGGCATAGGCGATGCAGCGGTGGAGGCGGAAGACGAAGGGGTTGAGAGAGGAGGGAGATCAGGATAAAGAGAGAGAGTGTCTTGGATATGGTTGAATCCATCGAAGCTCGTCTTCCCTCTCTCTCTCTCTCTGAACTCTGTAAGCCTCTCGGTTTGAGCAGGGCCACCGGACGGGAGGGAGGAGACGAACATGGTCAGAAACTGATGGCGTCGAAAACATTAATTATAAAAAAATGAAAAAAAAAATACACGATAATTATCTAGGATTGGTAATGAGTAATGTCCAATATATATGGTATTCATCTTATAAAATATGTGAGAAAACATTTCATAATTCAGATTTTTCATATTAATGAGATCCTATCTTGTATATCACCCAGCGTGGTAGCCCAATATAAAAAAGTTTATCACAATCAAGCAATGTTATGAAAAAAAATCCCAACTCCACGTGTTTGCATATTTATCGTTGCGTTGAAAAGTCATGGTTAAAATCTAATATCCTACAATGACAGTGAGACCTAACATTTAGAGGGTAATTGTTGATCACCTATTTTCATCTTTCTTTACTGGTAAAAGAAATTACTATCTCATATTTAAATTTCCTAAAGTCAACATAAAATATCTAATATTTGAATTTCATTGTCGAGGTGATTAATAACTTACTGGTTTGCATCTAAATTTTATGTGTAGTCACCAAAATTTACATCCATGCTACAATACATCAAAACGGTGTTTACTAAGGGTAAATCTGAGGTGGGTAGTTTCGAAATTTGCAGGTTATTTGATAACTCAATTAAGTCTACAAAATTTAAATATTTAGCACTTAGTAAAATTAAACACATTCCGTTATCATAATAAAAATAAGCTTCAAAGGTTTAATTAAGTAAAAAAAAATCACTAATTCACTAGGCAAGGGAAGGCCACTTTTTTCATTTAATAGAAAAAGATATTTATTGGCAATAGAATCTTGCTAAATATTTTGCAAAATAAAAAAACTTATTAAAGGTGGTGATGCTTAGTTAACAAACTGGTATTATTAAGTATTCAATATTAAGTTATTATGGAGCATATTTTATTTTCATTTCAACATTGATAAATACAAGTATTGAAAAATTAGGGCCTTCTTGGCCTAATCTCAAATCACTCAAAAAAAAATTTCAATCCTCAGGTCCTGACGACCTTGAATTCAGCAGAGCTTCATTTTTGGGTGAAATATGCTGTCTCCAAGAAAGAACAATTCGATAAATTTTCAGTATTTCTTCGTCTATCAAAGGGTATTGAAATAAATGGATATCCCCCCATCCACAAAAAGGAAAGTAGTCTTTATTGGACAAAACATCTTCAAGAGATTTTGATTATGCTCAAACTATCCTTAATATATTACGTACTATGTTGTTTGTAGATGTTTGGACCAAAGGACCATGCAACATCCATGGTATGACCAATTGGAAAAAAGTTTGTGATTCTCCTGTTAGTACAAACAACACTAGTCAACCAAAAAGATCAGGTACTTATGATATTTATATTAGAGCAGTAAAGATCAGGTTGACGGTGATATAACTACCACCTACATCAGTTGATGTTCGTTGGATGAGCTAAAGAGCCATTGTAAGATCTGGATTCTTAAAGTAGCAAAATCAAAATAAAGCATGTAATAGAGTAGCTAGAGTGTCTAATAGGTTAGTTAGAAACTGCAATAAGAAGACAACAACAATTGTCAATTTTGGCCAGTCTGTAGGAGTCCTAGAAAAAAAATTATATGGGTAGTATCTTTCTGGACAGTAGTGCATTCGAAACTCTTCAATGATCACCTATCTCTCTAAATTAACCTCAACGAATAGTTTGAGAAAGATTGTAACAGAGAAGGCTTTGAGGAACTAAGAGAGTGCAGCACATAAAAGATTAAGTAGCTTACATACTATTATTCTCATATTAAAAATCTCTGTTTTACTGTCTTGCTTATCGTGCTATTTAGTAATCATGCTACCAATTAAATGTACAAGTGTAATAGTAGTAACTGAGTCCAAATAGTGCGATCTATCATATAAAAGATCAATGCTAGCCGGTTATAACTTTCCAAGCATATTGTTAGTGGAATCCAACCTAATTTGAGGCTATTAGTCTAAAGAGTGGACAAAGGTTTGAGAATAAAGCTAAACCACTATAACTCTCTGTGTCCCACTATTTTTCATCTTCTCATTCATATTGGTATACAATTAGTGTGAGTTTGGTTAAATATTAGGTCATGGTGATCTTTACTTAGCTATTAGCTAATTTCCGCAAAAGATCATCAAATTTTGAAAACAACATATCACTCCCTCTAGGTTGTATTGTTAACCTCAAGAATTGGTATTAGAGCTTTGTTGCTCTTTAGCTGAAGTGTATTTCTTCGGGAAAAGTGCCAAAAAAAAGTCTTAAACCTTTTGGTTTTGTGCCAATTTAGTCTTAAACCTTTTTTTGGTTCCGATTTAGTCCTAAACATTTTTTACATTATGCCAATTAAGTTCTTTCTAGTCAATTTTGGCCGAATTTTGCTGACTGGACGCCGGCTAGCTGACATGGCTCGATTGATGCCGACATGTATAAATTTTAATAAAAATTTAATATTTTTGAATTTTATTATTATTTATTTATTTTTATTTCTTTTCTTTTCTCTTCTCATCTTCCTCCTCTAGCTGGTCGCCAGAGCTTGGCGACCAGCCAAAGGCGACGACCGACGAGGTTGAGGTCAACCTTGCTGGCCACCTCGCTAGTGGCCGCAAGGGCAGCTGGTGAGGGCGAGCCTCGCTAGCTCAATGCGAGCCCAGCTCGAGGCCACCTCCTCATGCCGAGCTGGTGGGGCTCACCCTCGTTGCTTAGGCCATGAGGCCGCCCGGCATGAGGCTACCCTTGCGGGCACTGTCGAGGTGGCCTATGAGGTCGACCGGCTGGTCGTCAACTCGGCGATCGGTTGGAGGAAGAAGATGAGAAGAGAAAAGAAAAAGAAAAAGAAAAGAATAAAAATAAAAACATAAAAAATAAAAAAATAAAAAATATTAAAATATTATTAAAAGTTGTACATGTCGCCGCCTGATTAGGCCACGTTAGCCAGCCGGCGTCCAATCAATAAAATCCGGCCAAAATTGGCTGGAAAAGACTAAATTGGCACAACGTAAAAATGTTTAAAACTAAATCGGCACCAAAAAAAGGTTTAGGACTAAATTGGCACTAAGCCAAAAGGTTTATGACTTTTTTGGCACTTTTCCCATATTTCTTCTTATTACAAAATCCTTTATCATGGCTAATCTTGGCGGCTTCTTTACCAACGATGCTCAAGCTCCCAACAAGCCACCCTACTTTGATGGAAGCAACTGTGGCTATTGGAAGCAAAGAATAAAATTATATATTGAAGCCGTGGACAAACTCAAAGCTTAGAGGATTTGAACAGAAAAGAATGCTCAAACTTAGGGATTAAGAGTATAGTTTTATCATTTGATGAAGTAATGGGGAATATGAGACAAGTGAACTTACCCTTCAAATAAGGACATATTGTGAAACAAGTTTGAATCACAGGGCCAGATCGAGATCACACTACTTTGCCAATAACATGCACAAGCATGAACTCGAAAGAAGAGAGAGAGATGGGGAGATCCGCATGATTTCCAAGACCACTTCATTTATGTAGGAAGCTATATTCAATCAGCTGCATCATTCTTTCGCATATAGCCATGTTCAATGTACTTCCCCTTAAAGCGCAAAAGAAGAATAATGATTACATTGCTTTAAAAAGTTGTTATATAGAGTTGATACAATATATTATGCCAATCTCATATTAAGAGATAATGGGATTCACGTTGAATCCAAGTGAAAAAAAAAAAAAATTATCACAGTTCCGTATATTATGTTTGACTTTATTCATCAAATCATCCAAAGGATATTCGATATTTTAAACATTGATTCTTGAACCTTCGCTGTTTCCTACATACATGAGCAGTTCCTAGTTAAAACAACAGCCAACCTTCCTCCCTCTCTTCGCTCTTTCACACACATAAGCACGCGCGCAGCCTAATACACAGATGAAGTCACACAAGCATTTCAGCCATCCACACAGCGTGGTCTTTTGTCAAACCTTCAACAGGAGCTTCACCATCCAATTCAATGCTCTGGATGCAAACCCCCGGCCTCCTCCCAGTGTACTTTGTATATTGATGATTAAGATCATTGTATTGTTTGATTGTGGTCCTTTCGGTTTCCTGTTTCAGCTTCCTTTCTTTTCTTTTGGATTCTGAAATGATTTTGGAATTATGAAAAATCTATTTAAGAAAGGGATCAACTTAAGTATGTGACTAGCTCTGACATTAAAGAAATAAGTATATAAAGAAAGTCGCAAAGATTAACAGAAAATTGAGACAATGTTGACAAGCATAGATAACTCTTTCCTGCTGAGCACGTATTGCCAATTTGATCTCCAAATTTGTTGACAAGCATAACGGGAAAAGAAAATATTCACTTACAAAGCCATAGTTAAGAATGCCCAATAATCTTAACCAAGTAATTAGAGAGAGAGCGGAAAAGGAAATGATCATATCCGCTTTTTTTGCTTGTGGCGAGAATATACCACATCTAGAAGTCACAAAGCCAATATCAATTTCAAATGGAGCTAGCACGACTTCTGAAAGAATTCAGGGAAGATACATTATCAATCGCAAATGACTGGCTGCTAGAGCATGGCGAAGATCATTAATGCAGAAGTGAAAAGAACCGTGTGTTTTAGCAACATAGCCAATTCATAGGAAGAGCCGCATTACACCTGAAAGGGAAATTTATCCAGGAAACCTAAGACAATAGCAGCATCATGTACACGGGTGAGACAGAGACCAGCAATCCTCCACTGAAGATGGCGATAAGAGGCAGCAGATAGCTAGGAAGAAGATCGTGAAAATCAAATTGCCATGCTCACTAAAGCTTCCAAAAGATCTCCACATTTTACTGAGAAAGGAACTCCTCCATCAGTACAATGTGTGGAAGGTGAGACGTAATTTACCGAGTTAATTGCACAGAACAGCTTCTTGAGACCAAAAGGACTTTTCAGAGTTTTTAAGACTAAACCCCCGTATCATGATATAAGAGTAATGGAACTGCGCATCAAAACACTACAAACAGCATAGAATCCTGCCAAAAGCTTAGCAGAGTTAATATAGTGCAAAATATAGACAGAAAGCTCACATACTAAATGTGTAGAAGAAAACATAGAGTTTACCTGCTTAACTCCTTTTCAAAAAGTTAA
This sequence comes from Eucalyptus sideroxylon, assembly GCA_014182405.2. Lineage (NCBI taxonomy): Eukaryota > Viridiplantae > Streptophyta > Magnoliopsida > Myrtales > Myrtaceae > Eucalyptus > Eucalyptus sideroxylon. Next base: position 14,955,591 of record CM024554.2, on the reverse strand, counting down.
ACATTCGAAAAATCGTAGCCAGAACAGGCATTCATTTCTAAGGCAACTTCTCTTTTGTGAAGGGAAAACGCATTACTTCCTTAGGTGAATCTCGTCCTATCCTCAAAAGAGCCATCTAGACACCAAAAAGCTGTCCACACTCCATAGTCACAAATGCCTATGAAGAAGTCAACCAAGATCAATCTCAGTGCCCAACAGCTTTCCTTGTTATGTAACCTTTGGCCTTTTTTTTTTCTTGATGACAAGGAAGTGCATCTCAAGCGAGTAAAACCCAACTCTTGATATGTACCTGTGACAAACCAAAGAGATATAGAAGTTCATACTTTAAACTCGTAGATGGAGTAATCGACACAGAAAATCTGTGATAAAGGGCACGTTTTTATGCAGCACTGATATTCCCAAATGACCCAAACCTCATTCTACCGCAACAAGCAGACGAAACAGAGACTCTCAAGTGGCCGCACACCCCCAAAAAAAAAAAAAAAAAAAAAAAAAAATTCGAAGCTTTAGCTGGTACATTTATATAAAGTGCGAGAGATATATATAGAGAGAGAGAGGGGCTTACTCCGACGTCGAGAATTATGACATCGGAGGTGACACCCCTGAGGCCTCCTCGGCTCCATCCACGACCGATTTCGCCTTCCCATTCTCACCGTCGACTCCGCCGCCGCCGCCGCCGCCGCCGCCGCCGCCAAATGCGCCGAGGGGAGCAGCAGAGCTCGGAACGCACTGCAAGCGGAACCTCGCGGGAGCCGGGGGAGACAGAGACGGCGCCGGAGCGAGGCTTGGGGTGCGGATCCGGTCGGCGTAGATGCAGCGGAGCCTGTGGGCGATGAGCCGAGAGGGGAGGCATCGGCGCTGCAGTGACCGGGCGACGTAGCGATGGAGGCGGAAGACGAGGGGATCGAGGGAGGACCCGTTTAAAAACATTTCTTTCAATAAAAAAATCGCATTTATTCCATGCTTATGATTAAATAGCTAGAAGTGATTTTTTTTCCTTCAAATAAGTGATTAAGATAATCTCAATTAAGGGGCTGAGTTTGCCGGCCAATCAAATTTTTATTAGCCGACTTCTTCCGACAGACTGAAATTCTCGTCCAAAATTTGCAATTGATTAAAAGAATGCATGAATTAGATTTCTACCGTTTGCTTCCTCCTTTGCTTTTTCTACCGTTTGCTTTCCCTTTGCCTACTGCTCAAGCAAAATTGTTTGTTGTCCATTCCTTGCCACCGTAATTTGTTTTTAGTTGATTTTAAAACCGCTGAAGGAGTGTTATGCAATCTTTTGAGGCCATTTTGCCTCAGTCTTTGAAGGTTGAGCTGAAAACTTTCGGACCCACCATGGCAACGCCACCGTGCCGTTCCTCCTCTTTTCACCACACCACTTCGACCCCCCTTCCTCTTCTTGTAGGGTTTCTTTGCAACTTCTATGGTGAATTTGAGGCCTTGGAATTTGACATTTGTTGATTTACTTTCGATTGATGCTAGATTTATTCCATTTCTTTTAGTTGCCTATTGTAAGTGGATTTTGATTGAACATCTTGGTTCGTGGCTTTTAGAGTGTAGGCTGGAAATAGATTGTCAGAGTGCTTCAATAATAAATTATCCTTTAAATTTTATAGCTTGTCTTTTCTGGTTCAAATGGAATAGTATGTCAGTTTCACTTTTCTTAGATTCGCTTCTCCCGAACGGTGTCCACAATTTTGACGTTTGGTGGGAGTGCAGTTACCATTTTCACGATTGCCATGCCAGGCATTACAAACAGGAGCAAACTAAAAACATGGAGGGTATATTCTGGTTCTACACGAATCACTTCAACCAAGAGGTTGTATCATATAATGTTGTTTGCATATATGTTGATGCGTATTCGACTATTGGATCATAATCATGACAAACAAGCAGGTTCACCGGTCCACCAAATTTTTCCAATGCATCAGGCATATAGCTCTTGCGCATGCATTGTGAAAGTTATAAATGTGTTTTGACTAGTTTGAATAGAATCAAACCACAGAAGCATGATCTGCTCAGCTAAGCTAATCAATCAGCTTTGAAATTTTCCATGTGCTTCCAATCCCTGGAGCAAGTCTCTCATTTCTGATTCACAGCCTTTCAGATGTTCTAGGTTTGCAATCTAGTTGAGCTTCTTTGCTATGTTGGTTTTAGCTCATTGAATATTGCCGCATTTTCTAGATATAACTTTTATAGTTCTCTTCTATATGCAGTTTTTTATTGCTTGATGCGGAAATACTGAGTGTACTGACAATGCTCTTTCCTCTTAATATTGTAGCAAGGAAATTGCAATTTTTTCAAATTCTTTCCAGCATCATCCCATTTCGAGAAATCACAGAAACCCCTCAGATGGTTCCAGTGGATTGATTGCCCATTGGTGATAATCACTTCCAGCAAATCATTTTAGGCCTCTTGAGAAAAACGATCGAAGTTGACCTTCAACGAAGAGAAAAGAGAGGATTCTATGGGATGTTTGTTAATTTCATGGATAATAATGTAGCAAGATGTGACAGGACTTTGATTGGTTGTTGTAGGTTGCACGTGATCGGTGGGAGATCTAACTATATTGTAAACTCATCTGTTATCTTCTCCTTCTTATGGTGTTGTGCGTGCTTTGAGCACATATTAAAGTTGTAACTGTTGTTGTCTCTTTTTGTAATGAGAATATTAAAATTCAATGAATTCAAATGTTTAATGATAAGTTGACGATGAACGTCTGCATCTGCTATGAACATACACAGAGTTCTTAACTATCAAAGCTAAAACTAGTTACCATTTTGGCCAAAGCACTGTGAAACAACATTCTCGTATTATTCTCTAAGGGAAATAAGTACAACAGAAAGCTACATTTGCACATCATTAAAACATCCTGGTACTGAAATTGACGAACATTAATCCGTATCTGTATTTGACATCATCAGTTCACATCACTCTTCCAAGAAGCAACAGCAAAATAGAGAGCGACATTTGCACATCAATGAAAAATGTGTTGCTGGTTTTCTAGATAGCGTTAGTTCTCTTGCTCTCGCATTTGTGAAAAAAATTGCTCGTTTCCCACAACTTTCATGGTGAGATGCTTACATCCTCCTTTTTACTTATAGAAGGATAAAAAAGAAATCAACTAGTTAAAATAAAGTGAAGTGCAAATAAGAACAGTTTTAAGACAAAGTCAAGGGCACATGGACAAAGTAGAGATCTTCACGGGCATTTCTAGTGACATACCTGCTCCATGACGTATCCAGGGCTCGAATTGTTGGACAGTGTCAAGATTCTAGCAAATCTGTATAAGCAGTTTGCAGTAGCAATATCACATTGTCTCCAAAATCCGATGCCTTCTCTAATATAGGCAATTACCGATGTGTTTCCACCACTTGCATACAACACAACGGGATCATTAGAACTAGTCACCATCATGCCCATTTCAATATGCGCTACACAATGATTAACAGCAAAGAATCGGTTTCTTCAGAAACTTGTAGAGGGGCTCCCATGCCTAGATACTTTGTTTTACAATGGCAGTATTATCAGGAGTCCCTTGAGCAGCTTTTTTTAGAGCTTCTTTGATCAAAGGATACATCAGGTGGAAGTCAATTGAACAGCTAAGGGTGTACCACTTTTGTTTATGCAAACCCATAGGCACCATTAATAGCAGCCACACACACAAAGAAGAACCAAAGAAAGAATGAAGTACTGGGTTTCAGTAGTCTAGCTTATTGGTGCGCATGATGCAACAAAATTAACATTTACTAAACTTATAGGTACAAGTAGTGCATACCCACCATGAAGACCAAATTGTTGAAAGACAAAACGTAACATCTAGAGAATGGTTGAATTACAAAGGAAGAAAAACCAAAAAACAAGAACCATGAAGATCACATGACTCCATATGAAGTTCAAATTTGACATCAACTAGACAATGACAATGAGCTCAAGAAGTTTCTTCCTCATTCCTTGGAGTTTAGTCAATGCATCATAGATGTCCATTCGCTCCTTCGAAGACTCAAAGGAGCAAGCGATTCCTACTTCGATGATCAAAACCAAACAATCCTTGATACTACACCAGCTCTTGTTCTTGCCCTCTGGAGCAATTGTTCGTCTCTTCTCCAAGTCCTTGATTTCTTGAAGCAAAATGGGATCAATTGCCTTCTCCACTCGGTCTACCAAAGCTGCCTTTGTGAAGCGATGAAGGTCCAACCCATTTTCAAACATGTCATCAATCGGCCTCTTGCCAGTGAACATCTCCAAAACAAGGACTCCAAAGCTATACACATCTCCTTCTGTAGATACTGCACTTCCCGCGCCATACTCTACAACAATCAACAATGTATTGATGCAAGGTGAATGATTAAGTTTGAAATATTTTTTCGGTGACATTTTATGTCTATGCCTTTTTCTTTAAGGATCTGCCTCCGATTATGTGTTCAAAGAAACAAATTGAATGACCCAAGGTGTGCTTCATTACCTGGAGCTATGTAGCCAAAAGATCCTTTTACTCCGATAGAGCTCGATTGATCTCCTAGCAACTTATGTGTTGCTTTTGGAAGGAACCTCGCAAGCCCAAAATCGCCTACATGTCCATTCATTTCATCGTCAAGAAGGACATTACTTGGCTTTAGATCACAATGAACTATTGGCATTTCACAGTGATGATGGAGATAATCTAGTGCACAAGCAACATCGATTGCAATATTCACTCTCTCAAGTAGACTCAACTTGTTTCTCTCCGTATGTTGTGATGCAGTTGGGTGTAGCCACTCATCCAAGCTTCCGTTTGACATGAATTCATAGACCAGTGCCTTGAAATCATTTCCATTAAAATCAAACCCAGAACATGCCGTGAGTACCTTCACAAGATTACGGTGTCGGATTCTTCTCAAGACCTCGCACTCGGCTATGAAGCTCTTGGAAGCTCCATCACATGTAAGGTTGAGAATCTTGATGGCCACAACCGACTGAGTTTGATCAAGCATCCCTCTGTACACGGACCCAAAACTACCCACGCCAAGCAAATTGGTGGAGGAGAATCCACCTGTCGCTTTTAGTAGATTGTGATAAGAAACATGTAAAAACCCATCTTTAGAAGAGCTTGAAGCTAATGTGTTCTTATTGTGTCTAAGCCAGAAGAAGTATAACAAAGACAGTATGCAGGCTACTCCAACAAGAGCAGAGACTGTAGATATAAGAATTTTTGCAATTCTGCTTATTCTCGTCCGTTTTGACTCTTTGTAGTAGCATTTCGGTAGTTGAAAATCTGGGAGACCCCCGCAAAGCTTCTTGTTTCCAACGACCGAAGTTGAAATGGCACTTTTGAAAACTCCTCCTGTAGGCAATTCACCCTCGAAATCGTTGTAAGATAGGCTCAAATTCGTCAAATTTAGCGACTCTAGAAATTGTGGGATTTGGCCGGACAATTGGTTGTTGGAAACATTCAAAACCTGAAGGCCTCTCATGGAACTTATAATCGATGGTAGGGGCCCTTCAAAGAAGTTATCTTGTACATATAAGCGTTCCATGCTCATACAACTGCCTATACTGCTTGGAATCTGTTGAGATAATCTGTTCCCGTCAAGACGTAGTTCGCCGAGATTTTGCAATTTTTCAACTTCTTTTGGAAGGGAGCCGGTAAGACTATTTCGAGACAAGTCGAGGTAAATTGACAAAGATGAGAGGCCCATAATCTCCGGGGGTATGTAACCACTGAGGTTGTTGGTCGAAAGGTTCAAGAGAAGTAGATTTTGGCAATTTTTCAGAGACGATGGTATCGAGCCTTGGAAATTATTGCTTTCTAAGAACAAGTTGATTAACATCCTTAAATTCGCAAATGATTCCAGTATTTGCCCCGAGAGTTCATTGTGGCTAAGATCCAAATACTTCAGTTTGTTCAGATTTCCGATCTCCGAAGGAATGTCTCCCGAGATGTTATTGCCCATTATTTCCAACAACTCCAAATTGATTAGATTTCCGATTCTGGAAGGTAAGGTTCCAGAAATATAGTTGTCTCCTAACCAAAACATGAAAAGGGTGGTTGAGAGGTCACCGATACAGTCGGGCATTTGTCCCCGAAAAGCATTTCTCCCCATGCCCAAAAATCTCAATTTTGTGGAATTGGTTAAAGAGCAGAGGAAGTCCAAATCAGTAGATTGCTCACCTCCTAAGTTGTTGAGGTCAATATTAAACCAATAGAGTCCTCTTATCTTTGAAAAAGAAGGAACTTTCCCACTAAAATTATTCTCGGCGATTTGGAATACCTTAAGGTTAGAGGCGTTGGATATTGACTTGGGAATGGGTCCAGTGAGGTTGTTTTGCAATGTACTGAAAAACTCGATATTCGGAAGAGTGAAGCCTAAGTCGCCAGGTAAACCCCCTTCTAATTGGTTTTCACCTACACCAAGCCATGCCAAAGTAGATATATTGACGATTGAGATAGGAATTGTACCGATAAATTTATTTGCAGTGAGACTGAGCCTACTTAGATTTCTCAGCTGGCCAAGAGTCTCTGGGATTGTACCATCGAAGTTATTCATCCCTATTGCGAACAATTGAAGAGATGATAAATTGCCAATAGATGGTGGGATGTTTCCCATCAAGCTATTGGCTTGAAGTACAAGTACTTGGAGCTTGGACAACGAGCCCAGTTCTTTTAGCAAATTTCCTTTGAGCATGTTGAAGCCTAAGTCAAGAAAGAGCAGATTAGAGCAATAGGAGAGATTCAAAGGGATTTGACCACTGAAAGAGTTGTTATTGAGGAACAATTTCTGCAATCGAAACAAGCAGCCAAAATGCGGGGGAATTTTGGCATGAAAACTGTTGTTCTCCAAATTGATGCCCCTCAGAAAGCTCAGATTACCAATATGGGGCAGCACGACCCCGGATAAGTTCTTGGAGCTGAGGTTTAGTACAGTGACTCTTCGGTGTTTGCGACCGCAAGTGACACCATCCCAATCACAAAAGTGGCTAGAATCATTCCACGAGCTCAAAACCCCATTAGGATCGGCTATTCGAGCCTTGAATTCTAATAAAGCCAATCGATCAATCTTGTCCTGGTCATCTTTTCCTAAAGCTAGGACACTCCCTAATAGAAGAACGATTGTAGTTAGGCATGAGAATGACATGGGCAAAAGCTGATATCTATAGGCAAGGTCCATGAGGATTTTTAGCAAAGCGCTCTTAGCTCGAGTCTTTTTGGTCCTCTCTTGATGTTGTTTCGAAACGATTCGTGAATATATATTAGCGGGCAATATGTTCTACTGTACTAAGACATGATGATATCATCAAATGCAAGAATAGTCATGACAGAAATTTTTATCCTCCTCTCAAAATGAGAAAATTACAAGGCCGTGACATTCAAGTTAACAATTGGTGATAAGGTCGGTCAATGAAAGCTGAAAACACAATGGGGGCCTACTTTTTGGTTTTATTGCGATGTTGTTTCGAAGTAATTCCGAATATATAATTGGGGGCAACATACATTCCCATACTAAGACATGTTGACGTCATCAATATAAGAATAGTATCACAGATCCTTTTGCGGTCCTCTTTAGTTTAAAAAATTACAAGGCCGTGACAAGCTAGGTAACTATTGATGGTCAGTCAATGAAAGCTGAAATGTCGTGGGGCCCTTGTTTTGTTCATTGTCAATTGCGTCTTTCCAATCCCTGAATTATCGGGTCGGTTAGGAGAATGGACGACTTCAGTCTTTTCCGCACATCTAAAATCCCGACTTTCCGATTCTCATAACCAGATACTATTGACCGTACATTGAAGTAGTACTATTTCACAATTTATAATTACCTTTACTTCCATTTGTCAATAATAATGTATATTTTTGCTCTGAATTATACATTTATGATGTCCCATTATATTTGGTTGGAATATAATTTGTTAATATTAAATTTGAATATAGTTTTATACATAAGAGAGAGCAAACTTTCTACTATGGCGACAAAAAATTTATTTCGATATATTACTTTTTAAACCCATGAGGGATTGTAGACAAGAAGGGACACAAATATCTAGAGTTTCAAAACTTGACATAGGGAGATACGTGCCAAAAGTTCATAAATGTATGCATAATTACTAAAATCGAAGTAAAATTGATTAGTTAAGTGCCAACGGCAAGCAAATCTAGCCAAAATATTGACGTGGTATTTTTCGGTGAAACAAGTGTAAAACGATGTTGTTTTGCACGTTGACGTGGTTAGATAAATTGAAAAACGCAGTCATTTTGCATATTGATGTGACTAGATAAGTAAAAAACGATGTCTTTTTATCTCGAATTTGAACTTTAATGTAAATATTAATTTAATTTAAAACTAAATATTAAGAGAAGGGGAGATTGGAGAATGGCAAGGGTTGTGCAAGTCCTCATCGTCACCTCCTATCGTCGTTGGGAAGGGTCGACAATGGTGGGGTGAAGGTAGGCTAGGGTCATTGGATTTGGTGCGAGGGTCAAGGCCCTCCCCTAGATTTGATGAGGGTCAACAGTCCTCGCCTAACCAGGCCAAGGGTCGTTGCTCGTTGGCTCAAACCCCCAGCCGATGTAGGTCTATTTCACAAACATATAAAATCTTGACTTTTGCGTTCTCAAAGGCAGAACACTATGAACCGTGTAGGTCTATTTCACAATTTAGAATCACCTCTACTTCCATTTATCAATTATAATAATATATATACATATCATCTCTATAAATTATACATTTGTAATGTCCTCTTTTATAAGGTCGAAATATCGTCTATTATTATTAACATTGAAAATAATGCTCATAAATAAAAGAGAGCAAAATCTCTACTTTGGCGAAGAAGAATTTATTTCAAACTACTGCCTTTTAGATCCATGTTGTACTGGCATTAAACTTGTTATATTGATATGCAAATTGAATTTTGCATCTTGAACACTAATAGATGAATTACTAATTAATAATGACAGAGTCCACGCTATTCTATTATGATTTTTAACATTTCAATATAGTCACATAGTTATTGAAAACATTATTGGAATTTTAAAATACTAAGTATGTATTTACTGCTAAAGGTATATAGCTAGTCAAAAAGTAAACATATAGTAGTTGGCAGATGATATGAAATTGAAAAAGTGCGATAGTTAAAGTCCAGTGAAGTCAGCGATCCTTTATCTCCTTCTTCTTCTATTGACAGATCACATGGGAGACGCCAAAGGAATGTGTTTCATCCGTCCAACTTTTCATTTGTTCTTTGACATGGGAAAACAGTAAAAGTTAGGGGAACGTGTTTAATCTGTCCAACCTTTTGTTTGCTCTTATTTCCCTAAAATCAAGGAATTATAAACAAGAAACCCAACCATGAAAAAGTCAAAATACCAGATTTTAGCTAATTATTAGACACACACAACGTGTCCTTACTTGATTTGACTGGTTATGTGTCCGTGCTTGATGGGTGAAGATGATCCTTTGGTATTAAAAATTCGGAAGAGGGTTTTCAATGTTATACTTTCCAAAAGAAAAAAAGTAGAGAAAAAGACCATAAAATGAAGATGGGAATTGAAAGCTGTTCGCACGTAAGAGAGTAACTTAGGCACATTACCTCAGAGTGCACGGCAAGCCTACTTTGCCACCCACACCAAATTTCCTCCATGTATGGGCCCATTTGATCGTAGTTGGATTTACCTCCTTTAATTAACTCCAAATTATCCTTTAATTAGTCACAATATCCATGCCAAAAAAAAAATGAAAAAAATTGTTTTAGGATCGTCAAATCTTTATGATGCGATGTAACTAAAAGGATTTGTTTTTTCTTTTATAGCAATCACCTTAGACCAATTAGAACTTGACAAATAAAGAAACGAACATTGACCATCATGGGAATAGGATTGTAATCAGGAAATAATGAAGATTCATGTTGCACCACATGATCTTTATCAAAGGGGAATCAAACAAGAATTGCATGAGAAGGCAATGTGATTGGATCATGTGAGACAAAGAGAGACAATCGGGATTACTTTATGTCCTTTTTACTATGCGTTCTTTAAGCGAAGTCTTTCATCAACAAAATTGAAATTTAAAATGGATTAGATTCCAGCAAGTCGTTGTATAAAGTCGTAGACATTACCCATACCGTAGAATTTGTAAAAAGAGATATACTAATTAAGTGTAATATGCTAAAATTTTATTGGCGTGTTTGTGACAATTAAATGGTGTGCCAAAGAAATTGAGGGTAGAAAGAATACATAGGTGATGAAAATAGAATAGTGAAAAATGCAAAAGTTAATGAGTAAGGTATGTCAGTTTCAATCAGTTACATTTGGAGCTAAAGAAATTTAATTAGAAAAAGGTATACAAATTCACTGGTTTGATGAGACAAAAATCAAAATTTAGAGGATTTGATCAGAAAAAAAAAAAAAAAGAGCTCAAACTTAGGGATCAAAAGTATAGTTTTATCATTTTCATTAATCATATGCGGAATATGAGACAAGTGGACTTACCCTTCAAATAAAGAGACATTGTGAAACATTTTTGAATATACAGAGACAGACCGAGATCACACTAATTTGCCAATAACATGCACAAGCATGAACTTGAAGAACAAACAAACAGAGAGATTAGCATGATTTTCCAAGACACTTAATGCATGTAGAAAGCTGTATTCAGTGAATTGCATCAGTCACTCTTCTTTTGCATGTTATACTAGGTGATGTTATAGGTTACCATGTTCAATGTACTTCCCCCTAAAGTGCAAAAAAAGAAAAATGATTAACATTGCTTGAAAAAGTTGTTATATAGAGTTAATATGATATGTTATGCCAATCACATATTAAGAGATAATGTGATTCATATTGAATCCAACTGAATCATTGAGTCATTCAAAGGATATTCAATATTCTTTTTTGGATTCCAAAATGATTTTGGAATTATGAAAAATATATTTAAGAAGATCCTTGACATTAGAGATCAAGTCATGTATGTGACTAGCTGTGAGATTAAAGAAAATAACTATATAAATAAAGCTACATAGATTGACGGAAAATTGATAGAATGTACTGTCAAGCTTTACTTGAAAATTATCCACACTTTGGTAAAATTCCTCTGATAGATTATGCCAATCAACTATCAAGAGATAATGTGATTCATATTGGATCCAACTGAAAAACATAAGTTTTACATAATTTGGGTATATTATAGTTGACTCTGTCCCGCACATCATTAAGGGGACATTTTATATTTCTTTCACTGATTTTCAAACCTCCAATATTTCCTACATATATGAGCAATTCCTTGTGGAGTTTATAAGCCAACCTCCCTCCTCCACTTCCATCACAGACAAGCACACAACTTAAAACATGGATGGAACCACACAAGCATTTCAGCCATCCACACAAGTTGAGAAAATAACGAGGCCCTGCAAGCAAGGCAATTATTAATGATCAAGTTAGTCAATGAAAGGTGAAACACCATGGGGCCTAGTTTTCTTCATAATTCATCTTTCAATCCCTGAATTTCCTCCATGTATAGACCTATTCGATCGTAATTGGATTTACTTCCTTTAATTAACTCCAAATAATCCTTTAGTTACTTATAATGTCCACGCAAAAAAATGAAAAAATAGCTTTAGGGTCATCAAATTTTTTTGGTGTGATATAACTAAAAAGGGTTTATTTTTTTAAGCAATCACATAAGACCAATCAAAACTAGACAAACAAAAAATGAACATTAACCATCTTGGGATTAAGATTGGAACTAGAAAATTATTAAGATTCTTGGCGCACGACATGATCCTTATCCAAGGGAAATCAAACAAGAATGGCATGAGAAAGCAATGTGATTGGGTGACATGGGACAAGGAGGGATATGTGGAATTACTTCATGTCCTTTGTACTAAATACGCATTCTTTAAGCAAAGTCTTCATAAACAAATTTAAATTTTATATTGGATTAGATTCCTGCAACTCATTATATAGAGTTGTACACATCACACCTAAACCATAAAATTTGTAGGAAGAGAAATACTAATTAAGTTAAAAGGAACAACTTCTGCACCCGAAAAAAGCGGCTGAATTGCGGGGAAATTTTGGTGGGGAAACTACTTGTTTTGCGGATTGAATTCCCTCATAAAGATCAGGGTACTAAAATGGGGTGGCACGTCCCTGGCCAGGTTTTCAGAGCCGAGGTCTATTGCAGTGACTCTGTGATTTTTACAACCACATGTGACACTGTACCATTCACAGATGTGGCTAAAATCATGCACAAGCTCAAAAACCCACCAGGATCAGCTATTTAGGTCTTAAATTCCAGCAGAGCCAGCTGATCAGTCTCGTCGCCGCCGGCTTCTGCCAAAGCTAAGACACTTTTTAAGAAATGAATGAGGGTAGTTAAGTATGAGATTTACCCGGATGAAACCCAATCTCCGTGGGGAATGTCCATAATGATTTGTAATAGAGTGTCCTTAGCTCGAGTCTCCATGTTTTGAAACAATTTGCGAAATACATCAACCGGCAAAAAAAATTTCAATGCCAGGGCATGTCGATGACAGAGATTTCGTGGGCCTCTCAAGTTGAAAAAAACAATGAGGCTGCGAGTTGCAAGGAAACAATTGACGATCAAGTCAGTCAATGAAAATTAAAACATCATGGGGCCTAGTTTGGCTCATTATCACTTGTGTCCTCATCTTTTAATCCACTTTGCCTGTGCCTTTTTAGTAGTGGATTTTGTCTGTTTAGGGATAAAATCAATCAATGCCATTCAATCCCCTTTTTCCATTTGATCTCCCTTGTTAACACCTTAATCTTCGCTAGCAGACTCATCATTCAGTTTATAGAAAGTATGGACTGAACTCATCGATAATGACATAATTTTATCCCTAAAAAAAAGATCCAAACTGTGCATTGTTGCATATTCGTTATTTAATACATTCTTCCGCATTTAGAAATTAGGACATCTTTTATTTAAGAATGGCATGTCCGTATCGAAGTTAAGTAAGAGGGGTACTTGAGAAAAAATAAATGTGAGTAGGAAACAAAATAAAAGAACAAGCGGGAAGCAGATCAAAGGGATTCGGCCAATATCATCCACACTATCAACACCATCCATCTCGCCCTTATCATTTAATTTTCTGAGGACTCTTCAGCATCATCCACTATCAACACCAGCTTCATCTTCCTATCTTCAATTACACTGATCACGATTCATATTGGATTTTCTGGAGCACCAATCTGTTTGTTTTCAAGGATGCATCTCTTGTGGAGATGATTTTCAAAAATATGTGCAAAACGTGTCATGCCAATAGGTTCATTCTTTGCTTCTAATGACTGATTTGGCAACACTGCTTACTTGCACGTATTTATGTTCTCCATCCTTACGTCACGTTTAGTTAAGCTTTTCGTCTTTGTTTCCACCATTGCGTAACACCCCGTTTCGACGTGTACTTACTCTGTTCTTGCAAGAAACTTTTAAAGTTGCAAGTCCAAATGAATGTCGGTTATTCATTGGCGCTAATTTTTGTAAGATTTGGAATCGTATTACAAGATTGGGCAGCATTCAGTTTATTTTTGGGTTTTGTTTAGCTTTTGTCATTAAATAAATGAAAAGGATAAAAAGCGATAGAAAGAAAAAGCTAAAAAAACATTTCATGTTTTCTTATTTGAATTCTTGTAGATTTTAACGTTGATAATTAAGGTTGCCTTTGGTTGGATTTTATAAATGCGCTTTAGGGGCTCTAGAGGCAACTTAAGACAACTAGGGTCAAGATTCCTTATTGATTGTACTTTCCATTTATTGCTCACGGGATTCTTGTCCCAGGGGGTACCAACAAGGTTTTGTGTTAATTTTGTCCAGCTCAAGCTATTTTGCTTTCCTTACTCTATATGCTTTATTATTGATTTGTTATAACAAAGTCCACTCTATTATATTATGATATTTAACATTTTAATATTGTTTGCATTAATTTTTCAAAGTGTTGGAATTATCATAGACTAGGTATGAAAATAATCCCCAAGGTATACAGCTAGTTAGAAGAAGAAAAAAGTCACAGTGGATAGATCATATTTAATTGAAGAAGTTTGAGAGTTCAAGTCAAGTCAAGTCAAGGATCCTTCTTCTCCTTCTTCTTTTGACAGTTCACATGGGATAAGTGAAAGGAACGCATTTCATCTGTCCAAACCTTCCTTCGCTCTTTGGCATGGGAAAATGGAAGAAGTCATAGGAATGTATTTCATCTGTCTAACCTTTTGTTTGCTCTAGACATGGAAAAATGGGGAAACACATTCATCCGTTCAACCTTTCGTTTACTCTATTAACATGGCAAAATGGGAAAAGTCGTAGGAACGTGCTTCATCTGTCTAACCTTTTGTTTGCTCTTTGACATGGGAAAATGGGCAAACACATTCATCCGTTTAACCTTTCGTTTACTCTATTAACATGGGAAGAAGTCGTAAGAACGTGTTTCATCTGTCTAACCTTTTGTTTGCTCTTTGACATGGGAAAATGGGGAAACTCATTCATCCGTTCAACCTTTCGTTTACTCTATTAACATCGGAAAATGGGAAAAGTCGCAGGAACGTGTTTCATCTGTCTAACCTTTTGTTTGCTCTTTGACATGGGAAAATGGGGAAACACATTCATCCGTTTAACCTTTCGTTTACTCTGTTAACATGGGAAAATGGGAAAAGTCGTAAGAACGTGTTTCATCTGTCTAACCTTTTGTTTGCTCTTTGACATGGGAAAATGGGGAAACGCATTCATCCGTTCAACCTTTCGTTTACTCCATTAACATGGGAAAATGGGAAAAGTCGTAAGAACATGTTTCATCTGTCTAACCTTTTGTTTGCTCTTTGACATGGGAAAATGGGGAAACGCATTCATCCGTTCAACCTTTCGTTTACTCAATTAACATGGGAAAATGGGAAAAGTCGCAGGAATGTGTTTCATCTGTCTAACCTTTTGTTGGCTCTTTGACATGGGAAAATGGGGAAACACATTCATCCATTCAACCTTTCGTTTACTCTGTTCACATACGAAAATGGGAAAAGTCGTAGTAACATGTTTCATCTGTCTAACCTTTTATTTGCTCTTTGACATGGGAAAATGGGAAAGGTCATGCGAACGAATCCGTCCAACCTTTCATTTGCTCTTTGACTCGGTAACAAGGAACTAAAAGAAAAACGGAATTGCGGAAAGTCATAATACCGGATTTAGCTAATTATTAGACACAGACTACTTGTCTTTACTTGATCTGACCAGTTACATGCCCGTGCCTAATGGGCGAAGATGATTCTTTGATATTGAAAATCCAGGGGAGGGTGTTCAGTGTTATACTTTCAAAAAGCAAAAATAGAGAAAAAGACCATAAAAAGAAGGTTGGAATTCAAAGCTGTTTACGTGTAAGAAAGTGACTTAGGCGCATCGTCTCAAAGTGCACGGCAAGCCGACTTTACCTCTTCCACTAACCAAATTTCCACCACGTAGAGGCCCATTAGATCGTGATTAGATTATTTTCTTTAATTAACTCCAAATTATTCTTTGATTAATTGTGACATCCATGCGAAAAAAAATGAAAAAATAGTTTCAGGGTCATCAAATATTTTTTATGCGACATAAATAAAAATAATTTATTTTTTTTAGCAATCACCTAAGACCATTAGAACTAGACAAACAAAAAATGAACATTAACCATCACGGGAATAAGACTGTAATTGGGAAATAATTGAGATTGTTGTTGAATGATACGATCCTTTCTTAACCAAGGGAAATCAAACAAGAATGGCATGAGAAAGCAATGTGATTGGGTGACATGGGACAAAGAGGGAATTGTGGAATTACTTTGCATCCTTTGTACTAACTATGCATTCTTTAAGAAAAGTATTCGTCAACAAGTTTAAATTTTATTTGGATGAGATTCCTACAACTCATTCTTTAGAGTTGTATACATCACACCTAAACCGTAGAATTTGTAAGAAGAGAAATAGTAATTAAGTTATAGGGAACAACTTTTGCAACCGAAACAAGCAATCGAATTACATAGGAATATCGGAGCCAAAACCTTTGTTCTGCAGATTGACCTCCCCCAGCTAGGTTCTCGGTGGTGAGGTCCAATATGGTGACTTTGTGGTGTCTACAACCACATATAGCACTAGTACCCTATGTAGATGCGGCTATTATCATGCCACGAGCTTAAAACCCCACCAGAAAAAGCTATTAGAGTCTTGAAATCCAATAGAGCTAGCCGTTCAGTCTCATCCCCTTGGCTTCTACCAAAGCTACGACACTCCCCAACGGAAGAATGATGGTAGTTAAACATGAGAATGACTCGGATAATACTCGATCTCTATCCGGAAGGTCCATGAGGATTTGTAGTAAAGCCCTCTTAGCTCGAGTCTCTTTAGGTGTTTTGAAACAATTTGAAATACATCAATGGGCTCTTCTATACTAAGGCATGTCAATGACAGAGATATCGTGGGCCTCTCAAGTTGAGGGGAAAGATTGAGGCTGCGAGTTGCAAGGAAACTATTAATGATCAAATCAGTTAATGAAATCTGAAAGATCATGAGGCCTAGTTTGGTTCAGTATCACTTGTGCCCTCATCTTATAATCCACTTTGCCTGTGCCTTTTAGTAGTGGATTTTTTTCTACTTTGGATAAAATTAATCTTCACCTTCAGTGCCATTCAATCCAATTTTTCCTCTGATCTTCCTTGTTCACATCTAAATTTTCACTAGCATACTCATCATTCATTTTGTAGAAATTATGGATCGAACTTGTCAATAATGACATAATATTATCCTTAAACAAAAAAATCCATACTATGCATTGTTCCAATTTCGTTCTTTATATTATTCTTCCACATTTAGAAATAAGGGACATATTTTATTTAAGAATGTCATGTCGGCATCGAATTTGAGTAAGAGGGGGACTAGAGGAAAACAAATGTGACTAGGAAACGAAACAAAAGAACAAGAGGGGAGCAGATCAAAGGAATTCAGCCATTATCATCTACTACCAACACCATCCATCTCACGCTTTATTTTTATTTTCTGAGGCCTCTTCATCATCGTCCGCTATCTACACCAGCTTCATCTTCCTGTCTTCAATTATACGGATCATGATTCATATTGGATTTTCTGGATCACTAATCTGTTTTATTTTCATGGTTTCATCTCTCGTGGGTATGACTTTCGAAAATATGTGCAAAACGTGTCATGCCAATAGGTGCTTTCTTTGCTTCTAATGACTAATTTGGCAACACTGTTTACTTGCGCATATTTGTGTCCTCCATCCTTACATCACGTTTAATTAAGTTTTCGTCTTGATTTTCATCATTGCGTTACGTTCTGTTTCGACGTGTGCTAACTACGTTCCTGCAGGAAACTTAAAGTTAAAAGTCCAAATGAATGTCAGTTAGTCATTGGTGCTAAATTTTGTAAGATTTGGAATCATATTATAAGATTGGCAGCATTTAGTTTATTCTTAGGTTTTGATTGGCTTTTATAATTAAATAAATATGAAGGATAAAAACTGATAAAAAGAAAAAGATTAAACTTTGCAAATGAGCTTTGGGGCTTTAAGGTAGCTTAAGACATCCAGGGTTTAGATTACTTATTGATTATACTTTCCATTTACTGCTAACGGGGTCTTGCAAGGTTTTCATTAATTTTGTCCGATACAGCTCGAGCTATTTTGCTTTCCATATTTATATGCTTTATTATTGATTAATTTGCTTGAGTATTTGTGCATGGACATCTAGAGGCATGTTAAGGAGTAAAATTAGTAAATATTGCAAGAAAAAATCCTCTTTAAAAGAGAAAAGGTAGTAGAAGTGCATTAAGTTAATCTAGCGCAATCAAGTACCCAGACTTGCGAATCTCTTGATCATAGGAGTAAATCAGGCTCTTACATCTGACTTGAGCTTCTAACCAACCCATAATGGGTTAACGTAAGAAAACCAAGTTGAGATTAGTGGGCCCGTTTGGTTCGGCTTTGCGGAAATGCCCTTGGGAGAATGCAAATACCTTTGAGGTAAATGGGTTTTCCAAAATGCTAAATTGTTTAGTAAACTATAACTCAAAAGTGCTTTAGAGAAATGCAAGACTATTTGGTAAACATATATTTGAAAAGCCCTTTAGTGTAACAAAATTAAGTTTTTTAGTTTTAGTATTTTTAAAATTGCAAAAAAGAAACAATGACTATATAACATTTTACATTTTCATGTTGAGAGTAATGTAAAAGATATATATTAGTAAATTTATTTAAAAATTATATTAAAAGAATTTGATTATAGATTAGATGCAAAACTTAACTTTTGGCCTATGGTTCTTTTAAGTTTGTTTTCAACTTTGAATAATTTTTTTAATTATTGTAGTATTAATCGTCTTCATTAATTAATGATCATTCTAGTGTATTGATAAAAAGTTGGGCTATTGATTGTCAAAAGATAAAAATGACAAAAAAAAAAAAGGCGAACCCAACATTTGCAAAGGGTTTTTATTATTTTTTAAAAATATAAAAATAAAATTTGATGAAACTCCATCACCGATCAATGGCGATTGGGGTGTGGGGAAGATGATCAGTTTAAAAAAAAAAGAAGTCAACGGATGAATAGTAGATGTGGACTTGCATTTCAAAGGCCAGCATTTGGCCAAAGACACTTTCAGATGCTGAACCAAACACCTTAATTTTTTCCCAATAGGCTTTTTGGGCTGAAAACCCCTTGGAAATGTTGAACCAAATAGGGCCTAGTGGGGTTTGGGAGGCCTGTACTAAGTGCTAGCACCATCGGGAAAGAGGGACCATTTGTGCCCGCTCAGTAATCCATCAAACCTCCTCGGGACATCTTATAGCCTTCGCGAGGGTTGGGACTTTCCTAATAATGTGATTAGAATATTCTTGATTTCATAGAACTTTGAGTCTTGAGCCATGAGTGTAATAGAAAGTTTGCATGCATGGTACTTCAACTATTAGAAAATATGAAAATTACTATATCTTTTGCAAAGAGAAAAGGCACTACTTCCACAGGTGAATCTCTCACCCTATCCTCAAAAGAACCTTCTAGACACCAAAAAGCTGTCTGCACTATGCAGTCACAAATGTCAATGAAGAAGTTGACCAACCAAGAATGATCTCAGATGCATTTGCAATCGCTAAAGCATATAACCGAAAGAGAATCCAGTATCCATCAAAGAATTGAGAGTAAGGCCAAATTTGACTTTAGAAGTCAAGCAAGCAATGTCATCAGACCAAAACATCAAAACGAGCATTCACGGACATCAAACAGTTGAACCTATTAGCCATAGTTCGCACATTGAAAACTGACCAAGTAGATTTGTCCACCCAGACAACCGCGAAGAAGAGATGCGACAGAAGAAACCTAGACACCTCCAGCACCTCCAATTGCCCTGCTACAAGCACAAATTATTTTTCAATCAGCAAATAATCAATTGCTCTACTATAACTGAAAACAATTGTGTGCATACCTCTCAGGAGTATTCTTTCTACCCGAACAGAAGTTTCCTGTACCGCGACGTTCATAGGGACAAGAACGGAACCGATTAAAGCGTCATTTCCTGATCCTCCTTGAGTACCACTATCCCTATTGCACCTGCCAGATCTTGTAGATTGTTCTAGCTAAAAGTTTCGTGCGTAACGTGGCACATTATGCGTTTGAATAGTTCCTAGACTGAAAAGAGAGCAAAGTCTACAATGGTGGAGGAGAATTTACTTCAAAAATTTTACTTTTACACCCATATTAACACGGAAAGTAGATTTTACGTCTTGAATAGTTCCAGACGAATCATTGATTAATGACAACAGAGTCCACATTATCATATTATGACTATGCGATTGTAAATAAACCTAGGTATTGTATTGTATTGAACTCCGCAGATATATAGGTTGCTAGAAAAGTAAACAAGCTGCAATTGGCAAATATGCTTAATTGAAGAAGTGCGAGGATTCAAGTCTGGTCAGCCCTACTCGTCTTCTTTGGATGGTGGCGTAAAATTGAATTGTCTAGAGGAATAAGCCGATAAGGCAGTTGAAGAGTTTCAAAAGCAACTTAACGCGGCGGCTGAATTTTTTACCAAGGGAAATCGTTGAATTAGGGATCCATAGAATTTTATTTCAAGTAAAGTTGTCTAGTGCCACGTAGGACGACTGAACGTCACGTCAGCAGTTAATCAACCAAAAGATTTACATTAAAATTCCACGCAAATGTTTAAGACTACATTAAGAAAGTTGAAAAATTTAGAACTAAATTGACATATATACAGTAGATTTAAAACTAATTTGCTTTTTATCCCAGCTATAAACAAGACCATCAAAAGCATTCGTTTGGCAAGCCACAAAACGATGAGCTTTAGAGAAAGCCACACAAAAGCCGCAACGGCCACAGCTTCACAATTAGGAGAGAGAAAGAAACTCGCCCGTCCGTAAAGGGAGAAAAATAAAAGATTTGCGCGAGTCTTCATATAAGCTAGTTTGCTAAAGTGTTTTGTGTGTGGGATAAGAAAATTAGATTATAATAGTTGTGGGAGATGATATTTTATTAGAGTGTCATACTTGTACTACAATTAGATATATATGTTTCTCAAGTTGCTTGAGATAATTTTCTTGTATTACCTCTACGACACTTCTACACACAACCAGTGATATTCTACAATTTTTCTGTCTTTTCTTAAGGTTTTTTCCTCTCCAATTGGGGCCAGCGAAGGTCGCTGGCCGGCCCTCACATAGTCTAGGCGGGGCCCCGACAGCCTCGCTGCTTGCTTGCTTGGATCAGGCGGGGGTCAGATCTGGAGAGAATTACTTTTCCTGGACCACCTCTTTGTCCAAGAGGCTATTATGACCTCGCTCGCGCTCCTTTGTGGTGAATCGCTAACGAAGCTAAAATGACTCGACAAAACACGAGCACCAAATGTCACCAACGAAGCATTTTAATCTCAACTCAGCATGACTAGAGGAAGCGACGAAAGCAACCATCAAAAAGGGTCGAAAAATCTCAATGATAATAAGTAGCCTATATACTAATTGTAGTATACTTCCATAGCAATAATGGGACGAAGAAACGGCGCATTGGTTCTTATTATAAATATAGAAAAAGAAGCTAAGTACAACCACAAAAATGAATGTTGGGAGCACCTCAATCACAGCATTAAACCGTGAAAGTGAGTCACCTGATCTCGACGAGACAGAGTCATCGGAACCCACCACTCTTGGCAACGCACATTTACCCTTTAAAGATTGATTTGGGAGGGCTATTATCGATATGTGGGAGGGAAATAATGCAATCATCTCAAAAGGGTGACCTGAAAATACAGGCGCTGATATAATAGCGCGAGTCATATGGACAAATATGAATACACGCAAAGGAACAGCGCCTGTGTTGCCAAGATCACCCATCGGAGATGCCTCCCTTTCTAGGGCCCGTGCGAATCTGGGGCGGTGGGTCTCCTGCCTCGAGCATTTCTTATATAGGAAGAGTCAAAGCTTGGGGTACTCACAACATCATGTCGCTAGAATGTGCTCATCCTAACGACACCCTGAAAGCTTGTCGTATATGGAGGTGTAAGTGACAAAAACGCTCTCGCCCAGAGAGAACGGGACCCACGTGGACAACGCATCCCGATACGATTAACCAGATTTCGCGGTCAGTGAGCTCACTCGAAGGAAATCCTGGCATCTTTCTTGAATTGGTAAGGGAGAAATCGAAGCCGCGTATCATCCCCTTTGAGTCATTTTAAGGTCTGCGTCTCATGAAGCGCGGTTGCTCGAAATTCCCTTCCCGGGTCATTCAAGAATGTGAAACGGAGGCAAGTCTTGCTCTGTTCAAGAACCGCCTCTGCTGGGGATGTGAATGAGGCTTGTAGTGAACAATGGGCAAGAAATGGCGATATTACTTGGATTACGAGAAGTGCGAAACAGCAATCCACAATTTTGTATACCAACCAGAACAAAAAGGTTTTTGGGGGTGCTGGGGAGATTTCTCCAACTTAAAATGACTTGAAACATTTACAGAGCCATAATTAAGTATGCACAATAACCTTAACAAAGTAACTACAGAGAAAATCCGAAAAGGAAATGATCATATCCAGTTTTTGCTTATGCCAAGAGTGTACCTCATCTAGGAGTCACAAACCCAGTATCGATATCAGATGGAGCAAGCGCAACTTCTAAAAGAATAAGGGGAAGATACATGATCATTAATGCAGAAATGCAAGTCCATGCACGCAAAGCCGCCGAAGTGAAAAGAACCATGTGTTTATTACGACATTGCTGATACTTAGGAAAAGACGTCATTACACCTGAAAGGGAAATTTATCAAGGAAACCTAAGACGATAGCAGCACCGTGCACATGGAGGAGACACATACCAGCAATCATGTGGGGAACGTGAGACAGGATTTTACAGAGTTAATTGCATAAAGGAATAGCTTCTTGAGGCCAAAAGGACTTTACAGCATTTTTAAGACTACAGTCATGTCATATGAAAGCAATGTGACCGTGTATCAAAACACCACAAACAGCCAAGAATCCTGCCAGGAGCTTAGCAGTATTAATAGAGTGCTAACTAAATGCAAATAAGAAAACATAGAGCATAGCCGCATAAGTCCTTTTCAAAAAGAAAGACATCTGAAAACTTGTAGCCAAAAAGAGCATTCATTTCTAAGGCAGCTTCTCTTTTGCATAGAAAAAATGCATTACTTCCACAGGTGAATCTCTTGCCCCATCCTCAAAAGAGCCATCTAGACACCAAAAAGCTGTCTGCACTCCACAGTTACAAATGCCAATGAAGAAGTCCACCAAGATTGATCTCAGATGCATTTGCAACTGCTAAAGCATGTAAGTGAAAGAGAATCCATTACCGATCATATCATTGAAAGCTTAAGGCCATATTTGATTGTTTAAGTTAAGCAATCAATGCCGTCAGACCATAACATCAAAACAAGCATTCACGGATATTAAACAGTAGAATCTTTTAGCCAAAGTTCGCACAACAAAAGACTGATCAAGCAGATTTGTCCACCCAGAGAATAATAAAGAATAGATTCAGCAGAAGGGACTTTGACACCTCCAGAAAGTAACAGCAGCACCTCCAATTGCTCTGCTACAAGCACAAAATATTTTTCAATCAGCGCAGAATCGACTGCTTTACTATAACTGGAAAAGATTCAGTAGTATTCTTTCTACCCCGGACGGAAGTTCCCTGTACCACAACGTTCATAGGGACCAGAACGGTCCTGATTATAGGAACATTTGCTGATCCTCCTTGAGTACCACTATCCCTATTGCGCCCTCCAGATCGATCACCATTTCGATCAGGACCATAGTGCCCACCACCACCATCTCCATACCTGTCATCCCTCCCCCCATACCTACCTCCCCAGCCCCCTTCACGAGGACACTCCCTTGCACAATGCCCAGGCTTGTCACACTTAAAGCACTCTCCACCTCCACCTCCATGTTTACCACCAGAGTCTGACTAGGGCCACAATCATGACCGCAATCACGACTGTGATCACCATCTCAGTCTCTACCTGAACCTTGAGGCTGTATTTTTTCCTCAATGACAAGTGCATTCATTTCCTCAATAGCCTCATCCATTGCTTACTTCTCATAACCAAATCCACAAGAGCATCTAGAGAACTTGTCAATCACCCCCGGCATTAAAAATATTCTTATCCGAGGTAGTTTGTATTATATGACAGGGATAATTACAGATATGAGAGCTTGTACTTCCAACTTTTAGATGGAGTCATCAACACAGAAAATCTGTGGTAAAATGTACGTTATATGTGGCAATGATATTCACAAATGTCAGCCAAACCTCATTCAGATGGAACAAGCAGATGGTGAATAAATCTACTTACGTCGAGGGTTAGACATAAAGGCAAAATTTGTCAAGTCTTCTGCAAGTGTTTCTCCCAACACTTTTTGCCATCCTTGGCTTCAGATACTGGCCATACAACTGCTATCCTGGTTGTCAGATTGACGCTGGTGGCAGATACTTGTGGCTGTCCAATGTTTAGAGCAGAAAAAAGAGAAAACCATGCCCAGTTCAAATCACGCCCAGAAAATGACATTTCTCACACTAAGTTAAATTGAAGTCGATGGCGATTCTTTTCATGAAGAAAAATGGATGATTCTTCATGAGTTACGAGAAAGAGAAAAGCAATGGTAAACTCACTTTGACTTAAGCCACAATTTGTCTGAGTGTTTTGCAAGTGTTTATCCCCCACTCCTTTTGCCAATTAGGTATAGCCTTGGCTTCAGAAACAGGCCATACAATTGCTGGCTCAATTGTAAGATTGACGCTTGCGGCGGATACCTGTGGCTGTCCAAAGTTAGAGCAGAAAAATAAAAAACACACAGGGTTCAAATCTTAGCACAAAAATTGATGAAAGCCATTTCTCCTGCAATTCTTTCCACCCACATAAGGGATAATTTGGAACCTTATTTCACTTAACCCACCAGATGAATATCCTCTCACACTAAGTTCAATTCAAGTTGATGATGATTTATCTTCATGTGAAAAATGGACGATCCTAGTTACTTTAGAGAATATAATAGCAAACACTCTTCACGAATTAGAAGAAAGACAAAAGCAAATGGCGAACTCACTTGATTTTCCAGAATTCTCTTCAAGCTCGCTGCACATCCCCCACAAGTCCTTCCCTGCAGAGACGAAACAGAGCCACTCAACTGACCGCACAAAAGAAAAGGAAAAAGAAAAAGAAATGATATGCACCATGGAGTAACATCTTCAGCAATATAATGCAGGGAAAGTTGGACACGCATAGACAAAATCGAAGCTTTAGCTAGGACATTCACATAAACTGCAAGAGAAATATATAAAGAGAGAGAGGCTTACTCCGACGTTGAGAATTATGACATCCAAGCAGACGGCTGAGGCTTCCTAGGCTCCATCCACGGCCGATTTCGCCTTCCCATCCTCACTGTCAACTCCGCCACCGCCGCCGCTGCCATGTCAGCCGCAGCAAAGCTGGGAACGCACTGCAAGCAGAACCTCGCAAAATTGAGGATGGTTTTTGCAATTACGCTATATGACATTAATATGATAGTAACTATACCAAATGAAATTTCAGCAAAGATACATCTCATGTTCAAAAAATTGAAAACCTTAGGTTTCTAGAGTTAATTGATCTCAAGCACGCAAACTAACCACAATGCTAGAGCAGTTATTGCCCTTACACTGATCAAATTACAAAATTCTGGGGACCCACACTAGCTCACATTGGGAAATACAACTTCACACACATTTTCCATCTTCAGATGTGCTCTGTCAACTGTTCTATCAAAAAAGTGTACAATGTCCTAATAGATGACACAAAACCATGTTGTAGATGAGAGCACCGATCCAAAACTTGGTGAGTTCCGTCAATGAACATGGAGTATCAACTCTGATCCATTTAAAAAGCAATAAGTACGCCAAATCTCAATGAGCAACAAAGATTCCAACTCCATGTTGAGCTCGGTTGAAGTAAGAATTTCCAGACTAATCTCAATGAGCAACAAAGATTCATGAAGCCAAGGCTGACCAATGACAATGACACAAAAAAAAGTACAATTATTGCAAGCACCATGTTGAACTAATGTAGCAACTCAAGGGCTGGCAACATTTCTGTACTTGCGACAACTCTAACTATTTGATTACTAACGTGACTGAGATTCTCCATACTAAAGAAAGATTCCTATAGTGGGCAGTTCAATATTTCAAAAGAAAACCTTTTACAGTTGTGCCCAACAGCTTTCCTTGTTACGTAAGCTTTGGCCTTTGTTTTCTTCTGATGACAAGGAAGTGCATCTTATGCAAGTAAAACCCAACTCTTGATATGTACCTGTGACAAGCCAAAGAGATAGAAGTTCATACTTTAAACTAGTAGATGGAGTAATTGACACAGAAAATCTGTGATAAAGGGAACGTTTTATGCAGCAATGATATTCCCAAATGACAGCCAAACCTCATTCTACTGCAACAAGCAGATGATCCCTTGAGGATTAGACTTAAATCCACAATTTGTCAAGTGTTTTGCAACTGTTTGTCCCAACTTTTTTTGCCAGTTATGTACGGCCTCGGCTTCAAATAGAGGCCATATAACTACTGTTCTCAGCTGTAAGATTGATACTGGCGGCACGTATTTGTGGCTGTTCCATGTTAGAGCAGAAAAAAGAAAAAAACACACGAGTTCAAATCTTACCCAAAAAAAAAATGATAAAAGCCATTTCTCCTACCATTCTTTGACCCCACATAAGATCATTTAGAACCTTATTTCTCTTCACATATACGAGAGGACAAAAAGCGTAACCCGGGGGATGACTGTTTTGTCACAATAAGTTTAATTTAAGTTGATGAACAATTTTTTTATTATGAAAAATGGACGATCCCAATTACCTTAGGGATTATAATAGCAAAACGAAAGCAATGGCAAACTCACTTGATTTTCCCAAATTCTCTTCACACTCGTTGCACATCCCCACGAGTCATTCCCCGCAGAGACGAAACAGAGACACTCAAGTGGCCGCACGCCAAAAAAAATAAAAAAATCGAACCTTTAGCTCGTGCATTCACATAAAGTGCGAGAGATATATATTTAGAGAGGGGAGGGGGCTTACTCCAATGTCGAGAATTATGACATCGGAGGTAACACCCCTGAGGCCGCCTCGGCTCCATCCAAGACCGATTTCTCCTTCCTATCCTCACCGTCGACTCTGCTGCCGCTGCCGCATCCGCCAAGAGGAGCAGCGGAGCTCGGAACGCACCACAAGTGGAACCTCGTGGGAACCGGGGGAGACAGACGGGGCCAGAGCGAGGCTCGGGGTGCGGATGTGGTTGGCGGAGATGCAGTGGAGCCTATGGGCGATTAGCCAAGACGGGTGTTTGGCACCAATGATCGCATCACCTTCGGCATAACCCCCAGAGGATTGAGTGAAGCTTGATATGAATTTGTTGCCAGCAAAGTGCTGACCACTATAAGAATTTCTTCCTTATATTAAGCCATCGGGATCTTGAACTTTGCGAATTCGCCGAAGATCAGTTTGATATGAGGGAGGGAGGGAGGTAGAAATAGAAGGACAGGCCTTCCGTATTATTCAAATCCATAGATCAGCCTTGATGTTTGGATCTGAATAATATGGAAGACCTGTCTCTCTATTTCTACCTCCCTCCCTCTCTCAATCTCTCTCTACCTCCCTCCCTCATATCAAATTGATCTTCGGCGAATTCGCAAAGTTCAAGGTTGACTCAATATAAAGAAGAAATTCTTATACTAGTCAACACCCTCCTAGCAACAAATTCATATCAGGCTTCATCAACCCTCCGGGGGTTATGCCGAAGGTGATGCGATCATTGGTGCCAAACACCCACTGGCATCGGCAATGCAGCAATCGGGTGACGTAGCGGTAAAGGTGGAAGACAAAGGGGTTGAGGGAGGACGGAGACAACGATAGAGAGAGAGTCTTGGATATGGTTGACTCCATCGAAGCTCGCCTTCTCTCTCTAAACTCTCCCTGTAAGCCTCTCAGTTTGAGTAGAACCACGGGATGGGAGCGAGGAGATGAACATGGCCACGTAATATGCTTACTTCATCACCACATAATCATATCAAGGATAGTAAATATACCAAATGAAATTTCAGCACAAATGCATCTCATGTTCCAAAAAATGAGAACCTTAGGTTTCTAGAGTTAATTGATCCGAAGCATACAAACTAAATACAATGCTAGAGCAGTTATTGCCCACACTCACTAAACTAGACCTAACTGATCAACTTACAAAATTCTGGGGACCCACACTAGCTCATAATGGGAAATATAACTTCCCCTACATTTTCCATACTAGATTTCTTCTGTTAACTGTTCTATTGAAAGAGTCTACCATTTTTTAATAGATGACACAAAACCATTTTGTAGATAGGAGCACCAATCCAAAACTTGGTGAGTTCCACCAATGAGCATGGAGTATCGACTCTGATCCATTGAAAGAGCAATATGACTAGCCTCTAAAACTACACCAAGAGATTTTTCATTCAAATCAAACCAGCAACCTGCATCCAAGCGTTCAGCAAGAATAAGTAATGAGGATTTTGGAGTCTAAAACTAGCTATCAAATTAAATTGTTTAGTCAAATCAGGGACCACAATTCAGTCTCCATTGCCACGAATATGGTTTTTCCACAAGAAAGGCTAGCAAAAGCAACATATTTTATCCTTCATAATTTGCCCCTTTTTCCCTAGCTAGGTTCTCAGGGTTTGAAATTGATAAATCAACATAATGCATAAGTTTAGTCAGAACTATGAAGTTTTATTTGGTTGTCCTCTCCTGTCTTGCATTATGATTGCCAAATTTCCACGCTAAAATAAGTACACCAAATCTCAAGGAGCAACAGAGATTCCAACTCCTTGTTGAGCTCGGTTGAAGTAAGAATTTCCGGTGTCACGCCCCGAACCTCGAGCGCGCCAACATCCCACCATGGTCATTCGAATGCGACGTTCCCAGGTTAAGTCGCCGACCCAATCATATCTTTCATGCACATGCGGAAGCATATTATAAAACCCCTGACAATAAAATTCGAGATAGAAAAGCAGGAAGCAAAACCACAACATAACACTTTCATAATTCAACAGAACTACAAACAGAGGACTACGGCCAACAGTCTACAAAAGACCGGCTCTTAAAAAGAACTGTCCTACGACCTACAAGTTAGACACGTTCTCCAATCCTTATGACTTCACCTCTGCAACTCCTCAAGGCTAACCAAAGCTATCTGGTCGCTCCGTCCACCAGGGACTTGAAATTTTAATCCCACAACCGGGATGAGACGATGTCTCAGCAAGTTCAACCCCCTAAACCCCTATTAGAAAGAAAATACGCCCCAGGTGGCCTAGCCACATTCAAACAGAGGACTTACCTCGCCTCAGCCTTTATCTGCAGGTTAGCACAATTTATATAAACCAACCACGTGCAATTATGATAACCAAACAACCATGGCACAATCACATTATCAAAACAATTCAACCACTTGGATCGTCTCAGCGATCAATCGACTCGGCCGATTACATGTCATTCTAGCAAATCAATCATTGCTCTCAATCCCGGCCCTATAGGAAGGGTTTAACCACCAGTGGCAATCACTGCCCCACTCGGCACGACCTTTAATTAGGTGGTCCATCACGGCCTCACTGGGCACGACCTCTCATAGGTGGTCCATCACGGCCTCACTGGGCACGACCTCTCATAGGTGGTCCATCACGGCCTCTCTAGGCACGACCTCTAATAGGTGGTCAATCACGGCCCCATTAGGCACGACCTTCCTTAGGTGGTTCATCACGGCCCTATTAGGCACGACCTCTCATAGGTGGTTCATCACGGCCTCACTAGGCACGACCTCCAATCGGTGGTTAATCACGGCCAATCTCCCATCAATTCCCACACTTAGGGTTTTCTAAAGAATCCTCATAAATCGCAATCACACTCAATTCGCCATAACCAATCATTAATTTCAAATTCTACATGCACAGCAGCCGATCGGCACGAAATTTCGAGAGAACAAGGTCCCTAAGCAAAATTTTCGGATTTTAATAAATAATTAAATTTATTCCGAAAATTAATTAAATAATAATATCCATATTTTTGTCATCCACACCCAATTTATAATATCCAACCATCAATTTCAAAATCCGAACACACAAAAGCGATCGGCACGAAATTTTGAGCAACCAAGGTCAAAAATAAATTTTCCGTTTTTTTTTAATAATAATAATATTTTAATAATTTCAGAATATAATATAATATTATAATTTCCAGAATTTCGAAACAATAAAATAATTCAAAAGTAAAACCCTATTATGTCACATCAAGGCTTTATATTAAAAATAAACATACTTAACTTTAAACTAAACACACTTTAACTTAATTAAACACCATAATCTAATCATCAACCAAATAAACTAATCTAACCACATAAACTTACTTAACTTAGACTAAGCATACTTAGGGCATCATTAACCCTCTAATCAAGATTTAGTGAGTTAAACTCACCGGATTAGCGAGCCGAGCGGACCAAAACGACGGGGACGCCGAGGAGAACAACTTTCCTCAAAGCGGGCCGAGCATCCGGGCTCGGGAAGGTGGCCAAAACGGGCCAAACGTCCGCTGCATACCCATTTTTTTCTAGCTGCTGTCCATTGCGATTTGAGGCCGAGGAAGGGTAGATCCGGAGCTTGGATGAGATGGGGAAGGATCGGGGAAGGTTGGGGGTCGAACCGGACCAAGGCGGGACCCGAACGGTGGTCGGAGGTGGCCGAATGGCTTCGGCACGAGCTGTTGCAGCAGCTACGACGCGAGCTAAGGCGGAGTGGGAGGCGGAGGCGGCGCGACGGCAGGCCGGCGAGCGCGCGTAGGCGGGGCGGGACGGACGCACGGCAGCGGCGGCGACGACGGCGTGCGAGCGGGTGGCCGGCCATGGCTGCTCCTTCTTCTTCTCTGCAAATTTTTCTGGTCTTCGCACAATGAAGATGGAGGAGAAAACCAACGGAAAGGGAGAGGGAGAAGAGAGGGAGGAGAGAGAAGGAGTGGGGGCTCTTTTCTTTTCTTTCTCCTTTTCTTTAATCCCACAAAATGGCCCACCATGACATCATCCATGATGTCATACTCCACTCACTCAAAACTCCCACAACCTTATTCCAATGGGTTCAATTCCATTTTCCGCCGGTCCCACTTCAACATTCAATTTCTTCAATTCTCATCAATTCTCTTCCAATGAATTAAATGAAGTCATAAAATAAATTCAATGTCACCACATTTCAATTCACATCTTCACTTGTTCATAACCAATTTAAGTCCCAAAAGTACGACAAAGCGGGCCTACTAATTTCTCGAGCCAAATTAGCCATTCTCGATTTAATTGCCGAAAAACTCGATTGCATGAAAAATCTTCCAAAGATAAGTCAATGATCCTAAAATGATTTGTGACACACCCGCACTTCCATTTCGAATTCGATCTCAATTCCGGTTAATTTCACTTTGGCACGATACTAGCGCGCCCAACCTACGGGTAGCCTTTAGAAATTTTCATGCATTTGACCCGTGGTTGATCATCTCAAGCCACAATGTATATCTTTGAAATATTGGCGACTTTCGGTTGTCGGGAAATCTCAAGGTTTCAAATACGAACACAGTGCACCCAATCGATAGAAAAGTCGGTCCCGGTGTCGATCGACAAGAATTGTGCGATATGGTGGAATCACCCACACCCGATCACATGCCTTTGTCGAGTCGACCTATCTCCGATCTCTAATCGATTTTAATCGTGCCGTAATGACCCTTGCAGATTAGCTCGATCGAAAGGTCGCTTCCTGGCAGTCAAATTCTCGAGTCGATGCATTACAAACTCTTAAATGCCTTCACCCGATAGACTAGTTTTCACATGAGTGGCCGACTCAAGGAAAAGAACTATATGCGTGCCAACGAAATGCCCGTCTCAATTTATTGAAAATAGGATTGGAAAATCGGGATGTCACTAATCTCAATGAGCAACAAAGATTCATGAAGCCAAGGCTGACCAATGACGATGACACAAAAAAGGTATAGTTATTGCAAGCACCATGTTGAACTAATGTAGCAACTCAAGGGCTGGCAACATTTATGTATTGGCGAAAACTCTAACTATTTGACTATAATCGTGACTGAGATTCTCCATACTAAAGAAAGATTCTTAAAGTGGCCAGTTCAATATTTCAAAAGAAAACCTATTACAGTCGTGCCCAATAGCTTTTCTTGTTACATAACCATTGGCCTTTTTTTTTTTCCATCTAACAAGGAAGTGCATTGTAAGCGAGTAAAACCCAACTCTTGATACATATCTGTGACAAGCCAAAGAGATATAAAAGCTTACACTTCAACCTAGTAGATGGAGTAATCGACACAGAAAATCTGTGATACAAGGCGCGTTATATGCAGCAATGATATTCCCAAATGACAGCCAAACCTCATTCTACTGCAACAAGCATATAGTGAATAAAATTGCTTACCTCGAGGGTTATGTACAGTCTTGGCTTCAAATAGAGGCCGTATAACTGCTATCTCGGCTGTAAGATTGATACTGGCGGCAGGTATTTGTGGCTGTTCAATGTTAAAGCAGAAAAAAGAAAATAACACGCAGGGTTCAAATCTTACCGAAAACCACGCTGCCATGGCTGTCGCCTCCGAACACCATCCATTACTACAACACCACCATCGACCGCCACCGATCGTTCGAAGATCTTCGAACACACAGCGTCACAGATAATAATTCAACACATGAACAGCACGATGAAAATATAAAAGAAGAAAAAGATCAAGAAAAGCTCACCTCCGGTCATCATTATCGAAGCCTTACACAAACTCAGGGCCACTTCTCACAAATAGGTCTACGACCGAGAAACGCCTCAATGAAACGGAGTTCTAATCACGATTGATGATCAAGCGAAACGCTGAGACAGCCACGGAAACTCATCGCCAACGAAGATATGGGTCGGGTGGCAAAGCTTCGATGGAGACTGGGATTAATCAAACTTCTTGGCCAGGGCAGAAACGGAGCCCAGCGGCGATGAATGACCGCCTGGAAGATCGATTTTTCACTCTCTCGAAGCCTCTTTGAGTCTTTGCATACGGTATCTGTTTCTCTCTCTAAAAAAACGGCGCCTCCAAAGAAGATAACCGCTGCGGTTAACTTGAGATGCCGTGATGGAAGGCAATATCTACGATAACCGACGCTCCAGACAGTTTTCACGGATGAAAATAGACCTCCGGATCCCCAAAAAAAGACAGGCTTTAAAATCCCTGCGCTTCCCTCCTCAAAACTACCTTTGCCAGATAAAATTGCATAATTCATCCATTAAGTTTAAATTTATTTCATATGGTCCCTAAATTCTAATTTATTGTACAATGAGGTCCCTAGATTTCCAATATATATTCAATTTAGTCTATGGATTATATTAAAATATTTAATGTTGTCTCCAAATTTAAATCGTCATATTATTGTCACTCGAGAGATTAATTTGAAAAAAAAAAACGTAAAAATTACTTTTTGTTGTTAGATCAATCTAGCTATTATAGAACTTATCAAAGGTTCGTTTCGGTGCGTAGATTTGAGGAATCAATTATGAATTTCAACCTATTAAATTATATTTCTATCTAGATTATATATTGAAAACCAAAGCCATTAGAGCATCTCGAGCCTCCTCTAGTCAAAATTAAATTCTATTCTTTTGTTTGTCATGCCCCGTCATTCATATCTGCCTACATTTATAATACTCGTTTTCCACCTATGTCCAATATACACGCGGAAGAGCTTCAAACCGGATGTCGGCGCGCCTCGGGATCCCTATCGTCTCGGAAACAAGGGGGTGTGCACGGCTTCGAAATGGCGAGAAACAGCAGCGACAAGATGGCCGAAGGCGTGGGGAGGGCGATGAGGGAAGTCCTCTGTAGTGATGGCGTGGAGTTTAAATCGGCGAGGAAAAACGACTCCAACTCCTTCAGTAACCGTAATCGAAAAAATCATCGTTTCCCTCTCAACCCCTTGGCCCGAACGTGAAGTCAGTTACAGGTGAGTTTCAAAGCATTGACTGAGATTCATGGGTGGACCTAGTGAATTCAATTCTGAATGGCTTGAAGGGAATGGGCTGCGCAGAGTGGACTCAGTTGATGACTTTGTCTTGGGTTGTGCAATGATAAGCCTAGGGCTTCGCAATGATTTTCGAACTTAGGCATAGTGTACAACATGGTCTGTAAACTTTAATTTATTTAATATGAGCTGAACTTTAATTTAATATGCGATGTGATCTTTGGATTTTAATCTATTCAATGTGGTTTAATGGACTTTTGATGTATGTTCAATTTAATTCGTAGATATGTGAAAATATTTAATGTTTCTTGTATATCACCCAATGAGGTAGCTCAATATAAAAGAGTTAATCACAGTCAAGCAATGTTATGAAGAAAATCCCAACTCAACGTGTTTGTATACTTACTATTGCATTGAAAAGTCATGGTTAAAATCTAATATTTCACGATGACAGTGAGACCTAACATATAGAGAGTAAATACCGATCGCCTATTTTCACCATTTTTTTTTTTTTTACTTGTAAAAGAAATTACTACTTCATATTTAAATTTACTAAAGTCAACATAAAATATCTAATATTTTTATTTCAATGTCAAGGTGATCAGTAACTTACTGGTTTGCATCTAAATTTTATGTATAGTCAACAAATTTACATCTACAATACATTAAAATGGTGTTTACTAAGAGTTAATCCGAGGAGAGTAGTTTCCAAATTTGCAGGTTATTTGATAACTTGATTAAGTCTTGAAAACTTAAATATTTAGCAATTAGTAAAATTAAACACATTTTGTTATCATAATAAAAATAAGCTTAAAAAGTTTAATGAAGTCAGAAAATCACCAAATTGCTAGGCAAGGGAAGGCCACTTATTCATTCAATAGAAAAGAGATACTTACTGAAAATGAGAATCTTGCTAAATATTTTGCAAAAAAACTTATTAAAGGTGCTCATGCTTAGTTAACAAACTGGTATTATTTGGTATTCAATAGTCAGTTATTATGGAGCATATTTTACTTTCATTTTCAACATTGATAAATATAAGTACTGAAAAATTGAGGGCCTTTATGGCGTAATCTCAATTGTTTTTCTGCAATGCCAAATGGTCATCATGTGACTGAGGTTAATCATGCGTTTTCTCATAGATAGAGGCTGGTTCATTAAATGAGAATGTGATCCGGAATGGCGGATTGAAAGATATGGAGTTGGTAAGAGATGGGGCTTATCAGATAAAGAGATAAAGTGAATGCCCCCTTTTCTTATATAAGTAAATAAAACCTAATGTTCAATTTGAAAATTTTGGAGATTTGGTGATTAGGGTTAAATTGAGGAAATTTAGATTATGTTTCAATAATTTGGGAAGAAAAATGCCCACGGCTAAGGCACGGAAAATTGCATGTAAAATGCCCGTACAATTTTTGCACTTTTTTTTTTTTAACGTTTTGATTTCTTTTCTTTAAGTGTATCTGAAATCATTTAAAAGAGTTCAATGAGATCAAAATAAAAATGAAAATAATTTTATCTATGATCCACTAAATTTAAAATTAGCCAGAAAAAGAGGATAATTTAAAAATTCTACAAGCTCTAACTTATTAGTAAAATGAACACGGATCCTCTTTTTCCCGTAACACCAATATCGTGTGACAAAATTTACCCGTGTATTTTCTCACAAATAGATGCAAATTGTAATCCGAACAATAAAAACAATTAAAACGAATCCAAAATTTTATCCAGGTAAAAGAATGGGGTATATGGACTAAATTATGACTTTATACATTGAGTTGAAGTTTAAAAAATTATACTGAATAGATTAAAAGTTCATGCAAGATATTACACATTCGATCAATTTTTACAAATTATTTGTGTAATTATCCTAAAATAAAAAGAGTTTTCATTTCATAAACCAAAATAGCTTTGAAAAAATGATAAAAAAAAAAAAGGGTCCTACAACAACATAATTGGGCGAAATAGGGCTCGTCAAAGGTTTGACGAGATTATCGAGCATCCTCAACATCCGAACATGCAGGTAAGCCGCGATCTCTCTTCGCCGCCGCTATTGACACCGGCAGTGTCTTCTTGCTCCTCCTCCGAGCCGAGCCCCCAAAAATTCCTACCCCTCCTCAATTTGTAATCCCTCGCGTTTTTTTTCTCGTGCAGGCCAGCGACAGGTTCAACATCAATTCCCAGCTCGAGCAAGTACGTCGGCACCGGGCATGCCGACCTGAATCGATTGTGAGTTCTCTGCCCCCCGATCTTCTTCCGGGTTTGGCGGGTGTCCTTTCTTTGGCTGCTGATCACTGCGGTGTCTCTGGTTTCTTGTTTTCTTTTTTCTTTTTTGGGGTTCAGTGAGTAGGCCGTGAACATTCAGCGGGACAGCTTGGCTGTCCAAAATTTATATAGTACGGAAAATCATATATTCAAGAGAACATCCCCCACGAGTCATTCCCTGCAGAGACAAAACAGAGACTCTCAAGTGGCCGCACACCCAAAAAAAAAAAAAAAAAATCGAGGCTTTAGCTCGTACGATACATTAAGTGCGAGAGATATAGAGAGAGAGAGAGAGAGAGAGAGAGAGAGGGGCTTACTCCGACGTCGAGAATTATGACATCGGAGGTGACACCCCTGAGGCCTCCTCGGCTCCATCCACGACCGATTTCGCCTTCCCATCGTCACCGTCGACTCCGCTGCCACCGCCACCGCCGCTGCCACCAAATGCGCCGAGAGGTGCAGCGGAGCTCGGAACGCACCACAAGCGGAACCTCGCGGGAGCCGGGGGAGACAAAGACGGCGCCGGAGCGAGGTTCGGGGTGCGGATGCGGTCGGCGTAGATGCAGCGGAGCCTGTGGGTGATGAGCCGAGAGGGGAGGCATCGGCGCTGCAGTGACCGGGCGACGTAGCGATGGAGGCGGAAGACGAAGGGGTCGAGGGAGGACGGAGATGATGATAGAGAGAGAGAGTCTTGGATATGGTCACAAATTGCTGGGGTCGATAGATTGACCTGTTTAAAAACATTTCTTTCAATAAAAAAATCGCATTTATTCCATGCTTATGATTAAATAGGTAGAAGTGATTTTTTTTCCTTCAAACAAGTAATTAAGATAATCTCAATTAAGGGGCTGAGTTCGCCGGCCAATCAGATTTTTATT
The DNA here is from genome assembly GCA_014182405.2 of Eucalyptus sideroxylon. NCBI lineage: Eukaryota > Viridiplantae > Streptophyta > Magnoliopsida > Myrtales > Myrtaceae > Eucalyptus > Eucalyptus sideroxylon. The sequence continues at coordinate 14,918,861 of CM024554.2, read as the reverse complement.
AGCCGACTTCTTCCGACAGACCGAAATTCTTGTCCAAAATTTGCAATTGATTAAAAAAAATGCATGAATTAGATTTCTACCGTTTGCTTCTTCCTTTGCCTACTGCTGAAGCAAAATTGTTGTTGTCCCCTCCTTGCCACCGTTTTTAGTTGATTTTAAAACCGCTGAAGGAGCGTTATGCAATCTTTTGAGGCCATTTTGCCTGTCTTTGAAGGTTGAGCTGAAAACTTTCGGAGACACCACGGCAACGCCACCGTGCCGTTCCTCCGCTTTTCACCACACCACTCCTCCCCCTTCCTCTTCCTATAGGATTTCTTAGCAACTTCTAATGAGAATTTGAGGTCTTGGAATTTGAAGTTTGTCGATTCACTTTCGAGTGATGCTAGATTCATTCCATTTCTTTTATTTGCCTATTGTATGTAGAATTTGATTGAACATCTCGGTTCGTGGCTTTTGGAGTGTAGGCTGGAAATAGATTGTCGGAGTGCTTCAGTAATATATTATCCTTCAAATTTGATAGCTTGTCTTTTCTGGTTCAAATGGAATAGTATGGCAGTTTCACTTTTCTTGGATTGATGCTAGATTCATTCCATTTCTTTTATTTGCCTATTGTAAGTATGATGAGCTTTGGTGAAAACCACACAAGCCGCAACAGCAATAGCTTCACAATTAGAAAAAAGAAAGTTGCCCGTCCGTAGGGGAGAGAAAAATAAGAGTTGCGGGTGTGTCTTCATAAAAGCTAGTTTGCTTTAAGTGTTTTGTGTGTGGTGCGAGAAAATTAAAATGTAATAGTTGTGGGAGATGATATTTTATTGGAGTGTATACTTGTACTACAATTAGGTATAAATGTTTCTCAAGTTGCCTGGTACAGTTTTCTCATATTCTCTCTGCAACACTTCCACAACCAATTAGTAATATTTTATAATTCTTTCTCTTTCTTTGCTTTTATTTATTTTTTTCCTCCATTTAGGCCGGTGATGGTAGCCAGTTGACCCTCACTAGCACTAGGCACGCCTAGATCGAGTGAGGGCCGCCATGCCCTTGTCTGGCCAGATCTGGCAAGGGCATTGCGACCCTCGCTAGATCTGGGCAAGGGACCGAGCACCCACACCCTCACTTGTGGCTGGCGACGGTCGACATACATTACAGACGTAAAGCCATTTCTTCATAATTACCACTTGTACCTTGAGTTTTTGGCATAAAATTGCACCACATCAAACTGTCAACCTATGCAAGATCATCCAAATTGTGAGGAGGGATTGGAGAGACTTTGGAGAGACTTTACTTCTTCTACACCACCTCCGGTCCAAGAGGTTATTATGACCTCACTTATGCTTTACTGGGGTGAATCACTAACGAGCACTCTAATCTCAACTCGTCGTGACAAGAAAGTGGCTAGAGCAACAATCAGTAGTTTTACATAATTGTAGTATACTTCCCTAGAAATAATGGCGACAAAAAATTGACAAGATTCTTATTACAAATATGGAAAAAGAAGCTGAGATTCTTATTACAAATATGGAAAAAGAAGCTGAGTACAACCATGAAAATGAATTTCCAAAGCACCTCAATCACCACTTTGAACCCTAAAAGCGAGTCACCTGATCTCAATGAGACAAAGAAGCCATACCGATTAATTTGGGAGAGTCATTATTGATATGTGAAAGAGAAAGAGTGTGATCATCTCAAAGGGGTGACCTGAAAACACAGGCGCTGATATAATAGCGAGAATCGTATGAATGAATACCGGATACACGCAAAGGAACAGCACCTGTGTTGCCAAGATCACTCATCGGAGACGCCTCCCTTTCTAGGGTCCGTGCGAAATTGGGTTGTGGTGGGTCTCCTGCCTCGAGCTTTTCTTATATAGGAAGAGTCAAAGCTTGGGGCACTCACAACATCATGTCGCTAGGATGTGCTCATCCTGGCGACACCCCGAGACTGTACCATTATCATTTAGATGTGCTGTCCCTGCTTGTCGTATATGGACGCGTAACAGACGAAGACACTCCGCCCCAGAAAGAACGGGACCCGCGTGCACAACGCACCCTGTTCTTATCAATCAAATTTTGCAGTCGTTGAGCTCGCTAGAACGAAATCCTGTCATATTTCTTGAATTTGTAAAGAGGAAATCGAAGCGGTGTATCATCCCCTTTGAGTCATTTTAAGGTCTGCATCTCATGAAGCGCGGTTGCTCAAAATACCCTTGTCGGGTCATTCAAGAATGTGAAACAGAGGCAAAGGCTTGCTCTGTTCAAGAACCGCCTCTGCTGGGTATGTGAATGAGGCTTGCAAGTGAACAATGGGCAAGAAATGGTCATATTACTTGGACTATGAGACGTGCGAAACAACAATCCACAATTTTGTATACCAACTAGCACAAAAAAGTTTAGGGGGTGCTGGAGAGATTTCTCCAACTTAAAATGACTCGAAACATTTACAGAGCCGTAGTTAAGAATGCTCAATAACCTTAACCAAGTAACTATAGAGAAAATCTGAAAAGGAAATGATCATATCCAGTTTTTGCTAATGCTAAGAGTGTATCTCATCTAGGAGTTACAAACCTAGTATCGATTTCAGATGGAGCAAGCACAACTTTTAAAAGAATTAGGGGAAGATACATGATCATTAATGCAGAAATGCAAGTCAATGCGCGCAAAGCCGCTGAAGTGAAAAGAACCATGTGTTTATAACAACATTGCCGATTCATAGGAAGAGACGCCATTACACCTGAAAGGGAAATTTATCAAGGAAACCTAAGACAATAGCAGCACCATGCACATGCAGGAGACAGAGACCAGCAATCATGTGGGGAAGGTGCTACTGGATTTTACGGAGTTAATTGCATAAAGGAATAGCTTCTTGAGGCCAAAAGGACTATTCAGAATTTTTAAGACTACAGCCATGTCCTATGACACGAAAGCAACATGACCATGCATCAAAACAGCCAATAATCCTGCCAGAAACTTAGCAGGATTAATAGAGTGCTAACCAAATGTGTTTAAAAAACATAGAGCTTACCCGCTTAACTCCTTCTCAAAAAGTAAGACATCTGAAAATTTGTAGCCAAAACGGGCATCCATTTCTAAGGCAGCTTTTCTTTTGCATAGAAAAAACGCATTACGTCCACAGGTGAATTTCTTGCTCTATCCTCAAAAGAGCCATAAAGACACCAAAAAGCTGTCTGCACTCCACAGTCACAAATGCCAATGAAGAAGTCGACCAAGAGACGCATTTGCAATTGCTAAAGCCTGTAAGTGAAAGAGAATCCAGTACTGATCATATCATTGAAAGCTTAAAGCCAAATTGGGTTGTTTAAGTCAAGCAACCAATGCCGTCAGACCATAACATCAAAACAAGCATTCACGGATATTAAACAGTTGAATCTTTTAGCCAAAGTCCGCACAACGAAAGACTGATCAAGCAGATTTGTCCACCCAGAGAATAATAAAGAAGAGATTCAGCAGAAGGGACTTTGACACCTCCAGAAAGTAACAGCAGTACCTCCAATTGCTCTGCTACAAGCACAAAATATTTTTCAATCAGCGTAGAATCAACTGCTTTACTATAACTGGAAAAAATTATGTGCATAGCTATTTCTACCTCGGACAAAAGTTCCCTGTACCACAATGTTCATAGGGACCAGAACGGTCCTGATTATAGGAGCATTTCCTGATCCTCCTTGAGTACCACTATCCCTATTGCACGCTCCAGATCAATCACCATTTCGGTCAGGACCATAGTGCCCACCACCACCAACTCCATACCTGTCATCCCTCCCCCATACCTACCTCCCCAGCCCCCTTCATGAGGACACTCCCTTCCACAATGCCCAAGCTTGTCACACTTAGGCAGCACATGGTAAAGCTCCTGTTTCTCCCAATTTCTGTTTTTTTGTTCCCCAGAACAAAAAAAGAATAGAAACCTGTTTGGTAAAACAAGCAGATGGTGAATAGAACTACTTATGTCGAGGGTTAGACATAAAGGCAAAATTTGTCAAGTCTTCTGCAAGTGTTTCTCCCAACACTTTTTGCCATCCTTGGCTTCAGATACTGGCCATACAACTGCTATCCTGGTTGTCATATTGACGCTGGTGGCAGATACTTGTGGCTGTCCAATGTTTAGAGCAGAAAAAAGAGAAAACCATGCCCGGTTCAAATCACACCCAGAAAATGACATTTCTCACACTAAGTTTAATTGAAGTCAATGGCGATTCTTTTCATGAGGAAAAATGGATGATTCTTCACAAGTTACGAGAAAGAGAAAAGCAATGGTAAACTCACTTAGGCTTAAGCCACAATTTGTCTGAGTGATTTGCAAGTGTTTATCCCCAACTCCTTTTGCCAATTAGGCATAGCCTTGGCTTCAGAAACAGGCCATACAATTGCTGTCTCAGTTGTAAGATTGACCCTTGCGGCGGATACCTGTGGCTGTCCAAAGTTAGAGCAGAAAAATAAAAGACACACAGGGTTCAAATCTTAGCACAAAAATTGATGAAAGCCATTTCTCCTGCAATTCTTTCCACCCACATAAGGGATAATTTGGAACTTTATTTCACTTAACCACTAGATGAATATCCTCCCGCACTAAGTTCAATTCAAGTTGATGACGATTTATCTTCATGTGAAAAATGGACGATCCTAGTTACTTTAGAGAATATAATAGCAAACACTCTTCACGAATTAGAAGAAAGACAAGCAAATGGCGAACTCACTTGATTTTCCAGAATTCTCTGCAAGCTCGCTGCACATCCCCCACAAGTCATTCCCTGCAGAGACGAAACAGAGACACTCAAGTGGCCGCACGCCAAAAAAAATAAAAAAATCGAACATTTAGCTCGTGCATTCACATAAAGTGCGAGAGATATATATATAGAGAGAGAGGGGGGGCTTACTCCAACGTCGAGAATGATGACATCGGAGGTAACACCCCTGAGGCCGCCTCGGCTTCATCCAAGACTAATTTCTCCTTTCCATCCTCACCGTCGACTCCGCCGCTGCCGCATCTGCCGAGAGGAGCAGCGGAGCTCGGAACGCATCGCAAGCGGAACCTCGTGGTAACCGGGGGAGACAGACAAGGCTGGAGCGAGGCTCGGGGTGCGGATGCGATCGGCATAGACGCAGCGGAGCCTGTGGGCGATTAGCTGAGACGGGTGTTTGGCACCAATGATCGCATCACCTTTGGCATAAACTCCAGAGATTTGAGTGAAGCCTGATATGAATTAGTAGCTAGCAAAGTGCTCACCACTATAACAATTTCTTCCTTATATTGAGTCATCGAGACCTTGAACTTTGCGAATTCGCCGAAGATCAGTTTGATATGAGGGAGGGAGGGATGTAGAGAGAGATTGAGAGAGGGAGGAAAGTAAAAATAGAGAGACGGGCCTTCCGTTTGATCCGAATAATACGGATGGCCCGTCTCTCTATTTCTACCTCCCTCCCTCTCTCAATCTCTCCTACCTCCCTCCCTCATATCAAACTAATTTTCGGCAAATTCGCAAAGTTCAAGGTTAACTCAATATAATGAGGAAATTCTTATAATGGTCAGCACTTTCTAGCTACCAATTCCTACCAGGCCTCACTCAACCCTCCGGGGTTATGCTAAAGGTGATGCGATCATTGGTGCCAAACACCCATTTGCATTGGCGATGCAGCGATCGGGTAACGTAGCGGAAGGATGGAAGACGAAGGGGTTGAGGGGGATGGAGATGAGGATGGAGAGAGAGTCTTGGATATGGTTGACTCCATCGAAGTTCGCTTTCTCTCTCTAAACTCTCCCTGTAAGCCTCTCAGTTTGAGTAGAGCCACGTGATGGGAGCGAGGAGATGAACATGCCACCTAATATGCTTACTTCATCACCACATAATCATATCAAAGATAATAAATATACCAAATGAAATTTCAGCACAGATACATCTCATGTTCCAAAAAATGAGAACCTTAGGTTTCTAAAGTTAATTGATCCGAAGCATACAAACTAAATACAATGCTAGAGCAGTTATTGCCCACACTCACTAAACTAGACCTGACCGATCAACTTACAAAATTCTGATGACCCACACTAGCTCATAATGGGAAATACAACTTCCCCAACATTTTCCTTACTAGATTTGTTTTGTCAACTGTTCTATTGAAAAGTACAATTTTTTAATAGATGACAAAACCATTTCATAGATAGGAGTACCAATCCAAAACTTGGTGAGTTCCGCCAATGAACATGGAGTGTCGACTCTAATCCATTTAAAAAGCAATACGACTAGCCTCTAAAACTACAACAAGAGATTTTTCTTTCAAATCCAACCACCAACCTGCATCCAAGCATTCAACAAGAATAAATAATGAGGATTTTAGAGTCTAAAACTAGCTATCAAATTAAATTGTTCAGTCAAATAGGTACCACAATTCAGTCTCCATTGCCACGAATATGGTTTTTCCACAAGAAAGGCTAGCAAAAGCAACATATTTTATCCTTCATAATTTGCCCCTTTTTCCCTAGCTAGGTTCTCAGGGTTTGAAATTGATAAATCAATATAATGCATAAGTTTAGTAAGAACAATGAAGTTTTATTTGGTTGTCCTCTCTTGTCATGCATTGTGACTACTGAATTTCCACGCTAGAATAAGTACACCGAATCTCAATGAGCAACAGAGATTTCAACTCCGCGTTGAGCGTGGTTGAAGTAAGAATTTCTGGACTACTCTCAATGAGCAACAAAGATTATGAAGCCAAGGCTAACCAATGATGATGACATAAAAAAATGTATAGTTATTGCAAGCACCATGTTGGACAAATGTAGCAACTCAAGCGCCGGCACATTTCTGTATTGGTGACAACTCTAACTATTTGATTATAATCGTGACCGAGATTCTTCATACTAAAGAAAGATTTCCAAAGTGGCCAGTTCAATATTTCAAAAGAAAACCTTTTACAGTTGTGCCCAACAGCTTTCCTTGTTATGTAACCTTTGGCCTTTTTTTTCCATCTAACAAGGAAGTGCATCGTGAGCGAGTAAAACCCAACTCTTGATACGTATCTGTGACAATCAAAAGAGATATAAAAGCTTACGCTTCAACCTAGTAGATGGAGTAATCGACACAGAAAATCTGTGATAAAAGGCACGTTATATGCAGCAATGATATTCCCAAATGACAGCCAAACCTCATTCTACTGCAACAAGCATATAGTGAATAAAATTGCTTATCTCGAGGGTTATGTACAGCCTTGGCTTCAAATAGAGGCCGTATAACTGCTGTCTCGGCTGTAAGATTGACACTGGCGGCAGGTATTTGTGGCTGTTCAATGTTAAAGCAGAAAAAGAAAATAACACGCAGGGTTCAAATCTTACCGAAAACCATCGCTGCCATGGCTGTCGCCTCCGAACACCATCCATTACTACAACACCGCCATCGACCGCCACCGATCGTTCGAAGATCTTCAAACACACAACGTCACAGATAATAATTCAACACATGAACATCACGATGAAAATATAAAAGGAGAAAAAGATTGAGAAAAGCTCACCTCCGGTCATCATTGTCGAAGCGTTACACAAACTCCGGGCCACTTCTGACAGACAGACCAACACTGTTGACGACCGAGAAACGCCTCAATGAAACGAAGTTCTAATCACGATTGATGATCAAGAGAAACCTCGAGACAGCCATGGAAACTTGTCACTGACGAAGACACGGGCCGGGTGGCGAAGCTTCAATGGAGACCGGGATCAATCAGACTTCTTGGCCAAGGGAGAAACGGAGCAGCGGCGATGAATGACGATGGACGATTTCGGAGACCATCAACGAACCTAGAGGATCGATTTTTCACGCTCTCGAAGCCTCTTTGACTCTCTGCGTACGGTGTCCGTTTCTCTCTCTAAAAAACGGCGCCTCCGAAGAAGAAAACCACTGCGGTTAACAGTTAACTTGAGACGCCGTGATGGAATTGGAAGGCAATATTTACGACAACCGACGCTCCAGACGGTTTTCGCGAATGAAGAAGACCTCCGGATCCCCGAAACCTACCTTTGTTAGATAAAATTTGCATAATTCATCCATTAACTTTAAATTTATTTCATATAGTCCCTAAATTCTAATTTATTGTACAATGAGGTCCCCAGATTTTCAATATATGTTCATTTCAGTCTATGAATTATATTAAAATATTTAAAATGTTGCCTCCAAATTTAAGTTGTCATATTATCGTCACTCAAGAGATTAACCTTAAAAAAAAAAAAAAAACGTAAAAGCTACTTTTTGTTGTTAGACCAATCTAGCTATTATAGGACTTATCAAATGTTCGTTTCAGTGCGTAGATTTGAGGGATCAATTATGAATTTCAACCTATTAAATTATATTTCTATCTATATTATATAGTGAAAACCAAAGCCATTAGAGCATCTCGAGCTTCCTCTAGCCAAAATGAGATTCTATTCATTCGTTCATCATGCCCGGTCATTGATATCTACCTACATTTATAACACTCGTTTTCCACCTATGTCATAACCTACTCCACAAAAAAGCCTCAGTTAATAATTTAATGTCGATTAACACTTTGACATTTTCCAGATTAAAATGGAATTGAACATAGAAAAATACATAATATTGCATTAGTTATAATATAAAATGATATCGTGTACATAATAAAAATTTCGCCAATGGGAGACAAGTGGGCTTACACGCACGCACGCACGCTCCACTAAAGACATCGCTGGAAAAATCAAAGTGTTTGGTCGTGCCAAGAAAAACAAATATTCTTTCCCCCTTATCAATTAAAAAAACTTTTATTAAATTGATTTGAGGAATCCTACACATGGCGCCGATCGACACGTGTCAGAGTTCCATTGGTCGGTAAGTAAATATTCTTTACGCAGCCACGCTGCTCCCGTGGAATGGAATCTCGAGCCATATCCTTAACACCGAAAAATCAAAATATTAAAGGAGAGAGGGAAGAAAAAACGACAAGAGGGAGCTTACTCTGAAAGCGCTTCGCGATTTGTGAGGGAGCGCAAATTTCTGTGAAGCGCTCTCTTTTCTTTCTGCGTCATCGACATTCTAGAGAGAGAGGGAGGGAGGAATGAAGCATCCGCAATGGCGGATCCTGCCGGCGCTGATCCTACTGGCTTCCTTCGCCGCCTATCTCTACGTGAAGGAGCCGTAGAAGGTCAGCTCTCGCGTCGTCTCGCGCCTTTTCCTTTCCTTTTATCATCTCTTCAACCGGTTGTCTCCATCGTCGTCTTCCTCGCGAGTTCTCCTTTTTTTCTTAATGAGATCGTGCAACGAAGCAATCGGTTCGGTGTAGAAGACCAACAGAGTGTTTGTTCGGCATCCTGATGCTCGATCGCGCGCTCGCTTCAAACATGCAGCGTCACGGATTTAGCGAACGGAAAATGGCCTTTCTGGTTGCGATTGAGGTCTCAAGGATTCGCGCGTCGGTTGCTTTGCCAGTAACTCAGGGAGATGATATGCGGTTCGGTGTAGAAGTTTCTACTCGGCCTTTGCTGGACAAACAGAGCATCTGTTCAGCGTTCTGATGATGCTTGCGCTTGCTTTGAACATGCAGCGTCACAGAGTAGCGAACAGAAATGGGGCTTTGCTGGACAAACAGGCAAGTTTTATAAGAAGTTGTGGTACCTTTTGCTCGTTTTCCAATGTACCTCGACCCTGTCATCTAGGATATATACGTTGATGCGTGTTCGACTGCTGGATCAGAATCATGACAAACAGGCAGATTCACCGGCGATCACATGTTCTTTTTATAATAATGAGGTTCCTTTTTTATTTCTTACTTTGTGTGCCTTTCTTTTATTTGCAGGTGCAGTTGCGAAATTGGCACAATTCCCCCTTCATGTATGGTTACCCGATGCCATGGAATTAGAGGAAAGTCGTTTAGTAATAGTTTTGTTTTGCTTTAAAGGCCAAAACAAATAGGCCAAGTTTGCAAGAGAGAGAGACAAAAATCTATAATACTAGATGTCTGGATGTACTTATAGTAGGAGCCATGCTTTTTTGATTTTTCGTTTTATTACATTTTCTTGGTGCAACTCTCAAACAGGTTACATTTTCTATCTTCTGAGCTAAAGCGCAACAAAGTACATTTATTTTTCACATAGCTGAAGGATAATGATCTTTCGTTGAAGACGACATAAACTATTCTGATCGTCCTTTGATTGCTAAGTCATTAGTCTCCATCTCTTGTGGCTTTGCTAGTGCTGAATTCAAATTGTTTGTCAAGTGGCCAAAATTTCACATCCTATTCCAGACAAAGCAATGACCATGAAGACCCATGACTCCATATGAAATTCAGATTTTACCTCAACTAGGCAATGGCAATGAACTCAAGAAGTTCCTTTCTGATTCCTTGGAGTTTAGTCAATGCATCGCCAATGTCCATTCGTTCCCCTAGAGATTCAGAAGAGCAAGTGACTCCTATTTCGATTATCGAAACCAAACACTCCAAAGTACTAAACCTGCTTTTGTTCTTGCCATCTGAAGGGACAGTTCGTTTTTTCTCTGACTCCTCGATTTCCTCAAGTAGAATAGGATCAATTGCCTTTTCTACTTGGTCTACCAGAACTGCCTTTGCGAAGCAATGAAGGTTCATCCCATTTTCAAACATGTCATCGGTCGGCCTTTTGCCCGTGAACATCTCCAAGATGAGGACTCCAAAGCTATACACATCTCCTTTTGTGGATGCCGTAATTATCGAGCCATACTCTACAACAATCAATAGAGAATAGTGATGCATAATGAATAATTGAGATTTTATGTTTCATGTCTAGAACATTTTTTCCAAGGCCGGGTCTCTAATTGCGTGTTTAATACCAAGAAATAAACTAAAAGACCTAACTGCTACATCATTACCTGGGGCTATGTAGCCAAAAGATCCTTTTAATTTGATGGAGCTTGATTGATCAGCTAGTAACTTATGAGTTGCTTCTGGGAGGAATCTGGCAAGCCCGAAATCGCCTACATGTCCGGTCATTTCATCATCAAGAAGGACATTGCTTGGCTTTAGATCACAATGAACTATTGGTGTTTCACAGTGATGATGGAGATATTCTAGTGCACAAGCAACATCGATGGCAATATTCACTCTGTCGAGTAGACTCAACTTGCTTCTCTTCGTATATTGTGATGCAATTGGGTGCAACCATTCATCCAAGCTTCCATTTGACATAAATTCATAGACCAGTGCCTTGAAATCATTTCCATTAAAATCAAACCCAGAACATGCTGTGAGTACCTTCACAAGATTACGGTGCCGGATTCTTCTCAAGGCTTGACACTCAGCTTTGAAACTTTTGGAAGCTCCATGATGTGAAAGGTTGAGAATCTTGATGGCCACTATTGACTGAGTTTGATCAAGAAGCCCTCTATACACAGACCCAAAACTGCCCATGCCAAGAAAATTGGTGGAGGAGAATCCATCTGTTGCCTTCAATAGATTGTGATAAGAAACATGCAAAAGCCCATCTTTAGAAGGGCTTGAAGCCAATGCTTTCTTATTGTCTCCAAACCAAAAGAAGTATGACAAAGTGAGAATGCAGACTACACCTACAAAAGCAGAGAATGTGGATATCATGATTTTTGCAATTCTACTTATTCTTGTCTATTTTGACTCTTTGTAGTTGCATTTGGGTAGTTGAAAATCTGGCAGGCCCCCGCAAAGCTTTTTGTTTCCAACAACTGAAGTTGAAATGGAACTTCCGAAAACTCCTCTTGTAGGCAATGCACCCTCAAAATTATTGTGAGATAGGCTCAGATTTGTCAAATTTAGCGACTCTAGATATTCTGGGACTTGGCTAGATAATCAATTGTTGGAAAGATTTAAAACTTGAAGGCCTTTCATGGAACTCATAGTCGATGGTAGGGGCCCTTCAAAAAAGTTATCTTGTATATAAAGGAGTTCCATGGATGTACAACTGCCGATACTACTTGGAATTTGTTGAGATAATCTGTTCTTATAAAGATATAGTTCGCCGAGATTTTTCAAGTTTCCAACTTCTCTAGGAAGGGAGCCAGTAAGATTATTTTGAGACAAGTCAAGAAAAATTGACAAAGATGAGAGACCCATAATTTCTGGGGGAATATTACCACTGAGGTCATTGATCGAAAGGTCCAAGAGAAGTAGATTCTGGCAATTTCCTAGAGATGATGGTATCGAGCCTCTGAGATTGTTGTCATCCAATCCCAATTTGGTTAACATCCGTAAATTTCCAATAGATTCTGGTATTTGCCCCGAGAAATTATTTTCGGAGAAATACATAACATTTATTTTCTTCAATTTTCCTATCTCAGAAGGAATGTTCTCAGAGATGTTATTGTGCCAGACCATCAGGACCTCCAAATTGATGAGATTTCCAATTACAGAAGGTAAGGGTCCTGAAATATGATTGAAATCTAACCAAAACCGCGAAAGGGTTATAGAGAGGTTACCGATACAATTGGGGATTGGTCCTCTAAAAGCATTGACCGCAATACCCAAATATTTTAAGTTTGTGGAATTGGTTAAAGAGCAAAGAAAGTCCAAATCGGCAAATTGCTCACCTCCAAAGTTGTTTCCATCAATCTTAAACCAATTGAGTCTTCTCATCTTTGAGAAAGAAGGAACTTTCCCGGTAAAGTTGTTCGAATTGATTTGGAATAGACTGAGATTAGAGGCATTGGATATTGACTCAGGAATGAGTCCAATGAAGTGATTGACATCCAAATAGATTCTCTCAAGATTCGGAAGAGTGAAGCCTAAATCACTGGGTAAGCGCCCTTCTAATTGGTTACCAGCCACGCCAAACGTTATCATGGTGGATATATTAAAAATTGAGATAGGAATCGTACCAACAAAATTATTCCAGCTGAGAGAGAGATCATTTAGATTTCTCAATTGGCCGAGAATCTCCGGAATCGTACCAGTGAGGTTATTTGAAAATACCGAGAATCTTTGAAGAGAGGATAAGTTTCCAACCAACGGAGAAATGTTTCCCATCAAGCCATTTTTGCGAAGCACAAGTTTTTGGAGCTTGGACAAGAAGCTGAGTTCTGTAGGCAAATTTCCTTCAAGCATGTTGTAGCTTAAGTCAAGAACGAGCAAATTAGAGCAATGGGAGATATTCGAAGGAATTTAAAAGAGTTGTTATTGAGGAACAGCTTCTGCAACCGAAATAAGCGACCGATTTGCAAGGGAATTTCGGAGTGGAAACTATTGTTTTGCAAATGGACTTCCCTGAGAAAGCTCAAGTTACCAATGTGGGGTGGCACGAACCCAAGCAAGTTCTGGGAGCTGAGGTCCAATATGGTGACTCTGCGGTGTTTATGGCCACATGTGACACCGTACCATTTGCAGATGTGGCTAGTTTCATTCCATGAACTCAAAACCCAGCCAGGATCAGCTATTTGGGTCTTGAATTCCAACAGAGCCAGCCGATCAATCTCGTGCCCGCTGGCTTCTAACAAAGGTGAGACACTCCCTACTAGAAGAATGATAGTAGTTAAGCATGAGAATGACCTGGGTAAAACTCGATCTCCATGGGGAAGGTCCATGAGGATTTGTAACAAAGCGTTCTCAGCTCAAGTCTTTTTTGGTTTTCTTGCGATGTTGTTTTGAAGTAATTCCGAATATATAATTGGGGGCAATGTACTTTCCCATACTAAGACATGCTTATGTCATCAATGCAAGAATAGTGTGACAGATCTTTTTTGCGGTCCTCTTTAGTTTAAAAAATTACAAGGCCATGACAAACTAGGTAGCTATCAATAGTCAGTCAAAGAAAGCAGAAATGTCGTGGGGCCCTTGTTTTGTTCATCGTCAAATGTGTCTTTTTAATCCTTGAATTATCGGGTCGGTTAGTAGAATGGACGACTTCAGTCTTTTCCGCACATCTAAAATCCTGACTTTCCGATACTCATAACCAGACACTATTGACCGTACATTGAAGTAGGACTATTTCACAATTTTATAATTACCTTTACTTCCATTTGTCAATAATAATGTATATTTTTGCTCTGAATTATACATTTATGATGTCCCATTAAATTTGGTTGGAATATCATTTGTTAATATTAAATTTGAATATAGTTTTATACATAAGAGAGATCAAACTCTACGGGGACCCTTTATATATTACTTTTTAAACCCATGTGGGATTGTAGACAAGAAGGGAGTGTCAAAACTTGACATGGGGAAATACGTAAATGCCAAAAGTTCATAAAGGTACGCATAAATATTAAAATCGAAGTAAAATTGATTAGTTAAGTGCCAACGGTGAGAAAATATAGCCAAAATATTGACGTGGTATTTTTCTGGCGAGACAAGTACAAAACGATGTTGTTTTGCACGCTGATGTTGTTAGATAAACTGAAAAATGCTGTCGTTTTGCATACTGACGTGGCTAGATAAGTAAAAAACAACGTTGTTTTATCTCGAATTTGAACTTTAATGTAAATATTAATTTAATTTAATTTAAAACTAAATATTAAGAGATGGGGAAGAGATTGGAGAATGGCAAGGGCTGTGCAAGTCCTCGTCGTCGCCTCCTATTGTCGTTGGGAAGGACCGACAATGGTGGGGTGAAGGTAGGCTAGGGTCGCCAGATTTGGTGCGAGGATCGAGGCCCTCCCCTAGATTCGACGAGGGTTAGTGGCCTTCGCCTAACCAAGCCAAGGGTCGTCGCTTGTTGGCTCAAACCCCCCCAGCCAGTGTAGGTCTATTTCACAAACATATAAAATCTTGACTTTTGGGTTCTCAAAGGCAGAACACTATGAACCTTGTAGGTCTATTCCACAATTTATAATCACCTTTACTTCCATTTGTCAATTATAATATATATATATATATATCTTCTCTATAAATTATACATTTGTAATGTCCTCTTTTATGCAGTCGAAATATCGTCTATTTTTATTAACATTGAAAATAATGCTCATAAATAAAAGAGAGCAAAATCTCTACTTTGGCGAAGAAGAATTTATTTCAAACTACTGCCTTTTAAATCCATGTTGTACTGGCATTAAACTTGTTATATTGATATGCAAATTGAATTTTGCATCTTGAACACTAATAGATGAATTACTAATTAATAATGACAGAGTCCACACTATTCTATTATGATTTTTAACATTTCAATATAGTCACACGGTTATTGAAAACATTATTGGAATTTTAAAAAACTAAGTAATATATTTACTCCTAAAGGTATATAGCTAGTCAAAAAGTAAACAAATAGTAGTTTGCAGATGATAATGAAATTGAAAAAGTGCGATAGTTAAAGTCCAGTGAAGTCAGCGATCCTTTATCTCCTTCTTCTTCTATTGACAGCTCACATGGGAGAAGCCAAAGGAACGTTTTCCATCCGTCTAACTTTTCATTTGTTCTTTGACATGGAAAAACAGTAAAAGTTAGGGGAACGTGTTTAATCTGTCCAACCTTTCGTTTGCTCTTATTTCCCTAAAAGCAAGGAATTATAAACAAGAAACCCAACTATAAAAAGTCAAAAATATCAGATTTTAGCTAATTATTAGACACACACAACGTGTCGTTACTTGATTTGACTGGTTATGTGTCCGTGCTTAATGGGTGAAGATAATCCTTTGGTATTAAAAATTCGTAAGAGGGTGTTCAATGTTATACTTTCCAAAAGAAAAAGTAGAGAAAAAAACCATAAAATGAAGATGGGAATTGAAAGCTGTTCACACGTACGAGAGTGACTTAGGCGCATCGCCTCAAAGTGCACGGCAAACCTTCTTTGCCGCCCACACCAAATTTCCTCCATGTATGGGCCCATTTGATCATAGTTGGATTTACGTCCTTTAATTAACTCCAAATTATCCTTTAATTAGTCACAATATCCACACCAAAAAAAATGAAAAAATAGTTTTAGGATCGTCAAATCTTTATGATGCGATGTAACCATATGGAATTTGTTTTTTCTTTTATAGAAATCACCTTAGACCAATTAGAACTTGACAAATCAAGAAACAAACATTGACCATCATGGGAATAGGATTATAATCAGGAAATAATGAAGATTCGTGTCGCACCACATGATCTTTATCAAAGGGGAATCAAACAATAATGGCATGAGAAGGCAATGTGATTGGATCATGTGAGACAAAGAGAGACAATCGAGATTACTTTATGTCTTTTATACTATGCATTCTTTAAGCGAAGTCTTTCATCAACAAAATTGAAATTTAAAATGGATTAGATTCCTGCAAGTCATTGTATAAAGTCGTAGACATTACCCAGACTGTAGAATTTGTAAAAAGAGATATACTAATTAAGTGTAATATGCTAAAATTTTATTGGCGTGTTTGTGATAATTAAATGGTATGCCAGAAAAATTGAGGGTAGAAAGAATAAGTAGCTGATGAAAATAGAATAGTGAAAAATGCAAAAGTTAATGAATGAGGTATGTCAGTTTCAATTAGTTACATTTGGAGCTAAAGATATTTTAATTAGAAAAAGCTATACAAATTCAATGGTTTGATGAGACAAAACTCAAAATTTAGAGGATTTGATCAGAAAAAAGAAGAAGAAGAAGCTCAAACTTAGGGATCAAAAGTATAGTTTTATCATTTTGATTGATCATGTGCGGAATATGAGACAAGTGGACTTACCCTTCAAATAAGGAGACATCGTGAAACAAATTTAAATTACAGGGACAGACTGAGATCACAATATTTTGCCAATGACATGCACGAGCATGAACTGGAAGAACAAACCGACAGAGAGATTAGCATGATTTTCCAAGACCACTTCACGCATATAGAAAGTTGTATTCAATGAATTGCATCAGTCACTCTTCTTTTGCATGTTATATACTAGGTAATGTTATAGGTTACCATGTTCAAAGTACTTCCCCCTAAAGTGCAAAAAAAGAAAAATGATTAACATTGCTTGAGAAAGTTGTTATATAGAGTTAATATGATATGTTATGCCAATCACATATTATGAGATAATGTGATTCATATTGAATCCAATTGAATCATTGAGTCATTCAAAGGATATTCAATATTCTTTTTTGGATTCCAAAATGATTTTGGAATTATGAAAGATATTAGAAGATCCTTGACATTAGAAATCAAATTATATATGTGACAATCTGTGAGATTAAAGAAAATAACTATATAAATAAAGTCGCATAGATTGACAGAAAATTGATAGAATGTACTGTCAAGCTTTACTTGAAAATTATCCACACTTTGGTAAAATTCCTTTGATAGATTATGCCAATCAACTATCAATAGATAATGTGATTCATATTGGATCCAACTGAAAAACATACGCTTTACATGATTTTGGTATATTATAGTTGACTCTGTCCCGCACGTCATTAAGGGGACATTTGATATTTTTTTCACTGATTTTCAAACCTCCAATATTTCCTACATATATGAGCAATTCCTTGTGGAGTTTATAAGCCAACCTCCCTCCTCTACTTCCATCACAGACCAGCACACAACTTAAAACATGGATGGAACCACACAAGCATTTCAGCCATCCACACAAGTTGAGAAAATAACGAGGCCCTGCAAGCAAGGCAATTATTGATGATCAAGTCAGTCAATGAAAGGTGAAACACCATGGGGCCTAGTTTTCTTCATTATTTATCAGTTGTGTCCTTTATCCTATAATCCATCTTTCAATCCCTGAATTTCCTCCATGTATAGACCTATTCGATGGTAATTGGATTTACTTCCTTTAATTAACTTCAAATAATCCTTTAGTTACTTATAATGTCCACGCAAAAAAATGAAAAAATAGTTTTAGGGTCATCAAATCTTTTTGGTGTGATATAACTATAAAGGGTTTATTTTTTTTAAGCAATCACATAAGATCAATCAAAACTAGACAAACAAAAATTGAACATTAACCACCTTGGGATTAAGATTGGAACTAGAAAATTATTAAGATTCTTGGCGCACGACATGATCCTTATCCAAGGGAAATCAAACAAGAATGGCATGAGAAAACAATGTGATTGGGTGACATGGGACAAGGAGGGATATGTGGAATTACTTCATGTCCTTTGTACAAAATACGCATTCTTTCAGCGAAGTCTTCTTAAACAAATTTAAATTTTATATTGGATTAGATTCTTGCAACTCATTATATAGAGTTGTACACATCACGCCTAGACCATAAAATTTGTAGGAAGAGAAATACTAATTAAGTTAAAAGGAACAACTTCTGCACTCGAAAAAAGCGGCTGAATTGCGGGGAAATTTTGGTGGGGAAACTACTTGTTTTGCGGATTGAATTCCCTCATAAAGATCAGGGTACTAAAATGGGGTGGCACGTCCCTGGCCAGGTTTTCAGAGCCGAGGTCTATTACAGTGACTGTGATTTTTTACGACCACATGTGACACTGTATGATTCACAGATGTGGCTAAAATCATGCACAACCTCAAAAACCCACCAGGATCAGCTATTTAGGTCTTAAATTCCAGCAGAGCAAGCCGATCACTCTCGTCCCCGCCGGCTTCTGCCAAAGCTAAGACACTTTTTAACAAATGAATGAGGGTAGTTAAGTATGAGATTTACCCAGATGAAACCCAATCTCTGGGGAATGTCCATGGGGATTTGTAATAGAGTGTCCTTAGCTCGAGTCTCCATGTTTTGAAACAATTTGCGAAATACATCAACCGGCAAAATAATTTTCAATACCAGGGCATGTCCATGACAGAGATTTCGTGGGCCTCTCAAGTTGAAAAAAACAATGAGGCTGCGAGTTGCAAGGAAACAATTGACGATCGAGTCAGTCAATGAAAATTAAAACATCATGGGGCCTAGTTTGGCTCATTATCACTCGTGTCCTCATCTTTTAATCCACTTTGCCTGTGCCTTTTTATTAGTGGATTTTTTCTGTTTAGGGATAAAATCAATCAATGCCATTCAATCCCCTTTTTCCATTTGATCTCCCTTGTTAACACCTTTATTTTCGCTAGCAGACTCATCATTCAGTTTATAGAAATTATGGACTGAACTCATCGATAACGACATAATTTTATCCCTAAAAAAAGATCCAAACTGTGCATTGTTGCATATTCGTTCTTTAATACATTCTTCCGCATTTAGAAATTAGGACATCTTTTATTTAAGAATGGCATGTCCATATCGAAGTTAAGTAAGAGGGGTACTTGAGGAAAAATAAATGTGAGGGAAACAACATAAAAGAACAAGCTGGAAGCAGATCAAAGGGATTCGGCCAATATCATCCACACTATCAACACCATCCATCTCACCCTTATCATTTAATTTTCTGAGGACTCTTCAGCATCATCCACTATCAACACCAGCTTCATCTTCCTATCTTCAATTACACTGATCACGCTTCATATTGGATTTTCTGGAGCACCAATCTGTTTGTTTTCAAGGGTGCATCTCTTGTGGAGATGATTTTAAAAAATATGTGCAAAACGTGTCATGCCAATAGGTTCTTTCTTTGCTTCTAATGACTAATTTGGCAGCACTGCTCACTTGCACGTATTTATGTCCTCCATCCTTACGTCACGTTTAGTTAAGCTTTTCGTCTTTGTTTCCACCATTGCGTAACGTCCTGTTTCGACGTGTACTTACTTTGTTCTTGCAAGAAACTTTTAAAGTTGCAAGTCCAAATGAATGTCGGTTATTCATTGGCGCTAATTTTTTGTAAGATTTGGAATCGTATTACAAGATTGGGCAGCATTTAGTTTATTTTTGGGTTTTGTTTAGCTTTTGTCATTCAATAAATGAAAAGGATAAAAAGCAATAGAAAGAAAAAGGTTAAAAACACTTTTCATTTTTTGTTTTTTGAATTCTTGTAGATTTTTACGTTGATAATTAAGGTTGCCTTTGATTGGACTTTACAAATGGGCTTTAGGGGCTCTAGAGGCAACTTAAGACAACTAGGGTCAACATTCCTTATTGATCGCGCTTTCCATTTATTCCTCACGGGATTCTTGTCCCAGGGTGTACTAACAAGGTCTTGTGTTAATTTTGTCCGGCTCAAGCTATTTTTCTTTCCTTACTCTATATGCCTTATTATTGATTTGTTATAACAAAGTCCACTCTATTATATTATGATATTTAACATTTTAATATTGTCTGCATTAATTTTTCAAAGTGTTGAAATTATCATAAACTAGGTATGAAAATAATCCCCTAGGTATACAGCTAGTTAGAAGAAGAAAAAAGTCGCAGTGGGTAGATCATATTTAATTGAAGAAGTTTGAGAGTTTCATGTCAAGGATCCTTCTTCTCCTTCTTCGTTTGACAGTTCACATGGGATAAGCCAAAGGAATGTGTTTCATCTGTCCAAACCTTCCTTTGCTCTTTGACATGGGAAAATGGGAGAAGTCGTAGGAACGTATTTCATTTGTCTAATCTTTCGTTTGCTCTTTGACATGGGAAAATGGGGAAACACATTCATCTGTTCAACCTTTCGTTTACTCCGTTAACATGGGAAAATGGGAAAAATCGTAGGAACATGTTTTATCTATCTGGCCTTTTAGTCATAGGAACGTATTTCCTCTGCCTAACCTTTCGTTTGCTCTTTGACATGGGAAAATGGGGAAAACACATTCATCCGTTCAACCTTTCGTTTACTCTATTAACATGGGAAAATGGGAAAAGTCGTAGGACCATGTTTTATTTGTCCGACCTTTTATTTGCTCTTTGACATGGGAAAATGGGGCAAACACATTCATCCGTTCAACCTTTCATTTACTTTGTTAACATGGGAAAATGGGAAAAGGCATAGGAACGTGTTTTACCTATCCGACCTTTTATTTGCTCTTTGACATGGGAAAATGGGAGAAGTCGTAGGAACATATTTCCTCTACCTAACCTTTCGTTTGCTCTTTAACATGGGAAAATGGGGAAAACACATTCATCCGTTTAACCTTTTGTTTACTCTGTTTAACATGGGAAAATGGGAAAAGTTGTAGGAACGTGTTTTATCTGTCTGACCTTTTATTTGCTCTTTGACATGGGAAAATGGGAGAAGTCGTAGGAACGTATTTCCTCTGCCTAACCTTTCGTTTGCTCTTTGACATGGGAAAATGGGGAAACACATTCATCCGTTCAACCTTTCGCTTACTTTGTTAACATGGGAAAATGGGAAAAGTCGTAGAAACGTGTTTTATCTATCCGACCTTTTATTTGCTCTTTGACATGGGAAAATGGGAGAAGTCATAGGAACGTATTTCCTCTGCCTAACCTTTTGTTTACTCTTTGACATGGGAAAATGGGGAAAACACATTCATCCGTTCAACCTTTCGTTTACTCTGTTAACATGAGAAAATGGGAAAAGTCGTAGGAACGTGTTTTTTCTGTTCAACCTTTTATTTGCTCTTTGACATGGGAAAATGGGAAAGGTCCTGCGAACGAATCCGTCCAACCTTTCATTTGCTCTTTGACTTGAAAACAAGGAATTAAAAGAAAAACCGAATTGCGGAAAGTCATAATACCCGATTTAGCTAATTATTGGACGCACACTACCTATCTTTACTTGATCTGACCAGTTACATGCCTGTGCCTGATGGGCGAAGATGATTCTTTGATATTGAAAATCCAGGGGAGGGTGAGTGTCATACTTTCCCAAAGAAAAAATGGAAAAAAAGACTATAAAAAGAAGGTTGGAATTCAATGCTCTTCACGTGTAAGAAAGCGACTTAGGCATGTCATCTCAAATTGCACGACAAACCCACTTTACCTCGGCCTGTTTGGTTCAGCTTCCCCAAGGGGCTTTGGGCCCCCAAAGCAGAAAATATTTTGTGTTTGGGAGTCACTTTTGAAAGCTCATTGGGCAAACATTAGCATTCCAAATGCTGAAAGCCCAATGCAGCTCATGAGGTGCTTTGAGCATTCGGCATTCTCTTAATGCAAGTTCCACTGTTCACCCGTCACTATTGTTCATCTTCTTCCCCACAACTTCGAGTTCTCCACCGGCCACGCCGCCGCCTCTCGCCTCCATCGTCGACGCCTTCCTCTTCTGCGACATATCCATCCCCTTTGATGAGCGCGAGCAGCACCGCGTCGACTCCCTACTTCTATGCTCCGACTCCTTCGGCTCGCGCAAACCAAGCCTTAGGCCGCCAGATCTGGCCGTTCGGAGGCCAGATCGGCCATCCAACAGCCGAGATCTAGCCTTGACCCCCTCGACCAACCCAACGGCCCTCCCGCCCTACCGTTCGGGATGCCCCCGACTTCGAGTTCTCTTCGGCCCCGCTGCCACCTCTCGCCTCCACCTCCACCGTCGATGCCTTCCTCTTCTGCGGTAGATCCATCCCCTTCGACGAGCGCGAGTAGCACTGCATTGACTCCCTGCTTCTATGCTCTGACTCCTTTGGCTCGTGCGAATTACGCCTTAGGCCGGTCAGATCTGGCGGTCTGGAGGCCAGATCTGGCCGTCTGGTGGCCAAATCTGGCCTCTACGACTATAGATGGCGGCGTGCGTCGCCTCGCCTGAGGTTGCGACCTCAGGCAGCCGGTGGTTAGCCGGCCGCCGGGTTTAACTTTCTGATTAAAAAAAAGAAGAAGCAAAAGCCCATTACAAATGTGAGTTTTGTCAAACGGTATTTATGCTAAGTAATTTTTCAATGCTACAATTTACCAAACGGTGTAACATTTCGGAAAACTTCTTTACCTCAAAGGTATTTACATTCTCTCAATGGCATTTCCCCAAAGCCGAACCAAACGAGCCTCTCTTCCACTAACCAAATTTCTACCACGTATAGGCCCATTAGATCGTAATTAGATTATTTTCTTTAATTGACTTTAAATTATTCTTTGATTGATTGTGACATCCACGCAAAAAAAAAATGAAAAAATAGTTTCAGGGTCATCAAATATTTTTTATGCAACATAAATAAAAAGAATTTATATTTGTTAGCAATCACCAAAGAACATTAGAACTAGACAAACAAAAAATGAACATTAACCATCATGGGAAAAAGACTTTAATTCGGAAATAATTGAGATTCTTGTTGAATGATATGATCCTTTCTTAACCAAGGGAAATCAAACAAGAATGGCATGAGAAAGCAATGTGATTGGGTGACATGGGACAAAGAGGGAACTGTGGAATTACTTTGCATCCTTTGTACTAACTTTGCATTCTTTAAGCAAAGTATTCGTCAACAAGTTTATATTTTATATGGATGAGATTCCTACAACTCATTCTATAGAGTTGTATACATCACACCTAAACTGTAGAATTTGTAAGAAGAGAAATAGTAATTAAGTTATAGGCAACAACTTTTGCAACCGAAACAAGCAATCGAATTACATAGGAATATCGGAGCCAAAACCTTTGTTCTGCAGATCGACCTCCCCCGGCTAGGTTCTCGGTGGTGAGGTCCAATATGGTGACTTTGTGGTGTCTACAACCACATATGGCACTAGTGCTCTTTGTAGATGCGGCTATTATCATGCCACGAGCTTAAAACCCCACTAGGAAAAAGCTATTAGAGTCTTGAAATCCAATAGAGCTAGCTGTTCAGTCTCATCCCCTTGGCTTCTACCAAAGCTAAGACACTCCCCAATGGAAGAATGATGGTAGTTAAGCATGAGAATGACTCGGGTAATACTCGATCTCTATCCGGAAGGTCCATGAGGATTTGTAGCAAAGCACTCTCAACTCGAGTCTCTTTAGTTGTTTTGAAACAATTTGAAATACATCAATGGGCTCTTCTATACTAAGGCATGTCGATGACAGAGATATCGTGGGCCTCTCAAGTTGAGGGGAAAGAGTGAGGCTGCGAGTTGCAAGGAAACTATTAATGAGCAAGTCAGTTAATGAAATCTGAAACATCATGAGGCCTAGTTTGGTTCAGTATCACTTGTGCCCTCATCTTATAATCCACTTTGCCTGTGCCTTCTAGTAGTGGATTTTTTTTTTCAAGTTTGGGATAAAATTAATCTTCACCTTCAGTGCCATTCAATCCAATTTTTCCTCTGATCTTCCTTGTTCACTCATAAATTTTCACTAGCATACTCATCATTCATTTTATAGAAATTATGGATCGAACTTGTCGATAATGAAAAAATATTATCCCTAAACAAAAAAATCCATACTATGCATAATTCCAATTTCTATTTTTATATTATTCTTCCATATTTAGAAATAAGGGACATATTTTATTTAAGAATGTCATGTCGGCATCGAATTTGAGTAAGAGGGGGACTAGAGGAAAACAAATGTGAGTGGGAAACGAAACGAAAGAATGATAGGGGAGCAGATCAAAGGAATTCGGCCATTTTCATCCACTACCAACACCATCCATCTCACGCTTTATTTTTATTTTCTGAGGCCTCTTCATCATCGTCCGCTATCTACACCAGCTTCATCTTCCTGTCTTCAATTATACGGATCATGATTCATATTGGATTTTCTGGATCACTAATCTGTTTTATTTTCATGGTTTCATCTCTCGTGGGTATGACTTTCGAAAATATGTGCAAAACGTGTCATGCCAATAGGTGCTTTCTTTGCTTCTAATGACTAATTTGGCAACACTGTTTACTTGCTCATATTTGTGTCCTCCATCCTTACATCACGTTTAATTAAGTTTTCGTCTTGATTTTCATCATTGCGTTACGTTCTGTTTCGACGTGTGCTAACTCCGTTCCTGCAGGAAACGTGAAGTTAAAAGTCCAAATGAATGTCAGTTAGTCATCGGCGCTAAAATTTGTAAGATTTGGAATCGTATTACAAGATTGGTCAGCATTTAGTTTATTCTTAGGTTTTGATTGGTTTTTTATCATTAAATAAATGTGAAGGATAAAAACTGATAAAATGAAAAAGATTAAACTTTGCAAATGAACTTTGGGGCTTTAAAGGTAGCTTAAGTCATCCACAGGGTTTAGATTACTTATTGATTATACTTTCCATTTACCGCTCACGGGGTCTTGCAAGGCTTTTCATTAATTTTGTCCGACACAGCTCCAGCTATTTTGCTTTCCATATTTTATATGCTTTATTATTGATTAATTTGCTTAAGTATTTGTGCATGGACATCTAGGCTACGCAACAACGCTTCTTGGCTAGGGAAGATTTTTTTTAAGAAATAATTATTTTATATTTCAATTTCGGGGAACAATTTCTGAGTAGAAGAATCCATTTGGTAACTACATAAAATCTCTACTTTTGGAATAGAAAAAGAATGGTAATGCAACAGTTTCTTTTTTGTATTTATTCATTTTTTATTCTTGCTCACGGATCGCTGACTACCAGCCGCCGCTACCCGTCGCTGGTTGCCGCTGTTGCTGCACGACCGCCCGCCAATGATCCTCACTAGCGGCGGGCGGCGACGGGCGATAGCAGTGGCGACGGCCGTCAGGCAGGGGCAAGCGGCAACAGTGGGCGGCGACGGGCGTCGACAGCGGGGAGCGGCGACTGTCACGCCCCGATCCTCAGGCACGCACACATCTGTCTCATTTGGTCGATTTTATAATGCGATATCCCAGGACAATGTATCGCCGACCCTTTCTTCTTTAAGCGCATGCGGAAACAATTAAAATCCCCAGACAATAAAACGATAGGATAGAAAAGCAGGGCCATATTTTTCATATTGAAATTTATAACCAAACTTTTATACAAACCACAAACCAGAACACTTCACAACTTTTTATTCTAAACTCTATTCACATCAAGATGGAGATAACAAAGAAGATACAATCTCAGTCCATCTGGGCCGTACTCAAGGCCCCTCTCAGGATTATCTTCTTTTCCCAAAAATCCTTCTCCGACTCTTCCTCCTCAACTCCTTAGCAGGGTCCCGAAATGTTTTTCCCCAAACTGGGATGAGACTATGTCTCGGCCCGGTTTCTACCCCACTAAGCCCAATTAGTAAACTATTATACTAAAGGCTGCCTAAACACGCATAGGTCAGAAGACGTACCTTGGCATCAGATCCCACCTGCAAGTCAGTATAATTCATATAGACACCCAAGCAATCACATCACGGATCAAAGCATCGATCAAACCATCCTAGTCGATCACAAGCCAACAAGACCACTCACGGTCATTCCCATTAGTCAATCAATTCACAACATCCAACCCAGGCAATGAATCACATCTAGTCACACTCAGATCGAATTATCGATCAATCGACATAGTCGATTACAAGTCAATCAGACCATCTCATGGTCATTTCCAATCAATCGGTCAATTCACAACATCAGATCAAGCAATGATCAATCGACCTAGTCGATTACATGCCATCACGACCCATGCTTGGTCGACACATTCAATACTATCTATAAGTCCGACCATAGTCCAGATTTGCTCACTCTAAGCTCGATATATAGATAGTATAGCTCGCACTAAGCTGATAGGGTTAAGGTATACTGCTCTCGCTAAGCTGACATATCACCCGTAGGCTGATATAGTATACCGGTATACTGCTCTCGCTAAGTTGACATATCGCCTGAAGGCCAATATAGTATACCCCCGATGCTCCCACTAAGCTGATAAAGTGTACTGCTCGCACTAAGCTGACATATCGCCCGTAGGCTGATATAGTACACCGCATATCTTTTGCTCTCGCTAAGCGACATATCGAGCCCGTAGGATGATATAGTATACTATCCAACCATTCAATCAATTCCATCCGATATCCTTCTCGATAAAATAGTAGTGTGTGGGGACACCTGGTCGCGCTTACCAAAATATTATAATTTCCTTTTTCATAATTCCCACCATTCTCTACAGCCCACCAAAACACTTTTGGTGCTATCAACCGACACCCTAGGTTATTTTCCAATCAATAATCAAAGATTATTCCATTAAAGGATAATTCTCAATTTCATAAATAATTCATTTCAGCACAAACTACAACTCGATTAAATAAACGAATTGCGCCATGACAATCGGCACGAAATTTCGGTCGTCGGCCATCTCAAACTTAATTTCCGAAAAATAATTAATTAATTAATTAATTTCGAAAATTAATCATTTAATATTAAAAATTCTGTTTAGCTCAAAATAAGGTCCAATTAAATAAACGGACTTCACCACGGTCATCAGCATAATTTTAGGTCACGAGCCATCCCAGTTGAATTTTCAAGAAATAAATAATTATTTAATTAATTTCGAAAATTGATTAATATTAAAAATTCAATTTAGCTTAAAATAAATCCCGATTAAATAAACGGACTTCACCACAGTCATCCACATAATATTCCGGTTCCAGACCATCTCCCTTGAATTTTCGGAAAATAAATAATTATTTAATTTAATTCCGAAAATTAATATTTAAATGCCAAAAATTCCACTTAGGCCCGAATCATCAAATTGAAGCCCGATTAGGGGTCCGAAAATTCGAGACACTCTCAATAAATAGTAGACCATGTCTACATGCTAATTGCACAATCAATTTATCTAAATCGCATCACAATTGACTAATAATTGCTAATTACTTCTAATCTAACAACCTAAACATAATTAATTAAAACTAAACCAACCTAAAGCATAATTAGCCAACTAATCCGAGATTAGTGAGATTACTCACTAAATCGCGCGCAAATCGGATCAATCCGACGGCGGCGACGCGAGGAACGATTCTTCCCAAAGCGGGCCTCGGGTTCGGGGCCGGGAAATGGCCCAAAACGGCCTTGAACAGTGCTCGAAACCCATTTTTCCAGCTGCTGTTCATGGCCAAACGAAGCTGCTCCGGTGGCTGAGATGGCGGAGCAAGGCCGGCGGAGGGCAAGGGGAACGTCGGGGAGGTCGGGCGGAGTTGGGCGGTGGCCGGAGGTGGCCGGAGATGGCTGGTCGGGGCGGAACCGAGCTGGGTCATGGCTGGATCGCGCGGCTTGGGCGCGCACGGATGGGTGGCTGGACGGCGACGAGCGCGCGGGCGCGGCGCAGGCGGTGCGGCGGCGGGACGAGCGGCGAGCGGAGGCTAGCTGCTGTCTTCGTGCCCTGCAACTTCCGCTTGTGCTTCTGTTTTCTGGTTTTGCTTTTAACAGAGGTGAGGGAGAGGGTGTCGTGAGAGAGAAGGAGGGATGAGAGAGAAGGAGAGAGAGAGAAGATATCACTTTTGACTAGTCAAAGGGAGAGAAAGAGAAGCCAAATTCAATTTGGCAAGGGGGCATTCGGCGGTGGGGAGGGGCTGCGTACGAAGGGGGAGAGAGGAGAGAGAGAGAGAGAAAAGGAAAAAGAGAGAAAAGAGAGAAAAGAAAAGAGAATGGAGAGAGAGAAAAGAAAAAGTAAATAACATTACTTCTCCTATTGAATTTTCTTCTCTTTCCCTTTTTATTTTCTTTTGATCTTCAATTTTCCTCCGATAATTTCTTTATGAAATTTCGGACCGTCGATAAATTGACGAGCGATGAGACAGGATCCTATTTATCCAGGTCAAATTAAAACCCAAAATCTGGATGTCGCAGCGACGGCCATCGGGCGGGGGCAAGCGGCAGCGGTGGGCCGCGAGCAGCGGCCAGCGGGTGGCGACGGGCCATAGTTCGTACATTGAAAGACTAACCAAGCAGATTTGTCCACCCAGACAACCACGAAGAAGAGATGCGACAGAAGAGACCTTGACATCTCCAGCACCTCCAATTGCCCTGCTACAAGCACAAATTATTTTTCAATTAGCAAATAATCAATTGTTCTACTATAACTGAAAACAATTGTGTGCATACCTCTCAGGAGTATTCTTTCTACTCGAACGGAAGTTTCCGGTACCGCGATGTTCATAGGGACAAGAACGGAACCGATTAAAGTGTCATTTCCTCATCCTCCTCGAGTATCACTATCCCTATTGCACCTGTCAGATCTTTTACATTGTTCTAGCTAAAAGTGTCGTATGTAATGTGGCACATTATGCGTTTTAATATAGTTTTTCATTTTAAAATTTGAATAGTTCCTAGACTGAAAAGAAAGCAAAGTCTACCATGGTGAAGGAGAATTTACTTCAAAAATTTTACTTTTACACCTATATTAACACGGAAAGTAAATTTTACATCTTGAATAGTTCCAGTCGAATCATTGATTAATGACAACAGAGTCCACATTATCATATTATGACTATGCGGTTGTAAATAAACCTAGGTATTGTATTGAACTCTGCAGATATATAGATAGCTAGAAAAGTAAACAAGCCGCAATTGCAAATACGGGAAAAGTGCCAAAAAGTCATAAACCTTTTGTTTTTGTGCCGATTTAGTCCAAAACCTTTTTTTAGTGCCGATTCAATCCTAAACCTTTTTAAGTTGTGCCAATTCAGTCCTTTCCGGCCAATTTTGGCGGATTTTGATGATTGGATGTCGTGGCGACGTGGCTGTCATCGGCGCTAACGTGGACAACTTTTAATAATATTTTAATATTTTTTTTTATTTTTACTTTTTGTCTTTTTCCTCTAGCCAGTCGCCGAGGTCTGGCGATTGGCCAGAGGCGACCGCCGGCGAGGGCAAGGCCGACCTCGCTGGATATGGTGAGGTCAAGCCTCGCCAGCCATGGGTGAGGCTCGCCCATGGCCCGATCTCGGCGAGGTCGGGCGAGCCTCGCCCATGGCCGGCGAGGCTCGACCTCGCCGGATCCGGTGAGGGCGAGCCTCGCTCGTGGCCGCCTCGCCAGATCAGGCCATGGGTGAGGGTCAGCGAGGCTCGACCTCGCTAGATCCGGCGAGGGCGAGGCTCGCCCATGGCCCGATCTCGGCGAGGTCGGGCGAGCCTCGCCCATGGTTTGATCTAGCGAGGCGGCCATGGGCGAGGCTCGCCCTCGTCGGATCTCGGCCATGGGTGAGCCTCGCCCATGGCCGACGAGGGTCGGCGAGGCTCGACCTCGCCAGATCCGGCGAGGTCGGCCTTGCCCTCGTCGACGGTGGCCTCCGGGCTGGTCGCTGGACCTCGGCGACCGGCTGGAGGAAAAGACAAAAATAAAAAATAAAAATATAAAAAATATTAAAATATTAAAATATTATTAAAAGTTGTCCGTCGTCGCCAATACTGATTAAAGCCACATCACCTGGCTGGCGTCCGTCAAGCAAAAATCCGGCCAAAAGGATTGAATTGGGACGACTTAAAAGGTTTAGGACTGAATCGGCACCAAAAAAAGGTTTATGACTAAATCAGCACAAAGGCAAAAGGTTTAGGACTTTTTTGGCACTTTTCCCGGAAAATGCGCTTAATTGAAGAAGTGCGAGGATTCGAGTCTGGTCTACCCTACTTGTCTTCTTTGGATGGTGGCGTACCATTGAAGTGGCTAAAGGAATAAGCCAATAAGGCAGTTGAAGAGTTTTGAAAGCAACTTAACACGGCGGCTGAATTTTTTACCAAGAAAAATCGTCGACGTAGCGATCCATAGAATGTTATTTCAAGTAAAGTTGTCCAGTGCCATGCAGGACGGCTGAATGTCAAGTCAGCAATTAATCGACCAAAAAATTTACATTAAAATTTCACGCAAATGTTTAAGACTACATTAAGAAAGTTGAAAAGTTTAGAACTAAATTGACATATATACAGTAGATTTAAAACTAATTTGATATTTATCCCAGCTATAAACAAGACCACCAGAAGCATTCGTTTGGCAAGCCACAAAACGATGAGTGTTAGAGAAAGCCACACAAAAGCCGCAACGGCCACAGCTTCACAATTAGGAGAGAGAAAGAAACTTGCCCGTCCGTAAGGGAGAGAAAAATAAAGGATTTGCGCGAGTCTTCATATAAGCTAGTTTGCTCAAGTGTTTTGTGTGTGGGATAAGAAAATTAAATTATAATAGTTGTGGGAGATGATATTTTATTAGAGTGTCATACTTGTACTACAATTAGATATATATGTTTCTCAAGTTGCTTGAGATAATATTCTTGTATTACCTCTACGACACTTCTACACACAACCAGTGATATTCTACAATTTTTCTTATGTTTTTTTCCTCTCCAATTGGGGCCAGCGAAGGTCGTTGGCCGGCCCTCACATGGTCTAGGCGGGGCCCCGACAGCCTCGCTGCTTGCTTGCTTGGATCAGGCGAGGGTCAGATCTGGAGAGGCATCACGGCGCTCGCTCAGATCTGGTCAAGGGATTGCGTGCCCATCCCCTCCCATATAGCTGGCGAGGGTCGGCATACATCTCAAACGTGAAAGCCATTTCTTCATATTCATCGCTTGTGCCTTGAGTTTTTAGCCAAAATTGCACCGCATCAGACTGGCATCTTATGCAAGATCATCCACATTACGATGAGAAATTAGAGAGAATTACTTTTCCTAGACCACCTCTGGTCCAAGAGGCTATTA
This sequence comes from Eucalyptus sideroxylon, assembly GCA_014182405.2. NCBI lineage: Eukaryota > Viridiplantae > Streptophyta > Magnoliopsida > Myrtales > Myrtaceae > Eucalyptus > Eucalyptus sideroxylon. Next base: position 14,887,651 of record CM024554.2, on the reverse strand, counting down.
TGACCTCACTCGTGCTCTACTGAGCTGAATTGCTAATGAAGCTAAAATGACTCGACAAAACGCGAGCACCAAATGTCACCAACGAAGCACTTTAATCTCAACTCAACATGACCAGAGGAAGCGACGAAAGCAACCGTCAAAAAGGGTCGAAAAATCTCAATGATAATAAGTAGCCTATATACTAATTGTAGTATACTTCCATAGCAATAATGGGACGAAGAAACGGCGCAGTGGTTCTTATTATAAATATAGAAAAAGAAGCTAAGTACAACCACAAAAATGAATATTGGGAGCACCTCAATCACAGCATTGAACCGTGAAAGTGAGTCACCTGATCTCGACGAGACAGAGAGTCATTGGAACCCACCGCTCTTGGCAACGCACATCTACCCTTTAGAGATTGATTTGGGAGGGCTATTATTGATATGCGGAAAGGAAAGAATGCGATCATCTCAAAGGGGTGACCTGAAAACACAGGCGCTGATATAATAGCATGAATCATATGGACAAATACGAATACACGCAAAGGAACAGCGCCTGTGTTGCCAAGATCACCCATCGGAGATACCTCCTTTCTAAGGCCCGCGCGAATCTGGGGCGGTGGGTCTCCTGCCTCGAGCATTTCTTATATAGGAAGAGTCAAAGCTTGGGGTACTCACAACATCATGTCGCTAGAATGTGCTCATCCTAACGACACCCTGAAAGCTTGTCGTATATGGAGTTGTAAGTGACAAAAACGCTCTCGCCCAGAGAGAACGGGACCCACGTGGACAACGCATCCCGATACGATTAACCAGATTTCGCGGTCAATGAGCTCACTCGAAGGAAATCCTGGCATCTTTCTTGAATTGGTAAGGGAGAAATCGAAGCCGCGTATCATCCCCTTTGAGTCATTTTAAGGTCTGCATCTCATGAAGCGCGGTTGCTCGAAATTCCCTTCCCGGGTCATTCAAGAATGTGATTCGGAGGCAAGTCTTGCTCTGTTCATGAAACGCCTCTGCTGGGGATGTGAATGAGGCTTGTAATGAACAATGGGCAAGAAATGGTGATATTACTCGGACTATGAGACGTGCGGAACAGCAATCCACAATTTTGTATACCAACCAGAACAAAAAAGTTTTTGGGTTGCTGGGGAGATTTCTCCAACTTAAAATGACTTGAAACATTTAAAGAGCCATAGTTTTTTTTTTTTTTTTTTTTTTTTTTCGTTTTTTGGTCAGACAGAGCCATAGTATCGATTTTAGATGGAGCAAGCACAACTTCAAAAACAATTAGGGGAAGATACATGATCGTTAATGCAGAAATGCAAGTCCATGCACGCAAAGCTGCCGAAGTGAAAAGAACCATGTGTTTATTACGACATTGCCGATTCTTAGGAAGAGACGTCATTACACCTGGAAGGGAAATTTATCAAGGAAACCTAAGACGATAGCAGCTCCGTGCACATGGAGGAGACAGAGACCAGCAATCATGTGGGGAACGTGAGACGGGATTTTACAGAGTTAATTGCATAAAGGAATAGCTTCTTGAGGCCAAAAGGACTTTCCAGCATTTTTAAGACTACAGTCATGTCATATGACATGAAAGCAACGTGACCGTGTATCAAAACACCACAAACAGCCAAGAATCTTGCCAGGAGCCTAGCAGTATTAATAGAGTGCTAACTAAATGCGTATAAGAAAACATAGAGCTTAGCCGCTTAAGTCCTTTTCAAAAAGAAAGACATCTGAAAACTTGTAGCCAATAAGAGCATTCATTTCTAAGGCAGCTTCTCTTTTGCATAGAAAAAACGCATTACTTCCACAGGTGAATCTTTTGCCCTATCCTCAAAAGAGCCATCTAGAAACCAAAAAGCTGTCTGCACTCCACAGTCACAAATGCCAATGAAGAAGTCAACCAAGATTGATCTCAGATGCATTTGAAATTGCTAAAGCATGTAAGCAAAAGAGAATCCAGTACCCATCATATCATTGAAAGCTTCAGCGCAAATTTGATTGTTTAAGTCAAGCAAGCAATGCCATCAGACCATAACATCAAACCAGCATTCACGGATATTAAACAGTTGAATCTTTTAGCCAAAGTTCCCACATCAAAAGATTGATCAAGCAGATAATAATAAAGAAGAAATCAACAGAAGGGACTTTGACACCTCCAGAAAGTAACAGCAGTACCTCCAATTGCTCTGCTACAAGCACAAAATATTTTTCGATCAGCACAGAATCAACTGCTTTACTATAACTAGAAAAAATTTGTGTGCATAGCTATGTATTCTTTCTACCCCAGACGGAAGTTCCCTGTACCACGATGTTCATAGGGACCAGAACGGTCCTGATTATAGGAGCAATTCCTGGTCCTCCTCAGGTACCACTATCGCTCATGCACCCTCCAGATCAATCACCAGTTTTGATCAGGATCATAGTGCCCACCACCACCAACGCCATACTGTCATCCCTCCCCCCATACCTACCTCCCCAGCCCCCTTCATGAGGACACTCCCTTGCAAAATGCCCAGGCTTGTCACACTTAAAGCACTCTCCACCTCCACATCCATGTCCACCACCATAGTCCTGATTGGGGCCACAATCACAACTGCGATCACCATCTCAGTCTCTACCTGAACCTCAAGGCTGAGCTTTTTCCTCAATGATATTTCTCCCGTCCAAGTCCATTCATTTCCTCAAGAGCCTCATCCATTGCTTGCTTCTCATAACCAAATCCACGAGAGCATCCAGAGAACTTGTCAACCACCCCCTGCATTAAAAATATTCTTATCCGAGGTAGTTTGTATTATATGACAGGGATAATTACAGATATAAGAGCTGTACACAGAAAATCTGTGATAAAATGTACGTTATATGTGGCAATGATTTTCACAAATGTCAGCCAAACCTCCTTCAGATGCAACAAGCAGATGGTGAATAAAACTACTTACGTCGAGGGTTAGACATAAAGGCAAAATTTGTCAAATCTTCTGCAAGTGTTTCTCCCAACACTTTTTGCCATCCTTGGCTTCAGATACTGGACATACAACTGCTATCCTGGTTGTCAGATTGGCGCTGGTGGCAGATACTTGTGGCTGTCCAATGTTTAGAGCAGAAAAAAGAGAGAACCATGCCCGGTTCAAATCACACCCAGAAAATGACATTTCTCACACTAAGTTATATTGAAGTCAATGGCGATTCTTTTCATGATGAAAAATGGATGATTCTTCACGAGTTACGAGAAAGAGAAAGGCGATGGTAAACTCACTTAGACTTAAGCCACAATTTGTCTGAGTGTTTTGCAAGTGTTTACCCCCAACTCCTTTTGCCAATTAGGTATAGCCTTGGTTTCAGAAACGGGCCATACAATTGCTGTCTCAGTTGTAAAATTGACGCTTGTGGCGGATACCTGTGGCTGTCCAAAGTTAGAGCAGAAAAATAAAAAACACGGGGTTCAAATCTTAGCACAAAAATTGATGAAAGCCATTTCTCCTGCAATTCTTTCCACCCACATAAGGGATAATTTGGAACCTTATTTCACTTAACCCACTAGATGAATATCCTGTCACACTAAGTTCAATTCAAGTTGATGATGATTTATCTTCATGTGAAAAAAGGACGATCCTAGTTACTTTAGAGAATAATATAGCAAACACTCTTCACGAATAGAAGAAAGACAAAAGCAAATGGCGAACTCACTTGATTTTCCAGAATTCTCTTCAAGCTCGCTGCACATCCCCCACAAGTCATTCCCTGCAGGGACGAAACAGAGCCACTTAACTGACCGCACAAAAGAAAAGGAAAAAAAAAAAAAAAATGATATGCACCATGGAGTAACATCTTCAGCAATATAATGCAGGGAAAGTTGGACACGCATAGACAAAATCGAAGCTTTAGCTCGTACATTCACATAAACTGCAAGAGAAATATATAAAGAGAGAGAGGCTTACTCTGACGTTGAGAATTATGACATCCAAGCAGACGGCTGAGGCTTCCTTGGCTCCATCCACGGCCGATTTTGCCTTCCCATCCTCACCGTCAACTCCGCCGCTGCCGCCGCCGCCGTGTTGTCAGCCGCAGTGAAGCTCAGAATGCACCGCAAGCAAAACCTCGCAAAATTGAGGATGGTTTTTGCAATTACGCTATATGACATTAATATGATAGTAACTATACCAAATGAAATTTCAGCAAAGATACATCTCATGTTCAAAACCTTAGGTTTCTAGAGTTAATTGATCTCAAGCATGCAAATGAACCACAATACTAGTGCAGTTATTGCCCATACACTGATCAAATTACAAAATTCTAGGGACCCACACTAGCTCACATTGGGAAATACAACTTCACACACATTTTCCATCTCCAGATGTGCTCTGTTCTATCAAAAAAGTGTACAATGTCCTAATAGATGACACAAAACCATGTTGTAGATGAGAGCACCAATCCAAAACTTGGTGAGTTCCGCCAATGAACATGGAGTATCAACTCTGATCCATTTAAAAAGCAATAAGTATGCCAAATCTCAATGAGCAACAAAGATTCCAACTCCATGTTGAGCTCGGTTGAAGTAAGAATTTCTAGACTAATCTCAATGAGAAACAAAGATTCATGAAGCCAAGGCTGACCAATGATGATGACACAAAAAAGGTACAGTTATTGCAAGCACCATGTTGTACTGATGTAGCAACTCAAGGGCTGGCAACATTTCTTTATTGGCGACAACTCTAACTATTTGATTATAATCGTGACTGAGATTCTCCATACTAAAGAAAGATTACTAAAGTGGTCATTTCAATTTTTAAAAGAAAACCTAATATAGTCATGCCCAACAGCTTTCCTTGTTACGTAACCTTCGGTCATTTTTTCCTTCTAACAAGGAAGTGCATCTTAAGCGAGTAAAACCCAACTGTTGATATGTACCTGTGACAAGCCAAAGAGATATAGAAGTTCATACTTTAAACTAGTAGATGGAGTAATCGACACAGAAAATCTGTGATAAAGGGCACGTTTTACGCAGCACTGATATTCCCAAATGACAGCCAAACCTCATTCTACCGCAACAGGCAGATGACTGGCAGCAGGTACTTGTGGTTGTTCCATGTTAGAGCAGAAAAAAGAAAAAAACACACCGTTCAAATCTTACCAAAAAAATGAGGAAAGCCATTTCTCCTGCCATTCTTTGACCCCACATAAGAGATCATTTAAAACCTTATTTCTCTTTCACATTTACGAGAGGACAAAAAGCGTAACCCAGGGGATGACTGTTCTGTCACGCTAAATTTAATTTAAGTTGATGACCAATTTTTTATTATGAAAAATGGACGATCCCAGTTACCTTAGAGAGTATAATAGCAAAACGAAGGCAATGGCGAACTCACTTGATTTTCCAGAATTCTCTTCACGGTCGCTGCACATCCCCCACGAGTCATTCCCTACAAAGACGAAACAGAGACTCTCAAGTGGCCGCACACGAAAAAAAATCAATACGCGATAATTATCTGGGATTGGTAATGTCCAATATACATGCGGAAGAGCTTCAAACTGGATGTCAGCGCGCCTCGGGATCCCGGTCGTCTCGGAAACAAGGGGGTGCGCACGGCTTTGGAATGGCGAGAAACAGCGGCGACAAGATGGCCGAAGGCGTGGGGAGGGCGACGAGGGAAGTCCCCCGTACTCTGTAGTGATGGCGCGGAGTTTAAATCGGCGAGGAAAAGCGAACCGTAATCGAAAAAATCGCCGTTTCCCTCTCAACCTCTCGGCCTGAACGAGAAGTCAGTTACAGGTGAGTTTCAAAGCCTTGACTGAGATTAATGGGTGGGCCTGGTGAATTCAATTCTGATGGGCTTGAAGGGAATGGGCTGCGCAGAGTGGACTCAGTTGATGAGTTTGTCTTGGGTTGTGCAATGATAAGCCTAGGGCTTCGGAATGATTTTCGAACTCAGTAATAGTGTACAACATGGTCCGTAAAATGTAAAATTTAATTTATTTAATATGAGCTGAACTTTAATTCAATATGCGATGTGATCTTTGGATTTTAATCTATTCAATGTGGTTTAATGGACTTTTGATGTATGTTCAATTTAATTCGTAGATATGTAAAAATATTTAATGTTTCTTGAGTATCACCCAACGTGGTAGCCCAATATAAAAGAGTTAATCACAGACAAGCAATGTTATGAAGAAAATCCCGACTCGATGTGTTTGTATATTTACTATTGCATTGAAAAGTCATGGTTAAAATCTAATATTTCACGATGACAGTGAGACCTAACATATAGAGAGTAGATACCGATCGCCTATTTTCACCATTTTTTTTACTTGTAAAAGAAATTACTACTTCATATTTAAATTTACTAAAGTCAACATAAAATATCTAATAGTTGAATTTCAATGTCAAGGTGATTAATAACTTACTGGTTTGCATATAACTTTTATGTATAGTCAACAAATTTACATCTATGCTACCATACATTAAAATGGTGTTTACTAAGAGTAAATCCGAGGAGAGTAGTTTCCAAATTTGCAGGTTATTTGATAACTTGATTAAGTCTTGAAAACTTAAATATATAGCAATTAGTAAAATTAAACACATTTTGTTATCATAATAAAAAAAAGCTTAAAAAGTTTAATTAAGTCAGAAAATCACCAAATTGCTAGGCAAGGGAAGGCCACTTATTCATTCAATAGAAAAGAGATACTTACTGAATATAAGAATCTTGCTAAATATTTTGCAAAAAACTTATTAAAGGTGCTCATGCTTAGTTAACAAGCTGGTATTATTTGATATTCAATATTCAGTTATTATGGAGCATATTTTACTTTCATTTTCAACATTGATAAATATAAGTACTGAAAAATTGAGGGCCTTTATGGCTTAATCTCAATTGTTTTTCTGCAACACCAAATGGTCATCGTGTGACCGAGGTTACTCACGCGTTTTCTCATAGATAGAGGCTGGTTCGTTAGATGAGAATGTGATCCGGAATGGTAGATTGAAAGATATGGAGTTGGTAAGAGATGGGGCTTATCAGATAAAGTGAATGCCCCCTTTTCTTATATAAATAAATAAACCTATTATTCAATTTGAAAATTTTGGAGATTTGGTGATTAGGGTTAAATTGAGGAAATTTAGATTATGTTTCAATAATTTGGGAAGAAAAATGCCCATGGCTAAGGCACGGAAAATTGCATGTAAAATGCCCGTACAATTTTTGCACTTTTTTTTTTTTTTTTTTTTTACTTTTTACGTTTAGATTTCTTTTCTTTAAGTGTATCTGAAATCATTTAAAAGAGTTCATTGATATCAAAATAAAAATGAAAATAATTTTATCTATGATCCACTAAATTTAAAATTAGCCAGAAAAAAAAGGATAATTTAAAAATTTTACGAGCTCTAACTTATTAGTAAAATGAACATGGATCCTCTTTTTCCTGTAACACCAATATCATGTATTTTCTCATAAATAGATGCAAATTGTAATTAGAACAATCAAAACAATTAAAATGAATCCAAAATTTTTAAGAAATTACGTGTTGTTGTATTGTGTCGCATATTGATACTAGTTCTACTTAATTCTTATAAAGGTAAAAGAATGTGGTATATGGACTAAATTATGACTTGATACATTCAGTTAAAGTTTAAAAAATAATATTGAATAGATTGAAAGTTCATGCACGATATTACACATTCGATCAATTTTTACAAATTATTTCTGTAATTATCCAAAAAATAAAAAGAGTTTTCATTTCATAAACCAAAATAGCTTTAAAAAGAAAAAGGAAAAAGAAAAAAGGGTCCTACAACAACATAATTGGGCGAAATAGGGCTCGTCAAAGGCTTGACGAGATTATCGGCAGTGCCGATGCCGACGCCGGCGGTGTCTTCTTGCTCCTCCTCGGAGCCGAGCCCCCAAAAAACCCTACCCCCTCCTCAATTTGTAATCTTTCGCGTTTTTTTTTTCTCGTGCAGGCCATCGACAGGTTCAACATCAATTCCCAGCTCGAGCATCTCCAGGCCAAGTACGTCGGCACCAGGCATATATTCAGGAGAACATCCCCCGCGAGTCATTCCCTGCAGAGACGAAACAGAGACTCTCAAGTCGCCGCACACCCAAAAAAACAAAATCGAAGCTTTAGCTCATACATTCACATAAAGTGCGAGAGATATAGAGAGTGAAAGAGAGGGGGCTTACTCCGACGTCGAGAATTATGACATCGGAGGTGACACCCCTGAGGCCTCCTCGTCTCCATCCACGACCGATTTCGCCTCCACATCCTCACCATCGACTGCGCCGCCGCTGCCGCGTCCGCCGAAAGCGCCGAGAGGATCAGCGGAGCTCGGAACGCACCGCACGCGGACCCTCGGGGGAGCTCGGCTCGGGATGCGGATGCGGTCGGCGTAGATGCAGGGGAGCCTGTGGGCGATGAGCCGAGACGGGAGGCATCGGCGATGCAGTGACCGGGCGACGTAGCGATGGAGGCGGAACCGAAAGCATAGACGAATGGAAACCCAAGAAATGCGTGAACGGAAGAAACTGATACGAAAACCGAAAAAAACAACTGCAGAGAAACGCGTCAGTTGAACACTCCCCTCCCGTTCACATCGGCCCCCACTCGCCGTCCTTTGTCTCGCTGCTAGCGCCAATTTCCGAGCAATATTTCCGTGGACAGGACTTACGTGAGCCCAACGATTATCCACCGTCGGATTTATGGGTCCTGCCCACGGCCGCATAATTCGACGGACAAGATCGAGAGGGGCTCGCGTGGGCGCGGAGAACGGCGCGATTTCCCCTCCCACTCTCCCCTGTTTGAGTCACGTGAAATACATCCTCTGATAGAGAGAGAGAGAGAGAGAGGGAGAAACAGCGAGGAAAATAAGAAGCGAAAAACAAACGTTGAATCCCACCGTGGAAATTTCATTTCCCCCTCCACTTTACCGAACCATTTCATCGATCTTTCCTTTCTTTTTCCTTCTTCTTCTTCTTCTTCTTTCTTCTTCATCCCCTTCAACCTCCTCCCTCCACCATCTCGACCATCTCTCTCTCCTTTTCGATCTTTACTCTGCGCGTGTCGCAGAAGGGTGGGGATCATGCCCCTGCCATGGAAGAAGTCGAGGGTCACCCGCATCTCCCGCCTCGTCGCCGACCTCCAGTCCTCCCCGTGCCGTGGCTGCTCCCTCGTCGTCGAGACCGGCTTCCCACCTCCCTCATCGACCTCTTCGTCAAGAACCGCAACCGCCTCCGCAAGCCCTCCCGCCGGAAGGCGGAAGAGGAGGAGGAGCCGCTCGAGCTCCAGATCTCCGACCCCGTCCTTCAAATAAGTGATTAAGATAATCTCAATTAAGGGGCTGAGTTTGCCGGCCAATCAAATCTTTATTAGCCGACTTATTCCGACAGACTGAAATTCTTGTCCAAAATTTGCAATTGATTAAAAAAATGCATGAATTAGATTTCTACTGTTTGCTTCCTCCTTTGCTTTTTCTACCGTTTGCTTCTTCCTTTGCCTACTGCTGAAGCAAAATTGTTTGTTGTCCCTTCCTTGCCGCCGTAATTCGTTTTTAGTTGATTTTAAACCCGCTGAAGGAAAATAAATTAATTAGTTAAAATAAAGTGAAGTGCAAATAAGAACAGTTTTAAGACAAAGTCAAGGGCACATGGACAAAGTAGAGATCTTCATGGTCACTTCTGGGGACATACCTTCTCCATGATGTATCCAAGGCTCGAATTGTTGGACAGGTCGAGATTCTAGCAAATTTGTCTAAGCAGTTTGCAGCAGCTATGCCTTCCCTCACTATAGGCAATTACCGATGTGTTTCCACCACTTGCCTACAACACAATGGGATCATTGGAGCCGGTCACTATCCTGCCCATTTCAATATGCGCTACACAATGATTAACAGCAAAGAATTGGTTTCTTCCATGGCTGCGAAAGAATCCTCATCACAATAGAAGAAACTTGCAGAAGGGCTCCCATGCCTGGATACTTTGTTTTACAATGACAGTATCAGGAGTCACTGGAGCAGCTTTTTTTAGAGCTTCTTTGACCAAAGGATACTTCAGGTGGAAGCCAAACGAACAACTAAGAGTGTACCGCTTTTGTTTATGCAAAACCAAAGGCACCATTAATAGTAGCCACACACACAAACAAGAACCAAAGAAAGAATAAAGCACTGGGTTTTAGTAGCCTAGCTTATTGGTCCGCATGACGCAACAAAATTAACATTTACTAAAATTATAGGTACAAGTAGTGCATAACCACCATGAAGACTAAATTGTTGTTGAAAGACAAAAGGTAACATCTAGAGAATGGTTGAATTACAAAGGAAGAAAAACCAAAAAGCAAGGACCATGAAGACCACATGACTCCATATGAAGTTCAAATTTGACATCAACTAGATAGTGACAATGAACTCAAGAAGTTTCTTCCTCATTCCTTGGAGTTTAGTCAATGCATCATAGATGTCCATTCGCTCCTTCGAAGACTCAAAAGAGCAAGTGATTCCTACTTCGATGATCAAAACCAAACAATCCTTGATACTACACCAATTCTTGTTCTTGCCCTCTGGAGCAATTGTTTGTCTCTTCTCCAACTCCTCAATTTCTTGAAGCAAAATGGGATCAATTGCCTTCTCCACTCGGTCCGCCAAAGCTGCCTTTGTGAAGCGATGAAGGTCCAACCCATCTTCAAACATGTCATCAATCGGCCTCTTGCCTGTGAACATCTCCAAAATGAGGACTCCAAAGCTATACACATCTCCTTCTGTAGATACCACACTTCCCATGCCATACTCTACAACAATCAACAATGTATTGATGCAAGGTGAATGATTAAGTTTGAAATATATTCTCGGTGACATTTTATGTCTATGCCTTTTTCTTTAAGGATCTATCTACAATTATGTGTTCAAAGAAACAAACTGAAGGACCCAAGGTATGCTTCATTACCTGGAGCTACGTAGCCAAAAGATCCCTTTACTCCGACAGAGCTCGATTGATCTGCTAGCAACTTATGTGTTGCTTCTGGAAGGAACTTGGCAAGCCCAAAATCGCCTACATGTCCATTCATTTCATCGTCAAGAAGGACATTACTTGGCTTTAGATCACAATGAACTATTGGCATTTCATAGTGATGATGGAGATAATCTAGTGCACAAGCAACATCGATTGCGATATTCACTCTCTCAAGTAGACTCAACTTGTTTCTCTCTGTATATTGTGATGCAATTGGGTGCAACCACTCATCCAAGCTTCCGTTTGACATGAACTCGTAGACAAGTGCCTTGAAATCATTTCCATTAAAATCAAACCCAGAAAATGCCGTGAGTACCTTCACGAGATTACGGTGTCAGATTCTTCTCAAGACCTCGCACTCGGCTATGAAGCTCTTGGAAGCTCCATCACATGTAAGGTTGAGAATCTTGATGTGTCACGCCCCGATCCTTGGGCACGCACACATCCTTCTCTTGGTCGATTTTAATATGCGATATCCCAGGACTATATACCGCCGACCCTTTCATTTATTAAGCACATGCGGAAGCAATTATAAATCCCCAGACAATAAAACAATGGGATAGAAAAGCAGGCTATATTTTCAATATTGAAATTTACAACCAAACCTTTATACATGGCATTAGACAGAGCACTGCACAAACTATTCACAACTTCAGAGTCTCACTCTATCTACACATATACAAAAGGGTTCACAAAGAGATGGGATTTCAATCCTCGTCTAAGTCATGCTCGAGATCATCCTGATCCTCCTCTCGATTCCTCTTCACTCAGATCATTCTCTTCCTCAATTTCACTGCGAGTTCTCATTCACAAATTCCTCCTCCTCGGCTCCTCGACGGGATCCCGAAATGTTTTCCCAAACCGGGATGAGACTACGTCTCAGCGAGTTCTACCCCACTAAGCCCGATTAGTAAACTATTATACTAGAGGCTGCCTAAACACGCATAGGTCAGAAGACGTACCTTAGCATCAGATCCCACCTACAAGTCAGTACCATTCACAATAGGCACTCAAGCAATCATATCACTGACCGAAGCATTGATCAAATCGACCTAGTCGATTACAAGCCAACAAGACCACTCACGGTCATTTCCATTCAATCAATCAATTTACAATATCAGAATCAAGGCAAAGAGTAATCGACTTAGTCGATTACATGTCAGCCAGACCATCTTTAGGTCATTCCAGTCATTGCTATACGGTCTCAGGCGATAAAACCAATCACCGAGCCACGTGCATTCTACGAGGTGATGGGACCGATCATCGAGCCACGATACACATGACCAAATTTCTTAATGACATGCCAAGTCATCGAGGTCAGCATACATCTTACATACTCACTTTCATTTCCACAATTTCCAGTGTGATCGGTAGTCTACCACAATACCTTTATCACTGGCAACCGATACTCGATACACAGAAATACAACTACGCAGGCACAATCTACGCCTCACTTGCATGATCAACTATCGCCACACAGGCATGATCAACTATCGTCACACAGGCATGATCAGGCATGATCAACTATCGTCACACAGGCATGATCAATTATCGCCACACAGGCATGATCAATTATCGCCACACAAGCATGATCAATGTTCAACAATTTATGTGCATTCTCTAAGGCATCCTACATGCGAAAGCGATGTAATAATCGCCGAGCCACATCACACAGCATTTCTTCACACATCATTTCTTTTCATCTTTTATCATCATTAATAAAATATCGTGCATTAGCACACGATTGGCCTTAGCCAAAATATAATGATTTTGATTCCACAATTCCCACCATTATTAGCGTCCACCAAAACGCTTTTGGTGCTGTCAACCGACACCCGGTTATTTTCCAATTAATTATCCAAATTAATTAACCCAGGAAAATAATCTTATAATCACATTTAATTCAATTCAGCACAAAATAAAGCTCAATTAAATAAATGGACTGCACCACGATGATCAGCACAAAATTTTGGTCGTCGGCCATCAAATTCTTAATTTCTGAAAAATAAATAAATAATTAATTAATTTTGAAAATTAATTAATAATTATTAAAAATTCCATTTAGCTCAAAATAAAGCTAATTTAGATAAACAAGCTGCACCACGATCATCACCATAATATTCCGGTCACTGACCATCTCAACCTTAATTTCCGAAAAATAAATAATTAAATAATTAATTTCGAAAATTAAACCATTAACATTAAAAATTCAATTTAGCTCAAAATAAAGCCCGATTAAATAAACGGACTTCACCACGGTCATCAGCATAATATTCCGGTCACTGCCCACCCCACTTGAATTTTCGGAAAATAAATAAATAATTAATTTAATTCCGAAAAATAATATTTAAATACTAAAAATTCCACTTAGGCCGGAATTGCCAAATTGGAGCCCACTAAGGGTCGGGAAAAATCCCGAGGCACTTCCAATAATTAGTAGACCACGTCTACTTGCTAATTGCGCAATCAATTTATCTAAATCGCATCACAATTGATTAATAATTGCTAATTTATGCTAATCTAACAACCTAAACATAATTAATTAAATCTAAACCAACCTTAAGCATAATTAGCCACTAATCCTGGATTAGTGGGATTACTCACCAAATCGCGCGCAAATCAGATCAATCCGACGGCGGCGACGCGAGGAACGATTGTTCCCAAAGCGACTCACGGATCCAGGGCCCGGAAACGGCCTAAAAGCGGGCCCAAAGTGCTAGATACCCACTTCGTGGGTCTGCTGGACGGGGCTGGCCGAGGTTGCTCTGGTGGCTAGGGCGGCGAGGGGAGGCCGGCAGAGGGCGAGGGGGACGCGGGGGAGGTCTGGCGGGGCTGGGCGGCGGCCGGAGGTGGCCGGACGGGGGCTGGTCGGTGCGGAACAGGGGCGAAACAGGGCTGGGCCGAGCGGGAGAGGGACGCCTGGGCGCGCGCGGATGGCGGGACGGCGGCGGGCACACGGGCGGTCCGGCTTCGATGCGGTGGTAGGACGGGCGGCGACGGTTTCGGTGAGCTGCGATCGAGCGGATTCTTCTTCTGCTCCTGGTTCGCTCGCTCGGACGTGCGGAGGAAGGAAGGAGAATAAGAAGAAAGAGAAAGAGAGAGAGAGAGAGAGAGAGAGAGAGAGAGAGATGAGGATTGACTAGTCAAAGAGAAAAAGAAAGAGAGAGAGGGAATAGGCGGTGGGGGAGGAATCGCATGAGGGGAGGAAAAAGGGGAGAGGGAGAGAGAGAAAAGAAAGAGAGAGAAAAAAGAAAGGAATAATACTATTCTTATTTTTCTTTTCTCTTTCTATTTCCCTTTCTATTTTCTTTCGGTCTTCAATTTTTCTTCCGATAATTTTTTTATTAAAATTTCGGACTCGCCAATAAATTGACAGACGATGAGACGGTCCTAAAAATGAATTGTGACACGCCCGAATATTCAATTCCCAAAACCGAATTAAATTTCATGATTAAAATCGACCGGACGCGATTTTAGTCCAATCCAACCAATTAGGTAGCTTTTAGGGATTTTACCGCGGTTATATCCCTTAACGGCTTCACCCAATAGGTTAGCTAACTCGTGAGTGATCAGCTCAGAGAAAAAGAACCATAGGCACGTCGACGAAATGCACATTTTATTTTATCGAAACGGGATCGAATTTCAGGATGTCACATGATGGCCACAACCGATTGAGTTTGATCAAGTAGCCATTTGTACACGGACCCAAAACTGCCCACACCAAGCAGATTGGTGGAGGAGAATCCACTTGTCGCTTTTAGTAGATTGTGATAAGAAACATGCAAAAGCCCATCTTCAGAAGAGCTTGAAGCTGATGCATTCTTATTGTGTCTAAACCAGAAGAAGTATAACAAAGACATTATGCAGGCTACTCCAACAAGAGCAGAGACTATAAATATAAGAATTTTTGCAATTCTGCTTATTCTCATTTGTTTTGACTCTTTGTAGTAGCATTTGGGTAGTTGAAAATCTAGGAGACCCCCGCAAAGCTTCTTGTTTCCAACAACCGAAGTTGAAATAGCACTTCTGAAAACTCCTCCTGTAGGCAATGCACCCTCGAAATCGTTGTAAGATAGACTCAAATACGTCAGATTTAGCGACTCCAGAAATTTTGGGATTTGACCGGACAATTGGTTGTTGGAAACATTCAAAACCCGAAGGCCTCTCATGGAACTCATAATGGATGGTAGGGGCCCTTCAAAGAAGTTATCCTGTACATATAGGCGTTTCATGCTTATACAACTGCCTATATTGCTTGGAATTTGTTGAGATAATCTGTTCCCATTAAGATATAGTTCGCCAAGATTTTGCAATTTTCCAACTTCTTCTGGAATGGGACCAGTAAGATTATTTTGAGACAAGTCAAGGTAAATCGACAAAGATGAGATGCCCATAATTTCCGGGGGTATGTAACCGCTGAGGTTGTTGGTCGAAAGGTCCAAGAGAAGTAGATTTTGGCAATATTTTAGAGACGATGGTATCGAGCCCCGTAAATTATTGCTGTCCAAGTCCAATTGGTTTAACAACCTTAAATTCCCAAACGATTCCGGTATTTGCCCCGATAATTTATTTTGGCTAAGTTCCAAAATCTTCAGTTTGTTCAGATTTCCGATCTCAGAAGGAATGTTTCCCGAGATGTTATTGCTCCACATATCCAAAGCCTCCAAATTGATGAGATTTCCGATTTCGGAAGGTATGGTTCCAGAAATATGGTTGCATTTTAACGAAAATATGGAAAGGGTGGTCGAGAGGTTACTAATACAGTTGGGTATTAGTCCTCGAAAAGCATTTTCTCCTATACTCAAATATCTCAATTTTGTGGAATTGGTTAAAGAGCAGAGGAAGTCCAAATCAGTAGATTGCTCACCTCCTAAGTTGTTGAGGCGAATATTAAACCAATAGAGTCCTCTTATCTTTGAAAAAGGAGGAACTTTCCCAGTAAAATTGTTTTGGTCGATTTGGATTTTCTTGAGGTTAGAGGCATTGGATATTGACTCGGGAATGGGTCCAGTGAAGTGGTTTTGAAACATATCTATCAACTCAATATTCGGAAGAGTGAAGCCTAAATCATTAGGTAAACCCCCTTCTAATTGGTTGTCATCTACACCAAGAAGTGTCAGAGCGGACATATTGAAGATTGAGATAGGAATTGTACCGACAAATTTATTTGCGGAGAGACTGAGCTGGTTTAGATTTCTCAGCTGGCCAAGAGTCTCTGGGATTGTACCACCAAAGTTATTCAGCGCTATTCCAAAATTTTGAAGAGATGATAAGTTTCCAATAGACAGCGGGATGTTTCCCATTAAGCTGTTGACTTGAAGTATAAGTCGTTGGAGCTTGGACAATGAGCACAGTTCTGTCAGCAAATTTCCTTTGAGCATGTTGAAGCCTAAGTTAAGAACGAGCAAATTAGAGCAATAGGAGAAATTCAAAGGGATTTGACCACTGAATGAGTTGTTATTAAGGAACAACTTCGGCAATCGAAGCAAGCGGCCAAAATGAGGGGGAATTTCGGCATGAAAACTATTGTTTTGTAGATAAACTTCCCTCAGGAAGCTCAGGTTACCAATATGAGGCGGCAAGACCCCGGCCAAGTTCTTGGAGTGGAGGTCCAACACCGAGACTCTTTGGTGTCTACGACCTACGACCGCATGTGACACCGTACCACTCACAGAAGTGGCTAGAATCATTCCACGAGCTCAAAACCCCGTCAGGATCAGTTATTTGGGCCTTGAATTCCAGCAAAGCCAGCAAATCGGTCTCATTCCCTCCAGCTTCTACTAAAGTTAAGGCACTGCCTAATAGAAGAATGATGGTAGTCAAGCATGAGAATGACCTGGACAAAACCCGATCTATATTGGGAAGGTCCATGAGGATTTGTAGCAAAGTGCTCTCAGCTTGAGTCTCTTCGGTTTCCTTAGGACGTTGTTTCGAAACAATTCGCGAATATATAATAGGGAGCAACAGGATCTTCCATAGTAAGACATGTTGATGTCATCAATGCAAGAATAGTCATGACAAATCTTGTTATGGTCCTATCAAGTTGAGAAAATTACAAGGCTGTGACAAGCAAGGTAACTATTGATGATCAAGTCAGTCAATGAAAGCGGAAACACAATATAGGCCCACTTTTGTTCATTATCAATTGGGTCTTTCCAATTCCTAAATTACCGGGCCGTTCAGTAGGGGGTGACGACTTTAGTCTTTTCCATGCATATAACATTTTGACTTTCCAATACTCATAACCAGAACGGTATTGACCGTACATGTAAGTAGATCTATATCACAATTTATATTCAACTTTACTTTCATTTGTCAATTATAATATATATATATATATATATATATATATCTTTACTACAAACTATACATTTTGAAATATTGTTTTTTTTTTTTTTGGTAAAGTAAGAAAATTTTTTGGTAAAGCATTTTGGAATATTGTTTGTTATTATTAAAATTGAAAATAGTGCTTCTACAATTTTTCTTTTTTAAAAGCAAAATCTTGGTGAAGAAGAATTTATTTCAAAACAGCACCTCTTTGATTAATATTGTACGGTCGTCTACCTTGCAATATAGATGTGCAAATTGAGTTTTGTTTCTTGAGTACTTGTAGATGAGTTATTAATTGATAGTGACAAAGCCCACACTATTATATTATGAACTTTAACATTTTAATATAATCGTATTGTTATTTAAAAAGTTATTGAAATTATAAAAAACTATGATGTATTTAATTCTATAGCTAGCCAAAAAAGTAAACAAGTTATACTTCGTAGATGATATTCAATTGAATGACTGCGATAATTCAAGTCAAGTAAACGATTCTTCTTCTCCTTCTTCTTTTGATAGGGCATAATTGAGGCAGTTCACGTGGGAAAAATCATGGGTACGTCAATCTGTTTCCTCCGTTCAGCCTTTTGTTTTCTTTTATTTCCTTGGAGTCAAGGAATTTTTAAAAAATTCCAATTATGGAAAGTCATAATTTCGGATTTTAGTTAATTATCAAATGCACATCATGTGTCTTTAGTTGATCTAACAGGTTACGTGCCTGAGCCTGATGGGTGAAGATGATCCTTTGGTATGAAAATCCGGAGGAGGGTGTTCAGTGTTTTTTTTTTTTGGTCGGGGTTGTTAAGTGTTAAAGGACCACAAAAAGAAGGTGGAAATTGAAAGCTGCTCATAGTAACTTATGATACGCTTGTTTCACGAAAATAAATCATTTAGAAAATATTTTTGTAAAATTGATCTTTGTATTAATTGCAAAACTGAATGGACTAAAAAAATTTCATTGTCTACAAAAATATTTAGACATAATTTGTTGCCGATAATGAAAGTATTTTTCTATAGCTACTGATTTAAAGTGATGCAAGTGATTTTTAGAAAATGTTATCTAAATTATTCATTTTTCACGAATCAAACACACCCTAGGCTCATTGCATCAAAGTGCACGGCAAGCCAACCTTGTCTCCCACACTGACCGAATTTCTTCCACATATAGGCCCATCCAATCATCAATGGATTTATTTCCTTTAATTAACTTCAAATTATCCATTAATAAGTCGTGACATTCATGTGAAAAAAAAGTGATTTTTTTTTTCGGTTGTCAAATCTTTTTGATGCAATGTAACTAAAAATAATTTATTCTTTTAGCAATTGCCCAAGACCAATTAGAACTATTCAAACTACAATGAACATTAGCCATGTTGGTAATAAGACTGAAGTTAGAAAATGATTAAGATTATTGTCACATTGCATGATCCTTATCCAAGGGGAATCAAACAAGAACGGCAATGTGATTGGGTGACACAGGACAATGAGGGACCCATGGAATTACTTTGCATCCTTTTGCATTAACAATGCATTCTTTAGGCAAAGTCATCATCAACAAATTTAAATTTTATATTGGATTCGATTCCTGCGACTCATTATATAAAGTTGTACACATCACCTCTAAATAGTAGAACTTGCAAGAAGAGAAATACTAATTAATTGTAATATGCTAAAATTTTGTTGCTACGATCGTAGTAATTAAAAATAGTATTCTTAAGAGAATTGAGGATAGGTAGATGATGAAAATAGAATAGTGAAAAATGCAAAAGTTCTTGGATAAGGTATGTCAGTTCCAATTAGTTAGATTTTGACAAGGCTATACAAATTCAGTGACTTGTTGATGAGACAAACTATAAGTTAAAAAAAATTGATTGGAAAAAAATGCTCAAATTTAGGACGAAAAGTATTGTTTTATCATTTTAACAAAGCATATAGGGAATATGAAACGAGCTCTTTTTAAGGAACAACTACAACAACCGAAACAAGCGGCTGATTCTGAGAGGATTTCGGCACGCAAAACTATTGCTATTTAGATAGACTACCCTCAAAAAGCTTAGGTTACCAATATGGGATGGCATGATCCTAGACAAGTTTTCAAAGCTGAGGTCCAGTATAGTGACTCTACGGTGTCTAAAACCACATGACACCGTACCATTCGCAAATGTGGTCATTATCCTTCTACAAGCTCAAAACCCCGCCAAGATTAGCTATCTGGGCCTTGAATTCTAACAAAGCAAGGCAATAGGTCTTGTCCTCGCCAGTTCCCACTAAAGCTAGGACACTCCCAAATAGAATAATGATGGTAGTTAAGCTTGAGAGTAACCCGGATAAAACCCTATGGTTGCATTTGGCGGTTATGATAAAATTCAGGATATCATGCATTTGGTGCCTACTTAAGATAAAATAAAGTCAGATATAAAAGAGATATAGACCAGATAAAATTATCCCATGGAGAGGGGAGGTGAGATAAAAGTGGATAGGATTTTAATATCTATTATAGGAAAATTATTTTTCTCGAATAGTAAATTTCTTAGATTAACAAAAATAAAATTATATTTAATATAAACCATATTTTAATTATAATATAAGAAATTCAAGATAACAAAAAATAGCAATTTAATATTTCTAATTTAATCTTATTTTTATGTATATATGAATTAAATTCAATCTTATAATAAAAATTCAATATATAAATATAAATAGATATTTATTTATATTTAGCATGTATTTTAGGTATTTTAGTATTTTAGATATATTAGTGTAATTTACTATTTTATAAAAATTTATTCAAGAATGATGGAAGTGAAAAAAAGAAATTAATTAAAAAAGAGAGGCAAATAAAATAAAAATAGTAAATAAAAATAACATAGGCAAGAGTGTCGCAAGAAACTTTTACTATCTCCATTTTTTATTTTTTTAGTTTATACCAAATAATATATATGATATTATGTATTTGATTTTATTACTATAATCACCACAAAATAGATAGGTTATAGCAAAATCATTAGTTTCATATTCTATCATATCTAGTCCTATTCTAGTTTCTAGACGACCAAATGTAGCATTTCTCTATAGGAAAGGTCCATGAGGATTACTAAAAGCAATCTCAACTTGAGTCTCTTTAGGTATCCATGTGACATCGTTTAGAAACAATTGGCAAAATATCAACAGGCAACATGATCTTCGATACTAAGACAAATGGATGTCGTCAATGCAGGAATAGTCATGACAGATCTTTCTTAGACCTCTCACGTTGAGAACATTACAAGGCTGTGGGTTGCACCTTGCAAGGAAACTATTGATGATCAAGTCAATCAATGAAAGCCAAAACACCATGTGGCCTAGTTTTGTTCATTATCATTGGTGTCCTTATCCTGCAAGGCTACAATCTACCTTTGAATCTCTAATTGGCCCGTGCCGTCTAGTAAGGGTGAAGACTTTAGTCTTTTTCGTGCATATAAAATATTTGACTTTCTGGTACATGGAACACAATTAGCGCGAGTTTCAAGAAAATATATTCTTTCCAATCACATTGAGACTAAAACTAACAAAGTCTAGGCTCGATGAAGTTGTTATATCAGCATTTTGTTGCGGAGGAGTGTGAAATGATAAACATAGAGAAACGTCAAAGTCGCAAGAGGAGTCAAGTATTTGAGATGATATTTCCTATAATTTACAATGTTAACGTTGAGTAAACAATATTTAAGAAATTGTAGAATATTACAAACTGAAATTCATATATTTGTAATGTCCCACCTTATGCAGTCAGAATATTGTTTGTTATTTGAAAGTTCGAAATAGTGCTTATACCGAAAAAGAGAGCAAAATCTCCGCTATGTTGAAGAAGGATCCCTTTCAAAAATATTACTTTTTAGATCCATGTCGGACCAGCTTATTACATTAATAGGAAAATTATATTTTAGACCTTAAATGTTTAAGATTATACTAATCAATGCGGATAAAAAAAAGTCCACACTATTATTTTAACAAAATCACATTTTTTATTTCAAAAGATTCTTTGTAATTGTAAAAAGACTCGGTACGTATTTAAATACGCAGGTATATAGCCAGTTAGAAACGCAAACAAGGTGCAGCTGGCAGATGCATTTCATTGAAGAAGTGCGGGAGTTTGAGTCAAGTCAATGATCCTGCTTCTTCTTTTGACAGTGGCATGAGCGAGACAGCTCACATGGGAAAAGTCGTAAGAGCGTCGATCCTTTTCGTCTATTTAACTTGCTCTTATTTTCTGATAACACATGATGTGTAATTAAAAAAAAAACCGCAATTCCGGATTTAGCTCATTATTGGACCCACATCACATGTCCTTACCTGATCTAATATGTTACATGCCCTGTCTAATGGGGCAAGGCGATCCTTTGACAATGAGGCGTGTCCATCGCCCTTGACAGGTTATCCCTCGACGAGACCTCCACCTCGCATAAATCCACTGGAGGGAGCAATGGCTCGTCCGCTACTCAAAATTCCAGTGCCCAGCTTATTATTGGACCCACATCACATGTCCTTACCTGATCTAACATGTTACATGCCTTGTCCGATGGGGCAAGGCGATCCTTTGATAATGAGGCGTGTCCATCGCCCTTGACGGGTCATGCCTCGACGAGACCTCCACCTCGCATAAATCCACTGGATGGAGCAATGGCTTGTCCGCTACTCAAAATTCCAGTGCCCAGCTCATTATTGGACCCACATCACATGTCCTTACCTGATCTAACATTTTACGTGCCTTGTCCGATGGGGCAAGGCAATCCTTTGATAATGAGGTGTGTCCATTGCCCTTGACGGGTCATCCCTCAACGAGACCTCCACCTTGCATAAATCCACTGGAGGGAGCAATGGCTCATCCGCTACTCAAAATTCTAGTGCCCATTGGTCTATGTACACCCGTCAAACGGGTTTGTTGGGTTGAGTAAAAAATATTCAGCTAAAATTGACTAATTTACATAAAGTATAAATTTGGCTTGAGTAAAAAATATTCAGCTAAAATTGACTAATTTACATAAAGTATAAATTTGGCAACCTGTGCCCGACCCATCATGATCTATTTGTAATAATTTTTAAATTAAATTGTTGCATTTGAAGAATGGGAAGCTCTATGGGCTGACTCATCAAGTAAGCGAGGGAGCTTGAGCATCGGTTATGGATGGAGGTGTGAAGATGGTGGTAAAAGTCCATCCATAAATTATGAAACATGTTCAAGCTTTGGTTCGATGCTAACATGACCTTTTTAGGTTTTAAGGTTCACTTAAGTATAACACTATTATTTTCCCTTTTATCTTGTGAATAACGTACATTAAACTTTTTAGTTTCGTCCTTTCAATTATATTTTCCAATCATCAACTCTTTAAGAATTAACTTACAAGAGTCAAAAGTGTTCGTGATGTAGGATACAATAGCCAAGTGGTGCTCTTCTTGCAGCCGAACAAGTTTCTTCGTCTCAAATTATGGGTTGGAGCTGATAAACAAAATGGGCTGAATATGGGTTGTGCAAACCCATATAGATCCCATATAGAGTTGGGCTCAAATATCATAGACTAATTTCCACCCATTTGTAAAATTGTAAGTGATCCGCCTGGCATGTCAAAGTCTTCACATGTCCAAGCAAACCGTCACCTGTCTCAACCAAATGACATTATGTTAGCGACCATTCACCCGCTTGTCTATAAATACTGCCAAGGGACTCAAGTAAAGTTTATAGCATTTAGCTTATAATCACCCTTTTAACCTCAGTATCTGCACCTTGCTTAAAAAAAAAAAAAAAAAAAAAACCTCAGTATCTGCACATATTCTTCCCTAACTATTCGAACACTTCAACCGGTGTTCGTGTGTGCAGACTGGAGTTCCGGCAGACTCCTCAAGATCGACTTGTCCACCAATAGGAAGTAAAACACTTCCCTAATAGGAGGCTATAATTACATTTATAAACAAGACCTATAAGTAATTAGAATTAGATTCATGCGACTCATTATATAGAGTTGTACAAATCACTCCTAAATTGTAGAATTAGAACGATGAGAAACACTAACTAAATATTATGCTAAAATTTTGTCCGTGTATTCATATATGTCTCACATGTAATGATAACCGTTTTAGACTTTGCCATGTCTCATATTCATTCAATTTAGAATAATCTCCATATTTAAATCCAAGGGGTTGCTTAAGTGGTAAATTTGTGTCTCTCTTTTTCACTCATGACACGAGTACAAATTGCCACACTTGCACTTTTCTCTTGAGCCACCCTAGCAGCACAGATCCATGTATTTTCGGTGATTTCCCATGATGTGAGGGGGATAAAGGACCACAATACTCAGTAATGATTAGAGTGCTCTGCCCCAGACATCTCATTGTTATAAAAAGACTAAAAGGAATACTAGCGTGTGAGACTATTCAATGAAGAGTCCCTTTATTTAGCAAAATTCAACAGATTCCTCCTGATGGTTCAACTCATCTGCAATTGTACCAAAAATGAGACGGTTAAATCTAACAGTGTGTCAAAGAAAGATGGAGAATAGAAAGAATATGTAGGTGATGAAAATAGACAAGGAAGATGTGATAGTTTATGGAAAAAGATGTGTCGGATCTGATTAACTATATTTGAAGCTGAAGGGACTTGATTAGAAAAGCTGTACAAGTTCATAACTTGATAAAACAAGCTAAAAGTTGAGGAGCATTTGATTGGAGAAAAAAAAATTGCTCTCAAGTTCAGGGATCAAAAGTGTAGTTTAACCATTTTAGTAAAGCATACGTGGAAGAAGAAACAACTTGACTTGCCCTTTACGTAAGGGCACATTATGCAAAAAAATAAATTGATGATTTTTATGAATTTGTAGGTGTAGTGCGATCACAAGGAATAACCAAGACGATTAAACGGAAGGATCATCCTACTCTGCCAATGACATGCATGAGCATGAACTTGAAGAAGAGAGAGAGATCAGCATGGGCTGTGATTTCCACGACCACTTCATGCAGGTGAGAAGCTGTATACAATGATCTGAATTAGTGAACCTCACCTTCGAGAGAGAGAGAAAGAGAGAAAGAGAAAGAGAGAGATATGATTGACCAACTTTCTCTCTTCTTTGAGGATGTTATATACTGGGTAATGTCATAGGTTACCATGTTGGATGCACTTCCCTTTAATGTGCCACAGAAGGAATACGATTAGCATTACTTGGCCAATTTAGTTCTAAACATGGCGATTACTAATAAATTGACTGAAAATTGCTGACGTAGACGCTGGCTATTCTATGTGGCATGATTGATGCTGATGTGGATAGCTTTTTTAATTTTTTTTCTTTTATGTTCTCTTCTTTTCTTTTCTTTTTTCCCTTTTTTTTCAACTTTGAGCTGGTGAAGCTACCAATTGACCCTCACTGTTCATAGGGGAGGGATGTGACTCCCTCACTTGTAATTGATAAGGGCCCAAAGGCACTCACTTGTGGCTAGTGAGGACATGCAGGCACTTGCTCGTGGCCAGCAAGGGCATCACCCCCACTAGCTAGAATCCCAACAAAAGAAAAACAAAATTCAAAACATTTTAAAAAAAAAAAATTATAAAAGTTGTCATGTTACCTGGGATAGCTGGCATTCACCTTATTGATTTTCTAGTCATATTTGGTTGGAAAAACTTCATTGCAAATTGTCAAAATACTTCTGAATGAATTGTTAAAATTGAATGATTTATAACACAATTGACCGACATCCAATAGATTTAGGACTTTTTGAATAATTTCCCAAGGGTATTATATGGGGTTAGTGTAATATATTGTGCCAATCACATATCAAGATATAATAAAAATCACATTGGATTCAACTGAAAAACACATGTTTTTACGTAGGTTTTGTATATTGTAATCATTTAGAGCATATTGAATGTTTTTCCATTGATTCCTGGACGTCCAGTATTTCCTGCCTATATGAGCAGTTCCTAGTGGAATTCATAAGCCAACCTTCCTCCCTCCCTTCGCTCTTTCACACACACATAGCCTACTTCATGGATGGAGTCGCACAAGCATTTCAGCCATCCACACAACCTGATCCTTTGCCAACCCTTTCAATAAGGGCTTGACCGTCCGATTCAATGCTTTGAATGCGAATCCCAGGTCGAAGCGCCATTGGACGTCTTCGCCTGCATCTAGTGCAGCTACTTCCTTCATTTGCTCTGCTTCCATGCGAAGCGCCCCGTCCCCCACCACTCCCACCTCCCTCACCCTAATATTCATTCCAACCTACCCATCTGCCTCCTTCCTCTGCTGCCCTTGCCACCCTTGCACCGGCGTCTCTTACTCTTGTGCACCATGCAACTTCGACCTCCATGTCCATTGTATCAACAACCCTCTCCCGCCTCGGGAGATCATTCTCCCACACGTGAGCACCAATCACCGGCTCAGGACATCGCCAGGCCATCAAGCTTCGGGATGTTGGCAAAGCAACCAAATGTAGAGGCTATCGAAGAGCACCAATCCCCTGCTACCAACTTCCCTACACCAACCTTCAAGGCACCGTCGTCCCAGCAACCCAATAACATGGGTCTATCAAAGTACCAAGAGCATTACCAGACAGTGGTGGACAGCGACAACCGATAAGAACTATTCATCATGAGTTGCATCCTGAGCACCCACTTCATTTCCTCCCCTCGCCACCTTACGAGGGGAGAGAGTTCACATGTAACGCATGTGGGTATGACGGGGACACATCCTCCTACAACTGCTCGATCCACCGGTACGATCTCTATGCGGAGTGCACTGACTTGGTGACAAGGCAAAGCGCAAGGACCACGAGCACCCTCACATTGTGCTATTCCCAGACGCAAGAATAGAGCCTGATCTGACATGTGCCAGGAGAGCATCGCCAAGGGATGCTGGTGCTACTATTGCAGAGACTGCGATTATGGCACACACTTGGACTGTGTAGAGGATGAAGCAATGGAAGCATCGGTGGATAACGGAGGAGATGAGACTGAAGACATAGGGCTTATGATTATGACGTTTCAGCACCAGATGAAAATGCAGTCCATGCATACTAGTATGGTCTCCTCGTCCATCAACAGAACAAGACCTCGCTAACAGAACTAGCACAAAAGCTTTTCCCTTCAAGTATGAACTCTATATGATTAAACTCCTAATCTCAAATTTCCAAAAATGTGATTTCGTGGTCTGCTATGGTTTTTATTTCCTATTGTGGAGTTATTATAACTCATATGGTGATTTGGTCACCGCGCTCCAATGACATTTTTTCACTTTGTAATTTGATGATTAAGATTCTTGGGGTTTCCTATTTCAGCTTCCTTTTTTTTTCCTTTTTAGGACTCTGGAATGATTTTGAAATTATGAAAAACCTACTAAGAAAGTCCTTGACATTAGGTATCAAGTTATGCATGTGACTAATTCTGAGATTGAAGAAATAACTATATAAAGAAAGTCGCATAGATTAACAGAAAATTGATAGAATCTACTGTCAAACTCTACTTGAAAATTAACCAATACTTTGATAAAATTCCTCTCTGATTCTAACAAGAATAGTTCACTCTTCCCTGCCGAGCACATATTGCCAATTTGATCTCCAAAGATTTTGACAATCAACTGGAAAAGAAAATATTCATTTACAGAGCCATATTTAAGAATGCAGAATAACCTTAACCAAGTAACTACAGAGAAAAACTGAAAAGGAGATGGTCATATCCGGTTTTTTCTTTTTTTAAGAGTATCAAACCCAGTACCAATTTTAGATGGAGGAAGCACAACTTCTAAAAGAATAAGGGGGAAGATACATGATCATTCACAAATGATTGGCTGAAAAGGTGTAGTGAAGATCATTTGTGCAGAAATGCAAGTCAATGCATGCACAACTGCCCAACCGAAAAGAACCATGTGTTTATTAGGAACATTGCCAGTTCAAAGGAAGAGCAGTCATTACACCTGAAAGGGTAACTTATCCAGGAAACCTAACAAGATAGAAGCACCATGCAAAAGGAGGAGACAGAGACCAGATATCTTCCACTGAAGATGATGACAACAGACAGGAGATTGCTTGGAAGAAGACAATGCAAATCAAATTGACATGCTCACTGAAGCTTCCAAAAGATCACGTTTTACTGAGAAAGAACTCATCCATCAGTACAATGTGTGGAAGGTGAGATGGAATTTTACAGAGTTAATTGCAGAAAGTAATAGCTTCCTGAGGACAAAAGGACTATTCAAAATTTTTAAGACTAAAACCACGTCCTATGACATGAAAGTAACAGGACCGTCTAGCCAAGAATACTGCCGAAAGCTTAGCAGAGTTAATATAGTGCAGACTATGGACAGGAAGCTCACATATTAAATGTGTATAAAAGATAGCGTTTACCTGCTTCACTCCTCTTCAAAAGTTAAGACTTTTAAAAAATCGTAGCCAATAGAGGCATTCATATCTAAGGCAGCTTCTCTTTTGCAAAGAGAGAACGTATTATTTCCACAGGTGAATCTCTTGCCCTATCCTCAAAAGAGCCATCTAGACACCAGAAAGCTGTCTTTACTCCACAGTCGTAAATGCCAATGAAGAAGTCAACCAAGATCAATCTCAGATGCATTTGCAATTGCTAAAGCTTATAAGCAAAAGAGAATCCACTACCCATCGTAGCCTTGACAGAGTAAGGCCAAATTTGCTTGTTTAAGTCAAGCAAGCAATGTCATCAGACCAAAATTTCAAAACGAGCATTCATGGACATTAAACAGTTGAATCTTTTAGCCAAAGTTTGCACATCAAAAAACTGATCAAGCAGATTTGTCCACCCAGAGAACAATAAAGAAGAGATGCAACAGAAGGGACTTTGGCTCCAGCAAGTTACAGCATTACCTCCAATTGCACTGCTACAAGCACAAAATATCTTTCAATCAGCACAGCATCAACTGCTTTAATATATCTGAAAAAAAAAAAAAAAAAAAAAACTGTATGCATACCTATCAGGAATATTCTTTCTAACCCGAACGAAAGTTTCCTGTACCACAATGTTCATAGGGACCAGAACGGTCCTGATTTAGCAATCATTTCCTGATCCTCCTTGAGTACCACTATCCCTATTAGGGCCACGATCAGAACTGCGATCACCATCTTGGTCTCTACCTGAACCTTAAGACTGACCTTTTTCCTCAGTAATATTTCTCCCATCCAAGTCCCATCCCATTCATAGCCTCAATAGCCTCACCCATTGCTTGCTTCTCATCAGGTCACAAAACCAAATCCATGAGAGCGTTCAGAGAACTTGTCAACCACCCCCAGCATTAAAAATATTCTTCTCGGAGTTAGTTAGCATTATATGACAGGGAAAATTACAGATATAAAAACTCGCACTTCCAACTAGTAGATGAAGTCTTCTACACAGAAAATCTGTGATAAAAGGTACATTATATGCAGCAATGATATCCACGAATGTCAGCCAAACCCCATTCAACTGCAACAGGCAGATGGTGAATAAAACCGCTTACCTCAAGGGTTAGATTTAAAGCCACAATTTGTCAAGTGTTTTGCTAGTGTTTCTCCCAACTCTCTTTGCCAATCAGGCATAGCCTTGGCTTCAGATACAGGCCATACAATAGACGTCCCAGTTGTAAGATTTATGCTGGCAGCAGATACTTGAGGCCGTCCAATGCTAGAGCAGAAAAAAAGATAAAACACGCTGGGTTCAAATCACACCCAGAAAATGACAGTTCTCATACTTGGTTTCATTCAAGTCGATAACGATTTTTTTATACGAAAGATGGCTTACAAGAAAGACAAAAGCAGAGTGGCAAACTCACTTGATTTTCCAAAATTCTCTTCATACCCGCTGTACATCCCCCACAAGTCATTCCCTGCAGAGACGAAACAGAGCCACTCAAGTGGCCGCACACTGAAAAAAGAAACGTGATACGCACCGCGTAATAACATCTCCAGCATTATAATGCAGGGAAAGTTGGACAAGCATTGACAAAATCGAAGCTTCAGCTCGTACATTCACACAGAGAGAGGGGCTTACTCCGACGTCGAGAATAATCACATCAGAGGAAACACCTGAGGCTTTCTCGGCTCCATACACCGCCGATTTCACCTTCCAATCCTCACCGTCGATTCTGCCTCCTCCTCCGCCGCCACTACCGCCGCCGCCGCCGCGTCCGTCGAAGGCGCCGAGAGAAGCGAAACGCCCCACAAGCGGAACCTCTCAGGAGCCGGGGGAGACGGAGACGGCTGAGCGAGGCTCAGGGAGTGGATGCGGTCGGCATATATGCAGCGGAGCCGAGAGGGGAGGCATCGGTGATGAGCAGAAGTAGCGGTGGAGGCGGAAGACGAAGGGGTTGAGAGAGGAGGGAGATGAGGATAGAGAGAGAGAGAGAGAGAGAGAGAGAGAGAGTCATGGATATGGTTTACTCCATCGAAGCTCGTCTTCCCTCTCTCTCTCTCTAAACTCTGTAACCCTCTCGGTTTGAGCAGGGCCATCGGACGGGAGGGAGGAGATGGACATGGTCAGAAACTGATGGCGTCGAAAACATTAATTATTAAAAAAATGAAAAAAAAATACACGATATTTATCTAGGATTGGTAATGTCCTATATATATGGCATTCATCTTATAAAATATGTGAAAACATTTCATAATTCAGATTTTTCATATTAATGAGATACTATCTCATATATCACCCAATTAGGTAGTCCAATATAAAAGAGTTTATCGTAATCAAGCAATGTTATGGAAAAAAAATCCCAGCTCCACATGTTTGCATATTTAGCATTGCATTGAAAAGTCACATTTTACTGAGAAAGGAACTCCTCCATCAGTACAATGTGTGGAAGGTGAGACGAAATTTACCGAGTTAATTGCACAGAACAGCTTCTTGAGACCAAAAGGACTTTTCAGAGTTTTTAAGACTAATGGAACTGCGCATCAAAACACCACAAACAGCATAGAATCCTGCCAAAAGCTTAGCAGAGTTAACATAGTGCAAACTATAGACAGAAAGCTCACATACTAAATGTGTAGAAGAAAACATAGAGTTTACCTGCTTTACTCCTTTTCAAAAAGTTAAACATTTGAAAAATCGTAGCCAAAACAGGCATTCATTTCTAAGACAACTTCTCTTTTGTGAAGAGAAAACGCATTATTTCCTTAGGTGAATCTCGTCCTATCCTCAAAAGAGCCATCTAGACACCAAAAAGCTGTCCGCACTCCATAGTCACAAATGCCAATGATGAAGTCAACCAAGATCAATCTCAGATGCATTTGCAATTGCTAAAGCATGTAAGCAAAAGAAATCCAGTACTCATCATAGCATTGAAATAGTAAGGCCAAATTTGATTGTTTAAGGAAAGCAAGCAATGTCATTGGATCCAAAACATCAAAATGAGCATTCACAGACATTAAAAAGTTGAATCTTTTAGCCAAAGATCGCACATCAACAGTTTGATAAAGCAAATTTGTCCACCTGGAGAACCATGAAGAAGAGATGCAACAGAAGAGACTTTGACACCTCCAGCAAGTAACAGCAGTATCTTCAATTGCTCTGTTACAAGCACTTTTCAATCAGCACAGGATCAACTACTTCACTATAAAAGGAAAAACCTCTGTGCATACCTATCAGGAGAATTCTTTCTACCCTGAATAGAAGTTTCCTGTACGACGACATCCATAGGGACCAGAACGGTCCTAATTATAGCAGTCATTTCATGATCCTCCTTGAGTACCACTATCTCTATTGCACCCGCCAGGTCAACCACCATTTCGATCAGGACCATAGTGTCCACCACCTCCACCTCCATACCTGTCATTGCTCCCCGCATAACTACCTCCTCTGCCCTCTTCACTAGGACACTAGCTTGTAGAATGCCCAGGCTTTCCCGCAAGCTTGTTGAATGCCCAGGCTTTCTGCAAGCACTCTCCATCTCCACCTCCACATCCACCACCACAGGCCTGATTAGGGCCACGATCACGACCACAGTCACGACTGCAATCACCATGTTGGTCACTACCTGAACCTCGAGGCAGAGAACTTTTCAACCACCGCCTGCTTTAGAAATATTCATCCTGGAGTTAGTTTGTATTATATGACATGGAAAATTACAGATATCATCCTAGACTTTGCTAGTCATATCAAACGCGCTATTCTCATATTTCAGACATCCAATCATCACTCTCCATTTTTATTTTATTTTTTTGGTTGTGGATTTCAGGTTGCATCTCGCACCCACACATATTTCTCAAATTACCCCATCCTCAATGTTGCATTCCACTTTCTAGGTGTAGATCTGATGCGTGCATAAGGGCAAATAGTTAATTTAGGTTGGGAGATGCACTACATAGATTTTGAAATGTGAGGAGGGTATTTGATATGAAAAGCAAAATTGAGGATAGTTTTTGCAATTACGCTATGTAATATTAATATGCTTACTTCATCACCACATAATCATATCAAGGATAAAAACTATACTAAATCAAATTTCGCAAAGATGCATCTCATGTTCCAATAAATGAGAACCTTAGGTTTCTAGAGTTAATTGATCCTAAGCATACACAATAACCCATTTTTTTCACCAAATGTGTTCTATCAACTGTTCTATCAAAAGAGTCTACAATTTTTTAATTGATGACACAAAAGCATTTTGTAGATAAGAGCAACAATCCAAACTTGGCAAGTTCAGCCAATATTGACTCTGATCCATTCTAAAAGCAATATGACTAGCCCCTAAAAGTACGATAAGAGATTTTTCATTCGAATCAAACCAGCGATCTGAACCTAAGCATTTGGAAAGAATAAGAAATGAGGATTCTTAGATTCTAAAACTACTTATCAAATTAAATTGTTTCAGTCAAATCAGGGACCACAATTCAGTCTCCATTGCCACAAATATGGTTTTTCCACAAGAAAAGCTACCAAAAGCAACATGTTTTATCCTTCATAGTTTGCCCCTTTTTCCCTAGCTAGGTTCTCAGGGTTTCAAACCGCAAGTCAATATGCCGCATAAGTTTAGTCAGAACTATGAAGTTTTATTTGGTTGTCCTCTCCTGTCATGCATCGTGACTGCCAAATTTCAACACTAAAATAAGTACAGTATTTGCACGTTGTGTGGCTTGTTAAACCCCAAAATCTCAATGAGCAATAGAGATTTCAACTCCACATTGAGATCGGTTGAGGTAAGAATTTCTGGACTACTCTCAATGAGCAGCAAAGATTCATGAAGTCAAAGGTGACCAATGACAATGACATAAAAAAAAAAAAAAAGGTATAGTTATTGCAACCACCATGTTGGACTAATGTAGCAACTCAAGGGCTGGCAACATTTCTATACTGGCAAAAACTCTAACTATTTGATTACAAACGTGACTAAGATTCTCCATACTCAAGAAAGATTCCTGCCAATTCAATATTTCAAAAGAAAACATTTTGCAGTCGTGCCCAACAGCTTTCCTTGTTACGTAACCTTTGGCCTTTTTTTTCCTTCTAACAAGGAAGTGCATCTTAAGCGAGTAAAACCCAACTCTTGATATGTATCTATGACAAGCCAAAGAGATATAAAAGCTCATTCTTCAACCTAGTAGAAGGAGTAATCGACATAGAAAATCTGTGATAAAAAGAACGTTATATGCAGCAATGATATTCCCAAATGACAGCCAAACCTCATTCTACTGCAACAAGCATATAGTGAATAAAAATTGCTTACCTCGAGGGTTAGACATAAAGCCACAATTTGTCAAGTGTTTTGCAACTGTTTCTCCCAACTCTTTTTGCTAATTATGTACAGGCTCGGCTTCAAATAGAGGCCATATAACTGCTGTCTCAGCTGTAAGATTGACATTGGCGGCAGGTATTTGTGACTGTTCAATGTTAGAGCAGAAAGTAGAAAAAAACACGCAGGGTTCAAATCTTACCGGGAAAAAAAGAAAAGTCATTTCTCCTGCCATTCTTTCACCCCACATAAGAGATCATTTAGAACCTTATTTCTCTTCACATTTACGAGAGGACAAAAAGCGTAACATGGGGGATGACTGTTCCGTCACACTAAGTTTAATTTAAGTTGATGACCATTTTTTTTGATTATGAAAAATGGACGATCCCAGTTACCTTAGAGAGTATAATAGCAAAACAAAAGCAATGGCAAACTCAATTGATTTTCCCAAATTCTCTTCACGCTCGCTGCACATCCCCCACGAGTCATTCCTTGCAAAGACGAAACAGAGACACTCGAGTGGCCGTACACCAAAAAAATATAAAAAAATCGAACCTTTAGCTCGTGCATTCACATAAAGCGCCAGAGATATATATATAGAGAGAGAGAGAGAGAGCGAGAGAGAGGGGCTTACTCCGATGTCGAGAATTATGACTTCGGAGGTAACACCCCTGAGGCCGCCTCGGCTCCATCCAAGACCGATTTTGCCTTCCCATCCTCACCATCGGCTCAGCCGCCGCCAACGATCCGCCGAATTCGCCGAGAGGAGCAGCGGAGCTCGGAATGCACCGCAAGCGGAACCTCGTGGGAACTGGGGGAGACAAAGACGGGGCTAGAGCGAGACTCAGGGTGCGGATGCAGTTGGCATAGATGCAGCAGAGCCTGTGGGCAATTAGCCGAGATGGGTGTTTGGCACCAATGATCGCATCACCATCAACATAACCCCCGGAGGGTTGAGTGAAGCTTTATATGAGTTTGTTGCCAGCAAAGTCTGACCACTATAAGAATTTCTTTCTTATATTGAGTCACAATGTTCAAGGTCCCGATGACTCAATATAAGGAATAAATTCTTATAGTCACTTTGCTGGCAACAAACTCATATCAAGCTTCACTCAATCCTCTAGGGGTTATGCCGAAGGTGATGCAATCATAGGTGCCAGACACCCACTCGCATCGGCGATGCAGTGATCGGGTGATGTAGCGGTAGAGGTGGAAGACGAAGGGGTTGAGGGAGGATGGAGATGAGGATAGAGAGTCTTGGATATGGTTGACTCCATCAAAGCTCGCCTTCTCTATCTAAACTCTCCCTGTAAGCCTCTCAGTTTGAGTAGAGCCATGGGACGGGAGCGAGGAGATGAACATGGCCACGTAAATATACCAAATGAAAATTCAGCACAGATGCATCTCATGTTCCAAAAAATGAGAACCTTAGGTTTCTAAAGTTAATTGATCCAAAGCATACAAACTAAATACAATGCTAGAGCAGTTATTGCCCACACTCACTAAACTAGACGCTAGCTCATAATGGGAAACACAACTTCCCCTACATTTTCCTTACTAGATTTGTTCTATCAAATGTTCTATTGAAAGAGTCTACAATTTTTTAAGAGATGACACAAAACCATTTTGTAGATAGGAGCACCAATCCAAAACTTGGTGAGTTCCACCAATGAACATGGAGTATTGACTCCGATCCATTTAAAAAGCAATATGACTAGCCTCTAAAACTACAACAAGAGATTTTTCATTCAAATCCAACCAGCAACCTACATCCAAGCGTTCAGCAAGAATAAGTAATGAGGACTTTTAGAGTCTAAAACTAGCTATCAAATTATATTGTTCAGTCAAATCAGAGACCACAATTCAATCTCCATTGCCATGAATATGGTTTTTCCACAAGAAAGGCTAGCAAAAGCAACATATTTTATCCTTCATAATTTGGCCCTTTTTCCCTAGCTAGGTTCTCAAGGTTTGAAATTGATAAATCAATATAATGCATAAGTTTAGTCAGAACTATGAAGTTTTATTTGATTGTCCTCTCTTGTCATGCATTGTGACTGGCAAATTTCCATGCTAAAATAAGTACACCAAATCTCAATGAGCGGAGATTCCAACTCCTTGTTGAGCTCGGTTGAAGTAACAATTTCTGGACTAATCTCAATGAGCAACAAAGATTCATGAAGTCAAGGCTGACCAATGACGATGACACAAAAAAGGTATAGTTATTGCAAGCACCATGTTGGACTGACGTAGCAACTCAAGGCTGGCAACATTTCTTTATTGGCGACAACTCTAACTATTTGATTATAATCGTGACTGAGATTCTCCATACTAAAGAAAGATTACTAAAGTGGCCATTTCAATTTTTAAAAGAAAACCTTTTATAGTCATGCCCAATAGCTTTCCTTGTTACGTAACCTTTGGTCATTTTTTCCTTCTATCAAGGAAGTGCATCTTAAGCTAGTAAAACCCAACTGTTGATATCTACATGTGACAAGCCAAAGAGATATAGAAGTTCATACTTTAAACTAGTAAATGGAGTAATCGACACAGAAAATCTGTGATAAAGGGCACGTTTTACGCAGCACTGATATTCCCAAATGACAGCCAAACCTCATTCTACCGCAACAAGCAGATGACTGGCGGCAGGTACTTGTGGTTGTTCCATGTTAGAGCAGAAAAAAGAAAAAAACACACAGTTCAAATCTTACCAAAAAAATGAGGAAAGCCATTTCTCCTGCCATTCTTTGACCCCGCATAAGAGATCATTTAAAACACACAGTTCAAATCTTACCAGAAAAAAGAAAAAAACACGCCGTGGACTCTGCCGCCACGGCATCGGCTGAATGCGCTGAGAGGAGCAGCGGAGCTCGGAATGCACTGCTATTCACTACTTCCGGCCATTGCTGCCATGGACGTCGCCTCCGAACACCATCCATTACTACAACACCCATCGACCGCCACCGATCATTCGAAGATCTTGGAACACACAACGTCACAGATAATAATTCAACACATGAACAGCACGATGAAAATATAAAAGGAGAAAAAGATTGAGAAAAGCTCACCTCAGGTCATCATTGTCAAAGCGTTACACAAACTCCGGACCACTTCTCACAGATAGACCAGCACCGTTGACGACTGAGAAACGCCTCAATGAAACGGAGTTCTAATCACGATTGATGATCAAGTGAAACCCCGAGACAGCCATGGAAACTCGTCGCCGATGAAGATACGGGCCGGGTGGCGAAGCTTCAATGGAGACCAGGATCAATCAGACTTCTCGGCCAGGGGAGAAACGGATCGATTTTTCACTCTCTCGAAGCCTCTTTGACTCTCTGCGTACGGTATCCGTTTCTCTCTCTAAAAAATGGTGCCTCCGAAGAAGAAAACTGCTGCGGTTAACTTGAGACGCTCCAGACGGTTTTCACGGATGAACGAAACCGCTGCGGTTAAAATCCCTGTACTTCCCTCTTCAAAACTATCTTTGTTAGATAAAATTGCATAATTCATCCATTAACTTTAAATTTATTTCATATGGTCCCTAAATTCTAATTTATTGTACAATGAGGTCCCTAGATTTTCAATATATGTTCAATTTAGTCTATGAATTATATTAAAATATTTAATATTGTGTCCAAATTTAAATTGTCATATTATCGTCACTCAAGAGATTAATTTGAAAAAAAAAAACGTAAAAACTACTTTTTGTTGTTAAACCAATCTAGCTATTATAGAACTTATCAAAGGTTCATTTCAGTGCGTAAATTTGAGGAATCAATTATGAATTTCAACCTATTAAATTATATTTATGTCTATATTATATATTGAAAACCAAAGCCATTAGAGCAACACAAGCTTCCTCTAGCCAAAATTAGATTCTATTCATTCATTCGTCATGCCCGGTCATTGATGTCTACCTACATTTATAATACTCGTTTTCCACCTATGTCCAATATACATGCGGAAGAGCTTCAAACTGGATGTGAGCACGCCTCGGGATCCCGGTTGTCTCGGAAACAAGGAGGTGCGCACGACTTCAGAATGGCGAGAAACAGCGGCGACAAGATGGCCGAAGGCGTGGGTAGGGCGGCGAGGGAAGTCCTCTGTAGCGATGGCGCGGAGTTAAAATCGGCGAGGAAAAGTGACACCAACTCCTTCAGTAACCGTAATCGAAAAAATCGCCGTTTCCCTCTCAACCTCTTGGCCTGAACGTGAAGTCAGTTACAGGTGAGT
The DNA here is from genome assembly GCA_014182405.2 of Eucalyptus sideroxylon. NCBI lineage: Eukaryota > Viridiplantae > Streptophyta > Magnoliopsida > Myrtales > Myrtaceae > Eucalyptus > Eucalyptus sideroxylon. Next base: position 14,850,406 of record CM024554.2, on the reverse strand, counting down.
TTCAAAGCCTTGACTGAGATTAATGGGTGGACCTGGTGAATTCAATTCTGATGGGCTTGAAGGGAATGGGCTGCGCAGAGTGGACTCAGTTTGATGAGTTTGTCTTGGGTTGTGCAATGTTAAGCCTAGGGCTTCGGAATTATTTTTGAACTTAGGCACAGTGTACAACATGATCCGTAAGCTTTAATTTATTTAATATGAGCTGAACTTTAATTCAATATGCGATGTGATCTTTGGATTTTAATCTATTCAATGTGGTTTAATGGACTTTTGATGTATGTTTAATTCAATTCGTAGATATGTAAAAATATTTAATGTTTCTTGTATATCACCCAATGTGGTAGCCAAATATAAAAGAGTTAATCACAGTCAAGCAATGTCATGAAGAAAATCCTGACTAGACGTGTTTGTATACTTACTATTGCATTGAAAAGTCATGGTTAAAATCTAATATTTCATGATGTCAGTGAGAAATAATGTAGAGAGTAAATACCAATTGCCTATTTTTTTTTTTTTTTTTTACTTGTAAAAGAAATTACTACTTCATATTTAAATTTACTAAAGTCAACATAAAATATCTAATATTTGAATTTCAATGTCAAGGTGATCAGTAACTTACTGGTTTGCATCTAAATTTTATGTATAGTCAACAAATTTACATCTATGCTACAATACATTAAAATGGTGTTTAATAAGAGTAAATCCAAGGAGAGTAGTTTCCAAATTTGCAGGTTATTTGATAACTTGATTAAGTCTTGAAAACTTAAATATTTAGCACTTAGTAAAATTAAACACATTTTGTTATCATAATAAAAATAAGCTTAAAAGGTTTAATTAAGTCAGAAAATCACCAAATTGCTAGGCAAGGGAAGGCCACTTATTCATTCAATAGAAAAAAGATACTCACTGGCAATAAGAATCTTGCTAAATATTTTGCCAAAAACTTATTAAAGGTGCTCATGCTTAGTTAACAAACTGGTATTATTTGGTATTCAATATTCAATTATTATGGAGCATATTTTACTTTCATTTTCAACATTGGTAAATATAAGTATTGAAAAATTGAGGGCCTTTATGGCTTAATCTCAAATCACTCATAATTTTTTTTTTTTTTTTGAATCCTTAGGTCCTGATGACCTTGAATCCAGTAGAGCTTCGTGTTTGTGTGAAATATTCTGTATCCAAAAAGATCAATACGATAAATTTTCAGTATCTCTTCATCTATCAAAAGTATTGAAATGAATGGATAGCCGCCATTCACAAAAAGAGAAGTAGTCTCTATCCTTGTGCTTGAGTTGACCAATTTAAGATTTTCCTTTCATAATTTGGAATTAAAAGGTATATCCAATCTATTTCAAATTTCAATTGGATAAATGCAATTGACTCCTTGTCAAATTAAGTGGATTTTGGAAAATGATATTTTTAGTTATTGCTAAACAAATTTGCTTCTTCAAATGAGATAAGCTTGATCTAAAATAAATGATATTAAAACAAGTAGTCTCTGTCCTCTTACTTGAGTTGACAAATTTAAGATTTTCCTTTCATAATTTGGAATTAAAAGGTATATCCAATCTATTTCAAATTTCAGCTAGATAAGTGCAATTGACTCCTTGTCAAATTAAGTGGATTTTGGAAAATGATATTTTCAGTTATTGCTAAACAAATTTGCTTCTTCAAATGAGATAAGCTTGATCTAAAATAAATGATATTAAAACAAGTAGTCTCTGTCCTCATACTTGAGTTGACAAATTTAAGATTTTCCTTTCATAATTGGGAATTAAAAGGTATATCCAATCTATTTCAAATTTCAGCTAGATAAGTGCAATTGACTCCTTGTCAAATTAAGTGGATTTTGGAAAATGATATTTTCAGTTATTGCTAAACAAATGTGCTTCTTCAAATGAGATAAGCTTGATCTAAAATAAATGATATTAAAACAAGTGCATTCTAAAATAAGTAAACAAAACTAAATGGTGTAATCCAAATAATTTGCAATTTTTATTATTTGATTAAATTTAGTGCATATTAAGTAGAATTTTTCAAGTGATAAAATTAGTTATCATTCACATTATTTCAATTTGATTTTGAGTTAAAATGGAAAATTGATTCTTCTATTCATGTAGTTAACCCAAACTATACTTCAAATTATGATTGTTATCCATTTAATATGAAATATTTCTTCCTTAAATTAATTTCAGATTAAATAGAATAATTACATCACTTTATCTTCTTTTTTTCAAATATAAATCAATGACATAAGTCAAAAGAAGGTAAATTTTTAGGAAGAATAATCGAATTGTATTTCAACATTTTTTTAACATTTTTTTATTGACGAATACACTAAAGAATAATACACTTGCTTTTCATCCATCCTTAAGTTTAAATTCAAATACAATAAATGACAGATACTTGAGGATGATAAATTATAAAACTAATGCTAATTGGAGAAATATGGACCATGTGGCACGACTATGCCATATGGTTTGCACATTGCGATCATAGTGATAAAATTTGCCATGTGGCAATCACAGAAGCCTATATTCTCTCAGCTCTGACTTCATTTGGCTTCATCCATAGATGTAAGATGAACAAATATTCATACATGAAATCATATATTCCTTTTCATAAGCTCTTATGAAATTGAAACACCATTTAACTTTTTAGAGGAAAGTCATTCAATAATTTTTTTTTTTGTTTAAGCTGTTTTAAAAGCTAAAACAAGCAAGCCAACTTTGCATGAGAGCAAGACAAAAGTCCATATTACCAAATGTCTAGAAATACTTACATTGAGCTAGCTATGATGATTTTTGCTATGGGGTAAGGGCACGCATGATAAAATTTCCATTTCTTTATTTCATTGTTCCTTTGTTAACCAGAATAGGTTTATTATTACATTTTCCTGGTGCGATACAATTCTGATGGTTTCTTTCTTGTGGGCTAAAACAAAATCAAAAGTACATTAATTTTCCATACAACTAAAGAATAGTGCTCTTTTGCTTAAGACAACATAAACTATTTTGATCTTCCTTCAATTGCTAAGTCACAGCTAGATTCAAAATGCCCGTGAATGGCAAAACTCCATATCCAATTCCAGACAAAGCATTGACCATAAGGACCACATGACTCCATATGAATTTCTTTCTTGTGGTCTACCATTTTGAGATTTGTTTTTCTTTTGTGAATAAAAATTAATTTGAAGTGAATGTGACATGAATATACTGATTTGGATTAAATGCAACATGATACTTCAAGAGGTTTATGTGACACGAATTGAAGTTTTTATGGTATTAATTCAAATAAAAAGACATGGTCATTGTGTATTTTTCGAAATTAATATTGGACGAATGAAATGATTTTTTATTTTTTGGGGATAATACACAAATTGCTTTTGAATTTCCAATTTGGGAGAATGGGCTAGGTAATGTTATAGGTTACCATGCTCAATGTACTTGCCCTTATAGCGTAAAAGAAGAAAGATGATTAACATTGATTGAGAAAGTTGTTATATAGAGTTAATACAATATATTATGCCAAGCACATATTAAGAGATAATGTGATCCATATTGGATCCAACTGAAAAACAAAAGTTTTCACACAGTTTCCGCATAATATGACTGACTATGTCCATCGGGTCATTCAAAGGATATTCAATATATTTACTTTAACCATCACTGTCTCCTACATATATGAGGAGTTCCTAGTGAAAACAAAAGCCAACCTTCCTCCAACCCTGCGCTCTCTCACACACATAAGCGAGTGTGCGCACACGGAGCCTGGTACATAGATGGAGTCGCACAAGCATTTCAGCCATCCACACAATGCGATCCTTTGCCGACCCTTCAACAAGGGCTTCACCATCCAATTCAATGCTCCAGATGCGAATCCTCCACCACCTCCCCGTGCACTTTGTAAATTGATGATTAATATCCTTGTACTGTTTAATTGTGGTCGTTTGGGTTTCCTATTTCAGCTTCATTTTTTTCGGGATTCCAAAAATGATTTTGAAATTATGAAAAAACTATTTAAGCAGATCCCTGACATTAGGGATCAAGTTATGTGACTAGCTCTGAGATTAAAGATTAACTATATAAAGAAAGTCTGCATAGATTAACAGTAAATTGATAGAATGTACTGTCAAGCTCTACTTGAATTTTAACCAAATTCCAATACGAATAGATAACTCTTCCCTGCTGAGCACGTATTGCCAATTTGATCTCCACATTTTCTGACAAGCATAACGAGAAAATAAAAAATTCATGTACTGACCGATAGTTAAAATGCACAATAACCTTAACCAAGTAACTGCAGAGAAAAAACTGAAAAGGAAATGATCATATCGGCTTTTTGGCTTATGCCAAGAATATACCACATCTAGGTGTCACAAACCCAGTATCAATTTCAAATGGAGCTAGCACAACTTCTAAAAGAACTAGGGCAAGATAAATGATCACAAATGACTGGCTGAAAGTGCATGGCGAAGATCATTAATGCAGAAGTGAAAAGAACCATGTGCCTATTAGCAACATAGCTGATTCATAGGAAGAGCCGTCATTACACCTGAAAGGGAAATTTATCCAGGAAACCTAACACAAAAGTAGCACCATGCACACGGATGAGACAGACAAGCACTCTTCTGCTGAAGATGGCGATAAGAGACAGGAGATAGCTAGGACGAAGATCATGAAAATCAAATTGCCATTCTCACCAAAGCTTCCAAAAGATCTCCACATTTTACTGAGAAAGGAACTCCACCATAGCACAATGCGTGGAAGGTGAGACGGAATTTTACCAAGTTAATTGCATATAGGAATATTTCAGAGTTTTTAAGACAAAAACCACATCCTATGACATGAAAGTAATGGGACTGCGTATTAAAACACTACAAACAGCCAAGAATCCTGCCAAAAGATTAGCAAAGTTAACATAGTGCAAATTATTGACAGGAAGCTCGCATAATAAAATGTGTATAACAAAACATAGAGTTTACCTGCTTAACTCCTTTCAAAAAGTTAGTTGAAAAATTGTAGCCAATACAGGCATTCATTTCTAGGGCAGCTTCTCTTTTGCAAAGCGAAATGCATTACTTCCACAGGTAAATCTTTCGCCCTATCCTTAAAAGAGCCATCTAGACACCAAAAAGCTGTCTGCACTCTGTAGTCAGAAATGGCAATGAAGAAGTCAACCAAGATCATCTCAGATGCATTTGCCATTGCTGCTAAAGCATGTAAGTGAAAGAGAATCCAGTACCCATCATAGCATTGAAATGGTAAGGCCAAATTTGATTGTTTAAGTCCAGCAAGCAATGTCACTGGACCAAAACATCAAAACGGGCATTCACAGACATTATACAGTCAGATCTTTTAGCCAAAGTTCACACATCAACAGTCTGATCAAGCAGATTTGTCCACCCAGAGAACCTTGAAGAAGAGATGCAACAGAAGAGACTTTGACAACTCCAGCAAGAAACAGCAGTATCTCCAATTGCACTGCTACAAGCACAAAATATTTTTCAATCAGCACAGAATCAACTACTTCACTATAACCCTTACCAAAAAAAAAAAAAAAAAAAACTTCACTATAACTGGAAAAAATTGTGTGCATACCTATCAGGAGTATTCTTTCTACCCTGAACAGAAGTTTCCTGTAACACAACATCCATAGGGACTAGAAAAGTCCTGATTATAGCAGTCATTTCCTGATCCTCCTTGAGTACAATCTCTATTGCGCCTGCCAGATTGATCACCATTTCGATCAGGACCACAATGTCCACCACCACCACCACCTCCTCCACCTCCATACCTGTCATTCCTCCCTGAATACCTATGTCCTCTGCCCTCTTCACTAGGACACTCCCTTGTAGAATGCCCAGGACATGGAGTATCAACTCTGATCCATTCAAAAATCAATACGACTAGCCTCAAAAACTACAACAAGAGATTTTTCATTCAAATCCAACCAGCAACCTGCATCCAAGCGTTCAGCAAGAATAAGTAATGAGGATTTTTAGAGTCTAAAACTAGCTATCAAATTAAATTGTTCAGTCAAATCAGGGACCACAATTCAGTCTGCATTGCCACGAATATGGTTTTTCCGCAAGAAAAGCTAGCAAAAGCAACATGTTTTATCCTTCATAGTTTGCCCCTTTTTCCCTAGCTAGGTTCTTAGGGTTTCAAACCGCAAGTCAATATGCTGCATAAGTTTAGCCAGAACTATGAAGTTTTATTTGGTTGTCCTCTCCTGTCATGCATTGTGACTGCCAAATTTCAACACTAAAATAAGTACGGTATTTGCACGCTGTGTGGCTTGTTAAACCCCAAAATCTCAATAAGCAACAAAGATTCATGAAGCCAGGGCTGACCAATGATGATGACACAAAAAAGGTACAGTTATTGCAAGCACCATGTTGAACAAATGTAGCAACTCAAGGGCTGGCGAAATTTCTGTACTGGCGACAACTCTAACTATTTGATTACAATCGTGATTGAGATTCTCCATACTCAAGAAACATTCCTAAAGTGGCCAGTTCAATATTTCAAAAGAAAACCTTTTATAGTAGTGCCCAACAGCTTTCCTTGTTACGTAACCTTTGGCCTTTGTTTTCTTCTAATGACAAGGAAGTGCATCTTAAGTGAGTAAAACACAACTCTTGATATGTACCAGTGACAAGCCAAAGAGATATAAAAGTTCATACCTTAAACTAGTAGATGGAGTAATTGACACAGAAAATCTGTGATAAAAGGCACGTTATGTGCAGCAATGATATTCACAAATGACAGCCAAACCTCATCCTATTGCAACAAGCATATGGTGAATAAAATTGCTTACCTCTAGGTTAGACTTAAAGCCACAATTTGTCAAGTGTTTTGCAACAGTTTCTCCCAACTCTTTTTGCCAGTTACGTACAGCCTCAGCTTCAAATAGAGGCCATATAACTGCTGTTCTCGGCTGTAAGATTGACACTGGCGGCAGGTACTTGTGGCTGTTCCATGTTAGAGCAGAAAAAAAAAAAAAAAAAAACACAGAGTTCAAATCTTACCAAAAAAATGAGGAAAGCCATTTCTACTGCCATTCTTTGACCCCACATAAGAGATCATTCAAAACCTTATTTCTCTTCACAATTATGAGAGGAAAAAAAGCGTAGCCCGAGGGATGACTGTTCTGTCACACTAAGTTTAATTTAAGTTGATGACTAATTTTTTATTATGAAAAATGGACGATCCCAGTTACCTTAGAGATAAGCAATGGCAAACTCACTTGATTTTCCCAAATTCTCTTCACACTCCCTGCACATCCCCCACGAGTCATTCCCTGCAGAGACGAAACAGAGCCACTCAAGTGGCCGCACACCAAAAAAAAAAAAAAAAAAAAATCGAAGCTTTAGCTCGTACATAAAGTGCAAGAGATATAGAAAGAGAGATAGAAAGAGGGGGCTTACTCCGACGTCGAGAATTATGACATCGGAGATGACGCCCCTGAGGCCTCCTCGGCTCCATCCACGACCGATTTCTCCTTCCCATCCTCACCGTCGACTCCGCCGCCACAGCCGCGTCCGCCGAATGGGCCAAGAGGAGCAGCGGAGCTCGGAACGCACCGCAAGCGGAACCTCGCGGGAGCCGGGGGAGACAGAAACGGCACCAGAGCGAGGCTCGGGCTGCGGATGCGGTCGGCGTAGATGCAGCGGAGCCGAGACGGGAGGCATCGGCGATGCGGCGACCGGTAGACGTAGCGGTTGAGGCGGAAGACGAAGGGGTTGAGTATTTGTGGGGGCTCTACAGGAAACTTAAGACATCCATGGTTTGGATTCCTCATTGATTATACTTTCATTTACCACTCTCGGGAGTCCTTTCCAGGGTGTATTAACGAGGTATTGTATTAATTTTGCCCGATATGGCTCGGGCTATTTTGCTTTCCATACTTTATATGCTTTGTTATCGATTAATTTGCTTGAGTATCCGTGCATGGACATCTAGAACCATGTTAAGGAGTAAAATGAAAATATTACATGAAAAATGTGTTACGTAAAAAAGAATAGCTAGCAAAAAGGCATTAGATTATTCTAGCATAATCAAGTACTGAAACTCGTTAAAATATGTGTTCAGAAGAGTAAGATGGGCTCCAAAGCTATTAACCAGCCCAAAATAGGTAATCGGCTACTCTAGAGTAAATCAAATTCAATAAGAAAACTGAGTTGAAATTAGTAGGATTTGGGAAGCCTATACCAAGTGCTAATACCACCTCACAAGGGGAGCCTTTGTGCATGCTTAGTAATCCGTCAACCTCAGGACATCTTATAGCCTTCAGGAGGGTTCCAACCTTCCGAACAACGTGCACAAAATATTCTTGATTTTATAGGACTTTGAATCTTGGGCTATGAGTGTATTATAAGTTTGCATGCATCGTACTTCGACTACTAGAAGATATGTACATTATAACTTTGGATTAAGTGCTACTACATCAATTGAATAGTTTATTTATTCGACTTTCGTTTCTTTGTACTAGGAATAATGATTGTGCGTAAGTTCTGTCGTGAATTCACTGCTTCTTGACATTATTTTGTTCCCATATTTCTGGGCCTTATGAATCTGAGTGATGATGGGCTTGATCGATTTTGGTTTTGATCGCTAATTTGGAAGAAATAAGCATTTAGATGCAACAATGGTTGCTAAAAATAAGCAATCAAATAATAAGATAAATAGAATTAAGAAATAACTTGTACACTAGATTTACTCTAGGATGAGAGCAACACAGGTGTAGATCAAGCAATAAAATAGAAATTACAATAACACTTCAGTGAATCAAGTATTCTAACTGTTTCCAGCCTCTAATTATATCAAATAACTCACAAAATATTTAGTCATCATATTTTTTCACAAAATAATATTTTAATCTCATAAAGGAATTCACTAATTTTATCCACCAGAATTAATTAGCTTCAACAATCTTAGATTGCTTGATAGTGTAATTCACGAAAAAGCCATCTCCTTCATACTCTTCACAACAAAAAAGACCCATATATATATATATATATATATATATATATATATATATATATATATATATTAAAGAATATAATCCAAAATAGAAAACTTATTCAAATTAGGAAACTTCCTATTTGGATCAAATTTTCTTCGCATAATAACTTTTTGATGGTAAGCTAATTTTTGTACAATTAATGAATAATAATTCTTTAATTTTCTTTGCAAGCAGAGAAAACAATCATAGCCAATTTATACTTTAGTAGGTCTATTTCACAATTTAAGCAACTACATTTATTTAAAAAGTCTGATAATCAACTTTACTTCCGGATATCAATTATAATATACGCCTTTTCCATAAATTATGATGTCATGATAAATATAGTTTGTTTCTCCACACAATATTAAGAAGATTATAACATTTTCTCGTGAAAATTTCTAAAATGAAATTCATGCTGGACAACTATGTTCTAAAACAACCTGTGAGAGCTGATTAGGCGATGGGACATTTAAGTATGTCATTGTGCTTGTACTTTCTATGACAGTAGTGGCTAAGTAGAACGGTGGTTGATATGTGCCAGTAGAACATATGAGAGATCTTTGAAAATCGTGGTGATTCAATGGGGAACTAGTGGAACATGATGGATAGGGGGTGGAGGAAAATCTAAACCGTGTAATGGGTTAACATTAAGGATGTATTTGTTTCACTGAAATTTTATGATAAAAAAATATTTGCTATGAAAATCATTTTCAAGGAAAATAGTTAATTTTCATTTGTTTAGTTATTTGGGGAAAGTGATTTCCATCTTATTAGAAAGAGAAATCATTTTCCTCCTATCTAAAATTGTTGTTTTCAGTTTTTGGAAAACGTTTTCGCTAGATCGATTAATTTTATATCATACAAATGCCGCAAGTCAGAAAATAACTTTCCAAAAACAGTTTTTCTTAACAAATGGAATTTAACAGTGGAGTTTGCTTCTACTGTAGATTCGGAGGTGATTATGCTTGGTTTCGGGGGAACGTGCATGACTGGCGACCACAGACGACCTTTTTGCACAGATTTGGTGGGAAGGAATATGACCTGCAAAATGAGCATTTCCTTGAAGGATGGGTGCCTTGCCCCATCTTGTTACATTGTCTCTAACTTACGTTCCCCTGCAAACATTGCTATCTGTCTTTCATTAATAAAAAAAACAAAAGTGAGAGGGACCAAAGGAATTTAAATCCTACTTCCCTTGTGGATTGTTCTAGCTAAAAGTGTCATATGTAATGTGGCCTATTATGTGGTTGAATATGGTTTGTCATTTTGAATTTTAAAATAGTTCTTACACTGAGAAGAGAGCAAAATCTACCATGGTGAAGGAGAATTTACTTAAAAAGATGTTACTTTTTAGACCCATATTAATACGGAAAGTAAATTTTCCATCTTCAATAGTTCTGAATGAATCATTTATTAATAACAGAGTCCACATTCTCATATTATAACCATGCGATTGTATTGAATCCTGCGGATATACAGCTAGCTAGAAATGTAAACAAGCCACAATTGGCAAATGTGCTTAATTGAAGAAGTGCGAGAATTCAAGTCTAGTCAACCCTATTCGTCTTCTTTCGATAGTGGCATACAATTGAAGTGGTTAAAGAAAGAAGATAAAGCAGCTAAAGAGTTCCAAAAGCAACTTAATATGGCCTTTGAATTTTTTACTAACAAAAATTGTGGTAGGGATCCATAAAACTATGGGTGTCAACGGTTCGGTTCGGTTAAGTTTTTTTGAAAAATCGAACCGAACCGAACTGAACCGTTAGAAAAAAAACTTCCGAACCGAACCGAATGAGGCCAACTGATTATGAACCGAAGGTTCGGTTCGGTTTGGTATTTCGATTTTTGGTTTTCAGTTTTTTTTTTTTTTTCGTCTTCATTTGAGGGCAGCGGCAGCCAAAAAGCTTCCATTTTTCTTTGATAGAGTTCGTTCGTCCATCTTTATCGATAAGTAATTGTCTTATTTTGCTCAGCTTTTGGATTCGTGATCAAGCCCTTCTTTTCCATGTCGCTTTTTTTTGGTGAGTCTCTCTGCAATGCATCAAGAGGAGTGACCTTTGAGAGAGCGGTTCACTGACATTTCCAGCTTTGTCTTCCTTCTTTTTCCCTCCTGCTTTGCTTGACCCAGAAGCAATATTGCATTGCAAAGCAAATATTCTCTCTCCAACTCCCTGCTTTTTTCAGATAATTCAATTGCCAGATCACATAGCTCTACTTGCTCTCGTCAGCTCTGGTCCCTAGCATCACATTCTCCCTCTCTCACATTGCCCTGTTTCGGGATCGAAAAACAGAGCAAACTAGTCTCTGCTGAAATGGACCGGCTCTCTGCAACTAGTCTCCTTCCCGACACGTTCAGAGGAGCAATAAAAAAATAGGTGGGGATCACCCAGATAAAACCACAACATCTGAACTCCCCGCCGAGCCGCACAACAACAAAGTGTTGATCAACAATTCTCTGCCCAAGATCCAAATTTTAGAGACCCATCAAACAACCAAAAGAGATATCGATTCAGTTGGAACAGATGGAGCAATGAAACTCCCACACTATCTTGCGTTGATGCATACTTTCTTATCAAGCATAACGAAAACACAAGAAGAAGAAGTACAAAAAAGGAAAAAAAAAAAAAGAAAAAAAAAGGAGATCGAACTATACAGCAAACCTAGAATGGACAAAGAGGAATTACCCCGAGCGTTGAAATCCCCCGCGGCGAGGGAGGGCGAGCTTCAAGTTGCGCGGCAACGGCACGAGGAGACGCTCGACGCGATCCCGCTGCTCAGCGAACTGCCGGGCCAGGTAGGTCTCGAGGATCTCCATCACGGATACAAAGCGCTTCATCTCCTCCAGCCGCGAGCTCAGCTCTGCCTCGTGGGCCTTGGCCCGCGCCAGGTGCGCCTCTGTCTCGGCGAGGTGGCTCCGCAGGTCCTCTGCTGCCGCTGCTGCGTTGGCGTTTAGTAAGGCGCCGGTGTTGGCGCGTGGGGGCGAAGTGGTCATCAGAGAAGGGCCTCTGGTGGGGGTGGTGGTGGTGGCTGTAGCACATGGCGGAAGCGGCGGCGGTAGATGGAGATGGAGGATGCCCAATAAACGAGTTTCTGCCGAAATCGATATCTCTTTTGCTGTTGTTGTGCGGTTCGGTTCGGTTAACTGATAAAAACCGAGCCAATAAAAAAATATTAATTTTTAATGAAAACCGAACTGAACTGAAAAAATCGAATTTTTCAGTTAAGTTTTCGGTTCGGTTCCTGACACCCCTACATAAAACATTATTTCGAATAAAGTTGTCCAATGCCATATAGGATAGTGCCATGTAGGACATCTAACGATGATTAAACGTCATGCCAGCAATTTTCTCGGCGGCAATTAACCAAAAAAATTACATTAGAATTTCACACAAATATTTAAGACTACATTCAGAAAATTAAGAAATTATGACTGAATTGACATACTTACAATAAATTTAAGACTAATTTGGTATTTATCCTAGCTATGAATTAAGGCCATCAGAAGCATTCGTTTGGCAAGCCACAAAACGATGGGCTTTGGTGAAAACCACACAAAAGCCGCAACGGCAATAGCTTCACAATTAGAAAAAAGAAAGTTGCCCATCCGTAAGGGAGAGAAGAATAAGAGAAAGCCCTCTTAGCTCGAGTCTCTTTAGGTGTTTTGAAACAATTTGAAATACATCAATGGGCTCTTCTATACTAAGGCATGTCGATGATAGAGATATCGCGGGCCTCTCAAGTTGAGGGGAAAGATTGAGGCTGCGAGTTGCAAGGAAACTATTAATGATAAAGTCAGTTAATGAAATCTGAAACATCATGAGGCCTAGTTTGGTTCAGTATCACTCGTGCCCTCATCTTATAATCCACTTTGCCTGTGCCTTTTAGTAGTGGATTTTTTTCTACTTTGGATAAAATTAATCTTCACCTTCAGTGCCATTCAATCCAATTTTTCTTCTGATCTTCCTTGTTCACATCTAAATTTTCACTAGCATACTCATCATTCATTTTGTAGAAATTATGGATCGAACTTGTCGATAATGACATAATATTATCCTTAAACAAAAAAATCCATACTATGCATCATTCCAATTTCGTTCTTTATATTATTCTTCCACATTTAGATATAAGGGACATATTTTATTTAAGAATGTCATGCCGGCATCGAATTTGAGTAAGAGGGGGACTAGAGGAAAACAAATGTGAGTGGGAAACGAAACAAAAGAACAAGAGGGGAGCACATCAAAGGAATTCGGCCATTATCATCTACTACCAACACCATCCATCTCACGCTTTATTTTTATTTTCTGAGGCCTCTTCATCATCGTCCGCTATCTACACCAGGTTCATCTTCCTGTCTTCAATTATACGGATCATGATTCATATTGGATTTTCGGCAAAAGAACGTTTCAAGTGCCATAACTTTGGCCAAAAGGACACTTAAATGCTATAATTTACGAAAGGTACACTTAAGTGCCACATTCGAAGAAAAACGGATCACTTGAGTGCCACTCCGGTCAAAGTCCGGCCAAAACGCCAACGTGGCATTTTTCCTGTGAAGTGCGCCCAAAACAACGTCATTATGCACGCGACGTGGCCAAAACGGCGTCGTTTTGGGCTAACGTGGCAAAAAAAAAAAATTAATTAAATTAAATTTAGTCAAAAATATTTAAAAATAATAATTTTAAAATTAAATTTAGTTGAAATATTAAAAAATTAATAATTAAAAATTTTTTAACAAAAAAAAAAAAAAAGGAAAGTGGGGAGGTGGCCGAGGGATTAGCCCTCGCCGCTGCCGCCACCGCCCCCGCCGCCGAGAAGGGCCGGCGATGGCGGGGGACGGTCGGCCGAGGTCGCCGGGCCCGGCCAGGGGCCAGTGACCCCGACTGACCGGTGGCGAGGGCTCGCGAGCCCTCATCGGATCGGGGCAAGGGTCGCAACCCTCCCAGATTTGTGGCGAGGGCTTGTGGCCCTCACCCAGATTCAGTGAGGGCCGCGAGCCCTAGCCCAGATCCGGCGAGGGCTGCGACCCTCACCCCCATCCGGGGTGAGGGCTCGCGAGCCCCGCCGTCGGTCGACCGGGGTCGCTAGCCCTTGGCCGGGGCCGGCCGACCCTCCCCGCCGTCGCCGACCCTTCCCGACGGCGGGGTGACGGCGGCAGTGGCCGAGGGCTAATCCCTCGCCCGCCTCCCCCTTCCTTTTTTTAAAATTTTTAAATTATTAATTTTTTTAATATTTCAACTAAATTTAATTTTAAAATTATTAATTTAAAATATTTTAAATAAATTTAATTTAATTATTTTATTTTATTTTTTTGCCACGTCAGCCCAAAACGACGTCGTTTTGGCCACGTCAGCGTGCAAAATGGCGTCGTTTTGGGCTCGGTTTGCCGAAAAAGTGCCACGTCAACGTTTTGGCCGGATTAGCACTCAAGTGATTCCTTTTACTCCGATTTTGGCACTTAAATGTACCTTTCGTAAGTTATGGCACGTAAGTGTCTCTTTGGCCAAAGTTAAAGCACTCCAGGGGTCCGCGCGTCTTGGATTTTCTGGATCACCAGTCTGTTTTATTTTCATAGTTTCATCTCTGGTGGTTATGACTTTCGGAAATATGTGCAAAACGTGTCATGCCAATAGGTGCTTTCTTTGCTTCTAATGACTAATTTGGCAACACTGTTTACTTGCGCATATTTGTGCCCTCCATCCTTACATCACGTTTAATTAAGTTTTCGTCTTGATTTTCATCATTGCATTACGTTATGTTTCAACGTGTGCTAACTCCGTTCCTGCGGGAAACTTAAAGTTAAGAGGCCAAATGAATGTCAGTTAGTCATTGGTGCTAAATTTTGTAAGATTTGGAATCATATTATAAGATTGGTCAGCATTTAGTTTATTCTTAGGTTTTGATTGGCTTTTATAATTAAATAAATGTGAAGGATAAAAACTGATAAAAAGAAAAAGATTAAACTTTGCAAATGAGCTTTGGGGCTTTAAGGTAGCTTAAGACATCTAGGGTTTAGATTACTTATTGATTATACTTTTCATTTACTGCTAACGGGGGGTCTTGCAAGTTTTTTCATTAATTTTGTCCGATACAGCTCGAGCTATTTTGCTTTCCATATTTATATGCTTTATTATTGATTAATTTGCTTGAGTATTTGTGCATGGACATCTAGAGGCATGTTAAGGAGTAAAATTAGTAAATATTGCAAGAAAAAATCCTCTTTAAAAGAGAAAAGGTAGTAAAGTGCATTAAGTTAATGTAGCGCAATCAAGTACCCAGACTTGCGAATCTCTTGATCAGAGGAGTAAATCAGGCTCTTACATCTTACTTGAGCTTCTAACCAACCCATAATGGGTTAACGTAAGAAAACCAAGTTGAGATTAGTGGGCCCATTTGGTTCGGCTTTGCGGAAATGCCCTTGGCAGAATACAAATACCTTTGAGGTAAAGGGGTTTTTCAAAATGCTAAACTGTTTGGTAAACTATAACTGAAAAGTGCTTTAGAGAAATGCAAGACTATTTGGTAAACATATATTTGAAAAACCCTAGTGTAACCAAGTTAAGTTTTTTAGTTTTAGTATTTTTAAAATTGCAAAAAATAAACAATGATTATATAACATTTTACATTTTCATGTTGAGAGTAATGTAAAAGATATATATTAGTAAATTTATTTAAAAATTATATTAAAATAATTTGATTATAGATTAGATGCAAAACTCAACTTTTGGCCTAGGGTTCTTTTAGGTTTGTTTTCAACTTTTAATAATTTTTTTTAATTATTGTAGTATTAATCATCTTCGTTAATTAATGATCATTCTAGTGTATTGATAAAAATTTGGGCTATTGATTGTCAAAAGATAAAAATGACAAAAAAAAAAGGCGAACCCAACATTTGCAAAGAGTTTTTATTATTTTTTAAAAATATAAAAATAAAATTTGATGAAACTCCATCACGGATCAACGGCGGTTGGAGTGTGGGGAAGATAATCGTTTTTAAAAAGAAGAAGAAGAAGAAGAAGAAGAAGAAGTCAACGGATGAATAGTAGAGGTGGACTTGCATTTCAAAGGCCAGCATTTGGTCAATGACACTTCCAAATGCTGAACCAAACACCTAAATTTTTTCCCAATGAGCTTTCCGGGCTGAAAGCCCCTTGAAAATGCTGAACCAAATAGGACCTAGTGGGGTTTGGGAGGCCTATACCAAGTGCTAGCACCAACGAGAAAGAGAGACCATCTGTGCCCGCTTAGTAATCCGTCAAACCTCCTCAAGACATCTTATAGCCTTCGCGAGGGTTGCGACTTTCCTAATAATGTGACTAGAATATTCTTGATTTCATAGAACTTTGAATCTTGAGGCATGAGTGTAATATAAAGTTTGCATGCATGGTACTTCAACTATTAGAAAATATGAAAATTACTATATCTTTTGCAAAGAGAAAAGGCACTACTTCCACAGGTGAATCTCTCACCCTATCCTCAAAAGAACCTTCTAGACACCAAAAAGCTGTCTGCACTATGCAGTCACAAATGTCAATGAAGAAGTTGACCAACGAAGAATGATGTCAGATGCATTTGCAATTGCTAAAGCATATAACCAAAAGAGAATCCAGTATCCATCAAAGAATTGAGAGTAAGGCCAAATTTGACTTTAGAAGTCAAGCAACCAATGTCATCAGACCAAAATATCAAAACGAGCATTCACGGACATCAAAGAGTTGAACCTATTAGCCATAGTTCGCACATTGAAAGACCGACCAAGCAGATTTGTCCACCCAGACAACCACGAAGAAGAGATGCGACAGAAGAAACCTAGACACCTCCAGCACCTCCAATTGCCCTGCTACAAGCACAAATTATTTTTCAATCAGCAAATAATCAATTGCTCTACTATAACTGAAAAAAATTGTGTGCATACCTCTCAGGAGTATTCTCTCTACCCGAACAGAAGTTTCTTGTACCGCGACGTTCATAGGGACAAGAACGGAACCGATTAAAGCGTCATTTCCTGATCCTCCTCGAGTACCACTATCCCTATTGCACCTGCCAGATCTTGTAGATTGTTCTAGCTAAAAGTTTCGTGCGTAACGTGGCACATTATGCGTTTGAATAGTTCCTAGACTGAAAAGAGAGCAAAGTCTACAGTGGTGAAGGAGAATTTACTTCAAAAATTTTACTTTTACACCCATATTAGCACGGAAAGTAGATTTTACGTCTTGAATAGTTCCAGACGAATCATTGATTAATGACAACAGAGTCCACATTATCATATTATGACTATGCGATTGTAAATAAACCTAGGTATTGTATTGAACTCCGCAGATATATAGGTTGCTAGAAAAGTAAACAAGCTGCAATTGGCAAATGTGCTTAATTGAAGAAGTGCGAGGATTCAAGTCTGGTCAGCCTTACTCGTCTTCTTTGGATGGTGGCGTAAAATTGAATTGTCCAGAGGAATAAGTCGATAAGGCAGTTGAAGAGTTTCAAAAGCAACTTAACACGGCTGCTGAATTTTTTACCAAGGGAAATCGTTGAATTAGGGATCCATAGAATTTTATTTCAAGTAAAGTTGTCCAGTGCCACGTAGGACGGCTGAACGTCACGTCAGCAGTTAATCAACCAAAGAATCTACATTAAAATTTTACGCAAATGTTTAAGACTACATTAAGAAAGTTGAAAAATTTAGAACTAAATTGACATATATTGTGGCACCCCTTGATGGCCCATGATCCGTTAGGATCGCCACAGTTCGCTTACCTTTCACTTTTCCTATTAACATGTTACTTTGATACCATTTCAATTGCAGCGGGTCCATACAATCTGGGGGTTTGTATTTTTTTTTTTTTTTTATGATCGGTCCCTTGCGCAATTCATATAGTAGAAGCACATCCATTAACTCCCTTCCCTATATACAGAAAACGATGCACACTTACTAAACATCTTATATAAGTTAAAGCCGAACACGTTTATTTACATAAAGCAGATGGACATCTTTAGTCAGTACATCAAAATGCCAATGTTTCTATACTCGGCTATACTTCAAAAGATGACTGACATCTTCTCCAACAGTCGAATACTTAAAGTCCATCGATTAGTGTCGGCATCCAAAAGTTCCTCCATTTGCTATCCTCCTCCTTGCAATCATATCCAACCACTTGATTCATCTACTGGTAGTAGTGGCAGCAAAGGTATCTTATCTAGTCTGAAATGTTATTCTCAAAAAGGGGTGAGTACAGCCACTCAGCAGGTAAAGGACCAATAAACCACTCAATGCATCATACCATACAATCATCACAACCATGGCAAAACACATGTCATTCAAGTATCCATGCACAATTTACCTTAATATCATGCACATGTCATCATACTGCATGTACATACATCATCATGTCACATATACCATCATGCCATAGGTGCACATACATCCATGCACTTACCATCATCATGTCACATGTACCATCATGCCATTGATGCATATACATCCATGCACTCACCATCATGCACTCATGCATACATGTTGTCATGCCATGCATAATTCAATTTCAATTTTCCAATTTTATTCTTTAATTTTGAACCGCCACATTTCTCTTTCCCGAGACCAGTATCTATATCCCACATTTATCACTCACACCCAATCCTGGCATCGCGAGAACCATCCAGCACAATACCTGCCGGGCATCTGGCACAATACCTACCGGGCATCTGGCACAATACCTTCCGGGCATCTCGTATCCCAACTAGTATCACGAGGCATCCCCTGGCACAATACCTGCCGAGCTTCTGGAATCACGTACTGACATACCACCAGGATTCTCCCCCTCCTCTGGAATTACGTACCGTATACCACCGGGCATCTTGAAACTCCCGAGGAAATCTCCGGGGCTTGCCAAGAAAATGGTTTCCCCTACCCTCTGGAATTACGTACCGACATACCACCAAGCCTCCCCTGGAATTACGTACCGTATACCACTGGGCATCCCAACACTCCCGGGGCATCGTCGGCTCACACCTTCGACGGTCTTGTTACCATCTCCATTCTCATTTATACATGTATCTCATTCACAATTATGGCTCAATTTCAACATAGCATGAGATGTGATGGCAAACAAGATCATTTTCATCCTTTGATTCATACATGCATTTCCAATCATCATCATACATGCATCACGACACAATCATTCATAATAATACAATTCATGGAGTCCATACAACTTAGAATAGTCCATTTATCATGTCTTTTCGAAGTTTATTAAATTCCAGCTTGTACCATTTTAGAAAAAATTTAAATTAAAAATCCATTGATTCTCAAAAATCATGAAATCAGGACATGTGATAGACAAGACAATAAGGTAACAATTTCATGAAGAACACATGCCCAAAAGAGTTTCACACAAGAAGATATAATTCACACAAATACAGCATGTAATTTCGGATAGAAACAGATTGCGCAGTTTTTGAAATATTTCGATTAAAATACCCGAACGACCTCCGAAAATTATGAAATATTACCAGGTTATATTTAAGACACTAAATTAGATTTTTCATGAAGACATCTAGGCCAGATTCGTTCTAGATAATTTTCTATAGTCATCGGAACCTTCTGATTCTAGCACCGAAACGTCCAGTGTAGTTATCTCCAAAATATCGAGTTTTCACCCACTTATTCTTCTTCGTTTCCTCTGAAATTTGGATATGTTTTATTTCAAGAGGTCCCCTACAACTTTCATTAATGGATATAAGTGATATTCTCAAAGAATAGTCACCATATAGGTCTAAGAAGTCTCGGGTGTCCGGTACCGTATTTCCAGATTTACCATCTTCAAAAGAAAATCGTTTTACTAGACTACACTTGCTCATTTTACCTCAAATTTGAGTATATTAGTATTTAGGACGTTCTCTACAACTTTCATGAAGAAGTCGAAGAGAAATTCTCGGTAAAAAAGCAACATGCAACCCGCAAAACTACTAAAAGGTCAGCAAAGCGGTTCCAGATCTAGTGTCTTCGTTGGAAGAGGGTTTTGCCCCTTAAATCTCAACTCTTTTGTCCCAAATTATAGTATGTTATAGTTTAAGATGTTGTCTACAAATTTTGTGAAGGAGTCGAAGTCAAAATCCAACTCGAAACATGCATGCAAGCCTCCACAAGTTTCTGGGTCGGACGGTATACACAAAATCAGCAAGCATTTTCAAGAACAAACCACATTTGCTTCGGTTCCTTGCCTCTAAACATCCAAGATTCAACCACACATGCAAGACACACATGCAAGAGTAGAAATTGATCCTAACTTGCCTTTGTACCGAGCAAACAACGGCACACGGACGGCAAACACACGACGACAGGCGACGGACGGGCGGACCTCCTCCCCCGTGCAGCTTCTCCCTTTCTCTCTCGGTTCCTCACTCTCTCTTGCAAGCATCCTCATTTTGCATGGGGGACACTTGTCCCCAAGGAGGAGACAAGTGTCTCCCTTGTTGAAGACACTTGGACGAAGCCCTGCGGCTCCTCCTCCCCCCCCAATGCACTGACATGGGCCGGGCTTATGGCCCACTTTAGGCCCATCTCACTTGGGCCTAAAGTCCAAACTTAAATGGCCCAAGTTTATTTTTAATAATACATCTTAATCCTCATTTAAATAAATACTTAATTGCACAATAAAATGACCAAAAGACTTTGTGACATTAATCCATAAAATCAAATCTATCAAGTGCATAGTCAAGAACAAAGTCTTCTTTATCAAATTGTTCTATGTCCAATTTAAATAGCCCATAGAATAATATCAATAATAAGCCCATAATTTCTACACCACTTTAGGGCATTTGATTTTGATTTTTATTTATAAAAATCAATTAACATTCTCATAGTCAATTAACATTTTCATAAGGGTTTTGGTCCAAGAGATAAAATATTAGGGCCGATGATGTAATTGTCCCTATGGCCATTCAAAGATAAATATCGTTTCCCTCAAAATCAATATTTCGGGTTGAAATTTCCGGATACCACATATATACAGTAGATTTAAAACTAATTTGCTTTCTATCCCAGCTATAAACAAGACCATCAGAAGCATTCGTTTGGCAAGCCACAAGACGATGAGCTTTAGAGAAAGCCACACAAAAGCCGCAACGGCCACAGCTTCACAATTAGAGAAAAGAAACTCGCCTGTCCGTAAGGGAGAGAAAAATAAAAGATTTGCGCGAGTCTTCATAAAGCTAGTTTGCTCAAGTGTTTTGTGTGTGGGATAAGAAAATTAATTATAATAGTTGTGGGAGATGATATTTTATTGGAGTGTCATACTTGTACTACAATTAGATATATATGTTTCTCAAGTTGCTTGAGATAATTTTCTTGTATTACCTCTACGACACTTCTACACACAACCAGTGATATTTACAATTTTTCTGTCTTTTCTTTACGTTTTTTTCTCCATTTGGGGCCAGTGAAGGTCGCTGGCCAGCCCTCACATAGTCTAGGCGGGGCCCCGACAGCCTCGCTGAGGGCTTGCTTGGATCAGGCAATGATCAGATCTGGAGAGGGCATCACGGCGCTCGCTCAGATCTGGTCAAGGGATTGCGCGCCCATCCCCTCCCATATAGCTGGCGAGGGTCGGCATACATCTCAAACGTGAAAGCCATTTCTTCATAATTCATCACTTGTGCCTTGAGTTTTCACCCAAAATTGCACCGCATCAGACTGGCATCCTGTGCAAGATCATCCACATGACGATGAGGAACTAGAGAGAATTACTTCTCCTGGACCACCTCTTTGTCCAAGAGGCTATTATGACCTCACTCGCGCTCTGTTGTGGTGAATCGCTAACGAAGCTAAAATGACTCGACAAAACACGAGCACCAAATGCCACCAACGAAGCATTTTAATCTCAACTCAGCATGACCAGAGGAAGCGATGAAAGCAACCGTCAAGAAGGGTCGAAAAATCTCAATGATAATAAGTAGCCTATATACTAATTGTAGTATACTTCCATTGCAATAATGGGACGAAAAATTGACAGTGGTTCTTATTATAAATATAGAAAAAGAAGCTAAGTACAACCACAAAAATGAATATTGGGAGCACCTCAATCACAGCATTGAACCGTGAAAGTGAGTCACCTGATCTCAACGAGACAGAGAGTCATTGGAACCCACCGCTCTTGGCAAGCACATCTACCCTTTAGAGATTGATTTGGGAGGGCTATTATTGATATGGAAGGGAAAAATGCGATCATCTCAAAGGGGTGACCTGAAAACACAGGCGCTGATATAATAGCATGAATCAATGGAAAATACGGAATACACGCAAAGGAACAACGCCTGTGTTGCCAAGATCACCCATCGGAGATGCCTCCCTTTCTAAGGCCCGCGCGAATCTGGGGCGGTGGGTCTTTTGCCTCGAGCATTTCTTATATAGGAAGAGTCAAAGCTTGGGGTACTCACAACATCTTGTCGCTAGAATGTGCTCATCCTAACGACACCTTGAAAGTGTTCGCTTCGGATGTGCTGTCCCTGCTTGTCGTATATGGAGAAGTGACAAAAACGCTCTGGGCCAGAGAGAACGGGACCCACGTGGACAACGCATCCCTGTTCTGATTAATCAAATTTTGCAGTCGTTGAGCTCACTAGAACGAAATCCTGTCATCTTTCTTGAATTGGTAAGGAGAAAGAAGCCGCGTATCATCCCCTTTGAGAATCTCATGAAGCGCGGTTGCTCGAAATTCCCTTCCCGGGTCATTCAAGAATGTGAAACGGAGGCAAGTCTTGCTCTGTTCAAGAAACGCCTCTGCTGGGGATGTGAATGAAACTTGTAGTGAACAATGGGCAAGAAATGGTGATATTACTCAGACTAAGAGACGTGCGAAACAGCAATCCACAATTTTGTATTCCAACCAGAGAAAAAAAGTTTTTGGTATGCTGGGGAGATTTCAACTTAAAATGACTTGAAACATCTACAGAGCCATAGTTAAGTATGCACAATAACCTTAACCAAGTAACTACAGAGAAAATCTGAAAAGGAAATGATCATATCCAGTTTTTGCTTATGCCAAGAGTGTACCTCATCTAGGAGTCACAAACCCAGTATCGATTTCAGATGGAGCAAGCACAACTTTTAATGCAGAAATGCAAGTCAATGCACGCAAAGCCGCTGAAGTGAAAAGAACCATGTGTTTATAAAGACATTGCCGATTCATAGGAAGAGACGTCATTACACCTGAAAGGGAAATTTATCAAGGAAACCTAAGACAATAGCAGCACCATGCACATGGAGGAGACAGAGACCAGCAATCATGTGGGGAAGGTGAAAGGATTTTACAGAGTTAATTGCATAAAGGAATAGCTTCTTGAGGCCAAAAGGACTTTCCAGCATTTTTAAGACTACAGTCATGTCATATGACATGAAAGCAACATGACCATGTATCAAAACACCACAAACAGCCATGAATCCTGCCATGAGATTAGCAGTATTAATAGAGTGCTAACTAAATGCTTATAAGAAAACATAGAGCTTAGCCGCTTAAGTCCTTTTCAAAAAGAAAGACATCTGAAAATTTGTAGCCAAAAGGCATTCCATTTCTAAGGCAGCTTTTCTTTTGCATAGAAAAACGCATTACTTCCACAGGTGAATTTCTTGCCCTATCCTCAAAAGAGCCATCTAGACACCAAAAAGCTGTCTGCACTCCACAGTCACAAATGCCAATGAAGAAGTCGACCAAGATTGATCTCAGATGCATTTGCAATTGCTAAAGCATGTAAGTGAAAGAGAATCCACTACCAATCATATCATTTGAAAGCTTAAGGCCAAATTTGATTGTTTTAAGTCAAGCAACCAACGCCGTCAGACCATAACATCAAAACAAGCATTCACGGTTATTAAACAGTAGCCAAAGTTCGCACAACAAAAGACTGATCAAGCAGATTTGCCCACCCACAGAATAATAAAGAAGAGATTCAGCAGAAGGGACTTTGACACCTCCAGAAAGTAACAGCAGTACCTCCAATTGCTCTGCTACAAGCACAAAATATTTTTCAATCAGCGCACAATCAACTGCTTTACTAAAACTGGAAAAAATTATGTGCATAGCTATCAGTAGTATTCTTTCTACCCCGGACAGAAGTTCCCTGTACCACAATGTTCATAGGGACCAGAACGGTCCTGATTATAGGAGCATTTCCTGATCCTCCTTGACTACCACTATCCCTATTGCACCCTCCAGATCGATCACCATTTCGATCAGGATCATAGTGCCCACCACCACCAACTCCATACCTGTCATCCTTCCCCCCATACCTACCTCCCCAGCCCCCTTCACAAGGACACTCCCTTGCACAATGCCCAGGCTTGTCACACTTAAAGCACTCTCCACCTCCACCTCCATGTCCACCACCAGAGTCCTGACTAGGACCACAATCATGACCACAATCACAACTGCGATCACCATCTCAGTCTCTACCTGAACCTTGAGGCTGAACTTTTTCCTCAATGATAAGTCCATTCATTTCCTCAATAGCCTCATCCATTGCTTGCTTCTCATAATCAAATCCACAAGAGCATCCAGAGAACTTGTCAACCACCCCCTGCATTAAAAATATTCTTATCCGAGGTAGTTTGTATTATATGACAGGGAAAATTACAGATGTAAGAGATTGTACTTCCAACTTTTAGATGGAGTCATCAACAAAGAAAATCTGTGATAAAATGTACGTTATATGTGGCAATGATATTCACAAATGTCAGCCAAACCTCATTCAGATGCAACAAGCAGATGGTGAATAAAACTACTTACGTTGAGGGTTAGACATAAAGGAAAAATTTGTCAAGTCTCCTGCAAGTGTTTCTCCCAACACTTTGTGCCATCCTTGGCTTCAGATACTGGCCATACAACTGCTATCCTGGTTGTCAGATTGACGCTGGTGGCAGATACTTGTGGCTGTCCAATGTTTAGAGCAGAAAAAAGAGAAAACCATGCCCGGTTCAAATCACACCCAGAAAATGACATTTCTCACACTAATTTTAATTGAAGTCAATGGCGATTCTTTTCATGAGGAAAAATGGATGATTCTTCACGAGTTACAAGAAAGAGAAAAGCAATGGTAACTCACTTAGGCTTAAGCCACAATTTGTCTGAGTGATTTGCAAGTGTTTATCCCCAACTCCTTTTGCCAATTAGGTATAGCCTTGGCTTCAGAAACAGGCCATACAATTGCTGTCTCAGTTGTAAGATTGACCCTTGCGGCGGATACCTGTGGTTGTCCAAAGTTAGAGCAGAAAAATAAAAAACACAGGGTTCAAATCTTAGCACAAAAATTGATGAAAGCCATTTCTCCTGCAATTCTTTCCACCCACATAAGGGATAATTTGGAACCTTATTTCACTTAACCCATTAGATGAATATCCTGTCACACTAAGTTCAATTCAAGTTGATGACGATTTATCTTCATATGAAAAATGGACGATCCTAGTTACTTTAGAGAATATAATAGCAAACACTCTTCACGAATTAGAAGAAAGACAAAAGCAAATGGCGAACTCACTTGATTTTTCAGAATTCTCTTCAAGCTCGCTGCACATCCCCCACAAGTCATTCCCTGCAGAGACGAAACAGAGCCACTCAAGTGACCGCACAAAAGAAAAGGGAAAAATAAAAATGATATGCACCGTGGAGTAACATCTTCAGCAATATAAAGCAGGGAAAGTTGGACACGCATTGACAAAATCGAAGCTTTAGCTAGGACATTCACATAAACTGCGAGAGAAATATATAAAAGAGAGGGGCTTACTCCGACGTCGAGAATTATGACATCCGAGCAGACGGCTGAGGCTTCCTCGGCTCCATCCACGGCCGATTTCGCCTTCCCATCCTCACCGTCAACTCCGCCGCTGCCGCCGCCGCCGCCGCCACCGTGTCAGCCGCAGCGAAGCTCGGAACGCACCGCAAGCGGAACCTCGCGAGAGCCGGAGGAGATGAAGGTATTGACGGAGGAGGGAGATGAGGATAGAGAGAGAGAGAGAGAGAGAGAGAGAGAGAGAGTCTTGGATATGGTTGACTCCATCGAAGCTCGTCTTCCCTCTCTCTTTAAACTCTCTGCAAGCCTCTCGGTTTGAGGAGAGCCACCGGACGGAAGGGAGGAGATGAACATGGTCGGAAACTGACGGCGTCGAAAACATTAATTATAAAAAATGCAAAAATTCAATACACGATAATTATCTGGGATTTGGCAATGTCCAATATATATGGTATTTATTTTATAAAAAAAATATGCGAGAAAACATTTCATAAGTCAGATTTTTCATATTAACAATACACTTTCTTGTATATCACCCAATTTGGCACCAGGACATAAAAGAGTTAATCTTAATCAAATAATGTCATGTAAAAAAAATTCTAGCTCAACGTGCTTATTTACTTACGATTGCATTGAAAAGTCATAGTTAAAATCTAATATTCTGAAATGACAATGAGACCTAACATCCAGAGACTCTTTGAGTA
Organism: Eucalyptus sideroxylon; assembly: GCA_014182405.2. Taxonomy (NCBI): domain Eukaryota; kingdom Viridiplantae; phylum Streptophyta; class Magnoliopsida; order Myrtales; family Myrtaceae; genus Eucalyptus; species Eucalyptus sideroxylon. The sequence continues at coordinate 14,823,911 of CM024554.2, read as the reverse complement.
ACTCTCTGAGACCTAACAAAATAAAGTACAATAATTTTTCATACCAACTCAAAGATAGTGCTCTTTCGCTTAAGACAACATAAATTACTTTGATCTTCCTCGAATTGCTAAGTCATAGCTAGATTCAAACTGTTTGTGAATGACAAAACAACATATCTAGTTCCACACAAAGCAATGACCACAGAGATCACATGACTCCATATGAAGTTTAGATTTGACATCAACTAGGCAATGACAATGAAATTAAGAAGTTTCTTCTTGATTCCTTGGAGTTTAGTCAATGTATCACCGATGTCCATTCGTTCCCTTGGAGACTTGGAAGAGCAAGTGACTCCTATTTTGATAATTGAAGCCAAACAGTCTTGAATGTTGCTCCAGCTTTTGTTCTTGCCCTCCAAAGTGACTCTTTGTGTCTTATTCAATTCCTTGATTTCCTGAAGCAGAACGGGATCAATTGCCTTCTCCACTCGGTCCGTCAAAGTTGCCTTTGCAAAGTGATGAAGGTCCAACCCATTTTCAAACATGTCATCAGTTGGCCTCTTGCCTATGAACATCTCCAAAATGAGGACCCCGAAGCTATACACATCTCCTTGTGTGGATACCACACTTCCCATGCCGTACTCTACAACAATAAACAAAGCATAGTGATGCAAGGTGAATAATTGATGTTGAAATATCATTTCAATGATGTTTTGTGTGCCTTCTTTTCACGTGTTCTTATAAAGAGATAAACTTAAAAAACCTAACTTGTGTGTCATTACCTGGAGCTATGTAGCCGAAAGATCCTTTGACTTTGACAGAGCTTGATTGATTGGCCAGTAACTTATGCATTGCTTCTGGGAGGAACCTAGCAAGCCCGAAATCGCCCAAATGTCCAGTCTTTTCATCGTCAAGAAGGATATTGCTTGGCTTTAGATCACAATGAACTATTGGCATTTCATAGTGATGATGGAGATAATCTAGTGCACAAGCAACATCAATGGAAATGTTCACTCTCTCAAGTAGACTCAACTTGCTTCTCTCTGTATATTGTGATGCAATTGGGTGCAACCACTCATCCAAGCTTCCATTTGGCATGAATTCGTAGACCAATGCCTTGAAATCATTTCCTTTAAAATCAAACCCAGAACACACGGTGAGCACCTTCACGAGATTACGGTGTCGGATTCTTCTCAAGACCTCGCACTCTACTACAAAGCTATTGGAAGCTCCATGACATGTAAGGTCGAGAATCTTGACGGCCACAATCAACTGAGTTTGATCAAGAAGCCCTCTATACACGGACCCGAAATTGCCCACGCCAAGCAAATTGGTGGAAGAGAATCCACCTGTCGCTTTTAGTAGACTGTGATAAGAAACATGCAAAAACCCATCTTGAGAAGAGCTTGAAGTAGACGCTTTCTTATTGTGTCTAAACCAGAAGAAGTATAACAGAGACAATATGTAGGCTACTCCTATAAGAGCAAAGACTACGAATATCAAAACTTTAGCAATTCCACTTATTCTCCTTTGTTTTGACTCTTCATAGTCGCATTTCGGTAGTTGAAAATCTAGCAAACCCCCACAAAGCTTCTTGTTTCCAACAACTGAAGTTGAAATGGCGCTTCTGAAAATTCCTCCTGTAGGCAATGCACCCTCAAAATCATTGTAGGATAGGCTCAAATTCATTAGATTTAGTGATGCTAGATATTCCGGGATTTGGCCTGACAATCGGTTTTTTGAAACGTTCAAAACTTGAAGGCCTCTCATGGAACTCATAGTTGATGGTAGGGGCCCTTCAAAAAAGTTATCTTGTACATATAGGCGCTCCATGGATGTACAACTGCTGATACTACTTGGGATTTGTTGAGATAATTTGTTCCCATTAAGACTTAATTCATTGAGATTTCGCAAATTTCCAACTTCTCCGGGAAGGGAGCTGGTAAGACTATTTTGTGACAAGTTGAGATAAATCGACAAAGATGAGAGGCCCACAATTTTTGGGGGAATATTACCGTTGAGGTCATTGGTTGAAAGGTCCAAGAGAAGTAGATTCTGGCAATTTCCTAGAGATGATGGTATCGAGCCTTGGAAATTATTGCTGTCCAAGTACAATTTGGTTAACATCCTTAAATTCCCGATGGATTCTAGTATCTGCCCGAGAAATTATTTGAACCGAGATCCAAATACTTCAGTTTGATCAGATTTCCGATCTCAGGAGGAATTTTTCCCAAGATGTTGTTGCCTACTATTTGTAGGAGCTCCATATTGATGAGATTTCCGATTCCAGAAGGTAAAGTTCCAGAAATGTAATTGTAACCTAAACCAAATCTTGAAAGAGAGATAGAGAGGTTACCGATACAGCCTGGGATTAGTCCTCTAAAAGCATTGCTCTCTACATTAAAATATTCCAAGTTTGTAGAATTGGTTAAAGAGCATAGGAAGTCAAGATTAGCATATTGCCCACTTCCAAAGTTGTTACTGCTGATGCTAAACCAATAGAGTCCTCTCATCTTTGAGAAAGAAGGAACTTTTCCAATAAAGTTGTTCGACTTGAGTTGGATTTGACCAAGATTAGATATGTTGGATATTGACTCAGGAATGGGTCCGGTGAGGTGATTGTCAAACAAACCAATTCTTTGGAGATTCGGAAGAGTGAAGCCTAAGTCAATGGGTAAGCCCCCCTCTAATTGGTTTTCACCCGCAAAAAGAATTGTCAGAGTGGATATATTAAAGATTGAGATAGGAATCATACCAACAAACTTATTCATGTGGAGAACGAGCACTTCCAGATTTCTAAGCCAGCCAAGAGTCTCTAGAATCGTACCGTCAAGGTTATTTGAAGATGTTGTGAAGACGTGAAGAGAGGAGAGGTTTCCGAATGACGGGGGCATGTTTCCCGTCAACTTGTTGTGTTGAAGAATGAGTGAATGGAGCTTGGACAAGCAGCTAAGTTCTGCATGCAAATTTCCTTCGAGCATGTTGAAGCTTAAGTCAAGATTGAGCAAATTAAAGCAATGGGAGAGATTTGAAGGGATTTGTCCGCTGAACGAGTTGTTATTGAGGAGCAACATCCGCAACCGAAACAAGTGGCCAAATTGTGGGGGAATTCTAGAGTAGAAGCTGTTGTTCTGCAAAAAGACTCCTCTCAAGAAGCTCAAATTACCAATATGGGGTGGCACGATCCCCGAACAGGTTATTGGAGGCAAGGTCCAATACGGTGACTCTACGGTGTCTACGATCGCATGTGATACCGAACCAATTGCAGATGTGGCTAGTATCATTCCACGAGCTCAAAACCCCGCCAAGATCAGCTATCTGCACCTTAAATTCCAAGAGAGCCAGCCGATCAGTCTTGTCCCCTCTAGCTTCTTCCAAAGGCAGGACACTCCCTAATAGAAAAATGATGGTAGCTAAGCATGAGAATGACCCGGATAAAACCCGATCCCTATTGCGAAGGTCCATGAGGATTTTTAGCAAAGCGAGTTTCTTTTGGTTTTTATGTGGTGTTATATCGAAACAATTTCGAAATATATAATAGGAGGCAAAGCGAGTTTCTTTTGATGTTCAAGTCAATCAATGAAATCAAAAAACATGATGAGGTGGGGGTAAAGACATAATAAGTGACATAACTTTCACATGGCACTCACTTAATTGTCATAAATTTTTTTGCGAATAATTAAGTCATGTTTGGTAACGTTTATGTTCCTCTATTGTTCCGTTCTTTTATTTCTCAAAATAGGAAAAAGAACTAAAATTTATTTGGTAATACCAATTAATTTTTCCATTTCCTAAAATAGATCAATGCTAGGGAATAGATTTGGAATAGAAACAAGATGTAGAAAAAAAAACTTACCCTTTCGTTTCCGAGAACAAAAAAAGAAATAAGGTCATTTTGAAAAAAAAAAAAAAAATATACTCAACGTAATCAATGCTTGTCTTCACAAAATCAACACTAGGTCTGGTCTTGATTTGGTCCAATTTCCTATTTTTCGAAATAAAAATAATAATAAAATAATAAAATTCAGAAATTTGGGAAAAGAATTTAGAAATTAGAATTTGAGTGTTTTCCTAGATTTTAGTGTTAATTCCAGTTTAGAATTAGTTTATTACAAAAAATGTGAATATCTTTTGATGAAAATTGGTTTCAAAATTGAATAAGCTTTTGGGCTTTACTCTATGTATTTTTGAATGCCATTTTCTTTTAGAGACATGCTAAGTTGCGATCATTTGGCAACTTCCAGCAATGTTTGCTCTTCTTCTTGGTCTATGCACCTGTTTATTGTAATGCCCAATAGAATGAGTTATATCATAAGTTATAAACTAGCGTGACTCTTTGTTGTCATATGTAGTCATCCCCATTTCTAGTCATCCATCTTTAACTAACTATTGCATGGATTTTCTTAGGCCATCTTAGAATATCTTGATCAATTAAAGCATTATGAAAATCCATTTTTATTCAAATATGGAATGTTAAGTCTCCATTGGCATTTTTATAATTAAACAAAAAAAATGGTAATAGAAATTTTTAGGGTCATACCAAATGCATTTATGTTCTTTCTTTTTGTTCTAGGTATAGATTTTATTTGCAATTACGAAACACATTCTTCAACTCAAAAACTCGTCTAGGGAATAGAAATAGAAAAAAAAATATCTCTAAACAAAAATTGTTTCCCGAACAAAGATATTACTAAACACACCATTAAATGCCATGACTTCTAAAACATGTTTACTTGAGTAACATAATTTTCAATCGATCACTTAAGTGCAATCTTTCTTTTTAAATCATTCACTCAAGTGCCAAAAATCCAACATCACATAACACTTGTGCGAATGTTTTAAAAAAGTTATGGCATTCAAATGAACGTCATACATAAGTTATGACACTCAAGTAATCAAAAAAGAAAAATTTACGGTACTCATATGAGGGCCGTGCAAAAGTTATGGCACTTGTTAAGTCCTTTCTCCCATGGGCCCAAGGTTTGTTCATTATCAATTGTGTCTTTCCAATCCCTGAATTATCGGGTCGTTTAGCAGGGGGATGACTCTAGTCTTTTCTATGCGTAATAATAACCTTCCAATCCTCCAAAGCCGAGGACTTTGACTTTACATGTAAGTATGTCTACTTTACAATTCATAATCAACTTTACTTCCATTTGTCAATTAGGAAAAATTGTCCAAAAAATCCTAAATTTATTGCACTCTTGCTAATTTAGTCGGCAACATTTCAATTTTGCCAATTGAGTCCTAAATGTTTTCACATTTTGCCAATTTAGTATTAAAACTTTTCACCTTTTGCCAATTGAGTTTATTCAATTAATTTTGCCGGGAATTTACTGATGTGGATGTTGGTTGCGCCACGTGGCCTGGCCGGCACTAATGTGGACATTTTGAAATTATTTTTTGAATCTTTACGGTTTTTTCCCCCCGGGGGCGGTCTTTGGAGAGGGCAGCGAGGGTGGCTAATAGACCCTCTCCTATCACAAGCATGGGCCGGCCCACCCTTGCTGGCTCTAGGCAAGGGTCGCGATGCCCTTATTAGATCTGGCCAGGCAAGGGCTTGGTAACCCTCACCAATCCCGAGTAAGGTCATGGCCATTGCTAGGCCAGGTCGAGCAAGGGCGTTGTGGCCCTCACTGATTCTATGTGAAGGCATGCACGCCCTTGCTTTAGCTGGCAAGGGCATTGTGGCCCTCGCTTAGAGCTGGCGAGCAGCGCAACGCCCTTGCCTAGAGCCATCGAGGGTGGCTAGCCCTCACCTATGGCCGGAGAGGGTATGCAGGCCAACCTCATTGACCCTCTCCAAAACCCAAAAAGAAAAGGAAAAAAACCATTAAAATTCAAAAAACTATTTAAAAACGTCCACATCATTGTTGGTCATGCCACATGGTAGGGGCGACGACTCTAAATTTACGGGCCGTTTAGTAGGGGCGACGATCTGACCAAAAAAAAAAAGTAGGGGCGACGACTCTAGTCTTTTCTGCGCACATAAAATCTTTACTTTCCTCAAAAGCAAAACACAATTAACCATATATGTAAGTAAGTCTATTTCATAATTTGTAATCAACTTTACTTTCATTTGTTTATTAAGTCTACTATTTAATAAAATCTTATTAAAGAATGATGGAAGGGAAAAAAATTAATTAAAAAAGAGAGGAAAATAGAATAAAAAATTAAATAAAAAATAAAGTAGGTAAGAGTGTCGTGAGAGATTTTTACTATCTCCATTTATGTTTAGGTTTATTTATACTAATGTGCTGTTTATTTCAAATAATATATATAATATGATGTTAATATATTTGATTTTATTACTTATTGATAGGATATATCAAAATCCTTAGATTTCATGTTCTATCCTATCTAGTCCTATTCTAGTTAGAAATCCAAACAATCAAATGTAACCTATCTCTATAGGAAAAGTCCATAAGGATTAGTAAAAGCATTCTCAACTTGAGTCTCTTTAGGTATCTGTGTGACATTGTTTAGAAGCAATTGGCAAAATATATCAACAGGCAACAAGATATTTGATATTAAGACATGTGGATGTCGTCAATGCAAGAATAGTCATGACAGATCTTTCATTGACCTCTCAAGTTGAGAACATTACAAGGCTGTGAGTTGCACTTTGCAAGGAAACTATTGATGATGAAGTCAATCACTGAAAGCCAAAACACCGTGTGGCCTACTTTTGTTCATTATCATTTGCGTCCTTATCCTACAAGGCTACAATCTACCTTTGAATCTCTAATTAGCCCATGCCGTCTGGTAAGGGTGAGGACTTTAGTCTTTTCCGTGAATATAAAATCTTTTGACTTTCCGGTACATGGAACATAATTAGCGTGAGTTTCCAGAAAATATCTTCTTCCCAATCACATTGAGACTAAAATTAACAAAGTCCAGACTCGATGAAATTGTTATATCAGCATTTTGTTGTGGAGAGTGTGAAATGATAAACATAGGGAAAGGTCAAAGTTGCAAGAGAAGTCAAGTATTTGAGATGATCTTTTCCATAATTTACAATATTACGATGAGACAATCCATTTATCCACACAATATTTAAGAAATCGTAGATTATTGCAAAATGAAATTCATACATCTGTAATGTCCCACCTTATGCGGTCAAAATATCATTTGTTATTTTAAAGTTCGAAATAGTGCTTATAACGAGAAAAATTGCAAAATCTCCGCTATGGTGAAGAAGGATCCCTTTCAAAAATATTACTTTCTAGATCCATGTCGGACCAACTTATTATATTACTATGAAAATTATATTTTACACCTTAAATGCTTATAAATGAATCACCCAAGAATCACTGCAACTTTCTCTCCAAGGAAGATCATCCAAGATGTATCTCTCTTGAATCTTCACAGTGATTAATTGAATCAATCTAGGATTACAATTGATACACCTTGAATAGGAAAATACACTATCTCTTTTTATTAATCATTCTTTGTATTATATACTGGTTCTTTTGTACAAAGATTTATATAGCTCTCAATATAATAAAACTTTTCTCAAGGCAACATTATGCCAAAATCTATCTCTCTTGAATTTTCACACTAATTAATGATGATAAAAAGTCCATATTATTATATTAACAAAATCACATTTTTATTCAAAAGATTCTTTGTAATTGTAAAAGGACTCGGCACGTATACAAATCCGCAGGTATATAGCTAGTTAGAAATGTAAACAAGGTGCAGTTGGCAGATGCATTTCATTGAAGAAGTGCGAGAGTTTCAGTCAAGTCAATGATCCTGCTTCTTCTTTAGACAGTGGCATGAGCGAGACAGCTCACATGTGAAAAGTCGTAGGAGCGTCGATCCGTTTCATCTATTCAACTTGCTCTTATTTCCTGATAACACATGATGTGGGATAATTAAAAAAAAAAACCAATTCCGGATTTAGCTCATTATCGGACCCACGCTACATGTCCTTACCTGATCCAACATGTTACATGCCTTGTCCAACGGGTCAAGGTGAGCCTTTGATAACGAGGCGCGTCCATCGCAATTGACGGGTCGTCCCTCGACAAGACCACCACCTTGCATAAATCCACTAGGGGGAGCAATGGTTTGTCCGCTACTCAAAATTCCAGTGCCCATTGGTCTATGTACACCCGTCAAACGGGTTTTTTGGGTTAAGTCAAAATTAAGCCAAAATTGACTAATTTACATAAAGTATATATTTGACAACCTGTGCCCAACCCGATCATGATCTATTTTTAATAAAAAAAAATTCTAAATTGTTGCATTCGAAGAATGGGCAGCTCCATGGACTGACTCGTCGAGTTAGTGAGGGAGCTTGAGCGTCAGTCATGGACGGAGGTGTGAAGGTGGTGGTAAAAGCCCTTCCATAAATTATGAATCTCGTTCAAGCTTTGATTTGATGCTAACATGACCTTTTAAGGTTTTAAGGTTCACTTAAGTATAACACTATTATTTTCCTTTTATCTTGTGAATAACATACATTAAACTTTTTTGTTTCTTCCTTTCAATTATATTTTCCAATTATCAACTCTTTAAGACTTAACTTGCAAGAGTCAGAAGTGTTCGTGACGTAGGATGTAATAGCCAAGTGTGCTCTTCTTGCAGCCGAAGAAGTTTCTTCGTCTCAAATTATGGGTTGGAGCTGATAAACTAAATGGGTTGAATATGGGTCTTGTGCAAATCCATATAGACCCCATAAAGAGTTGGGCTCAAATATCATAGACTAATTTCCACCCATTTGTAAAATTGTAAGTGACCCACCTGGCATGTCAAAGTCCTCACGTGTCCAAGCAAGCCATCACCTATGTTAGCGACCATTCACCCGCCAGGGTAAGCTTGTCTATAAATACTGCCAAGGGACTCAAGTAAAGTTTATAGTATTTAGCTTATCATCTTCCTTTTAAGCTCAGTATCTGCACATATTCTTCCCTACCTAACTTAAATATCGGAGCGCCAATCTAGATAAAATATTTGAACACTTCAACCCGTGTTTGTGTGTGCAGATTGGAGTTCCAGCATATTCCTCAAGACCGACTTGTCCACCAATAGGAAGTAAAACACTTCCCTAATAGGAGGCTATAATTACATTTATAAACAAGACCTATAAGTAAATATATATAGTTTATACTAGAATTAGATTCATGCGACTCATTATATAGAGTTGTAAAATCACTCCTATATTGTAGAATCAGAACGATGAAAGCACCAACTAAATATTATGCTAAAATTTTGTCCGTGTATTCATATATGTCTCACATGCAATGATAACCGTTTTAGACTTTGCCATGTCTCATATTCATTCAATTTAGAATAATCTCCAGATTTAAATCCAAGGGGTTGCTTAAGTGGTAAATTTGTGTCTCTTTTTCACTCATGACATGAGTTCAAATTATCACACTTGCACTTTTCTCTTGAGCCACTAGGAGCACAGATCCTTGTATTTTCGGTGATTACCCATGATGTGTGGGGAATGAAGGACCACAATACTCAGTAATAATTAGTCGAGTGCCCCACCCCAGACATCTCATTGTTATAAAAAGACAAAGGAATACTAGGGTGTGAGACTATTCAATGAATGGTCCCTTTATTTAGCAAAATTCAATAGATTCCTCCTGATGGTTCAACTCATCTGCAATTGTACCAAAAATGAGACGGTTAAACCTAACAGCGTGTCAAAGAAAGATTGAGAATAGAAAGAATATGTAGGTGATGAAAATAGACAAGAGAAAGATGTGATAGTTTATGGAAAAAGATGTTTCGGATCTGATTAACTATATTTGAAGCTGAAGAGACTTGATTAGAAAAGCTATACAAGTTCATAACTTGATGAAACAAGCTAAAAGTTGAGGAGCATTTGATTGGAGAAAAAAATTGCTCTCAAGTTCAGGGATCAAAAGTGTAGTTTAACCATTTTAGTAAAGCATACGTGGAAAAAGAAACAACTTGACTTGCCCTTTACGTAAGGGCACATGATGCAAAAAAATAAATGGACGATTTTTATGAATTTGTAGGTGTAGCGTGATCACAAGGAATAACCAAGTCGATTAAACGGAAGGATCACCCTACTCTGCCAACATGCATGAGCATGAACTTGAAGAAGAGAGAGAGATCAACATGGGCTATGATTTCCACGACCACTTCATGCAGGTGAGAAGCTGTATACAATGATCTGAACTAGTGAACCTCATGAGCATGAAGAGAAGAGAGAGAGAGAGAGACCACTTCATATATGAAGAATTGACCAACTTTCTCTCTTCTTTGAGGATGTTATATTCTAGGTATGTCATAGGTTGTCCTGTTGGATGCACTTCCCTTTAATGCACCAAAAAAGGAATACGATTAACATTACTTGGTCAATTTAGTTCTAAACATGGCAATTACTAATGAATTGACCGGAAATCACTGACGTAGACGTTGGCTATTCTATGTGACATGAGTTGGTGCTTATGTGGATAGCTTTTTTTTAAATTTTTTCTTTTATGTTCTCTTCTTTTCTTTTCTTTTTCTTTTTTTTTTTTGCCAACTTTGAGCTGGTGAGGCTGCCAGTTGACCCTCACTGGCCACAGGGAGGGATGTGACTCCCTCATTTGCAATCAATAAGGGCCCAAAGGCACTCGCTTGTGGCTAGTGAAGGCACGCAGGTGCTTGCTTGTGGCCGGTGAGGGCATCACCGGTCATTGCAAGGGCCCTACTAGCTAGAATCCCAACAAAGAAAAACAAAATTCAAAATAATTAAAAAAAAAAAAATTACAAAAGTTGTTTATGTCAACATTGATTGTGCCAGTTGTGTCATAGGATAGCTGGCATTCACCTTATTGATTTTCTAGTCATATTTGGTTGGAAAAACTTCATTGCAAATTGTCAAAATACTTATGACTAAATTGATAAAATTGAAAGATTTATAACACAATTGACCGCCATCCAATAGATTTATGACTTTTTTAGTAATTTGCTGAGGGTATTATATGGGGTTAGTGTAATATATCGTGCCAATCACATATCAAGACATGATAAAATTCACATTGGATTCAACTGAAAAACACATGTTTTTACGTAAGTTTTGTATATTGTAATCATTTAGAGCATATTGAATGTTTTTCCATTGATTCCTGGACATCCAGTATTTCCTGCCTATATGAGCAGTTCCCAGTGGAATTTATAAGCCAACCTTCCTCCCTCCCTTCGCTCTTTCACACACACATAGCCTAATTCATGGATGGAGTCACACAAGCATTTCAGCCATCCACACAACCTGATCCTTTGCCAACCCTTTCAATAAGGGCTTGACCATCCGATTCAATGCTTCGAATGCGAATCCCAGGTGGAAGCGCCATTGGACGTCTTCACCTGCATCTAGTGCAGCTACTTCCTTCATTTGCACTGCTTCCATCCACCACCATTCCCACCTCCCTCACCCTAATGTCCTCCCCAACCTACCCATCTGCCTCCTTTCTCTGCTGCCCTTGCCACCCTTGCACCGGCGTCTCTTACTCTTGTGCACGTGCGACTTCGACCTCCATGTCCATTGTACCAACAGCCCTCTCCCGCCTCGGGAGATCATTCTCCCACATGTGAGCTATACGGCCTCACTCTTCTCCTCATACCTTGAGCACCAATCACCGGCTCAGGACATCGCCAGGCCATCGAGCTTCGGGATGTTGGCAAAGCAACCAAATGTGGAGGCTATCGAAGAGCACCAATCCCCCGCTACCAACTTCCCTACACCAACCTTCAGGGCACCGTCGTCCCAGCAACACAATAACATGGGGCTATCAAAGTAACAAGAGCATTACCAGACAGAGGAGGACAGCGACAACCGATGGAAACTATTCATCATGAGTTGCACCCCGAGCACCCGCTTCATTTCCTCCCTCGCCATCTTACGAGGGGAGAGAGTTCACATGTAACGCATGTGGGGACGACGGGGACACATCCTCCTACAACTGCTCGATCCGCCAGTACTATCTCTATGCGGAGTGCACCAACTTGGTGACAAGGGCAAAGCACAAGGACCACAAGCACCCTCACATTGTGCTATTCTCAGACGCAAGAATAGAGCCCGATCTGACATGTGCCGGGAGAGCATCGCCAAGGGATGCTGGTGCCACTATTGCACAGACTGCGATTATGGCACGCACTTGGACTGTGTAGAGGATGAAGCAATGGAAGCATCGGTGGATAACGGAGGAGATGAGACTGAAGACATAGGGCTTATGATGATGATGTTTCAGCACCAGATGAAAATGCAGTCCATGCATGCTAGTATGGTCTCCTCGTCCATCAACAGAACTAGACTTGGCTAACATTGCGCACAAAAGCTTTTTCCTCCAAGTATGAACTCTACATAATTAAATTCCTAGTCTCGAATTTCCATAAATGTGATTTCGTGGTCTGCTATGGTTTTCATTTCCTATTGTGGAGTTATTATAACTCATATGGTGATTTGGTCACCGCGCTCCAATGACATTTTTTCACTTTGTAATTTGATGATTAAGATCCTTGGGGTTTCCTATTTCAGCTTCCTTTTTTTCTTTTTGGGACTCTGGAATGATTTTGAAATTATGAAAAATCTACTAAGAAAGTCCTTGACATTAGGTATCAAGTTATGCATGTGACTAATTCTGAGATTGAAGAAATAACTATATAAAGAAAGTCACATAGATTAACAGAAAATTGATAGAATCTACTGTCAAACTCTACTTGAAAATTAACCAATACTTTGATAAAATTCCTCTCTGATTCTACCAAGAATAGTTCACTCTTCCCTGTCGAGCACATATTGCCAATTTGATCTCCAAAAATTTTGACAATCAACTGGAAAAGAAAATATTCATTTACAGAGCCATATTTAAGAATGCACAATAACCTTAACCAAGTAACTACAGAGAAAAACTGAAAAGGAGGATGGTCATATCCGGTTTTTTCTTATTCCAAGAGTATCAAACCCAGTACCAATTTCACATGGAGCAAGCACAACTTCTAAAAGAATAAGGGGGAAGATACATGATCAATCACAAATGATTGGCTGAAAGTGTGTAGCGAAGATCATTTGAGCAGAAATGCAAGTCAATGCACGCACAGCTGCCCAAGCGAAAAGAACCATGTGTTTGTTAGGAACATTGCCAGTTCAAAGGAAGAGCCGTCACTACACCTGAAAGGGTAACTTATCCAGGAAACCTAACAAGATAGAAGCAACATGCAAAAGGAGGAGCAGAGACCAGATATCTTCCACTGAAGATGATGACAACAGACAGGAGATCGCTAGGAAGAAGACAGTGCAAATCAAATTGACATGCTCACCAAAGCTTCCAAAAGATAACGTTTTACTGAGAAAGAACTCATCCATCAGTACAATGTGTGGAAGGTGAGATGGAATTTTACAGAGTTAATTGCAGAAAGTAATAGCTTCCTGAGGACAAAAGGACTATTCAGAATTTTTAAGACTAAAACCATGTCCTATGACATGAAAGTAACAGGACCGTGTATCAAAACACCACAAACAGCCAAGAATACTGCCGAAAGCTTAGCAGAGTTATATAGTGCAGACTATGGACAGGAAGCTCACATATTAAATGTGTATAAAAGATAGCATTTACCTGCTTAACTCCTCTTCAAAAAGTTAAGACTTTTGAAAAATCATAACCAAAAGAGGCATTCATATCTAAGGCAGCTTCTCTTTTGCAAAGAGAGAATGCATTATTTCCACAGGTAATCTCTTGCCCTATCCTCAAAAGAGCCATCTAGACACCAGAAAGCTGTCCACACTCCACAGTTGCAAATGCCAATGAAGAAGTCAACCAAGATCAATCTCAGATGCATTTGCAATTGCTAAAGCTTGTAAGCAAAAGAGAATCCACTACCCATCGTAGCCTTGACAGAGTAAGGCCAAATTTGATTGTTTAAGTCAAGCAAGCAATGTCATCAGACCAAAATATCAAAACGAGCATTCACGGACATTAAATAGTTGAATCTTTTAGCCAAAGTTCACACATCAAAAGACTGATCAAGCAGAGTTGTCCACCCAGAGAACAATAAAGAAGAGATGCAACAGAAGGGACTTTGGCTCCTGCAAGTAACAGCAGTACGTCCAATTGCGCTGCTACAAGCACAAAATATTTTTCAATCAGCACAGCATTAACTGCTTTAATATATCTGAAAAAAACCTGTGTGCATACCTATCAGGAATATTCTTTCTAACCCGAATGGAAGTTTCCTGTACCACGATGTTCATAGGGACCAGAACGGTCCTGATTTAGTAGTCATTTCCTGATCCTCCTTGAGTACCACTATCTCCATCAGGGCCACATTTACAACTGCAATCAACATCTTGGTCTCCACCTGAACATTGAGGCTGAGCCTTTTCCTCAATGATATTTCTCACATCCAAGTCCATCCCATTCATAGCCTCAATAGCCTCATCCATTGCTTGCTTCTCATCAAAAGTCACAAAACCAAATCCATGAGAGCATTCAGGGAACTTGTCAACCACCCCCAGCATTAAAAATATTCTTCTTGGAGTTAGTTTGTATTATATGACAGGGAAAATTACAGATATAAAAACTTGTACTTCCAACTAGTAGATGGAGTCTTCAACACAGACAATCTGTGATAAAAGGTACATTATATGCGGCAATGATATCCATGATGTCAGCCAAACCCCATTCAACTGCAACAGGCAGATGGTGAATAAATCAGCTTACCTCAAGGGTTAGCCACAATTTGTCAAGTGTTTTACTAGTGTTTCTCCCAACCCTTTTTGCCAATTAGGCATAGCCTTGGCTTCAGATACAGGCCATACAATAGACGTCCTGGTTGTAAGATTTACGCTGGCAGCAGATACTTGAGGCTGTCCGATGCTAGAGCAGAAAAAAAGAGAAAACACGCTGGGTTCAAATCACATTCAGAAAATGACAGTTCTCACACTTGGTTTAATTAAAGTCGATGACGATTCTTTTCATACGAAAGATGGCTTACAAGAAAGACAAAAGCAGAGTGGCAAACTCACTTGATTTTCCAAAATTCTCTTCATACCCACTGCACATCCCCCACAACTCATTCCCTGCAGAGACGAAACAGAGACACTCAAGTGGCCGCACACTGAAAAAAGAAACATGATACGCACCGCGTAATAACATCTTCAGCATTATAATGCAGGGAAAGTTGGACAAGCATTGACAAAATCGAAGCTTCAGCTCGTACATTCACATAGAGAGAGGGGCTTACTCCGACGTCGAGAATTATCACATCAGAGGAGACACCAGAGGCTTCCTCGGCTCCATCCACCACCGATTTCACCTTCCAATCCTCACCGTCGACTCCGCCTCCTCCGCCGCCGCTGCCGCCGCCGCGTCCGCCGAAGGCACCGAGAGAAGCGAACCGCCCCGCAAGTGGAACCTCTCGGAAGCCGGGGGAGACGGAGACGGCTCAGCGAGGCTCGGGGATGAGCCGAGAGGGGAGGCATCGGCGATGCAGCGACCGGCAGAAGTAGCGATGGAGGCGGAAGACGAAGGGGTTGAGGGAGGAGGGAGATGAGGATAGAGAGAGAGAGTCTTCGATATGGTTGACTTGACTCCATCGAAGCTCGTCTTCCCTCTCTCTCTCTCTCTCTCTCTCTCTAAACTCTGTAAGCCTCTCGGTTTGAGCAGGGCCGCCGGACGGGAGGGAGGAGATGAACATGGTCAGAAACTGATGGCGTCGAAAACATTAATTATATAAAAAAATGAAAAAAAATACACGATAATTATCTGGGATTGGTAATGTCCAATATATATGGTATTTATCTTATAAAATATGGGAGAAAATATTTCACAACTCAGATTTTTCATATTTATGAAATACTATCTCGTATATCACCCAACATGGTAGCCCAATATAAAAGAGTTTATCACAATCAAGCAATGTTATGAAAGAAAATCCCAGCTCCACGTGTCTGCATATTTACTGTTGCATTAAAAAGTCATGGTAAAAATCTAATATTCCACGATGACAGCGAGACCTAACATTTAGAGGGTAAATGTTGATCGCCTAATTCCACCTTTCTTTACTAGTAAAAGAAATTACTATCTCATATTTAAATTTCCTAAAGACAACATATAATATCTAATATTTGAATTTCATTGTTGAGGTGATTAATTACTTAATAGTTTGCATCTAAATTTTATGTATAGTCACCAAAATTCACATCCATGCTACAATACATTTAAACGGTGTTTACTAAGAGTAAATCCGAGGTGAATAGTTTCAAAATTTGTAGGCTATTTGATAACTCGATTAAGTCTTCAAAACTTAAATATTTAGCACTCAGTAAAATTAAACACATTATGTTATCATAATAAAAATAAGCTTAAAAGGTTTAATTAATTCAAAAAAATCACTAATTCGCTAGGCAAGCAAAGGCCACTTATTCATTTAACAGAAAAAGATACTTCTTGGCAATAGAATCTTGCTAAATATTTTGCAAAAAACTTATTAAAGGTGCCCATGCTTAGTTAACAAACTGGTATTATTTGGTATTCAATATTAAGTTATTATGAAGCATATTTTATTTTCATTTCAACATTGATAAATACAAGTATTGAACAATTGAGGACCTTCATGGCCTAATCTCAAATCACTCAAAAAAAATTTCGAATCCTAACGTCCTGACAACCTTGAATTCAGCAGGGCTTCATTTTTGGGTGAAATATGATGTATCCAAGAAAGAACAATTCAATAATTTTTCAGTATTTCTTCGTCTATCAAAGGTATTGAAATAAATGGATAGCCCCCATCCACAAAAAGGAAAGTAGTCTTTATTGGACAAAACATCTTCAAGAGATTTTTGATAATGCTCAAACTATCCTTAGTATATTACGTACTATGTTGTTTGCAGATGTTTGAACCAAAGGACCATGCAACATCCATGGTGTGATCAATTGGAAAAAAGTTTGTGATTATCCGGTTATTACAAACAACACTAGTCAACTAAAAAGATCGGGTATTTATGATATTTACATCAGAGCAGTAAAGATCAAGTTGACGGTGATGTAACAACCAACTACATCAGTTGATGTTCGTTGGATTAGCTAAAGAGCCATTGTAAGATATGGATTCTTAAAGCAGCAGAATCGAAATAAAGCATGTAGTAGAGTAGCTAGAGTGTCTGATAGGTTAGTCAAAAATTGCATTAAGAAGACAACAATAGTTGTCATTTTTGGTCAGTCTACAGGAGTCCTAGAAAAGAAACTATATGGGTAGTATCTTTCTGGACAGCAGTGCATTGGAAACTCTTCAATGATCACCTATCTCTCTAAATCAACCTCAACGAATGGTTTGAGAAAGACTATAAAAGAGAAGGCTTTGAGGAATCAAGAGAGTGCATCACATAAAAGATTAAGTAGCTTACACATTATTATTCTCATATTAAAGCTCTTTGTTTTACTGTCTTGCTTATCGTGCTATTTAGCAATTGTGCTACGGATTAAATGTACAAGTGTAAGAATATATGGACTCTATCATAGTCAGTTATAATTTTCCAAGTATATTATTAGTGGAATCCAGCCTGTTTTGAGGCTATTAGTCTAAAGAGTGGACAAAAGTTTGAGAATAAAGCTGAACCACTATAACTCTCTGTGTCCCGCTATTTTTCATCTTCTCATTCATATTGGTATATAGTTAGCGTGAGTTTGGTTAAGTATTAGGTCATGGTGATCTTTATTTAGCTATTAGCTAATTTCCGCAAAAGATCATCAAAGTTTGAAAACAACATATTCACTCCCTCTAGGTTGTATTGATAACCTCAACAATTGGTATCAGAGCTTTGTTGCTCTTTATCTGAAGTGTATTTCTTTTGAATACAAAGATCCTTTATCGTGGCTAATCTCGGCGGCTTCTTTACCAATGATGCTCAAGCTCCCAACAAGCCACCTTACTTTGATGGAAGCAATTGTGGCTATTGGAAGCAAAAAATGAAATCATATATTGAAGCCGTAGACAAAACTCAAAGCTTAGAGGATTTGAACGGAAAAGAATGCTCAAACTTAGGGATTAAAAGTATAGTTTCATCATTTGATGAAGTAACGGGGAATATGAGACAAGTGGACTTACCCTTCAAGTAAGGACATATCGTGAAACAAGTTTGACTCACGGGGCCAGATCGAGATCACACTACTTTGCCAATAACATGCACAAGCATGAACTCGAAAGAAGAGAGAAAGACAGAGAGATCCGCATGATTTCCAAGACCAGTTCATTTATGTAGGAAGCTATATTCAATGAGCTGCATCAGTCTTTCTTCTTTCGCATATAGCCATGTTCAATGGACTTCCCCTTAAAGCGCAAAAGAATAAAAATGATTACGTTGCTTAAAAAAGTTGTTATATAGAATTAAAACAATATATTATGCCAATCGCATATTAAGAGATAATGGGATTCATGTTGAATCCAAGTGAAAAAGAAAAAAAAGAAGATTTCACACAGTTCCGTATATTATGTTTGACTTTATTCATCAAATCATCCAAAGGATATTCGATATTTTAAACATTAATTCTTGAAGCTTCGCTGTTTCCTACATACATGAGCAGTTCCTAGTTAAAACAAAAGCCAACCTTCCTCCCTCCCTTCGCTCTTTCACACACATAAGCACGCGCGCAGCCTAATACAGAGATGAAGTCACACAAGCATTTCAGCCATCCACACAGCGTGGTCTTTTGTCAAACCTTCAACAAGAGCTTCACCATCCAATTCAATGCTCTGGATGCAAACCCCCGGCCTTCTCCCAGTGTACTTTGTATATTGATGATTAAGATCATTGTATTGTTTGATTGTGGTCCTTTTGGTTTCCTGTTTCAGCTTCCTTTCTTTTCTTTTGGATTCTGAAATGATTTTGGAATTTTTAAAAATCTATTTAAGATAGGGATCAACTTAAGTACGTGACTAGCTCTGACATTAAAGAAATAAGTATATAAAGAAAGTCGCAAAGATTAACAGAAAATTGATACAATGTACTATTAAGCTCTACTTGAGAATTAACCAGTACTTCGGTAAAATTCCTTTCAATTTCAAACAAGAATAGATAACTCTTTCCTGCTGAGCACGTATTGCCAATTTGATCTCCAAATTTGTTGACAAGCATAACAGGAAAAGAAGATATTCACTTACAAAGCCATAGTTAAGAATGCCCGATAACCTTAACCAAGTAATTACAGAGAGAGAGCTGAAAAGGAAATGATCATATCCGCTTTTTTTGCTTGTGGTGAGAATATACCACATCTAGGAGTCACAAAGCCAATATCAATTTCAAATGGAGCTAGCACAACTTCTGAAAGAATTCAGGGAAGATACATTATCAATCGCAAATGACTGGCTAGAAGAGCATGGCGAAGATCATTAATGCAGAAGTGAGAAAAACCGTGTGTTTATTAGCAACATAGCTGATTCTTTCTACCCCGAACAGAAGTTTCCCGTACAACGACATCCATAGGGACCGAACGGTCCCGATTATAGCAGTCATTTCATGATCCTCCTTGAGTACCACTATCTCTATTGCACTCGCCAGGTCGACCACCATTTCGATCAGGACCATAGTGTCCACCACCTCCACCTCCATACCAGTCATTGCTCCCCGCATAACTACCTCCTCTGCTGTGACGACCCGAACGGCGGTGCGCGGGGAGGAGGGATGGCGGTGCATCCGCGCCTCCTGTCCTCGGACGCGCGCAAGGGAAAGGGAAGGGATTCCTCTCCCTCTTGTCCCACATTGCTTAGGGAGGGGTCATGGGCCTTGTATATAAGGCTTGGGTTCCCTTAACTTGTGAGACGCGTTTTAAAGCCGTGAGGATTCAGTGTCCAAAGCGGACAATATCACACAAGTGGGTCCCGGGATGTTACAATGGTATCAGAGCCGACTCCCGACAGCATGTGGGGCCACAGCGAGGACGCTGTGCTCCCAAGGGGGGAGAGTGTGACGACCCGAGCGGCGGTGCACGGGGAGGAGGGATGGCGGTGCATCCGCGCCTCCTATCCTCGGACGCGCGCAAGGGAAAGGGAAGGGATTCCTCTCCCTCTTGTCCCACATTGCTTAGGGAGGGGTCATGGGCCTTGTATATAAGGCTTGGGTTCTCTTAACTTGTGAGACGCGTTTTAAAGCCGTGAGGACTCAGTGTCCAAAGCGGACAATATCACACAAGTGGGACCCGGGATGTTACATCTGCCCTCTTCACTAGGACACTCCCTTGTAGAATGCCCAGGCTTTCTGCAAGTACTCTCCATCTCCACCTCCGCATCCACCACCACGGGCCCGATTAGGGCCATGATCACGACCACGATCACGACCGCAATCACCATGTTGGTCACTACCCGAACCTCGAGGCGAGAGAACTTGTCAACCACCACCTGCTTTAGAAATATTCATCCTGGAGTTAGTTTGTATTATATGACATGGGAAATTACAGATATTATCCTAGACTTTGCTACTCATATCAAACGCGCTATTCTCATATTTCAGACATCCAATCATCACTCTCCATTTTTTTTTTTTTGGGTTGTGGATTTCAGGTTGCATCTCACACCCACACATATTTCTCAAATTACCCCATCCTCAATGTTGCATTCCACTTTCTAGGTGTAGATCTCATGGATGCATATGGGCAAATAAGTTAATTTAGGTTGGGAGATGCACAATATAGATTTTGAAATGTGAGGAGGGTATTTGATATAAAAAGCAAAATTGAGGATAGTTTTTGCAATTATGCTATGTAATATTAATATGCTTACTTCATCACCACATAATCATATCAAGGATAAAAACTATACCAAATCAAATTTCGCAAAGATGCATCTCATGTTCCAAAAAATGAGAACCTTAGGTTTCTAGAATTGATTGATCCTAAGCATACACAATAACCCCTTTTTTTCACCAGACATGTTCTGTCAACTGTTCTATTAAAAGAGTCTACAATTTTTTGATTGATGACACAAAAGCATTTTGTAGATAAGAGCAACAATCCAAAACTTGGCAAGTTCAGCCAATATCGACTCTGATCCATTCTAAAAGCAATATGACTAGCCCCTAAAAGTACAATAAAAGATTTTTCATTCGAATCCAACCATTGATCTGAACCTAAGCATTCAGAAAGAAGAAGAAATGAGGATTCTTAGAGTCTAAAACTACTTATTAAATTAAATTGTAAAGTCAAATCAGGGACCACAATTCAGTCTCCATTGCCACGAATATGGTTTTTCCACAAGAAAAGCTAGCAACAGCAACATCTTTTATCCTTCATAGTTTGCCCCTTTTTCCCTAGCTAGGTTCTCAGGGTTTCAAACCACAAGTCAATATGCCGCATAAGTTTAGTCAGAACTATGAAGTTTTATTTGATTGTCCTCTCCTGTCATGCATTGTGACTGCCAAATTTCAACACTAAAATAAGTACGGTATTTGCACACTGTGTGGCTTGTTAAACCCCAAAATCTCAATGAGTAACAGAGATTTCAACTCCATGTTGAGCTCGGTTGAAGTAAGAATTTCTGGACTAATCTCAATGAGCAACAAAGATTCATGAAGCCAAGGCTGACCAATGATGATGACATAGAAAAAGGTATAGTTATTGCAAGCACCATGTTGGACTAACGTAGCAACTCAAGGGCTGGCAACATTTCTTCATTGGCAACAACTCTAACTATTTGATTATAATCGTGACTGAGATTCTCCATACTAAAGAAAGATTCCTAAAGTGGTGAGTTCAATATTTCAAAAGAAAACCTTTTACAGTCATGCCCAACAGCTTTCTTTGTTACGTAACCTTTGGCCTTTTTTCCCTTCTAACAAGGAAGTGCATCTTAATCGAGTAAAACCCAACTATTGATATGTACCTGTGACAAACAAAGAGATATAGAAGTTCATACTTTAAACGAGTAGATGGAGTAATTGACACAGAAAATCTGTGATAAAGGGCACGTTCTATACAGCAACGATATTTCCAAATGACAGCCAAACCTCATCCTACTGCAACAAGCATATGGTGAATAAAATTGCTTACCTCGAGGGTTAGACTTAAAGCCACAATTTGTCAAGTGTTTTGCAACTGTTTCTCCCCACTCTTTTTGCCAGGTATGTACAGTCTTGGCTTCAAATAGAGGCCATATAACTGCTGTCTCGGCTGTAACATTGACACTGGCAGCAGGTATTTGTGGCTGTTCCATGTTAGAGCAGAAAAAAGAAAAGAACACGCAGGGTTCAAATCTTACCAAAAAAAAAATACCAAAAAATGATGAAAGCCATTTCTCCTGCCATTCTTTGACCCCACATAAGATCATTTAAAACCTTATTTCTCTTCACATTTACGAGAGGACAAAAAGGGGATGACTGTTCTGTCACACTAAGTTTAATTTAAGTTGATGAACAATTTTTTATTATGAAAAATGGACGATCCCAGTTACCTTAGAGAGTATAATAGCAAAAGGAAAGCAATGGCAAACTCACTTGATTTTCCAAAATTCTCTTCACGCTCGCTGCACATCCCCCACGAGTCATTCCCTGCAGAGACGAAACAGAGACTCTCAAGTGGCCGCATACCCCAAAAATAAAAAATAAAAATCGAAGCTTTAGCCCGTCAATTTACATAAAGTGCAAGAGACATACATGGAGAGAGAGGGGCTTACTCCGACATCGGAGGTGACACCCCTGAGGCCTCCTCGGCTCCATCCACGACCGATTTCGCCTTCCCATCCTCACCGTCGACTCCTCCGCCGCCGCCGCCGCCGCGTCCGCCGAATGCGCCGAGAGGAGCAGCGGAGCTCGGAACGCACCGCAAGCGGAACCTCGCGGGAGCCGGGGGAGACAGAGACGGCGCCGGAGCGAGGCTCGGGGTGCGGATGCGGTCGGCGTAGATGCAGCGGAGCCCGTCGGCGATGAGCCGAGGTGGGAGGCATCGGCGATGCAGTGACCGGGCGACGTAGCGATGGAGGCGGAAGACGAGGGGGGCGAGGGAGGACCCGTTTAAAAAACATTTCTTTCAATAAAAAAAAAATCGCATTTATTCCATGCTTAAAAAAAATGGCTAGAAGTGATTTTTTCCCTTCAAATAAGTGATTAAGATAATCTCAATTAAGGGGCTGAGTTTGCAGGCCAATCAAATCTTTATTAGCCGACTTCTTCCGACAGACTGAAATTCTCGTCCAAAATTTGCAATTGATTAAAAAAAAAAATGCATGAATTAGATTTCTACCGTTTGCTTCCTCCTTTGCCTACTGCTGAAGCAAAATTGTTTCTTGTCCCATTCTTGCCACCGTAATTCGTTTTTAGTTGATTTTAAACCCGCTGAAGGAGCGTTATGCAATCTTTAGAGGCTATTTTGCCTCAGTCTTTGAAGGTTGAGCCGAAAACTTTCGGACCCACCACGGCAACGCCACCGTGCCGTTCCCCTCTTTTCACCACACCACACCACACCACTCCTCCCCCTTCCTCTTCCTATAGGGTTTCTTAGCAACTTCTAAGGTGAATTTAAGGTCTTGGAATTTGACATTTGTCGATTCACTTTCAATTGATGCTAGACCCATTCCATTTCTTTTAGTTGCTTATCGTAGGTGGTTTTGATTGAACATCTCGGTTCGTGGCTTTCGTAGTGTAGGCTGGAATATATCATCCTTTAAATCTGATAGCTTGTCTTTTTTTTTGGTTCAAATAGAATAGTATGGCAGTTTCACTTTTCTTGGATTCACTTCTTCTGAACGGTGTCCACAGTTTTGATGTTTGGCGGGAGTGCATTTACCATTTTCACGATTGCCATGCTAGGCATTACAAACAGGAACAAATCGAAAACATGGAGGGTATATTCTAGTTCTACACGAATCACTTCAACCAAGAGGTTATATCATATAATGTTTGCATATATGTTGATGCTTGTTCGGCTGCTGGATCAAAATCATGACAAACAGGCAGGTTCATCGGCCCACCCAATGTTTCCAATGCATCAGGCACATAGCTTGTGTGCATGCATGGGTTCTTCACCTCCCTAACATTGCATTGTGAAAGTTATAAATGTGTTTTGACTAGTTCAAACAGAATTGAATTACAGAAGAATGTTCTGCTCAGCTAAGATAATCATTCAGCTTTGCAATTTTCTATGTTCTTCCAATCCTTGGAGCAAGTCTCTCATTTCCGGTTCATGACCTTTCAAATGTTCTAGGTTTGCAGTTTGGTTGAGCTTCTTTGCTATGTTGGTTTTAGCTCATCGAATATTGCCGCATTTTCTAGATATAACTTTTATAGTTCCTCTTTATATGCAGTTTTTTTTTTTTTTTTTTTTTGCTTGATGTGGAAATACTGAGTGTACTGACAATGCTCTTTCCTCTTAATATTGTAGCAAGGAAATTGCAATTTCATTCAAATTCTTTCAGACATCATCCCATTTCGAGAACTAACAAAAACCCCTCAGATGGTTCCAATGGATTGATTCCCCATTGATGATAATCACTTCCAGCAAATCATTTTAGGCCTCTTGTCAGAAACGATTGAAGTTGACCTTCAACGAAGAGAAAAGAGAGGATTCTATTGGATGTTTGTTAATTCATGGATAATAAATATTGTAAAAAATATGTGACAGGACTTTGATTGGTTCTTGTAGGTTGCACGTGATTAGTGGGAGATCTAACTATACAGTAAACTCATTCGTTATCTTCTCTTTCTTATAGTGTTGTGCGTGCTTAGAGCACATATTAAAGTTGTAACTGTTGTTGTCTCTTTTTGTAATGAGTATATTAAAATTCAATGAATTCAAATGTTTAATGATGAGTTGATGATGAACGTCTGCATCTGCTATGAACATACATAGAGTTCTTCGACCAAAGCATACTTTAGGTGGAAGCCAATCAAACAACTAAGGGTGTACCACTTTTGTTTATGCAAACCCAAAGGCACCATTAATAGCAGCCACACACACAAACAAGAACCAAAGAAAGAATGAAGTACCGGGTTTCAGTAGCCTAGCTTATTGGTCCGCATGACGCAACAAAATTAACATTTACTAAAATTATAGGTACAAGTAGTGCAGATCCACCATGAAGACCAAATTGTTGAAAGACAAGACGTAACACCTAGAGAATGGTTGAATTACAAAGGAAGAAAAACCAAAAAGCAAGGACCATGAAGACCACATGACTCCATATGAAGTTCAAATTTGACATCAACTAGACAGTGACAATGAACTCAAGAAGTTTCTTCCTCATTCCTTGGAGTTTAGTCAATGCGTCATAGATGTCCATTCGCTCCTTCGAAGACTCAAAAGAGCAAGTGACTCCTACTTTGATGATCAAAACCAAACAATCCATGATACCACACCAGCTCTTGTTCTTGCCCTCTGGAGCAATTGTTCGTCTCTTCTCCAGCTCCTCAATTTCCTGAAGCAAAATGGGATCAATTGCCTTATCCACTTGGTCTGCCAAAGCTGCCTTTGTGAAGCGATGAAGGTCCAACCCATTTTCAAACATGTCATCAATCGGCCTTTTGCCTGTGAACATCTCCAAAACGAGGACTCGAAGCTATACACATCTCCTTTTGTAGATACCACACTTCCCATGGCATACTCTACAACAATCAACAATGTATTGATGCAAGGTGAATGATTGAGTTTGAAATATATTCTTGGTGATGATTTATGTCTATACCTTTTTCTTTAAGGATATGTCTACGATTATGTGTCCAAAGAAATAAACTGAATGACCCAAGGTGTGCTTCATTACCTGGAGCTATGTAGCCAAAAGATCCCTTTACTTTGACAGAGCTCGATTGATCTGCTAGCAACTTATGTGTTGCTTCTGGAAGGAACCTAGCAAGCCCAAAATCGCGTACATGTCCATTCATTTCATCGTCAAGAAGGACATTAATTGGCTTTATATCACAATGAACTATTGGCATTTCACAGTGATGATGGAGATAATCTAGTGCACAAGCAACATCGGTTGCAATATTCACTCTCTCAAGTAGACTCAACTTGTTTCTCTCTGTATATTGTGATGTAGTTGGGTGCAGCCACTCATCCAAGCTTCCATTTGACATGAATTCGTAGACCAGTGCCTTGAAATCATTTCCATTAAAATCAAACCCAGAACATGCCGTGAGTACCTTCACAAGATTACGATGTCGGATTCTTCTCAAGACCTCGCACTCGGCTATGAAGCTCTTGGAAGCTCCATCACATGTAAGGTTGAGAATCTTGATGGCCACAACTGATTGAGTTTGATCAAGCAGCCCTCTATACACGGACCCAAAACTGCCCACGCCAAGTAGATTGGTGGAGGAGAATCCACCTGTCGCTTTTAGTAGGTTGTGATAAGAAACACGCAAAAACCCATCTTCAGAAGAGCTTGAAGCTGATGCGCTCTTATTGTGTCTAAACCAAAAGAAGTATAACAAAGATAGTATGCAGGCTACTCCAACAAGAACAGAGATTGTAGATATAAGAATTTTTGCGATTCTGCTTATTCTCGTCCATTTTGACTCTTTGTAGTAGCATTTGGGTAGTTGAAAATCTGGGAGACCCCCACAAAGCTTCTTGTTTCCAACGATCGAAGTTGAAATGGCACTTTTGAAAACTCCTCCTGTAGGCAATGGACCTTCAAAATTGTTGTAAGATAGGCTCAAATTCGTTAGATTTAGCGACTCTAGAAATTTCGGGATTTGGCCAGACAATTGGTTGTTGGAAACATTCAAAACCTGAAGGCCTCTCATGGAACTCAAAATTGATGGTAGGGGCCCTTCAAAGAAGTTATCTGTACATATAGGCGTTCCATGCTTGTACAACTGCCTATACTGCTTGGAATCTGTTGAGATAATCTGTTCCCATCAAGATGTAGTTCGCCGAGATTTTGCAATTTTCCAACTTCTTTTGGAAGGGAGCCAATAAGATTATTTTGAGACAAGTCAAGGCAAATCGACAAAGATGAGAGGCCCATAATCTCTGGGGGTATGTAACCGCTGAGGTTGTTGGTCGAAAGGTTCAAGAGAAGTAGATTTTGGCAATTTTTCAGAGATGATGGTATCGAGCCCTGGAAATTATTGCTATCCAAGTACAATTGGATTAACATCCTTAAATTCGCAAAAGATTCCGGTATTTGCCCTGAGAGTTCATTGGTGCCAAGATCCAAATGCTTCAGTTTCTTCAGATTTCCAATTTCCGAAGGAATGTTTCCTAAGATGTTATTGTTCTGCATTTGCAAGATTTCCAAATTGATGAGATTTCCGATTCCGGAAGGTGAGGTTCCAGAAATATGGTTGTATGCTAACCCAAACATGAAAAAGGGTTGTCGAGAGGTTACTGATACAATCAGGTATTAGTCCTCGAAAAGCATTTTCGTCTATACTCAAAACTTTCAATTTTGTGGAATTGGTTAAAGAACAGAGGAAGTCCAAATCAGTAGATTGCTCACCTCCTAAGTTGTTGAAGCCAATATTAAACCAATAGAGTCCTCTTATCTTTGAAAAAGAAGGAACTTTCCCAGTAAAATTGTTATTGTCGATTTGGATATGCCAGAGGTTAGAGGCATTGGATATTGACTCGGGAATGGGTCCAGTGAGGTAGTTGTTCCACGTACTAAAAATCTTGATATTTGGAAGAGTGAAGCCTAATTCACCAGGTAAACCCCCTTCTAATTGGTTTTCACCTACATCAAGCGATGCCAGAGCGGATATATTGAAGATTGAGATAGGAATTGTACCGACAAACTTATTTGTGGCGAGATTGAGCACCTTTAGATTTCTCAGATTGCCAAGAGTCTTTGGGATCATACCATCGAAGTTATTCTCCCATGTTCCGAACTCTTGAAGAGATGATAAGTTTCCAATAGACGGTGGGATGTTTCCCATCAAGCTGTTGCATTGAAGTATAAGTCGTTGGAGCTTGGACAATGAACCCAGTTCTGTCGGCAAATTTCCTTTGAGCATGTTGAAGCCTAAGTTAAGAACGAGCAGATTAGAGCAATAGGAGAGATTTGAAGGGATTTGACCGTTGAACGAGTTGTTATTAAGGGACAACTCCTGCAACCGAAGCAAGCGGCCAAAATGCGAGGGAATTTCGGCATGAAAACTATTGTTCTCCAAATTGAAGCCCCTCAGAAAACTCATATTACCAATATGGGGAGGCACGACCCCGGATAAGTTCTTGGAGCCAAGGTCTAGTATGGTGACTCTTCGATGTTTGCGACTGCAAGTGACACCATCCCAATCGCAAAAGTGGCTAAAATCATTCCACGAGCTCAAAACCCCACTAGGATCAGCTATTCGAGCCTTGAATTCTAATAAAGCCAATCGATCAATCTCGTCCCGGCCATCTTTTACTAAAGCTAGGACACTCCCTAATAGAAGAACGATTGTAGTTAGGCATGAGAATGACATGGGCCAAAGCTTATATCTATAGGGAAGGTCCATGAGGATTTTTAGCAAAACGCTCTCAGCTCGAGCCTTTTCGGTTTTCTCTTGAAGTTGTTTCGAAACAATTCGTGAATATATACTAGCAGGTAATATGTTCGATCATACTAAGACATGATGATATCATCAAATGCAAGAATAGTCATGACAGAAATTTTTATCCTCCTCTCAAAATGAGAAAATTACAAGGCCGTGCCATTCAAGTTAACAATTGGTGATAAGGTCGGTCAATAAAAGCTGAAAACACCATGGGGGCCTACTTTTTGGTTTTCTTGCGATGTTGTTTCGAAGTAATTCCGATATCTAATTGGGGGCAACATATATTCCCACACTAAGACATGTTGATGTCATCAATGCAAGAATAGTATGACAGATCTTTTTGCGGTCCTCTTTAGTTTAAAAAATTACAAGGCCGTGACAAGCTAGGTAACTATCGATAGTCAGTCAATGAAAGCTGAAACGTCATAGGGCCCTTGTTTTGTTCATTGTCAATTTGTCTTTCCAATCCCTAAATTATCGGGTCGGTTAGTGGAAAGGACGACTTAGTCTTTTCTGCACTCTAAAATCCTGACTTTCCTATTCTCATGACCAGACACTATTGACCGTACATTGAAGTAGGATTATTTCAAAATTTATAATTACCTTTACTTCCATTTGTCAATAATAATGTATATTTTTGCTCTGAATTATACATATATGATGTCCCATTATATTTGGTTGGAATATCATTTGTTATTATTAAATTTAAACTAAGAGAGAGCAAATTCTCTACTATGGCGACAAAGAATTTATTTCGATATATTACTTTTTAAACCCATGTGGGATTGTAGACAAGAAGGGATACGAATACCTGAAGTGTCAAAACTTGACACGGATAAATATGTAAGTGCCAAAAGTTCGGAAATGTACGCATAACTACTAAAATTGAAGTAAAATTGATGAGTTATGTGCCAATGGCGAGAAAATCTAGCCAAAATACTGACGTGATATTTTTCTGGCGAGACAAGTGCAAAAAGATGTTGTTTTGCATGCTAACATGGTTAGATAAACTGAAAACGACGTTGTTTTGTATGCGACGTGGCTAGATAAGTAAAAAATAAAGTCGTTTTATCTCGAATTTGAACCTTAATGTAAATGTTAATTTAATTTAAAACTAGATATTAAGAAAAGGGGAAGAGATTGTAGAATGGCAAGGGTTGTGCAAGCCTTGTCATTGCCTCCTATCATCATTGGGAAGGGCCGACAACGGTGGGGTAAAGGTAGGCTAGGGTTGCCCGAGTTGGTGCAAGGGTTGAGGCCTTCTCCTAAATTCGACGAGGGTCGGTGGCCCTCGCCTAGCCAGGCTAAGGGTTGTTGCTCGCTGGCGCAAACCCCTAGCCAGTGTTGGTCTATTTCACAAAAATATAAAATCTTGACTTTTGGGTTCGCAAAGGCAGAACACTATGAACCGTGGTGTAGGTCTATTTCACAATTTATAATTACCTTTACTTCTATTGACATATATATATATATATATATATATATATATATATATATATATATCTTCTTTATAAATTATACATCTGTAATGTCCTCTTTTATGCGGTCGAAATATCATCTATTATTATTAACATTGAAAATAATGCTCATAAATAAAAGAGAGCAAAATCTCTACTTTGGAGAAGAAAAATTTATTTCAAACTACTGCCTGTTAGATTCATGTTGTACTGGCATTAAACTTGTTATATTGATATGCAAATTGAATTTTGCATCTTGAACACTAATAGATGAATTACTAATTAATAATGACAGAGTCCACGCTATTCTATTATGATTTTTAACATTTCAATATAGTCACACGGTAATTGAAAACATTATTGGAATTTAAAAAAACTAAGTAATGTATTTACTCCTAAAGGTATATAGCTAGTCAAAAAGTAAACAAATAGAAGTTGGCAGATGATATTAAATTGAAAAAGTGCGATAGTTAAAGTCCAGTGAAGTCAGCGATCCTTTATCTCCTTCTTCTTCTATTGACAGCTCACATGGGAGAAGCCAAAGGAATGTGTTTCATCCGTCCAACTTTTCATTTGTTCTTTGACATGGGAAAACAGTAAAAGTTAGGGAACGTGTTTAATCTGTCCAACCTTTTGTTTGCTCTTATTTCCCTAAAATCAAGGAATTATAAACAAGAAACCCAATCATAAAAAGTCAAAATACCAGATTTTAGCTAATTATTAGACACACACAACGTGTCCTTACTTGATTTGACTAGTTATGTGTCTGTGCTTGATGGGTGAAGATGATCATTTGGTATTAAAAATTCGGAAAAGGGTGTTCAATGTTATACTTTCCAAAAGAAAAAAGTAGAGAAAAAAAACCATAAAAAATGAAGATGGGAATTGAAAGCTGTTCGCAAATAAGAGAGTGACTTAGGCACATCGCCTCAAAGTGCACGGCAAACCTAGTTTGCCGCCCACACCAAATTTCGTCCATATATGGGCCCATTTGATCGTAGTTGGATTTACCTCCTTTAATTAATTCCAAATTATCGTTTAATTAGTCACAATATCCATGCCAAAAAAATGAAAAAAATAGTTTTAGGATCGTCAAATCTTTATGATGCGATGTGATTAAAAGGAATTTGTTACGGATAAAATCAATCAATGCCATTCAATCCCCTTTTTCCATTTGATCTCCCTTGTTAACACCTTCATTTTTGCTAGCAGACTCATCATTCAGTTTATAGAAATTATGGACTGAACTCATCGATAACGACATAATTTTATCCCTAAGAAAAGATCCAAACTGTGCATTGTTGCATATTCGTTCTTTAATACATTCTTCCGCATTTAGAAATTAGGAAATCTTTTGTTTAAGAATGGCATGTCCGTATCGAAGTTAAGTAAGAGGGGTACTTGAGGAAAAATAAATGTGAGTGGGAAACAAAATAAAAGAACAAGCGGGAAGCAGATCAAAGGGATTCGGCCAATATCATCCGCACTATCAACACCATCCATCTCACCCTTATCATTTAATTTTCTGAGGACTCTTCCGCATCATCCACTATCAACACCAGCTTCATCTTCCTATCTTCAATTACACTTATCACGATTCATATTGGATTTTCTGGAGCACCAATCTGTTTGTTTTCAAGGTTGCATCTCTTGTGGAGATGATTTTCAAAAATATGTGCAAAACGTGTCATGCTAATAGGTTCTTTCTTCGCTTCTAATGATTAATTTGGCAACACTGCTTACTTGCACGTATTTATGTTCTCCATCCTTACGTCACGTTTAGTTAAGCTTTTCGTCTTTGTTTCCACCATTGCATAACATCCTGTTTCGACGTGTACTTACTCTGTTCTTGCAAGAAACTTTTAAAGTTGCAAGTCCAAATGAATGTCGGTTATTCATTGGCGCTAATTTTTGTAAGATTTGAAAACGTATTACAAGATTGGGCAGCATTCAGTTTATTTTTGGGTTTTTGTTTAGCTTTTGTCATTAAATAAATGAAAAGGATAAAAAGCGATAGAAAGAAAAAGCTAAACAAACTTTTCATGTTTTGTTTTTTGAATTTTTGTAGATTTTAATGTTGATAATTAAGATTGCCTTTGGTTGGACTTTATAAATGGGCTTTAGGGGCTCTAAAGGCAACTTAAGACAACTAGGGTCAAGATTCCTTATTGATTGTACTTTTCATTTATTGCTCGCGGGATTCTTGTCCCAAGGTGTACTAACAAGGTTTTGTGTTAATTTTGTCCGGCTCAAGCTATTTTGCTTTCCTTACTCTATATGCTTTATTATTGATTTGTTATAACAAAGTCCACTCTATTATATTATGATATTTAACATTTTAATATTTTCTGCATTAATTCTTCAAAGTGTTGGAATTATCATAAACTAGGTATGAAAATAATCCCCAAGGTATACAGCTAGTTAGAAGAAGAAAAAAGTCGCAGTGGGTAGATCATATTTAATTGAAGTTTGAGAGTTCAAGTCAAGTCAAGTCAAGGATCCTTCTTCTCCTTCTTCTTTTGACAGTTCACATAGGATAAGCCAAAGGAACGTGTTTCATCTATCCAAACCTTCCTTTGCTCTTTGACATGGAAAAATGGGAAAAGTCGTAGAAACATATTTCATTTGTCTAACCTTTTGTTTGCTCTTTGACATGGGAAAATGGGGAAACACATTCATCCGTTCAGCCTTTCGTTTACTCTGTTAACATGGGAAAATGTGACAAGTCGTAGGAACATGTTTCATCTGTCTAACCTTTTGTTTGCTCTTTGATATGGGAATATGGGGAAACACATTTATTTGTTCAACCTTTCGTTTACTCTGTTAACATAGGAAAATGGGAAAAGTCGTAGGAACGTGTTTCATCTGTCTAACCTTTTGTTTGCTCTTTGACATGGGAAAATGGGGAAACACATTCATCCGTTCAACCTTTCGTTTACATTGTTAACATGGGAAAATGGGAAAAGTCGTAGGAACGTGTTTCATCTGTCTAACCTTTTGTTTGCTCTTTGACATGGGGAAATGGGGAAACACATTCATCCGTTCAACCTTTTGTTTACTCTGTTAACTTGGGAAAATGGGAAAATTCGTAGGAACGTGTTTCATCTGTCTAACCTTTTGTTTGTTCTTTGACATGGGAAAATGGGGAAATTCGTAGGAACGTGTTTCATCTGTCTAACCTTTTGTTTGCTCTTTGACATGGGAAAATGGGGAAACATATTCATCCGTTCAACCTTTCGTTTACTATGTTAACTTGGGAAAATGGGAAAATTCGTAGGAACGTGTTCATCTATCTAACCTTTTGTTTGCTCTTTGACATGGGAAAATGGGGAAACATATTCATTCGTTCAAACTTTCGTTTACTCTGTTAACATACGAAAATGGGAAAAGTCATAGGAACGTGTTTCATCTGTCTGACCTTTTATTTGCTCTTTGACATGGGAAAATGGGAAAGGTCCTGCGAACGAATCCATCCAACCTTTCATTTGCTCTTTGACTCGGTAACAAGGAATTAAAAGAAAAACCGAATTACGGAAAGTCATAATATCGGATTTAGCTAATTATTAGACACACACTACTTGTCTTTACTTGATCTCGACCAGTTTACATGCCCGTGCCTGATGGGCAAAGATGATTCTTTGATATTGAAAATCTAGGGGAGGGTGTTCACTGTTACACTTTCCAAAAGCAAAATTAGAGAAAAAAAACCATAAAAAGAAGGTTGGAATTCAAAGCTGTTCACGTATAAGAAAGCGACTTAGGCACATCATCTCAAAGTGCACGGCAAGCCGAGTTTACCTCTTCCACTAACCAAATTTCCACCACGTATAGGCCCATTAGATCGTAATTAGATTATTTTCTTTAATTAACTCCAAATTATTCTTTGATTAATTGTGACATCCACGCAAAAAAAAATGAAAAAATAGTTTCAGGGTCATCAAATATTTTTTATGCGACATAAATAAAAATAATTTATTTTTTTAGCAATCACCTAAGACCATTAGAACTAGACAAACAAAAAATGAACATTAACCATCATGGGAATAAGACTGTAATTGGGAAATAATTGAGATTCTTGTTGAATGATACGATCCTTTTTCGACCAAGGGAAATCAAACAAGAATGGCATGAGAAAGCAATGTGATTGGGTGACATGGGTCAAAGAGGGAACTGTGGAATTACTTTGCATCCTTTGTACTAACTATGCATTCTTTAAGCAAAGTATTTGTCAACAAGTTTAAATTTTATTTGGATGAGATTCCTACTACTCATTCTATAGAGTTGTATACATCACACCTAAACCGTAGAATTTGTAAGAAGAGAAATAGTAATTAAGTTATGGGGAACAACTTTTGCAACCGAAACAAGCAATCAAATTACATAGGAATATCGGAGCCAAAACCTTTGTTCTGCAGATTGACCTCCCCTGGCTAGGTTCTCGGTGGTGAGGTCCAATATGGTGACTTTGTGGTGTCTACAGCCACATATGGCACTAGTACCCTCTGTAGATGCAGCTATTATCATGCCACGAGCTTAAAACCCCACCGAGAAAAGCTATTAGAGTCTTGAAATCCAATAGAGCTAGCCGTTCAGTCTCATCCCCTTGGCTTCTACCAAAGCTACGACACTCCCCAACGGAAGAATGATAGTTAAGCATGAGAATGACTCGGATAATACTCGATCTCTATCCGGAAGGTCCATGAGGATTTGTAGTAAAGCCCTCTCAGCTTGAGTCTCTTTAGGTGTTTTGAAACAATTTGAAATACATCAATGGGCTCTTCTATACTAAGGCATGTCGATGACAGAGATATCGTGGGCCTCTCAAGTTGAGGGGAAAGAGTGAGGCTGCGAGTTGCAAGGAAACCATTAATGATCAAGTCAGTTAATGAAATCTGAAACATCATGAGGCCTAGTTTGGTTCAGTATCACTTGTGCCCTCATCTTATAATCCACTTTGCGTGGGCCTTTTAGTAGTGGATTTTTTCTACTTTAAGATAAAATTAATCTTCACCTTCAGTGCCATTCGATCCAATTTTTCCTTTGATCTTCCTTGTTCGCACCTAAATTTTCACTAGCATACTCATCATTCATTTCGTAGAAATTATGGATCGAACTTGTCGATAATGACATAATATTATCCCTAAACAAAAAAATCCATACTATGCATCGTTCCAATTTCGTTCTTTATATTATTCTTCCACATTTAGAAATAAGGGACATTTTTTTATTTAAGAATGTCATGTCGGCATCGAAGTGGAGTAAGAGGGGGACTAGAGAAAAACCAATGTGAGTGGGAAACGAAACAAAAGAACAAGAGGGGAGCAGATCAAAGGAATTCGGCCTTTATCATCCACTACCAACACATCCATCTCACGCTTTATTTTTATTCTGAGGCCTCTTCATCATCGTCCGCTATCTTCACCAGCTTCATCTTCCTGTCTTCAATTATACGGATCATGATTCATATTGGATTTTCTGGATCACTAATCTGTTTTATTTTCAAGGTTGCATCTCTCGTGGGTATGATTTTCGAAAATATGTGCAAAACGTGTCATGCCAATCGGTGCTTTCTTTGCTTCTAATGACTAATTTGGCAACACTGTTTACTTGCGCATATTTGTGTCCTCCATCCTTACATCACGTTTAATTAAGTTTTCGCCTTGATTTTCATCATTGCGTTACGTCCTGTTTCGACGTGTGCTAACTCTGTTCCTGCAGGAAACATAAAATTAAAAGTCCAAATGAATGTCAGTTAGTCATTGGTGCTAAATTTTGTAAGATTTGGAATCGTATTACAAGATTGGTCAGCATTTAGTTTATTCTTAGGTTTTGATTGGCTTTTATCATTAAATAAATGTGAAGGATAAAAACTGATAAAAAGAAAAAGATTAGACTTTGCAAATGAGCTTTGGGGCTTTAAAGGTAGCTTAAGACATCCAGGGTTTAGATTACTTATTGATTATACCTTCCATTTACGGCTCACGGGGGCCTTGCAGGGTTTTGTATTAATTTTGTCTGATACAGCTCGAGCTATTTTGCTTTCCATATTTTATATGCTTTATTATTGATTAATTTGCTTGAGCATTTGTGCATGGACATCTAGAGGCATGTTAAGGAGTAAAATTGGAAAATATGGCAAGAAAAAATCCTCTTTAAAAGCGAAAAGGTAGTAAAAGAGCATTAAGTTAATTTAGCGTAATCAAGTACCCAAACTCATGAATCTCTTGATCGTCGGAGTAAAATGGGCTCATGTGTCTTACTCGAGTTTCTAACCAACCCATAATAGAAAATTTGCACGCATGGTACTTCAACTATTAGAAAATATGAAAATTACTATGTCTTTTGCAAAGAGAAAAGGCATTACTTCCACTGATAAATTTCTCGCCCTATCCTCCAAAGAACCATCTAGACGTCAAAAAGCTGTCTGCACTATGCAGTCGCAAATGCTAATGAAGAAGTCGACCAACCAAGAATGATCTCAGATGCATTTGCAATTGCTAAAGCATGTGACCGAAAGAGAATCCAGTACCCATCATAGAATTGAAAGAGTAAGGTCAAATTTGACTTTAGAAGTCAAGCAAGCAATGTCATCAGACCATAACATCAAAACAAGCAT
This sequence comes from Eucalyptus sideroxylon, assembly GCA_014182405.2. NCBI lineage: Eukaryota > Viridiplantae > Streptophyta > Magnoliopsida > Myrtales > Myrtaceae > Eucalyptus > Eucalyptus sideroxylon. Next base: position 14,787,430 of record CM024554.2, on the reverse strand, counting down.
TCATGGAAATTAAACAGTTGAATCTATTGGCCATACATCGAAAGACTGATCAAGCAGACTTGTCCACCCAGACAACACGAAGAAGAGATGCGACAGAAGAGACTTGACACCTCCAGCATCTCCAATTGCCTTGCTACAAGCACAAATAATTTTCAGCACATAATCAATTGCTTTACTATAACTGAAAACCATTGTGTGCAATGTGCATACCTCTCGGGAGTATTCTTTCTACCCGGACAGAAGTTTCCTGTACCACGACGTTCATAGGGACAACAACGGAACCGATTAAAGCGTCATTTCCCGATCCTCCTCGAGTACCACTATCCCTATTGCACCTGCCAGATCTTGTAGATTGTTCTAGCTAAAAGTGTCGTATGTAATGTGGCACATTATGCATTTGAATATAGTTTTTCATTTTAAAATTTGAAATAGTTCCTATCCTGAAAAGAAAGCAAAGTCTACCACGGTGAAGGAGAATTTACTTAAAAATATACTACTTTTTTTTACCCATATTAATAAGGAAAGTAAATTTTACATCTTCAATAGTTCTAGATGAATCATTGATTAATAACAACAGAGTCCACATTATCATAATATAACTATGTGATTGTAAATAAATCCAGGTATTGTATTGAATTCCACCGATATATAGCTAGCTAGAAAAATAAACAAGCAGCAGTTGGCAAATGCGCTTGATTGAAGAAGTGCGAGAATTTAAGTCCAGTCAACCCTACTCGTCTTTTTCTTTCGATAGTGGCATACAAATTGAAGTGGTTAAAGGAAGAAGCTGATAAGGCAGTTCAAGAGTTCCAAAAGCAACTTAACATGGCCACTGAATTTGTTATCAAGGGAAATTGTCGACATAACGATCCATAGAATGTTATTTCAACTAAAGTTGTCTAGTGCCATGTAGGACAGCTGAATATGATTAAATGTCACGTCAGTAATTTTCTCGTTGATAATCGACCAAGAAAATTACATTAGAATTTCACACAAAAATTTAAGATTACATTAAGAAAATTGAAAAGTTTAAGACTGAGTTGATGTACGTATAATAGATTTAAAACTACCTTAGTATTCATCCCAGCTATAAATAAGGTCATCACAAGCATTCGTTTGGCAAGCCACAAAACGATAACCTTTAGTGAATGCCACACAAAAGCCGCAACAGCCACAGCTTCACAATTAGAGAGAAAAAAGAAAGTTTCCCGTCCGGAAGGGAGAGAAAAATAAAAGAGTTGCGAGTGTGTCTTCATATAAGCTAGTTTGTTTGAAGTGTTTTGTGTGTGGCGTGAGAAAATTAAATTGTAATAGTTGTGGGAGATGATATTTTATTGTAGTGCTATACTTGTACTGCAATTAAGTATAAATATTTCTAAAGTTGTCTGGTACAATTTTCTCATATTATCTCTGCATGCTTCTACAGCCAACAAGTGATATTTTATAATTCTCTTTCTTTCTTTTCTTTTCTTTAGATTGTTTTCCCTCCATTTAGGGCCAGTGACAATCGCCAGCCGACCCTCATTAGCACTAGGTGGTCCCAGATCGGGTGAGGGCCACAAAGCCCTTGCCTGGCCAGATTTGGCAAGGGCATTGTGACCCTCACTAGATATAAGCAAGGGGCCGGACGCCAACACCCTTACTCGTGGCCGGCGAGGGTCGACATACATTTAAGATGTTAAGCCATTTCTTCATATCCACCGCTTGTACCTTGAGTTTTTGGCACAAAATTGCACTGCACCAAACTGTCAACCTGTGCAAGATCATCCACACCGTGAGGAGGAATTAGAGAGACTTCACTTCTTCTACACCACCTCTGGTCCAAGAGGCTATTATGACCCCATTCATGCTCTATTGTGGTGAATCGCTAATGAAGTACTTTAATCTCAACTCGGCATGACCAAAGGAAGCGGCGAGAGCAACCATCAAGAAGGGTAGACAAATCTTAATGATAATCAGTAGTTTTACATATTTGTAGTATAGTTCCCTGGAAATAATGGGGACAAAGAAACAGCATAGAGATTCTTATTAGAAATATGGAAAAAGAAGCCAAGTACAACCATGAGAATGAATTTCCGAAGCACCTCAATCACTACATTGAACCGTAACGATATGTGGTAGGGAAAGAGCGTGATCATCTCAAAGGGGTCACCTGAAAACACAGGCGTTGAGATAATAGCGAGAATCGTATGAATGAATACCGGATACACGCAAAGGAACAGCGCCTGTGTTGCCAAGATCACCCATCGGAGATGCCTCCCTTTCTTTGGTCCGTGCGAAATTGGGTTGTGGTGGGTCTCCTGCCTCGAGCTTTTCTTATATAGGAAGAGTCAAAGCTTGGGGCACTCACAACATCATGTCGCTAGGATGTGCTCATCCTGGCGACACCCCGAGACTGTACCATTATCTTTGAGATGTGCTATCCCTGCTTGTCGTATATGGAGGCGTAACAGACGAAAACACTCCGCCCCAGAAAGAACGGGACCCGCGTGCACAACGCACCCCGTTCTGATCAATCAAATTTTGCAGTCGTTGAGCTCGCTAGAACGAAATCCTGTCATCTTTCTTGAATTGGTAAAGAGGGAATCGAAGCGGTGTATCATCCCCTTTGAGTCATTTTAAGGTCTGCATCTCATGAAGCGCGGTTGCTCAAAATACCCTTGCCGGGTCATTCAAGTATGTGAAACGGAGGCAAGGCTTGCTCTGTTCAAGAACCGCCTCTGCTGGGTATGTGAATGAGGCTTCCAAGTGAACAATGGGCAAGAAATGGTCATATTACTCGGACTATGAGACGTGCGAAACAACAATCCACAATTTTGTATACCAACTAGAACAAAAAAGTATAGGGGGTGCTGGAGAGATTTCTCCAACTTAAAATGACTCGAAACATTTACAGAGCCGTAGTTAAGAATGCACAATAACCTTAACCAAGTAACTACAGAGAAAATCTGAAAAGGAAATGATCATATCCAGTTTTTGCTAATGCTAAGAGTGTATCTCATCTAGGAGTTACAAACCCAGTATCGATTTCAGATGGAACAAGCACAACTTTTAAAAGAATTAGGGGAAGATACATGATCATTAATGCAGAAATGCAAGTCAATGCACGCAAAGCCCCTGAAGTGAAAAGAACCATGTGTTTATAACAACATTGCCGATTCATAGGAAGAGACGTCATTACACCTGAAAGGGAAATTTATCAAGGAAACCTAAGACAATAGCAGCACCATGCACATGGAGGAGACAGAGACCAGCAATCATGTGGGGAAGGTGCTACTGGATTTTATGGAGTTAATTGCATAAAGGAATAGCTTCTTGCGGCCAAAAGGACTTTTCAGAATTTTTAAGACTACAGCCATGTCCTATGACATGAAAGCAACATGACCATGCATCAAAACAGCCAATAATCCTGCCAGAAACTTAGCAGGATTAATAGAGTTCTAACCAAATGTGTATAAAAAACATAGAGCTTACCCGCTTAACTCCTTTTCAAAAAGTAAGACATCTGAAAATTTGTAGCCAAAACGGGCATCCATTTCTAAGGCAGCTTCTCTTTTGCATAGAAAAAACGCATTACGTCCACAGGTGAATTTCTTGCCCTATCCTCAAAAGAGCCATATAGACACCAAAAAGCTGTCCGCACTCCACAGTCACAAATGCCAATAAAGAAGTCGACCAAGAGACGCATTTGCAATTGCTAAAGCATGTAAGTGAAAGAGAATCCAGTACTGATCATATCATCGAAAGCTTAAGGCCAAATTGGGTTGTTTAAGTCAAGCAACCAATGCTGTCAGACCATAACATCAAAACAAGCATTCACGGATATTAAACAGTTGAATCTTTTAGCCAAAGTTCGCACAACAAAAGACTGATCAAGCAGATTTGTCCACCCAGAGAATAATAAAGAAGAGATTCAGCAGAAGGGACTTTGACACCTCCAGAAAGTAACAGCAGTACCTCCAATTGCTCTGCTACAAGCACAAAATATTTTTCAATCAGCGCAGAATCAACTGCTTTACTATAACTGGAAAAAATTATGTGCATAGCTATCAGTAGTATTCTTTCTACCCCGGACAGAAGTTCCCTGTACCACAATGTTCATAGGGACCAGAACGGTCCTGATTATAGGAGCATTTCCTGATCCTCCTTGAGTACCACTATCCCTATTGCACCCTCCAGATCGATCACCATTTCGATCAGGACCATGTGCCCACCACCACCAACTCCATTCCTGTCATCCCTCCCTCCATACCTACCTCCCCAGCCCCCTTCACGAGGACACTCCCTTCCATAATGCCCAGGCTTGTCACACTTAAAGCACTCTCCACCTCCACCTCCATGTCCACCACCAGAGTCCCGACTAGGACCACAATCATGACCACAATCACAACTGCGATCACCATCTCAGTCTCTACCTGAACCTTGAGGCTGAACTTTTTCCTCAATGATAAGTCCATTCATTTCCTCAATAGCCTCATCCATTGCTTGCTTCTCATAACCAAATCCACGAGAGCATCCAGAGAACTTGTCAACCATCCCCTGCATTAAAAATATTCTTATCCGAGGTAGTTTGTATTATATGACAGGGAAAATTACAGATATAAGAGCTTGTACTTCCAACTTTTAGATGGAGTCATCAACAAAGAAAATCTGTGATAAAATGTACGTTATATGTGGCAATGATATTCACAAATGTCAGCCAAACCTCATTCAGATGCAACAAGCAGATGGTGAATAAAACTACTTATGTCGAGGGTTAGACATAACGGCAAAATTTGTCAAGTTTGCTGCAAGTGTTTCTCCCAACACTTTTTGCCATCCTTGGCTTCAGATACTGGCCATACAACTGCTATCCTGGTTGTCAGATTGACGCTGGTGGCAGATACTTGTGGCTGTCCAATGTTTAGAACAGAAAAAAGAGAAAACCATGCCCGGTTCAAATCACGCCCAGAAAATGACATTTCTCACACTAAGTTTAATTGAAGTCAATGGCGATTCTTTTCATGAGGAAAAATGGATGATTCTTCACAAGTTACGAGAAAAGAAAAGCAATGGTAAACTCACTTAGACTTAAGCCACAACTTGTCTGAGTGATTTGCAAGTGTTTATCTCTAACTCCTTTTGCCAATTAGGTATAGCCTTGGCTTCAGAAACAGGCCATACAATTGCTGTCTCAGTTGTAAGATTGACCCTTGCGGCGGATACCTGTGGCTGTCCAAAGTTAGAGCAGAAAAATAAAAAACACACAGGGTTCAAATCCTAGCACAAAAATTGATAAAAGCCATTTCTCCTGCCATTCTTTGACCCCACATAAGATCATTTAAAACCTTATTTCTCTTCACATATATGAGAGGACAAAAAGCGTAACCTGGGGGATGACTGTTCTGTCACACTAAAGTTTAATTTAAGTTGATGAATAATTTTTTATTATGAAAAATGGACGATCCCAGTTACCTTAGAGATTATAATAGCAAAACGAAAGCAATGGCAAACTCACTTGATTTTCCCAAATTCTCTTCACACTCGCTGCACGTCCCCACGAGTCATTCCCTGCAGAGACGAAACAGAGACACTCAAGTGGCCGCACACCAAAAAAAATAAAAGAATCGAACCTTTAGCTCGTGCATTCACATAAAGTGCAAGATATATATGTATAGAGAGAGAGAGAGAGAGAGAGAGAGAGAGAGGGGGATTACTCCAACGTCGAGAATTATGACATCGGAGGTAACACCCCTGAGGCCGCCTCGGCTCCATCCAAGATCATTTCTCCTTTCCATCCTCACCGTCGACTCCGCTGCTGCCGCCGCATCAGCCGAGAGGAGCAGCGGAGCTCGGAACGCACCGCAAGCGGAACCTTGTGGGAACCGGGGGAGACAAACGAGGCCGGAGCGAGGCTCGGGGTGCGGATGCGGTCGGCGTAAATGCAGTAGAGCCTGTGGGCGATTAGCCGAGACGGGTGTTTGGCACCAATGATGGCATCACCTTCGGCATAACCCTCGGCATAACCCCGGAGGTTTGAGTGAAGCCTGATAAGAGTTAATGGCTAGCAAAATGCTGACCACTATAACAATTTCTTTCTTATATTGAGTCATCGGGACCTTGAACTTTGCGAATTCACAAAGTTCAAGGTTGACTCAATATAAGGAAGAAATTCTTATAGTGATCAGTACCTTTGCTAGCCACAAATTCCTACCAGGCTTCACTCAACCCTTGGGGGTTATGCCGAAGTCCTATCATATGCCGAAGGTGATGCCATCATTGGTGCCAAACACCCACTTGCACCGGCGATGCAGCAATCAGGTAACGTAGCGGTAAAGGCAGAAGACGAAGGGGTTGAGGGAGGATGGAGATGAGGATGGAGAGAGAGTCTTGGATATGGTTGACTCCATCGAAGCTCGCTTTCTCTCTCTAAACTCTCCCTTTAAGCCTCTCAGTTTGAGTAGAGCCACGGGACGGGAGCCAGGAGATGAACATGGCCACCTAATATGCTTACTTCATCACCACATAATCATATCAAAGATAGTAAATATACCGAATGAAATTTCAGCACAGATACATCTCATGTTCCAAAAATGAGAACCTTAGGTTTCTAGAGTTAATTGATCCGAAGCATACAAACTAAATACAATGCTAGAGCAGTTATTGCCCACACTCACTAAACTAGACCTGACCGATCAACTTACAAAATTCTGGGGACCCACACTAGCTCATAATGGGAAATACAACTTCCCCGACATTTTCCTTACTAGATTTGTTTTGTCAACTGTTCTATTGAAAAGTAATTTTTTAATAGATGACACAAAACCATTTCATAGATAGGAGTACCAATCCAAAACTTGGTGAGTTCCGCCAATGAACATGGAGTGTCGACTCTAATCCATTTAAAAAGCAATACGACTAGCCCCTAAAACTACAACAAGAGATTTTTCTTTCAAATCCAACCACCAACCTGCATCCAAGCGTTCCGCAAGGATAAGTAATGAGGATTTTAGAGTCTAAAACTAGCTATCAAATTAAATTGTTCAGTCAAATCAAGGACCATAATTCAGTCTCCATTGCCACGAATATGGTTTTTCCACAAGAAAGGCTAGCAAAAGCAACATATTTTATCCTTCATAATTTGCCCCTTTTTCCCTAGCTAGGTTCTCAGGGTTTGAAATTGATAAATCAATATAATGCATAAGTTTAGTCAGAACAATGAAGTTTTATTTGGTTGTCTTCTCCTGTCATGCATTGTGACTAACGAATTTCGACGCTAGAATAAGTACACCAAATCTCAATGAGCAACAGAGATTTCAACTCCGCGTTGAGCTTGGTTGAAGTAAGAATTTCTGTACTACTCTCAGTGAGCAACAAAGATTATGAAGCCAAGGCTAACCAATGACGATGACATAAAAAAAATATATAGTTATTGCAAGCACCATGTTGGACAAATGTAGCAACTCAAGGGCTAGCACATTTCTATATTGGTGACAACTCTAACTATTTGATTATAATCGTGACTGAGATTCTCCATACTAAAGAAAGATTTCTAAAGTGGCTAGTTCAATATTTCAAAAGAAAACCTTTTACAATCGTGCCCAACAACTTTCCTTGTTATGTAACCTTTGGCCTTTTTTTTTCCATCTAACAAGGAAGTGCATCATAAGCAAGTAAAACCCAACTCTTGCTACGTATCTGTGACAAGCCAAAGAGATATAAAAGCTTACACTTCAACCTAGTAGATGGAGCAATCGACACAGAAAATCTGTGATAAAAGGCACGTTATATGCAGCAATGATATTCCCAAATGACAGCCAAACCTCATTCTACTGCAACAAGCATATAGTAAATAAAATTGCTTACCTCGAGGGTTATGTACAATCTTGGCTTCAAATAGAGGCCGTATTCTCAGCTGTAAGATTGACACTGGCGGCAGGTATTTGTGGCTGTTCAATGTTAAAGCAGAAAAAAGAAAATAACACGCAGGGTTCAAATCTTACTGAAAACCATCGCTGCCATGGCTGCTGCCTCTGAACACCATCCATTGCTACAACACCGCCATCGACTGCCACCGATGGTTCGAAGATCTTCGAACACACAGCGTCACAGATAATAGTTCAACACATGAACAACACAATGAAAATATAAAAGGAGAAAAAGATTGAGAAAAGCTCACCTCCGGTCATCATTGTCGAAGCGTTACACAAACTTCGGGCCACTTCTGACAGACAGATCAGCATTGTCGACGACCAAGAAACGCCTCAATGAAACAGAGTTCTAGTCACGATTGTTGATCAAGTGAAACCCCGAGACAGCCATGGAAACTCATCGCCGATGAAGACACAGGCCGGGTGGCGAAGCTTCAATGGAGACCGGGATCAATCAGACTTCTCGGCCAGGGGAGAAACGGATTGATTTTTCACTCTCTCGAAGCCTCTTTGACTCTCTGCGTACGGTATCCGTTTCTCTCTCTCTCTAAAAAACGGCGCCTCCGAATAAGAAAACCGCTGCGGTTATCTACCTCCAGACGGTTTTCGCGGATGAAGAAGACCTACAGATCCCCGAAAAAGACGGCTTTAAAATCCCTGTGCTTCCCTCCTCAAAACTACCTTTGTTATATAAAATTGCATAATTCATCCCTTAACTTTAAATTTATATAATATGGTCCCTAAATTCTAATTTATTGTACAATTAGGTCCCTAGATTTTCAATAGATGTTCAATTTAGTCTATGAATTATATTAAAATATTTAAAATGTTGTCTCCAAATTTAAATTGTCATATTATCCTCACTCGAGAGATTAACTTGAAAAAAAAAAAATGTAAAAACTACTTTTTGTTGTTAGACCAATCTAGCTATTATAGAACTTATCAAAGATTCATTTGAGTGTGTAAATTTGAGGGATCAATTATGAATTTCAACCTATTAAATTATATTTCTATCTATATTATATATTGAAAATCAAAGCCATTAGAACATATCGAGTTTCCTCAAGCCAAAATTAGATTATATCCATTTGTTCGTCATGCCCAGTCATTGATATCTACCTACATTTATAATACTCGTTTTCCACCTATGTCCAATATACATGTGGAAGAGCTTCAAACTGGATGTCAGCGTGCCTCGGGATCCCGGTCGTCTCGGAAACAAGGGGGTGCACACGGCTTCGGAATGGCAAGAAACAGCGGCGCCAAGATGGCCGAAGGCGTGGGGAGGGCAATGAGGGAAGTCCTCTGTAGTGATGCCGCGGAGTTTAAATCGGCGAGGAAAAGCGACACCAACTCCTTCAAGAACCGTAATCGAAAAAATCGCCGTTTCCCTCTCAACCTCTTGGCCTGAACGTGAAGTCAATTACAGGTGAGTTTCAAAGCCTTGACTGAGATTAATGGGTGGACCTGGTGAATTCAATTCTGATGGGCTTGAAGGGAATGGGCTGCGCAGAGTGGACTCAGTTGATGAGTTTGTCTTGGGTTGTGCAACGATAAGCCTAGGGCTTCGGAATGATTTTTGAACTTAGGCATAGTGTACGACATGGTCCGTAAACTTTAATTTATTTAATATGAGCTGAACTTTAATTCAATATGCGATGTCATTTTTGGATTTTAATCTATTCAATGTGGTTTAATGGACTTTTGATGTATGTTCAATTTAATTCGAAGATATGTAAAAATATTTAATGTTTCTTGTGTATCACCCAACGTGGTAGCCCAATATAAAAGAGTTAATCACAGTCAAGCAATGTTATGAAGAAAATCCCAACTCGACGTGTTTGTATTGTATTGAAAAGTCATGGTTAAAATCTAATATTTCATGATGTTAGTGAGACCTAACATGTAGAGAGTAAATACTGATCGCCTATTTTCACCTTTTTTTTTTTACTTGTAAAAGAATTTACTACTTCATATTTAAATTTACTAAAGTCAACATAAAATATCTAATATTTGAATTTCAATGTCAAGGTGATCAGTAACTTACTGGTTTGCATCTAAATTTTATGTATAGTCAACAAATTTACATCTATGCTACAATACATTAAAATGGTGTTTACTAAGAGTAAATCCAAGGAGAGTAGTTTCCAAATTTGCAGGTTATTTGATAACTTGATTAAGTCTTGAAAACTTAAATATTTAGCAGTTAGTAAAATTAGACATATTTTGTTATCATAATAAAAATAAGCTTAAAAGGTTTAATTAAGTCAGAAAATCACCAAATTGCTAGGCAAGGGAAGGCCACTTATTCATTCAATAGAAAAAAGATACTTACTGGCAATAAGAATCTTGCTAAGTATTTTGCCAAAACTGGTATTATTTGGTATTCAATATTCAATTATTATGGAGCATATTTTACTTTCATTTTCAACATTGGTAAATATAAGTATTGAAAAATTGAGGGCCTTTATGGCTTAATCTCAAATCACTCATAAATTTTTTTGAATCCTTAGGTCCTGATGACCTTGAATCCAGTAGAGCTTTGTGTTTGTGTGAAATATTCTGTATCCAAGAAAGATCAATTCGATAAATTTTCAGTATCTCTTCATCTATCAAAAGTATTGAAATGAATGGATAGCCGCCATTCACAAAAAGAGAAGTAATCTCTATCCTTGTACTTGAGTTGACAAATTTAAGATTTTCCTTTCATAATTTGGAATTAAAAGGTATATCCAATCTATTTCAAATTTCAGTTGGATAAGTGCAATTGACTCCTTGTCAAATTAAGTGGATTTTGGAAAATGATATTTCCAGTTATTGCTAAACAAATTTGCTTCTTCAAATGAAATGAGCTTGATCTAAAATAAATGATATTAAAAAAAGTGCATTCTAAAATAAGTAAACAAAACTAAATGGTGTAATCCAAATAATTTGCAATTTTTATTATTTGAATGTAATGTTAAATTTAGTGCATAGTAAGTATAATTTATTCAAGTGATAAAATTAGTTATCATTCACATTATTTCAATTTGATTTTGAGTTAAAATGGAAAATTGATTCTTCTATTCATGTAGTTAACCCAAACTATACTTCAAATTACGATTGTTATCCATTTAATATGAAAAATTTCTTCCTTAAATTAATTTCAAATTAAGGGCGCGTTTAGTAACAATTCTGTTCCCGGGAGCTGATTCTGACTAGAAATGATTATTTTTGATTTTGCTCTCGAGAACCGATTATGAGTAAAAAACGCATTTGGTAACTATCCAAAATTTTTTTTCTACGGAATAGAATTGTGTTTGATACCGTGTTGATTGATTCCGTTCCAAATTAATTTCTTTTGATTTTTAAATAATCTTTTTGCTTTTTTACTCTTTTTTTCCTATTATTCTTCTTCTTCATGTGGTCGGTTGCTAGGACCAGGCAACCGGCCGATGAGGGCGGTGACGCTCCTCGGTGAGGTCGGCCCTCGTCGGCCAAGCCTCGGCGGCGGTAGGTGAGGCTCGCCCGGCCTTGCCGGATCTGGGGAGGCCAAGCGATCCACCGGCGGGCTGGGCAAGCCTCGCCGGTGGCTAGGCGAGCCTCGCCGGCGGCTCGGCGAGGCTTGCCCAACCATCGCGAGGCTCGACCTCGCGATCTAGTGAGGCCGAGCCTCACCCGGTTGCCGATGAGGCTTGCCGGCCACCGGCGAGCCTCGCCCGGCCTCGCCGGTGGCGGGCCGACCTCAGGGTGGGCAAGGGCGACTTAGGCTGGGCTTGCCTCGACGAGCTTGTCGAACCTTGCCCTAGCGGGCGAGCCTCGGCGAGCTCACGGGACCAGCAACCGGTGGCGGACGGCGGTGGCCGACGGCGGACGGCGGCGGCGAGTGGCGGCGGATGGTGGCGGGCAGTGGCGGACGGCAATCGCGAGATGACGAAAGGGAAAAATGAGAATTTCATTGTTTTGATTCTTTTTTTAATTCTTGGATGAAGAATCATATTTTTTTTTTAATTCTCAATTATCTTACCAGTCTGTTCCCGAGAACAAATTTGTTCCGGGGAACAAAAATTTTACCAAACGCGATTCTCATCACAAAGGCGTGCGGGAACAAAAAAAAAAAAAAATCAGAATCAAGCATCGTTTGACACATTACCAAATAGGCCCTAAATAGAATAATTACATCACTTTATCTTTATTTTTTTCAAATATAAAATCAATGACATAAGTCAAAAGAAGGTAAATTTTTGGGAAGGATAATCAAATTGTATTTCAACATTCTTTTAACATTTTTTTATTGACGAATACACTAAAGAATAATACACTTGCTTTTCATCCATCCTTTAAGTTTAAATTCAAATACAATAAATGGCAGATACTTGAGGATGATAAATTATAAAACTAATGCCAAATGAAGTCGAGCTGAGAGAATATAGGCTTTTGTGATTGCCACATGGCAAATTTTATCAATATGATTGCAGTGAAATCATATATTCCTTTTCATAAGCTCTTATGAAATTGAAACACCATTTAACTTTTTAGAGGAAAGTCATTCAATAATTTTTATTTTTTTTTGTTTAAGCTGTTTTAAAAGCTAAAACAAGCAAGCCAACTTTGCATGAGAGCAAGACAAAAGTCCATATTACCAAATGTCTAGAAATACTTACATTGGAGCTATGTTATGATGATTTTTATATTATTACATTTTCTGGTACGATACAATTTCTTTCTTGTGGGCTAAAACAAAATAATATATTAAGGGCGCGTATGAAAAAATTTTCACTTCTCTATTTCTCCATTCCTTTGTTAACCAGAACAGGTTTGGAACAGAAATCCGTTTAGTAACACAATTTGATTTTTCTATTTAGAACAGATTTATATTCGGAAATAGATTTGAAGAATAAATCGAAGCTAAATTTTTAGGCTACGCATGATAAAAATTTTGTTTCTTGATTTCTCTGTTTCTTTGTTCCCAAACAGGTTTGAAATAGAAATCCATTTGGTAACGCAATTTGATTTCTCTATTTAAAACGATTTCTATTCGAAATAGATTTGAAGAAGAAATCGAAGCTAAAATTTTTAGCTTCTCAATTTTGAAATAGAAATTGAGAAATCAATTTCGGCAGAAATCAATTTCATTTCAGAAATTTTGTCATGTGCACCATTAACTTCTCAATTTACGAAATAGAAATTGAGAAATCATTCTCGATCAGAAATTAAATTCTATTCGAGAAATTTTGTCATGCGCACCATGATAGTGCTCTTTTGCTTAAGACAACATAAACTATTTTGATCTTCCTTCAATTGCTAAGTCACGGCTAGATTCAAAATGCCCGTGAATGGCAAAACTCCATATCCAATTCCAGACAAAGCATTGACCATAAGGACAACATGACTCCATATGAATTTCTTTCTTGTGGTCTACCATTTTGAGATTTGTTTTTTCTTTTGTGAATAAAAATTAATTTGAAGTGAATGTGACACGAATATACCGATTTGGATTAAATGCAACACGATACTTCAAGAGGTTTATGTGACACGAATTGAAGTTTTTATGGTATTAATTCAAATAAAAAGACATGGTCATTGTGTATTTTCGAAATTAATATTGGACGAATGAAATGATTTTTATTTTTTGGGGATAATGACACAAATTGCTTTTGAATTTCCAATTTCGGAGAATGGGCTAGGTAATGTTATAGGTTACCATGCTCAATGTACTTGCCCTTATAGCGTAAAAGAAGAAAGATGATTAACATTGCTTGAGAAAGTTGTTATATAGAGTTAATATAATATATTATGCCAAGCACATATTAAGAGATAATGTGATCCATATTGGATCCAACTGAAAAACAAAAGTTTTCACACAGTTTCCGCATAATATGACTGACTATGTCCATCGGGTCATTCAAAGGATATTCAATATATTTACTTTAACCATCACTGTCTCCTACATATATGAGGAGTTCCTAGTGAAAACAAAGGCCAACCTTCCTCCAACCCTGCGCTCTCTCACACACATAAGCGAGTGTGCGCACACGGAGCCTGGTACATAGATGGAGTCGCACAAGCATTTCAGCCATCCACACAATGCGATCCTTTGCCAACCCTTCAACAAGGGCTTCACCATCCAATTCAATGCTCCAGATGCGAATCCCCCACCACCTCCCCGTGCACTTTGTAAATTGATGATTAATATCCTTGTACTGTTTAATTGTGGTCGTTTGGGTTTCCTATTTCAGCTTCATTTTTTTGGGGATTCCAAAAATGATTTTGCAATTATGAAAAAACTATTTAAGCAGATCCCTGACATTAGGGATCAAGTTATGTGACTAGCTCTGAGATTAAAGATTAACTATATAAAGAAAGTCTGCATAGATTAACAGTAAATTGATAGAATGTACTGTCAAGCTCTACTTGAATTTTAACCAAATTCCAATACGAATAGATAACACTTCCCTGCTGAGCACGTATTGCCAATTTGATCTCCACATTTTCTGACAAGCATAACGAGAAAATAAAAAATTCATGTACTGACCGATAGTTAAAATGCACAATAACCTTAACCAAGTAACTGCAGAGAAAAAACTGAAAAGGAAATGATCATATCGGCTTTTTGGCTTATGCCAAGAATATACCACATCTAGGTGTCACAAACCCAGTATCAATTTCAAATGGAGCTAGCACAACTTCTAAAAGAACTAGGGCAAGATAAATGATCACAAATAATTGGCTGAAAGTGCATGGCGAAGATCATTAATGCAGAAGTGAAAAGAACCATGTGCCTATTAGCAACATAGCTGATTCATAGGAAGAGCCGTCATTACACCTGAAGGGGAAATTTATCCAGGAAACCTAACACAAAAGTAGCACCATGCACACGGATGAGACAGACAAGCACTCTTCTGCTGAAGACGGCGATAAGAGACAGGAGATAGCTAGGACGAAGATCATGAAAATCAAATTGCCATTCTCACCAAAGCTTCCAAAAGATCTCCACATTTTACTGAGAAAGGAACTCCACCATAGCACAATGCGTGGAAGGTGAGACGGAATTTTACCAAGTTAATTGCATATAGGAATATTTTCTTGAGGCCAAAAGGACTTTTCAGAGTTTTTAAGACAAAAACCACATCCTATGACATGAAAGTAATGGGACTGCGTATTAAAACACTACAAACAGCCAAGAATCCTGCCAAAAGATTAGCAAAGTTAACATAGTGCAAATTATTGACAGGAAGCTCGCATAATAAAATGTGTATAACAAAACATAGAGTTTACCTGCTTAACTCCTTTCAAAAAGTTAGTTGAAAAATTGTAGCCAATACAGGCATTCATTTCTAGGGCAGCTTCTCTTTTGCAAAGCGAAATGCATTACTTCCACAGGTAAATCTTTCGCCCTATCCTTAAAAGAGCCATCTAGACACCAAAAAGCTGTCTGCACTCTGTAGTCAGAAATGGCAATGAAGAAGTCAACCAAGATCAATCTCAGATGCATTTGCCATTGCTGCTAAAGCATGTAAGTGAAAGAGAATCCAGTACCCATCATAGCATTGAAATGGTAAGGCCAAATTTGATTGTTTAAGTCCAGCAAGCAATGTCACTGGACCAAAACATCAAAACGGGCATTCACAGACATTATACAGTCAGATCTTTTAGCCAAAGTTCACACATCAACAGTCAGATCAAGCAGATTTGTCCACCCAGAGAACCTTGAAGAAGAGATGCAACAGAAGAGACTTTGACAACTCCAGCAAGAAACAGCAGTATCTCCAATTGCACTGCTACAAGCACAAAATATTTTTCAATCAGCACAGAAGCAACTACTTCACTATAACCCTTACCAAAAAAAAAAAAACTTCACTATAACTGGAAAAAATTGTGTGCATACCTATCAGGAGTATTCTTTCTACCCTGAACAGAAGTTTCCTGTAACACAACATCCATAGGGACCAGAAAAGTCCTGATTATAGCAGTCATTTCCTGATCCTCCTTGAGTACAATCTCTATTGCGCCTGCCAGATTGATCACCATTTCGATCAGGACCACAATGTCCACCACCACCACCACCTCCTCCACCTCCATACCTGTCATTCCTCCCTGAATACCTATGTCCTCTGCCCTCTTCACTAGGACACTCCCTTGTAGAATGCCCAGGACATGGAGTATCAACTCTGATCCATTTAAAAATCAATACGACTAGCCTCAAAAACTACAACAAGAGATTTTTCATTCAAATCCAACCAGCAACCTGCATCCAAGCGTTCAGCAAGAATAAGTAATGAGGATTTTTAGAGTCTAAAACTAGCTATCAAATTAAATTGTTCAGTCAAATCAGGGACCACAATTCAGTCTCCATTGCCACGAATATGGTTTTTCCGCAAGAAAAGCTAGCAAAAGCAACATGTTTTATCCTTCATAGTTTGCCTCTTTTTCCCTAGCTAGGTTCTTAGGGTTTCAAACCACAAGTCAATATGCTGCATAAGTTTAGCCAGAACTATGAAGTTTTATTTGGTTGTCCTCTCCTGTCATGCATTGTGACTGCCAAATTTCAACACTAAAATAAGTACGGTATTTGCACACTGTGTGGCTTGCTAAACCCCAAAATCTCAATAAGCAACAAAGATTCATGAAGCCAGGGCTGACCAATGATGATGACACAAAAAAGGTACAGTTATTGCAAGCACCATGTTGAACAAATGTAGCAACTCAAGGGCTGGCGAAATTTCTGTACTGGCGACAACTCTAACTATTTGATTACAATCGTGATTGAGATTCTCCATACTCAAGAAACATTCCTAAAGTGGCCAGTTCAATATTTCAAAAGAAAACCTTTTATAGCAGTGCCCAACAGCTTTCCTTGTTATGTAACCTTTGGCCTTTGTTTTCTTCTAATGACAAGGAAGTGCATCTTAAGTGAGTAAAACACAACTCTTGATATGTACCTGTGACAAGCCAAAGAGATATAAAAATTCATACCTTAAACTAGTAGATGGAGTAATTGACACAGAAAATCTGTGATAAAAGGCACGTTATGAGCAGCGATGATATTCACAAATGACAGCCAAACCTCATCCTATTGCAACAAGCATGTGGTGAATAAAATTGCTTACCTCTAGGTTAGACTTAAAGCCACAATTTGTGAGTGTTTTGCAACAGTTTCTCCCAACTCTTTTTGCCAGTTATGTACAGCCTCAGCTTCAAATAGAGGCCATATAACTGCTGTTCTCGGCTGTAAGATTGACACTGGCGGCAGGTACTTGTGGCTGTTCCACGTTAGAGCAGAAAAAAGAAAAAAAAAACACAGAGGTTAAATCTTACCCAAAAAATGAGGAAAGCCATTTCTACTGCCATTCTTTGACCCCACATAAGAGATCATTCAAAACCTTATTTCTCTTCACAATTATGAGAGGAAAAAAAGCGTAGCCCGAGGGATGACTGTTCTGTCACACTAAGTTTAATTTAAGTTGATGACTAATTTTTTATTATGAAAAATGGACGATCCCAGTTACCTTAGAGATAAGCAATGGCAAACTCACTTGATTTTCCCAAATTCTCTTCACACTCCCTGCACATCCCCACGAGTCATTCCCTGCAGAGACGAAACAGAGCCACTCAAGTGGCCGCACACCAAAAAAAAAAAAAAAAATCGAAGCTTTAGCTCGTACATAAAATGCAAGAGATATAGAAAGAGAGATAGAAAGAGGGGGCTTACTTCGACTTCGAGAATTATGACATCGGAGATGACGCCCCTGAGGCCTTCTCGGCTCCATCCACGGCCGATTTCTCCTTCCCATCCTCACCGTCGATTCCGCCGCCACAGCCGTGTCCGCCGAATGGGCCAAGAGGAGCAGCGGAGCTCGGAACGCACCGCAAGCGGAACCTCGCGGGAGTCGGGGGAGACAGAGACGGCACCAGAGCGAGGCTCGGGCTGCCGATGCGGTCGGCGTAGATGCAGCGGAGCCGAGACGGGAGGCATCGGCGATGCAGCGACCGGGAGACGTAGCGGTTGAGGAGGAAGACGAAGGGGTTGAGTATTTGTGGGGGCTCTACAGTCAACTTAAGACATCCATGGTTTGGATTCCTCATTGATTATACTTTCATTTACCACTCTCGGGAGTCCTTTCCAGGGCGTATGAACGAGGTATTGTATTAATTTTGCCCGATATGGCTCGGGCTATTTTGCTTTCCATACTTTATATGCTTTATTATTGATTAATTTGCTTGAGTATTTGTGCATGGACATCTAGATCCATGTTAAGGAGTAAAATGGAAATATCACATGAAAAACGTCTTACATAAAAGAGGAAAGCTAACAACAAAGCATTAAATTAATCTAGCATAACCAAGTACTCAAACTTGTGAAAATTTGTGTTCAGGAGAGTAAGATGGGCTCCAAAGCTATTAACCAGCCCAAAATAGGTTATCGGCTACTCTAGAGTAAATCAAATTCAATAAGAAAACCAAGTTGAAATTAGTAGGATTTGGGAAGCCTATACCAAGTGCTAATACCACCTCACAAGGGGAGCCTTTGTGCATGCTTAGTAATCCGTCAACCTCAGGACATCTTATAGCCTTCAGGAGGGTTCCAACCTTCCGAACAACGTGCACAAAATATTCTTGATTTTATAGGACTTTGAATCTTCGGCTATGAGTGTATTATAAGTTTGCATGCATCTTACTTCAACTACTAGAAGATATGTACGTTATAAGTTTGGATTAAGCACTACTACATCAATTGAATAGTTTAGCTATTCAACTTTCGTTTGTTTATACTAGGAATAATGATTGCGCGAGTTCGGTCGTGAATTCACTGCTTCTTGACATTATTTTGTTCCCATATGTCTGGGCCTTATGAATCTGAGTGATGATGGGCTTGATCGATTTTGGTTTTGGTCGCTAATTCGGAAGAAATAAGCATTTAGATGCAACAATGGTTGCTAAAAATAATCGATCGAATAATAAGATAAATAGAATTAAGAAATAACTCGTACACTAGATTTACTCTAGGATGAGAGCAGCACAGGTTTAGATCAAGCAATAAAATAGAAATTACAATAACACTTGAGCCAATCAAGTATTCTAATTGTTTCCAGCCTCTAATTATATCAAATAACTCACAAAATATTTAGTCATCATAATTCTTCACAAAATAATATCTTAATCTCATAAAAGAATTCACTAATTTTATCCACCAGAATTAATTAGCTTCAACAATCTTAGATTGCTTGATGGTGTAATTCACGAAAAAGCCATCTCCTTGATACTCTTCACAACAGAAGACCCAATTCTTATATATATATATATATAAATATATATACGATCCAAAAATAGAAAACTTATTCAAATTAGGAAACTTCCTACTTGGATCAAATTTTCTTCACGTAATAACTTTTTGATGGTAAGCTAATTTTTGTACAATTAAGGAATAATAATTCTTTAATTTTCTTTGCAAGCAGAGAAAACAATCATAGCCAATTTATACATAAGTAGGTCTATTTCACAATTTAGGCAAGTACATTTATTTAAAAAGTCTGATAATCAACTTTAGATAGCAATTATAATATACGCCTTTTCCATAAATTACGATGTCATGATAAATATAGTTTGTTTCTCCACACAATATTAAGAAGATTATAACATCTTCTCGTGAAAATTTCTAAAATGAAATTCATGAAGGACAACTGTGTTCTAGAACAACCCGTGAGAGCTGATTAGGCGATGGGACATTTAAGTATGTCGTTGTGCTTGTACTTTTTGTGACGGTAGCGGCTAAGTAGAACGGTGGTTGAAATGTGCCAGCAGAACATATGAGAGATCTCTTAAAATCGTGGTGATTCAATGGGGAACTAGTGGAACATGATGGATAGGGGATGGAGGAAAATCTAAACTGTGTCATCGGTTGACATTAAGGATGTATTTGTTTCACTGAAATTTTATGATAAAGAAAAATATTTTTTATGAAAATCATTTTCAAAGAAAATGGTCAATTTTCATTTATTTAGTCATTTGAAGAAAGTGATTTCCATCTTATTAGAAAGAGAAATCATTTTCCTCCTATCTAAAATTGTTGTTTTGAGTTTTTGGAAAACGTTTGCGTTAGATTGATTAATTTTCTATCATACAAATGCCGCAAGTCAGAAAATAACTGTTCAAAAACAGTTCTCCTTCAAACAAATGGAATTTAAAAGTGGAGTTTGTTCTAATGTAGATTCAGAGGTGATTATGATCGGTTTCGGGGGAACGTTGCATGACTGGCGACCACAAACCACCTTTTTGCACAGATTTGGTGGGAAGGAATGCGACCTGCAAAATGAGCATTTCCTTGAAGGATGGGTGCCTTGCCCCATCTTGTTACATTGTCTCTAACTTACCTTCCTCTGAAAACATTGCTATCTGTCTTTCATTAATAAAAAAAACAAAAGTGAGAGGGACCAAAGGAATTTAAATCCTACTTCCCTTGTGGATTGTTCTAGAGTGTCACGTGTAATGGGGCCTATTATGTGGTTGAATATGGTTTTTCATTTTGAAATTTAAAATAGTTCTTACACTGAGAAGAGAGCAAGATCTACCACGGTGAAGGAGAATTTACTTAAAAAGATATTACTTTTTAGACCCATATTAATACGGAAAGTAAATTTTCCATCTTCAATAGTTCTAGATGAATCATTTATTAATAACAGATTCCACATTCTCATATTATAACCACCATGCGATTTGTATTGAATGGAAGGTCCCAAATCCCCCTTCTCGGGGGATAGGGTATACACGCATAAGCTAGTAAAAGTGTAAAGTAGGATTGACAAAAAAAAAAACAAAAAAAACAAAAACCATGCGATTGTATTGAATCCCGCGGATATACAGCTAGCTAGAAAAGTAAACAAGCCGCAATTGGCAAATGTGCTTAATTGAAGAAGTGCGAGAATTCAAGTCTAGTCAACCCTATTCGTCTTCTTTCGATAGTGGCATACAATTGAAGTGGTTAAAGGAAGAAGATAAGGCAGTTGAAGAGTTCCAAAAGCAACTTAATATGGCTGTTGAATTTTTTACCAACAGAAATTGTTCGTTGTGATCCATAAAACATTATTTCGAATTAAGTTGTCCAGGGCCATATAAGACAGTGCCATGTAGGACAGCTGACGATGATTAAACATCATGCTAGCAATTTTCTCGATAGCAATCAACCAAAAAAAATTACATTAGAATTTCATGCAAATATTTAAGACTACATTCAGAAAATTAAAGAAGTTATGATTGAATTGGCATATGTACAATAAATTAAAGACTAATTTGGTATTTATCCTAGCTATGAATTAAGGCCATCAGAAGCATTCGTTTGGCAAGCCACAAAACAATGAGCTTTGGTGAAAACCACACAAAAGCTGCAATGTCAATCGCTTCACAATTAGAAAAAAGAAAGTGCCCGTCTTTAAGGGATAGAAAAATAAGAGTTGCGGGTGTGTCTTCATAAAAGCTAGTTTGCTTTAAGTGTTTTGTGTGTGGTGTGAGAAAATTAAAATGTAATAGTTGTGGGAGACGATATTTTATTGGAGTGTTATGCTTGTACTACAATTAGGTATAAATGGTTTTCTCATATTCTCTCTATGACACTTCCACAACCAATTAATAATATTTTATAATTCTTTCTCTTTCTTTGCTTTTCTTTATTTATTTTTCCTCCATTTAGGCTAGTGATGGTTGCCGGCTGATCCTCACTATTACTAGGCAAGCCTAGATCGAGTGAGGGCCACCATGCCCTTGTCTAGCCAGATCTAGCAAGGGCATTGCGACCCTTGCTGGATCTGGACAAGGGACCGAGCACCCACACCCTCACTTATGGCTGGTGAGGGTCATCATACATTTCAGACGTAAAGCCATTTCTTCATATTTACCACTTGTACCTTGAGTTTTTGGCATAAAATTGCACCACATCAAATTGTCAACCTGTGCAAGATCATCCAAACTCTGAGGAGGAATTGGAGAGACCTTACTTTTTCTACACCACCTCTGGTCCAAGAAGTTATTATGACCTCACTCATGCTTTACTGGGGTGATCACTAACGGGCACTTTAATCTCAACTCGTCGTGACCAGAGGAAGCGGCTAGAGCAACAATTAGTAGTTTTACATAATTGTAGTATACTTCCCTAGAAATAATGGCGACAAAAAATTGGTACGGAGATTCTTATTGCAAATATGGAAAAAGAAGCTAAGTACAACCATGAAAATGAATTTCCAAAGCACCTCAATCACCACGTTGAACCCTAAAAGCGAGTCACTTGATCTCAATGAGACAAAGAAGCCATACCGATTAATTTGGGAGGGTCATTATTGATATGTGGAAGGGAAAGAATGTGATCATCTCAAAGGGGTCACCTGAAAACACAGGCGCTGACATAATAGCGAGAATCATATGAATGAATACCAGATGCACGCAAAGGAACAGCGCCTGTGTTGCCAAGATCACCCATCAGAGACGCCTCCCTTTCTAGGGTCCGTGCGAGATTGGGTTGTGGTGGGTCTCCTGCCTCGAGCTTTTCTTATATAGGAAGAGTCAAAGCTTGGGGCACTCACAACATCTTGTCGCTAGGATGTGCTCATCCTGGCGACACCCCGAGACTCCACCATTATCTTTGAGATGTGCTGTCCCTGCTTGTCGTATATGCAGGCGTAACAGACGAAAACACTCCGCCCCAGAAAGAACGGGACCCGCGTGGACAACGCACCCTGTTCTGATCAATGGAATTTTGCAGTCGTTGAGCTCGCTAGAACGAAATCCTGTCATCTTTTTTGAATTGATAAAGAGGGAATCGAAGCGGTGTATCATCCCCTTTGAGTCATTTTAAGGTCTGCATCTCATGAAGCGCGGTTGTTCAAAATACCCTTGCCGGGTCATTCAAATGTGAAACGGAGGCAAGGCTTGCTCTGTTCAAGAGCCGCCTCTGCTGGGTATGTGAATGAGGCTTGCAAGTGAACAATGGGCAAGAAATGGTCATATTACTCGGACAATGAGACGTGCGAAACAACAATCCACAATTTTGTATACCAACTAGAACAAAAAAGTATAGAGGGTGCTGGAGAGATTTCTCCAACTTGAAATGACTCGAAACATTTACAGAGCCGTAGTTAAGAATGCACAATAATCTTAACCAAGTAACTACAGAAAAAATCTGAAAAGGAAATGATCATATCCAGTTTTTGCTAATGCTAAGAGTGTATCTCATCTAGGAGTTACAAGCCCAGTATCGATTTCAGATGGAACAAGCACAACTTTTAAAAGAATTAGGGGAAGATGCATGATCATTAATGCAGAAATGCAAGTCAATGCACGCAAAGCCCCTGAAGTGAAAAGAACCATGTGTTTATAACAACATTGCCGATTCATAGGAAGAGACGTCATTACATCTGAAAGGGAAATTTATCAAGGAAACTTAAGACAATAGCAGCACCATGCACATGGAGGAGACAGAGACCAGCAATCGTGTGGGGAAGGTGCTACTGGATTTTACGGAGTTAATTGCATAAAGGAATAGCTTCTTGAGGCCAAAAGGACTTACAGCCATGTCCTATGACATGAAAGCAACATGACCATGCATCAAAACAGCCAATAATCCTGCCAGAAACTTAGCAGGATTAATAGAGTTCTAACCAAATGTGTATAAAAAACATAGAGCTTACCCGCTTAACTCCTTTTCAAAAAGTAAGACATCTGAAAATTTGTAGCCAAAATGGGCATCCATTTCTAAGGCAGCTTCTCTTTTGCATAGAAAAAACACATTACGTCCACAGGTGAATTTCTTGCCCTATCCTCAAAAGAGCCATATAGACACCAAAAAGCTGTCCGCACTCCACAGTCACAAATGCCAATGAAGAAGTCGACCAAGAGACGCATTTGCAATTGGTAAAGCATGTAAGTGAAAGAGAATCCAGTACCGATCATTATCATCGAAAGCTTAAGGCCAAATTGGGTTGTTTAAGTCAAGCAACCAATGCTGTCAGACCATAACATCAAAACAAGCATTCACGGATATTAAACAGTTGAATCTTTTAGCCAAAGTTCGCACAACAAAAGACTGATCAAGCAGATTTGTCCACCCAGAGAATAATAAAGAAGAGATTCAGCAGAAGGGACTTTGACACCTCCAGAAAGTAACAGCAGTACCTCCAATTGCTCTGCTACAAGCACAAAATATTTTTCAATCAGCGCAGAATCAACTGCTTTACTATAACTGGAAAAATTATGTGCATAGCTATCAGTAGTATTCTTTCTACCCCGGACAGAAGTTCCTTGTACCACAATGTTCATAGGGACCAGAACGGTCCTGATTATAGGAGCATTTCCTGATCCTCCTTGAGTACCACTATCCCTATTGCACCCTCCAGATTGATCACCATTTCGATCAGGACCATAGTGCCCACCACCACCAACTCCATTCCTGTCATCCCTCCCTCCATACCTACCTCCCCAGCCCCCTTCACGAGGACACTCCCTTCCATAATGCCCAGGCTTGTCACAATTAAAGCACTCTCCACCTCCACCTCCATGTCCACCACCAGAGTCCCGACTAGGACCACAATCATGACCACAATCACAACTGCGATCACCATCTCAGTCTCTACCTGAACCTTGAGGCTGAACTTTTTCCTCAATGATAAGTCCATTCATTTCCTCAATAGCCTCATCCATTGCTTGCTTCTCATAACCAAATCCACGAGAGCATCCAGAGAACTTGTCAACCATCCCCTGCATTAAAAATATTCTTATCCGAGGTAGTTTGTATTATATGACAGGGAAAATTACAGATATAAGAGCTTGTACTTCCAACTTTTAGATGGAGTCATCAACAAAGAAAATCTGTGATAAAATGTACGTTATATGTGGCAATGATATTCACAAATGTCAGCCAAACCTCATTCAGATGCAACAAGCAGATGGTGAATAAAACTACTTATGTCGAGGGTTAGACATAAAGGCAAAATTTGTCAAGTTTGCTGCAAGTGTTTCTCCCAACACTTTTTGCCATCCTTGGCTTCAGATACTGGCCATACAACTGCTATCCTGGTTGTCAGATTGACGCTGGTGGCAGATACTTGTGGCTGTCCAATGTTTAGAGCAGAAAAAAGAGAAAACCATGCCCGGTTCAAATCACGCCCAGAAAATGACATTTCTCACACTAAGTTTAATTGAGGTCAATGGCGATTCTTTTCATGAGGAAAAATGGATGATTCTTCACAAGTTACGAGAAAGAGAAAAGCAATGGTAAACTCACTTAGACTTAAGCCACAACTTGTCTGAGTGATTTGCAAGTGTTTATCTCTAACTCCTTTTGCCAATTAGGTATAGCCTTGGCTTCAGAAACAGGCCATACAATTGCTGTCTCAGTTGTAAGATTGACCCTTGCGGCGGGTACCTGTGGCTGTCCAAAGTTAGAGCAGAAAAATAAAAAACACACAGGGTTCAAATCTAGCACAAAAATTGATAAAAGCCATTTCTCCTGCCATTCTTTGACCCCACATAAGATCATTTAAAACCTTATTTCTCTTCACATATATGAGATGACAAAAAGCCCGGGGGATGACTGTTCTGTCACACTAAAGTTTAATTTAAGTTGATGAATAATTTTTTATTATGAAAAATGGACGATCCCAGTTACCTTAGAGATTATAATAGCAAAACGAAAGCAATGGCAAACTCACTTAATTTTCCCAAATTCTCTTCACACTCGCTGCACATCCCCACGAGTCATTCCCTGCAGAGACGAAACAGAGACACTCAAGTGGCCGCACACCAAGAAAAATAAAAGAATCGAACCTTTAGCTCGTGCATTCACATAAAGTGCAAGATATATATGTATAGAGAGAGGGGGGGGATTACTCCAACGTCGAGAATTATGACATCGGAGGTAACACCCCTGAGGCCGCCTCGGCTCCATCCAAGATCGATTTCTCCTTTCCATCCTCACTGTCGACTCCGCTGTTGCTGCCGCATCAGCCGAGAGGAGCAGCGGAGCTCGGAACGCACCGCAAGCGGAACCTCGTGGGAACTGGGGGAGACAGACGAGGCTGGAGCGAGGCTCGGGGTGCGGATGCGGTCGGCGTAGATGCAGCAGAGCCTGTGGGCGATTAGCGAGACGGGTGTTTGGCACCAATGATGGCATCACCTTCGGCATAAACCTCGGCATAACCCCCGGAGGTTTGAGTGAAGCCTGATAAGAGTTAATGGCTAGCAAAATGCTGACCATTATAACAATTTCTTTCTTATATTGAGTCATCGGGACCTTGAACTTTGCAAATTCACAAATTCAAGGTTGACTCAATATAAGGAAGAAATTCTTATAGTGGTCAGCATTTGCTAGCCACGAATTCCTACCAGGCTTCACTCAACCCTTGGGGGTTATGCCGAAGTCCTATCATATGCTGCCCTTGGGGGTTATGCCGAAGTCCTATCATATGCTGAAGGTGATGCCATCATTGGTGCCAAACACCCACTTGCATCGGCGATGCAGCAATCAAGTAACGTAGCGGTAAAGGCGGAAGACGAAGGGGTTGAGGGAGGATGGAGATGAGGATGGAGAGAGAGTCTTGGATATGGTTGACTCCATCGAAGCTCGCTTTCTCTCTCTAAACTCTCCCTTTAAGCCTCAGTTTGAGTAGAGCCACGGGACGGGAGCGAGGAGATGAACATGGCCACCTAATATGCTTACTTCATCACCACATAATCATATCAAAGATACCAAATGAGATTTCAGCACAGATACATCTCATGTTCCAAAAAATGAGAACCTTAGGTTTCTAGAGTTAATTGATCCGAAGCATACAAACTAAATACAATGCTAGAGCAGTTATTGCCCACACTCACTAAACTAGACTTGACCGTTCAACTTACAAAATTTTGGGGACCCACACTAGCTCATAATGGGAAATACAACTTCCCCTACATTTTCCATACTAGATTTGTTCTGTCAACTGTTATAATGAAAAGTACCATTTTTTAATGGATGACACAAAACCATTTCGTAGATAGGAGTACCAATCCAAAACTTGGTGAGTTCCACCAATGAACATGGAGTGTCGACTCGATCCATTTAAAAGTAATACGACTAGCCTCTAAAACTACAACAAGAGATTTTTCTTTCAAATCCAACCACCAACTTGCATCCAAGTGTTCAGCAAGAATAAGTAATGAGGATTTTAGAGTCTAAAACTAGCTATCAAATTAAATTGTCCTGTCAAATCAGGGACCACAATTCAGTCTCCATTGCCACGAATATGGTTTTTCCACAAGAAAGGCTAGCAAAAGCAACATATTTTATCCTTCATAATTTGCCCCTTTTTCCCTAGCTAGGTTCTCAAGGTTTGAAATTGATAAATCAATATAATGCATAAGTTTTGTCAGAACAATGAAGTTTTATTTGGTTGTCCTCTCCTGTCATGCATTGTGACTACCGAATTTCCACGCTAGAATAAGTACACCAAATCTCAATGAGCAACAGAAATTTCACCTCCACGTTGAGCTTGGTTGAAGTAAGAATTTTTGGACTACTCTCAATGAGCAACAAAGATTATGACGCCAAGGCTAACCAATGACGATGACATAAAAAAATGTATAGTTAGTGCAAGCACCATGTTGGACAAATGTAGCAACTCAAGGGCTGGCACATTTCTGTATTGGTGACAACTCTAACTATTTGATTATAATCGTGACTGAGATTCTCTATACTAAAGAAAGATTTCTAAAGTGGCCAGTTCAATATTTCAAAAGAAAACCTTTTACAATCGTGCCCAACAACTTTCCTTGTTATGTAACCTTTGGCCTTTTTTTTTCCATCTAACAAGGAAGTGCATCATAAGCAAGTAAAACCCAACTCTTGCTGGTCGCGGCTGAACGGGGCTGCTCCGGCGGCTAGGGCGGCGAGGGGAAGGCCGGCGGAGGGCGAGGGGGTCGCGGGGGTGGTAGGCGGTGGCCGGAGGCGGCCGGGGATGGCCGGACGGGGCTGGAACAGAAACGAACAGCAGCTGGGCCGAGCTAGATCGCGCGGCCTGGGCGCGGGCGAAGCGCGCGGGTGCGGCACGGGCGGTGCGGCGGCGCGACGGCGGGACGAGCGGCGAGTGGGCGGTGGCCTTCGGCGAGCTGCTGTCCTTCCTCCTCCGCTTGCTGGTTTTTCACGAACAAGAAGAAAGAAAGAGAGGGTTTCGGTCACGTGGGGTTGGGGAAGAAGAAAGAGGAGAGAGAAGAAGAGATAAGTGAGAGAAGAAGGGTTTGAAAAGTCAAAGAAAAAGAGAGAAAGAGGAAGCCAGCCAAGCATTCGGTGGAGGGGAGGGATTCGCACGAAGGGGGAAGGGAAAAAAGGAAGAGGAGAGAGAGAAAAGAGAAAAAGAAAGAAAAGAAAAGAGAGGGAGAGAGAGGAAAAAGAAGAGAGAGGAAGAGAAAGGGAAAATAAAATACACATTCAATTATTTCAATTTTCCTTTTCTTTTCCTTTTCCTTTCTATTTTCCTTTTGGACTTCAAATTATTCTTCCGATAATTTCTTTATTTGAAATTTCGGGCCCCGTCAATAAATTGACGACGATGAGACAGGATCCTAAAAATAAGAATTATGACGCGCCTAAAATTCGATTCCCGAAATCGAGTTCAATTTCGTGGTTAAAAATCGATCGACGTGATTTTAGCTAAATCCAACCAATTAGGTAACTTTTAGGGATTTTACAGCTAATACATCCCTTAACGGCTTTACCCAATAGGTTAGTTAACTCATGAGTGATCAGCCAGAGAAAAGGCCATAGGCACGCCGACGAAATGCCCATTTCACTTTATCGAAACGGGCCGAATTTCGGGGATGTCAGGTGATGTGGGACAAAGAGAGACGTGGAATTGCTCGATGTCCTTTCGACTACGCATTCTTTATGGAAGGTGTTCGTCAACAAATTTGAAAGTTAAAATAGATAAGATTCCTCCAAGTCTTAATATAAAATTGTAAACATCACCCTCAGACCAAAGAGTTTGTAAGAAGAGATCCTAATTAAGTGTAATATGCTAAAATTTTATTGGTGTGTTCAAGGTAATTAAATGGTATGCCAAAAAATTTGAAGATAGAAAGAATACGTAGGTGATGAGAATAGAGTAGTGAAAAATTGCAAAAGTTACTGAATAAGGTGTGTTTGTTCCAATCAACCAGATTTGGAGCTGAAGGAATTTTAATTAGAAAAGGCTATACAAAATTCAATGATTTGATCGGAAAAAAAATGCTCGAACTTAGGGATCAAAAGTATAGTTTTATTATATTAATGAAGCATGCAGGATAGTATGAGATAAGTGGACTTACCCTTCAAATAAGGACACATTGTGAAACGAGTTGAATTATGGGGACAAACCGAGATCACGCTACTTTGCCAATAACATGCTTGCGCAAGAACTAGGAGAAGATAGAGACGGAGAGATCAGCATGATTCCCATGACCACTTCATGCGTGTAGGAATCTGTATTCAGTGAACTACATTAGTCTCTCTTCGCTTGTCATATACTAGGTAATGATATAGGTTGCCATGTTCAATGTACTTCCCCTTAAAGCAAAAAAGAAGAAAAAAAATTATTAATATTGCTTGAGAAAGTTGTTATATTGAGTTAATATGAGATATTATGCCAATCACATATTAAGGGATGATGTGATTCATATTGGACCCAACTAATAAGCAAAAGTTTTCGCACAGTTTTGCATATTATGATTGACTTTGTCCATCGAGTCATCCAAAGGCTATTCAATATATATATATTGGAATACCAAAATGATTTTGAAATTATTAAAATATTATTTGAGAAGACCTTTGGCATTAGAAATCAAGTTATGTATTGTCTGGGACTAAAGAAATAACTATATAAATAAAGTCGCATATATTAACAGAAAATTGACAAAATGTACTGTCAAGCTCTACTTGAAAATTAACCAATACTTTGGTAAAATTCCTCAAATTGATTACGCCAATCACCTATTAAGAGTTAATATGATTCCCATTGGATTCAACTGAAAAACACAAGTTTTATGTAATTTTTGTATGTTATAATTGGCTCTGCCTAGCACGTCATTAATTGGATATTTGATATTTGTTTTCGCTGATTTCCAAACCTCCAATATTTCCTACATATATGAGCAATCCCTTGTGGCGTTTATAAGCTAACCTCCTTCAGCCACTTCTCTTACAGACAAGCACACAGAACTTAAAACATAGATGGAACGACAGAAGCATTTCAGCCATCCACACAAGTTGAGAAAATTACAAGGCCGTTACAAGCAAGGTAATTATAGATGATCAAGTCAGTCAATGGGGCCTTAGTTTTCTTCATTATTTATCAATTGTGTCCTTTATCCCATAATCTACCTTTCAATTGTGTCTTTTCCACGCGTATAAAATCTTGATTTTCAGGTTCTCATAAGCAGAACACTATAAACCGTACATGTAAGTAGGTCTATTTCACAATTTATAATCACCTTTACTTCCATTTGTCAATTATAATACATATCTTTTCCATAAATTAATGTGATGTGCCATTTTATGCGGTTGAAATATCATTTCTTATTATTAAAATAGAAAATAATGCATGTAAATAAAAGGGGGCAAAATCTCTATTCGGTGAAGAAGAATTTATTTCAAACTACTACCTTTTAGATCCATACTGTACCAGCATTGAACTTGTTACGTTGATATGCAAATTATATTTTGCATCTTGAATACTAATTGATGAATTACTAATTAATAATGACAAAGTCTGTGCTATTATATTATGATATTTATCAGTTTAATATAGCCACATTGTTATTTAAAAAAATTATTGGAATTATAAAATTAAAAAAAAAACTAGGCATATATTTAATCCTAAAGGTATGTAGCTATTCAAAAAGTAAACAAGTTGTCACTGGTAGATGATATTAAACTGAAATATGCGATAGTTCAAGTCAAGTCAAGTCAAGTAAACGATCCTTCTTCTTTTGACATGGCATAATCGAGATAGTTCACATGGGAACAGTCATGAAAATGTCAATCTGTTTCATCCGTCCAACCTTTCATTTGCTTTGATTTTCCCATAATCAAGTAATTACAAACAAAAACCCAATTAGGTAAAGTAATAATACCAGATTTTAGCTAATTATTAGACACACACCACGTGTCCTTACTTGATTTGACTAGTTACTGCTCATGCCCGATTGGTGAAGATGATCCTAATCTGAGGGAGGGTCTTCAATATTATACTTTCCAAAAGAAAAAGTACAAAAAAAAAAGGCCATAGAAAGAGGGTGGGAATTTGGAGCTATTCACATGTAAGAAAGCAACTTAGGCGCATTGGATCAAAAGTGCACGGCAAGCCAACTTTGCCTCCCACATTGACCAAATTCTCTCCACATAAAGGCCCATTCAATTATAATTGGATTTAATTCCTTTAATTAACTTCGAATTATACTCTAACTAGTCGTGACAACCACGCAAAAAAGTGAAAAAGTAATCCCAGGTGTCAATTGTGTCCTTAATCCTATGATCTATCTTTCAGTATCTAAATTGCCGGGCTGTTTAGTAGGGGCAATGACTTTAGTCATTTCCGCGCATGTCAAATCCTGATTCTTGAGTTCTTAGAAACAGAACACTATTAACCATACATGTAAGTAGGTCTATTTCACAATTTATAATGACCTTTACTTCTATTTGTCAATTATAATACTAGTCTCATTAGAGGAAGCATTTAATCGAGTCATTTCCATAATAGCTATGCTTCAACACTAATTGCATTGACCATGTTGTCCGATCGAGCTTTTTTTAATAATCTTGATTGACATAGATAATCGATAGTAATGTCATAACTGTCGTTAACATAGGATAATATTCTATAGAAATTATTAATAATCTTCAATATAATATCACTAACAATTAAAAACCAGGCATATATTTAGTCCTAAAGGTATACATGTAGTCAAAAAGGAAACAAGTTGTCATCGGCAAATGATAATGAACTGAAAAAGTGCAATTGTTCAAGTCAACTCAAGTAAATGGTCCTTCTTCTCCTCCTTCTTTTGACAAAGCGTACTCGAGACAATTCACATGAGAAAAGTCGTGAGAACATCAATATGTTTCATCCGTCTAACCTTTTGTTTGCTCTTGTATTTCCAGAATCAAGGAATTATAAACAAAGACCCAATTAGATAAAGTCATAATATCGGATTTTTAGCTAATTATCATACATACATCACTTGTCCTCGCTTGATTTGATTGGTTACGTGCCTGTGTTGAATGGGTGAAGATGGTCCTAATCCAAGGGAGGGTGTTCAATATCATACTTTCCAAAAGCAAAAGTAGAGAAAAACACTATACAAAGAAAGTGGGAATTTGAAGCTATTCACATGTAAGAAAGCAACTTAGGTGCATTGCATCAAAGTGCACAACAAGCCAACTTTGCCTCCCATGATGACCAAATACTCTCCACATATAGGACCATTTGATTGTAATTGGATTTACATCCTTTAAATAACTCCAAATTATCCTCTAATTAGTCGTGATGTCCATGCCCAAAAAAAAATAAAAATGAAGAGGTAGTTTTAGGGTCACCAAATCTTTTTGATGTGATGTAACTAAGGGCCCGTTTGTTAAAAAAAAAAATTGTTCCTCGAAACAAAAATTTCTATTCTTTTGTTCTAGGGAACGAAAAAAGAATAAAAATGTGTTTGGTAAAAATTTTGTTCTCTGAAATAGATTTGAAGCAGAAACAAGAAGTAGAAAAAGTAGCTTCTTATCGGGAATAGATTTGGAGTAGAAACAAGAAGTAGAAAAAACAACTTCTTGGGGTGTAAATGATAACCATTTTGGTCAAATTTTGATTTTGGAAGAGAAATAGATTTTTCTACATCTATTTCTAGATGAGTTTCTAAGCAAAAATACTCGGTTGCTAACGATACAAAATTTCTACTCACAAAATAGAAATTCATTTGATAACGACATAAAATTTCTTTGTTTCGGACGGCGGTGATCGGTAGTGGTCACCGGCAACTAATGACCAGTGGCGGCGGCGGCCGGCAATTGGAGCCGTGGTGACCGACGATTGGCAACTAGCAAACGGTTGCCAGCAACCGGCAACCAACGGCGGCCTGTGTGGAACATCAAGTGGTGGTTGACGGCAATGGATGGACAACCGGTTTGTAGAAAGGATGAACAATGAGAAGAATTTTTATTTCTTATTTTTGTTCTAGAAATAGAAAAGTAAAAAAATTTACTTATGATTTCTGTTCCAAACCTATTTCCGGAATAAAAATCTATTTCATAAATAAATAAAAATTATAATTTTATCAAACGGATTTCATTCAGAAATAAGTTTGGAATAGAAAATTTGTTTATAGAATAGAAATTTTGGTTTGTCATGTACCCTATCATTTCCGGAAACAATTTCTAGAATCAATTTTTCTTTATCTTCTTTTACCTTCTTTTTTTCTTCTCTTTTCTTCTTCTTCTTCTTCTTCTTCTTCTTATTCTTCTTCTTCTTCCTTTTGACCGATCACAGACATGGCCATGGCTGGCGCCGATGACCGGTCAAATGAGGGCCAACAACCTCGCCAGCCCCGAAGACGCCGAGCCACAACAAGGCTCATTGGCATGAGCCTCGCTGTGGCTAGGTGAGGCACTGCGAGGCTCGACCTCGCTTGGGCTGGGCAAGGTCGACCTCACCTAGATCTAGCGAGGCTGAGCTCGCCCAGCCAAGGCAAGGCCAAGCCTCATACAGCCACGGCGAAGCTCGGCATCCCCAGCCGACGCGAGGCTCGGCCTCACCGTGGCCATGCTGGCCTCTAGCAAGCTCGCGAGACCTCACCCAGCTGGTCATTGACCACAAGGGTAGCGGCAACCGACCAAAGAGAAAAAGAAAAGGAAAAGGAAAAAGGAAAAAAATAAGAAAAAAAAAAAACTACAAGAATTTTTTAAAAAAATCTAAGAATTCTACCAAATGTATTTCTATCCCGAGAATAGAAATTTAGGGAAGTTACCAAACACATTCTTTTGATTAGAAATTGTTCCCGATAAAAGAATCAGAAAAAATCATTTCTCATCAAAAATTGTTCTTCGGAACAAAATGGTTACTAAACGCATTCTAAAAGGGTTTTATTTATTTATTTATTATTTATTTATTTATTTAACAATCATAGGAGTAAGACTGTAATTAGGAAATAATAAAGATTTGTGTTACACGACATGGTCCTTATCAAAGGGGAATCAAACAAGAACGGCATGAGAAGGCAATGTGATTGGGTAACGTGGGAGAAAGAGAGACATGTGGAATTACTTTATATCTTTTGTACTATACATATTTTAACTCGTCTACAAATTTGAATTTTTAAATGGATTAGATTCCTACAAATCATTATATAGACTTGTTGACATCATCCCTAAACCATAGAATTGGTAAGAAGAGAAATACTAATTTAGTGTAATATGCTAAATTTTTATTAGTTTGCTCGTGTAATTAAATGGTATGCCAAAAAAATTGAGGATAGAAAGAATACGTAGGTGATGAGAATAGAATAGTGAAAAAAAAAATGTTAATGAAGAAGGAATGTCGGTTCCAATCAGTTAGATTTGGAAATGAAGGAATTTTTATTATAAAAAGCTATACAATTTCAATGATCTGATGGGACAAAACTGAAAGTTTAGAGGATTTGATAGGAAAAAAAAGCTCGAACTTAATGATCAAGCATATAGTTTTATCATATTAATGAAGCATACGGGCAATATGATACAAGTTCACTTACCCTTCAAATAAGGAAAAACCGAGATCTCACTACTTTGCCAATAAAATGCATGAGCATGGACTCAAAGAAGAGAGAGACAGAGAGATTAGCATGATTTCAAAGACCACTCCATGCATGTAGGAAGCCATATTTAGTGAACTGCATTAGCATCTCTTCTTTTGCACATTACATACTAGGTTATGTTATAGGTTACCATGCTCAACATACTTCCCCTTAAAGTCCAAAAGAAGAAAAATGATTAATATTGCTTGAGAAAGTTGTTATATGGAGTTAATACAATGTACTATGCTGATCACATATTAAGAGATAAGGTGATTCATATTGAATCTAATTGAAAAACAAAAACGTTGCACACACTTTTTGCATATTATGATTGATTCTATCTATTGAGTCATCTAAAGGACATACAATTTTTTTTTTCTTTTTTGGATTGCAAAATGATTTTGATATTTTAAAAAATTTATTTAAGAAGACCCTTGACATTAGAAATCAAGTTATGTATGTGACTAGCTCTAAGATTAAAAAAAATAGCTATATCAATAAAGTCTTATAAATTAACAGAAAATTGACAAAATATACTACAAGGCCCTTCTTGAAAATTATCCAATACTCTGGTAAAATTCCTTGATAAATTATGCCAATCACCTATCCAGAGATAATGTGATTCATATTGGATCCAACTAAAAACACAAGTTTTACATAATTTTCATACATTATAATTGATTTTGTCTTGCACATCATTAAAAGGACATTCGATATTTTTTTCACTGATTTCCAAACCTCCAATATTTCCTACATGTATGAGCAATTCCTTGTGGAGTTTATAAGCCAACCTCCCTTTACCACTTCTCTTACATACAGCACACAGAACCTAAAACATAGATGGAACCACAAAAGCATTTTAGCCATTCACACGAGTTGAGAAAATTACAAGACCGTTACAAGCAAGGCAATTATTGATGATTTAGTCATTCAATGAAAGGTGAAACTGCATTGGCCTTACTTGGTTTTCTTCATTATTTATCAGTTGCGTCCTTTATCCTATAATCTATATTTCAATCCCTGAATTGCCAGGCAGTTGAGTGGGGGCAATCACTTTAGTCTTTTCCACGCATTTAGAATCTTGATTTTCGGTTCTCAAAAACAGAACACTATTAACCATACATGTAAGTAAATCTATTTCACAATTTATAATCACCTTTACTTTCATTTGTCAATTATAATACATATCTTTTTTATAAATTATACATTTGTAACTTCCCATTTTATCTTGTTGAAATACTGTTGCTTATTATTAAATGCGTGTAAATAAAAGAGAGCTAAATGTCTACTTTGGTGAAGAACAATCTATTTCAAAATACTACCTTTTAGATCCATGTTGTATCGGCATTGAACTTGTCATATTGATATGCAAGTTGTATTTTACATCTTGAATACTAATAGGTCAATTACTATTAATAAAGACAAAGTCCTCACTATTATATTATGATCTTTAACTTTTTAACATAGTCACATTGTTATTTAAAAAAAATGGAATTATAAAAAAATTAGGTATACATCTAATCCTAAAAGTATATAGCTAGCCAAAAAAATAAACAAGCTGTCATTGGCAAATAATATTAAATTGAATAAGTGTGATATTTCAAGTCAAGTCAAGTAAACGATCCTTCTTCTCCATCTTCTTCTTTGACAGGGTGTAATCAAGACAGTTCACATGGAAAAAGTCATGGGAACATCAATCAATTTCATCTGCCGAATCTTTGGTTTGCTTTTATTTCCCTAGAGTCAAGGAATTATAAACAGAGACCAAATCAGGTAAAATCATGATATTGGATTTTAGTCTATTATTAGAGACACACCACATGTCCTTACTTGATTTGATTGGTTACGTGCCCATGCCTATGGGGGAAGATGATCCTAATCTGAGGGAGGGTGTTCGGTACTATACTTTCCAAAAGCAAAAGTATGGAAAATGACCATAAAAAGAAGGTGGGAATTTGATGTTGTTCACATGTAAGAAAGCGATTATGCGCATCGCATCAAAGTGCACGGCAAGCCAACTCTCCCTCCCATAATAACCAAATTCTCTCCATGTATAGACCCATTCGATTGTAATTGGACTTACTTCCTTTAATTAACTTCCAATTATTCTTTAATTAGTTGTGACAACCATGAAAAAATAGTTCTAGGGTCTTTAAATCTTTTTGGTGCGATGTAACTAAAAAGATTTTTTTTTTTTTTAGCAATCACCTAAGACCAATTAGAAATAGACAAACCAAAAATGAACAATAAACATGTTGGAAATAAGACTATAATTAGGCAAAGTCTTGGTCGACAAATTTGAAATATAGCCTATGTTTTTTTTTTTTTTATAAAAAATAAATAATTTGAAAAATATTTTCCAAAAATTGATAGCTCGTGTCGCTTACGAAACTAAGTAAACGAAAAATATTTTTATTGCCCATGAAAATGTTTCGACAAAAATTGTTGTGAATAATGAACACATTTTCCATTAACGGTTTCTTTTAGCGATATAAGTGATCATTCATAAAAATAAGTTTTTCGATTCATTCGTTTTCCGCAAAAAAAAAATGAAGCATTCAAATGAATTAGATTCCTATGAGTCGTTATATAGAGTTGTAGATATCACCCCTAAACTGTAGAAGTTGTAAGAAGAGAAATACTAATTAAGTGTAATATGCTAAAAGTTTATTAATGTGTTCATAGTAATTAAATGGAATGTCAAAAAACAAAATGAGGATAGAAAGAATAGATATGCAAATGTCAAATCTCATATCAATTACAAAATATTGAGTTTGAGTCATGACTTTTCGATCCACCTATAAGTATACGAGAATATCATGCTAGATATTTTTCTATGACATGGCTTCAAGGTGATCTCAGTATGACTCTTTTACTTGGGGCTGCCACGTTCAATAGTACTTGAAAAACTATCTCCTTAACATGAATGATAGACTTATTAGATATTTTTCCACATATTTGAAAATTTTCTTTTTTTTTCTTTTCTCTTTTTTTTGTCCTATTCTTTCCTTCTATTTTTCATTTCATCCCTTCACTATTTGTCGAGGTCTCAGCGATGGCTTGGGAAGGCATGGCAAGCGCTGTGACACCATCGCCTAACTTGGCTGAGGGCAATCTGAGACCATTGCCCCAATCTGCCCAAGGGCGTCACGACCATTGCCTATAGCCGCGACCTTCACGGGTTTTTTCCAAGTCGCTAATGACAGGCAGAGGGAAAATGATGAACACTATAATGAAAGATAAGGGAAAAAAAAAAAAAAAAAAAAATCAAAAATCAAAACGACATCATTTTATTTAAAAAATTGTCTGTGTGAGCCACCAATCACGTCACATAAGATGACAAACGCTAATTAGACCATCATATCAATGATTTTTTTAGGATAGAAAGATCAAAAGGGAATAGAGAAAAATGTGAAAGTTCATGAATAAAATTTGTCAGTTTTAATTAAGGGTTAATACCCTAAAAAACCCCAAATTGGTACACTTGTGACAAATTTACCATAAAACTATTTTTTTGACAATGAAAAACCTCTAATTGGTATACTTGTGACAAATTTACCCCAACTGACTATAAAAAAAAAATCCTAAATTGGTACATTTATGAAAAATTTACCCCAAACTAATTTATTCGACAGCAAAAAACCCCAAAATGGTAAATTTATGACAAATATACCCTATGCTAAATTGGATTAATACCACAAAAAAATCACAAAAATTGTAAATTGTGATAAACAGAGCGTAAAATCCTAAATTGGTATACCGGTCAATTGTCATGTATCATTTAACTTAATAATTTGAAAATAAAATTTAACGAAAACTAATAAAGGGTAAATTTGTCATAAGTGTACCGGTTTTGGGTAAATTTAACGAAAATTAATAAATGGTAAATTTGTCATAAGTGTACCGGTTTTGGGTAAATTTGTCAAAGGTATACCAGTTTGGGGTTTTTGGTGGTCAAAAAAATAGTTTGAGGTAAATTTGTCATAAGTGTACCAGTTTAGGGTTTTTCAAGGTATTAACCCTTTAATTAATTAGATCCGAGTTGAAGAGACTCAATTAAAAAAGTTATGCAAGCTCAATTGATTGGAAAAAAAAATGCTCAAATTCAAGGACCATAAGTAGTTTTATTATTTTAATAGACTCGCATCATTTCCATCTCTTTATTGGCTATTAACACCCTATTATATTGAATTAACTATATCATCTTTTGCGGGTCCTACTCTTAATTTAAGATGACTTGTTATCTTTTCTAGAGACGAAACTACATATATTTCTTTCAAACAACATTTATTAAGATTAACTATAGGGTCCAATCTTAATTTAAGACTAATGTTTGCCTTTTTTTCCCTTTTTTTTTTTTTTTTTGGTTTTTCCTTTTCTTTCTCTATTTGGAACTAAATTGGTGTATCTCTTTTCCAAAAACTAGTTTATTTGGTAGATAGCTAACTAAATATTGTGCGCAGACCCAAAAAGAAAATTAAATTTTGTGTTTCTCAGAAAAACAATTAATTATTATGTTAATGACTTGCATGTTTCTTTATCTTTTGTACTACTATCACTTAAAAAAATAACTTAACACAGGACAATATTTGAGTAAATTGTGTTGAATGCATATATCAACCACTTTTTTCAATCTTCGACTAAATTCTTTGTGCATCTTATTGTTTCGCTCGAATTGAATTCAAATTTTGGTGCAAACAATTATATACCCAGTAATGTCATAAACTGTCATGTTTAATGCACTTCCCCTCGAACGATGGGGACACATCCTTCTACCACTGCTTGATCTGCCATTATGACCTCCACCTGGGGTGTGCCGACTTGGCGGCAATGGTGAGGCGTGAGGACCACGAGCACCCTCCCGCATCATATTATCCCTAACGCAAGAGCGGAGCCTGATCAACAACAGGTACCGGGGAAGCATCGCCAAGGGTTGCTGGCATTACTATTACACGGACTACGATTACTGTCCGCACTTGGGCTGTGTGGAGCCTGAAGCAGTGGAAGCATTGGAGTATGATGGAGGAGATGAGACTGAAGATACAAGACTTATGATGATAAAGCTTCAGCACCAGATGAAGATGCAGTCCATGCTTGCTAGTATGGTCTCCTCTTCCATCAACCTAGCATTGTGAGCCCAGGCCTTTCACTCCAAGGTGTGCCTTACACAATTTAATTCCGCTTCTTGAATTTTCTTAAATTTCAACTTCGTGGTTTGTTAGGGTTGTCATCATTTCATGTGTAGTTATCATAAACACATTCGGTGATTAGGTCACAGTGTTCTTAATTACATCCTTCGCAATTTGATAATACAGACATTTGCACTATTTCATCGCAATCCCTGGGTTTACTATTTTAGCTCCCATTTTCACTTTTAGAAAATTATGAAATGATTTTGACATCACGAAGATCTATTTAAGATCCTTAACATGTGAGGATCAAGTTATGTCCGTGACCAGCTCTAAGGCTAAAGAAACAACAGTAGAGAAAGTCGCATAGGATAACAGAAAATTGATAGAATGTACTATCAAGCTCTACTTGAAAATTTCCCAATAGTTTGGTGAAATTCCTGCTGAGCACATGGATCAAATTGCATATTTGATCTTTAAATTTTTCAACAATCACAGCAGGATAAGAAAATATTCATTCACAGAGCCATTATTGAGAATGCGCAATACACTTAACCAAATCACTACAGAAAAAAAGAATGCCCACTGAAAAGGAGATGATCATATCCAGTTTTGGCTTACACCAAGAGTAAACCCTAGGAGCCACGAACCCAGAGCCAATCTCAGATTGGAGCAAGCACAACTTCTAACAGAATTAAAGGAAAATACATGAGCAATCACAGATGACTGGCTGAAAGTGCACGGCGATGATCATTAATATGCAGAAATGCAAGTCGATGCATGCACAGCTGGCCAAGCAAAAAGAACCATGTGTATCAACCAAAATATGCTGATTCAAAGGGAGAGCTGTCATTACACCTGAAGGAGAAACTTATCCAGGAAACCTAACAAGACAGCAGCACTGTGCACATGGAGGAGACAGCGACCAGCAATCTTCCACTGAAGGTGGTGATACAATACCAGAGATCGCTAGGAAGAAGACAATGCAAATCAAATTGCCATGCTCACCAAAGCTTCCAAAAGATCTCCACATTTTACCGAGAAAGGAACTCCTCCATCAGTACAGTGTATGGAAGGTGAGACGGAATTTTACCGAGTTAATTGCATATTGGAATAGCTTCTTGAGGCCATAAGGACTTTTCAGAATTTTTAAGACTAATACCTCATCCTATGACATGAAAGTAACAGGACCGTGTATCAAAACACCACAAACAGCCAAGAATACTGCCGAAAGCTTAGCAGAGTTAATATAGTGCAGACTATGGACATGAAGCTCACATACTAAATGTGTATAAGAAAAGATAGCATTTACCCACTTAACTCCTCTTGAAAAAGTTAAAGACTTTTGAAAAATCGTAGCCAAAAGAGGCATTCATTTCTAAGGCAACTTCTCTTTTGCAAAGAGAGAACGCATTACTTCCACAGGTGAATCTCTTGCCCTATCCTCAAAAGAGCCATCTAGACACCAGAAAGCTGTCCGCGCTCCACAGTTGCAAATGCCAATGAAGAAGTCAACCAAGATCAATCTCAGATGCATTTGCAATTGCTAAAGTTTGTAAGTGAAAGAAAAAAAATCCACTACCCATAAGGCCAAATTTGATTGTTTAAGTCAAGCAAGCAATGTCGTCAGACCAAAATATCAAAACGAGCATTCACGGACATTAAACAGTTGAATCTTTTAGCCAAAGTTTGCACATCAAAAGACTGATCAAGCAGATTTGTCCACCCAGAGAACAATAAAGAAGAGATGCAACGGAAGGGACTTTGGCTCCAGCAAGTAACAGCAGTACCTCCAATTGCACTGCTACAAGCACAAAATATCTTTCAATCAGCACAGCATCAACTGCTTTAATATATCTGAAAAAAAAAATGTGTGCATACCTATCGGGAATATTCTTTCTCCCCCAAACGGAAGTTTCCTATACCACGATGTTCGTAGGGACTAGAACGGTCCTGATTTAGCAGTCATTTCCTGATCCTCCTTGAGTATCATTATCCCTATTAGGGCCATGATCACAACTGCGAGCACCATCTTGGTCTCTACCTGAACCTTGAGGCTGAGCTTTTTCCTCAATGATATTTCTCCCCTCCAAGTCCATCCCATTCATAGCCTCAATAGCCTCATCCATTGCTTGCTTCTCATCAAAAGTCACAAAACCAAATCCATGAGAGCGTTCAGAGAACTTGTCAACCACCCCCAGCATTAAAAATATTCTTCTCAGAGTTAGTTTGTATTATATGACAGGGAAAATTACAAATATAAAAACTCGTACTTCCAACTAGTAGATGGAGTCTTCGACACAGACAATCTGTGATAAAAGGTACATTATATGCGGCAATTGATATGCACGAATGCCAGCCACA
Organism: Eucalyptus sideroxylon; assembly: GCA_014182405.2. Taxonomy (NCBI): domain Eukaryota; kingdom Viridiplantae; phylum Streptophyta; class Magnoliopsida; order Myrtales; family Myrtaceae; genus Eucalyptus; species Eucalyptus sideroxylon. The sequence goes on along the minus strand of CM024554.2, from coordinate 14,745,234 downwards.
CCCCATTCAACTGCAACAAGCAGATGGTGAATAAATCAGCTTACCTCAAGGGTTAGACTTAAAGCCACAATTTGTCAAGTGTTTTGCTAGTGTTTCTCCCAGCTCTTTTTGCCAATTAGGCATAGCCTTGGCTTCAGATACAGGCCATACAATAGATGTCCCAGTTGTAAGATTTACGCTGGCAGCAGATACTTGAGGCTGTCCAATGCTAGAGCAGAAAAAAAGAGAAAACACGCTGGGTTCAAATCACATTCAGAAAATGACAGTTCTCACGCTTGATTTAATTCAAGTCGATGACGATTCTTTTCATACGAAAGATGGCTTACAAGAAAGACAAAAGCAGAGTGGCAAACTCACTTGATTTTCCAAAATTCTCTTCATACCCGCTGCACATCCCCCACAAGTCATTCCCCGCAGAGACGAAACAGAGCCACTCAAGTGGCCGCACACAGAAAAAAGAAACATGATACGCACCGCGTAATAACACCTTCAGCATTATAATGCAGGGAAAGTTGGACATGCATTGACAAAACCGAAGCTTTAGCTCGTGCATTCACATAGAGAGAGGGGCTTACTCCGACGTCGAGAATTATCACATCAGAGGAGACACCTGAGGCTTCCTCGGCTCCATCCACCACCGATTTCACCTTCCAATCCTCACCGTCGACTCCGCCTCCTCCGCCGCTGCCGAGAGAAGCGAAACGCCCCGCAAGCGGAACCTCTCGGGAGCCGGGGGAGACGGAGACGGCTCAGCGAGGCTCGGGGTGTGGATGCGATCGGCGTAGATGCAGCGGAGCCTGTGGGCGATGAGCCGAGACGGGAGGCATTGGCGATGCAGCGACCGGCGGAAGTAGCGGTGGAGGCGGAAGACGAAGGGGTTGAGAGAGGAGGGAGATGAGGATAGAGAGAGAGAGAGAGAGAGAGTCTTGGAGATGGTTGACTCCATCGAAGCTCGTCTTCTCTCTCTCTCTCTCTAAACTCTGTAAGCCTCTCGGTTTGAGCAGGGCCACCGGACGGGAGGGAGGAGATGAACATGGTCAGAAACTGATGGCGTCCAAAACATTAATTATAAGAAAAAGAAAAAAAATGCACGATAATTATCTAGGATTGGTAATGTCCAATATATATGGCATTTATCTTATGAAATATGTGAGAAAACATTTCATAATTCAGATTTTTCATATTAATGAGATACTATCTCGTATATCACCCAGTTAGGTAGCCCAATATAAAAGAGTGTATCACAATCAAGCAATGTTATTAAAAAAAAAAATCTCAGCTCCACGTGTTTGTATATTTACCATTGCATTGAAAAGTCATGGTTAAAATCTAATATCCCATGATGACAGTGAGACCTAACATTTAGAGGGTAAATGTCGATAGCCTCTTTCCACCTTTCTTTACTGGTAAAAGAAATTACTATCTCATATTTAAATTTCTTAAAGTCAACATAAAATATCTAATATTTGAATTTCATTGTCGAGGTGATTAATAACTTACTGGTTTGCATCTAAATTTTATGTATAGTCACCAAAATTTACATCCATGCTACAATACATTAAAACGGTGTTTACTAAGAGTAAATCCGAGGTGAGTAGTTTTGAAATTTGTAGGCCATTTGATAACTCGATTAAGTCTTCAAAACTTAAATATTCAGCGCTCAGTAAAATTAAACACATTCTGTTATCATAATAAAAATAAGCTTAAAAGGTTTAATTAAGTCAAAAGATCACTAATTCGCTAGGCAAGGGAAGGCCACTTATTCATTCAATAGAAAAAGATACTTATTGGCAATAGAATCTTGCTAAATATTTTGCAAAAAACTTAGGGAAAATCTCAAATAAGGACCCGGTAGCTAACTTACTCTCAATTAAGGACCTGAACTTCTAATTTTATTTACAACCAGGGGTACTTTTGTCCAAGAACATTATTGTTTATTTTGTCTCTCTCTTTCTTCTTTTTTCTTTCTTCATCTTTCTCACTCTCTACATCACCTCCATTATCAACCCCTCCATCGTTCTGTGTCATCTCTTTGTATGACCAAGATTAGGCTTTCTTTAACACGAGCCATTACAACGTTGTCTAACTTGTTGAAAATGTAGACAATTCCACGAAGCCACAATGATCTTTAAAATTTAAGTTCTTTTTATTCAAACATTTATCGCAAATTCTGATCTCAAAGCCATAATATGAATCTGCTTTTGCTGAGACTCAACTTCTTGTCCAACTCCCAAGCTATGCAACTAATCACTTTGGCGACCTATTTCTCTCACCTCGAGAGTGCATTAAACTCCACTTATTCCGAGCTTTCCGCTAACCTAGCAATTGCAATTTTTTTGTGCTGTTTTTGGTCCTGCTTGCCAACAACAAAGTAGCAATATCCAAGTATTGCCAAATCGTCTTGTTTGACTAACTTACGCCTCTATTTAATTAACACTTGGTGATCAACAATTTCACGCCAAATAACAATTTTGTTGTAGCTGGCAACTATTTCAACCTCAATAAGAGTTTGCCTCATCAATTTCAAATCTAGGTTTGCCTCTCTTGCGTAAACTCAATCTTTCAAAGATCCCCCTTCCCCTTTGCAATGCCAATGGCTCCTTTCAATAATCCCTAGTTTGGAGACACCCACTCACACTTTTGCCATTCTCATTGACACAGCTCTTCTCCTCAATCGATACCTCATCTTGAGATTGATCATTAGTCGTATCCGACATCATTAACTATAGAAACTATTGTACTTTTGTTGCCCCATTGCCGCCATTGACAAGTCCTATTCGAGTTCTTGACCTCATTGATCACTACCCTTGATAGAAAATCCAACATCGTCGTCATCAGATGGAGGTCAATCCAAGCTTTAGGCTGAGCATAAACGAGCCGAGATTTGATGCATCTTGAGGAACTGAGGATTTTAGCATCCAAGAAGGTGGCCAATAGCAAATAACTCCAATCCGACTTCTTGTCATTAGGACCAACTACGTGAAGACATGAAGCTCACGAGGTTGCTGGTAGGGGCCTTGATTATGGTTTTGAAGGAGGCAATGTAGAGCGAAGGAGGAGGAGTGAGGAAGATGAAGAAAGAAAAAAAATTAAAGAAAAAATGTTCTTGGACAAAACTACCCCAAGCTGTAAATAAGATTGAAAGTTTGGGTCCTTATTTGAGACAAAATTAGTCACTTTGGGTCTTTATTTAATACGGTGTCCACTTTGGATCCTTTTTTGAGAAAATGAATTCACTTCAGGCCCTTATTTAAGATTTTCCCAAAAACTTATTAAAGGTGCTCATGCTTAGTTAACAAACTGGTAATATTTGGTATTCAATATTCAGTTATTATTAAGTATATTTTATTTTCATTTCAACATTGATAAATACAAGTATTGAAAAATTGAGGGCCTTCATGGCCTAATCTCAAATCACTCAAAAAAAAGAAATTCGAGTCCTCAGTTCTTGACGACCTTGAATTTAGCATAGCTTCATTTTTGGGTGAAATATGCTGTATCCAAGAAAGAACAATTCGATAAATTTTCGGTATTTCTTCATCTATCAAAGTTATTGAAATAAATGGATAGCCCCCAACCACAAAAAGGAAAGTAGTCTTTATTGGACAAAACAACTTCAAGAGATTTTGATTATGATCAAACTATCCTTAGTATATTACGTACTATGTTGTTTGCAAATGTTTGGACCAAAGGACCATGCAACATCCATGGTGTGACCAATTGGAAAAAAGTTTGCGATTCTCCTATTATTACAAACAACACTAGTCAACCAGAAATATCAGGTACTGATTTTATTTATATCAAAGCAATAAAGATCAGATTGACGATAATGTAACAACCAACTACATTAGTTGATGTTCGTTGGATTAGGTAAAGAGCCATTGTAAGATTATGATTCTTAAAGCAGCAGTTTCGAAATAAAGCATGTAAGAATAGCTAGAGTGTCTAATAAGTTAGTCAAAAACTACGGTAAGAAGACAACAACAATTGTCATTTTTGGTCAATCTGCAGGAGTCCTAGAAAAGAAACTGTATGGATAGTATCTTTCTGGACAACAGTTCAATGGAAACTCTTCAACGATCACATCTCTCTAAATCAACCTCAATGAATAGTTTGAGAAAGATTATAAAAGAGAAGGCTTTGAGGAACCAAGAGAGTACGGCACATAAAAGATCAAGTAGCTTACGTACTATTAGTCTCATATTAAAGCTCTCTGTTTTATTGTTTTGTTTGTCATGCTATTTAGCAACTGTGCTATGAATTAAATGTACAAGTATAAGAGTAGTAACTGATTCTAGATAGTGTGATTTATTACATAAAAGATCAAGTCTAGTCGGTTATAACTTTCCAAGTATATTATTAGTGGAATCCAGGTCGTTTTGAGGCTATTAGTTTAAAGTAGGGGTGTGCAAAAGAACCAGGATTCGCCTGGAACTGGACCTGAATAGCCCAGAACCGGTGGTTTTTGAGGGAACCAGTGGGTATCGGTCCGGTTCTCGGTTCCATGGGCTGATCCATCCACCCGTCCACCCGGACCGGATCAATTAATTTTTCCATGAGCTGCAGCGATCTCTATGGGGGATTGGCTTCTGCCCCCCTCCTTCCTCTGTGCAACCATAGCCTTAGGAATCCTATAAAGAACCGACTTTTTATCCCAATATAACAAAGACAAGCCTCTCAAAACATAAGCAATAAATCACAGTATGATCCGAAAACACCAGCATGAATTGTGACGACCCTCGAGATCTAAACCCAACAAACCACCCAACGCAACTAGAAACAAGAATGCAACGTGTCAAAAGAAGAAGAAGCAAGAAGCTTAGACCCTGAAACGAAAACAAAACCAAGAAAAACTATGCAAAGTGGCCCTATCAGATGTCAACAAACTCACGAACGAACTTGTAGCAAAAGGGAAAGCTCGGAGAGCGAAAGCCAAAGAGCCTTGCGAGCAAGGTCCTCTGAATTCGTGCGAAACGAGAAGATAACACAGAGAGAGAGAGAGAGAGAGAGAGAGAGAGAGAGAGAGAGAGAGAGAAGCAGGGGGGATGATGGGTCTCTTTCTTCCTTTTCCTTAAGGACTGAGCAACAAGGAAAAGAGAAGAAAGAGACCAAAGATGGATGTCAAAACAACAATACCGAGCTAAAAAACCAAAAGCTGTTGCCAAGCTTCAAGGGATGAATCTGGGAGCTCTGCCAATATCTGTAGGGGAGAAGGAGAGAAGGAGAGAGAGGGTAATGCTGAAGCTAAAGGTTGGGAGTCATGATTTGAGGGGATGGGATACTGCACTTTGCAGATCGGTTCCATGGATCCGCTCGGGAACCAGACCGGACCGGTAGTCTAGTTCCCGGGTGGATTCATGCAACAAACGAGTGGATCCTGATTTTAATTTTTCGGAACCGGTCCTTAGCGGGTGGTTCCCGGTTCTAGGTTGGGAACCACTTACCCGGACCATGCACACCTCTAGTCTAAAGAGTGGATATAGGCTTGAGAATAAAGCCAAACCACTATAATTCTCTATGTCCCATTGTTTTTCATCTTCTCATTCATATTGGCATATAGTTAGTGTGAGTTTGGTTAAATATCAAGTCATGGTGATCTTTACTTAGCTATTAGCTAATTTCAGTAAAAGATCATCAAAGTTTGAAAACATGTTCACTCCTTCTAGGTTGTATTGTTAACCCCAATAATTGGTATCAAAGCTCTATTACTCTTTATCTAAAGTGTATTTTTTACTGAATACAAGATCCTTTATCATGGCTAATCTTGGCAGCTTCTTTAACAATGATGCTCAAGCTCTCAACAAGCCGCCTTACTTTGATGGAAGTAACTATGGCTATTGGAAGCAAAGAATGAAATCATAAATTGAAGCTGTAGACTAGAAAATGTGGAATGTAGTTGCAAATGGTCTAGAAGTACTAACTATTGTTCGACAAGAAGGCCAGGAAACAACAGCTATCAACGTTACAGAAGAATCTCAGAAAAGAGCTGCTCTCGATACCAAAGCAAAACACCTTTGTATTGTGCTTTGTCACCTTTTGAATTTAATAGAATCTTTTCTTGTGATATAGCAAAGGAAATCTGGGATCGCATTATGCTAACATTTGAAGGAACATAAAGAGTTGAATAAACAAAACTGAACATTCTGTTTGGGAACTACGAGCTGTTCAAGATGAAGTCCAATGAAACAATAACTTAAATGTTCACACGATTCACTAAAACAGTGAATGAACTTGCTTTTCAAGGAAAAACCTACATAGATGCTGAGCAAGTAAATAAATTACTACGAGCTCTTCTAAAGGAATGGAGTACTATGAAGACCTCATTGTGAGAAACCATGGACATTCAACCAATCACCATGGACGTGCTTATAGGAACATTCATGTCCTATGAAATTAAACTTCAAAATGAAAAAAGCAACTCCAAAGGTAAGAAAGTCATAACATTTAAAGTTAACCATAATGATACAGGTGGAGAAGTATCCTCTGATGATGAAAAAAGTGATGAAGATATGGCATTACTAACAAAGAAGTTTAAAAACTTCATAAAGAAAGGATGAAACTACAAAGGAAAAAGATCATCTAAACATCCTAATGAGAAAAAACCCTATAAGAACAAGGAAAAATCGAAGGGTAAGGATATTTTATGCTATGAATACAGGAAACAAGTCACATAAAACCAGAATGTCCATCCATCAAGAAGAAGAAAGCAAAACTTGAGAAAAAGAAAAATGCGCTGAAGGCTAAAATATGGAATGATACCGAATGTGAGTCAAATGATGAAAAAGAAACAAATTTTTGTCTCATGCCTGACTCTGTACTAGAAGAAGATGAGGAATTAGACTCTGAAATGTCCTACGACGAATTACAAGGTTTTTTTAAAGGAAATGTTTGAAGAACACCAGAAAGCTTCAAAATGAATTTCTACTTTAAAAAAGGAAGTTCATGATCTTACCACCAAAAAACTCATTGTTGAAACCATCATTAACAATCTGAAGTAAGAGCTTGACTCTCAAATAGCTCAGTTCAGAAGTACTAAAGTTATATTTAATATGAATTCATGCTGCCATCATCATTTGAGAAATCCGGTTAGTCCTGGGCATCTCGCATCCATCCGGCATCGCGAGGTCATGTGGGGGAACTGCGTTACACCTCCCAGACATCTGGAGGAACCTAGTTAACCCTCCAAGTGCCCCTACTACAACCCCGGGCATCGTCATGTTAAGGACCGACCACATTCTTGGTCACAAATTCACATCATGATGCAACACTTCCATAATTCAATTTAAAACATATTGACATTACTACTATTGAGGGACTCAAGTGTGAATCTATAAATCCTGAGTCATTTCTTATCCTCTAGACTCATATAAACTCACCCGTATCGATGTTATGTGAATTGTAAGAAGAATCCCCTATCCTAGACCATAAACTAGCCTTATAAGGAGTTCTGCGTGCCTTCAGAAACTATAATTGTGGTCTAAGTAAGCAAGTTTCAAAAATTATGAAACTTTAATATAAGGTAAAAAGGACCTAGAGATACATTTTTCATGAAGGACTTGAATTCCGATTCAGCTCATATAGTTCTAAATAATTTTTGTAATTCGGGCTCAAAACAGTAAAATTTTCCAGAATGCAATTGAGTAGGAAAATAAATATATCGCCAACCAAATGAGACCAAAAAATTATGAAAATTTAATATGTGGTAGCCTAGGATGTACTCTACAACTCTCGTGAAGTACATGTTTTTGGGATTCTTAACCAAAAAATTTCTGAAAAATGAAAAGCAGAAAGAGGTCGGTTCAGCGGCCAATCCAGTAGTTTTTCAAATATATTTTTGTTGTAAGAAATCCAAAAATTCTAAAATTAAAGTATGTCGTAAAACAATCAATATGGGACAACTTTTGTGATAGAAAGCCTCATGAAATTTGCATCACATACATCAGCACAAATTTAGCAAAATTCTGGGTCAGGCTAAAACCAAACCTAGCCGAAGTCTGTTTACTAATCTCAATCAGAAGTTGGGCCACTTCAGTCCTTGCACTTACTAGATATCAACCGACCATGCTCCTATGACCTAACTATAAGCTTGACTACTTCAAACTCGACAATGTCGCTAGGTAACATGATTGAAACTATCAATCAGACGAGGATCCAAACAACGTTCATGAATTTCTAGGAACTATCCTCGTCAAACAACAATCGATCGACATAGGATAGAACAGATGATATCTACTTGCCTTAGGTCCTAGAATACTAAGACTGCAGCTTGGCAGGATGGTGGCATGGCTGACAGTGGCGGCATGTGCAGCCGCAGTGGCAAGGGACGGTCTTCACTGCTTCTGCTTGCTGGCTGCAATAGAATGAAGAGAGGAACTGAATATGGACGAGAGGAAGGTTGGTGGTGAAGAAAGAAGCGAGTAGCGTGCTTCTCTCTCTCCTCTCTATTTGTTTCTTTTACCGCCACCGATGTCTTCACCTTGGGCGGTAAGTTGTTGACTCATCACTCCCAGCTGCTGTGTCATGGCCAGCTTGAGGAAATGGATGGAAGGGCGCATGTTGGCATCGTCCGCTGTTGATTCGGCAGGAGGGAATTGCGGGTCAGTGAGTGACGTGGCGGTACTCGGGGAGGTGGTGCTGATTTGGGTGATGCTGTGGCGCAACAATGGGGCAGCGGGCTGAGCTGGCTCAGGTTCAGTGGTGACGTGACATTGAGGTGTCGCACTTGGTAACTTGGCGTGACTTGAAATGTTGCAGTTGAATTGTCTTGGTGATGACGGGGACGAGCCGAGGGGGTAAGTCCTCACAATGGTGTGAATGGTGCAGGCCAGTGGCGAGCTTGACAGCGCAGCGTTGACCGTCCATATTCGAGGCTTGTTTACCCATCCAGCACTGATGATCTTGAACCAGTTCCTCGAGAAGCCACTGATACTCACCTATTGAAGAAATAAATTGCAATGATTAATTGAGAACCTAGGTTTTCATATCTGAGGTATGGGACTAGTTTCCTTACTCACAAGTCCAGATTATAAGAAGTTTCAGAACACAATGGAACAGGGACATACCAAAGTTTTCTACTGTTACTCCTCACTTGGACCTTTATGATTCCTATGGTACAACATTGCCTTCAGTAGCTTCCTGACCTGCAACTCGTTTATCCATCTTTCCATCAATGCATATTAAACAGTGAACTTAAATAGGCTAACATCTCAACTAATTCAATATATGTTGCATTAAGGTAAAAAATATGTTAGTTTTCTCTCACTTAGGAGGCTGCATGTCTATGGTATGATGTTAGAATATCTTTATCTCATTGATGAAATTTGCAGTCATAATGAGGTTAAGAAAGTTTAAGGCAAGACATTCCCTATTGAGGTTCATGATGGAAAGTTTTAGATGAAGAGCTTGAAGTTTCTTGCAGAAAAGAAGAGTTGATACAGGTAGTTTTACTCCCACTTATAAAAGGTATATAAAATAGATCACCCAGAAGTTCTCGATAACTACAATTCCAAGATGAATTATCACGAATTTTTGGTTACAGGAATTTCAAAATTTAGCAAGAAAAGGCTTTGAAATAAGAACTTTTGTACATTCAAATAATTCAGTTCCAGGAAACGTCTTTGTACGTGAAACATTTTAAATTACTTGTGGAAGAGATATTAATCTGTTGATTCACGCGAAACTTTTAGCCAGACTTCAATTATTGCAAGACTTACAATTGAGTTTGCTATGCGACTAAATTGGATAGATTCTGATAAGCAGCGCCCATGAGAGTCAAAATTCACACAAGACTAGTCACCATTTATCTCTAAAGAACCTGCCTGACAGGATAATGCTTAACAATCAAAAGCAGCATGTAAGGGATCCTAGAAATTAACAATTGCTGCTAAACCCTTCACTCACAAAATGTCACGATGGAACCGGAAGATAAGACAATCCAAAGTAAAGAGAAGACCATAGGGACAAGTCAGTTGTCAAAAATCTTAAAAATGTTATGTGACCCTTGAGTGAACGAATTTAACACTTACAAAACTGTCTGTATCTGTAACAAGCCAAAGAGATACAGAAGCTAGTACTTCTAATTACTAGATGGAATCATCGACACAGAACATCTGTGATAAAACATACGTTGTATGTGGCAATGATATTCACGCATATAAGCCAAACACCATTTTACGATGACAGGCAGATAGTGAATAAAACTGCTTACCTCATGGGTTAGACTTAAAGCCACAATCTGTCAAGTGTTTAGCAAGTGTTTCTCCCAACTCTTTTTGCCAGTTAGGCACAGCCTTAGCTTCAGATACAGGCCATACAATTGCTGTCTCGGTTGTAAGATTGACGCTGGCGGTGGATACTTTTGGCTGTCCAAAGTCAGAGCAGAAGAAAAAACACGGGGCTCAAATCTTACCACAAAAATTGATGAAAGCCATTTCTCCTGCAATTCTTTCCACCGAGATAATTTGGAACCTTATTTCTCTTTACATTTATGAGAGGACAAAATACATAACCCAGTAGATACATATTCCGTCACACTCAAGTTCAATTCAAGCTGATAACGATTCTTTTCATAAAGAAAAATTGGACGATCCTAGTAACCTTAGAGAGTATAATAGCAAACTCACTTCAAGAATTACAATAAAGACAAAAGCAAATGGTAAACTCACTTGATTTTCCAGAATTCTCTTCACACTCGCTGCACATCCCCCACAGGTCATTCCCTGCAGAGACGAAACAGAGACACTCAAGTGACCGGACAATTAGGAAAGACCATGATGTGCACCACGGAATAACATCTTCAGCAATATAATGCAGCGAAAAGTTGGATAAGCATTGACAAAATCGAAGCTTTAGCTCGTACATTCAGATAAATTGCGAGAGAAATATATAGAGAGGGGCTTACGCCGACGTCGAGAATTATAACAACGGAGGAAACAGCTGAGGCATCCTCAGCCCCATCCACAACCGATTTCACCTTCCCATCATCACCGTCGACTCCGCCGCCGCCGCCGCCGCCTCCTCCTCCTGCGCCGCGACTACCGCCGCCGGGTCCGCCGAACGCGCCGAGAGGAGCAGCGAAGCTCGAAAGGCACCGCAAGCGGAACCTCGCGGGAGCCGGAGGGGACAGGGCCGGGGCCGGAGCGAGGCTCGGGGAGCGGATGCGGTCGGCGTAGATGCAGCGGAGCCGGTGGGCGATGAGCCGAGACGGGAGGCATCGGCGGTGCGGCGACCAGGAGACGTAGCTGTGGAGGCGGTAGACGAAGGGGTTGAGGGAGGATGGAGATGAGGATAGAGAGAGAGTCCTGGATATGGTTGACTCCATCGAAGCTTGCGGTCGCGCTCTCTCTCTCTCTCTCTCTCTGGTAAGCCTATCAGTTTGAGCAAGCCACCGGACGGAAGGGAGGAGATGAACATGGTCGCAAGCTGCTGGGGTCAATATGTTGAGCGGGAAATTTCAATTTAGGACGTGGGTGTTCTTGTTTTCGAAATAAAGAAGATATGGAGTGGACATTTTTTTCAAATAAAAACTTGAAGTGCTTTCATTTTTCTAAATGAACTCATGAATTGCTCATATCAATTTCGAATAAGAACCCGAACTCTGAACTCTTTAGTTTGGTGAAAGGCAATTTCATCTTTTAATTTTTAAAATTTGTGCCTTTTTTCTATTTTTCTTTACAAACTTAAAAAAAAAAAAAGAACGGAGGGCACTCTCTGTTTGTGGCCGCCATGTGAGGGCATGGCAAGGGCTACAACATCGTCGCCTAATTTGGCTTAGGGTGATCTTAAACCATCACTCAAATCTACGCGAGGGCGTCACGACCATTGCCTATAGCTGCAACCTTCACTAGTCATTTCGAGTCCTTGATAACAAGTAGAGGGAAAATGATGAGCAACATAACAAAAGAATGGACCAAAAAAAAAAGAAGAAAGAATAGAAAATAAAGAAAAAATCTAAAAAAATTCAAAATAACATCATTGCATTTAAAAAATTATCTATGTTAACTACCGATCGTATCACGCATGATGAGATTCGCTAATTGGACCGTCATATTAGCAATTTTTGTATTAAATTAGTTGGATGGATTACATTGAAAAATTGTCAGGTGGCTTAGGACTATATTGGCCACATTGAAAAGTTTAATACTAGATTAGCGGCCATACAATGAATTTATGATTTTTTTTTAATAATTCTCCCAAAAAAATACATTCCAACCAAACCATTATCTGTCATGGCAAAGTCTCCACATACATTTGTCTCAACCAAATCACATTATGTTAGCTGTAAGCTTGTCTATAAAATGCTGCATAAAGGTCTCAAGTAAAGTTTCCGGTCTTTCCCTCATTTTCTTCCTGTTAGGATTAGTACCTAAACAGATCTTTTCTTCAGTAACTTAACTATCGGAGGATCAATCCGAATAAAAAAAACCAGACGCTTTAACTCGTGTTCGTATGCATCAGCTTATTTCTTGGCCAAATTTTTTATAAGATTCCTCGAGATTGAATTATACACTAACAAGAAGGAGCACACTTCCCTAACATGAGGCTATAATTAAACGTATAATTTATATTGGATTAGATTCCTGCGACTCATTATATAAGTTTGTACAAATCACCCGTAGATCGTTGAATTAGTAAGGAGAGATATACTAATCAATTAATATGCTAAAATTTGATTGGTGAGTTCATGTATGTCTCATTTAATAGACCGATCCTAATTGATAAAAAACACCCTTGTAGCAGAAAATTCCCATCGTGCCTGTCTTTTTCGCTCATGATTTGAGTTTGAATGACCGCACTTGTACATTTCTCTTGAGGTACCCAAGGAGCACAGACCTACATATCACCGGTAATTACCCATGGTATGTGGGGTCGGGGGACTGCGATACTCAAAGGGGATTAGTCAATTGCTTTGACCCAAACGGCTCATTGTTATATAACGAAGAGTAAGAAAGATTACTCGCATGAGAGTATATTAAATGGATAGTCCCTTTAATTAGGTAAATTCAATAGATTTCTTTGCCTGTTGGAAATTTAGTATGCGTGTCTATCAAAGGTGAGACGATTGAATCTAATACTATGTTCGGGTCAAGAAAAATTTGAGGATTGGATGAACACGTAGGTCATCAAAGTAGAATAGAGGAAAATGGGGAGAAGTACACTATCAGTGCCATAAGTTATGTACGGCGCTCACTTTGGTGCCAAAAGTTTCCGTCGGATCATTTAAGTGCCAAATCGGAGGAAAAACAATCACTTTGGTGCCACTGACGAAAGATTTCGGCCAAAATGATTATGTGGATTTTTTAAAAAATAAAAAATAAAAATTGACAAGGCCTTTAAACAATGTCGTTTTCAGTCCTCCTTAAGAAAACGACGTCGTTTCGCCGTCCTACATGGATGGCCTCACAAAAACGACACCGTTTAACTCCTTTGGGGATTTTTTTTTAATTATTTGGGGATTGAAATTAGGTCTTTCCAACCTAGCTTGCTCGGCCGTTGTCCCTCAGCCTTCGCCGTTGCTAGGCCACCGTCGCTCGCACAGCCGCCATTGCTCGGCGCTGCTCAGATGCCCTCGATGGCACACGAGCGAGCACCAGCCCTAGTCGCCGGAGCCTAGGTAGTGGAAGATGTAGGCTAGGCTCTCGTCGAGGAGATTGGAGATGGAGAGGGAGACATCAATGGCGGCACACTCATCGGCGCCCTTCCCAAGCACCGGCTAGATCACGACCTTCAACTTGGCCGCCGAGTGGCCGTCATCGGGGTTGGGGTCGGGGTTCGGGTCAAGGTCAGAGCCACAGCCGCTGAGTGGCCACCATCGGGGTAGGGGTAGAGGTCGGGGCTGGGGTTGGGGTTGGAGCCGCGGCCGCCGAGCGTGGGGTCCATCGAGGATGGCGACTAGCCGAGATTTAGGGTTTTGAATTGGAGAAGATACCAAACGGCATCGTTTTGGTGTTAGGATGCTGATTGTACTCTCTGGTGAGCCACATCAGCTTCAAAAATTAATAAAAAAGTGCCACGTCGGATTTCCGGCCAATTAGATCGGAGTTGGCACCAAAGTGAGCGTTTTTCATACTTTTTGGCACTTAAGTGATCCAATAGAAACTTTTGGCATCAAAGTGAGCATTGTATACAACTTATGGTACTAATAATGTACTTATCTTGAGGAAAATGTGAAGTTATGGGAATAAGATTTGTCAGTTCCAATTGTTTAGATTTGGAGCCGAACGGACTTGATTAGAAAAGTTATACAACTTCAATCGACTAGGGGAAAAAAAGGACCAAAAGTACATATGTCATTTTAATAAGGCATACAAGGAACATAAAACAAGTTGGTAATTTAGCTGTCCAATTGTGTATATTTCCACGACCACTTCACGCATGTGGGAAACTCATTAGTTAATGCCAGCTTCATTGTTGTGCGTGTGTGTGTGTGCGCGTGTGTGTGTGTCACGTCCCGATCCTTAGACACATGCTCATCCTTCGGCTTTGGTCAAATTCTAGCGATATCCCAGGACTTATTGCTGACCCCTTTTATTTTACTAAACACATGCGGAAGTAATTATAAATCCCAGACAATAAAACAATGTGATACAAAAGTAGGGCCATATTTTTCATACTGCAATTCACAACCATACTTTAATATAAAACAAACCTTATAGTATAATATACATTACTAATCGCAATAGTCTGGTCTATCACACATCTAATTATACAAGGTTTACAAAAGCGGAGGTCTTAGTCCTCAGCCGGATCATACTTGTGACATCCCAGATTTTCAGTCCTGTTTTCTACTGAATTAATCGGGCATTTCTTTGATGTGCCTATAGGGCTATTCTCAGAGCTAATCACTCTCGAGATAACTAGACTATTCAGGGAATCCATTAAGGAATTTTAGAGCAATAGATTTGAGAATTCGACCAGGAATTAGCCACTCGACTGTGCTTATCTATCGAGATCATTACGGCATAGTTAAAAATCAATTAGAGATCAGAGATAAGTCGGTTCGACTGAGATGCGTGGCTAAACATGGGTGATCCCACTAAATTGCAAAATTCTCACCGACTGGCACTAGTTTGATTTTTCTATCATTTTGGTACCTTGTGTCTGTATTTGAATCCTTGAGATTTTCACGACAATTGAGAGTCGCCAATGAGTCGAGTGGGTTTATTGTGGCTCGAAGAAAATTGACCATGGGCCATTTGCACTAAAAATTTCTGAAAACTACCCGATAGCCTATATTACGCTAAAAGCGCGCCAAATGGAAATTAACTGCCAATTTGAGTCCAATTTTAGAAATTGAAGATTTTGTCATGTCACAATAAATTTTAGGACCCATGACTCAGTTTTAGAAGATTTTTTTGACAACCGAGATTTTTTAGGAAAAAGTCGACTTAAGGTTGTTTTTATGCAATTAAGGCCGGGGATTAATTTTGGTTGCAAATTTGAGAAGCATGATGGATTCTTGGATGAAGAAAGTTAGCAATTAAGACATTGAGGTACCAATTGGATTTATGGAGGCCAAATGAGATGGAATCAAGTGAAATCTAATAAGGCTAGTAAGAGCACCTAGAGGGGGGTGAATAGGTGCTAAAGAAGTTTTTGCAAGATTTAACAACTTAATTTGACTTTTATGAGAATAGCATATAGAAGATGTAAAACACTATAAATAATTATATAAGACTACAAATTAAAGTAAAGAGTTTAGGGAAAGAGAATTGAAATGCAAAGTTTATAGTAATTCAGCTTAGACCTAGCCTACGTCCACTCTTCTGCACTGACAGCCCACTGGCTGCATTTCATTATGAATCAAAAGAGATTTGTATAGTCTCACGTCATTAATTCCACAGTTTAGAGACTCTACTACAACAAGTATCTAATCTCTCTTTTGAGTACAACTTAAGCTTAGCGATTGAATCAGCAAAGAACTAAGGGCTTCAGACTTTGGAATTTGTCTTTCATGCACACCCTCGAATAACTTGAGCGTCGTCCTTATATACTCCTCCATGCCATTATAACCGTTGGCACATTCCAAAGGAATTCTTCCAATCTACCCGTTGGACAGAATTAATTAGGGAGATCTTGAGTTATTTAAGAAATGTGATGATAGCTCACAAATCTTGCTCACCCATACAATCAGGATCTAGGTTTCCATAAGTAGAACTTTCCAAGTATACTTTGCCAATCAACAGATCTAATTATTCTTGTCGATCAGAATAATTGATCACGAGATGCTATCTCCAGCCGTGAGATCTTCTTCAACCGTATGAACAAATTCCTTAAAGATATATTCCCATCTAGATAAGTCATCTTCATTGAATAAATCTTTTCTTCGTCGATCTGGAAGCTATCAGTGATGATAGACTTTAAATCTTGAGTCTAGAGATCTTCAGACTTTGGCAATAGAGTTTGCAAGTCTTCAGATTAGACTGATGGAAACGTTTTGTTAACTTCAAAACAAATAAGAAAGTTTTCTCCAACAATCGCCCAATTTTTTATGATGACAAAACTTTCCTGCAGATTTGAATACTTTTGTCTTGCAAAACAACACTTAAGCGAAACAAAATATCTTCATAAAAGATAAGAAAATTAGGATATGGATAGCAACGATTCTGCAACCACGTAAAACATATTAGTCCTGCAAAGCAACTATCCTTACTCCATAATCATTAACATGGCCTAAGTTACTGCAAGCATCAAAAGATTAAATCAATCAGTCCAAATCACAACCAAACAAAAGATAAGTCCAACAATCCAAACCAAAAGTCAAAGCAAAAAGTCAAATCTGCATCAAACTTCTCCCTCTTTTTGTCAACAACAAAAAGTGGAGAATAAATAAAAGAGTTGTTTGAAAATAAAGTCAGAATCATGCTATTTTGGAAGGCGAACAAGCTCGAACTTTTGTATAGAATGCACTGTCTTCTCAAGCCTTGCAAAACTTTGCTTTAGTGACTGAAAATCTTCACTTTGCATAGTAGACTGCACTTGATTCTTCAGGGCATTTAACTGATCATGTAAAGACACTGAAGTGGTCATGAAAGCGTTCTTGAGATCTTGTATCTCATATCTCATAGCATATTGCTATTTCTGCACATCCAATAAAATCTCCAACAGTCTCGAAAAGTCTGCTGTTTGACCTATTGCAGTACTAGGTCCAGCTGAGTCAATTTCATGAGTTTTGAGAATGGAGGGATTTTCAAATTGTCCACCATGACTATGGGTGGATGCTTCTGGATAATGAGAGGCATACACATCCTCTAGATCTATAGCGGAGCAACTCACATCACTATTAAAGATAGGTGAAGAAGTACATTTTTGCTCAACAGCTCCCCCTATTTGTTTGCTTTTAGGAGGAGTAGACAAATCTTCTTCTAGTGCAGCTTCAACTTCAGAGTGACGTTTGTGTGCATCATGTGCTCCAGCAGTTCCAGTATTAGCCATCTCAAAGTCACTTGATAAGGATACAACCAAAGTTGGCTCAAGAGGGTCTTCTTGACCCTAGTCTCTCTCTTCTTCTCTCTTTTCTTCTTCCTCTTCTTCTTTCTCTTCTCTTATTTCTTCCTCTATCCTCCTTTGTTCTTCATCTTCCTTCTTTGTCTCTTCTCTCTCTTTTTCTCGTTCTTCTGGCTCTTCTCGTCTCTTGAAAGCTTACAAAACTCTTCAAGTTTCTTAAGGTTGAAAGTGTCATTTCATCCTCATCATCTTCATCCTACAAGATGGGAGTTCTTTTGTTCTTTGGTGGAGCATCCATGGGCTCCTTGCCTTTTCTTTTGACTGTAGCAGAGTCTTGTTTTGCTTTGACGGAAGACTTCTCCTTCATGCGCTCTAACACCTTGTTAAGCTCTTTCAAACGCATCTTTGTGACTATTATAAATCCAATCACCATTGGAGAAATGTTTATCAAACATAATGGTGTAGGGATGTGAATTTTAAAATGTCTAAAAAGGCGCGTGATAAGAGTAGAATAAGGGAGTTGTCCCATATCCTTCACCACTATTCTGTACATGTGAAACATGATGGTGTGAGGTAGAGAGAATTTGTAGCCAATATTGATGGCATGCATCAATTTCGCTTCAGACCGAGACACATCAGTCTTGAATGTTGACTTTGGAATAATGCAATTGATTACAATATTATGCAGCAAGATGTTGGAGGCATTCATCCTGGAGTAGGAAATCTTGCCTTCAACATCCCGATCTTTCACCAATGATAGAGTAGCATGAGCAATGGACACGCTAATTGGTTGGAAACTCGCTCTTTCCACCCCAATTATGTCAACCAAGGTGTCCATATCCAAAAAAAATTTCTTATCCCTCACTGTGAAAGAGAAACTGTTTGTATCCAAGGAAGATAAGTTTGAATAAAAGTAAACTGTGAGTTTTGGATAAGCAACAGTAGATTCAGAACAAAAACGCTTCAATTGCAGTAAAGCAAACTTCTCTCACAGATTTAGTTTATTGAATCAAGAAAATCGAAGTTGACACTCCTAGGGTTCATAACCCCTCTCTTCATTAGATTCGAATAAACCCTCTTGTGATTCTTCGATCTGAAAAGAGTTGAACCATCACTAACAACATTTGCAGCAACTCCCGTTCTAAGCTGAAAATGAGTAAACATTTGGTTATCGTCATCCTGTCCTTGAGGTTGATTAGTAGTGCCAAAGCACAAGTCACTAGGAAAATTAGCAAAGGCTTTTTCGGCCGATCCCTTTTCTGCAATACTCATATTTTTCATATCGCGCAGAAAAAGAGTTTCATTCTTATAGCCTCTTTCTCTCAGGTATTCATCGATCAAATACATAGCAGTTCCTCCTCTTTTCAAACTAGAATAAAGTTTGAAAGCGACCTTAGGAGTTAGTGTTCTTATAGGTTCAATTTTTTCCAAAATTTCTTCTTTTGGACGAGTCGGTGGGGAAGACTGACGCTGCTAAGAAGTTTGTTGCTGACTTGGTCATTGTGGTGGAGAAAAATCTTCTTCCTCAGTCAAATCGAAATGTGTAGGACCCTCAGGCATGTGGCGTGGTCCCCTGCTTGCAATTCTTGAAGACTTTTTTAAAGACATTGTCGCTTCAAGGGAGAAATTCACAGACTTGCTTGAAAATGTGAAAACTTTTGGATTAAACAATAGTGAAAGTGAGAGCAAGTGGGAGTTCAGTAATTTAGGGTTTGAGAGTGAAAACAAAGAAGATGGATTTCAATAGTATATTGAGCAAGTGAAGTGAAGTAAATGAATCATCATAAAAGGAAAAATAAAAATACATTTTCAAAAAAGAATAACTTCCTTTTAAAAATAAATAACTGTATTTTTCAAAATTCATAATTGCCTTGTTGAAAAAAGAGAAACTTGGAAAGATAACTTCAATCAATTAGCGATTAATAAGTAACTGTACCTTTTCAAGTCTTTAACCAAAAATTAAATTACTGGTATGGAAATAACTTATAGTCGTAACTCTTGGTCTTCTAAGTTTGAGCATCTTCAGAATTTACTTCTAAGTTTGAGCTCCTTTAGACATTAATGGATAATAGATGTGATGTTCAGTCTGGTGCAAATAGACTTAAATAGGCTTTTCTCCAGTGGTTTTGTAAATATATCCGCCAGTTGATTCTTTGAATCAATGAATTGTATCATCACTTCTCCATTCTGAACATGATTTCTAAAGAAATGATGTCGAATCTCTATGTATTTTTCTCTCGAATGAAGAATTGGATTCTTTGTTAGATTGATTACGCTGGTGTTGTCACATTTGATCTCTGTGCATGAGTCTTCGATTCTAAAGTCTCTCAGTTGTTGTTTTATCTATAAGATTTGAGAACAGCAACTTCCAAGTGCTACATATTTTGCTTCTGCTGTTCAAAGAACTATAATACTTTGCTTCCTTGAGAACCAAGATACTGTTATGTTTCCCAGCAATTGACACATACCAGAGGTACTCTTTCTATCAACTCTGCAACTTGCTAAATCTACATCTGAATATCCAATGAAAGTAAAGTCTCATTCTTTGGGATACCACAGACCTACATTTGAAGTAGTTGCAATGTATTTGATGATGTGTTTTGCGGCACTTAGATGATATTCTTTGGGATCGGATTGAAATATAGCACAAATGCAAATACTAAACAAAATGTCAAGTCTAGAAGTAATAAGATAAAGAAGTGAACTAATAATACTCCTATAGAGCTTCTAGTCAACTTTATTTCCTCCTTCATCTTTGTCCAGCTTCGAAGAACTTGACATTGGTATTTCAATATTTTTACAATTTTCCAATCCGAACTTTTTAACAAGATCTTTTGCATATTTTTCTTGGTGAATAAAAATTTCTTCTTTCAATTGTTTCACTTGCAATCCGAGAAACAAAGATAATTCACTCATCATGCTCATCTCAAATTCATCATACATAGACTTAGAAAATTTCTTGCACAAGTTTTCGTTAGGTGATCTAAATATAATATCATCAACATAGATTTGAACAAGTAAAAAGTTTTTACCTTCCTTTTTAATAAATAAGGCAGTATCCACTTTTTCCTTTGAAAAAACCGTTTTGCATTAAAAAATTACTTAACATGTCATACCATGCTCGAGGTGCTTGCTTTAATCCATATAGAGCATTTTTCAGTCTGAATACTGAGTTTAGTCTCTCTGGATCTTCAAATCTAGGAGATTGTTCCACATAGACTTCTTCTTGGATAAATCCAATTAGGAATGCGCTTTTGACGTCCATTTGGAATAACCTGAAATTTTTATGACAGGCAAAAACAAGTAATAATCTAATTGCTTCTAACCTGGCTACTAGTGCATAGGTCTCATCATAGTCTATCCCTTCTTATTGTGTATATCCTTTGGCCATGAGTTTTGCTTTGTTTTTGACTGCTTTTCCTTTTTCATTCATCTTGTTCCTGAAAACCCATTTAGCTTCAACAATGGATTTACCTTTTGGTTTATGAGTTAATTCCCATACATCGTTAAGCTAGAACTGTCTAAGTTCTTCTTGCGTTGCTTCAATCCAGCTTTCGTCAACTAAAGCTTCTTCTATGTTTTTGGGTTCTATTTCAGAAATAAATGCCACGGCACTAGACTCTTCTTGTTTTTTGGATCTGGTGCGAATCCCTTCATCAATGTCGACGATGATAAGTTCTTTGGGATGACTAGACTTGTGCTTCCAGTTATTGGTCAGTCTGATAGTTTGCTGATCTTCTTCTTCAGTTGATTTTTCAATTTCCGTTCGTTGTTGATTTTCCAAGGTCTGAACTACTTCACGGGAGGTAAACTTTGTAAATTTTGGAGCAGGATCATATTCTTCATGTTGAGTCTAAATTATTTGATTTTGCAAAGAGTATTGAAATTTGACATTCATAGATTCTTTCACTGACCGAGTCTTCTTGTTGAATACTCGTACGCTTTGCTTAATGTTGAGTAGCCAAGGAAAATTTATTCATCTGATTTTTCTTCAAACTTACCTGTTCGATCATTTGCGTTTTTCAAAACAAAACATTTGCAACCAAATATATGAAAGTAAGAAACAATTGGCTTCTTTCCTTTGAATAACTCATAAGGAGCTTTATCCAGAATATGCCTTAAAAATATTATGTTAATAATATAACATGTTGTAGAAACTGCTTCAGCTCAAAAACAAGAAGAAATATTACTTTATATTAAAAGGGTTCTTGCCATTTCTGTAAAGATCTATTCTTTCTTTTCACAACTCCGTTATGTTCTAGAGTGTATGGAGAGCAGAAAATATGCTGAAAACCCGATTCATCACAGAATTTTGCAAAGTCTTGATTTTCAAACTCACCTCCATGGTATGCCTGAATGCTTGAAATATCATATCATTTCTCGTTCCGAACTTTCTTAGCAAACTTTGAAAAGTAAGAAAATGTTTCAGACTTACTTGCTAGAAAGTAAACCCAAGTGAGTCGTGAATAATCATCCATAATTACTAAGCAATATCTCTTTTCACCAATGCTTTGAGTTTTGATTGGTCCAAAGAGATCCATATGCAGAAGCTGCAAAACACGATTAGTAGAAACCTGATTTATTGGTTTAAATGAGCTTCTAACCTGTTTTCCCAACACACATGGTGTGCATAAATCTGACTGTTGAAACTTCAGGTTGGGCAGCCCATGAACAAGGTTCTTAGAAGAGATCTTGGCAATTTGCTTCATGTTGACATGTCCCAGCTTTCGATGCCAAAGATTTGCTTCATCTTAAATTGTAATTAGACATTGAGATTTTTTTGGTTTTATATCCAGAAGATAGATGTTCTCATGTCTTCATCCAGTAAAAGATTAAGAAAGACTTTTACTAGTTCCCAAAGATATTCATTCTTGGAAATTGATCTTGAATCCAGTGTCGCATAATTGGCTAATGTTGAGCAAATTGTAGTTAAGTCCTTCCACCAATGAGACATTGTTGATTGTGAGACTTCCAATTTTTACAGTTCCATACCAACAATTTTTCATTTGTTGTTTCCATCAAAAGAAACTTTTCCACCATTTATTTGCACAAGTTTTATAAAACAACTTGAACTCCAGTCATATGCCTTGAACAACCATTATTCAAATACCATTTAACCTTTTTCTTAATAGTGACCTGCAATTAAAAAAGAAACCCAAGCTTTCTTTGGTACCCACATTTTCTTGGATCTAGAGTAGTTAGTGCAACATGCAGTCTTAGCCCGTTCCTTCTTAAAAAGTCTCCAAACCATAGAACATTCTTTCTTAAAGTGTTCTAAGCTGTTGCACTTTTAACATTTGAGAAAACTTCGGCCAACAAGTTTTACAAAGACTTTTAGAAAATGATTTCTGTAAAAAGTTTTTGTAGATCTTTGTTTGATTCGTTCCTTCACTTTTGGAAAATCAATTAGAGGAATAGTTTATGAAGTCATTCTCAAACCCGACTTGTTAAAATAAGGTCTTTGTACTAAAAGAATCTTTTCTAGCTTTTCAAAACCTATTGAAAATCTTTTTGAAATATTTGAAATGTCATTTTTCAAAAATGTATTTTCTTTTGAAAGAGAATTTGCATTTTCTTTTAAAACAACAAAACTTTGTCTAAATTTTCAAATTTTTCTTTCCAAGAATTTTCCTTTTGCTTCAATGTAGAATTCTCCCATTTTAGTACGGAAATCATTTTAAAAGAGGTTTTGAGACTAAGACAAAGCTCATAAATGTATTTTGAGACTTTAGTAGGAATTTTTAGATTGCTTACCTCGATTTCGCTATTTGAGTTTGAGTCTGTATTTACTTAGAGTTTGAGTCTGATTCCGATTTTGCCATTAGACAAATATTGCCATAATCTTCATCACTTTCTTCGCATTCAGTATCATTCCATGTCTATACTTTGAGAGCTTTCTTGTATTTCTCATCTTTTCCTTTCTTTTTCTTCAACAGAAGACAGTTTGGTATGATGTGTGCCTTTTTCATGCATTCAAAACAGATCATATCTTTATTGGCTTTATCATCCTCAGTTGATTTGTTTTGAAACTTTTGAGTGCTTTGTTTCTTCCAATTGAATATTCTTCCCTTTTTGTTCAGTTTCCTAAACCTCTTTATCATAAAAACTAACTCTTCATCGTCCATTTCATCTTCAGAATCTGTACCATCAGAATCATCGTTAGATTTCAAAACAATTGACTTCTTACCTTTAGGATCTTCTTCCTCATTGATTTGCTCCACTTCATAGAACTGAAGTGTGCCAACCAATTCGTCTACAAAAAGCGGTATGATCTTTTGTGTTTCCCTTATTGAAGTCTTTACGTGATTCCAGTCTTTAGAGAGTCCACGCAGTAATTTGTTGACTTTCATTGGTCCTGAGATTAGCTATCCTTGATATTAAAATGACTAAACATATCAGTGATAGATTCTCCTTGCTTCATCTTGAAGGCTTCATACTGTCTGTCCGAGTAAAATATTAATTCTTATTTCTTTCACTCGATCAGTTCCTTTATAGGTAATGTGCAGCCTATCCTAGACTTTTTTGGCTGTTTCACAAGAAAATATTCTATTATACTCAGTGGGAGATAACGTACAATATAAAGAGTAAATTGCTTTAGAATCAACAGCTTGTCTCTTGGTTATTTCTTCTTGAGTCATCTCGCTGGCATCTGTAACTTCTTTTCTTCTTTCTAAATCTGATACAGCTTTAGGAATGATTCATTTTTCTACCACATCCAATTCCAGAGGATCTTTCGATCTTAGGAATGTTTTCATCGTGTTTTTCTATATGCTGTATTCCTTTCCATCGAAGTAAGGAGGTCTGGTGTTGTTCTGGCCTTCAACCAAACCTAGAGCCAACATACTAGCATAGATCTTTAACGCAGAAGTAAAAACACTTTAATTAAATGAGTACACATGCTCTGATATCAATTCATAAGGTTAGTAAGAGCACTTAGAGGGGGGTGGATAGGTACTAAAGAAGTTTTTGCAAGACTTAACAACTTAAATCGACTTTTATGAGAATAACAGATAGAAGATGTAAAAGACTATAAACAATTATATAAGACTACGAATTAAAGTAAAGAGTTTAGGGAAAGAGAATTGAAACGCAAAGTTTATAGTGGTTCGGTTTAGACTAAGCCTACGTCCACTCTTCCACATTGACAACCCACTAGCTAGATTTCACTATAAATCAAAAGAGATTTGTACAATCTCACGTTCTTGATTCCATAGTGTAGAGACTCTACTACACTTCTTCAAGGTCTTACAAGTATTTAATCTCTCTTTTGAGTACAACTTAAGCTCAACGATTGAATCAACAAAGAACTAAGAGCTTTAGACTTTGAAAATTTTCTTTCACGCACACCCTCGAATAACTTGAGCGTCTTCCTTATATACTCCTCCATGCCATTATAACCATTAGCACCTTCCAAAGGAGTTCTTCCAATCTACCCGTTGGACAGAATCAATTAAGAAGATCTCGAGTTATTTAAGGAATGTAATAATAGCTCACCAATCCTGCTCTCCCATACCATCAGGATCTAGGTTTCCATAAGTAGAACCTTCCAAGTATATTTTGCCAATCAACAGATCTAATTATTCTTGTTGATAAGAATAATTGATCACGAGATGCTATCTCCAGCCGTGAGATCTTCTTCAACCGTACGAACCAATTCCTTAAAGATATATTCGCATCTGGATAAGTCATCTTCATTGAATAAATCTTTTCTTTGTCAGTTTAGAAGCTATCGGTGAGGATAAACTTTAAATCTTGAGTTTGGAGGCAAGTGTTCAATTAGACTGATGAAAATGTTTTTTCAACTTCAAAACAAATAAGGAAGTTTTCTCTAACAAAATCAAGTGTCCAATTGAGGAGAGATTAAGCCAAATTCGTAGCTCCGCCTCCCCCTAGCATTTTAAAACCATTTGAGAGGTTGTGGGGAGTGCATTGGTGGCCAATTGATAGCTCTTGGTTGCTAGCTTGATGGGCAAGCTTGAGGGGAGACAATATGGTGGAAAATGGCCATGGTGGAGCCCCTTGGTCCCCCTCACCTCTATCCCCTCTCTCTCTCTCTCTCTCTCTCTCTCTCTCTCTCTCTCTCTCTCTCTCCTTGGCCGGCCATACCTCATCTCTCCCCCTCCATTTTCGAACCCATCAGTTGAGGAGGAGAATCGGAGTAGCTTGCCATCGCCTGGACATCAGATCGCCGCCGTCCGCTCCACCACGCGTCTGCCCGTGCGTTCGTCGCCAGCCCTGCGCGCTGTCGCCCCTTGGCCGCCTCCCTCTTGCCTCCCAGCAGCTACTTCAGGTCTGTTACGGCTCACTCGGGGCTGTCCCCAGCTTGTTTAACTCCCGTGAGTCCACCTCTAGGCTCGGTTTGGCCTATTCTCTCTTTCTTGAGCAACCCCCGCCTAAACCGAGCTGTTTTCTCTTCATTTCCAGCCAAGAACAGAAGCTTTTCCAATGGGTTTTCAGCACCGTTCTAAGCCCGTTTTGAGGGTGTTCCGGTCCTCGAAACTTAGGCTCGCTTTGGAGAAAAACGTCTCCCGCGACATTCCTGTCAGTTTGGTCCGACCCATTTGTTAATCAAGTGAATTAGTTCACTAAACCTTTATGAGTAGACTAATGATGCTTAAGGGTGTTAATGTTAATTAAGCATGATTAGGGGGTTAGATTAGTTTAAATTAGTTAAATTAGAGACTTAATGATGCATGTTAGGTAAATGGTTAATGCTATTAGCTAGAGAATAGTCTATCGTATTTATTGAGTGCATCTTGGGATTTTTCTCGGCTCGTCTTAGCCTCCAATTAGGCATTATGGGTCTAATTTGAGTTTATTAGTATTTAATAATTAATTTTCGTAATTAATTAATTAATTATTTTTCAAAAATTCACCCAGGATGGCCGGTGATCGGAATTTTATGCTGATTATCATGGTACAGTCTGTTTATTTATTTGAGCTCTAATTTGTGCCGAAATGATTTAATTATGGATTTTTAGGATGTAATCCTAAATTGTTTGATTTTGGGCAAAGTGAGTATAAATTGTAGTTGTGGGTAATTATTTATAATTGGAATGAATCATCATGAAAGGCACGTGGCTCGGTGATTAGTACAGCACCTTGGAGAATGCTCGTGGCTCGATGATTTGGCACATCACCCCGGAGAATGCATGTGGCTCGGTATTTAGTATGTCGGCTCGAAGAATGCATAGGGCTAGATGATTAGATATGTCACCTAGGAGAATGCACGTGGCTCGGTGACGAAGTATGTCGCCTCGAAGAATGCACGTGGCTCGATGACTAGGTATATATGTCACCTCGGAGAATGCATGTGGCTCGGTGGCAAACTATGTCACCTCGAAAAATGCATGTGGCTTGGTGATAAGGAATATTGCCTCGGAGAATGCACGTGGCTCAGTGATTTGTTCTATCCATTGAGACTAAATAGTAATGGCTAGAGTGACCGAGAAATGGTCAGATTGACATGTAATCGACTTGGTCAATTGATCGATGTTTCAATCTGTTGTGATTGTTTGGGTACCTATTTGATTATGCTAATTTGCAAGTGAAATTTGAGGCCAAGGTAAGTCCTTTGACTCGTGTTGTGCATGGCAGCCCTAAGGTGTATTGGTTTTCTAATCGAGTCTTAGTGGGATAGAACTTGCTGAGATGTAGTCTTATCTCGGTTGCTGGACAATATTTCAGGCCCGTAGATGGTAGCACCGATACCTCCCCCTCCTCTAGAGCATTTTGGTATATCGGATAGCATTTTAGAGATAGAGTACCATATACTAATAGATCACCATCTTGAGGGACTGGAGTACATTTTGGTAAAGTCCACTGTTTGGGTTGACGTGGGCAGAGAAGATTTTGTACCTCACGAGTATAGATCTTGGTATCACTACTACTAGGACAGGTGTAGAGATGGTCCTATACCCAAGTCTACTGTGCCCCTGTACAGTTTAGAGAAGACTTTTGGTGAAGGTACAACAGACCCTAAGGATGGCGTGGTGGAAGATGCTAAGGATCCCGTGCTTGGGAGTAAGCCAGATTCCCCTGTGTACTCGGTTGTGGACTCTATCGGGGGTGAAGTGGATGGTGAGGTTGCTGAGCAGGAGAAGGAATCAGAGGAGGGGGAAGGGATGGAAGATTCCGAAGAAGAGGAGCTTGAGGAGAATGAGTTTGATTTAGAGGAATTCGAGGAGGATGATTTGAATGTTGATTCGGAGTATGACCCGGACAAGGATTGAGACCTCCACTTTTGTAAACCCTGTATAATTAGAGGTGTGACAGATTAGACTTTTGTGGATAGTATTGTATAACCTACTATAAGATTTGCTCTATATAAAAGTATGGTTGTGAATTTCAATATGAAAAATATGGCTCTACTTTTCTATCCCATTGTTTTATTGTCTGGAGATGTATAATTGCTTCCGCATGTGCTTATTAAAATGAAAAGGGTCGACGATACTTCCTAGGATATCGCTTTTAAAATCGACCAAGCAAAGGATGGGCATGAGTCCGAGGATCGAGACGTGACAATACTCCAGATCAACATCTAAATCGTCCTCCTCGGATTCCTCTGAACTAAGCTCATTTTCTTCAAGCTCCTCTTCTTCGAAATCTTCCATTCCCTGACCTCCTCTGGTTCCTCCTCCTGCTCGACAACATCACCGTCCACTTCACCCCCGATAAAGTCCTCAGTCGAGTACACAGGAGATTCTGGCTTGCCCTCGAGCGCGGGATCCTTAGCATCTTCCACTGCCTCGTCCTTAGGGTCTGTTGTACCTTCACCAAAAGCCTTCTTAGGGGTATTGTAGACTCCAGTATAGGACCATTCCTACACCAGTCCTGGTAGTAACGGTACCAAGATCTATACTCGTGAGGTATAAAATCTTCTCTACCCATGTCGTCCCAAACAGTGGACTTTACCAAAATCTACTCTAGTCCCTCAGGGTGGTGATCTATCGGTATATGGTACTCTATCTCCCGAAATGCTATCCGGTACACCAAACTGCTCTGGAGGAGGGGGAGGTACCAGTGCTGCCATCTACGGGCCTGAAATGTTATCCTACAACCGGGATAAGACTACGTCTCAGTAAGTTCTACCCCACTAAGACTCAATTAGGAAATCAATATGCCTTAGGTTGCCTATGCACAACAAGGGTTTGAGGACTTACCTCGGCCTTAGATTCCACTTGCAGATTAGCACATTTCAAATAGGCACCCAATCATTTATCACGGATCGATACCACGATCAATCGACTTATTCGATTACATGTCAATTAGACCATCCTTCGGTCATTTCCTCTTATACTATTCGCCTTCCATATAGTATACTTAGTCGCCGAGTTATATGCATTCTCTAAGGCGACCTATTTGCCAAGGTAATGTATTTAATCACCAAATCACGTGCATTCTCTAAGGTGACATATTCGCTAAAGCGACGTACTAATCACCGACCCCATGCATTCTCTAAGGTGCCATATTCACAAGGGGGCGTACTAATCATCGAGCCATGTGCATTCTCTAAGGCGATATACCAAATCACCGAGCCATGTGTATTCTCTAAGGTGACCTGCTCGCCAAGGTGACATACTAATCGCCTAGCCATGTGTCTGTCCAGGTGATGTATAATATTAATAAGCTACGTGCATTCTCCAGGACGACACTTTGGTCTCCGAACTACGTATTACCACATCCTTTCTCACATACACGGTCGTCATCACTTTATATAACCCACCAACACATTTTTGGCTCTGCAGATCGACACTCGATAATTTTCCACTCAATTACCAATTTTTATTCAATTTGCACAATCGGGCACTCAATTAAATAAACAGAGAATACCACTGCAATCGGCACAAAATTTCGGTCACTGACTATTTCGATTTAATTTCTAGAAAATAAATAAATAAATAAATAAATAAATAAATAATTATGGAAAATATTAAAATAATACCAATAAATCCAATTTAGGCCCGTATTGCCTAATTGGAAGCGAAGATGGACCTACAAAATTTCTGAGGTCCTTGCAACAAATACTAGAACCTATAGTCTTGCTAACTATACTATCCAAATGTCTAACATGCATTGAAATTAATTATATTTACTAATTTATACTAATCTAACCACCTAATCATGCTTAGCCTAAACTAATAAGCCCCTAAACATCATTAATCTACTAAGCAAGGTTTAGTGAGTAAAACTCACTCATTTAACAAACGGGTCGGACCAAACCGACAGGAACATCGTGAGGGACGTTTTTCTCCAAAGTGGGCCTAAGCTTCGAGGCCCAAAACACCCTCAAAACAGGCTTGGAATTTTCATGCCCCGATCCTCAGGCATGGACACATTCCTTATCTTTGGTTGATTTTAAAAGTGATATCCCAGAATGTATCGCCGACCCTTTTCATTTTAATATGCACATGCGGAAGCAATTATAATCCCTAGACAATAAAACAATGGGATAGAAAAGTAGGGTCATATTTTTCATATTGAAATTCACAACCAAACTTTTATACAACCACACCTCAAAGTATTTTACCATACTATTCACAAAGGTCTAGTCTCACACTCAACCACCTACAAACAGGGTTCACAAAGAGGATAGGATCATAGTCTTCATCCTGATCGTACTCGGTACCATCATCGGGGTTCTCCTCCAAGTATTCCTCTTCGGGTTCTTTCTTGTCAAGCTCCTCATCAGGGTCCTAAAATGTTGTTCCACAACCGGGATGAGACTATGTCTCAGCAAGTTCTACCCCCTAAGACTCGATTAGTAAACCAATACACTAATCGGGTTGCCTATGCACGCACAGGTTAGAGGACTTACCTTGGCCTCAGATTCCACCTGCATATTAGCACAGTTCATTAGGCACCAAAGCAATCATATCACAAATCGTTATCTCGATCAATCAACCTAGTCGATTACATGTCAATCAAACCATTCACCGATCATTTCAATTCAATCAATCAGATTACGACATCAAATCAAAGTAATGATCAATCGACCTAGTCGATTATATGTTAGTCGGACCATTTCTAGGTTATCTCACTCCACACTATATAATCTCCAATAGTATACTTAGTCACATAGCTACAGTAATGCTCTCGGGCATCGTTTTCGCCAACATGATGTACAATAAACACTTTATGTGCATGCTCTAAGGAATTCCAATTACTTTTAGCCACACGGGCACGATACTTGACAAACAGAAATACAGCCATGCAGGCACGATCTACGCCACATAGGCATGATCAATTATTGCCACACAAGCATGATCAATTATTGCCACACAGGCATGATATATATTCAACAATTTACGTGCATTCTCTAAGGCATCCTATATGCCAAAGCGATGTAATAATCGCCGAGCCACGCCACACAGTATTTCTTCTCATCTTTTATCATACCTAATAAAATATTGTGCGTGGGCACACGGTTGTTTTTAGCCAAAATATAATATTTTTCTTTCCATAACTTCCACATTTTCTGTAGTCTACTCAAATATTTTTGGCATTATCAACCGATTCTCGGTTATTTTTCAATTAATAACCAACGATTATCCAATTAAAGGATAATTCTCAATTTCACAAATAATTCAATTCATCATAAAATAAAGCTCAATTAAATAAACGGACTGGTCCACGACAATCAACATAAAATTCCGGTTGTCGACTATCGCTACCTAATTTCCAAAAAATAAATAAATAATTAATTAATTTCGAAAATTGATAAATAAATACTAAAAATTCAATTTAGGCCCGTAATGCCCGATTGAAGCCCAATAAGGGTCGGGAAAGATCCCGAGATGCATTCAATAAATAATAGTACATCTCTACTTGCTAATTGCACAATTCAATTGCCTAACATGCATCGCAAATATCTAATAATCACTAATCTACTCTAATCTAACCACCTAATTGCACTTAATTAAATCTAATCAACCCTTAAGCATAATTAGTAGACTAAGAAAGCATTAGTGAGTAAAAGTCACTTGATTGAAAGCGGAGACTGGATCACCGTGACGATTGCGCAACGGCGGCTGAAACTCGTGTTTCAACCCTTAAGCATAATTAGTAGACTAAGAAAGCATTAGTGAGTAAAAGTCACTTGATTAAAAGCGGAGACTGGATCACTGTGACGATTGCGCAACGGCGGCTGAAACTCGTGTTTTCGGCAACGTCGACGAACACTTGGGCCGGGCCCACAAGCCTCGCAAGCCCATACAAATTTTTGGGCTTAGACTAAACTTAGGCCTGAGCTTGGGCTGACTTGCTTTGCGGGCTTAGGCTGCTGAACTCTTGGGCCAAACTTCAAGTGAGCTGGGATTGGGCCTTAAACATTGGGCTTGCTGGACATTAATGGAGCTGCTGAAATGGGCTGAGCTACAGATGGGCTCAAAGGAGCTGCTGGGTCAGAAGACGTTGGGCTGAAGACGTGTGAACGTGCTGGGCCAAATTCGCTGGAGGTGCTGCTTCGCTTGGGGGAGCTCACGTGGACGAGTGGCCGCAGCTTCATGGAGATGAGCCCACGTAAGGAGTCAACAATCGAAGGCTGGCGTTGGAGAAGTTGCTGTGGTGTTGACCAAGGGCGACGATGCTGGCAGCTGCTTCGCAGGAGGATCGATGGTTTTGGCTGCAGGGAAAAAAACTGTGGAGATGGGAGTTGGGAGCTTCTGCGGAGACACATGGAGATGGGGTAACCTGCTGGCATCAATGGAGGGGGCTTCTTTGGTGGATGCTGGTGGCTGACCGTTTGTGGTGTTGGGGCCATGAGATGCAGTAGAGGGATCGGTGGAGAGCAGAATTGGTGGGACGGTAGCAAGAGAGAGAGGCTTTGGTGGAATTCGTGGGCTTGGCTTCGGTGGCAAAGAAAACTCGGAGGGAGAGACGTGGACCACCATGGGGTAGTTGTCTTCGAAGGAAACAACTGGATTTTGTGGAAAGAAAATGAGAGCAAAAGCAGAAGCAAAGCAGCTGGTTTGTCCAAAAGGAAAAAGGAGATGGACGCGTGAAGAAGGAGGAGGTCGGCAGCCGATGGTGTGCTCAGCAAGATTGGAGGCTTGAAGTCAAAAGATATTATCTCTTGCATTGATTACTTGGTGTCCTAGTACTTTCCATCAAGAATAATCCACAATAAACTCAATTTTGATGCAAATAATGCACTCCCATCCAAGCTCCGAATTTCCTTTAATTTATATTTCAATTTCATCTTCAATTTCTTCAACAATTTCCCAAATTGAGGTCCAATCCCAATGAAGAAAAATCCCAAACAATTTTCTATAAATCTCTGACACTCATAGGCTCTGCTTGGAAGTCCCAATTTCCATCGATTTGGCCCATTCGAATTTTTGTCAATTTTTCGCGATGTCCGAATCGATTTTCCGTAAAAATCTCGGAATCTCTGAAAAATCTTCTGAGAATGAGTCAACATTCTTAAAATAGATTGTGACACCACAGAACTTTCAATTTCTAAAATCGGGTCTGAATTCGTGGTTAATTTCACTTTGGCGCGTTTTTAGTGTAACCTAGTCTATCGAGTAGTTTTCAGAGATTTTTAGTGCAAATGACCCGTGGTCGGTTTTCTTCGAGCCACTATAAACCCACTCGACACATTGGCAACTCTCGGTAGCCATAAAAATCTCAAGGTTTCAATTACGGGCATATAGTACCCAAAATGACAGAAAATCGGTTTAGTGCTAATCGACGAGAATTTTGCAAATTAGGTGTAATCACCCATACTCTAATTACATATCTCAGTCGAATCGACCTATCCTTGATCTCTAATCGATTTTGACAATGACACAATGACCCTTGCAGACTAACACGGTCGAGCAGTTGACTTATAGTCGAATTCTCAAGTCCATTGCATTAAAATCTCTTAATGACTTCCCTAAATAGTCTAGTTATCTCATGAGTGATCATTTCTGAGAATAGCACTATAGAGGCGTCGATGAAATGCCCGATTTATTCAATTGAAAATAGTACTGGAAATTCAGGATGTCACAGGAATGGGGCTGAAAACCCATTGGAAAAGTTTCTGTTCTTGGTTGGAAATGAAGAGAAAACAGCTCGGTTTAGGCGGGAGTTGCTTGGAAAAGAGAGAATAGGCCAAACCAGGTCTAGAGGTGGACTCACGGGGTTAAATGAGCTCGGGACAGCCCCGGGTGAGTTGCAACAGACCCGAAGCAGTTGCTGGGAGGCGAGAGGGAGGCGGCCAAGGGGTGACGACGTGCGGGGCTGGCTGCACGCGCACGGGCGGCCGCGTAGTGGAATAAACAGCGGCGATCCAGAGTCTAGGCGGTGGCAAGCTGCTCCAGTTCTCCTCCTCAGCTGATGGCTTCAAAAATGGAGGGGGAAAGATGTGGTATGGCCGGCCAAGGAGAGAGGAAGAGAAGGGATAGAGGTGAGGGGGACCAAAGGGCTCCACCATGGCCATTTTCCACCATCTTGTCTCCCCTCAAGCTTGCCCATCAAGCTAGCATCCAAGGGCTGTCAATTGGCCACCAATGCACTCCCCCACAATCTCTCAAATGGTCCAAAAATGGTAGGGAGAGGGGGAACTACGAATTTGGCTCAATCTCTCCTAAATTGGACACTTGATTTCACTTGATTCCATCTCATTTGGCCTCCATAAATCCAATTGGTACCTCAACACCTTAATTGCTAATTTTCCTCATCCACGAATATATCATGCTTCTCAATTTTGCAACTAAAATTAATCCTCGGCCTTAATTGCATAAAAACAGCCTTAAGCGGACTTTTTCTCAAAAAGTCTCGGTTGTCAGAAAAATCTTCTGAGACTGAGTTGTGGGTCCTAAAATTTATTGTGACATGACAGGATATTCAATTTCTGAAATCAGACTCAAATTGGCAGTTAATTTCCATTTGGCGCGCTTTTAGTGTGACCTAGGCTACCAGGTAGTTTTTAGAACTTTTTAGTGCAAATGACCCTTGGTGGATTTTCTTCGAGTCACAATGAACCCACTCGACTTATTGGCAACTCTTGATTGTCGTGAAAATCTCGAGGATTCAAATACGGACACAGGGTACCAAAATGATAGAAAAATCAAACTAGTGCTAGTCAGTGAGAATTTTGTAATTTAATGGGATCACCCACGTTTAACCATGCATCTCAATCAAACCGACCTATCTCTGATCTCTAATCAATTTTTAACTGTGTCGTAATGATCTCGACAGATGAGCACGGTCGAGCAGCCGATTTCTCATCGAATTCTCAAGTCTATTGTCCTAAAATTCCTTAACGGCTTCCTTGGTTAGTCTAGTTATCTCGAGAGTGATCAACGTTGAGAACAACCCCATTGGCGCGTCAATGAACTGCCTGATTAATTCAATAGAAAACAGATCTGAAAATTCGGGATGTCACAGAAAGAGAGAGAGAGAGAGTGCGAGATGGTTGACCAATTTTCAATCTTCTTTGTGTACATTATTGTTTCACTCGAATTGAATTCAAACTTCAGTGCAAGCAATTATATATACTAGGTAATGTCATAAATAGCCATGTTTAATGCACTTCCCCTTGAACGATGGGGACACATCCTCCCACCACTGCTTGATCCGCCAATTATGACCTCCACCAGGAGTGCGTTGACTTGGCGGCAACGGCAAAGCACGAGGACCACAAGCCCCATCTCCCATTATATCATCCCTATCGCAAGAGCAGAGCTTGATCGGCGACATGTGCTGGGGAAGCATCGGCGAGGGCTGCTGGCGCACAGACTACGATTACCGCTTGCACTTGGGCTGTGTGGAGCCTGAAGCAGTGGAAGCATTGGAGTATGATGGAGGAGATGAGGCCGAAGAAATAGGACTTATGATGATGAAGCTTCAGCACCAGATGAAAATGCAATCCATGCTTGCCAGTATGATCTCCCCTTCCATCAACCTAACTTTGTGATCCCAGGCCTTTCACGCCAAGCTGTGCCCTACGTAATTTCACTTCTTGAATTTTCTTAAGTTTCAATTTCGTGGTTTGTTGATGTTGTTATCGTTTCACGTGCAGTTATCACAACACCTCTGGTGATTAGGTCACATTGTTCTTAATTACATCCTTGTACTTGTGCAATTTGATGATTCAGACATTTGGACTATTTCATTGTGGTCCTTTGGGCTTCCTGTTTTAGCTCCTGTTTTCTCGTTTACAAAATTATGAAATGATTTTGGCATCACGAAGAATCTGTTTAAGAAGATCCCTGGCCTCTGAGGATCAAGTTATGTATGTGACTAGCTCTGAATCTTTAAAGAAAGTCACATAGGATAACAGAAACTTGAAGAATTGTATAGTGGAGCTCATGATTGAAAATTTCCAAAAAGTTTGGTGATTTTCCTGCTGAGCATATTGATAACATTGAAAATTTGATCTCCAAATTTTTTGACATTCACAGCAGTACAAAAAAATATTCATTTACAGAGCCGTTGTTGAGAATGCACGATAAACTTAACCAAGTCACTACAGAGAAAAAGATTGCCCATTGAAAAGGAGATGACCATGTCCAGTTTTGGCTTATGCCCAGAGTAAACCCTAGGAGTCACAAACCCAGAGTCAATCTCAGACTGGAGCAAGCACAAACTTCTAATAGAATTAGAGGAAAATATATGAGCAATGACAAATGGCCGGCTGAAAGTGCGCGGCAATGATCATTAATGTAGAAATGCAAGTCGATGCACGCACAGCTGCCCAAGCAAAAAGAACCATGTAATTATGAGCAAAATTTCTAATTCAGAGGGAGAGCCGTCATTACACCTGAAAGGGAAACTAATCCAGGAAACCTAACAAGATAGCAGCACCATGCACACGAAGGAGACATAGACCAGCAATCTTCCACTGATGAGGGTGATAAGAGACAGGAGATCGCTAGGAAGAAGACAATAAATCGAATTGCCATGATCACCGAAGCTTCCAAAAGATCGCATTTTACTGAGAAAGGAACTCCTCTATATTAAGTGAAAGTCGTACGAAAGTTATAATATTCCTACTATTCTTATCCCGAATTGTACCGAGTGAATTGCATATAGGAATAACTTCTTGAGCTAAAAGGACTTTTCAAAATTTTGAAGACTAAAACCATGTCCTATGACATGAAAATGACGAGACCATGTATCGCAACACCACAAACAGCAAAGAATCCTGCCAAAAGCTTAGCAGAGTTTCTATAGTGCAAACTATAGACAGAAAGCTCACATAATAAACGTGTAGTAGAAAACATAGAGTCTATTCGCTTAACTCCATTCAAAAGTTAGACAACTGAAAAATTGTAGCCAAAACGGGCATTCATTTCTAAGGCAGCTTCTCTTTTACAAAGAGAAAAGGCATCACTTCCACAAGTGAATCTCTCGCCCTATCCTCAGAAGAGCCATCTAGACACCCAAAAGCTGTCCGCACTCTTATTCGGTCTCCATCACAACGCATATGGTTTTTCCACAAAAAAAGAATGCCATGTTTGCAAGAGAGCAAGATAAAAATCCATGTTACCAGATGTCTACAGGTACTTATATTAGGTACTTCTCAAACAGGTTACAATTTCTATCTTTTTGGCCAAAAGCAAAACAAGGTACATTTATTTTTCACACAGCTGAAGGACAGTGATCTTTTGCGTAAAACAACATAAACTATTTTGATCTTCCTTGGATTGCAAAGTCACCAGTCTCCATCACTTGTGGTTATGTTGTTGCCAGATTCAAATTGTCTAATAATGGCGAAATTCCACATCCTATTCTAGACAAAGCAATGACCATGAAGACCCCACGACTCTATATGACGTTCAGATTTCACATCAACTAGGCAATGGTAATGAACTCAAGAAGTTTCTTCCTGATTCCTTGGAGTTTAGTCAATGCATCATAGATGTCCATTCATTCCCCTGGAGACTTAAAAGAGCAAATGACTCCAATTTCGATGATTGAAACCAAACACTCCAGAGAACTAAACCAGCTTTTGTTCTTGCCATCCAGAGGAACAATTTGTCTTTTCTCTAACTCGTCGATTTCCTCAAGTAGAAGAGGATTGATTGCCTTTTCCACTTGATCTACTAGAGCTGCCTTAGCGAAGTGACGAAGGTTCATCCCATTTTCAAACATGTCATCAGTCGGCCTCCTGCCTATGAACATCTCCAAAATGAGGACTCCAAAGCTATACACATCTCCTTCTGTGGATATTGCATTTATCGTGCCGTACTCTACAATAGTGATTAGAATAGAGCATAGTGATGCATAATGAATAATTGAGATTGAAATATAGTCTTGGTGATGTTTCATGTCTATGCCTTTTTTTTTTTTTTCCAAGAACCAGTCTCCAATTGCGTGTTTGATATAAGCAAATAAACTAAAAGACCTAACTGTTACATTATTACCTGGGGCTATGTAGCCAAAAGATCCTTTTAATTCGATAGAGCTTGATTGATCGCTTGATAACTTATGCGTTGCTTCTGGAAGGAACCTGGCAAGCCCGAAATCGCCTACATGTCCAGTCATTTCATCATCAAGAAGGACATTGCTCGGCTTTAAATCACAATGAACTATCAGTTTTTCACAGTGATGATGGAGATAATCTAGTGCACAAGCGACATCGGTGGCAATATTCACTCTGTGAAGTAGACTTAACTTGCTTCTCTTTGTATATTGTGATGCAGTTGGGTGCAACCATTCATCCAAGCTCCCATTTGACATGAATTCATAGACCAGTGCCTTGAAGTCATTTCCATTAAAATCAAACCCAGAACATTCCGTGAGTACCTTCACAAGATTAGATGCCAGATTCTTCTCAAGGCCTGACACTCGGTTATGAAGCTTTTGGAAGCTCCATGATGTGCAAGGTTGAGAATCTTGATGGTCACGATTGATTGAGTTTGATCAAGAAGCCCTTTGTACATGAACCCAAAATTGCCCATGCCGAGCAAATTGGTGGAGAAGAATCCACCAGTTGCCTTCAATAGATTGTGATAAGAAACATGCAAAAGCCCATCTTCAGAAGAGCTTGAAGCCGATGCTTTCTTATTATCTCCCAACCAGAAGAAGTATAACAAAATGAGTATGCAAACTACACCTACAAGAATGGAGAATGTGGATATTGTGATTTTTGCAATTCTACTTACTCTTGTCCGTTTTGACACTTTGTAGTTGCATTTGGCTAGTTGAAAGTCTTGCAAACCCCCACAAAGCTTCTTGTTTCCAACAACTGAAGTTGAAATGACACTTCCAAAAACTCCTCCGGTAGGCAATGCACCCTCAAAATTGTTGTAAGATAGGCTCAGATTCATCGGATCGAGTGACTTTAGATATTTCAGAATTTGCCCAGACAATCGGTTGTTGGAAACATTTAAAACTTGAAGGCCTCTCATGGAACTCATTGATGGTAGGGGCCCTTCAAAAAAGTTGTCTTGTATATATAGGCATTCCATGGATGTACAACTGTCGATACTGCGTGGAATCTGTTGAGATAATTTGTTCCTATTAAGACATAGTTCACCAAGATTTTTCAAGTTTCCAACTTCTCTTGGAAGGGAGCCTATAAGATTATTTTGAGACAAATCGAGAGAAATTGACAAAGATGAGAGACCCACAATTTCCAGGGGTATGGTATTGCTGAGGTCATTGATCGAAAGGTCCAAGAGAAGTAGATTCTGATAATTTCCTAGAGACAAAGGTATTGGGCCCGAAAGATTATTGCCATATATGGACAATTTGATCAACATCCTTAAATTCCCGATAGATTCCAGTATTTGCCCCGAGAAATTGTTTTGGGAGAAATCCAGAGCCTTCATTTTGTTCAAATTTCCTATCTTGGAAGGAATGTTCCCAGATATGTTATTGAGTGCCATATACAAGATCTCCAAATTGATGAGATTTCCAATTCCAGAAGGTAAGGCTCTAGAATTATGATTGAAACCTAACCATAACTCCAAAAGGGTGTTAGAGAGGTTGCCGATACAGTCGGGGATTGGTCCTCCAAAAGCATTGACCATAGAACCATTTTTTCTTAAGTTTGTGAAATTGGTTGAAGAGCAGAGGAAGTCCAAATCAGCAGATTGCCCACTTCCAAAGTTCGTCAATTATAAACCAGTGGAGTCTTCTCATCTTTGAGAACGAAGGAACTTTCCCGGTAAAGTTGTTCGAATTGATTTGGAATAGAGGCATTGGATATTGACTCGGGAATGAGTCCAGTGAGATGGTTGCCATTCAAATAGATTCTCTCGAGATTCAGAAGAGTGATGCCTAAATCGCTGGGTAAGCCCCCTTCTAATTGGTTCTCAGCCACGTCAAACATTATCATGATGGATATATTAAAAATTGAGATAGGAATCTTACCAACAAATTTATTCCAGCCGAGAGAGAGAAGGTTTAGATTTCTCAATCGGCCAAGAATCTCTGGAATCGTACCGCTGAGGCTGTTTAACCATACTGAGAATCTTTGAAGAGAGGATAAGTTTCCAACCAACGGCGAAATGTTTCCCATCAAGCTATTTTTGTGAAGCTTAAGTATTTGGAGCTTGGACAAGAAGCTGAGTTCTGCAGGCAAATTTCCTTCAAGCATGTTGCAGCTTAAGTCAAGAACGAGCAAATTAGAGCAATGGGAGATATTTGAAGGAATTTGTCCTTCAAAAGAGTTGTTATTGAGGAACAGCTTCTGCAACCGAAATAAGCGACCGATTTGCAGGAGAATTTCGGAGTGGAAACTATCATTTTGCAAATGGACTTCCCTAAGAAAGCTCAAGTTACCAATGTGGGGTGGCACGAACCCGAGCAAGTTCTGGGAGCTGAGGTCCAATATGGTGACTCTGCGGTGTCTATGGCCACGTGACACCGTACCATTTGTAGATGTGGCTAGTATCATTCCACGAACTCAAAACCCGGCCAGGATTAGCTATTCAGGCCTTGAATTCCAACAGAGCCAGGCGATCAATCTCGTGCCTGCTGACTTCTAACAAAGGTGAGACACTCCCTAATAGAAGAATGATAGTAGTTAAGCATGAGAATGACCTGGGTAAAACTCGATCTCCATGGGGAAGGTCCATGAGGATTTGTAACAAAGCGTTCTCAGCTCGAGTCCTTTTTGGTTTTCTTGCGATGTTGTTTCAAAGTAAATCCGAATATATAATTAGGGGCAATGTATTTTCCCATACTAAGACATGCTGATGTCATCAATTCAAGAATGGCATGCCAGATCTTTTTGCGGTCCTCTCAAGTCAAAAAAATTACAAGGCCGTGATCAGCAAGGTACCTAACTACCTATTGATAGTCAATAAAGCTGAAACATCGTGGGGCCCTTGATTTGTCCATTGTCAATTGTATCTTTCCAATTTTTGAATTATCGGGTCATTTAGTAGAATGGACAACTTCAGTCTTTTCCGCACATCTAAAATCCTAACTTCCGTACTCAAAAGTAGACACTATTGACCGAACATTGAAGTTGGACTATTTCACAATTTATAATCAACTGTACTTTAATTTGTCAATTATAATGTATATTTTTGCCCTGAATTATACATTTATGATGTCCCGATATATTTGGTTGGGATATCATTTGTTATTATTAACTTTGAAAATAGTTTAATACATAAAAGAGCAAAATCTCTACTATGGTGATGAAGAATTTATTTCAATATATTAATTTTTAAACCGATGTGGGGCTACAGATGAAAAACTACAAAAAAAAAAAAAAAAAGCCATGTGGAACTGGCATTTAACTTACTATATTAATATTTAAATTCAATTTTGTATCTTGAATACTTATAGTTGAATTAGTAGTTAATAACGGCAAAATTAACCTTGTTATAGTATGATCTTTAATATTTTAATAAAATCACATATTATATAAAAAATGATTGGAATTGTATATATTTAATCCCAAAGGTATATAGCTAGTCACTAAAGTAGTTGTAGTTGGCAGAT
Source organism: Eucalyptus sideroxylon (assembly GCA_014182405.2). Classification (NCBI taxonomy): domain Eukaryota; kingdom Viridiplantae; phylum Streptophyta; class Magnoliopsida; order Myrtales; family Myrtaceae; genus Eucalyptus; species Eucalyptus sideroxylon. The sequence goes on along the minus strand of CM024554.2, from coordinate 14,703,894 downwards.
GACATTAAATTGAATAAGTGTGATAGTTCAAGTCAAGTAAACGCTCCTTCTTCTCCTTCTTCTTTTGACAGGATGTAAGCAAGACAGTTTGCGTGAGAAAAGTTATGGGAACATCTTACTTCCTTGAAATCAAGGAATTACAAAGAAAAAAGGCCCAATTATGGAAAGTCATAATACCATATTTTAGGTAATTATTAGACACATAGCATATGTCCTTACATGATCTGAATAATTACGTGCCCATGCCTAATGAGTGAAGATGATCCTTTCATATTGAAAATCCGTGGGCAAGTGTTCAGTGTTGTACTTTTCAAAAGGCAAAAGCAAAAGTAGAGAAAGTATATTTTCCCAAAAGCAAAAGCAAAAGTTGAGAGAAAATGACCAAGAAGGTGGGAACCCGAAGTTTTGTAAAGCAAAAGTAGGGAAATTATACCTTCCCAAAAGCAAGAGCAAAAGTAGAGAGTAAAAGACCATTCTGACCAAAAAAAAAAAGACCATAAAAAGATGGTGGAAATCCAGAGTTGTTCACACGTAAGAAAGCGACTTAGGAGCATCACATCAAAGTGCTCAACTAGCCAACTTTGCCTCCCAAGCTAATCAAATTTCCTCCACGTATGGCTCCATTTGATCGTAATTGGATTTACTTCCTTTAATTAACTCCAAATTATCTAGACAAACAAAAAGTAAACATTAACCATCTTGGGAGTAAAGATGTAATTTGGAAAGGGTAATCAATCAAGAATGGCATGAGAAGGCAATGTGATTGGGTGACGTCGGACAAAGAATGACCCGTGGAACCACTTAGCGTCCTTTATACTAACTATGCATTCTTTACGCAAAGTCTTTGTCAACAAATTTAAATTTTATATTGGATTAGATTCCTACTAATGATATAGAATTGTACACATCACTTCTACACTGTAGAATTTTTAACAGGAGAAATACTAAGTTTAATATGCTAAAATTATGTTGGTGTGGTCGTAATAATTAAATAGTATGCCAAAAAAATTGAGGATGGAAAGAATACGTAGGTGATCAAAATAGTATAGTGAAAAAATGCAAAAGTTCTTGAATAATGGTTATGATGAAGTTCAAGCACCATTTGGACTTGAAATATGTTTGTGGTGGTTGAATCGATTAAGGGCCATAAGAGAGTAGGGGCAAAGTTTTGGGTTACGGCGAATCGATTGTGACCTGACTTAAGCATTGAATCATGATAGAGATTATTGATAACATATTTCGAGTTTGAGCCTGAAAAGGGAACTTTCCTAATTTGGATATTTTTCGTAGTTAGAGTTGGTTTCCTATTTGATGATGGTTACCTAGCTTGAGTAGGCTCCCTATTTTGGATTTGGCTATTTGTTGTGAAGAGTAGGCTCCTAAAGCAATTAAAGGTTTTGAAGCTAATTAATTTTGTGGTAAGATTTTTGAATTCCTTTGTAAAATTGAGAGATTATTTCATGAGAAATTTTGAGACTAAACATTGAGTGAGCTATTGGATGTAATTAAGGGTTAGGAAACATTAAGAGTATTTGAGTGACTCAAGTATATTTGTAATCTCTATTATATTGCTAGATTTATATTGAAATTCTTTGTTGCTTTCCTTGTGAACACAGGTCACACCAATTGAATCACGAAAATGTAGTGTCTAATTTATTATCTTGTTCAATTGTACTCTTTGATCGCTTGTTTCCGTAACAAGAGCCTTATCAGAGTATTCTCATAATGTGTGGAGATTTTAATAATTTTTGTGAATGGATGTTTCATTTTGATGAAGATTGGGATGTGACTAGAGTAATTTACATTGAATTGACTGCAGTAACTTTTTTTTTTTTAAAAGATGAATATATTTGTTTGGTAGTTTTGTCTCTTCTATAACCACATGAGATATTTTTTCTTTTGGTCAAAAGGAAGATTCCATTCATTTCTCAGGATAATACTCAAGAGGCACATAGAAGACTTTCAAGCCTAGTAAATCCCAAAAAACTACGGAACAAAGCAAATGCCAGAATGCAAATAACAAAGCATAATCTATACCTCAAAGTACCCTCTCATCCCTCAAGACCAGATTTATCGCCATAAACATTCGACAACCGATCACCAAATTTAGTGATGAGCACACATTGAAAACCCCCACTCTATTGCAACAATTTCTGGTACATGTCTAGGTTCAACATCCTCATCACCATCATCATATAGAAACACCAACATCAATATGTTCAAAAAACATAGATTAAATATCTATAAGGAACTCCCAAATCTAAACCTAAATTTAAATCGAGAGAGTAAAACCCCGAGAGATCTAAGTCTAAATTAGGAGAGGAGAGGCCTAATCTTGGAGAGGTTGTGAAGCCATGTCACAAATATCCTTCTCGATAGCTATCAATTGGACGAATGGCCAAACTAATCTCCATGTTCACCCAAAATCAGCCGTACAAATTTGTTCACATGCACAAACTCCCAAAACAGATGAGAAGAGAAAGGAAAAGACAATCAAAGGAAAAAAAAATTCAAATGCTAAGTAGGTTCTCAGCTTCAAAAACTAAAGCCAAAAGCCTACAGGCGAGCTTCCAAAAAGGGAAGAGTTTTTGGAAGATGAAGGGATTTGCTGACAGAGAGAGAAGGGAATTTTCCCCGGTGGCCATGATCTATACCACATGAGATCAGAGTGCTGCTTCTTCAACAAGATCTAGATCAGTATCCTTCATTTGAAACAGTTTTAACGCAATCAATAAGAAAGAAATCTTCTTAGGGGCTGAATTCATTCAATAGAAAAAGATATGTAGTGGCACCTCGTATCTTGTTAAGAATATTGCAAGAAACCTATTAAAGTGCTCACCACGATATTATATTCGGTGAGAAACTAGTATATGTTGATGCCTAAATTTTGGTTAGGTTTTTTAAATTAGGCCTTAGTCTATTTTAATCTTTGTTTTTCCTCTTTTTGGATAAATAGATAATAACAAACGAAAACAAACAAAAAAAATGAAAAAAAAAAAAAAAAAAAAAAAAAAAAAAAAGAGGCTGCTAGGGGCGGGCCTTTGCGCCCAGCCCCTTTTCTTTCCCATTTTCCCCCACGCGGGCCTAGGCCTAGCCTTTTTTTCCCTAGATCCGGCCCAACCTCTTTCTTCCTTCTTCTTCTTCCTCGCTTCTTCCTTCTCCGCCCCTATAGGCCATGCGCAGCTAAGGGTGTTAGGAACTAAACCAAAAACCGAACTGAATCGAACCGAAAAAATCAGTTTTTTCGGTTCGGTTCGGTTTTCAGTTCGATTCTCATTAAAAACCGAAATATCTTTTATTGGTTCAGTTTTTATCGGTTAACCGAACCAAACCGAACCGAACCGAACCATGAACCTATAAAATCAAATCTTTGGTTTATTCTCTCCTGACTCTGGCCCTCTCCTCTTGTCTCGTGTCTCCTCTTGTTCAGCTTGGAGGTGCAACGGCGACGGCAGCAGGGACGGCGACTATGATGGCGACACCAATCGATTTAGGGATAGAGCCCCTTTCTTTTGCAAGTCTCTCCTTCGTCCCTCTTCCTTTTGCGACGGCGATGGCACTGAGAAGAATTTGTAGCGAGCATGTCCTGCGCGCGCTCTGCTCTGGATTGGGGGGTGGCCAAATTCACTTTACACACTGTTTGGCTAAGACCAGACAAAGAACCACGGTCTGAAGCAAATTTCTCGGTGTTTCTTGAAGGCATTCTGGCTCGACGACATTGACATTTGTCCAAATCAACTGGAGTTGTTCTATGTTCGTCCAACTTAGGTATTGCGTTTTCTCACGCTCGACACGCATGCGCGATTGTTGTTGTCGTTTCTTTTCGCATTGGGATGGGAGAAAGTGAAAGATGGGTTGATACTGGTTGAAATTAGAACTTGGGTCTTTGGTGTTGTGACCACAAAACGTCACCCAAGGGAAGGAAATTGATCACCGCATGCTGCACACTTGGTGCTTGATGAAATCTCGAGAAGGATCTTGCTGTTCTTTGTGGCGGAGAGCTTCCTTACTTGTTTGGTTTGGTCCCCTGTCTTCTTAGTAGGAGTTCAACAATGGGTCTTGTGGTTTCTACACCGAGATGAAAACCAAAAACCAAAAACCAAAATTTGAAAATAAAAAACCAAAAAACCGAACTGAACCGAACCGAACCAAAATTTCGGTTCGGTTCGGTATTCGGTTTGGTTTGGTTTGGTTCGGTTCGGAAAATTTTTCTAACAGTTCGGTTTCGTTCGGTTTTTGAAAACCAAACCAAATGGAACAGTTGACACCCCTACACCCAACGATGGCGCCGCGCTCGAAGAGAACCTATGGCCGAGGAGGGTAGGCCGACGTCAGCCGGAAGAGATAGATCTTAGGCGACATTATTAGCTACCTTCAATGCCGATCATGCCTTGTGGAGCTTAGATGGGACGCCAGTTCAGCCAAAGGGGACCGGTCGGCAAGCCAAAGACCGGCGGCCAAGGTTCTCCGTCGACCAGATCCCTTCGCCTATAAATAGCGAGGCACAACCTCCGTTGAAAGACACAAGCCAGCAAGCTCAGAGAGGTCCCTGAGAGACTTCAAGGAGCTCAAAGAGCGAGCAAGGCAGAAATCGGGTCGTGAGCTCAAACCACCTCCCTTCGAGAGACTTCGGGGGAGGCTGTCGGCGAGTGAGCCCGAGAGGGAGAGAGACAAATGGCAAAGGATCGGGGGCTGCAAATCTTCGAACCTCCTACTGAGAGACTTTAGAGGGAGGTTCGAGGACGAGCAGGCTGAGATCCAGGGACGGCCGAGATCGGAGGAAGAGTGGAGGGGCTCGTCAGTGAAGCCACCACCGAAGCAGAGAGACAGACGGAGAGATCGAAAGGGCATTAGTGATTAACTAGTGTAATCAAGTCCCCGATCCTAATTTCTCTAGTTGCGCAGGGGCAAGTATTTCTCCTGATACTTCGCTTGGGTTTCTAATCGATCTGCCCCAAACTGATTAGTGGTGACTTCATTTTAAAATCAACTTACAGGTTAAAAACTTGGACTATTAAGTCATGAATTGGTGGACTTGGGAGAGTCCGAGCTAAGCCTAATAGACATAACCGAACCATTAGCCTCTGAAGGTGTCCGCCTCGATCGGGTGCCGAAAAAAAGAGAGGTCATGACAGCTTGGCGACTCCACTGGGGAACTTGAAGACTTAGGCCTTTTTTTATCTTGTTTAAATGCTTTGCTGACTTTTTTTTTTGTGCAGGTTAATAGCTTTTTTTTAACTCAGTTAAAATAAAATGTCTTGTGATTATAAACTGTTGTGCATGCTTTATTGTTTTAACACTACACATGGCACACACAACCTGGCCGCCAGACTTGGGCTGCCATAGGATATTTAGGATGGTGTTAAGAAAGATACGGCTTCGAACGCAAGAATGCGTTGTAGAGGTTGCCTTTCTTTTCCATAAATTTGTCTAGCCGAGATTAAAAGGGTACGCTGCTAACGCGAGACTGCGATGAGCGGATACTTTTTTAATTTCAACAAACCTTCTCAGTTAGAAATCGAGCCGCACGTCCCATGCGCATGTCTTTGTGCTTGCCGTTTTTCTTTAAAAGCAAAGTAATTTCTTTACTTTTACTCAGTCTTTTTTATTGGCTCATGTCAATTTAGGATAGGTTTTTTGAGTCCCAGTTTATATGTGATGGGAGAAGACGATATCCAGTTTATTCCCACTCCCAAAGCAGAGCTCTTTAGATAATGGGGTCAATTAGATCAGTATGCCCCAGAGCGCGTGAAAGCCAAAGTCGGTCATCTTCTATCGTTGATCCAAATCCCTGTCCATCCCAAAGTCGTATAGGCCGTGGCACATTTTTGGTGCTCGAAGACGACTACTTTTATGTTTGGTAGGTTCGAGCTAAACCCAACTCTAGAAGAATACAATATCATCACTGGAATGCCTCTCGAGAATAAGCTTGTTAGGCCATCAACAGGCATTATCACATTGTGTGGGTTAACACGACTTTTAAGAACAGAAGTTCATGTTATGCGGGTAATTCTTGAAAATAACTATAACACCTGCCCCCGAGCATTTTTGACTGCCTGTTTTGAAAATCAACCCATGACCTAAAAAAAGTGAGATTTTCCTCCTGATCTTTTTCGGGTTCATCATTTTCCCCCATCAAAGAAATGTCATATGCCCTAGGATGGCATGGATAGTTGATTAGATCTCAAGCAGGCAAAATTATGTCAACATGATTTTAATTGAAACATTATTGTCCCTTAATCATTTTAAAGAAAACACGAAAAAAATCATGCGGGTCTCCTCGGAAATTTTACTGGCCTGGTTCTTTTCTCACCTAAGCGAATTTCGATGCTTCATGTGTTTGTCTGAAACGAATGATTTTGAAAATCCATTATAGAAATTTATGGTTTTAGGACCATACATTCCCAATCAAAGCTGTTTAAATTGGATAAACTTCCTAAGAGACCCGACTCCTAAGGCATTCCAATGGTGTGCTGGTTGGTTTAATGAAAAGAGAGCTCGTTTTGCTTACAAACGCTGCCATCCAATTCCGTTGCTCGGCCTCATCGGCGCCATTTCTTATTTCCCATATCAGGTGGCATGACAGTATGGAGCCCTTCAGTAGATCTCGTCGCCTTTCAAAATGAAAGCCCCTCCACTCCTTTTCACCCATCAAAGTTGTGAATACACATTCAAGATTGACATTATCGAGGAAACATGGAGCAGGTGCCATCGCAAAAGAATTGTGGTACCTGAAGGGCTTAAGGGATAGGAAAAAGCCCACCACACCTCTGAGTCCTACATCCACAACTATCATATCCCAACAAAATGGAAGCCATCGATCCCTCACCCAATCAGCAAGATCAGCCAACATGAGCAAGTAGAACTTATGCAAAGGGATTTGGGAATAGGCTGGATACATGTCTTAGAGCCAGTCCAAGAAAGCAAGCATTTGCGCAAGAGCAAGGCTCCCTGTCGCATATAGAATAGCGGTCATGTGCCCCCTAGTGTTAATATCATGAAAGTTTCATCCCATTGTTTAGGGACTTTTGTTTATTACCTAGTATTTCATTCTGTCATTTTAATTTCAAGTTTTAGACGACAAAAGTCTGCGGTCTATGAAATCCTCTTTTGCTAAATAAAAATCAGTCAGATCATTGCCATGGGTCAATCTTTGTTTACTTTCATGCTCATTCAGGGTTTTTGCGATGCTAGGTAACTATAAATCGTCAACTATCAGCCACCCACGAATGGCCTCATGGGATAGGGCCCAAATCAGAATGATGTACAAATTAACCTTGCTAACATTGAAGACGGCGTAGGACAGATGTCCTTTATCTTTTGACAACTCTCAAGGCAAATGGAATCTACTCAAGTCAAGTTCAACTCTATAGCTGCTTTGAACACACTCCTGGCTCCCACAAATTCGCCAGAGGATAGCCAACCAGATAGATAGCTCGTAAATATCAAGAAGAATCTAAGCCAGCTGCAAGGGCAAGATCCCATGGACTTGTCTAATTATGCCAACATTAAAATCCCTGAAGAGCTCAAAGCACATGAATGTGAAAGGTATGTTGATACCTCTCGCCCAGAGATCTACTTGCAAGCCTACCTGGTCCGAAGGATGATTCAATCGTACCAATCAAACTTGATTGGCCTCGCTTTGCGGTGGTACATTGTAAGAAAGATTAATCTCCTTAAAACCTGGGGGGAACTAATTGATGTTTTCCATCAAAAGTATAATGTTGACATCAGCCCCGACATTGCCCTGCCCTATCAAGAACCGATGGTCACAGCGCACAAGAAGCTGCTAGTCATAGAGACAGGAGAAGAAGATGTCAATGAAGTCTTACACGATAAATGGACGACCGAACAGTATCCTATTACTGAGAAGCTTCCCATTAGGAAAGGCAAGGAGCCCGCAAACGAAGTCAACACTACTCAGAGCTGAAGCATGATGGGATGGCTTCTTAGGCTTACCACAAAAGTTAGGGTCCAAAGAATGCCGACCCCCATCAACCTAGGGAGTGAAGATCTACCATCTCCCACTCCCCTTGACAAAGTCCAACTGGCGAAACAAAGGGCTTTACTCAAAAGATCCGGGCCAGGATTCAAGAAAAGAAAGCCTAAGCAATTCGAGTCAACGCCTGCCACTGAACATAGGCAAAACCTGACAATCAATGAGTCGCCGCACCCGCACTTCGAGCATCCCCTATGGTACAATCCTGAAGACTACTAGTCCTTGGGATACAATCCTGAATGTTACCAGTCCCTGAGGTACAATCCTGAGGGCTACCGGTATTACACAGATGAAAGCAGCTATTCATCGTATGACTGCCTCCCACCCATACACAGGATCCAAAGCCCGTTAGAAGAGAGAGCATTCATCTTCGTCCGTCATGACTTGCCTCCTAATGAGCCGCTAGATTTGTCACATGACCATGAGGATGGCATAAACGCCTCATCCTTGATTGTAGATTTTGACCCAAAATAAAGCAATGAGATGAACTCAGGAGAGTCTAGCTGTCCTGAAGCAGCGGAGTTCACCATCGCAATGGATATGCAATGGGAAAACCAGTGGCTTAGTCAAGACACAGTAAGCCCGTCTTGCCTCATGACCCTTAGAGAAATGTGGATACCTAATCTCCGCAAGTATAACAGCATGACTTGTCCCGTGGCTCACTTGCAATATTTCCACGCAGAAATGAGTCGACACTACAGCCCAATGTCATTCACAACTCAAGCCTCCAAATTTTTTTTACAGGATCTGCATTGCAATGGTTCGTCACAACCAATAACTACCTCATGAGGGATTGGAATGAGCTATCTTTCGCATTCCTGCATCAGTATCAAAGCCAGATTGGAACTGAACTGCCTTGCGAGAACTTAGTTCACTTTAGAAGAAGACCAATGGAGGATTTCCGAGCATATGCAAGGAGGTGGAAGGCTTTTATGATGCAAACCTACCCTCAACTGGCCGAAGAAGAAATAATAAAGCTATCCATAGGAGCTTCACCTTGCAAGCATCGTTGTTGGTTGCATGGGTTGAACTTCCGTAGCTTCAATGAAGTGGTTCTCTCATGCGAATACTTCGAGTCCACTGGAGGCGAGGAACTTGAAGGCGCTTGATTTCAGAGCCAGCACTATCAAAGTGCTCCTTTTCATGGGAGTTTTCATGGGTTTTGCTAATTTCATGTTTCTTTTCATGGCTAGTGTGCTACTGTTGCATTTTCCATTCCAGTAATCTAATGTACAATTTTAATATTTTGTTTTAAAAGCATGAGGCAGTATCCCAAACTAGTCCGGTGATGCTATCCAACCATGAAAAGAAAATATCATCCAAGAAGAATACTGAGGGCTGGGCTTCCTCATGCTTTCTTCCCCCCAAAGATATATATTTTTAAAAACAAAAAATATTCTATGGCACCCCGAACGGCCCCCGATCTGTTAGGGTCCCCATAGTTCGCTTACCTCTCTCTTACTTGACCTGAAGGTCTATAAATCCTAGGGGTTTATAACTTTTAGATCAGTCCTTGCGCAGTTTATAAATGTATAGCGGAAGTGAAATCACATCTCCCTATCCCAAAATTAGAAATGATGCACACCTACTAGACAGGTTTATAAGTCAAGCCGAACACTTTTATTTACATAGGTCTGATAGACAACATCGGTCGGTACATTAAAATTTGCCGTGGTTTTCTATACCTGGCTTCATAACAAAAGATAACCCAACCTCTCTTTGACTTTCCTTTCCATGCAGTCCTATACAAAAGTTTATCAGTCAGTGTCGGCGGTCCAAAAATAATTCATCTGCTACCCGTCCCTCTCAGTCATACCCAGCCTGGTCCGTTAGCTAGTGGTGGTGGCAACATCCCCAGCATGAAACCATCACGACGAACATGCACCGACAGGAACTCCTGAACCACTAGGCCATCAAGTATACCAATATCATACATAACCAGAACCTGCACTCGAACAAAAACCAACCCTCGTATATCAAGATGAGGGTGCTCCGAACACTCGCACTCAACGTCAACTGGGACACCGTAAAATGTACCGGGGGTGATAGGTAGCAGAGACATGTCTTATAATCTGAAATGTTAGTCCCCAAACGGGGTGAGTACAACCACTCAGCAGTAAAAGATTTATCAAGCCATGTCAAGCAGTACCATCAATATTTGGACTCATGCAGGATAGACAACAACATGTAATCAAGGAATAAATATGCAACAATATCATGAAATTCTTTAATGCAATGGCAAAAATGCAATTTTAAAGGAATCAAAATGCATCGTGTCCAGTTACCCAAGTCCCGATCATAAGGCCAAACTGTAGTGACACATCTGATTCCATGCCATACAATTTAGTCCTATAACCAGACCACACACACACTTAGTAGAATCATCCATTTTATCATTCAAAAGGTTTCATCCCTCGGAGGACCAATGTTTGCATCCCTTTGAGCATTCGCATCCACCTTGGCATCGCGAAAGCCTTCGGCATTCAGCCACTAGGGCCACCGAGCATCCGGAGCGTATCACATCTCCAGGCATCTCATACCCCACTTGGCATCGTGAGGAAACCCTCCGAGGCTCACCATGAGAATGGTTACCCCGGCCCTTTGGATTTACGTACCGACTAGCATATAACTGGGCATCCCGAAGCTCCTGGGGAAAAACCTTCGGCATTTAGCCACTAGGGCCACCGGGCATCCACAAGCCATCGACTCATTCGATCCTTTGGGCATCCCGACTCCCGGGGCATCGTTGACCCGAGGGTCCAACGGTATCAATTAACTTCTTAATTTTCAAAAGTACTTTCATATGCAATGACAAGATGTCCCATGAATTCTTCATCCAATCCCAATATTGAATAATATGCCAATGCCATTACCATCATGTCAATGACAATACAAGATGTATTCACCTTTGGGACAATTCGAACAAATTCAGAACTAAACAGCTCGATTCTTACAATGCACAATTCTGATAAAAATTTCAGAATAATCCATAAATGAAGTTAGAAAATTATGAAATTTTGACATGTTATAAATAAGACATAAAGAAAAAATTTTCATGCAGAACACCAAGTCAAATTCCTTATATATTGAGAGCAGTAATTTCTGTATTCTTTGCTAACACTCTGTAATGACTTCCAGATTTAACATTATCATAGAAAAATCGTTTTATTGATCAAAAATTGTTCATTTATTCTAAATTTTTGATATGTTATTCCTAAAGGTATGCCCTACAACTTTCATTAAGGGTACGAAGTCAAACTCTGCCTAGATAATTACAGAAAATTCATGGAATCACCAAAGGTCATGCTGTTTTCTGCGAAAACAGTTTACTAATCCAAAGAGAACTACTTCTACTCATTCAAATCCAGCATCCAACGTCCACAGCTAAGTGTTAACAAGTCTATTGCACAACATTACAGCTACTTCACTTCCAAAGATCCACTATAGTTAGACCCTTAAGTTCTTATTTCAACCCAAAAACCAAATCTCATAGAACATACTCTGTTTTTCTTTTTTGCTCAGTTTTCTTAGTCCAACTTCATTTCATTCATCCAAAATCAACATGCAGCTCCCAATTCTGCATTTGTTCACATCTACTGGCATTTCACCAGATGATTGCAGCATGCAAGACATGGATTAGTGAACTTTCACTTGCCTCAAACTCTTCTACTCGGTTGCAAACAAAAATAGGGGCTCGGGGGGTCTCGGGCTTGGCTCAATGGCGATGAAGACTGGCGGCGTTGATGGCGGCAACTTGATTACAGGCACGGACGGAGGGCGGCCTTCCTTCTTTGCCCTCACTCGCTCGGACCGCTCGCTGCTCACTCTCGCTGCTCACTCTCTCTCTCTCTCTCTCTCTCTCTCTCTCTCTCTCTCTCTCTCACTTGCTCGCCCGCTCACTCTCAGTCTCTCTCTCTTTCTCTCTCTCACTTGCTCAATTTCCGAATGCTTTTGTTTCTTTGATTAATTGATTAGTGAACTTTTGCATGCAGGTTAACATGTGGCTTCAATGGAGAGAGATAGGTGGAGGGTGGCTAAGGTAGCAATGGGCAAGTGGAGAATGGCGTGTCTCCCTTGTCTGGTTCTCCCCCTCCCTCCCTTTTTTGGTCGACACTCAGGGCTTCAAGGGCTGCTTGGGCCTTAAAATTGTGGCCAAAAGATCCAAATTAAATGGCCCATAATCTTCAGATATAAGCCCATAATTTCTGTACAAATATGAAGCATTTTGTTTTCCAAAGGAATCAATTTATATTCCCAGAATCAATTTGCTTCATGTATACGTGCATAACCGAAGTTCTTGCGTGGAGAAAGGATTGGGTCAAGTGACATGATGGCAAAATTTCATTTCCTAACTTGTCGAATTGCACGAAGAAAAGATGTACGGGATCCTCATGTCCGGTCCAACTCCTCAAAATTTTATCCTTAAATTCAGCATGCATGTTCCTCATGTATGACCGAATTCCTTCCCTTCGGTTCTAAAAATAAAAATAAAAATATCAGTCAATCAAAGTCCAAAGATTTTCTCTTGTTGCACGGTTGATCGGTCCACTGCTAAACATATCATATTAATCCAATAAATAAACAAATACGAATCAAAGCCCATAAATGACATCAATGCCACAGTTCGATGATACTTCCGTCGATCGGTCATGACCGTCATATACCCGAGGATTGTTGAAATTCTTGGATGCCACATATTCCATTACCAAAAGCTTTTGTCAAAGCAATATAATCTTGCTTATTTTTCTGACTCATTCACTTCCTGTCTCAGAATATCATCCCCATCCCCCTTGACTTAGTGTGATAGGGGGCATTTGAAGCAGGCGCATCATATGAACTCGCCAAATTCAAAGACACTCTTTCAAGAAGGCAATGGGGCAAACATAAAAGATCATCCCACTTCAAAGAAGGTAAGTTTTATTCCTTGAACATAATTTTGGAAATGACGTCCTCTCTCTTCTATTTATAGGGAACGAAAGATAGGATGTAATAGGCACATGCATACGGTTGAAATCAAGGCATGCTTAACACTGTAGCTTGGAGCAGAGTAACCTCCTCCATGTTGCTCTCAGCCTTCTCATTTTGCAAGCTGTCCCAAGAACTATGTGCGCTCCACCTCACTCCTGTCCAACTCCTTCTCAAGACGAAGCAAGATCTTCTTCCCACAACGTGCCCAAGCAACTAGACATTGCGATTTCATTAATGGAATTTCCAGCTTCGACAAGTGTAGAAGCATAGGGAAGGGATCTCTTCTCTTTCTTTGAAGTGGCTACTGTCAACAGGGAGGAAATCCAGACAGTTGAACCGATCTCTAGCCTCCTATTCAAGATGATGACGTTATGACTTGGAAACCTGACTTATTGTTCCAGACGCATGCTCTCCAAAAAAGTAATTGCCATTAGAAGACTGGAGATTTTGATTGTCCATCTCAAGTTCCATGGAAGCTTGAGGTACATGACTTTGCCCAATGCTGCTATAGTCAAAAACAAAAGAAAAATTTCCACTAAAGGAAGGCGTTGAAGATGAATGAACAACTACCAATCATGCATACATGGCCTCGAATGAGAAAGGCCAATCAAAAGAGACGTTGAACTATGTCAAGACAATAGGCTATCAACAAATACAAACTCTGGGGAAAGGTAACTTGGTATCGTTTCCAATACTCTCTCTCTTTGAACTCACTTTTTACATATTTTCTCCTATTGACAGGAAGCATAGGATTCAAGAAACAAGCTTAATGGTTAATTTGGGCAAATCAAGTGACCCATATCGATTTACCTAACTTGGTATGAAATGATGTGTCGTCCAAGAGCCGGTTCGGTTATATGAAAAATGAAGCGCCCTATGGACACCGTCGGCGCCTCTAGCCGAGTGGTACCCGAGAAGAAGCAAAATGGTCCGAAGTCGGGGGTTCGAATCCCCGACGTGGCAGTTAGCCGCTTGGTAGAAAAAAAGTAAAGAAAAATTATAAAAAAAATTGCTTCTCTTACGCTTGCAAATTATGAGAGAGCAAGTGACATAACGGAGTGAAAATTACAGAACTTCATATCCTCCTTGTACTTCAGGTCTATTCAAACATCTGCAAACTAGTGAAGGGTAATGTTGTATTGCTTCCAAGTTATTCGACTCCTGAAAGAGCTTCTGACTAACATGATCCCTTTTATCTGTTGTAGGATCACTTGACCGTAAAAAAGGCGGATAACAAATCAAGGAAAGACATGTCAAACTTTGATAAGCTCTCCTAAGCGAAATGGCGTCCTGAGGGCAAAAGCATAGATGCCCAATCATATTCCCAATCCTTGGCTGATCATTCATGTGTCATATCCCTAATTAAGAGGGACAACCATCGACACTCATTTGCGAATAACCCTTTTGATGTTCAAAATTTAACATATTTGGAAACACCATTATGTTAACCCCTAATGTTGTCAATAGGGTCTTTTTTGAGTCGAAACCATTCACTTGTTTTGAGAGTTCAAACTCCATCATATTTAAAATGTTACATGCCATTTCTAAATGAATTTTGCATGATGATTTTGTCTATCTAAGTCACTGATTGATTGAGCATGTTGGATGAGGTGCGTCAGAATGAGGAAAGGCAAGCCATATCCTATACACAGGCCCCCATCTATACACTTGTGAGATGAGTGCAGAAGATTCCATGGCTGCAGGGTAAAGAGTTATCTCGCGAATGGTATGATAACCAAAATAGAGAGAGGCATTCCATCGCTCACCCCTTTAAGCCCCATACACTAGTGAAATTTCTATCCTACCCTCGTCAAGAACCACCCCACACTGGGGCAGATCGAAGGCGAAGCAGCATCACAAGGTGAGAAGAGGGATAGAAATTTTCTTGCTTACACTTGCATCAATCTTCGGGTGTCTTTGTTGCATATGAACACTCACGTTAATTTAAGTGCCCTAGAATGACGAAGAGTAATTCTTTCTTTATGCACTTGTATTCATTGTAAAGCCCAAGTGAGTCTGTAATTTTGCCCTAACGTTGAGACAAAGCAAAAGTCATTGCCATAGCCTAGAGCGTCGGCTGAAGATGAAGACTCAAGAGTCTAATAATGATGCTTCCATTGAACTTGCCTAGGCTAGTTTGTGGCACCCCGAACCCCTCCTTAGGTTGCCACAGGCACCAAACGTTACACCTAATTACATCTCTTAGAAGAAGCGTCGTAATTCATAGACATTTTTTTTTCTTTTAAAATAGTCCCAGCGCGACTCATTAGCGGAAGCAAAATAAAACATCGTCATCTCCCCCTCCATCAACCATGATACAATTGCACACCACTAAACATCATAATAAAAGACAAAGCCATGACACTTTATTTACATATTTTCAAGATGGGTTCCCATGGGTCGATACATCAAAAGAAAGGCCAGGACATGAAGCCACACTCAGCCTAAACCCCAAAAAGAAACTCTCGACCCACTACGACTAACGTGAGAGATCCCCCCATCACTAGTGTCGGCTAACCATCCCAAAAAGTTTTAGCTCCTACTTGTCACGCACGAGCCCTCACACCCATCCCGGTGCATCAGGCGGTGGCGGTGGCAACATCCCACGCTTCACTCCGTCGCGACGAATGTGGACGGATATGAACTCCTGGACAACAGGGCCCCCAGCCAGGCCCACATCGTACATAACTAAACAACGCACTCGAATATACGTCAGTCTAGGAACAGAGGGATAGTCAAACTCCTCACACCCGACCTCTACATCGGAAGGTAGGCCGTAAAATACACCCCGCGTGACAGCAGGGAGCGGCATCCTGCTAATCTGAAATGTTGGTCCCCAAAGGGGTGAGTACAACCACTTAATAGGTAAAGGAATCCAATAACCACTCAATGCATCATGCCGTAGATGATCATTATTATGTCACACACATGTATCATCATACCATAGGTGGTCATCATCACATCCTACATGCATGTCATCATGCCATAGGTGATCATCATCATATCATATATGCATGTCATCGTGCCATAGGTGATCATCTTCATATCATGTCATATATGCATATCATCAAGCCATAGGTGATCATCATCATATCATGTCATATATGCATATCATCATGCCACAGGTGATCATCATCATATCATGTCATACGTGCATGATTCATTTTCCACTTTTAATTTTCAATTCGATCACCACATCACTCTTTCTCGGGATCATCAATTTCATCCCATACTTTACACTCGCACCCTATCCTGGCATCACGAGAAAAACCTCCGGCATTCAGCCATTTAGGGCCACCGGGCATCCGACACCCCTACATTCCGGGCATCTCGCATCCCAATTGGCATCACGAGGCATCTCCTCAGGCAAAAACCTCTGAGGCTTCCGGCATTTACATTCCATGGCCGGGCATCTCGCACCCCAATTGGCATCACGAGGCACCCCCCTGGGCATAAATCTCCAGGGCTTTCAGCACCCCCACTCTCCGGGCAGCTCGAAACTCCCAAGGACATCCGGCCTTGTATCTCAATACAATCCGGCATCTGGCACCCCCCATCCTGGGCATCCTGATACTCCCAGGGCATTATCATCCGCTACAAACAGTTTCCTCATTTATCATTGATCATGTTTACCAATTTAGGTCTCAACTCAGCATGGCACATGATGTAATGGCAAACAAAATCACTTTCATCCTTTAATTTATACATGCAACATCAGTCATCATTGTACATGCAGCAAGATGCAAAATAAAATTTATGGAATTCATACAATTTAGAATAGTCCATTTATCATGCCTTTTTGGAATTTATTTAAATTCCAGCTTGTACCATTTTTGAAAATATTTAAATTAAATATCCATATGATTCCCAAAAATCGTGAAATTAAAGCATGTGATAACCAAGACAATAAGATAATGATTTCATGAAAAACACATGGCCAACAAAGTTCCACACAAAAGATATCATTCACACAATCACAGCATGCAATTTCGGATAAAAAACAGAATGTGCAGTTTTTGAAATAATTCGATTAGAATACCCAAATGACCTCCGAAAATTATGAAATTTTACCAGGTTATATTTAATACACTAAAGTAGATTTTTCATGAAGACTTCAAGGCCAGATTCTTTTTAGATAATTTTCTATAGTTGTCCGAAGCTTCTGGTTCTCATACCGAAACGTCCAGCGTAGTCATCTCCGAAATACCGAGTTTTTACCCACTTGTTCTTCTTCGTTTCCTCTGAAATTTGGATAGTTTTTACTTCAAGAGGTCCCCTAGAACTTTCATTAAGGGATCTAAGTCATATTTCCAAAGAACAGTCACCATATGGGTCCATGATGTCTCGGGTGTCCTGTACCGCGTCTCCAGATTTACCGTCTTCAAGAGTAAGTCGATTCACTAGGCTAAACTTAATAATTTTACTTCAAATTTGAGTATGTTAGTCTTTAAGATGTTCTCTACAAGTTTCATGAAGAAGTCGAAGAGAGATTCTGAGTAAGAGTCAACATGCAACCACGAATCCACCGAAAGGTCAGTGAAATCGTTCCAGATCTGGTGTCTCCGTAGGAAGAGAGTTTGACCCCTTAAATCTCCACCCTTTTGTACCAAATTTTATTATTTTGTAGTTTAAGATGTTCGCTACAACTTTAATTAAGGAATAAAAGTCAAAATCGAACTCAAAACATGCATGAAAGCTCTCACAAGATTCTGAGTCAGGCGGTTCATACGAAAACAGCATGCAAACTCAAGAACAAACCACATTAGCTTCACTTCCGTGCCTCTAAACATCCTAGATTCCGACCACACATACAAGACATTCATGCAAGAGTAGAAAGCGGATCCCAACTTGCCTCTAGACCGAGGAGGACAACGGCACACGGCGGACGAACGGGCGGCGTGCGGCGGCGACGGGCGACTCCTTCTCCCTCTTGGCTTCTCTTCTCTCGGCCTCACTCTCTCTCTCTCTCTCTCTCTCTCTCTCTCTCTCTCTCTCTCTCTCTCTCTCACTTGGCCGAACAACACAACCGGCCACCCTCTCTCTCTCCTCTTCCTTTTATTTCCCCAATTCCTCATCATTTGCAATCATTAGCTTGCCTCTTCCAATGGCCAATGCATGAACTCCTCTTGCCACTTGTCATAACACATGCAATGGGCTTTGGGCTTGGGCTTGGAGGCATTTGGGCCAGCAATGGGCCGGCCAACTTGGCCCATTAAAGGTCCACTCTTGGGCCTAAGGCCCAACCTAAATAAAATCAAATTTTACCCCTTTCTTATTCTTTCTTTTAGAAATTTAATTACTAAATTCCACATAGCCAAAATCTTGTAACATTTTATTTATAGGAATTTAATTTATGAGGTGCATAGCCAAGCATAGATTATTCTCATTAATTTATCCTATAGTCCAAATTTCAAAAATTCATGAACACAAGCATATATCACTTAGCCTTAAGAGAAAAACTAATGGCTAAACCTTAGGTAATTTCATTACCTAATTATGAGCTTTAATTCCTCTAGAGGTTGTCTTGAATTTTGGGATACCACACAGTTCCTCCAACAATAAGAAAAAATAGGGGCATAAAAAAATAGTGTACCTAGTAAAAGTAAGGTCAATGCCCATAAATGAAGAATTGGAATAAAAACTAAGGGCATGAAAAAGCAATGTGCCCAGTAAAAGCAAGGTCGATGCCCCCATACAAAAAAATACAGCCATTTGTATTCCCAAGAGAAGTTGCTGTTATGGTTCGATTGATAGAGCTTTCATCTGACAGTGAAAAGAAAGACCGGTGACAAATGCCAAGGCAATCACCAACTCTCACCCTCTTACACATGAGTCAAGCCTACATTGCGTCCCATCATAAAAGTCTGTTCAGACTAGGGCACTTCAATTAACGTAGGAATTCATGTGTACATAAGCATCGCTCAAAGAAGTACGAGCAAGACTATTCTATCTCTTTTCATAGGATTTCTGACTTGTAAACCCGGAGATGTTCGTGTAGTGTTCCATTCATAAGCTTTGACCTCGACGATCCCATTTGATGTGCCGTTAACCAAGTCTTCATCACAGTTTCGACAAAGAGCTCTCACATTGGTAAAGTCATACCGTTTGCGAGAATACTCGGACCCCTACTGACATGATGACAGTGAGAAATGTGGTCCTTATAAATCCTGCATTAATGGTCAGGATAGCCTTTTCCATGAGAGTGAATGAAAAGTCCTTTTAGACTGAAAGTCCCTCATCTGGCATGCTCAAGACGCTACATTCTAATTAAAGGTTGTCTCTCAAAATCTTCCCCAGTGAAATTCAGATGATGCAAAACTGACAAAATTGTCATGCATGAATCACATTTAAATTCATGAATTTATAGCATGTACAATCATGTGTGCATATTGTACAAATAGCAAACATACTCTCAGAGATCAGAGATATCGCCAAGTAAGCATATCCCTATCCCCATTTGCCTTTAGGTACCTACCACTATCTAGGTACTCTCTTATTGACAATCAACTTGTTCAAGCTGTCTTCAGAGTTTTGATACTTGTGACTGTCCATGTATCCCCTTGTCTTTGAGTGCCAGCCACCATTCGGATACTCCCTTTTCTTGACACTCGACTTGTTCGAGTTGTCTTCAGATGCCTGCAACTGACCAAGTATCCCACTACCTTTGAGTACTGGCCACCATTCAGATACTCCCTTTCTGTGTCACTCGACCTGTTCGAGTTGTCCTCAAAATTGTGTCATTGAATACTAGCAGTCGCTCAAGTATTTCATCACATTATGCGCCTGCGATTACCCAGGTATGGGTTCTTACACTTGAACCAGCTGAGTGGTCCCTAATCGTATCATTACATATTTGTGTTCATCCAAATATTCCACTACTTTGTAGACCTGTGTGCCTGCGGCCATCTAGGTAAGTCTCGTGCTACAGTCAAATTTTCAATTAACAGGAGGTGAGAGACCTTCATGAATATTCAAGGTATGTCCTCAATATTCCCATTACCAGGAGGTGAGAAACCTTCATGAATATGCGAGGTACGCACTCGATATTCCCATTACCAAGTGGTGAGAGACCTTCATGAATATGCGAGACATGTCCTCGATATTCCCATTACCAGGAGGTGAGAGACCTTCATTAATATGCGAGACACACCCTTGATATTCCCAATTACCAGGAGGTGAGAGAGCTTTATGAATATCTAGGGTACGTCCTTGATATAACTAATTATCAGGAGGTGAGAGACCTTCATGAATATCCAAGGTATGTCCTCGATATTCCCATTACTAGTAGGTAAGAGACCTTCACGAATATCTCAGGTATGTCCTCGATATTCCCAACTACCAGGAGGTGAGAGACCTTCACGAATATGTGAGACCCATCCTTGATATTCTCAATTACCAGGAGGTGAGAGACCTTCATGAATATCCAAGGTACGTCCTCGATATTCCCATTACCAGGAGGTGAGAGACCTTCATGAATATGTGAGGCACGTCCTCGATATTCCCAATTGCCAAAAGGTGAGAGACCTTCATGAATATCCAAGGTACGCCATCGATATTCCCATTACCAGGAGGTGAGAGACCTTCACAAATATCTCGGGTACATCCTCGATATTCCCATTACCAGGAGATCAGAGACCATCATGAATATGCGAGGCTCATCCTCGATATTCCCACATACCAGGAGGTAAGAGACCTTCACGAATATCTCAAATACGTCCTCGATATTCCCATTACTAGGAGGTGAGAGACCTTCATGAATATGTAAGGCACGTTCTCGATATTTCCAATTGTTAGGAGGTGGGAGACCTTCATGAATATCTCAAGTGCGTCCTCGATATTCTCATTACTAGGAGGTGAGAGACCTTCATGAATATGCGAGGCATGTCCTCGATTTCCCGAATTACTAGGAGGTGAGAGACCTTCATAAATATTCAAGGTACGTCCTCGATATTCCAACTACCAAGAGGTGAGAGACCTTCACAAATATCCAAGGTACATCCTCGATATTCCCAATTACCAGGAGGTGAGAGACCTTCATGAATATCCAAGGTACGTCCTCGATATTCCAACTACCAGGAGATGGGAAACCTTCACGAATATCTCATGTACGTCCTCGATATTCCATTCTCCAGAGTTTAGTACTTGCGATCATCTAGGTACCCGTTCGATACCTGTGAACATCCAGGTATCCTCCAGAAATTTATACTTGTGATCATCCAAGTACCCCTTCGATACCTGCGAACGTCCAGGTATCCTCCAAAAATTTATACTTGTGATCGTCCAAGTACCCCTTCGATACTTGCGAACGTCCAGATATCCTTCAAGAGTTTGTACTTGTGATCATTCAAGTACCCTTTTAATACCTGCGAACGTCCAGGTATTATCCAGGAGTTCGTACTTGTGATTATCCAAGTACCCTTTCGATGCCTGTGAACGTCCAGGCACCCTATAGAGTTTGTACTTGTGATTGTCCAAATACTCTTTCGATACTTGCAAGAAATCAAGTATTTTCCAGCATCTAGTACTTGTGATCATCTAGGTACTCCTTCAACGCTTGCGAACATCCAAGCACCCTCTAGAATTCGTACTTATGATCATCCAAGTACTCTTTCGACACCTGCAAGCAATCAGGTACTCCTTCAACACCTACAAATGTCCAGGCACCTTTCAGAGTTCGTACTTGTGATCATCCAAGTACCTCTTCAATGCCTGCAAATAACTAGGTATCCTTTAGGTTAGTACTTGTGAATTTCCAAGTACTCTTTCAATGCCTATGAATGTCCAGGTATCGTCCAAATCAATGCCCTAAGAAAGGTTGGTGCATCCCCCGAGAAAGGTCGGGTACCATCCGGTGTCCTTGACGAAGATCAAAACCCACAAATCGATGCCTTGAGAAAGGTTGGCGCGTCTCCCGAGAAAGGTTGGGTACCAACCGGTGTCTTTGATAAAGATCAAGCACCCACAAACAGATGCCCTGAGAAAGGTCGGCACATCCCCCAAGAAAGGTCGGGTAAACCACTTATTGCTCTAACAGGTGACTGAAGAAAGGTTCGGGTCCAAGACAAACCACTTATTGCTTTGACAGGTGACCGAAGAATGGTTCGGGTCCTAGAAAGGTGATTCCATATCAAGGCGACCAAAGAAAGGTTCAGGTCCTAGACAAACCACTTATTGCTCTAACAGGCGACCAAAGAAAGGTTCAGGTCCTGGGAAGGCAATTCCCCTATCAAGGCAACCGAAAAAAGGTTCGGGTCTTAGACAAACCACTTATTGCTCTAACAAGCGATCGAAGAAAGGTTCGGGTCCTAGGAAGGCAATTCCCCGTCAAGGCGATCGAAGAAAGGTTCGGGTCCTAGACAAACCATGTATTGCTCTAACAGGTGACCGAAGAATGGTTTGGGTCCTGGAGAAGCAACCCCCTCATGTCCTGGATACTTGCCAAACTCGGGGTTTACATCCTATCTCACTCACTCTCGGTAAGTAATTATTGGTATCTTCTTATCTATCTTAATATGTGTAATGTTATATTGCTCATTTTCTACATAGGACACTAGGTCCCAAATAAAATATAATCTGCTACACATGCATGGACAAAATTTAGGCATCGATTTGTCTTTGAATGTAACCTCTGCGAACTCACCTTCAAAAAAGGGCATTTGTTGATGCCTAAATTTTGGTTAGGTTTTTTAAATTAGGCCTTAGTCTATTTTAATCTTTGTTTTTTCCTCTTTTTCGGATAAATAGATAATAACAAATGAAAACAAACAAAAACAAAAACAAAAAAAGCAGCAGCAGGCCAAAGGCCTAGCCCCCTTTTCTTTCCCATTTTCCCCTGAGTGGGCCCAGGCCTAGCCCTTTTTTTCCCCAGATCCTGCCCGGCCTCTTTCTTCCTTCTTCTTCCTTCTTCTTCCTTCTTCTTCTTCTTCCTTGCTCCTTCCTTCTTCGCCTTTGTAGGCCACGCGCAGCGACAGCGACACGCTCGAAGACAACCTATGGCCAAGGAGGGTAGGTCGACGTCGGCCAGAAGAGATAGATCTCAGGTGCCATTATTGGTTGCCTTCAATGCCGAGCATGCCTTGTTGGAGAAGCTCGGATGGGACGCCGGTTCAGCTGAGGGGGATTGGCCGGCAAGCCAAAGATCGACGGTCGAGGTTCTCCGTCGACCGGACCCCCTCGCCTATAAATAGCGAGGCATAACCTCCGTCAAAAGACACAAGCCATCAAGCTCAGAGAGGTCCTTGAGAGACTTCAGTGAGCTCAAAGAGCAAGCAAGGCAGAAATCAAGTCGTGAGCTCAAACCACCTCCCTTCGAGAGACTTCGAGGGAGGCTGGCGGCAAGCGAGCCCGAGAGGGAGAGAGAAACAAACGGTGAAGGATCGAGGGCTGCAAATCTTTGAACCTCCTACTGAGAGACTTCAGAACGGGGGCTTGAGGACGAGCAGGCCAAGATCCAGGGACGGTCGAGATCAGAGGAAGATTGGAGGGGCTCGTCAGTGAAGCCACCACCGAAGCAGAGAGACAGATGGAGAGATCGAAAGCTTGTGAGCACCAGAAGCTTCCCTCAAGAGACTTCGAGGGAGGCCCAAACGCCTGCAAGCCCAAATCTGTGAACGGCTAAGGCCGAAGGAGAAGAGGTGGTTCTGGATCTGTGAAGTAGGGGGCTGAGCGAGAGGGAAACCAGAAAGTGGAGGGCCAGATCTGTCCACCGCCATGGTGCGAGCCCTCTTCAACGCCGTTGTCATCGCCCAATTGCCACCGACGAGGCCACCTGTGCTCACAGCCCCGACGTTGACCAGCAACGCCCCCACGCCATGCTCCCTTTGCAGACAAGTATCAACCACTACTCGCCGTTGCTTTGTCGTTCGGAACCTAACCGCCGCCTTTGCCTACCGCGTCGTTGCCATCGTCGACGAGTGCCGCCGCCTCAGTCCCTCCATCAGTAGGCTTCATTATTGGACTGAATTGGATAGACTCTAATAAACAGCGCCTGTGAGAGGGAGAATTCACACAAGATTAGTCACCATCTATTTCTCCAGAACCTGCCCAACAGAATAATGCTCAACAACCAAAAGCAGACAAGTTAACAATTGCTGATAACCCCTCCACTCACAGCAGGTCACGATAGAACTGGAAGATAGGACAGCCGAAGGTAAAGAGAAGATCATAGGGACAAGTCAGTTCTCAAGAATCTTAAAAAGTAATGCGACACATGATTGAACGAATTTAATACGTACAAAACTGTTTGTATCCGTAAAATCAAGTCAAGTAAATGATCCTACTTCTCATTCTCATTCTTTTGACAGGTTTTAATCGAGACATTTCACATGGAAAAAGTCGTGGGAACATGAATTTGTTTCATCTATCCAACATTTTGTTTGTTCTTATATCTCTAGAATCAAGAAATTATAAACAGAGACTCAATTAGGTAAAGTCATAATACAGGATTTTAGCTAATTATTAGACACACATCACGTGTTCTTACTTGATTTGATTGGTTTCATGCCTATGCCTGATAGGTGAAGATGATTCTAATCCGAGGGAAGGTGTTCAGTATCATACTTTCTAAAAGCAAAAGTATAGAAAAAGACCATAAAAAGGAGGGAATGCGAATCTGTTCACATGTAAGAAAGCGACTTCGGCGTGTGGCATCCACGGACAGGGCAAGCCAACTTTGCCTACCAACCAAATTTCCACCACGTATAGGCCCATTCATTCGTAATTGGATTTCCTTCCTCTAATTAATTCCAAATAATGCTTTAATTGATCGTGCCGCCCATGCAAAAGAAAATGAAAAAAATAGTGTTAGGGTCATCATATCTTTTTTATGTGATGTAACTAAAAAGAATTTATTTATTTTAGCGATCACCTAAGACCAATTAGAACTAGACAAACAAAAAAATGAACTTTACACCATCATGGGAATAAGACTGTAATTAGGAAATAATTAAGATTCGTGCCGCACCACATGATCTTTATCAAAGGGAAACAAACAAGAATGGCAAATAAAAGAGAGCAAAATCTCTACTTTGGTAAAGAAGAATTTATTTCAAAATACTACCTTTTAGATATATGCTGTATTGGCATTGAACTTGTTATATGGATATGCAAATTTTATTTCACATCTTGAATACTAATAGGTGAATTAATAAGCAAAGTCCACGCTACTATTATGATCTTTAACATGTTAATATAGTCACATTGTTATTTTAAAAATTATTGGAATTATAAAAAAAAAAGGTATATATTTAATCCAAAAGGTATATAGCTAGTCAAAAAGTAAACAAGTTGTCGTTGGCAAATGATATTAAACTGAAAAAAAGTGAGATAGTTCAAGCCAAGTCCAGTAAACAATCCTTCTCCTCCTCCTTCATTTGATAGGGTGTAATCGAGAGAGTTCACATTGAAAAATTCATGGGAATGTGAATCTGTTTCACTCATCCAACCTTTTGTTTGCTCTTTTTTCCCTAGAAACAAGGAATTATAAACAAAGACCCAATTAGGCAAAGTTGTAATTATGAATTTTAGCTAATTATTAGACAGACACCACATGTCCTTACTTAATTTGATTGGTTATGTGCCCGTACCTGATGGGTGAAGATGATCCTAATCCGAGGGAGGGTGTTCAATATCATACTTTCCAAAAGCAAAAGTAGAGTAAAGGACCATAGAAAGAAGTGGGAATTTGAAGCTATTCAAACGTGAGAAAGCAACTTAGGCACATCGCATCAAAGTGCACGGCAAGCCAACTTTGCCTCCCCTAATGACCAAATTCTCTCCACGTATAGGCCCATTCGATCGTAATCGGATTTATTTCCTTTAATTAACTTCAAATTATCCTTTAATTAGTCACGACGACCATGCAAAAAAAAAATGAAAAGGAAAAAATAGTTCTAGGGCCTTCAAATCTTTTTGGTGTGATGTAACTAAAGAACTATGAAATAATTAAGATTCGCGTCGCATGGCATGACCTTTATCAAAGGGGAAACAAACAAAAATGGCATGAGAAAGCAATGTGATTGGGTGATGTGGGACAAAGAGAAACACGTGAAATTACTTTTTGTCCTTTTTGTCAACAAATTTGAAATTAATGTCATGTTTATTTCATAAAAAATGAATGATTTGGAAAATATTTTCTAAAAACTGATGGCTTGTATCGCTTACAAAAATCAATGAACAAAAAATATATTCATCGCCCATGAAAAAGTTTAGATAAAAATTGTTGTCGCTAATAAAAACATTTTCCATAGACGATTTGTTTCAACGATACAAGTGAACATTTATAAAAAGATATTTTCCAATTCATTTATTTTCCGTGAAACAAACAAAGCATTAAAATGGATTAGATTCTTGAGAGTCGTTATATAAAGTTGTAGATATCACCCCTAGATTGTAGAATTTGTAAGAAGAGAAATACTAAATAAGTTAAATATGCTAAAATTTTATTGGTGTGTTTGTGGTAATTAAATAGTACGCCAAAAAAATTAAGGAAAGAAAGAATACATAGGCGATGAGAATAAAATAGTGAAAAATGCAAAAGTTTTTTGAATAAGCTGTCAGCTCCAATTTTAATGTTCCAATCAATTAGATTTGGATTAGACTTGTATCTGAAGGAATTTTAAATAAATTCAATGATTTGATGAGACAAACTCAAAGTTTAGAGGATTTGATAGGAACAAAATGCTCAAACTTTGGGATCAAAAGTATAGTTTAGTCATTTCAATAAAGGATATGGGGAAATATGAGACAAGTTAACTTACCCTTCAAATAAGGACACATCGTAAGAATAGTTAATCAAAGGAAGGATCACACTACTTTGCCAATAACATGGAGGAGCTTGAACTCGAAGAAGAGAGAGACAGAGAGATTAGCATGATTTCATGCATGTAGGAAGTTGTATTCAGTGAACTGCGTTAGTCTCTGTCACGCCCCGAACCTCGAGCACGCGCACATCTCACTGCGATCGATAGAAATGCAACTTCTCAGGACACGTCACCGACCCATTCATTTATTTACACATGCGGAAGCAGATAAATAATCCCCAGACAAAACTCAATTGGGATAAAAAAAAAAACAGGATCACATTTTCAAAACCAAACCACGCACTTTTATACACATCATACCAGTTCGATTATAGGACTAGGCTATTAACAAAAGATCTATAGAAGATCATTCCTCAAAAACTAAGCTGTCCTAAGACTAGCTAGTTAGATCTATTCGCTAGCACTAGTCTCCACGGGCATCGGGGGCGTCGGGTCCTCCACCAACCCATCTAGAGGATCAACATCACTCTCACCTAGAGCGGCATCTAGAATACCAGGGGGAATATCAAAACACCTGAGAGGACCATCTAGGAATCCATCGGGTCTATAGCGATACCACGCTCTGAATCGATGAGGAACTCTACCAGGTAGGTTCTCATCAACTTAGACAGTAGTCACTACCAGTTCATAGACCCAATGACTTTTGGGATCGGCAAAGTAAAAAAATCCTCTTAGCGACCCTCACTGGTCTTCCAAAAAGCTCCGGAGGATCTGCCATCTAGGGATCTGAAAAAAAATTATCCCACAACAGGGTGAGACAATGTCTCAGCAAGTTCTACCCCTAAGACTCGATTAGGAAGACAATATGCTCAAGAGTGGCCTATCCACGCAAATCAGAGGACTTACCTCACCTTAGTTCCTTCCCGCACGTTAGTATAATTCATATTCAAATAACGCTCGCACAAGCTGAAACTACTGACACTCATATTGGTCTATCAATCCAATCAATCTTATTGATATCATACGGTCCATACATCTATAAATTTATACCATCTATTAAATCGTACCATCTACTCATCCATTGATACAATCATCGCTCACACAAGCTATAATGGATGCAATGCTCTCACAAGCTGATATAGATGGTAGCTCGCACAAGCTGATATATAGATGATAGCTCACACAAGCTGATAAATGATCAGGGCTCTCACAAGCTGACATACAAATGCTCACGCGAGCTGATTAATAAAATTGCTCGCCAAAGCTGTCGATTCAATAATAAACTAGAGAATTAGAAAAATCAATCCATCAAGATCCAACGATTCAAACTGGTCCTACAAACCAATTACGGTGCTAAAAGCCAACATCGGGTATTTTCAAGTTAAATACCAAAACTTCTCCAATTTCACTCAATTTCACACTTTTGGAATAATTATCCACACTCATCATTTTGACTCAATTTCTCAATTAAAAAAAATTAGCACAAACTAATTGCACTATTGCGATTAGTGCGAAATTCTAATGACCAACCATCCGAGGCAAAATTTTCGAAAATATTAAATAATTAAATTTAATTCCGAAAATTAAATAATTAAATAATATATTATATTAATATAATTTAATAAAATAATATTTATAAATTCGAAATAATGAATTAATTAAAAATAATTAATTGGGGCTTAAACTATATTACACTAATTTAAACATATAATTAGCCCTAATTAATCAACCAAAAACTAATGAAGCATCTAATCTAATTAACATTTAAATAATCTAATCTAACCACCTAAACCTATTTAGACTAATCTAAACACCCCTTAAGCATCATTAACTTACTAAGAAAGGGTTAAAGGCTAAACTCACCTGTTTAACGAGCGGTTCGATGCAAAACGACGGGGTCGACACGGGGGTCAACTTTCCTCAAGGCGAGGCAAGCGTTCCGGGTTGGGAAGCTGGCCAAAATGGGCCAAATATTCGTTGCAATACCCATTTTTCCAGCTACTGTCCGCTGCTGGTTGAGGCCAAGAAAGGGTAGATCTGGTGCCAGTTTGGGTCGGGAATGGGCAGAGGAGTTGCAGCGATGTCGTGCGGCCAATGGCGGGGTCTCACAGTGGCCGGAGGTGGTTGAATGGCTCCGGCATGGGCTGAGGCAGCAATTGCGACGCAGGGGCAGACGAGAGGGAGGCGGAGATGTGCGGAGTAGCGCATGCGAGGAGGGGCGGCAAATGGCGATTCGGCGTGACGGCAAGGGAGTGCGATGGCTAGAGGGGTTGCTCCGGCTTCTTCTCTACAGTTTTTGGGTTTGAAAAGCACAAACAGGAGGAAGAAAGGAGCTGGTCGATCGGCAGTAGGAGGGAAGAGAGGAAGGTGAAGGCGCACAGTGAGGCGCGGGCTACGACATGGTGCGTGCAACGGCAATGAGCGTGCTTTAGCTTGTCTCTCCGATTGCTACGTGTGAAGAAGAAGAAGATGGAGAGAGGAAGAAGCGGTCACACGGTAGGGAGGGGAGGAGAGAAGCGACGGAAGAAAGAGAGGGAGGAGAGAGAAGGAGGAGGGGACCACTTTTTCTCTCTCTTTGGTCTTTCAAACATGGCCCACCATGTGCTGTCTTCCACCCTTCATTTTCTAGACTAATATGCCCCTTCTAGAAGCTTTTAGGTGGTCCAAAATGTTGGGTCCATGGGGCATACGAATTTGTTGCATTTCCCACTTCAATCTCAAGCAAAATCATTCAATTCTCAACCAAACAAATCCAATTGAAACCCAATTAAATCCATCAAGGTGTCCTCATCCATCTCATGACTTTTCCCCGTCAATTTATCCAACTTGATGGCCAAAGATGCGATCAAAAGCGGCCCTCTGACTATCTCGAACAAAAATGGCCTTACTTTGCTTTTCCGCCAAAAATCTCGGTTTGTAGAAAAATCTTCTAAGGATGAGTCGACGTTCCTAAAATGAATCGTGATATAACAGAACTTTTAATTTCTGAAATCGAGTTCAATTTCTCGATTAATTTCAATTTGGCGTGACTTTAGCGTGTCCTAATTTACCAGGTAGTTTTTAGGAACTTTTCGTGCAATTGACTTGTGGCCCATTGTTTTCGAGCCAAAAAGTGCATCTTCAACACATTGGTGACTCTGGGTTGTCGTAGAAATCTCAAGGTTTCAAATACGGACACAAGGTATCAAAACGACAAAGAAATCGGTCTAGTGCCAATCGACAAGATTTGTGCAATCAGGTGGAATCACCCACACTTAATCACATGCCTTTGTTGAGTCGACCTATCTCCGGTCTCTAATCGATCTGTGCCGCAATGATCCTTGCAGATTAGCACGGTCGAGCAGTCGATTCCTAGTCGAATTCTCAAGTCTATTGTGTTTAGATTCCTTAACGACGTCACCTAATAGACTAGTTATCTCATGAGTGGCCAACTTAGAGAAGAGAGCTATAGACGTGAAGATGAAATGCCCGACTTATTCAATTGAAACCAGAATTGTAAAATCGGGATGTCGCAGTCTCTCTTCTTTCGCAGGTTATATACTAGGTAATGTTAAAGGTTACCATGCTCAATGTACTTCCCCTTATAGTGTAAAAGAAGAAAAATGATTAACATTGCTAGAGAAAGTTGTTATATAGGGTTAATAAAATATGTTATGCCAAGCACATATTAAGAGATAATGTGATCCATATTGGATCCAATTGAAAAACAAAAGTTTTCACACAATTCCGGATAATATGACTGATTATGTCCATCAGGTCATTCAAAAGATATTCAATATATTCACCTTTGATTCTTGAACCATCACTGTCTCCTACATATATGAGGAGTTCCTAGTTAAATTAAAACCCTACGCTCTCTCACACACATTAGCGAGTGTGCGCACATAGAGCCTGGTACATAGATGGAGTCGCACAAGCATTTCAGCCATCCACACAATGCGATCCTTTGCCAATTCTTCAACAAGGACTTCACCATCCAATTCAATGCTCCAGATGCGAACCCCCCATCCCCTCCCCGTGCACTTTGTAAATTGATGATTAAGATCCTTGTACTGTTTCATCGTGGTCATTTGGGTTTCCTATTTCAGCTTCATATTTTTGGGATTTCCAAAATGATTTTGAAATTATAAAAAAACTATTTAAGAAGATCCTTGAAATTAGGGATCAAGTTATGTATGTGACTAGCTCTGAGATTAAAGATTAACTATATAAATAAATTCTACATAGATTAACAGAAAATTGATAGAATGTACTGTCAAGCTTTACTTGAAAATTAACCAAATTCCAACAAGAATAGATAACTCTTCCTTGCTGAGCACGTATTTGCAATTTGATCTCCACATTTTCTGATAAGCACAACGAGAAAAGAAAAAATTCATGTACAGAACGATAGTTAAAATGCACAATAACCTTAACCAAGTAATCTGCAGAGAAAAACTGAAAAGGAAATGATCATATCGGCTTTTGGCTTATGCCAAGAATATACCACATCTAGGAGTCACAAACCCAGTATCAATTTCAAATGGAGCTAGCACAACTTCTAAAAGAACTAGGGGAAGACAAACGATCACAAATGACTGGCTGAAAGTGCATGGCGAAGATCATCAATGCAGAAGTGAAAAGAACCATGTGCTTATTAGCAACATAGCCGATTCATAGGAAGAGCCGTCATTACACCTGAAAGGGAAACTTATCCAGGAAACCTAACACAAAAGTAGCACCATGCACACAGATGAGACAGACAAGCACTCTTCCACTGAAGATGGCGATAAGAGACAGGAGATAGCTAGGAAGAAGATCATGAAAATCAAATTGCCATTCTCACCAAAGCTTCCAAAAGATCTCCACATTTTACCGAGAGAGGAACTCCACCATGGAACAATGTGTGGAAGGTGAGACGGAATTTTACCAAGTTAATTGCATATATGAATAGCTTCTTGAGGCCAAAAGGACTTTTCAGAGTTGTTAAGACAAAAACCACATCCTACGACATGAAAGTAATGGGACTGCGTATTGAAACACCATGAACAGCAGAGAATCCTGCCAAAAGATTAGCAAAGTTAATACAGTGCAAATTATTGACAGGAAGCTCACATAATAAAATTGTATAACAAAACATAGAGTTTACCTGCTTAACTCCTTTCAAAAAGTTAGTTGAATAATTCTAGCCAATATAGGCATTCATTTCTAAGGTAGCTTCTCTTTTGCAAAGAGAAACGCATTACTTCCATAGGTGAATCTCTCGCCCTACCCTATCCTTAAAAGAGCTGTCTAGACACCAAAAAGCTGTCTGCACTCCGTAGTCGGAAATGGCAATGAAGAAGTCAACCAAGATCAATCTCAGATGCATTTGCAATTGCTAAAGCATGTAAAGGAAAGAGAATCCAGTACCCATCATAGCATTGAAATGGTAAGGCCAAATTTGATTGTTTAAGTCAAGCAAGCAATGTCACTGGACCAAAACATCAAAACGAGCATTCACAGACATTATACAGTCAAATCTTTTGGCCAAAGTTCACACATCAATAGTCTGATCAAGCAGATTTGTCCACCCAGAGAACCATGTGTTGGAGAAATCTTCTTGAAGTGTTTTGAAGCTAACAAAACGTTTTCATCAGTCTAGTCTGAAGGTTTTGTAGACTCTGCTATTTAAAGTCTGAAGACCTCCAGACAGCCAGACTCAAGACTCAAAGTCTATCCTCATTGACAGTCTCTAATCCGTTGAAGAAAGGTTATCCAAAACTGGATGTTTCGTTAAGGATATGACCTTATCAACTGGAGAAGATCTCGTGGCTGGAAAAGACATAATGGAATCCTTTGATTGATCGAAATTGACTCGATGATTGAAGATCCGATGATTGCCTGAATATTCTTGGAAGGTTCTACTCATGGAAACCGAGATCCTGATTGTATAGGCAAACATGATTGATGGGCTATCGACATGTTCCTTTAATAGCTCGAATAATCTTCTTAATTGATTCCGTCCAACGGGTAGATTGGAGGAATTCCTTTGGTAAGTGCCAACGGGTATGATGGCATAAAGGAGTATATAAGGAAGATGTTCTAAGTTGTTCGAGGTGTGCGCGATAGAAAAATTCAAAAGTCTGAAAGCTTCCTGTTGTTTAGACAATTTCTTTGAGCGAAACATTATATTCAAAAGAGAGTATATATTTGTGAGAAACCTTGAGGAGGTGTGGTAGAACATTTACACTGTGGAATCAAGGGAAAGCTGTGGTGTAACTTGTCTTTTGTTCATAGTGGAATCCAACCGGTAGGCTGTCAGTGCGGAAGAGTGGACGTAGGCTTGGAATAAGCCGAACCACTATAAACTCTGTGTTCAATTTTCTCTTCCTTACTCTCTTTACCTTAATCATATTTCATTTGTTAATCAAAAAAGAATTTCCTTTCTATCGTTTGCCAAGAATCACTTCCATATCTCGATAAATTGTTTGTGCACCTATTCACCCCCTTTAGGTGCTTATACTAGCTATCTCAATTGGTATCAGAGCTCGTGTGCTCACTTTGTTTGAAGTGTTTTACTTCAGAGTAAAAGATCCATGGCCAGTATGTTGGCTCCAGGGCTGGTAGAAGGGCAAAGCAACACGAGACCGCCTTACTTTGATGGAAACGACTACAACAAATGGAAGAACAAGATGAAGGCGTTCTTAAGATCAAAGGATCCTCTAGAATGGGACGTTGTAGAAAAAGGAATCATTCCTAAAGCTACATCTGTCTCAGAAAGAGGAAAAGACACTGTTGAGTCCAGCAAAATGAGTCAGGAAGAGATAATCAAGAGACAAGCTCTTCATGCAAAAGCAATTTATTCTTTATATTGTGCTTTATCACCTACTGAATATAACAGAATATCTTATTGTGATACAGCCAAAAAAGTCTGGGATAGATTACACATTACTTATGAAGGAACCAATCGAGTGAAAGAGACTAGAATCAACATTCTTCTCGGTCAATACGAAGCCTTCATAGTGAAACCAGGAGAATCTATAACTGACATGTTTAGTCGTTTTACATAAATCGTGAATGGTCTTGAAAATCAAGGTCAATCAATTTCTGATCCCATGAAAGTAAACAAGCTACTGCGTGGACTCTCCAAGGATTGGAATCACATAAAGACCTCAATCAGAGAGACCCAAAGAATCATGCCACTGTCTGTCGATGAGTTGGTTGGGACCCTTCAGTCTTATGAAGTGGAATGAATCAATGAAGACGAAGATCCTAAAGGTAAGAAATCTATTGCATTAAAATCTAATGATGATTCGATGTAATGACTACGAAGACGACATATATGATGAAGAACTTGCTCTCATGATAAGAAGATTCAGAAAGCTAAATAGAAAAGGAAGAAGATTCAATGCAAAGAAACAAAGTTTTCAAAAGCAAATGCAGACCAAGTCTCCGCTGAAGATGATGAATCAAACAAAGATGTAGTCTGCTTTGAATGTAAGAAAAAGGGACACATCAGACCCAATTGTCCTCTTCTAAGGAAGAAGAAAGAAAAATGAAAAATATCGAAAAGCTCTCAAAGCAAAAACCTAGAGTGATACGGAGTGCGAAGATAGTGATGATGATTATGTCAACATATGTCTAATGGCACAATCAGATTCGAGAATCAAACTCCGAGACCGATTCGATTCGAAAGTGAATTCGAGGTAAGTAACTTCAAAATCCCTATTAAAGTTTCAAAATACATTGATGAATTATGTTTTAGTCTTAAGACTTCTCTTAAAAGAATTTCCAAACTCAAAAAGGAAAATTTTGCTTTAAAACAACAAGAGAATGTTTTAGAAGAAAAAGTGAAATGCTTAGACCAAAATGTTTCTTCTCTCAAAGAAAGTAAAGATAATCTTTTAAAAGAAAATGCATTTTTGAAAAATGACATTTCAAATATTTCTAAAAGATTTTCTCTAGGATCTGAAAAACTGGAGAAAATACTTTCTGTTCAAAGACCTTATTTCAATAAATCTGGTTTAGGAATGATTGCTGAAGCTATTCCTTTAATTAATTTTCCTAAAGTAAAAGAAAGAATTAAACAAAGACCCACAAGAAATGCTTACAAAAATCATTTTCAAAGGACCTTTGTAAAACCAAGAGGTCGCAATGCTCTTAAATGTTCAAAATGCAATAGTACGAGATCATTTTAAGAAAGAATGTCCTATGGTTTGGAGACTGTCAATAAAGTCTGGGCAAAAACTGTATAACAAACTAACTCAAAAGGACCCAAGAAAGTATGGGTACCAAATAAAGCTTGAGTCTCTTTTTAAATGCAGGTCACTATCAAGAAAAATGTGAAATGGTACCTTGATAGTGGATGCTCGAGACACATGACAGGAGATTCAAATTGCTTCATAAAACTTGTTCAAGTGAATGGTGGAAAAGTCTCATTTGGAGGAAACAGCAAAGGAAAAATAGTAGGATTTGGAATTGTAAAGATTGGGAACCTCACAATAAGTAATGTTTCTTTAGTTGAAGGGCTCAATTACAATCTGCTCAGTGTCAGTCAGCTATGTGATGCCGGTTTTAGAATCAACTTTCAAGAGGGTATTTGTTTAGGAACCAGTAAAGATTCTACTCAGTCATTCATGGGTCGAAGACATGGAAATATCTACCTCTTGGATGTAAAACCAGATGAGTCGCAATGTCTAATCTCAATTCAAGACGAAGCGAGCTTATGGCACAAAAAGCTTAGGCATATTAACATGAAACAGATAGCCAAGATCTCAGCAAAGAAACTTGTTCGTGATCTACCCAATTTATCATATCAAAAGTCTGATTTATGTACACCATGTATATTGGGAAAACAGGTAAGAAATTCCTTTAAACCAATAAATCAAGTTTCCATTAACCCTGTACTGCAGCTCTTGCATATGGATCTCTTTGGACCAACAAGAACGCAGAGCATTGGAGGTAAGAAATATTGCCTAGTAATTGTGGATGATTACTCACGATTTACTTGGGTATATTTCTCAGCAAGTAAGTCTGAAACTTTCTCTTACTTTGAAAAATTTGCTAAGAAGGTTCAAAATGAAAAAGGGTATATTATTTCAAATATAAAAACAGACCATGGAGGTGAATTTGAAAATCAAAATTTTGCCAAATTTTGTGAAGAATCTGGTTTTCAACATTTGTTCTCTTCTCCATATACTCCAGAGCAAAACGGAGTTGTGGAAAGAAAGAATAGATCTCTTCAAGAAATGGCTAGAACTCTCTTAATTGAAAGTAATATCTCTTTACGATTTTGGGCTGAAGCAGTTTCAACATCATGTTATATTATCAATAGAGTTTTTCTAAGACCTATTCTAGAAAAAAAACCCCTATGAACTATTTAAAGAAAAGAAGCCTATTGTTTCATATTTTCATGTATTTGGATGCAAATGTTTCATATTGAAAAATGCAAATGATCGAGTTAGTAAGTTTGAAGAAAAGTCAGATGAAGGCATCTTCCTCGGATATTCAACCACAAGCAAGGCATACAGAGTCTATAATAAGAAAACTCAAATAGTGGAAGAATCAATGAATGTCAAATTTCAAGATTCTACACAAAATGAATCTATTCGAGACTCATCTCGAAGAGACTGAACCTGCTCTAGAATCTACAAAGTCTAAATCTCAAGAAATAGCTCAGACTTTGAAAGACCAACAACAAGTGACCGTTGAAGATTCCAGTGAAGGAAGTGACCATCAATCTGATAAAGTAACCAGCAATTGGAAACATAAGTCTAGTCATCCCAAAGATCTTATTATTGGCGACATCAATGAAGGAATTCGCACAAGATCCAAAAGGCGAGAAGAGTCTAGTGCTGTGGCTCTTATTTCTGAAATAGAACCCAAGAGCATAGAAGAAGCTTTATCCGATGAAAGTTGGATTGAAGCTATGCAAGAAGAACTCAGACAATTCAGAATAAATGATGTCTGGGAATTGACTCCAAAACCAAAAGGTAAATCAATTATTGGAGCTAAATGGGTTTTCAGGAACAAGATGGATGAAAAAGGAAAAGTCATAAGAAACAAAGCCAGACTTGTGGCCAAGGGATACACACAAGAAGAAGGGATCGACTATGACGAGACTTACGCACCAGTAGCGAGGTTAGAAGCAATTCGTTTATTACTTGCATTTACTTGTCATAAAAATTTCAGGTTATTCCAAATGGATGTCAAAAGTGCTTTCCTAAATGGATTTATCCATGAGGAAGTTTATGTGGAACAACCACCTGAGTTTGAAGACCCAAGGAAACCAGACTCAGTATTCAGACTCAAAAAGGCTCTATATGGCTTGAAACAAGCACCTCGAGCTTGGTACGATAGATTAAGTAAGTTTTTAATTCGAAATGGTTTTGTTAAATGTAAAGTAGACACTACTCTTTTTATTAAAAGAGAAAAAAAAAGTTTTCTACTTGTTCAAATATATGTCGATGATATTATTTTTGGATCCTCTAATGAAAGTCTATGCAAGAAATTCTCTATGACTATGCTAGATGAATTTGAAATGAGCATGATGGGTGAGTTAACCTTCTTTCTTGGACTTCAAATAAAACAATTGGAGGAAGGAACTTTCATTCATTAAGAAAAGTATGCAAATGATCTTGTTAAAAAGTTTGGACTGGGCAATTGCAAAACGGCTAATATACCAATGTCAAGTTCCTTGAAGATAGACAAAGATGAAGGAGGAAAGAAAGTCGATCAAAAGCTGTACAGGAGTATCATTGGATCACTTCTTTATCTTACTGCTTTGAGACTTCACATTTTGTTTAGTGTTTGCATTTGTGCCAGATTTCAATCAGACCCAAAAGAATCTCATTTAAATGCTGCGAAGCTTATTATCAAATATATTTCATCAACTTCAAGCTTTGGTCTTTGGTATCCAAAAAGGGGAGACTTTACTCTTCTTGGATATTCAGACGCAGACCTTGCTGGATGCAGAGTCGATAGAAAGAGCACCTCGGGTACTGTCAACTACTTGGAGGCGGGGACGGTGTCTTGGTTTTCAAGAAAGCAAAGTACAGTAGCTCTCTCTACAGCAGAAGCAGAGTACATAGCTCTCGGAAGTTGTTGTTCGCAAATTCTGTGGATAAAACAACAGCTAAGAGACTTTGGAATTGAAGACTCATGCACGGAGATTAATTGCGACAACACCAGCGCTATCAATCTGACCAACAATCCAATTCTCCACTCAAGAGTGAAGCATATAGAGATTCGACATCACTTTATTAGAGACCATGTTTAAAATAGAGATGTTTCAATTCAATATGTTGATTCAAAGAACCAACTGGCGGATATATTCACAAAGCCTCTAGAGAAAAATCAATTTGAAACCATCTGCTCTAGACTCAACATTTTAAGGTATGAGGAGATCAAAGTCTAAAGACTCTCAGATTCAGACATACAAGACTTTAACTGTAAGTTAGTCTTGGTACGACCGTCAGACTATAAGTTAGTCTTTCTTTCTCTCGAATCTTATCTTGAAAAGGTACGATTGGCAACTGTGTTTTATTGCTATCTTTAATCGGCGTAATTATTGCATCGTTTCCTTTTCGAAAAAGAAGTTATTTTTTGAAATGACTATTTTCGCGGAAAAATGTTAGTTATTTTAAAAAGGCATCTTTTTACTTTCCTTTGTGACGGTTCATTTATCTCTCTTTTTAACCGATCGTGCACTGTTGATTCCTCTTCACTTTACTCTCGAAAAACCCTAGAAAGCATCGATCTTCCACTCCCATTTTTCTCCCTTGTTTAATCTTCGAAAATGTTGTCATCTTTCTTGGGAAAGTCAAGCAAGGAATCTTCCAAAAAAACTAAGAAAGATGTCATCTTCAAGAAAGTCGTCGAGAATCGTAAGCGGGGGACCACGACAAATGAGTGAGGGGCCTACACACTTCGATCTTACTGAAGAAGAAGTGTCTCCAAAATAACGACAGAGCCCACAACATTCTTAGCAGCGTCATTCTCCTCCATCTAGTCCTCAAGGCATTGATCATCAACAAGAGGAAGAAATCATTGAGGATGCAGATCCAGTAAGAGTTCAAAAGCCCGCTTTTATTTATAAGCTGTATTGTGCCTTAAAAGGAACTCGTACTCCCTTGAACTATGTCAATGATTTTCTTAAAGACAAAGGATATGGGCACGAATATATCTTTTTGCGAAAAATGGAAAGCTTGGGAATTGCTCGTAAAAGGGTGGCTGAGGAAACCCTTGCGAATATCCCAAGTGATCCTCGTGATTGGGGACCGAATCCTATAGATGGGAATGATGATGACAAATTGTATAGCCAATTTCAACCGAGAATGGGTGTTGTGGTTGAAAGTCGAGGAAAAAGGGGAGATTTGTTCAGATTGAAGGAACAAAAGAATTTGTACTTGAAATTGCTAAAGCGTGGGGTAATAAACCCTAGGAGTGTGGATTTTGACTTTCTGGATGCTGTGAATGTGAACTTGAGGGAGAAGTTCGGTTATCTTCAACTTGAAACGTTCTGCTCCGACACTACAAAGGCCTATGCTGAACTAACCACATATTTCTATTCAAATCTTAACTTTTTGGATGCGAATAGATTTTCTTTCAGTGTCAAAGATCAAGACTATGTTGTGGATATGAATATGCTAGCAGATGTGTTAGGAGTTGAGAAAGGAAGATATCAACCGATCAAAGTTTCCATTGCTCGGGCCACACTGGAACTTGTGAAGGATAGGAGAACAGAGGAGAAGATCACCTACCTAAGGATGAGTGCATTCAATATCTTGCTTTACAAGATTGTGATCAATTGTCTCCGACCGAAATCAACCTCCAAGACTGATGTTTCAAGTTCAGAGGCAAAGCTAATGTATGCCATCCTCACTGGGAAAAGGTTTTCTCTCCCTCACACTATCATGTTCTACATGTATAGAGCGATGATGAAGGACAGAGGTCAACTCCCTTACCCAAGCCTTGTGACGAAGTTATTCAGACATCTAAATATTCGGCCTCCGCAAATCTTTTGTGTTTGATCGTGCGATAATATGGTGGTAGGACTGAAGATGGTGACCAAAATGCGTCTGAAAGAACTGAACAAGGAGTTGGAGAAATTCAAGGAGTTGGAGAAATTCAAGGAGAAGACTCCAATCAAAGCTCATCAAACTTCTTCAAAAAGGAAAGGAAAGGAGCCCTTGGTTGCTTCAAAACCGAAAAGGAGAGCTCTTATTATGGAAGATGAAGAAGATGATGACCTTACCATTTCGGCCATAGCTTTGAAGAAGCTAAGTCGTACTGTTCTAGAGTCAGTCGAACAACGTGAGATGAAAGGAAAGGAAAGAGAAGGCCAAGAAGAAAGAGAAGAAGAAAGAGAAGAAGAAGGAAGAGAAGAAGAAGAAAAAGAAGAAGAAAGAGCAGTTGGCGAAAAAGAAGTAGAGGAGGAACGGCCTGGAGAAGAAAGAAGAGAAGAAGGAGAACCTGAGGTACACTCTTCTCCACTTGTAGGCATGGAAACGGGGGGAGATCAAGAGAAAGGAGAGAAGTCCTCATATCCTGATGCAAGTGAAGGAGTCAGTCGCTCACCTGCAGACCCAGAGGATGTTTATGCCTCTCAATCTCCATAAAAA
Organism: Eucalyptus sideroxylon; assembly: GCA_014182405.2. Lineage (NCBI taxonomy): Eukaryota > Viridiplantae > Streptophyta > Magnoliopsida > Myrtales > Myrtaceae > Eucalyptus > Eucalyptus sideroxylon. The sequence goes on along the minus strand of CM024554.2, from coordinate 14,663,584 downwards.
GGTCATGAAGTTTCATCGCCAAACTTGCGAGATTATTCTGATATGCCATCATCTGCAGAATGTGTTGAAGCTAGTACGCAGACCGATAGCTCAGCCGATTTTCGCAGAATCATGGATATTCTCTTGGAGATGCGAGGTCAAATTTATGCCTTGGGATGCGAGGTTCAAAACTTGCAAACTGCGGGTCAAGTTTCTTCATGTTCATTGAATGATAAAATCCAAGCCCTCACTGTTCAGATTCAAGCCAATGCCAAGGGTGAGGAGATTGCACAACTGAAGGAAGACTTGAAAAGGCTGGAAGGGATCATTCAGTCCATGGGAGATTTCTAGCTTGTCCACGTTCCCAAGAAATCTTGACTTCATTCCATTTTCATCTCAACCTTTTTAATTCTGACAAAAAGGGGGAGAGATGCAAGAGATTTGAACACTTTGATTTTTAATCGTTTGTTTGATTGTTTGGTTTGTTTGATTTGGTTTGATGTTTGACTTTAAGTTTTGTGTCTGGATTTGAATTTAGATGATTGCTATTGACTGCTGCTATTGATATCTTATGAATGGCTTTATCATATTCAAGACTAACCTATTTTCTGTGGTTGCAGATTCTAGTGTTAGCCATTTATCTCTATAAGATATGCATGTGTGTTTGAGAAATGTTTTGCAGGTCAAAGTTGTCCAAATCTGCAGGAAAGTTTTGTCACCATCAAAAAGGGGGAGATTGTTGGAGAAATCTTCTCGAAGTGTTTTGAAGCTGACAAAACGTTTCCGGTAGTCTAGTCTCGAAGGTTTTGCGGACTCGCTATTTAAAGTCGAAGACCTCCGGACAGCCAGACTCAAGACTCAAAGTCTATCCTCATTGACAATCTCTAATCCGTTGAAGAAATGTTATCCAAAACTGGATGTTTCGTTAAGGATATGACCTTATCAACTGGAGAAGATCTCGTGGCTGGAAAAGACATAACGGAATCCTTTGATTGATCAAGATTGACTCAATGATTGAAGATTCGATGATTGCCTGAATATTCTTGGAAGGTTCTACTTATGGAAACCGCGATCATGATTGTATGGGCGAACATGATTGATGGGCTATCGACACATTCCTTTAATAGCTCGAATAATCTTCTTAATTGATTCCGTCCAACGGGTAGATTGGAGGAATTCCTTTGGTAAGTGCCAACGGGTATGATAGCATAAAGGAGTATATAAGAAAGACGTTATAAGTTGTTTGAGGTGTGCGCGATAGAAAAATTCCAAAGCCTGAAAGCTTCCTGTTGTTTAGACAATTTCTTTGAGCGAAACATTGTATTCAAAAGAGAGTATATATTTGTGAGAAACCTTAAGGTGGTGTGGTAGAACATTTACACTGTGGAATCAAGGGAAAGCTGTGGTGTAACTTCTCTTTTGTTCATAGTGGAATCCAGCCGGTGGGCTGTTAGTGCGGAAGAGTGGACGTAGGCTTGGAATAAGTCAAACCACTATAAACCCTGTGTTCAATTTTCTCTTCCTTACTCTCTTTACCTTAATCTTATTTCATTTGTTAATCAAGAAAGAATTTCCTTTCTATCATTTGCCAAGAATCACTTCCGTATCTCGATAAATTATTTGTGCACCTATTTACCCCCCTCTAGGTGCTTATACTAGCTATCTCACCATGAAGAAGAGATGCAACAGAAGAGACTTTGACAACTCCAGCAAGAAACAGCAGTATCTCCAATTGCACTGCTACAAGCACAAAATATTTTTCAATCAGCACAGAATCAACTACTTCACTATAACTGGAAAAAATTGTGTGCATACCTATCGGGAGTACTCTTTCTACCCCGAAGAGAAGTTTCCTGTAACACAACGTCCATAGGGACCAGAACAGTCCTGATTATAGCAGTCATAACCTAATCCTCCTGGAGTACCATCTCTATTGCGCCTGCCAGATTGATCACCATTTCGATCAGGAACATAATGTCCACCACCACCACCACCTCCTCCACCTCCATACCTGTCATTCCTCCCCGAATACCTACGTCCTCTGCCCTCTTCACTAGAACACTCCCTTGTAGAATGCACATGCTTGCGACAAGCACTCTCCATCTCCACCTCCACCTCCCCCACCACAGTCCCGATTAGGGCCACGATCACGACCAAGATCATGATTGCAATCATCGTCTTGGTCACTACCTGAACCTTGATGTTGAGGTTTTTCCACAATGATATTTCCCTCTTTCAAGTCTGTCTCATTTATAGCCTCAATAGCCTCATCCATTGCTTAATTCTCATCAAAAGTTACAAAACTAAATCGACGAGAGCATCCAGAGAACTTGTCTGGTAGTTTGTATTATATGACTAAGGAAAATTACAGATATCATTCTAGACTTATGACATTGGAGGTGACACCCCTGAGGCCTCCTCGGCTCCATCCACGACCGATTTCTCCTTCCCATCCTCACCGTCGACTCCGCCGCCCCCGCATCCCCTGAATTCGCCAAGAGGAGCAACGGAGCTCAGAACGCACTGTAAACGGAACCTCGCAGGAACTGGGGGAGACAGAGATGAGGCTGGAGCGAGGCTCGGGCTGCAGATGCGGTCGGCGTAAATGCAGCGGAGCTGAGATGGGAGGCATCAACGATGCAGTGACCGGGAGACGTAGCGGTAGAGGCGGAAGATGAAGGGGTTGAGGGAGGAGGGAGATGAGGATAGAGAGAGGGAGAGTCTTGGATATGGTTGACTCCATCGAAGCTCGCCTTCTCTCTCTAAACTCTCACTCTCGGTTTGAGCAGAGCCATGGGACGGGAGCAAGGAGATGAACATGGCCACGAATTGCTGGGGTCAATAGATTGGAAAAAATGCATTGCTTATGATGATACGAAGAAAATTTCAAATAAAAATATAAAGTGAAATAATATTCTCAAAAAATGGCTCGATAAAGGCGTAAAGTGGTTAAAACGTTCTCAATTAAGGGGTTGGTTAAATCTTTATCAGCCGACTAATTCCGACAAACTAAAATTCTTGTCCAAAATTTGCAATTGATTGGAAAAAATGCATGAATTAGATTTCTAACGTTTGCTTCTTCCTTTGCCTGCTGCTCAAGCAAAATTGCTGTTGTCCGCTCCTTGCCATCGTAATTCGTTTTTAGTTGATTTTAAACCTGCCAAAGGAGCCTTATGCAATCTTTTGAGGCCATTTTGGCTCAATCTTTGAAGATTGAGCTGGAAACTTTCAGAGCACCACGGCAACGCCACCGTGGCGGTTCCTCCTCTTTTCACCACACCGCTCCCTCCCCCTTCCTCTTCCTGTAAGGTTTCTTAGCAAATTCGCGTTCGTTTGATGCTAGATTCATTCCATTTCTTTTAGTTGCTTCCTGTAAATGGATTTTGATTGAACATCTTGGTTCGTGGTTTTTTGAGTGTAAGATGGAAATAGATTGTCAGAGTGCTTTAGTAATATATTATCCTTCAAATTTGATACCTTGTCTTTTCTGGTTCAGATGGAATAGTATGGCAGTTTCACTTTTCTTGGATTCGCTCCTCCTTAACGATGTCCACAGTTTTGACGTTTGGTGTGAACACAATCAACATTTTCACGATTGCCACGCCGGGCATTACAAAAAGAAACAAACCGAGAACATGGAGGTTATATTATGATTCTACATGAATCACTTCAACCAAGAGGTTGTATCATATAATGTTGTTTGCATATATATTGATGCGTCTTCGACTGTTGATACATTCAAGTTGGAATCACGACAAATGGGCAAGTTAACCGGTCCACCAAATGTTTCCAAGGTATGGATCAAGCATATAGCTCGTGTGTATGCATGGGTTCTTTACCTTTCTAACATTGCATTGTGAAAGTTATGAATGTGTTTGGACTAGTTCGAACCAAATCAAATTACAAAAGCATGTTTAGCTCAGCTAAGCTAATCATTTAGCTTTGCAATTTTATATGTGCTTCCAATCCTTGGAGCAAGTCTCTCATTTCCGATTCACGGCCTTTCAAATGTTCTAGGTTTGCAGTCTGGTTGAACTTTTTTGCTATGTTGGTTTTTGCTCATAAAATATTGCCGCATTTTTTAGATATAATTTTTATAGTTCTCCTTTACGCGCAGTTTTTTATTGTTTGATTTGGAAATACTGATTGTACTGATAATGCTCTTTCCTCTTAGTATTGTAGCGAGGAAATTGCAATTTCTTCATATTCTTTCTGGCATCATCCCATTTCGAGAACTCACAAAAACCCCTCAGATGGTTCCAATGGATTGATTCCCCCGTTGGTGATAATCACTTCCTGAAAACCGATTGAAGTCGACCTTCAACGAAGCGAAAAGAGAGAGGACTCTATGGGGTGCTTGTTAATTTCATGGATAATACTGTAGCACAATCTGAGAGGACTGTGATTGGTTGTCGTAGGTTGCATGTGATCATTAGGAGGTCTAACTATTTTGTAAACTAATATGTTATCTTCTCTTTCTTATAGTGTTGTGCGTACTTTGAGCACATATTAAAGTTGTAAACTGTTGTCTCTTTTCGTAACGCAAATATTAAAATTCAATGAATTCAAGTGAGTAATGATGAGTTGCTGATGAACATCTGCATCTACTATGAACATACACAGAGAGTTCTTATCTATCAAAGCTAAAACTAGTTACCAATTTGGCCTAAACACTCTGTGAAACAACATTCTCTTATTATACTTTAAGGGAAATGAATACAAATAAAAGCTATTTTTGTGCATCAATGAAACATCATAGTACTGAAATTGACGAACATTAATCCATATCCGTATTTGACATCATCAGTTCACATCACTCTTACAAGAAGCAACAACAAAATAGAAAGCAACATTTGCACGTTAATGAAAAATGTGTTGCTGGTCTTCTTGATAGCATTAGTCTTTTTCCTCTCGCATATGTCAAAAACATTGCTTGTTTTTCACAACTTTCATGTTGAGACCCTTACATCCGCCTTTTTACTTATAGTAGGATCAAAAAATAAATCAATTAGTTAAAATAAAGTGAAGTGCAAATGAGAACAGTTTTAAGACAAAGTCAAGGGCACATGGACAAACTAGAGATCTTCACGTGCACTCCTGGTGACAAACCTGCTCCACGATGTATCCAAGGCTCGGATTATAGAACAGTGTCAAGACTCTAGCAAATCTGTCCAAGCAGTTTGCAGCAGCAATATCACAGCCTCTCCAAATCCGATACCTTCCCTCATTGTAGGCAATCACCGGAGCGTTTCCACAACTTGCATACAACACAACGGGATCATTAGCGCCAGTCACCATCCTGCCCATTTCAATATGCGCTACACAATGATTAAAAGCAAATAATTGGTTTCGTTCATGGCTGTGAAAGAATCCTCATCGCAATAGAAGAAACTCACAAGGGGCTCCTATGCCTGGATACTTTGTTTTACAATGACAGTCAGTATTATCAGGAGTCACCGGAGTAGGTTTTTTAGAGCTTCTTTGTGAAAGGGCTAGTACACACACCTAGAGAGGGGTGAATAGGTGTATATAAGAATTTTCTCGCAACACTTAATAAAAGGATTGCCTTGTAAAATGATTGACTAGGGATGTAAACTTCTTTAAACAATTCTATAAGGCAAATATATAAAGCAATGAAATAAGGAGTTAAGGAAAGAGAATTGGAACACAAGGTTTATAGTGGTTCGGCTTAGATCAAGCCTACGTCAACTCTTCCGCGCTGACAGCCCGCTGACTGAATTCCATTATGAATCAAAAGAGATTATACAACTTGTGATCTTTGACTTTCTCAGTGAAGAGTCTCTACTGATCTCTCACAAAGTCTCACTATGTGTTTCTCTCTTTTGTATACAACTTTGAGTTCAATGAATGAAAGAGCAAGAAACTACAGAGATTCAGACTTTGAAATTCTTCTTTCACGCACTACCATGAACAACTAGAGAGTCCGCCTTAAATACTCCTTCATGCCTTTATGACCGTTGGCATTTTCCAAAGGAAATCTTCCAATCTATCTGTTGGACAAAATCAATTAAGGTGATCTCGAGTTGTTGAAGGATTGGTGATGAAAGCCCGTCAATCCTATTCGTCCATACAATCAGGATCTTTGGTTTCCATAAATAGAACCTTACAAGTTTGCTCGTCTTTCAAAAGATCTTCAAATCGGAGTAGATTCCAATAGGAATAATCAATCAAGTAGATGCTAAATCCAGCCATAAGATCTTCCAAAAACCATATGATTCAAATACTTGAAGATAATCCGGCATATGGATAAGTCTTCATTCTTCGGTTTGGAATCTGTCAGATGGGGTAGACTTTGAGTCTTGAGTTGGCGGTCTTCAAACTTTGATGATAGAGTATGGAGTTCTTCACACTTTAACACTTGGGTCTAGAAGTCTTCAAACTAGACTGATGGAAATGTTTTGTCAACTTCAAAACAATAAAGGAGTTTTCTCCAACAATCTCCCCATTTTTGATGGTGATAAAAATTTCTTGCAGATTTGAAAACTTTTGACCTGCAAAATAACACTTAAGCAGTACATGATATCTTATAAAAAAAGTTGATTAGGACTTGGATAGTATCGATTCTACAACCATAGAAAACATGTTAGTCCTGCAATATAAGATGACTATCCATCCACAATCAATATCACAGCCTAAGTTACTGCAAGCATCAAAGAATTCAAATCAAAGTAATTAGCAGTCAATCAGTCCAAAGTCAAAAGTCCATAACCAAACAAAAACACCAAAGTCTAAAAAGGTCATCAAAATCAAACCAAAAAGTACTTGAAAAGAAATGTTGTGCTCAAAAGATAAAGTCATATCAAATATGCACAACTTCTTCCCCTTTTTGTCAATGACAAAAAGTGGAGAATAAGTAAAAAGAGTTGAGTGAAAAGAATGGTGTGAAAATCATGGCTGTTTTGGAATCCGAACAAGCTAGAATTCTCCTATTGATTTGATTGTCTCCTCAAGCTTTCCAAGAGTCTCCTTCAGTTGCTGAAAATCTTCACCTTTCACATTATCCTGCATTTGAGTCTTCAGGGCAAGTAGCTGTTCTTGCAATGAAACTGAAGCAGTCAAGAAAGCTTTCTTGAGATCCTTTATCTCGAACTCCAAACCATCTTGCTATCTCCTTAAATCCAACAGGATATCCAGCAATCTTGAAAAGTCTACTGTTTGTTTTGGTGCAGCACTGGGTCCAGCCGAGTCAGTTCTAGGAGTTTTGAGATTGGATGGATCATCAGTAGTTCAATTCCCATGACTAGGAGGGGATGCCTTAATATCTGCTTCAGGATAAAGAGAGGCATACACATCTTCTAGATCTACTGCAAATCTACTAACATCACTAGTAAGAGTAGCTGAAGAAATATCTCATTTTTCAGCAGCTCCTCTTGTTTGTGTGCCTTCAGGTGGAGAAGTGAATTCTTCTTCCTGTTCTTGTTCAACTTCAGCATCGGAGTGATGTTTTTCTTTCCTTTTCCTCCAGCAATTCCACTCCTTGTCTTCTTAGAGTTACTTGACAAGGATACAGCCAAGGTTGGCTCAAAAAAGTCTTCACAACCCTTTTCTTCCTCTTTTTCTCTTTCTTTTTCTCCTTCTTCTCTTATTTCTTCCTCTTCCTCTGTCCTCCTCTGTTCTTCATCTTCATTCTCTGTCTCTTCTCTTTTTCTTGTCTCTCTTTCCTCTAGCTCTTGAAGGCTAACAAAAATTTGTAAGTTTCTTAAGGCAAAGGCGGAGAGTGTTATGCCGTCCTCATCTTCTTCATCCTACAAGATGAGTGTTCTCCTCTTCTTGATTGGTTTGCTCATTGGTTCCTTACCTTTTCTCTTTTATGCTACTGAGTCTTGTTTGGCCTTGATAGGGGACTTCTCCTTGATGCGCTTTAACACCTTATTGAGCTCCTTTAGACGCATCTTGGTGACCATCTTCAATCCAATCACCATTGGAGCAATGCTTGACACACACAAAGGTGCGGGAATGTGAATTTTGAAATGTTTGAAGAGGCACATGATAAGAGCAGAGTAAGGGAGTTGTCCCTTGTCCTTCACCACGGTCCTGTACATGTGCATCAGGATAGTGTGAGGCAGAGAGAACTTACAGCCAATGTTGATGGCGTACATCAACTTCGCTTTAGAGTGGGAGACATCAATCTTTGATGTTGATTTTGGCCGAATGTAGTTGATCACAATTTGGTGAAGCAAAATGTTGGAGGCATTCATCCTAGTGTAGGATATTTTGCCTTAAGCAAATCTATCTTGTACCAGTTCTAGTGTAGCGTGAGCAACAGACACACTGATTGGTTGGAAACACCCTATTTCCACCCCAATCAAGTTAGCCAACATGTCTACATCGACCACAAATTCCTTGTCCCTGACTAGAAAAGAGAATTTATTTGCATCCAAAAATTATAGATTTGAATAGAAATAGGCTGTGAGTTCAGGGTACGCGCAATTGTTGTCTCAAAACCAAAAACGCTCCAATTGAAGGAGTGCAAATTTCTCCCTCAGATTCACTTTCACCAAATCAAGAAAATCAAAATCAACACTTCTAGGGTTCATAACCCCTCTCTTTAGCAGTTTTGAATAAACCTTCTTGTGGTTCTTAAAGCAAAATAGACTCGCTCCTTCACCACGAATGCTCACAGCAACCCCCATCCTAGGCTGAAAATGAGAGAACATCCTTTCATCGTCATCTTTTCCTTCAGGCTGATTAAAAGTTCCAAAATGCGGGTCACTCGGAAAGTTGGTAAAAGTCCTTTCAACCAACCCTTTAGGTGTAATGCCCATTTCTTCCATTTCTCTAAGAACAAAGTCTTATTCTTGTAACCCCCTCTATAAGAAAATCATCAATTAAATTCATAGTAGTACCTCCTTCTTTCAACTTAGAATAAAGCAAGAAAACAACTTGAGGTCTCAGTGTTCTTACAGGTTCAACATCTTCTACTATTTCTTCTTCTGGTTGAGGCGGTGGAGGATCTTGTGTCTTGTGTTGAGAAGGTTGACATTGTTGAAAATATTGTTGTTGCTGACTATGCTACTGCTGTTGAGGAGAATCTTCTTCCTCGGTCAGATCAAATGTGTAGGTCCCTCACACATGTGTTGTGGTCCTTGCTTGCGATTCTAGAAGATTTTCTTGAAGACATTGTCATTTTATGGGAGAAATCCATGAACTCGCTCATGAAAAAGGTGAAATCTTTTTAGATTAAACTAGAGAGAAAGTGAGAGCAAGTGGGATTTTTGTATTCTAGGGTTTGAGAGTGAAAAAGGAGAAGAAGACAATCGATGGTATATATATATATAGTAGGTAAAACGGGGTATCTAAAACGTCACAAAGGAAAATAAAAACTGCCTTCTTCAAAAATGAAAAATTGTCAAAAGTTCAAAATTTGAAGAAGATAATTTCCAAAAATAAAATTAGCAAGTGGCGATTCAAAATATCATCATACCTTTTCAAAAAAAAAAAAGTATCCAAAGATAAAATCACATGCATTTTGAAAGAATTAACTTATAGTCGTAACTCTTAGTTATTTTGAGTCTAAACACCTTCAGACTTTACCTCTGAGTCTAGACAACTTCAGACTTTACCCGATAGAATATATGATGTTCAATCTAGTGCGAATAGACTCAAATAAACTTCTCTCCAGTGGTTTTGTAAATATGTCCCGCCAGCTAATTCTTTGAGTCAATGAATTAAATCATAACTTCTCCATTTTGAACATGATCTCTAATATAATGATGTCGAATTTGTATATGCTTTGCCCTTGAATGAAGAATTGGATTCTTTGTGTGATTTATGACATTGATGTTGTCACATTTGATCTTTGTGCATGATTCTTCAATTCCAAAGTCTCTTAGTTATTGCCGTATCCATAAGATTTGAGAGCAGCAACTTCCAAGAGCCATATATTCTACTTCAGCTATTGAAAGAGCTATTGTATTATATTTTCTTGAAAACCAAGATACTAGCTCGTCACCAAGTAGTTGATAAGTACTAGAAGTACTCTTTCTGTTCACTTTGCATCTTGTTAAATCTTCGTCTGAATATCCAAGGAGAGTAAAGTCTGCTTCTTTGGGATACCACAGACCTAGCTTTAGAGTTGTTGCAATGTATTTGATGTTGTGCTTTGCAGCAGTAAAGTGAGATTCTTTGGGATTTGATTGGAATCTAGCACAAATGCAAACACTAAACAAAATGTTTGGTCTAGATGCAATAAAATAAAGAAGTGAACGAATAATGCTTTTGTATAGGTTTTGGTCTACACTCTTCCCTTCTTCATCTTTGTCCAACTTCAAAGAACTTGACATAGGTAACTCTGTCTTTTTGCAATTTTCTAATCCAAACTTCTTGATGAGATCCTTTGCATACTTCTCTTGGTGAATGAAAATTCCTTTCTTTGATTGTTTAACTTGTAATCCTAGAAAGAATCTTAACTCACCCATCATGCTTATCTCAAATTCATCCTGCATGCATCTTGAAAATTTCTTGCAAAGATTTTCATTAAATGATCCAAATATAATATCATCAACATATAAATCTGAACAAGTAGAAAATATTTACCTTCTCTTTTAATAAACAAAGTAATATCTACCTTTCCTTTAACAAAACCATTTTGAGTTAGGAATTTACTTAACCTTTCATACCAAGCTCAAGGTGCTTGCTTTAATCCATATAAAGCCTTTTTCAGTCTGTAGATTGAGTCTGGCTTCCTTGGATCTTCAAAACTAGGTGGTTGTTCCACATAAACTTCCTCTTGGATAAATCCATTTAGAAATGCACTTTTTATGTTCATTTGGAAAAACCTAAAATTTTTATAGCAAGTAAAAGCAAGTAATAATCTAATTGCTTCTAACCTCGCTACCGGTGCATAGGTCTCGTTATAGTCTATCCCTTATTCTTGTATATATCCTTTGGCCACGAGTCTTGCTTTGTTTTTGACCACTTTTCCCTTTTCGTCCACCTTGTTCTTGAAAACCCATTTCGTTCCAATAATAGACTTACTTTTTAGTTTAGGAATTATTTCCCAAACATCATTGATGCTGAACTGTCTAAGCTCTTCTTGCATAACTTCAATCTAGCTTTCATCAGCCAAGGCTTCTTCTACAGTTTTGGGTTCAATTTCATAAACAAGTGATAAAGCAATAGACTCTTCTCGCTTTTTGGATTTGGTGCGAATTCCTTTATCAATGTTTCTAATGATGAGTACCTTAGGATGACTTAACTTATGCTTCTAGTTGCTAGTTGGTTTGTGAGTTTGCTGATCCTCTATTTCAGTTGAATCTTCTGGTTCATCTTGTTGTTGAACTTTAGGAGTCTAAACCACTTGGGGGGAAGTAGATTTTGTAACATCTAGAGCTAGTTTAGGTTCTTCAAGTTAACTCTGATCAAGTTGATTATGCATTGACTCTTGAAATTCATGGATTCTTCTATAGACTGAGTCTTCTTGTTGAATACTCTATAGGTTTTGCTTGAGGTTGAGTAACTAAGGAAAATTCCTTTGTCTAATTTATCTTCAAACTTACCAGTACGATCATTTGCATTCTTTCAAAACAAAACACTCACAACCAAACACATGAAAATGAGAAACAATTGGCTTCTTTCCTTTGAATAACTCATAAGGAGTTTTCTCTATAATTGACCTAAAAAATACTCTGTTAATAATATAGCAAGATGTAAATTCTGCTTTTAGCCCAAAATCGAGAGGAAATATTACTCTCAATTAAGAGTGTTCTTGCCATCTCCTGCAAAGATTTATTCTTTCTTTCCACAACCCCATTTTGCTTTAGAGTATATGGAGAAGAGAAAACATGTTGAAAACCAGAGTCATCACAAAATTTTGCAAAATCTTGATTTTCAAACTCACCTCCATGGTCTGTGCGTATGCTTGAAATAGTATATCCTTTTTCCTTTTGTACCTTCTTGCCAAATTTTGAAAAGTAAGAGAATGCTTCAAACTTACTTGCCAAGAAGTATACCCATGTAAAACGAGAGTAGTCATCCATAATTACTAGGCAGTATCCCTTTCCACTAATGCTTTGAGTTTTGGTTGGTCCAAAGAGATCCATATGCAGAAACTGCAAAACACGATCTGTAGAAACCTGATTTATTGTTTTAAAAGAACTTCTAACATGTTTTCCTAACACACATGGTGTGCACAATTCAGATTTTTGATACGATAGGTTGGGCAATCCATGAACAAGCTTCTCGGAGGAGATCTTGGCAATCTGCTTCATGTTGACATGGCCTGGCTTTCTATGCCAAAGGTTTGCTTCATCTTGAATGAATATTAGACACCGAGAGCTTTCTGGTTTTATATCCAAAAGGTAGATATTCTCATGTCTTCGTCTGGTGAAGGATTGAGAGAGAGCTTTACTGGTTCCCGAGCAAGTGCCTTCTTGGAAATTAATCTTGAATCCGATGTCATACAGTTGACTAATGCTGAGAAGATTATAATTCAAACCTTCCACTAAGGAGACATTGTTGATTGTGAGACTTCAAATCCTCATAGTTCCACATCCAACAATTCTTCCTTTGTTGTTTCCACCAAAAGAAACTTTTCCTCCATTCACTTGCACGAGCTTTATAAAACAACTTGAATCTCCTGTCATGTGCCTCAAGCAGCCACTATCCAAGTACCATTGGAGATAGCTAGTATAAGCATCTAGAGAGGGGGTGAATAGGTGTAAAAATAGTTTCTCGTGATAAATGAGTAATACAAAATAGACAATAGAAAGGAAGTTCACCTTTTGTTAACAAAATGAATTATGATCAAAGTAAAAGAGAGTAAGGAAGAGAAAATGAACACAGAGATTACAGTGGTTCGGCTTATTCCAAGCCTATGTCTTCTCTTCCGCACTGACAGCCCACCGGCTGGATTTCACTATGAACGAAAGAGTTGTTACAGGAAAGCTCTCCCTTGATTCCACATACTCTACCACACTTCCTCAAGGTTTCTCAAAGATATAGAATCTCTTTTGCGTACAAGATTTCGCTCAGCAAATGAATTGACTAAGAACAAAGAGCTTCAGACTTTGAAATTCTTCTATCGCACACACACTCAAAACAACTGGAACATCTTCCTTATATACTCCTTTATGCCATTATACATGTTGGCACTTACAAAAGGAATTTCTCCAATCTACCCATTAGACATAATCAATTAGGAAGATCTTCGAGCTATTTAAGGAACATGACGATAGCCCATCAATCCTGCTCGCCCATACAATCAGGAACTTGGTTTCCATAAGTAGAATCTTCCAAGTATACTTCGCCAATCAACAGATCCACAATCGCTAAATCAATCTTCGTTTGAATAATGGATTTCGACATGCTATATCTAGCTAAAAGATTTTCTCCAGTCGATAAAGTCAAATTCTTAACGAAACATCCAGTTCTGGATAAGTCTTATTCGACGGACTAAAGACTGTCAATGAGGATAGACTTTGAATCTTGAGTTTGGCAGTCCAGAGGTCTTCAGACTTTGATGAAAGAGTCTACAAGTCTTCAGACTAGACTGATGGAAAAGTTTTGTCAGCTTGAAAACACCCAAGGAAGATTTCTTCAACAATCTCCCCCTTTTTGATGGTGACAAAACTTTCCTGTAGATTTGGATACCTTTGACCTGCAAAACATTACTCACGCAAATATGGATATCTCGCATAGATAAATGGCTTAATAACACTAGAATCTGCATCCACAGAAGGTAGATTAGTTCTCTAAGCAAAACCATGAGATATCAACAGTGCTTAAATAAACATTCAAACAGTCAAACCCAAATCCAGTCCAAATCCAAATAGCCAAACACAAAAGTTAAGTCAAAACATCATAAAAGTCAAAAAAGGTTCAAAAATTCTAATGAAATCTGCACCACATCTCCCCCTTTTTGTCATCATTAAAAAGGTAGAGATGAAAGGAAAATGAAGTTTAAGATTGCTTGGGAACACGAACAAGCTGGAAATCTCCCATTAACTGGACAATGCCTTCCAGCTTTTTTAAGTCCTCCTTCAGTTGCACCAGATCTTCACCCTTAGCATTTGCTTGAACTTGAAGAGCAAGGGCTTGAATTTGATCATTCAAAGAAACTGAAGAAGCTTGACCTGCATTCTGCAAGTTCTATACTTCGCATCCCAGAGCATATATTTGACCCCGCATATGCTTTGCGCTTTAATGAAGAATTGGATTCTTTGTAAGATTCATTGCATTGGTGTTGTTGCATTTGATCTCGGTGCACGATTCTTCGATTCCAAAGTCTCTTAGATGTTGCCTTATCCACAAGATTTGAGTACAACAGCTCCCAAGAGCCACATATTCTGCTTCTGCTGTTGATAGAGCTACAATACTCTGTTTCCTTGAGATCCATGATACCAGCTTGTTGCCTAGCAGTTGACAAATGCTAGAAGTACTATTTCTATCAACTTTACAACCTGTTAAATCTGCGTCTGAATATCCAAGGAGAGTACAATCTCATTCTTTGGGATACCACAGACCTAGCATTGGAGTAGTTGCAACGTATTTGATGATGCATTTTGTAGCACTTAAATGAAATTCTTTGGGATCTGAATGGAATCTAGCACAAATGCAAACACTAAACAAAATGTCAGGTCTAGATGCAGTAAGGTAAAGAAGTGAACTGATAATACTCCTGTAAAGCTTTTGGTCAACTTTCTTTCCTCCTTCATCTTTGTCTAGCTTCGAAGAACTTGACATTGGTGTCTTTGTCTTTTTGCAATTCTCCAATCCGAATTTCTTGATGAGATCTTTTGCATACTTTTCTTGGTGAATGAAAATCCCTTTCTTCGATTGTTTGACTTGTAATCCGAGAAAGAAAGTTAATTCACCAATAATACTCATCTCGAATTCACCCTACATTATGGCATCCCAAAATTCGAGTCACCCTCTAGAGGAACTAAAGCCTATAATTAGGTAATGAAAATTTCCTATGGTTTATGTTTTAGCAATTAATTTTCTTAAGGCTATGTGTTATTGTGCTTGTGTTTATGAGATTTTAAATTTGATAGATTACCATGCACCTTATAGATTAAAATCCTATAAATAAAATGTCACAAGACTTTGGCCATGTGGAATTTAAAATTTAAAATTTATAGAAGAAATTATAAAAAGGAAAATTTAAATTTTATTAGGATGTGCCTTAGGCTCATTGGCCTAAGCTTTAGTAGGCCAAGCTAGTCGGCCCAATTAGGCCCGCGAAAGGGGGCTGTTGACCAGCCCAAGAGGAGGCCCAAGAGTGGCCGGCCCAAGCCCAAAAGCCCATTAAGACAAGTGGCAAGAGACCTTCATGCATTGGCTTAGAGAGGGATGGCATGCATTGGTCAATTGGAGTGGCAAACAATGATTACTAATGATTAGGAAATTGGGGGATAAAAGAGAAGGGAAGGAGAGAGAGTGGCCAGTTGCTTGTTCGGCCAAGAGAGGGAGAGAGAGAGAGAGATTTCGCGAGAGTGAGGGAGAGCGGCTGAGAGGGAGGAGAAGCCGAGAGGAGGAGTCGCCATCCGTCCGCCGTGTGCCGCCGTGATCGCCGCCGTGTGCTGTTGTTCGTCCGGTCTAGAGGCAAATTGGGGTCCTCTTACTACTCTTGCATGTGTGTGTGTTACATGTATGTCGAATTTTGGGTGATTAGGAGAGGAAAACCGAAGCTTGGATGACTTGTTTTTGAGTAAGGTTGCTGTTTTCGTTTGAATCCGCTCGAGTCAGAATGTTGTGAGAGCTTGCATGCATGTTTAGAGTTCGATTTTGGCTTTTATCTCTTCATGAAGGTTGTAGCTAACATCTTAAACTACAACATACTAAAATTTGGTGGAAAATGATGGAGATTTAAGGGGTTAAACTCTCATCCTACGGAGACCTAAGATCTGGAACGATTTCACTGACCTCTTGATGGCTTTGTGGTTGCATGTTGAGTTGTGATAAAATTTCTCTTCTATTTCTTCATGAAAGTTGTAGGGGACATCTTAAACTACAACATACTCAAATTTGAAGAAAAATGAACAAGTATAACCTAGTAAATCGACTAGATCTTGAAAACGGTAATTCTGGAGATGTATTGCAGGACACCCGAGATTTCATGGACCTAAATGACGACTATAATCTGGTTATTTGACTTATATCTCTTCATGAAACTTGTAGATAACATCTTAATGTAGAACATATCCAAATTTCAGAGGAAACGAAGAAGAATAGGTAGGTGAAAACTCAGTATTTCGGAGAAGCATGTACTGGACGATTCGGTGTTGGATCCAGAAGCTTCATGTGACTATAGAAAATAATCTAAAAATAATCTGACTTGGGAGTCTTCGTGAAAAATTTATTTTAATGTCTTGTCTATAACTTGGTAAAATTTTGTAATTTTTGGAGGTCGTATGGATATTTTAATCGAATTTCTTCGGAGACTGTGCATTCTGATTTCATCCGAAAATTATATGCTGTTTTGTGTGAATTATGGATTTGTGTGGAATTCTATTTGGCCATGTATTTTGCATGAAATCATTATCCTATTGTCTTGATTTTCACTTGCCTTAATCTTTATGATTTTTGAGAATTATATAGATATAAAATTTAATATTTTGAAAGTGGCACAAGCTGGAATTTAAATAAATGTAAAAAGGGCATGAGAAATGGATTATTTTTTTTTTTGGTAAAGAGAAATGGATTATTTTAATCGGCATAAATTCAATAAATTTTATTTCATAAATAATTGTACTATGTAGCATGTACGATAAGGTCTTGATGTATGTATGACAATGGATTGAGATACATGTGTGAATTCAATGCTGAATATGACTTATTTGCCATCACATCATATGCCATGCTAAATTAAGACCGAAATTGTCAAGCCCCGATCCTTGGGCGCACACACATCCTTCTCCCTTGGTCGATTTTATAATGCGACATCCCAGGACAATGTATCGCCAACCCTTTCATTTATTAAGCATATGCGGAAGTAGTTAAAATCCCCAGACAATAAAACGATGGGATAGAAAAACAGGGCCATATTTTTCATATTGAAATTTATAACCAAACTTTTATACAAAACACAAACCAGAGCACTCTACAACTTTTTACTCTAAACTTTAATCATATCAAAAAGGAGATCTCAAAATAAGATAAACTCTCAGCCATCCGGGCCGTACTCAAGGCCCTTCTCGGGATTATCTTCTTCTCCCAAAAATCTTTCTTCTTAAGTTTCACCTCCAAGTTCTCCTTCTTAGACTCCTCCTCATCAACTCCTCATCGGGGTCCTGAAATGTTTTCCCCAAATTGGGATGAGACTACGTCTCAGCGAGTTCTACCCCACTAAGCCCGATTAGTAAACCATTATAGTATAGGCTGCCTATACACGCACAGGGCAGAAGACATACCTTGGCCTCAGATCCCACCTGCAAGTCAGTACAAATCACAATAGGCAGTCAAGCAATCATATCACCGATCGAAGCATCGATCAAATCGACCTAGTGGATTACAAGCCAATAAGACCACTCACGGTCATTTCCATTCAGTCAATCAATTTACAACATCAGACTCAAGGCAATGATCAATCGACTTAGTCGATTACATGTCAGCCGGACCATCTCTAGGTCATTCTACTCATTGCTATACAGTCTCAACTGATAAAACCAATCACTGAGCCACGTGCATTCTCCGAGGCGATATTCTTTATCACTAGCCACGTGCATTCTCAAAGGTGATGGAACCGATCATCGAGCCACATGCTCTTTAAAATGTCATTTTGAATCAGCGAGCCCACGTGCATTCTCCAAGGTGAAGCATCAAGTCACCGAGCCCACATGTCTCTTCAAGATGCCAAATGTACTCATTGGGGCCATGTGCATTCTCCGAGGTAATGCATCAAATTACTGAGCCACGTGTCTCTTTCAAGATGCCACACTTAATCACTGAGCCACATGCATTCTCTAAAGCGACATACTTCGTCACCGAGCCATGTGCATTCTCCGAGGTGATATATACATTTAGTCACCGAGCCACATGCATTCTCCAAGGCGACATACTTCATCACCGAGCCATGTGCATTCTTCGAGGTGACATATCTAATCATCAAGCCCCGTACATTCTCCAAGGCGACGTACCAATCATCGAGCCACGTGCATTCTCCGAAGCAATATACCAAATCACCGAGCCACGTGCATTCTCCGAGATGATGTACTATTCAACAAGCCATGTGCCTTTCATGATGATTCATCCCATTTCTAAAGTAATTATCCACAACCTTAATTCGTACTCAATTTACCCAAATAATCAATTTAGGAATATATCCTAAATATCCACAATTAAATCAATTTGGCTCAATTCAAAGCTCCAATAAATAAACGGACTGCGCCATGACAATCAGCACGAAATTTTAGTCGCCGGCCATCTCAATCTTAATTTCCGAAAAATAATTAATTAATTAATTAATTTCGAAAATTAATTATTAAATATTAAAAATTCCGTTTAGCTCAAATAAGGTCCAATTAAAGAAACGGACTGCACCACGATTACCAGCATAAATTTCCGGTCACAGGCCAACCCAGTTGAATTTTCAAGAAATAAATAATTAATTAATTAATTTCGAAAATTAAATAACTAATATTAAAAATTCAATTTAGCTCAAAATAAAGCTCAACTAAATAAATGGACTTCACCACGATCATCAGCATAATATTCCGGTCACTGACCATCCCAGTTGAATTTTCGGAAAATAAATAATTAATTAATTTAATTCTGAAAAATAATATTTAAATGCCAAAAAAATCCCACTTAGACCTGAATCGCCAAATTGAAGCCCGATTAGGGGTCGGCAAATTTCTGAGATACTTCCAATAAATAGTAGACCACGTCTACTTGCTAATTGCGCAATCAATTTATCTAAATCGCATTACAATTGACTGATAATTTTTAATTTATCTAATCTAACAACCTAAACATAATTAATTAAAACTAAACCAACCTTAAGCATAATTAGCCAACTAATCCGAGATTAGTGAGATTACTCACCAAATCGTACGCAAATCGGATCAATCCGACGAGGGCGACGCGAGGAACAACAAACTCCAAAGCATGGCTCGGGTTCGGGGCCCGGAAACGGCCCAAAACGAGCCCCAAAGGGGCTGGAAACTCACTTCGTGGGGTGGCTGCAATGGTTGAAAACAGACACAAAACAGCCACAAACCACTTCCACAAGCGCAGCAAGGCACAGGGGAAGGCCGGTGGAGGTCCGACGGGGTCGAACAGCGGCCGGAGGTGGCCGGACGGGGCGAAACGAGGGCTGAGCAGAGGTTGAACAGGGGCTAGACGGCGCACGGTGAGGACGGCGAGCGCAGGTGGGAGGCGGCGGAGCGCACGGCGTGCGCTGGCACGCGGTGCGAGCGGCGGTCGAGCTCCGGTGCGACGGTGACGGCTTCGGCGAGCTGCTGTTCTTCTTTGCTAGTTTTGGGCTAGTTCGCACAAAGAAGAAGGAAGAAGAAGAAGTCGGTTACGAGGGAGAGTGGGGGAGAAGAGAGAGGAGAGAGAAGAAGGGATAAGAGAGATTGACTAGTCAAAGGAAAAAAAGAGAGAAAGAGAGAAGAGAAGCCAATTTCAATTTGGCAAGGGGCATTCGGCGGTGGGGAGGGGCTGCGCACGAAGGGGGAGAGAGGAGAGAGAGAGAGAGAAAAAAAAGGAAAAAGAGAAAAGAAAAAGGGAAAGAAAATAACACTTTAATTATTTTCCTTTTCTCATTCCCTTTTTATTTTCTTACGATCTTCAATTATTCCTCCGATAATTTCTTTCTTGAAATTTCGGACTCGGTAATAAATTGATAGATGATGAGACGGTCCTAAAAATGAATTGTGACACGCCCGCATATTCGATTCCCAAAACCGAATTAAATTTCATGATTAAAATCGATCGGACGCGATTTTAGTCCAATCCAACCAATTAGGTAGCTTTTAGGGATTTTACCGGGGATATATCCCTTAACGGCTTCACCCAATATGTTAGTTAACTCGTGAGTGATCAGCTTAGAGAAAAAAGACCATAGGCGCGTCAACGATATGCACATTTCATTTTATCGAAACGAGGTCGAATTTCAGGATGTCATAGAAATTGGTGAACATGGATAATGAAAAATGAGGAGATTGTTGTGGCAGATGATAATGCCCTGGGAGTATCAGGATGCCTGGGATGGGGGGTGCCGGAAGCCGGATTGTATTGAGATACAAGGCCGAATGGTCCTCGGGAGTGTTGAGATGCCCAGAAAGTGGGGGTGCCAGAAGCCCTAGAGGTTTGTGCCCAGGGGGATGCCTCGTGACGCCAGTTGGGGTGCGAGATGCCCGGCCAGGGAGTGTAAATGCCGGAAGCCTCGTCGGAGGTCTTTGCCCGAGAGGATGCCTTGTGATGCCAGTTGGGATGCGAGATGCCCGGAATGTGGGGGGCCGGATGCCCGGTGGCCTTAAATGGCTGAATGCCGGAGGTTTTTCTTTCTCACATGGGATGCGAGTGTAAAATGTGAGATGAAATTGATGATCCGAGGAAGGGTGATGTGGTGATCAAATTGAAAGCTAAAAGTGGAAATTGAACCATACATGATATGATATGGCATGATGATATGCATGATGATGATGATATATGACATGATATGATGATGATATATGATATGGCATGATGATATGCATGATGATGATGATATATGACATGATATGATGATGGTATATGATGTGGATATATGATGTGGCATGATGATATGCATGATGATGATGATATATGACATGATATGATGATGATATATGATATGGCACGATGACATGCATACATGTGTGATATGATGATGCCATGATGATGATGACATGTGTATGGTATGATGGTGTCATGTATATGCTGATGATGACATGTGTGTGATATAATAATGTCATGATTGCGATGATATGAGTATGACATGATGATACACATGTATGTGTTATGATTGTGGTGATGATGCATGATAGTATATGCATGGCTTCAAGGTAAGTAATGCCTGCAATGCATGTATGACTTGTATGATGCATTGAGTGGTTATTGGATTCCTTTATCTACTGAGTGGTTGTACTCACCCCTTTTGGGGACTAACATTTCAGATTAGCAGCATACCGCTTCCTGCCATTACGTGGGGCGTATTATACGGCATACCTTCGGACGTAGAGGTCGAGTGCGAGGAGTTTGACTGTCCTTATGTTCCTGGTCTTATGTATATTCGAGTGCGTTGTCTAGTTACGTACGATGTGGGCCTGGCTAGGGGCCCTATTGTCCAGGAGTTCATATCTATCCATGTTCGATGCGACGGAGTGATGCGTGGGATGCTGCTGCCGCCACCGCCACCGCCTGATGCACCGGGATGGGTGTGAGGGCCGTGCGTGACAAGTAGGAGCTGGATCTTTTTGGATAGTTAGCCGACACTGATGATGGGGGTTGTGCACGTGAGATGTAGTGGGTCGAGGGTTCTTTTTGGGGTTTTAGGCCGGATGTGGCTGAGTCCTGGCTTTTCCTTTTGATGTACCGATCCAAAAGAAGTCCCATCTTGAAAATATATGTAAATAAAGTGTCGTGGCTTGTCTTTTAATCATGATGACTAGTGGTGTGTATTTGTATCATGGTTGTTGGAGGGAGAGATGGTAATGTTTTATTTTGCTTCCGCTAATGAGTCGCGCTGGGACCGTTTTCAAAAAAAAAAATGTGTCTACTAATTACGACGCCTCTTCTAAGAAGAAAGGTAATAAGGTGTAACATTGGGGCTTGTGGCGA
Source organism: Eucalyptus sideroxylon (assembly GCA_014182405.2). Taxonomy (NCBI): domain Eukaryota; kingdom Viridiplantae; phylum Streptophyta; class Magnoliopsida; order Myrtales; family Myrtaceae; genus Eucalyptus; species Eucalyptus sideroxylon. The sequence continues at coordinate 14,641,840 of CM024554.2, read as the reverse complement.
CCTACAAAGGGTTCGGGGTGCCACATGCATAGACTTAGAAAACTTCTTGCGTAGATTTTCATTAGGAGATCCAAAAATAATATCATCGACATAAATTTGAATTAATAAAAAGTCTTTTCCTTATTTCTTTATGAACAAAGTAGTGTCTACCTTTCTGTTTCCAAAACCATTTTCGATTAGAAATTTACTTAACATTTCATACCAAGCTCGAGGTGTTTGCTTTAGTCTATACAAGACCTTTTTCAGTCTGTAGATTGAGTCTAGCTTTCTTGGATCTTCAAATTCTAGTGGTTGTTCCACATAGACTTCTTCTTAGATGAATCCATTTAGGAATGCACTTTTGACGTCCATTTGAAATAACCTGAAATTTTTATAGCAAGCAAAAGCAAGTAATAACCTAATTGCTTCTAATCTCGCTACTGGTACATAAGTCTCATCATAGTTGATCCATTCTTCTTGCGTATATCCTTTGGCCACGAGTCTTGCTTTGTTTCTAACCACTTTTCCTTTCCCGTCCACCTTGTTCTTGAAAATCCATTTAGTCTCGATAATAGACTTACCCTCAGGTATAGGAGTTAGCTCCCAAACATTATTGATACTGAACTGTTTGAGCTCTTCTTGCATAGCTTCAATCCAGCTTTCATCAATTAGGGCTTCTTCTACACTTTTGGGTTCTATTTCAGAAATAAGTGCTAAAGCACTAGACTCTTCACGCCTTTTGGATCTGGTACAAATTCCTTCATCAATGTTGCCAATGATGAGTTCTTTATAATGACTTGACTTGTGATTCCAATTGCTAGTTGGTTTGAAAGTCCGCTGATCCTCTGCTTCATTTGAATCTTCTGGTTCTGCTAGTTGTTGATCTTCAAAAATCTGAACTACTTCGAGGGAAGTATACTTGTAAATGCTAGTATGAGCACCTAGAGGGGGTGAATAGGTAGGAAAATAAATTTTTGTAGAGAATGGTGTAAAACTTTACTTTTAACCTGAGTCTGTTTAACAATAGACTTTGAAAAGAAAATGAGACTCTAACAGTTAAATAAAGTTACAAGCAAAGTAATTGAGTTTCGAGAAGAGAATAAAAACACAAGATTTATAGTGGTTCGGCTTAATCCAAGCCTACGTCCACTCTCCCGCATTGACAGCCCACTAGCTGGATTTTACTATGAATCAAAAGAGTCGTTACAGTATCACACCCTTGATTCCATAGTGTAGAGACTCTACAACACTTCCTCAAGGCTTCACAAAAGTATAAACTCTCTTTTGAGTACAAATTTACGCTCAACAATTGAATTGGCAAAGAACAAGGAGTTTCAGACTTTGGAATTTATCTATCGCACACACACTCAAATAACCAGAGTATCTTTCTTATATACTCCTCCATGCCTTCATAACCGTTGGCATCTTCCAAATGAGTTTTTCCAATCTACCTATTGGACAGAATCAATTAGGAAGATCTTGAGTTAGTTAAGGAATGTGATAATAGCCCACCAATTCTGCTCGCCCATACAATCAGAATCTAGGTTTCCATAAGTAGAACATTCCAAGTATACTTCGCCAATCAACAGATCCAAATTACTCAAATTAAATTCAAAACGAATAATAGATCTTGAGATGCTATCTCCAGCCGTGAGATCTTCTTCAACCGCTCGAACCAAATCCTTAAAGAAATACTCAATTCTGGATAAGTCTTCTTCGTCGGTCTAGAAACTATCAATAAGGGTAGACTTTGAGTCTTGAGTATGGCGGTCTGACGATCTTCAAACTTTGACTAAAGATTATGCAAGTCTTCAAACTAGACTGATGAAAATGTTTTATCAGCTTCAAAACAAATAAGGAAGTTTTCTCCAACAACACTTTGTAAAGTCTGGAGCAGGTTCAACTTCTTCATGTTGAGTATGATCTTCTTGATTCTCCACAAAGTCTTGAAACTTAACGTTCATAGACTCTTCAACAGATTGAGTCATTTTGTTAAAGATTCTGTATGCTTTGCTCGAGGTTGAGTAGCTAAGGAAAATTCCTTCGTTTGACTTTTCTTCAAACTTCTCGGTTTGATCATTTGCATTTTTACTTACAACCAAACATATGAAAGTAAGAAATATTTGGCTTCTTCCCTTTATATACTTCATAAGGGATTTTCTCTAGTATAGGTCCCAAGAACACTCTGTTAATAATATAGCAAGCTGTAGAAACTGCTTTGGCCCAAAATTGAGAGGAAATTTTACTCTCAATTAAAAGGGTTCTTGTCATTTCCTGCAAGGATCTATTCTTTCTTTCCACAACCCCATTTTGTTCCTGAGTGTATGGAGAAGAGAAAACATGCTGGAAACCGGATTCATCACAAAATTTTGTAAAGTCTTGATTTTCAAACTCACCTCCATGGTCTATTCGTATACTTGAAATAGCATAACATTTTTCATTTTGAACCTTCTTGGCAAACTTTGAGAAGTGAGAGAAGGCTTTGGACTTATTTGCCAGAAACTAGACCCAAGTAAAATGAAAGTAATTATCCATGATTACTAGGTAGTATTCCTTTCCACCAGTGCTTTGAGTTCTAGTAAGTCCAAAGAGGTCCATGTGCAGAAGCTGCAAAGCTCGATTAGTAGAAACTTGATTTACAGATTTAAATTAACTTCTAACTTGTTTTTCCCAAAACACAAGGAGTGCATAATTCGGATTTTTGGTAAGTCAAGTTGGGAAGACCACGAACAAGCTTCTTGGATGAAATATTGGCAATTTGATTCATGTTAACATGGCCAAGCTTTTGATGCCAAAGATTAACTTCATCTTGAATGGATATAAGACACTGAGAACTCTCTGGTTTTATATCCAAAAGGTAAATATTCCCATTGCTTTCGTCTAGTGAAAGATTGAGAGAGATCTTTACTCGTTCCCGAACAGATGCCTTCTTGGAAATTTATTTTGAATCCAGTGTCGCAAACCTAACTTATGTTGAGTAGATTATAATTCAGTCCTTTCACCAAGGAGACATTATTGATAATCAGGCTTCCAATCTTTACGGTTCCACATCCAACGATTCTTCCTTTGCTATTCCCACCAAACGAAACTTTTCCACCATTTATTTAAACAAGCTTTATAAAGCAACTAGAGTCTCCTGTCATGTGCCTCAAACAGTCACTATCCAAATACAATTTGATCTTTCTCTTGATAATGACCTGTGATCAAAAAGAGAACTCAAGCTTTCTTTGGTACCCATATTTTCTTGGGTCTAGGGGAGTTAGTATTAAACATTAACTTTGTCCAATCCCTCTTAACAGGTCTCTAAACCTTAGGACATTCCTTCTCGAAATGTTCTGAGCTGTTACACTTTGAACATTTTAGAGCACTCCTGGGACATCCCAAATTTCTGATTCTGTTTTCAATTAAATCAGACGCACTTTTCATCGACGCGCTTATAGTTCAATTCTCCGAGTTGATCACTCACGAGATAACTAGTCTATCAGGTGAAGCCGTTAAGGAATTTAAATGCAATAGGCTTGAGAATCTGACCATGAACCGACTGCTCGACCGTATAAATCTGCAAGGATCATTACGACACTGTCAGAATCGAACAGAGATCAGTAATAGGTTGATTCGACTAAGATATGTAATTAGAGTATGGGTGATTCCACCTGATTTCAATATCCTCGTCGACTGGCACTGAACTGATTATTCTATCATTTTTGGTACCCTGTGTCCATATTTGAAACCTCGAGATTTTCACGACAATCGAGAGTCGCCAATGTGTCGAAGATTATTTCGTGGCTTGAAAATAATCAACCACGGGTCAATTGCACTGAAAACTTCCTAAAAGCTACCCGGTAGATTAGGACGCGCTCAAATCACGCCAGATTGAAATTAACCGTGATTTTAAACCCGAATTCGGAAATTGAAGGTTCTGGCATGTCACAATTCATTTTAGGAACGTCGACTCATCTCCAGAAGATTTTTCTACAAACCGATATTGTGGCATCCCAAAAATTCAAGTCATCCACTAGAGAAATTAAAGCCTATAATTAGGTAATGAAATTACCTATGGTCTATGTGTTAGCCATTAGTTTTCTTAAGGCTAGGTGTTATTGTGCTTGTGTTTATGAATTTTGAATTTAGGACTATAGGATAAATTAATAATCTATGCTTGGCCGTGCACTTTATAAATTAAATTTCAATAAATGAAATGTCGAAAGACTTTGGCCATGTGAAAAATTTAAAGCTTAAAATATTTATAAAAGAAATTCAAAAAAAAAAAAGAGAGGAAAAGGTCAATTTTTAGGATGGGCATTAGGCCCATTGGCCTAAGCTTTTAATGGGCCAAGTTGGCCGGCCCAATAGAGGCCCAAGAGGAGTGGTCGACCAGCCCAACTCCAAGGCCCATGATGCATGCAATAGGACAAGTGGCATGGAGGAGGTGAAGCATGGTGGACACTTGTCTTCCTCCACAATTACACTTGTCCCTCATGCAAACCTAGAATGCATGCAATATAAAAAGGGAAGGAAAGGAGAGAGAATGGCTGGTTAGCCATTCGGCCAAGTGAGGGAGAGAGAGAGAGAATCGTGCGAGAGAGAGAGGAAGCCGAGAGGGAGAGAAAGGAGCCCGTTCGCCGCCGTGTGCCATCCGCTCGTGCTGTTCGTGAGGTCTAGAGGCAAGTTGGGAATCCACTTTCTACTCTTGCACCAATGTTTTCGCATGAACTGTTTGGAGTCAGAAACTCGTTTGAGCTTGCATGTGTGTTTAGAGTCCGATTTTGGCTTCGATCTCTTCATGAAAGTTGTAGCTAACATCTTTACCTATAACATACTGAAATTTCGTGGAAAATTATGGAGATTTGAGGGGTCAAACCCTCATACTACCGAGATGTTAGATCTGGAATATTTTCGTATGAACTGTTTGAGTCAGAATGTTGTGAGAGCTTGAATGCATGTTTAGAGTTCGATTTTGGCTGTGATATCTTCATGAGAGTTGTATCTAACATCTTGAACTACAACATACTGAACTTTCGTGGAAAATTATGGAGATTTGAGGGGTTAAAGTCTCATCCTATGGAGATCCCAGATCTGTGAAGTTTTCACTGACTTCTTGCTGGATTCTTGATTGTATGTTGATTTTTGTTGAAGATATGACTTCGATGACTTCATGAAAGTTGTAGGTAACACCTTAAACTACAACATACTCAAATTTGAAGAGAAATTAACAAGTATAGCCTAGTAAATCGGCTATATCTTGGAGACGATGGTTCTGGTAATGTGTTCCGAGACACCCGAGACTTCATGGACTTAAATGGTGACCATACTTTGGTTATTTGACCTAGATCTCTTCATGAAACTTGTAAAGCACACCTTGGTACATAACATACTTAACTTTCAGAGGAAACTAAAGAGAATAGATGGGTGAAATCTTAATATTTCGGAGATGTGTATTCTGGACGATGCGGTAGTGGTTCCAGAAGCTTCGTGAGGTCGTGTAAAATAATCCAAAAAGAATCTGGCTTGGAGTTCTTCATGAAAGTTGTACGAAAATGTCTTGGCTATCACCCTGTAAACTTTCGTAATTTTTGGAGGCCATATGGGTATTTTAATCGAATTTATTTGGAAACTGTGCATTCTGGTCATTATCCGAATATCATGTGCTATTTTGTGGAAATTGTGAAATTATGTGAAATTCAATTTGGCCATGAATTTTGTATGAAATTATCATCCTATTCGTTTTTTTAATGATTGTTTGAATATTATGAGTTTGGGAAAATCATAGATATTAAATTTAATATTTATTTATGAAAATAAATAAATAAAATAATAAAATAATAATAAAATAAAAAGGTATTATTTTATTGGCCATGAATTCCATTGAATTTATTATGCATTGTTATATGACATTGGTGTATGTATGATCATAAATTGTGATGCATGTGTGAATCATATGCCATGTAATAATGAGATTAAAAGGATGGTGAATGTGGAAAATGATATGTGAGTAAGAGGTTGTGGTGGAGGATGATGGCCGGAATGTATAGAGATACATTGCCGGATTTCCCCGGGAGTGTCGGGATGCCTGGTGGTATACGGTACGTAATTTTAGGGGAGGCCTGGGGGTATGTCGGTACATAATTCCGGAAGCCCTGTCGGAGGTCTTTGCCCGAAGGGAATGCCTCGCGATGCCAGGATTTGGGTGCGAGATGCCCGGCTAGAAGGGTAAAGGCCGGATGTCCGGTTGTATCTTGGATACATGCCCGGAGGTTCCTCGTGATGGTAGTTGGGATGCGAGATGCCCGGAATGTGGGGGGCCGGATGCCCGGTTGTATCTTGGATACATGCCCGGAGGTTTTTCTCGCATGGGATGCGAGTGTAAAATATGAGATAAAATTGATGAATCGAGGAAAGGTGATGTGGTGATCAAATTTAAAGATAAAGATGAAAATTAACTCATGGCATGATATGGTATGATATGCATGATGATATGCATGATGATGGTGATGATGATGTGATGTGATATGATGATCACCCATGGTATGATATGCATGATGATGGTGATGATATGTGATGTGATATGATGATCACCCATGGTATGATATGCATGATGATATGCATGATGATGGTGATGATGATGTGATCTGATATGATGATCACCCATGGTATGATATGCATGATGATATGCATGATAATGGTGATGATATGTGATGTGATATGATGATCACCCATGGTATGATATGCATGATGATGGTGATGATATGTGATGTGATATAATGATCACTCATGATATGATATGCATGATGATATGCAAGATGATGATGATGCTGATGATGATGATGATGATGATGATGATGATGATGATGATGATGATGATGATGATGATATGTGATGTGAAATAATGATAATCACCCATGATATGATATGCATAATGATATGCATGGTGGTGATAATGATGATGATATATGATATGACATGTGTAATGTGATGATGTCATGCTGATGATGACATGTGTGATGAAATGATGCCATGATAATAATGACATGTGTGATGAAATGATGTCATGATGATGATGACATGTATGATACGATGATGATACACACGTAAGTGTTATAAATTGATATGATGATGCATGATAGTATGCGCATGGCTTCAAGGTAAGTAATGCCTGCAATGCATGTACCATTGAGTTGTTATTGGATTTCCTTTACCTGCTGAGTGGTTGTACTCACCCCTTTTGGGGACCAACATTTCAGATTAGTAGATGGTTTGAGCGGTTGGATATGATTGCGGGGAGAAGGATAGCAAAGGAGGGAACCTTTGGACGCCGACACTGGTTGATGGACCTTAAGCATACAATTGTGGGAGGAGATGTCGGTCATCTTTTAAAGTATAGTCGAGTATTGAAACATTGGCATTTCGATGTACTGACTAAAGATGTCCATATGCTTTATGTAAATAAACGTGTCCCGCTTTAACTTGTATAAGATGTTTAGTAAGTGTGCATCGATTTCTGAATGTAGGGAAGGGAATTGTTGGATATGCTTCCGTTATGTAAATTGCACAAGGGACCGTTAATAAAAGATGTAAACCCCCATGGTTGTATGGACCCGCTACAACTAAAAATGGTATCAGAGTGACTTGTTATTTGGGAAAGAAAAAGGAAAAGCGAACTGTGGTGACTCTAACGGATCGGGGGCCGTTGAGGGGTGCCACAGATATTTTGGCGGAAAAGCAAAGTATGCCGTTTTTGTTCGGGATTGTCAGAGGGCCGTTTTCAATCAAATCTTCGGGATGCAAGTTGGACATTTGACGGGAATATGTCATGAGAAGGCCGAGGACACATGGGTTGGTTTAATTGAGCTTCAATTAATTGGAATTAAGAGAGAATTGAATGGATTGAATGGGGGAATGTTCAAAATTCGTAGCTCCCATGGCACACCACATTTTGCACCTATTGCCAAGCTTGTAGAGGAAGCTTGGAGGAGAGAGAGTGGCTGAGGTCATGTGGTGTCGTGGTGGGGGCAAAGCCAATGAGAAGATGGCAAGTGTTGAGCTCTAGAGAGCCCAAGGAGACCCCCCACTCTTCAGCAGCTTCTTCTCCCTTAATCCAAGGCTTTCTCTATTATTGTTGAAGGAGAGAAGCTCAGCAAAAACTAGAGGAACCGAGCAGCATTAGCCCTCCACAGTCGCATGCCCATCGGACCCCATTTCCTCCTCTGTTTTTCCCCTTGTTCCAGTTTCTGCTCCAGCCGACCTTTCACCAAAGATCCGAGTAAAAAATTAACTTCCCGGTTGAATCAGCGAACGAGCCACCCATCTCTGCGAAGACGACATCCAGACCGTTCCAGAGAATCTCGCCGCTTGCCGGAACGATTCTCCGGTAGTCCCGTACGGCCGCCCGAAGCCGCCGCTCGCCGGACCGTCTGGACTCGCTTGGTTCCGCCTATTTTGCCCGTTTCACGGTTTTCAGCCATTTTCTCCCCATTTCTACCCTACCTCCACCCATACCAACCTCCAATAAGATTTCCTTGACCCCCGGGAGCCGCCGGTTGCCAACCACCCGCTCGCCGGAGCTCCGATCAGCCCGTTTTCGCCATTGAAGTTGCTGGTTTCTTCTCTGCAGTTCAATCCAGATCAGAAGCAGAAGACAGCAAGGTTTTGGAGACTTCGTGGCCCGTTTTCAAGCCCTTTCCAGCTCCGTTGGTGTCACCACTTTGGGGTTTATCGACTGCCTTGGTGTCATGGTCGCCGTGAACTCACCGGCACACAAAACCGGTGAGTTTATCCTCTAAACCTCGCTTAGCAAGGTAATCATGCTTAAGGGGTGTTTAGATTTGTCTAATTAGGTTTAGGTGGTTATATTAGATTATTTTAATGTAAATTAAATTAGTTGTATGATTAGTTTAATGGATGTTTAATTAGGGCTAATTGTATGTTTAAATTAGTGTAATCTAATTTAAGCCTTAATTAATTATTTTTAATTATTTATTTATTTCGCATTTTTAAATATTATATTATTATTTTATATTATTATAATATAATATTTTATTATTTAATTTTCGGAATTAAATTTAATTATTTAATAATTTCAAAAATTTTGCGGGGATGGCCGGTCGTTAGAATTTCGCGCTGATCACAGCAGTGTGGTCGGTTTGTGCTAATTATATGTTAAATTGAGAAATTGAGTGGAAATGATGATTATGGTTAATTATTCCTAAGTGAGGAATTGAATAAAATTGGAGAAGTTTTGGTATTTAACTTGAAAATACCCGGTGTTAGCTTCTAGCACCGTGATTGGTTTGTATGGCCAGTTTGAATCGATTGGATTTATTGATTGATTTATTTGAAGTATGGATTAATTTATTATTGAATTATCAGCTTTTGAGAGCTATTATATCAGTTATAGCTTTGGCAAGCTATTATATCAGTTACAGCTTTGGTGAGCTATCTATCTATACAGCTTGAGCAAGCTACCATCTATATATTACAGCTTTGGAGAGCATTTGTTGATTGGTTTGATAGACGGTATGGAAAGATAGATAATATGATTGAATTGAATCATTGTGAATGATCGGATTTGGTTGAATTATGAAATGTACGGATGTGCAGGAATGGACTGAGGCGAGGTAAGTCCTCAATCCTCTTTGTGTGGCTAGAGCACCTTGGGTCTTATTTTCTTCCTAATCGAGTTTTTGAAGGTAGAACTCGCTGAGACATTGTCTCATCCCGGTTGTGGGATAATATTTCAGGTCCCTAGATGGCGGATCCTCCGGAGCTTTTTGGTAGACCAGTGAGGGTCGCTGAGAGGATTTTTGACTTCGCCAATCTCGACTGAAGAGCTGGCGAATGGACCTGTCTAGCTGATCTTAGGACAGCTTAGTTTTTTAGCACTGATCTTCTATAGATCTTTTGTAAATTGCCTAGTCCTGTAAATGAACTAGTTTGATATGTATAAAAAAGTATGTGGTTGGTTTTGAAAATGTGATCCCGCTTTTCTATCCCAATTGAATTTTGTCTGGGGATTCTTTATCCGCTTCCACATGTGTAATTAAAAAGAATGGGTTGGCGACGTGTCTTGGGAAGTCCCATTTCTATCGACCGTAGTGGGATGTGCGCATGCTCGAGGTTCGGGGCGTGACAACTCCTGCCAACAGGTTTTACAAAAACCTTTTGAAAGTGATATTTGTAAAATGCCTTTGTAGGTCTTTGTTTGATCCTCTCTTTAACTTTGGGAAAATCAATTAAAGGAATAGTTTCTAAAGTCCAAACCAGACTTGTTAAAATAAGGTCTTTGTACTAAAAGGATTTTCTCCAACTTTTCGGATCATTTCGAAAATCTTTTTGTGATGTTTGAAATGTCTTCTTTTAACTTCTTTTAAAAAAGCATTCTCCTTTGTAAGAGAATCGGAATTTGTTTTCAAATCAACAAAACTTTTATCTAGAGTTTCAAATTTTTCTTTCCAATGAGTTTCCTATTGTTTGAGTTTAGAATTTTCCCTTTTTAGTTCGGAAATTCTTTTAAGAGAGGTTTTGAGATTAATACAAAGTTCATCTATATGCTTCGAGACTTTAACAAGAATTTTTAAATTGCTAACCTCAATTTCTTTGTCTAAGTCTGAATCTGATTCCAAATTTGCCATTAGACAAATATTGGCATATTTTTTATCACTTTCCTTGCATTTAGTATCGTTCCATGTCTCTGCTTTGAGAGCCTTTTTGTGTTTCTCAATTCTTTCTTTCTTTTTCTTCAACAAAGGACAGTTGGTTCTAATATGCCCATTTTTCTTGCATTCGAAGCATATTACATCTTGGCTGGTTTCATTGTCCTCAGTTGGTCTTTTATAGAATTTTTGTGTACTCTGCTTTTTCCAGTTGAATTTTCTTCCATTCCTATTAAACTTTCTAAACTTCCTAATCATGAGTGCTAATTGTTCATCATCCATGTCATCTTTATAATCCGTATCATCATAATAATCGTTAGATTTCAAAGCAATTGACTTCTTATCTTTGGGATCTTCTTCCTCATTGATTTGCTCCACTTCATATGATTGAAGTGTGCCTACAAGTTCATCTACCAAAAGAGGCATGATCCTTTAGGTTTCTCTAATTGATGTCTTCACGTGATTCCAGTCCTTGGATAGTCCACGCTGCAGTTTATTGACCTTCATTGCAGTTGAGATTGGTTGTCCTTGATATGTCAAGCCGTTTACAATTTTTGTGAAGCGACTGAACATATTAGTGATGGATTCACCAGGCTTCATCATGAAGGCTTCGTACTGTCCGAGTAGAATATTGATTTTCATTTCCTTTACTTGATCAGTTCCTTCGTAGGTAACGTGCAACCAGTCCCAAACTTCTTTTGCTATTTCACAAGAAGAAATTCAATTATACTCAGTAGAAGATGAAGCACAGTATAAGAAATAGATGGCTTTAGCATCAAGAGCTTGTCTCTTGGTTAATTCTACTTGTGTTAATTCGCCAGCATCTACAACTTTCTTTCCTCTTTCTAAAGTTGATGTAACTTTGGGAATGATCCCTTTTTCAATCACATCCCATTCCAGGGGATCTTTCGATCTCAGGATGCCTTCATCTTGTTTTTCCACATGTTGTGTTCCTTCCCATCAAAGTATGGAGATCTGATGTTGCTTTGGCCTTCAACCAATCCTGGAACCAAAATACTAGCCATAGATCTTTAGCTTTAGAAGTAAAAACACTTCAATAAAATAAACACACAAGCTCTGATACCAATTGAAAGGGCTAGTAACAACACCTAGATGGCGTGAATAGGTGTGAAGACAATTTTTTGCAAAATAAAGTAAAACGTTTGCTTTCGGAATTAAGTCTTAGCAAACTTGAGCGAGTTCAGACTTAGCAGTTTAAATAGAACTACGAACAATTAAAAAAGTTTAGGGAAGAGAATAAGAACATAGAGTTTATAGTAGTTCGGCTTAGATCATGCCTACGTCCATTCTCCCACGCTAATAGCCCACTGGCTGGATTTTACTAAGAAACAAAAGAGATTTTACAATCTAGTATCTCAACTTTAAGGTGAAGAGTTGCTTCTACTCTCTCACAAAGTCTCACAGAAGTTGATCTCTCTTTTGAATACAAATTTGCACTCAGTGAGTGAAATAGCAAGGAACTAGGAAGCTTCAGACTTTGAAATTTTTCTTTCATGCACACTGTTATCGAACAACTAAAGAGTCCACCTTAAATACTCCTTCATGCCTTCACAACCGTCGGCACTTTCCAAATGAATTCTTCAAATCTACCCGTTAGACAGAATCAATCAAGGAGATCTCGAGTCATTTGATAATTGTGATGAAAGCCCATCAATCCTATTCGCCCATACAATCAGAATATTAGTTTCCATAAGTAGAACTTTCCAAGTTTATTTGCCTTTGAAAAAGATTTGATTATCGAGACTGAATCCAATAAAGATAATCAATCATGTGGGTGTTATATCTAGCCATAAAAGTCATCCATAAGCCATACGGATCGATTCCTTGAAGAAATAAAGATAATCTCGCATATGGATAAGTCTTCATTCTTCAGTCTAGAAACTATCAGTGGGCAGACTTTGATCCTAAAGTCTGACGATCTTCAGACTTTGACACTAAAGTCTGAAAGTCATCAAAATAGACTTTGGCTAAGTTTTGTCAACTTCAAAACCTTTTTCTCCAACAATAGGAAGTGGTAACACCTTTAATTCGGCTTGGAGGGGTTGTAACTTCTGCTGCTTAATGTAGTGAGATGTAGACTGGCTCGATGATTGTTGCAGTTGAAGTGGTTGCTGCTAAATGGTTATATGTGTGTTCGTGCATAACTTTTGGTGTCTTAAGATATAAAAAAACCGTAGCAGGCTGCTGCCCTTGCTGGGATCAGGTCAGAAGACTATTGTGTATGATCGCTGCATAATCTTGCTGGCTTCTGGTCGATCAATTATGAACTGATTTTGTTGAGCGCTAACAAGTATGTCTATCTGCAGCAGAATGGTTTATCTTATGGTTAATGATGTAACAAAATTTCACATTGACTTAACCGGCAGTTTTTTTTTTCCTTGGGAATCAAATCAATTTTTTTTTCTCATATGAGACTTAGTCTTTGGATACAAGGGGGGCATATGAAGCTTAGTGGCACGCTTTCCTATAAAATATTCCACAAGTGCTTGTAAAGCTGTTGATAATGCATATGTTGGTATGGTGTTCATGTAACAAATTTGTTTCTTTTAAACTTTTAGGCCTCTTTGTTCATGATGTTGCGCTTACTGACGTCTGACTGCTTCCCAATATTCGTTATTTTTAAAGTTGACATGTCTGGACTGCTTTTTTCCGGGGCTGGCTAGGCATGCTAAGCCAGGTACTTTTGCTTGTTAGTACTGTTGTTTAAAATTGAATTGGCAGGACACATTCAAACTATGTTTTAGGGAAGTGGCTTTGTGTGTCCTAGTCACCCTGTGGAGTGAGATGGCAGATCAAAAACGAGCTGTTGCACTGCTATGATACATCAAAGAAAAGTTGATGCTCTGCTTCACACAGCATGATCACTTCGAGTTGCAGAAGTCAGCATTTACCTTGTTTCTCAGGGAAATTTTTGCAACTAATTTCCATCGGTCTTCAAACAATTGGCTGAATGATACACGGAGGAATTCAGTGAGATTAGGCTGGTTCTGTGCTAGTGCATTTGATTTTCCAGTCTGGTTCCTAACTTAGGCGTAAGTGGGGAATGACCATTGCTTGATAATGTCTCGATGAAAGGTGTGAGAGCCGAAGAAGATGTCAGTAAGGACAGAGGCTTTTTAACTCCTTGATATTACTTGGCAGTCCTTCCTTCGACCATGAAAAGGTTCAGAAACAGAGAAACCTTTGAGAGGAAAATTGAGGGAGCGAGGAGAAATCTACTTTATTGTAGATATACACAGTGACCATGAAGTAAGTTGAAAGTAAGGACATGTTCAATTTGAAAACGTCACACCTGGGAGAGGTGGAGACATTGCGTTTGTAGTAACTTCACTCGCAAGAGTCATAAGCAAAAGTCCATACTAGATGTTGCTATCTCATTACGTTGATTACATTTTCATTCAATCTATATCAATGCTGAATGGGCCTTAGATTTAAGAACTTTTGGACAAATGCTATGACAACAGATAGCAACAATTTTCACGACTGCATGCTCTTAATGAATATGCAAATCCAGTTTCGATTCATGGCATGCCTCAGGTAATCATGAAAAGAATTTCACCGTCGAACCTGCTGATTAGCCTATTTACTTCAGTTGTTCTTTAGCAACATAATAACTGCAAGATGATCAAACCTTGGACTCAATTCCGGGATGTACACTTACTGCTAATGGATGCGGATGTGTTTAATCGCTTGCTGACTAGTCAGTTATCCACGAGTAGGTGAGCTGGCATGTGACTTGTTGGCGTGGCTCCAGTTAGGGAGGTGACTCTAGCTTGAAACTAAGGAGAAGAAGAGGGCAAGGAAGCGGAGGTAGAATCCTTTGGACTCCCCAACTATCGAGCAGTCAGATCAGATTTGCCCACAGCTTCTGTCTTACAACACCACCCCACCCCCTCCCGCCCGCCCCCCAGGGGGTTGTCCCATCCAGTTTAGAGAGACAAGTAGCGATGCTGTATTTCAGTCTTCACAAGACATCCCCTTGGAGGTAATCTAGGGACAAGCAGGAAGGCTGTACATTCCCGATTTCTGATCTTGTTTTCTGGAGTGATACATGAAGTAACTGTCATGGAAAGGAAGACAACAAAACCATCACGACATCAATTTGCAATTGAAGTCAATTCTATAAGCTCAATCTGTCATGTTCAGGTCATTATAAGAGGGTTGCAGGTCAGTCCAGTCTTCAAAGATTGAAGACATATAAACACCTCCTCCAAACAACTATATCACAGCTTTAGCGAGGCAAAGAAGGATTGAAGTGACTTCTTGTTTGGTGTAGCACTCGCTGCATTGTTGATACCTGACCGTATGTGTCGGTGACTAGGGAAAAGTTAATAAGAGCCACAAGTATGTTCTAAAATGGAACTTTAGTGGACCACGCATAGTTCCTGCACTTTGATATCGTTAGGCAATTTTTGCATACAAATATGCTCCATCCACCATTTTGAGTTCTGATTACCAGATCTATGAGCAAAGCGATAGATGAGGACACAGTTGCCAGCTGCACCAAGTACAGCTTGGGGATACAACCTGCTTGGTCTCCACCTCGCCCTTATAATGAGTGAATACAGTCGAGAGACTATAAGATGAACAAATATTGATACATGGAATCACATATTCCGTTTCATAAGCTCTTCTAAAATTTAACAATCATTTAACTTTTAGGGTAAGTCATTCGGTAATTTCTTTTTCTTTTAAAAGCCAAAACAAACAGGCCAAGTTTGCAAGAAAGCAAGACAAAAGTCCATATTACCATATTAATACATCTTCTGGGTGCAATTCTCAAGCAGGTCACAATTTATTTCTTTCAGGCTAAAGCAAAACAAAGTACAACTATTTTTCAAAAGCTGAACGACAGTGCTCCTTTGCAGGAGACAACATAACTAAATTTGATCTTCCCTGGATTGCCAAGTCACCAATCTCCATTACTTGTGGTTTTGCTGTTGCCAGATTCTGGTCGTCTGTGTATGGCAAATTTCTATATCCAATTTCAGAAAAGCAATGTCCATAAAGACCCCATGACTCCATATGAAGTACAGATTTGACATGAACTAAGCAATGACAACGAATTCAAGAAGTTTCTTCCTGATGCCTTTGAGTTTAGTCCATGCATTGCAGATGTCCATTCGTTCCTGTGGAGACTCAGAAGAGCAAGTGACTCCTATTTCAAAGATCAAAACCAAACACTCCAGGGTACTACACCACCTTTTGCTCTTGCCATCCGGAGTAATGATTCGTCTCTCCTCCGACTCCTGGTTTTCTTGAAGCAAAATTGGATCAATTACCTTCTCCACTTGGTCTGCCAGAGCTGCCTTTGTGAAACAATGAAGGTTCAGCCCATCTTCAAACATGTCATCGGTTGGCCTCTTGCCTGTGAACATCTCCAAAACGAGGACACCGAAGCTGTACACATCTCCTTCTATGGATACTGCACTTCCCAAACCATACTCTACAATAGTCAACAGAACATGGTCATGCATAATGAATAAATGAGATTGAAATAAAGTCCGTTGCTGTTTCATGCCTACGCCTGCGTATAAGGAAATAAACTTAAAAGGCCTAAGGTCAGCATCATTACCTGGAGCTACATAGCCAAAGGATCCTTCTACTCCGACAGAGCTTGATTGATCAGCCAGTAACTTATGCGTTGCTTCTGGGAGGAACCTGGCAAGCCCAAAATCGCCTACATGTCCAGTCATTTCATCATCAAGAAGGACATTGCTCGGCTTTAGATCACAATGAACTATTGGCATTTCACAGTGATGATGGAGATAATCTAATGCACAAGCAACATCAATGGCAATATTCACTCTCTCAAGTAGACTCAACTTGTTTCTCTTTGTATAATCTGATGTGGTTGGGTGCAACCATTCATCCAAGCTCCCCTTCGACATGAATTCATAGACCAGTGCCTTGAAATCATTTCCATTAAAATCAAACCCAGAACATGCCGTGAGCACCTTCACGAGATTACGATGTCGGATTCTTCTCAAGACCTCGCACTCCGCTATGAAGCTTTTTGAAGCTCTGTGACGTGTAAGGTCGAAATTCTTGATGGCCACGATCGACTGAGTTTGATCAAGAAGCCCTCTATACACGGACCCAAAACTACCCACACCGAGCAAATTGGTAGAGGAGAATCCACCCGTTGCTTTCAATAGACTGTGATAAGAAATATGCAAAAGCCCATTTTCAGAAGAGCTCAAAGCTGATGCATTATTACTGTGTCTACACCTAAAGAAGTATAAAAAAGACAATATGCAGGCTACTCCTACAAGAGCAGAGACTATGGATATCAGAAGTTTTGCGGTTCTGCTTATTTTAGTCCATTTTGACTCTTTGTAGTCGCATTTTTGTAGTTGAAACTCTTGCAGACCCCCACAAAGCTTTTTGTTTCCAACAACTGAAGTTGAAATGGAACTTCTAAAAACTCCTCCAGTTGGCAACGCACCCTCGAAATCGTTGTAAGATAGGCTCAAATTCGTCAAATTCAGCAACCCTAGAAATTCCGGGATATGGCCGGACATTCGATTGTTGGAAATATTCAAAACCTGAAGGCCTCTCATGGAACTCATAGTGGATGGTAGGGCCCCTTCGATGAAATTATCCTGCACATATAGCCTTTCCATGCTCATACAATCGCCAATGCTGCTCGGAATCTGTTGAGATAATCTGTTCCCTTGAAGACTTAATATGCCGAGATTTTTCAATTTTCCAACTTCTCTTGGGAGGGAGCCGATAAGACTATTTTGAGACAAGTCAAGATAAATTGACAAAGATGAGAGGCCCATAATTTTTGGGGGAATCTCACCGCTGATGTTGTTGTTTGACAGGTCCAAGAGAAGTAGATTCTGACAGTTTCCTAGGGACGATGGTATCAAGCCTCGAAGATTATTTCTTTCAAAACTTAATTTGATTAACATCCTTAAATTCCCGATAGATTCTGGTATCTGTCCTGAGAAACTATTTTCGCTGAGATCCATATACTTCATTATGTTTAGATTTCCAATCTCAGAAGGAATATTTCCCGAGATGTTATTGCGCCACATTTGCAGGATCTCCAAATTGATGAGATTTCCGACTCTAGAAGGTAAGGTTCCAGAAATATGATTGTTACTTGCCGCAAATATCTGAAGGGTGACAGCAAGGTTACCTATACATTCGGGGATTGGTCCTCGAAAACCATTGCTCTCTATATCCAATAACTGCAAGTTTGTGGAATTGGTTAAAGAGCAGAGGAAGTCCAAATCAGCATATTGCCCACCTCTTAAGTTGTTTGTACCAATATTAAAAAAATAGAGTCCTTTCATCTTTGAGAAAGAAGGAACTTTCCCGGAAAAGTTGTTCGACTTGATTTCAAATCGACCTAGATTAGAGACGTTGGATATTGACTTAGGAATGGGTCCGGTGAGGTGGTTGTGACCCAAATTGATTATTTCAAGATTTGGAAGAGTGAAGCCCAAGTCACTAGGTAAGCCCCCCTCTAATTTGTTTATATCCGCAGCAAGGATCATCATGGTGGATATATTAAAGATTGAGATAGGAATCGTACCAACAAATTTATTTGTGCCCAAAGCGATGATGTACAGATTTCTCAGCTGACCGAGAGTCTCCGGGATCATACCACCAAGGTCATTTGAGGTTATTGCAAGGGCTTCAAGAGAGGACAAGTTTACAAACGACGGTGGAATGTTTCCTGTCAAGCCATTCGCTTGAAGTATAAGTACTTGGAGCTTGGACAAGAAGCCAAGTTCTGTAGGCAAATTTCCTTTGAGCCTATTGACACCTAAATCAAGAATGAGCAAATTAGAGCAACGAGAGAGATTTGAAGGGATTTGTCCATTGAACGAGTTGTTATTCAGAAACAACGTTTGCAACCGCAACAAGCGGCCGAATTGTGGGGGAATTTCGGAGCGGAAACTGTTGTTCTCCAGATTGACTTTCCTCAGGAAGCTCAAGTTACCAATAAAGGGCGACACGATCCCAGACAAGTTCTTGGAGCCAAGGTCCAATACTGTGACTCTGTGATGTCTACGGCCACATGTGACACCGTACCATTCGCAGATGGGGCTAGTATCATTCCAAGAGCTTAAAACCCCATCAGCATCAGCTATTTGAGCCTTGAATTCCAGTAGAGCAAGTCGATCCATCTCATCCCTACTGGCTTCTACCACAGCTCGGACACTCCCTAACAGAAAAATGATGGTAATTAAGCATGAGAATGATTCGGATAAAACCCAATCTCTATTGAGAAGGTCCATGAGGATTTGTAGCAAAGCACTCTAAGCTTGAGTTTCTTTTGGTTTTCTTATAACGTTGTTTCGAAACAATTTGCGAATATATAATAAGGGGCGACATGATCTTCCATACTAAGGCATGTTAATGCCATCAATGCAAGAATATATGACGGACCTTTCACGGTCCTCTCAAGTTGAGAAAATTACAAGGCCGTGACAAGCAAGGTAACCTTTGATGGTCAAGTCAGTCAATGAAAGGTGAAACACCACGAGGGCCTACTTTTGTTCATTGTCAGTTGTGTCTTTCCAATCCCTGAATTTCCGGTTCATATAGTAAGGGCGACCACTCCAGTCTTTTCCACGCATATAAAATCTTGCCTTTCCACTACTCAGGCGCATAAAAGTATTAACCGTAACATGTGAGTAGGTCTATTGCACAATGTATAATCAACTTTACTTACATTTGTTAATTATAATACATATATGTGTACATATATGTATATATATTCTACAAATTATACATTTTGGAATATTGTTTGTTATTATAAAAATGGAAAATAGTGCTTATACATAGAAGAGAGCAAAATCTGAAATTTAGGGATCAAAAGTATAGTTTTATCATTTTAATAGAGCATACAGGTAATCTGAAACAAGTTGACTTACGATTTAAAAAAGGACACATCATTTAAAATAAATGAGCAATAAACAAATGTATAGAAACGTATATTTTTGGAGCGTGATTACGGGGACAAACCGAGTTGATCAAAGGAAGGATCATACTCCTTAGCCATTAACATGCATGAGCGTGAACTTGAAGAAGGAAAGGAGCGAGAGAGAGAGAGAGAGAGGCATGGGCTTTACGTAGGCGAGGCCCTTTCAGCGGTAGAGGATTAGCAGAAGTGTCATAATTTTTATACGGTATTTACTTGAGTACCATAACTTTTTTTTCGCCTACTTAAGTGCAACATCGGAGTAAAATCGATTATTTGATTACCAATTCCAATAAATCATCCTACCTAGATTTTTAAAATTTTAAAATTTTTTCGAATTTTTTATTTTTATTTTACTTTTTTTTTCCTTTCTCTCTTTATGGTTGGCGAGGATCATCAACAACCCTTGCCAACCCTTGCCCAATCTAGGCAAGCGCTACCTAACCCTCGAGCGCAAAGGCTCTAGGCAAGACCTTTGCGGCTTTGCCCATGGCCGGTGAGGTTGCAATCCCCTTACCCAAGGCCTTCACAACCGAGGGCAAGGGCCGCCTCACCTGCATCGAGCCACAAAGGCCCTGGGTGAGGGCATCGTGACCTTGCCAATTGTAGGTGAGGTGTGGCAACCTCACCTAGGTCCTTCACGACCGAGGGTGAGGGTTTTGCGATCAGCAAGGGTCGCCAAAGTGACCCTCACTAGTCCTTAAAAAAAAAAAAAAAAAAAAGAATAAAATATAAATTCAAAAAAAATAATAATTTAAATTATGGAAAAATTTTAAATGACCCTTCATAATCAAGTATAACAATCTACATTTCATTTTAATAATAAGTCAAAGAAAAACAATCTACATTTCATAATCAAGTATAACAAGAAGTCTTTATTTCCCCCTTTATTATTTTTATAATTTTTTAATTTTTTTTACATATTTACATTTTGACCCTTCATTTATTGAACAATTTTAAAATTGACCTCATGTGTGACATCCTAGATTTTCAGTTCTGCTTTCAATTGAATAAATCGGGCATTTCATTGATGCGCTTATAGCGTTATTCTCCGAACTAGTAACTCGTGAGATAACTAAACGATCTAGAGAAGCCATTCAAGGATTTTAATGCAACAGACCTGAGAATTCGACTAGGACTCGACTACTCGACTATGTTCATCTACCGAGATCATTACGGCATTATCAAAATCGACCAGAGGTCGAGAGATAGGTCAATTCAATTGATATATGTGGTTAAGCGTGGGTGATTCCACTAAATTGCAAAATTCTCGTCGATCGGCACTAGACTGATTTTTCTGTCGTTTTGGATACCCTGTGTCCGTACTTGAAACCTCGAGATTTTCACTACCACCAAGGGTCACCATTGTGTCGAAGGGGTTCATTGTGGCTTGAAGAAAATTGATCACGGGTCATTTGCACTAAAAATTTCTAAAAGCTACTGGGTCGCCTAGGTCACGCTAAAATCGCGCCATATCGAAATTAACTATGAATTTGAATCCGATTTCATAAATTGAAAGTTATTTCATGTCACAAGTCATTTTAGAAATGTCGACTCGCATTCCGAAGATTTTTCTACAAACCGAGACTTTTTGGGAAAAAGTCGAGGTAGGGGCGTTTTTGTTTAGAAAATTCAGGGGATCGTTTTTTATTGCGAAATTGGGATGCAAGTGGGATTAATTTGTGAGGAAAAATACCAATTTGATCGAAGACTCGATAGTGGAATTTATGGGAGCCGATTTGAGTTGATTCAAGAAGGATTTGGGTCCAATTAGAGGAAATTAAAGCCAAATTCGTATGCCCCCCATGGGCACCACTTGTGAACCACCTTAAGCTTCTAGAAGAGTGTTGGGTGGCTGAAAATTGGCCATGGACTCCAGCTGGGCTGTGGTGGGGTCTTCCAAGGGGACAAGAGGATAAGAGAAGACCATTGGTGGCCCCCTCAAGACCAGCCAGTCCCCCCTCTTCTTCCTCCCCCATCTTGGTCGAGCACTCCCCTTTCCCAGCAGCTAAAGACCTAAAAATTCCAAAGAATCAATCCAGCAAGTCGCCAGTCACCCCTGCCACCCGCCGGAGCCCAAGCAGCTGCCGTTCCGCGTTTATGCATGCCCGCGCACCCCACACAAGCCATCCCCGTCTTGACGTCCAGAGCTGAGTCATTCTCGCCCAGCTCACCATCCAGCAGGTCACCGAAAGGTCGTGCGTCACTGCCTGAGTCGCTGGAGCCACCACTTGCCTCCGCTTGGACCCGCGACCAGCCCTCCGCCCATCTCCGCTCGTTTCCAGCCCAAGCTAGCACCGGAGCAGCCTCTCTTGAGCTCCAACTAGCACCGACCTACGGTGGGTTTCCAGCCACGATGTTGGCCCGTTTTCAAGCCGTTCCCGACCCCGAAAGTCGGTTCCGCTTTGAAGTTTCTTGCCCTTCACTACGTCCCTGTCATTTTAATCTAACCGGATCATTAAACAAGTGAGTTTAACTCACTAATCCTTTCTTAGTAAGTTAATTATGCTTAAGGGTTGATTAGTTTAGACTAAGTATGGATTAGGTGGTTAGTTAGATTAGATTAGCAATTTAATTAACCGTTATTGCATGTTAGGTGGTTAAAGTAGTGTAATTAGAGCCTAGATAAGCTCTAGTATTTATCTAGAGTGGTTCGGAAATTTTTCGGGCCCGTCTCGGCTTTTAATTACGTTTTATGGGCCTAAGTTTGCATTTGTGTGATTTCCATAATTATTTAATTAATTATTTATTTTTCAGAAATTAGACTAGGATAGCCAATGACCAAAATTTCGTACTAATTGCATTGGTGTGATCTATTTATTTAATTGAGTGCCAGATTATGCAAATTGATGTGTTTGGTGATTATGGGTAATTATCCGAAAAATGGATAGTTTTGATAATTAATTGGAAAATTACTGAGCTTTGGCCTATAGTGCCAAAAATATATTTTGGGACTGCTGAAACTAGTGAAAAGTTCAAAAGTGAAAATATTGTATTTTGGCTAAGGCCAACCGTGTACCCATACATGGCTATTTTTATCGAGTATGATAAAAATGATGAATTGGTTATATGGTTAGGATGGTATACTATATTAGCCTACGGGTTTGATATGTCAGCTTAGTAAGAGAGCAATATAACTTATCAGCTTAGCGAGAGTAATGTAACTTATCAGCTTATCGAGAGCAATATAACTTATCAACTTAGAGTGAGCATTGGTGGTATACTATATCAACCTACGGGCTCTAATATGTCAGCTCAGTAAGAGAGCAGTATACCTTATCAGCTTAGAGTGAGTATTATTAGTATACTATATCCGCTTGCGGGCTTGAAATGTTAGCTTAGATAGAAAGCAATATACTATTTATTAGCTTAGCGCGAGCTATACTATCTATTATCAACTTAGGGGGAGCAGTCCTGACATGATCAGACTTATTAGATAGTATTGATTAGGCCAACCAAGGAAGGTCGTGATGATATATAATTGACTGAGTCGATTGATCGATAACTCGATCTGATTTGATTGGATGGTGTGAGTGGTCAGTATTTGAATTAAATTGACTTGCAAGAAGAAGTGGAGGCCCAAGTAAGTCCTCTACCCTGTGTTTGCGCTTTGGCAGCCCTTGGGGCCTATTTTCTTCCTAGTTAGGGCTTAAGGGGTAGAACTTGCTGAGACATCATCTCACCCCGTTGTGGGATAATCATTTTCAGGCCCATAGATGGCAGCTCCTCCAAAGCATTTTGGACAACCGAAGCAGATCAAGGAACAGGTAACTTATATTCCGTTACCTAGGGACCTTAGGAGATAGGAATATGCACTTGTACAATTCGTGGTCTGGGTTGATGTGGGTTTACCCCACAAGGTGCCCCATCATTACCAGTCATGGTACCGTCGAGAGCGGAATAGACAGAGAGAGGGCCCCATCTCGGAATCTGAGGTACCTCGTTTTGTGCTCGATCCTCCTGGCGGTTCAATGGAAGACCCAAGACCATCATATCCAGGAGCCCTTGTGTTTTCAGATGAGGACTTGAACACCTAGTGTGCCTGTGGCATTTTGGAAAACCCCCTAACCTAATTTTGTAGACCTTGTGTATATATATATCAACTAGTTGTGTATAAAACTTGGTTTGATAAATGTATATAAGTGTGTTGTCGTGATTTGAAAAATTGGCCCTACTTTTCTGTCCCATCTGATTGTTGTTTGGGGATTATCTATCTGCTTCCGCATGCGTATTAAAATAAATGGGTCTGCGACGCATCCTGGGACATTGCTATTAATCGACTAAGGAGGGATGGGCACGCACTCGAAGGATTGGGGCGTGACATCATGCATGTCGAAATCGCATGTGGGAATTCCGAACGCCCATAATGAAGCGTGTCGGGAGAGTGGATCACGTGTCGGATTTTTCAGTACCTATTGACCATGTGTCAGAGCATATCAGAGCATATCAGACACGTGTCAAAGTGTCTAACATGACATGAAGGTTTGCAAAGTGTTAATACTTTCTAAGGGGAGGGTTTGAGCGAGTCTTCACTCTTGCCTTCCTCTCTTGTTAAATATCTATTTGAATTTTCTTGTTCTTTTCTCTCTTTCATTTTTTCGTCTCTCCCGATCTAGATGCGGGAGCTCCCTTCTTCTAATCTAGTTTTGCATATGAGAGTTCTTATGATCTAATTCTAGATTTAAGAGTGCTCCTCTCCTGATTTAAGATTTGGGAGTTTAATAAATATATTTTTGGGGATTTGGTATCCCTATGCTCTGTCTGTGTATAGGTCATCTACCTCTAATTTCAATGGTAATCACAGGAGCTCTGGCATTTCGTTGAACCAAAAGGATTTGCTCTTCCAAATGTTAGAATACATTTGTTCAACCTATTTTTGTTGCCTTCATATGGTGATGGTGCAAGGAAGCTGAATCTACGTGCATATTGCCAACTGGCAACGCCATAGTTATTGGAGAAGAAAATTCCAACGTGTGCTCAACACTAATAATGATACAAGATCCAATGATCGGTCATCCATCATTCTGCTTAACAAATTTGTTCTTTTGGAATGAGTTTGTGCTTAACCTAGATCCTCATTATTATTACTTTGGATTTGGCTTTATTTGTAGTATTTTGAGCTTTACTCTACTTCGATTTGCTTTGCTGTAAAAGTCCAGGTATCTTTTTGAGTAATGAATATAGTTTTCTTTCGACAAAAACAAAATGCCATAGGTTGCCATGTTTAACGCACTTCCCTTTAAAGCGCCAGAAAAGGAATGTGATCGACATTGCTTGGGGAAATTGTTATATAGGGTTGATCTAATAGATTATGCCAATCACATATCAAGAGATAATGTGATTCACATCAGATCCAAAGGAAAACACAGGTTTTTACGTAATTTTTGCATCTAGTACGTCATTAAGAAAATATTCTATATATTATTTCACTGATCTCCGAACCTCCACTATTTCCTACACATATGAGCAGTTCCTTGTGGAGATTATAAGCCAACCAACCTCCCTCCTTCTCTTACAAACAAGCAAGCAGAGCCTAAAACATAGGTGGAATCACACAAGCATTTCAGCCATCCATTGTGAAAATTACAAGGCTGTGACAAGCAAGGTAACTTGATGATCAAGTCAGTCAAGTTTTCTTCTTATTAGTTGTGTCCTTTATCCTAAGTAGTACTGACACCGACATGTGACACGCAACACAACACAACACGTCAACACGTCGTTTTTCAAAAAAAGCGAATTCCAACACGTTAGGACACGTATATTAAATTTGTATTTATATATATATAATAAATTATCATTTTTATAATTATTTCAATCAAATTAATTTGATTCAAATTCATAAATAAATAAATAAAAAGCCTAGAATGAATTTACACCAAAAATATTAATCCACAATTTATTAATATCATTCATTATTTCAATTTGACAAATTCAACTTTATTCTAATAATCCATAAAACTGAAAGGAAAAAAAAGATACGAATTCACATTCTGGAATCAGTGTCAGATGTGTCGGAAGAGAAGAGAAAAAAAATTGGAGGTGAATTGTGCATCACGAGAAGTGAGAGTCCAAAGAGAAGAGAAGACTATGTTTTTCTTCTTTTTTCATTTATTATCATTTTTTTGTTTTTTTTTTTTACATATATACATTTTGACTAATCATTTATTGAAAAAAATTTAAATTAACATAATATGTCGCAATCGCGTGTTGAAAACTCGCATGTTGAAATTTCGACTTGAGTGTTGGAGAGTATTGAAAAAGTTAATCATATGTTGAATTCTTCGACATATGTTGACTAAGTGTCGGACACATGTTGGAGTGTCTAACACAACATGAAGACTCTCGAAATGCATCGGTGCTTCCTAGCCTTTATCCTATAATCTATCTTTCAATGCCTGAATTGCCGGGCCGTTTAAAAGGGGCAACAACTTTAGTCTTGTCTGCGAGTATCAAATCTTGACTTTCGGGTTCTCAAGAGAAGAACACCGTTCACCGTACATGTAAGTAAGTAGGTCTATTTTACAATTTATAATCACGTTTACTTCCATTTGTCAATTAGAATATACATCTTCTCTATAATTTATACATTTGTAATGTCCCCTTACATGCGGTAGAAATATTGTTTGTTATTATTAAAATTGAAAATAATGCTTATAAATAAAAGAGCAAAATCTTCTCACCAAAAGAAAAATAAATAAATAAATAAATAAGTAAAATCTCTACTTTGGTGAAGAAGAATTTATTTCAAACTACTATCTTTTAGATCCATGCTGTACCGACATTGAACTTGTTATGTTGATATGCAAATTGTATTTTGCATCTTGAATACTAATAGATGAATTACTAATTAATAATGACAAAGTCCGCGTTATTATATTGTGATATTCAACATTCTGATATAGGTAAATTTGTTATTTTCAAAATTATTGGAATTATAAAAAAAGCCAGGCATATATTTAATCCTAAAGGTATATGGGTAGTCGTAAAGTTAACAGTTGTCGTTTGGGAGATGATATTAAACTGAAAAAGTGTGATGGCTCAAGTCAAGTAAACAATCATTCTCCTTCTTCTTCTTTTGATAGGTCGTAATCGAGACAATTCACATGGGAAAAGTCGTGGAAACATCAATCTATTTCATTTGTCCAACCTTTTGTTTGCTCTTATTTCCCTAGAATCAAGGAATTATAAACAAAGATTCAATTACGTAAAGCCATACTAGATTTTAGCAAATTATTAGACACCTTGTGTCCTTACTTGATTTGATTGTTTACATTTGGGGTGTCAACGGTTTAGTTCAGTTTGGTTTTTTTGAAAAACCAAACCGAACCAAACTGTTAGGAAAAACTTCCGAACCGAATCGAATGAGACCCGAACTGAATACGAACTGAACCAAAATTTGGGTTCGGTTCAGTTCAGATTTTTGGTTTTTGGTTTTCAGCTTACGATTTTCGGTTTTTGCATTTGTTTTTTTTTTGTTTTTTTTTCTGTTGTATATATTTTTCATTTCCAAGAAATAAGCTCTTATTGGTTTGTTGGTTCGATTCGATACGGTTAACCGATAAAAAAGAGTTTTGGTTTTTAATGAGAACCGAACCGAATGAAAACCAAACCAAAAAAACCGAATTTTTCGATTCGGTTCAATTCGGTTTTTGACACCCCTAGTTTACATGCCCATGCCTGATGGTTGAGATGATCCTAATCCGAGGGTTGTTCAATATCATACTTTCCAAAAGCAAAAGTATAGAAAAAGACCATAAAAAGAAGGTGGGAATGCGAAGCTATTCGCATGTAAGAAAGTTACATAGGCGCACCGCATCTAGGGGCACGGCAAGCCAACTTTGCCTCCCATGTTGACCTAATTTCCACCACATATAGGTCCATTCGTAGGTAATTGGATTTCCTTCCTCTAATTAACTCTAAATTATCCTTCAATTAGTTGTGACACCCTAAAAAAAAAATAGCGTTAGGGTCATCAGATCTTTTTGATGTGATGTAACCAACAAGAATTTATTTATGTTTAGCAATCACCTAAGATCAATTAGAACTAGACAAACAAAAATATGAGCTTTACACCATCATGGGAATAGGACTGTAATTTGGAAATAATTAAGTTTTGTGTCGCAGAACATGATCCTTATCAAAGGGTTATCAAACAAGAATGGCATGAGAAGGCAATGTGATTGGGTGACGCATGACACAAAGAGACACGTGGAATTACTTTATGTCCTTTGTAATATGCATTCCTTAAGCAAAGTCTTCGTCAACAAATTTGAAATTTAAAATGGATTAGATTCTTGTGAATCGTTATATAGAATTTGTAGACATCACCCCTAGACTGTAGAATTTGTAAAAAGTGAAAGACTACTTAAGCCTAATATGCTCAAAGTTTATTGGTGTGCTCGTGGTAATTAAATGGTATGCCAAAAAAATTGAACATAGAAAGAATGCACAGGTGATGAGAATATAATAGTGAAAAATGCAAAAGTTATTGAATTATGTCGGTCAGTTCCAATCAATTAGATTTGGATGTGAAGGAATTTTAATTAAGAAAATTTCCCAATAGTTTGGTGAAATTCCTGCGGAGCACATGGATCAAGTTGCATATTTGATCTCCAAAATTCTCGACAATCATAGCAGGATAAGAAAATATTCATTTACAGAGCCATTGTTGAGAAAGCACAATAAACTAAACCAAATCACTACAGAGAAAAAGAATGCCCACTGTGATCATGTCCAGTTTTGGCCTATGCCAAGAGTAAACCCTAGGAGTCTCAAACCCAGAGCCAATCGCAGATTGGAGCAAGCACAACTTCTAACAGAATTAAACCAATCACAGATGGCCGGCTGAAAGTGCACGGCGATGATCATTAATATGCAGAAATGCAAGTCGATGCACGAACAGCTGCCCAAGCAAAAAAAACCGTGGGTATCAACCAAAATAAGCCGCTTCGAAGGGAGAGCCACGATTATTTCAAAATATTACCTTTTTCTGTCCATGTTGTACCGACCTTTAACTTCTTATACCAATATGCAAATTGCTTTTGGCATCTTGAATAATTTATAGATGGATTGTTAATTAATAACAACAAAGTAATGATCTTTAATATTTTGATATAGTTCGCATTAATATTCATATTATTGGAATTATAAGAAAAGGTATGTATTTAATCTCCAAGGTATAACACTAATTAAAAAAGTAAAAAGTTGCAGTTGGTAGATGATATATAATTGAAGAAGTTGGAAAGTTCAAGTCAAGTCACCGATCCTTATTCTCCTCCTTCTTTAGTTAGTTCACATGAGAAAAGTCAGTTCAAAGGTGGGCCTTCACATGCTAGGTTAACTATTAATGATCAAGTCTATCAATGAAAGCGGAGAACACTATGGGGACCTCCTTTTTCTTTCATTGTCAATTGTGTCTTTCCAATCTCTAAATTTACGGGCCGTTTAGTAGGGGCAACAACTCTAGTCTTTTTTGCTCGCATAAAATCTTTACTTTCCTCATAAGCATAACACAATTAACCATATATGTAAGTAGGTCTATTTCACAATTTGCAATCAACTTTACTTTCATTTGTTAATTATAGTACATATCTTTTCTACAAATCATACATTTTGGAATTATTATTTAAATTGAAAATGGTGGTTATACATAAAAGAGAGTAAATCTCTATTATGATAAAAAAAAAAAAAAAAAAGAATTTATTTCAAGATATTACCTTTGAGATTAATGTGGTACTGGCATTTAACTTGTTATATTGATATGCAAATTGAATTTTGCTTCTTGAGTATTTATAGATGAATTATTAATTGAAAGTAACAAAGCCCACGCTATTATACCATGACCTTTAACATTTTAATCTATTCATATTGTTATTTAATAAATTGTTGGAATTTAAAAAAAAAAAAAAAAAAAAACTAGGCATATATATTTAATCCCAAAGGTATATAGCTAGTCAAAAAAGTAAACAAGTTATAGTTGGCATATGATGTATAATTGAAAAAGTGCAATGGCTCATGTCAAGTCAAGTAAACGATCTTTTTTCTACTTTTCTTCTTTTGACAGGGCGTAATCAAGACACTTCACATGGGAAAAGTTGTGGGAACGTCAATTTGTTACGTTTGTCCAACCTTTCGTTTGTTCTTACTTCCCTAAAATCAAGGAATTATAAACAAAAACCAAATTATGGAAAGCCATAACACCAATGTAGCTAATTATTAGACACGCACCGCAGTGTCCTTAATTGATCTGACATATCAAATGCCGTGCTGTGTCGTGCTATCGGTATTGAAAGTCCGCGGGAGGGTGTTCAGCATTATATTTTCCAAAAGCGAAAGTAGAGAAAAAGACCATAAAAGAACGGGGGAATTCGAACCTGTTCACATGTAAGAAAGCAACTTAGGCACCTCGCCTCAAAGTGCACGGTAAGCCATCTTTGGTTCCCACGCCAACTAAATTTCCTACACGAATAGGCCCATTGAATAGTAATTGGATTTACTTCCATGAATTAACTCTAAATTGTCCTTTGATTAGCCGTGACGTCCACGCAAAAGATAAAGAAGAAATAGTTCAGGATTTACCTAAGACCAATTAGTCGTGAAAACCACACCAAAAAAAAAATGAAAAAAATAGTTCTAGGGATGTCAAAATCTTTTTGGTGCAATGGAACTAAAAATAATTTATTTTTTTAAGCAATCACCTTAGACCGATTAGGACTAGACGAACAAAAATGAACATTAAACATCTTGGGAATAGGAGAAATAATCAACATTTGTATCGCACGACATGATCCTTATCGAAGGGGAATCAAACAAGAATGGCATGAGAAGGCAACTTGATTGGGTGATGTGGGACAAAGAGAGACGTGGAATTGCTCGATGTCCTTTAGACTACGCATCTTTAAGGAAGGTGTTCGTCGACAAATTTGAAAGTTAAAATAGATAAGATTCCTGCAAGTCTTAATATAAAATTGTAAACATCACCCTCAGACCAAAGAGTTTGTAAGAAGAGATCCTAATTAAGTGTAATATGCTAAAATTATATTGGTGTGTTCAAGGTAATTAAATGGTATGCCAAAAAATTTGAAGATAGAAAGAATACGTAGGTGATGAGAATAGAGTAGTGAAAAATTGCAAAAGTTACTGAATAAGGTGTGTTTGTTCCAATCAACTAGATTTGGAGCTGAAGGAATTTTAATTAGAAAAGGCTATACAAAATTCAATGATTTGATCGGAAAAAAATGCTTGAACTTAGGGATCAAAAGTATAGTTTTATTATATTAATGAAGCATGCAGAATAGTATGAGATAAGTGGACTTACCCTTCAAATAAGGACACATCGTGAAACGAGTTGAATTATGGGGACAAACCGAGATCATGCTACTTTGCCAATAACATGCTTGCGCAAGAACTAGGAGAAGATAGAGATGGAGAGATCAGCATGATTCCCATGACCACTTCATGCGTGTAGGAAGCTGTATTCAGTGAACTACATTAGTCTCTCTTCGCTTGTCATATACTAGGTAATGATATAGGTTGCCATGTTCAATGTACTTCCTCTTAAAGCAAAAAAGAAGAAAAAAAATTATTAATATTGCTTGAGAAAGTTGTTATATTGAGTTAATACGAGATATTATGCCAATCACATATTAAGAGATGATGTGATTTATATTGGACCCAACTAATAAGCAAAAGTTTTCACACGGTTTTGCATATTATGATTGACTTTGTCCATCGAGTCATCCAAAGGCTATTCAATATATATATTATTTTTTTGGAATACCAAAATGATTTTGAAATTATTAAAATATTATTTGAGAAGACCTTTGGCATTAGAAATCAAGTTATGTATATGTCTGTGACTAAAGAAATAACTATATAAATAAAGTCGCATATATTAACAGAAAATTGACAAAATGTACTGTCAAGCTCTACTTGAAAATTAACCAATACTTTGGTAAAATTCCTCAAATTGGTTACGCCAATCACCTATTAAGAGTTAATATGGTTCCCATTGGATTCAACTGAAAAACACAAGTTTTACGTAATTTTTGTATGTTATAATTGGCTCTGCCCAGCACGTCATTAATTGGATATTTGATATTTGTTTTCACTGATTTCCAAACCTCCAATATTTCCTACATATATGAGAAATCCCTTGTGGAGTTTATAAGCTAACCTCCTTCAGCCACTTCTCTTACAGACAAGCACACAGAACTTAAAACATAGATGGAACGACAGAAGCATTTCAGCCATCCACACAAGTTGAGAAAATTACAAGGCCGTTACAAGCGAGGTAATTATTGATGATCAAGTCAGTCAATGGGGCCTTAGTTTTCTTCATTATTTATCAATTGTGTCCTTTATCCCATAATCTACCTTTCAATCCCTGAATTGCCCGAGCTGTTTAGTAGGGGCATTGACTTTAGTCTTTTCCACGCATATAAAATCTTGATTTTCAGGTTCTCATAAGCAGAACACTATAAACCGTACATGTAGGTAGGTCTATATCATAATTTATAATCACCATTACTTCCATTTGTCAATTACAATACATATCTTTTCCATAAATTAATGTGATGTGCCATTTTATGCGGTTGAAATATCATTTCTTATTATTAAAATAGAAAATAATGCATGTAAATAAAAGGGGGCAAAATCTCTATTCGGTGAAGAAGAATTTATTTCAAACTACTACCTTTTAGATCCATACTGTACCAGCATTGAACTTGTTACGTTGATATGCAAATTATATTTTGCATCTTGAATACTAATTGATGAATTACTAATTAGTAATGACGAAGTCTGTGCTATTATATTATGATATTTATCAGTTCAATATAGCCACATTGTTATTTAAAAAAATTATTGGAATTATAAAATAAAATAAAAAAACTAGGCATATATTTAATCCTAAAGGTATGTAGCTATTCAAAAAGTAAAAAAGTTGTCACTGGCAGATGATATTAAACTGAAATAATGCAATAGTTCAAGTCAAGTCAAGTCAAGTAAACGATCCTTCTTCTTTTGACATGGCATAATCGAGATAGTTCACATGGGAACAGTCATGAAAATGTCAATTTGTTTCATCCGTCCAACCTTTCATTTGCTTTGATTTTCCCATAATCAAGTAATTACAAACAAAAACCCAATTAGGTAAAGTAATAATACCAGATTTTAGCTAACTATTAGACACACACCACGTGTCCTTACTTGATTTGACTAGTTACTGCTCATGCCCGATTGGTGAAGACGATCCTAATCTGAGGGAGGGTCTTCAATATTATACTTTCCAAAAGAAAAAGTACAAAAAAAGGCCATAGAAAGATGGTGGGAATTTGGAGCTATTCACATGTAAGAAAGCAACTTAGGCGCATTGGATCAAAAGTGCACGGCAAGCCAACTTTGCCTCCCACGTTGACCAAATTCTCTCCACATACAAGCCCATTCAATTATAATTGGATTTACTTCCTTTAATTAACTTCGAATTATACTCTAATTAGTCGTGACAACCACGCAAAAAAGTGAAAAAATAATCCCAGGGTGTCAATTGTGTCCTTAATCCTATAATCTATTTTTCAGTATCTAAATTGCCGGGCTGTTTAGTAGGGGCAATGACTTTAGTCGTTTCTGCGCATATCAAATCCTGATTTTTTGAGTTCTCATAAACAGAACACTATTAACCATACATGTAAGTAGGTCTATTTCACAATTTATAATGACATTTACTTCGATTTGTCAATTATAATACTAGTCTCATTAGAGGAAGCATTTAATCGAGTCATTTCCATAATAGCTATGTTTCAACACTAATCGCATTGACCGTGTTGTCCGATCGAGCTTTTTTAATAATCTTGATTGACATAGATAATCGATAGTAATGTCATAATTTTCGTTAACATAGGATAATATTATATAGAAAATATTAATAATCTTCAATATAATATCACTAACAATTAAAAAACCATGCATATATTTAGTCCTAAAGGTATACATGTAGTCAAAAAGGAAACAAGTTGTCATCGGCAGATGATAATGAACTGAAAAAGTGCAATTGTTCAAGTCAACTCAAGTAAATGGTCCTTCTTCTCCTCCTTCTTTTGACAAAGCGTACTCGAGACAATTCACATGAGAAAAGTCGTGAGAACATCAATATGTTTCATCCGTCCAACCTTTTGTTTGCTCTTGTATTTCCAGAATCAAGGAATTATAAACAAAGACCCAATTAGATAATGTCATAATATCGGATTTTTAGCTAATTATCATACATACATCACTTGTCCTCGCTTGATTTAATTGGTTACGTGCCTGTGCTGAATGGGTGAAGATGGTCCTAATCCAAGGGAGGGTGTTCAATATCATACTTTCCTAAAGCAAAAGTAGAGAAAAACACTATACAAAGAAAGTGGGAATTTGAAGCTATTCACATGTAAGAAAGCAACTTAGGTGCATTGCATCAAAGTGCACAGCAAGCCAACTTTGCCTCCCATGATGACCAAATACTCTCCACATATAGGACCATTTGATTGTAATTGGATTTACATTCTTTAAATAACTCCAAATTATCCTCTAATTAGTCATGATGTCCATGCCCCAAAAAAAAAAAAATGAAGAGGTAGTTTTAGGGTCACCAAATCTTTTTGATGTGATGTAACTAAGGGCCTGTTTGTTAAAAAAAAAAATGTTCCTCGATACAAAAATTTCTATTATTTTGTTCTAGGGAACGGAAAAAAGAATAAAAACGTGTTTGGTAAAACTTTTGTTCTCGGAAATAGATTTGGAGCAGAAACAAGAAGTAGAAAAAACAACTTCTTGGGGCGTAAATGATAACCATTTTGGTCAAATTTTGATTTCTGGAAAAGAAATAAATTTTTCTACATCTATTTATAGATGAGTTTCTAAGCAAAAATACCCGTTTGCTAACAATACAAAATTTCTACTCACAAAATAGAAATTCATTTAATAACGACATAAAATTTTTTCGTTTCAGACAGCGGTGATCGGTAGTGGTCATCGGCAACTGATGACCAGTGGCGACTGGCGGCCGGCAATTGGAGCCGTGGTGACCAGCGGCCGGCGACTAGCAAACGGCTGCCAGCAACTGGCAACCGGCGGCGGCCTACGTGGAACATCAAATGGTGGTCGATGGCGATGGATGGACAACCAGTTTGTAGAAAGGACGAACAATGAGAAGAATTTTTATTTCTTATTTTTGTTCTAGAAATAGAAAAGTAAAAAAATTTACTTCTTATTTCTGTTCCAAACCTATTTCCGGAATAAAAATCTATTTCAGAAATTAAAAAAATTATAATTTTATCAAATGGATTTCATTCCAGAAATAAGTTTGGAATAGAAAATTTGTTTATAGAATAGAAATTTTGGTTTGTCATGTACCCTATTGTTTCTGAACAATTTCTAGAATCAATTTTTCTTTATCTTCTTTTATCTTCTTTTTATCTTCTCTTTTCTTCTTCTCTTGATTTTCTTCTTCTTCTTCTTCTTCTTCTTCTTCTTCTTCCTTTTGACCAATCGCGGACATGGCCATGGCTGGCACCGGCGACCGATCAAATGAGGGCCAACAACCTCGCCAGTCCCCGGAGACGCCGAGCCATAACAAGGCTCATTGGCTTGAGCCTTGCTATGGCTAGGTGAGGTACGGTGAGGCTCGACCTCGCTTAGGCTGGGCAAGGTCAACCTCACCTAGATCTGGCGAGGCCAAGCTTGCCCAGCCAAGGCAAGGCCAAGCCTCATACAGCCACGGCGAAGCTCGGCATCCCCAGCCGACGCGAGGCTCGGCCTCACCGTGGCCATGCTGGCCTCCAGCAAGCTCGCCAGACCTCACCCAGCTGGTCATTGACCACAAGGGTAGCTGGCAACCAACCAAAGAGAAAAAGAAAAAAGGAAAAGGAAAAAGGAAAAAATAAGAAAAAAAACTACAAGAAATTTTTTTAAAAATCTAAGAATTCTACCAAATGTATTTCTATCCCGAGAATAGAAATTTAGGGAAGTTACCAAACGCATTCTTTTGCTTAGAAATTGTTCCCGATAAAAGAATCAGAATAAATCATTTCTCATCAAAAATTGTTCTTTGGAACAAGATATTTACCAAACGCATTCTAAAAGGGTTTTATTTATTTATTTATTTATTTATTTATTTATTTTACAATCACCTTAGACCAATTAGAACTAGACAAAAAAAATGAACATTGACCATCGTAGGAGTAAGACTATAATTAGGAAATAATAAAGATTTGTGTTACACGACATGGTCCTTATCAAAGGGGAATCAAACAAGAACGGCATGAGAAGGCAATGTGATTGGGTGACGTGGGAGAAAGAGAGACATGTGGAATTACTTTATATCTTTTGTACTATACATATTTTAACTCGTCTACAAATTTGAATTTTTAAATGGATTAGATTCCTACAAATCATTATATAGACTTGTTGATATCATCCCTAAACCATAGAATTGGTAAGAAGAGAAATACTAAATTTTTATTAGTTTGCTCGTGTAATTAAATGGTATGCCAAAAAAAATTGAGGATAGAAAGAATACGTAGGTGATGTGAATAGAATAGTGAAAAAAAAAATGTTAATGAAGAAGGAATGTCAGTTCCAATCAGTTAGATTTGGAAATGAATGAATTTTTATTATAAAAAGCTATACAATTTCAATGATTTGATGGGACAAAACTGAAAGTTTAGAGGATTTGATAGGAAAAAAAAGCTCGAACTTAGGGATCAAGCATATAGTTTTATCATATTAATGAAGCATACGGGCAATATGATACAAGTTCACTTACCCTTCAAATAAGGAAAAACCGAGATCTCACTACTTTGCCAATAAAATGCATGAGCATGAACTCAAAGAAGAGAGAGACAGAGAGATTAGCATGATTTCAAAGACCACTCCATGCATGTAGGAAGCCGTATTTAGTGAACTGCATTAGCATCTCTTCTTTCGCACATTACATACTAGATTGTGTTATAGGTTACCATGTTCAATGTACTTCCTCTTAAAGTCCAAAAGAAGAAAAATGATTAATATTGCTTGAGAAAGTTGTTATATGGAGTTAATACAATGTGCTATGCTAATCATATATTAAGAGATAATGTGATTCATATTGAATCTAATTGAAAAACAAAAATGTTGCACACACTTTTTGCATATTATGATTGATTCTATCTATTGAGTCATCTAAAGAACATACAATTTTTTTTTTCTTTTTTGGATTGCAAAATGATTTTGATATTTAAAAAAAAAAAATTTAAGAAGACCCTTGACGTTAGAAATCAAGTTATGTATGTGATTGGCTCTAAGATTAAAAAAAAATAGCTATATCAATAAAGTCTCATAAATTAACAGAAAATTGACAAAATATACTACAAGGCCCTTCTTGAAAATTATCCAATACTCTGGTAAAATTCCTTGATAAATTATGCCAATCACCTATCCAGAGATAATGTGATTCATATTGGATCCAACTAAAAAACACAAGTTTTACATAATTTTCGTACATTATAATTGATTTTGTCTTGCACATCATTAAAAGGACATTCGATATTTTTTTCACTGATTTCCAAACCTCCAATATTTCTTGCATTTATGAGCAATTCCTTGTGGAGTTTATAAGCCAACCTCCCTTCGCCACTTCTCTTACATACAGCACACAGAACCTAAAACATAGATGGAACCACAAAAGCATTTTAGCCATTCACACGAGTTGAGAAAATTACAAGACCGTTGCAAGCAAAGCAATTATTGATGATTTAGTTAGTCAATGAAAGGTGAAACGGCATTGGCCTTACTTGGTTTTCTTCATTATTTATCAATTGCGTCCTTTATCCTATAATCTATATTT
Source organism: Eucalyptus sideroxylon (assembly GCA_014182405.2). Lineage (NCBI taxonomy): Eukaryota > Viridiplantae > Streptophyta > Magnoliopsida > Myrtales > Myrtaceae > Eucalyptus > Eucalyptus sideroxylon. Next base: position 14,604,387 of record CM024554.2, on the reverse strand, counting down.
CAATCCCTGAATTGCCGGGCAGTTTAGTGGGGGCAATCACTTTAGTCTTTTCCGCGCATTTAGAGTCTTGATTTTCGGTTCTCAAAAACATAACCCTATTAACCATACATGTAAGTAAATCTATTTCACAATTTATAATCACCTTTACTTTCATTTGTCAATTATAATACATATCTTTTTTATAAATTATACATTTGTAACGTCCCATTTTATCTTGTTGAAATATTGTTGCTTATTATTAAATGCGTGTAAATAAAAGAGAGCTAAATGTCTACTTTGGTGAAGAAGAATCTATTTCAAAATACTACCTTTTAGATCCATGTTGTATCGGCATTGAACTTGTCATATTGATATGCAAGTTGTATTTTACATCTTGAATACTAATAGGTGAATTACTATTAATAAAGACAAAGTCCTCACTATTATATTATGATCTTTAACTTTTTAATATAGTCACATTGTTATTTAAAAAAAATGGAATTATAAAAAAAATTAGGTATACATCTAATCCTAAAAGTATATAGCTAGCCAAAAAAATAAACAAGCTGTCATTGGCAAATAATATTAAATTGAATAAGTGTGATATTTCAAGTCAAGTCAAGTAAATGATCCTTCTTCTCCTTCTTCTTCTTTTGACAGGGTGTAATCAAGACAGTTCACATGGAAAAAGTCATGGGAACATCAATCAATTTCATCTGCCCAATATTTTGTTTGCTCTTATTTCCCTAGAGTCAAGGAATTATAAACAAAGACCCAATCAGGTAAAGTCATAATACTGGATTTAGTTAATTATTATAGACACACCACATGTCCTTACTTGATTTGATTGGTTACATGCCCGTGCCTATGGGGGAAGATGATCCTAATCCGAGGGAGGGTGTTCGGTACTATACTTTCCAAAAGCAAAAGTATAGAAAATGACCATAAAAAGAAGGTGGGAATTTGATGTTGTTCACATGTAAGAAAGTGATTATGCGCATCGCATCAAAGTGCATGGCAAGCCAGCTCTCCCTCCCATAATAACCAAATTCTCTCCATGTATAGACCCATTCGATTGTAATTGGACTTACTTCCTTTAATTAACATCCAATTATTCTTTAATTAGTTGTGACAACCATGAAAAAATAGTTCTAGGGTCTTTGAATCTTTTTGGTGTGATGTAACTAAAAGAATTTTTTTTTTTTTTTTTTTAGCAATCACCTAAGACCAATTAGAAATAGACAAACCAAAAATGAACAATAAACATGTTGGAAATAAGACTATAATTAAGCAAAGTCTTGGTCGACAAATTTGAAATATAGCCTATGCTTTTTTATAAAAAATAAATAATTTGAAAAATATTTTCCAAAAATTGATAGCTTGTGTCGCTTACAAAACTAAGTAAACGAAAAATATTTTTATTGCCCATGAAAATGTTTCGACAAAAATTGTTGTCAATAATGAACACATTTTCCATTAACGGTTTCTTTTAGCGATATAAGCAATCATTCATAAAAATAAGTTTTTCGATTCATTCATTTTCCGCGAAACAAATGAAGCATTCAAATGAATTAGATTCCACGAGTCGTTATATAGAGTTGTAGATATCACCCCTAAACTGTAGAAGTTGTAAGAAGAGAAATACTAATTAAGTGTAATATGCTAAAAGTTTATTAATGTGTTCGTAGTAATTAAATGGAATGTCAAAAAACAAAATGAGGATAGAAAGAATAGATAGGCAAATGTCAAATCTCATATCAATTACGAAATATTGAGTTTGAGTCATGACTTTTCGATCCACCTATAAGTATACGAGAATATCATGCTAGATATTTTTCTATGACATGGCTTCAAGGTGATCTCAGTATGACTCTTTTACTTGGGGCTGCCACGTTCAATAGTACTTGAAAAACTATCTCCTTAACATGAATAATAGACTTATTAGATATTTTTCCACATATTTGAAAATTGTGTTTTTTTTCTTTTCTCTTTTTTTTGTCCTATTCTTTCCTTCTATTTTTCATTTCATCCCTTCACCGTTTGTCGAGGTCTCAGCGATGGCTTGGGAAGGCATGAGTGCTGTGACACCGTCGCCTAACTTGGCCAAGGGCAATCTGAGACCATTGCCCCAATCTGCCCAAGGGCGTCACGACCATTGCCTATAGCCGCGACCTTCACGGGTTTTTTCCAAGTCCCTGACCACAGGCAGAGGGAAAATGATGAACACTATAATGAAAGATTAGGGATAAAAAAGAAAAAAAATTAAAAATCAAAACGACGTCATTTTATTTAAAAAATTATCCGTGTCAGCCACCAATCACGTCACATAAGATGACAAACTCTAATTAGACCATCATATCAATGATTTTTAGGATAGAAAGATCAAAAGGGAATAGAGAAAAATGTGAAAGTTCGGGAATAAAATTTGTCAGTTTTAATTAATTAGACCCAGAGTTGAAGAGACTCAATTAAAAAAGTTATGCAAGTTCAATTGATTGGAAAAAAAAAAAATGCTCAAATTCAAGGACCATAAGTAGTTTTATTATTTTAATAAACTCGCATCATTTCCATCTCTTTGTTGGCTATTAACACCCTATTATATTGAATTAACTATATCATCTTTTGCGGGTCCTACTCTTAATTTAAGATGACTTCTTATCTTTTCTAGAGACGAAACTACACATATTTCTTTCAAACAACATTTATTAAGATTAACTATAGGGTCCAATCTTAATTTAAGACTAATGTTTGCCTTTTTTTCCTTTTTTTTTTTTTTTTTTGTTTTTCCTTTTCTTTCTCTATTTGGAACTAAATTGGTGTATCTCTTTTCGAAAAATTAGTTTATTTGGTAGATAGCTAACTAAATATTGTGCGCAGACCCAAAAAGAAAACTAAATTTTGTGTTTCTCAGAAAAACAATTAATTATTATGTTAATGACTTGCATATTTCTTTATCTTTTGTACTACTATCACTTAAAAAAATAACTTAACACAGGACAATATTTGAGTAAATTGTGTTTAATGCATATATCAACCACTTTTTTCAATCTTTGACTAAATTCTTTGTGCATCTTATTGTTTCGCTCGAATTGAATTCAAATTTTGGTGCAAACAATTATATACTCACTAATGTCATAAACTGTCATGTTTAATGCACTTCCCCTCGAACGATGGGGACACATTCTTCTACCACTGCTTGATCTGCCATTATGACCTCCACCTGGGGTGTGCCGACTTGGCGGCAATGGTGAAGCGTGAGGACCACGAGCACCCTCCCACATCATATTATCCCTAACGCAAGAGCGGAGCCTGATCAGCAACAGGTACCGGGGAAGCATCGCCAAGGGTTGCTGGCATTACTATTACACGGACTACGATTACTGTCCGCACTTGGGCTGTGTGGAGCCTGAAGCAGTGGAAGCATCGGAGTATGATGGAGGAGATGAGACTGAAGATACAAGACTTATGATGATAAAGCTTCGGCACCAGATGAAGATGCAGTCCATGCTTGCTAGTATGGTCTCCTCTTCCATCAACCTAGCATTGTGAGCCCAGGCCTTTCACTCCAAGGTGTGCCCTACGCAATTTAATTCCGCTTATTGAATTTTCTTGAATTTCAACTTCGTGGTTTGTTAGGGTTGTCATCATTTCATGTTTAGTTATCATAAACACATTCGGTGATTAGGTCACAGTGTTCTTAATTACATCCTTCGCAATTTGACAATACAGACATTTGCACTATTTCATCGCAATCCCTGGGTTTACTATTTTAGCTCCCATTTTCACTTTTAGAAAATTATGAAATGATTTTGACATCATGAAGAATCTATTTAAGATCCTTAACATGTGAGGATAAAGTTATGTACGTGACTAGCTCTAAGACTACAGACAACAGTAGAAAAAGTCGCATAGGATAACAGAAAATTGAGAGAATGTACTATCAAGCTCTACTTGAAAATTTCCCAATAGTTTTGTGAAATTCCCGCTGGGCACATGGATCAAATTGCATATTTGATCTCCAAAATTCTCGACAATCATAGCAGGATTAGAAAATATTCATTTACAGAGCCATTGTTGAGAATGCACAATAAAATAAACCAAATCACTACAGAGAGAAAGAATGCCCACTGTGATCATGTCCAGTTTTGGCTTATGCCAAGAGTAAACCCTAGGAGTCACAAACCCAGAGCCAATCTCAGATTGGAGCAAGCACAACTTCTAACATAATTAAAGGAAAATACAAGAGCGATCACAGATGGCCAGCTGAAAGTGCATGGCGATGATCATTAATATGCAGAAATGCAAGTCAATGCACGCACAGCTGCCCAAGCAAAAAGAACCATGCATATCAACCAAAATATGCCGATTCAAAGGGGGAGCCATCAAAAAAAAAAAAAAAAAAAAAAAAAAAAAAAAAAAAAAAGGGGGAGCCATCATTACACCTGAAGGAGAAACTTATCCAGGAAACCTAACAAGATAGCAGCACCGTGCGCACGGAGGAGACAGAGACCAGCAATCTTCCACTGAAGATGGTGATACAATACCGGAGATCGCTAGGAAGAAGACAATGCAAATCAAATTGCCATGCTCACCAAAGCTTCCCAAAAGATCTCCACATTTTACCGAGAAAGGAACTCCTCCATCAGTACAGTGTGTGGAAGGTGAGATGGAATTTTACTGAGTTAATTGCATATAGGAATAGCTTCTTGAGGCCATAAGGACTTTTCAGAATTTTTAAGACTAATACCACGTCCTACGACATGAAAGTAACAGGACCTTGTATCAAAACACCACAAACAGCCAAGAATCCTGCCAAAAGCTTAGCGAGTTAATATAGTGCAAACTATAGACAGAAAGCTCACATACTAAATGTGTATAAGAAAACATAGAGTTTACCCGCTTAACTCCTTTTCAAAAAGTTAGACATTTGAAAAATCGTAGCCACAACGGGCATTCATTTCTAAGGCAGCTTCCCTTTTGCAAAGAGAAAAGGCAATACTTCCACAGGTCAATCTCTCGCCCTATCCTCAAAAGAGCCATCTAGACACCAAAAAGCTGTCCGCACTCCGCAGTCGCAAATGCCAATGTAGAAGTCAACCAAGATTGATCTCAGATGGATTTGCAAGTGCTAAAGCATGTAACCGAAAGAGAATCCAGGACCCATCATAGTATTGATAGAGTAAGACCAAATTTGATTGTTGAAGTCAAGCAAGCATTGTCATCAGACCAAAACATCAAAACGAGCATTCACGGACATTAAACAGTTGAATCTTTCAGCCATAGTTCGCACATCAAAGACTGATCAAGCCGATTCGTCCACCCAGACAACCATGAAGAAGAGATGCAACAGGAGAGACTTTGACACCTCCAGCAAGTAACAGCAGTACCTCCAATTGTTTGCTACAAGCACAAAATATTTTTTAATCAGCACAGAATCAACTGCTTTATTATGACTGGTAACGACTGTGTGCATACCTATCAGGAGTATTCTTTCTACCCTGAACGGAAGTTTCCTGAACCACGACGTTCATAGGGACCAGAACGGTCCCGATTATAGCGGTCATTTCCTGATCCTCCTCGGCTACCACTATCCCTATTGCGACCACCAGATCGATCACCATTTCGATCAGGACCATAGCGCCCACTGCCACCTCCTCCTCCTCCTCCTCCTCCTCCATACCTGTCATCCCTCCCCCATACTTACCTCCTCTGCCCCCTTCACTAGGACACTCCCTTGCAAAATGCCCAGGCTTGCCACACTTAAAACATTCTCCACCTCCACCTCCACGTCCACCACCATAGTCCCGATTAGGACCACGATCACGACCACGACTGCGATCACCATCTTGGTCTCTACCCAAACCTTGAGGCTGAGCTTTTTCCACAATGATATTTCTTCCATCCAGGTCCATCCCATTCATAGCCTCAATAGCCTCTTCCATTGCTTGCTTTTCATCAAAAGTTACAAAACCAAATCCACGAGAGCGTCCAGAGAACTTGTCAAGCACCACCTGCATTAGAAATATTCTTCTTGGAGTTAGTTCATATCATACAACAGGGAAAATTACAATTAACATCCTCAACTTTGCTCCTCATATCAAACGCCCCCTTCTTACATTTCAAAACCTACAACTACTATTTTCACTTATTGTTTTTACTGGATTTCAAGTTGCACCTCCCACCCACAAACATTTCCCAAAATTAGCCCACCCTCAACATTGGATTTCACTTTCTAGGCGTAGATTTCAGGCGTGCAAGGGCAAATACGTCATTTTAGGTTGGGGAGATGCACAATGTAGACTTTGAAATGTGAGGGCCTTTGTTATGAAGAGCAAAAATGAGGATGGTCTTTGCAATTATGCCCATATGATATTGACATGCTTTCTTCATCACCACATTATAATATAAAGGATAGTAATGATACCACATGAAATTTCATGAAAATGCAGCAAAGAAGCTTCTCATGTTTCAAAAAGTGAGAAGCTTAGGTTTCTCGAGTTAAAATCTTAAAGATACAAACAAACCATAATGCTAGGGCAGTTATTGCCCATACTCACTGGACTAGACCTGACTGATCAAATTACAAAACATTGGGACCCACACTAGATCACAATGGAAAATACAACTTCCCCCACACACTTTCTATCGCTAGATTTGTTCCGTCTACTGATCTATAAAAAGAGTCCACAATTTTTTAATAGATGACACAAAACCAATTTGTAGAAAAGAGCACCAATGAACACAGAGTATCAACTCTAATCCATTCAAAAAGCAATACATTTAGCCTCTAAAGCTCCTAAAGTTGCCAGTTCAATTTCAACAGAGAACTTTTTACGGTAGTTGCCAACAGCTATACTTGTCACTTTACTTTTTCAGACTTTTTTTTCTGATGACATGGAACCACACCTTAAGTGAGTGAAACCCAATTCATGATATACGCCAATGACTCATGGAGCAAGTTAAGATGTCTGTCGAAAGCCTATTAAAAGGCATCTTAATGAGCTCATCCTTATAAGAACAATCACTGTGTTTCCAAAAGACTATATTCTTTTTGCACGTTGGGGTTCATGCAATCATCATCGAGCCAACGGTGACTTATGACATGAAACTTGAGTCAATATGACAGGGAAAACATAAAGTCATTGCAAACATCATCTTGGAAAGAAAGAGGACATTGCTTGATCTAAAAATAGTGAAGACATAGCTTGATCTATGAATAGTAGTGTTCATTCCAAGCCACCTTGTATGGTTGAGAATGTGGTAGATCAAGAAGTTTAAAGGTACTATGTTTAAAGATACTACAAACAATTTGTCCCACTCCTATATCACTCAAATGATGGTTCAAGCACGTCCCATAAATGATAATATTCACATCTATAAGACATGATATGAATGGGGTTCAACAGCAATGTAAAATGAGCATCCATTACTTAAACGCAATCTAAGATTGCCTCTTAAGGTAGACCATGCAAGTTTGAAGCATCTTCTACTTAAGGTAGACTATGTCAAGATGACAGAGAAAAGATAAATTCATTGCAAGCATCATCTTGGAAAGAAAGAAGACATTGCTAGGTCTAAAAACAGTGAAGACATGGCTTGATCTACGAATAGCAGTGTTATCAATCCATGCGATCTTGTATGGTTGAGAATGCAGTAGATAAAGAAGTTTAAAGATACTACGAACAATTTGTCCCCCTCCTATATCACTCAAATGATGGTTCAACCACATCCCATAAACGATAATATTCACATCTATAAGACATAACATGAATGGGGTTCAACAGCAATGCAACACAAGCATCCATTACTTAAACACAATCTAAGATTGCCTCTTAAGGTAGACTATGCAAGTTTGAAGCACCTTCTACTTATTCACCACGATAAAACTATGCGGCAAAGCCTCGTTTAGCTGGCAAAGATTAATGAAATCAAATAATCATGTAGTTACCAACTGTACCAAAAGGATGAGGTTAAAATATCTCCTGCAGACAAACAAAGTACCTAAGTCTCCTGATATTTTCTAGAGACAAGGCCTCTTGCATTGGCTTGCAACTTATAAAGCATGAAGTATCAAATGCTCTACCACCATAAAAGAAATTTGTAGAAGCTAGGAGGCAGTCATACATGTCTAATGGTTACCGTATGGATAAGGAGTGTAAACATTTAATAGATGCTAATAAATTGTACCTTCGCCTCAAGCAGATGGCCAAACTTATCAAAAGCATCTTTTAGACCTCTATCAGTTGTTGACCACGAAAGGCCACCAATATAGCAGCGGTACTCCAGCTCTTCCGACATCTTCTAACTATATTTAATGAGTGATGTTAGACATGGAATTACCAAACTGTAGAGCATGACTGCAGCATGTTTAATGCAATTGCCCGGGAAACAGAGCAGAAATCAGCTCACCCAGAAGTATGAAGTATATATCGAGCATAACTGAGTAAAATTAAATTCTCGTGATGATAAGGTAGAAAAAAGGACAGTGAATAATTAAATGAAGTATAGCAATCCACAAGTTCGAGTACTTTAGTCGATGATATCAAAATCAGACCATGCAGGCTTGTGCATCAAAGCCCAGTCAACAAGCTAGGACCACAGTTAATCATTGTAAAGAACATTTTAGCTCCAAAAAACCATAGCACATATAGAAAAGAACCAGAACAAGTAGCTTCTCGAGGCAAGATTCTCGAACTACACCATCACGCCACAGGGCCTACTTGGCACAGGTTTGCACAAGTATTTATTGACCAAATTCTTCAAAGCACACATACAATTGCTTTCACAAACAGTAACGTTACATTTGTTGAAAAATTTCTTTCTTTCTAACCACCTACGAAAGCCATCCTTAAAGATTATCGACTTTCCTCATCATGGCGACGCAGAGATAAAAGATAACAATAGATCGAAAAGTCCATTCAAAACGAGAACGGTCCGTCATTTCATCAGGCGCCATCCATACCATGACATCTTAGTCCATTCAAACAGAAATCTACAGCAATCGAACAGGTAAACCCGCGCACCAATTAATTCTTTTATTCAATCCACGCAGATGCTCTCTCGAGATTTATCGAGAAACAAGAAGCCAAAGAAAATCCGCTCCCGTCGGCGGATAAAGACAGGCAAAGCCAGCCCTGCGGGGCAATTCTTGCTTCCATATAGAGCCGAAATTTAACAGCTTTCCTTTTCAACCTTGCCCAAGAAGGAAAATTTCCCCGACAAGAACTAAAAGACGACGACACCCAACCGCCGAAATTGAATTTCAAACCCAAAAAGAAAGAAAAAAAAATTTAAACCCCAAAGCAATTCGCCCAAGGTAATCAAGCTATATCACGAGAGCGACAACATCGCTTTCGAATTCCGACTCAAAAACATCATTCGAAGAAGAAGAAGAAGGAAGGCGCAATTCAAGCTCGAAGGGCACCAATTCAGCGCCGCACAACAACACCGACGACCTTCTCAAACCCAAAACCCCACGCGAGCAAGAGAGAGAGAGAGAGAGGGGGCCCAAGAAGAAACGCGCGAAACGAGAAGCGGATGGATCCGACTTACGTGGGGAAGGCGGGGGAGCACCGAGACGGAAGGGGCGACGATCGGAGGGGCGCGAGGTTGCTCGGTGGAGCTCGGGGTTCGCGTCGATTTCTTGGCGAGCGAAGAAGACGAAGGCGAAGACGAGGAAAAAGAAGGGAGGAGGAGGAGAAGGAAGGAAGGAAGGAACCCTAGAAAAGGTCTAAAAGGAGGGAGGAGGAGAGGGAGGGAATCGGCATCGAACGCAAGTGGAAATTGGAAATTGGAAATTGGAAATGGCTGGCGTGGGTTGGGAGGGGCAATTTCGGGAGACGACCGAGGAAATGCTACCGGTGGGAAAGAGCTGCAGGGTAGGGCGCTGCTGCTTTTGGGGTGCGTGACGAATTTTTTGTCCTCCTTTCTTTTCCCCTTTCTTTCTTTCTTTCTTTCTTTCTTTCTTTCTTTTTAATTCAGGACACGAATTTCTTCGCAATTACTTTTTGACTTTTTCTCTTCTCCCAAATTTTTTGCCCTCCTTATAATTTTAACTTTTATTTGACATACAATCCGAATTTTTGTTAAGATATAAACAGTTCTGGATTGATTTTTTACTTTCCAAGCTAGGGAATATTATGTAAAGAATTCCCAAAATTTGGTTGAATGTGAAATGTAGCCCCCTAACTTAATGTATAATATTATCCCTAAACTTAAGAATCACGTCGAATAATTTGAAAGTTTGGAGATAATATTATATATTAAGCTAAAATTTCAAGGATCACATTAAATAAATTAAAAATCTACGAATTATATTGCAAATTAGACCAAAATTTAAAAGAGCAATTTGTGTCATATTCCCTTTAATATAAATCTTGCAAGACACACTTTAACCTTTTTGGTGGGTTGGGGCTGGGATGTGAAACTTCTTCACTTGTGATTCTTTTGAAATTCAAATGATTTTGTAATTTTAGCACAAAAATTAAAAAATAAAATGTGTATAGACATTTGTTATAGTTTAAGTGTGAACAAACAATACTTACAAGAAGTTGTGACTAATTCTTTCGTGATTCTTAAATCTCGAACGGTATTTTCAGTTCAAATAAAGAATTGAAATCACTTTATGTTTTACGAGAGTTGAGATACATGGTCGATAAACATTGATTAATGGAGAACAGAGAAGCAAGTAAATCGAAATCCATCAGTCAACCAAATTTGTAACTAGCTACCTTCATTTCCTTGTAAGGCGGCTTGAACCGTGCATCATGTTGACTGCATGTCAGGCAGCCTCATTGAGAGGATCAAGCCGGGGGGAATTTGTAATTTGGTTACAAATGCCATTGGCAATTTATCATTACCCTATTTTATATTTAGGGTTAACTTCGATAAACGGGACAGTTTAAGGACCCGTCCAAGTCCACGAGTCACTTATTTGTGGTTAGTAAAATCTTGGCCAGAATTTGAAAGCTTTAGAATGTAATTGAGATAAGAAAAAGCAGGAATGGCTCCAAAAATTCGGGAATCTTTGTGGGGGCCAAATTGTCATAATCTATAAAATACGGGGAACTAGGTACAATTCTTCGAAAGAGCTGCCCCTCGAATTCTGACCACCACCACCGTTCACTTCGCTTGAGTGCGCCAGGGTTTTGGGTTTTGCATTTTGCGAAGCGAAACTACTTTCCATTCAGGCCGGTCCCTCTTCTCCTCCTTCCCCTTCCCCTTCCGCCACCTCCTCCTCCTTCCCCTTCCGCCACCTCCTCCGCCGCGCCGTAACCGACGCTGCAACCGCGGCCGCTCCACCGCCGGAACGAACAGGCCAGCTCCGCTCAGCTTGCCTCGAAGTGGAGGAGCGATCGGGGAAAGGGGAAGAAGGAAGGGAGAATCGGCGAGAGAGATGTGGTACCTGTGCGTGTTCTACCACCGGTTGCTGGATTACCGGAGACCGGAGGTCGAGTCCCTCGCCCGGATGTTCGGGGCGTTCGATTCCGACGACGGCGGCGGGGCGGAGCATCTCGAGTGGCGGATCCCGGAGCACCACCATCCCGACTCCCCTTTCCACTTCGTCGACCTCCCTTCCGAGGACGTCGCCCGCGACGTTGCCAATCGAAGTCAGTTTTTTGTTTTTGTTTTTCTGGACCTATTTCAGACGTTTTGATCCTTCGCCTCTGCAGCTTTATTCGTTGCTTTCGTGATGTTTGCGTGGATGAAAACCAGTGGACTCGGAATGACGATGATTTGGAGTTGTGTGAATCTTCTGTTTCCATATTCACCTGTAAACTCCTATATGATTTCCAGAAGTAGTAGCTCTACTAGGATTAGTTGCATTCATATTCGATATTGAACGGCTGCGTTAGGCACCATTAGGAAAGACGGGGTGAATGATTGCGTCGTGGATGCAGCCTTGTATCTTTTGTTAAGTCCAGAGCTAGCAATTATGTCTTGAGCGTGCTCATCAGATACCTGTTGATGATTACTAACGGTAGCTGTTGGTAACATCTCTCTGGTATTTTCTGAGATTTTTTATGAAAAATTGTCGCCAATATATAGAATCATCGTGAAATCTGAATGTAAGAAGAAGAATGTCAACTCTATAGTCAGTTTCCCATGGGCCTAGAGATGTCGTGTCATGACATATCTGCTAAAAAATTTCTGCCATCGGTTAAATGGACATGTTCATTTTTGTTCAATGTAGTGAAGGATGTCCCTGGAAATGGATGAGAGACAAAGATATGACTTAACTAGGAACATGAGATGACATCAGAATGATCTTTAAGGTTTAATTAACCACTCCATGCTTGAATAATGAGATAGGGTTTCGTACTCTTAACTTTCTGTCAAATACTTGCCGTGGGAGTTTACCCTGAAATAAAAGATGGTGAATTTTGAAACTTTATTTCCTGCTTTTAATGATTGCTGATCCAATTTATTATTTTGCCATCATATGCCTTAAATATCAACGTGATAATTATCTTTGTTCTATCACTTAATATGAAATTATGCCGCAGATGGAACTAAACTTGTCGACAAAGAGCTTTTGTTGCTTAATAATTAATCAGTTTCTGCAGTGCACAATGTCAATTGTACATTGTCCACCTGATTTATAACTATCATTCACCAGTAACATTAGGACAATAATCCATTTCTTCTCCGTAGAATTAGTAAAGGAGCTTTTGTCTCCTGGAAGCCTGGAAACGACCAGTTAGTACTAGTATTGTTGATATATTCTTCTTTTTATTGCTTCCTTGCAGTTAATGCTATAACAGTGGCTATATTAAACATATTTTCTTCCTTTAGTGGTTATATTGAGTAAGTCATCAATCTATCAACCTGATCTTTTCTTATACCTGCTTGAACTTGCATAATTGTAGGTATACTTGTCAAGGGTATTTATGAACTCTGGGGAGAAGCGGACAGCTACGAAGAACTAGAAGATGCTATTAAAAATTACCCAGATGAGCGTAAGCTACCATATCTGACTTCTGAAAGCACGTTCAGAATCACGGTTGACAGTTTTGGGAAGGTCATTAGCTTTCAGGAGCAAAATGAACGCATTCAAAGTCTTACATACATCCCATTCAAGGTGCCTTGCCATGTTTTATGTCTTGAGGATCTTCAAATGCTAATTTATGGATTTGAAAGTTGAATGTCTTGCGTGGGCAAATCCGTATGTTGATACCATTGGGAATGTGGATGGTGAATTGGAGGCCTTCGAATTTTGAACCTTTGGTCCTGGGAGAGTGCATGTGATGAATTGTCCAAAAGGACCAATGCAGATCTACTGTATAAGATAACAATGATACTCTGTGGATGGTTAAAGCTGGAGAAAGAAATTTATCCTTGTTCTAACTATGATGTGCTAGTTTCCTTTCATTGTGGATACCAATTTTTAGAGTTGGTAGGTGTTGACTTCTTATAAAGCTTTAATTGTTGTTTGTTTTCAGAAAGGAGAAGGTCGAGGTGTTAATTAATACATGAGCATTCAATAGTGTTACTTTGGTGTAAGCTTTATACAATTAGGCCATGCCAATTTCAGAAGGAATCTGCATTTCAGCCAAATTATAAACTTTCTCAAATGCATGATAAGGTACTGACATGTACCCTTAAGTCGCATAATGAAATTCTGATCATCTTCAAGCTATAAATTAGATCTTGATACTAAATCTCACCGAGTGGATTTTTCTTTCATCCATATCCCTCTTAGGCATTCTCACAGAGTGAGGCCAGGCTGCATAACTCAACTGTTAGTGCCCAAAAAACCATGTGGTCACTACCTATTCAAAATCCAAAATGCATTGATCTATTTCTTTGAAGTCTTGATTTTAAACCCTGGTAGATGAGCAAGTATTCAATGATTCGACAAAAGCAGGGACTGGTATCTAGAAAATCGAGCTCCAGGAATTTATTTAGCTATTCATGTTGTTGCTGATTGTGATAGATTACAGTGATTATCCAAGCGAGGACCCATGAATGAGATCGGTTTTTTTTTTTTTTTTTGAACGTTTTTTGCTGAACAGTGGGACTCTTAATATTGTTTAGATTAGTAAAGTATGTAGTATATTTGGCTTAGCAAATTCTAGACTCCTGTTCTCCATTTTAACCCTGTCATCTAATAACTGAGCGTAACTGATAATCATCCAGTGAGCGAACCATTTTTTGCTTGTGAATTTTCCTTGTCAAGCGTGTTGATAGGATAATGAGATAATCTCATAAATGATTTTCTTTTCATATACTTAATAATCTGCCAGTTATTTTCGATCAGCTTCTCGTTGAAAGGATATAACCCGTATGTGGTCCCTGTGGTAAGTATAAGCTGATATGAGTTGTTGCAGGGACGAGTCAATCTAAGGAATCCAGAGCACAAGTTCTGGCTTATGGAAACAGATGATTATGGAGCCAACAATGGTCTCCCTCCAGTGGTTAAGAAGAGGATATTTTTTGGCCGTGAAGTTGGTAGTGCTGACCGGAAGCTTTTGCCCACATATCAGCTCAAAAGTCGAACCTACCTTGGCCCTACTGCCATGGATGCAGAAATGGCTTTCTTGATGGCCAATCAAGCAATGGTAAAACCAGGGAAACTTGTTTATGATCCTTTTGTTGGCACTGGAAGCATTCTTATTGCCGCAGCTCATTTTGGAGCAATGACCATGGTTTGTGCTCTTCCCTCCATGTTGAAGTAGACAAGGAGCTAGTTGAATGGAGAAAGATTCTCTTGCCTTTTAACTGACATGAAAATTTCAGGGTGCAGACATTGATATTAGGGTAGTACGTGATGGGCGTGGACCTGATTGTAATGTCTGGAGTAATTTTAAGCAGGTACCCTTAGCATCTGTTAGTGTGATTTGAATTACTTTGTGGTATCTAGCTGGGTCTAAATAACTAAAATATTAACTGCGCACAGGAACTTAGAACTTTTTCCTGTGGCTAAGTGAACAAAGTTCATGGATGACCATTAAGGAGGCACAAACCTAACATATCACTTATTCCTTCCTTGCAGTATGGATTGCCTATGCCGATTGGTTTGTTAAGGGCCGATAATAACCTCCCTCCATGGCGTCCTGGGTTAAAAGAAGTAAGTCTGCGGTCATTCCTTTTCTATCTCTTAACTAAGTGAAAAGATTTGGTGGGTTTGCTCTTATTAGCAGAATCTTTTTGTGGTGCTTCCTCTGTGAGTACCACCCAAGTTCAGTAGTACTTACAGGATCGTGGTTTTTACTCTGGATCTTCCACTTTAAAGATGAGATGGATGGTAATGCTACTAACTGTTCAGCTGATCACTACCATGATGATGATACGAGCTGGATTTCATTATTTTTGTTAGTGATGCTAATAATAACAACTTAGTTTAATTTGTTTGCTTCAAGTACAACTAAGGTTAACTTTTTTTATTTCGCTTTCCTCCTTTTCTTGGGCTACGATCTCTCATGCTAGTTTTGTAGGTATTTGATGCCATAATCTGTGATCCACCTTATGGAGTTCGTGCTGGAGGACGCAAGTCTGGTGGCCGCAAATTACTAAAGGGGGTTGTGGGCCCTTACACCGTTCCCGATGACAAGAGGACAGATCACATACCATCGACTGCAGCTTACAGCTTGGTAGAATGTGTGCACGATTTGCTTGACATTGCTGCTAAAATGCTCGTACTCAATGGCAGGCTAGTGTTCTTTTATCCCGTTTTGAGAGAAGATGAGTCCACAGAAAACCATTTCCCCGAGCACCGTTGTTTCATATTGGTTTCAGCATCGGAACAGATATTAAGTTCACGATATAGCCGGGTTTTACTCACAATGGTGAAGAGAGGTCCTTACACCAAGGAAATCGAAGAAGTGGCTAGGCTTAAACATCTGGAGTTCAAGGAAAACCACCTAAAGTGGTTGGAAGACGGTAATCTTCATTCTGCAGTTTTTAGCCCTGGTGAGTCGGTATGCGTTGCAGAGGGTGACACCAAAGTTAGTAAAGAAACAAAGCCGAAGTATAGAGGGAAATATGTGTAGTGCAGTCCTCCTGAAAGCAGAATCTAACAGGCTATAGGGCTAGAGAGGGATTTATTGACGAGGGAGTGAAGTTTATGGACTTATGATGCACAGCCCTCTCGTCAGTTTTAGCAATTCAATTTACCGATGCATTTTGTTCCTTCTCAGTATAAAAGAGACGACACTGCCTTCCACACTGATTCCTTTTTAGTTTACATGTATTCCTGGCACTCAAAATTTGTGCATCTTAGTAAGTTGCAATCCAAGTAATCATTAATCCGAGTCTTGAAGAACCTATGCATGTATGATTTCTGATAAGAACAAAATGGTTGTGTTCCTCTAGAACTAGTAGTTTAAATCACCGGATAGCAAGCAGTCTCATTTTTCCAATTGTTGATCAATGAAAGTTCATCTGGTCATAAGAGATTACTCTGATGTTGTGTTTTCTGGTCTTTTTGAATCTACACAAATTGCATGGGCATTCAATTTACACATTTGAACTGTATTTCTCCAAAACAAAATGAGGAAATGCAACCCTAGCTGTCAATAGTCATGGGGAATATTCCTAAAGCAACACGCAATGACATGAGAATGCTTCAGTTACACTGATGAAAAATATGGAAGAGAGATCTCCCTCCAAGTCGTATACGAGACGGCTTTCCATAAAATTCAATATATATCCATGAAATCGAGTATGAAATTCTATTTACTTGCTTGAAATTGTATATATGTTTCCCTCCCTTGCCTGCTAAGTTTTCGAAATGGTACACAAATAAAAAAAGAAGTGCTTCAAATCATTTCTATTTGACTCGGACCTTTCTCAAAAAGTTCTCAAAAGGTTGAGAAATTTCAAATTGTTTGTAGACAAGGAATGCACGTTGGGGAAACAAATTAGTGCAGGGATAATGTTGGAAAAAGAAATAGTTTATCGAGCCTCTCGATAAGTTCCTTCGACCTTTTATTAGATCTAATTTATCGTGTCCCCTTGGGACAAAGCCAGTAAAACCCTGTCTTTCTCCCTGGAAAGTCAGATAAAAAGCGCTACGGGAGAAGCAGAAAAAGCAGAGAAAGAGGAAGGTGACAAAGTGCCATGCAACTTGGTTGCCACATTGCTCCAGGACACCAACGTTGTCAGCTCTTGAGCTGCCTTATATCTCTGTCCGCTCCTCATTACATCTCTTCTCTCTCTCTCTCTCTCTCTCTCTTCCACCCCCCCAACCCCCCTTCAGTCCCTTCATCTTCATCTTCTTCCTCTTCCTCTCACCTGTGAACTTTCTCAACTTCTCATCCACAGTATAATACTTGCCATATAACAACACAAGCACACTACCATGGATCTAGAGCTCTCACGGATTGTTGCACTGCTCGCTTATTGTTGCTTGATGGGAACGGGTAATGCGCAGCTCAGATTCGGTTTGTACGGCCAAACCTGCCCTTCTGCCGAGCCCATCGTGAGATCCGTCGTTCGAAATTCGGTCATCTCCAACCCCAACATGGCCGCCATCTTGCTCCGCCTTCACTTCCATGACTGCTTTGTTGAGGTCTCTCTTTCTCTCTCGCTCAATATGCTGCTTTCCTCATAGCATGACTAGTAATGCTTCAAAAGTTGAAAGGTTCTCGATAGATAAATGCTCTTGAATAAGACCCTTTTTTTTTATCTAGGAATGAGACTGTTAAGGTCGATCTTGTGATTTTGATGCCACGTATCTTTTAGGGATGTGATGGTTCGATTCTTATAGAGAACGGGCGAAGTGCGGAGAGGAATGCGTTCGGGCACCAAGGGGTGGGCGGATTTGAGGTGATCGAGGAAGCCAAGAAGCACCTCGAGGTCACTTGCCCCGGTGTCGTCTCGTGCGCCGACATCGTCGCCTTAGCGGCTAGAGATGCTATCGCAATGGTTTGCCTCTCTTTTATTTGTGTTCTCTTGATTTGCACATACATGTTAGTCGTCTGTTTAGGATGATCATATATGGATGTACCATGGGTCAATTATCTAGCATGCCTAGGATTTTTCATGTACTCGTGAATCAGGATCATGATTGAATATGAATTCTGAATAGAATGATGCGTGAAATTAGTACAATGGCCAGATTATTGTTACAAACTGAATTTATGAAGTGACGTGACAAATTGACAACACACTAATATTAATGTGTGTGAAGGCAAATGGGCCTGATTATGAGGTACCGACGGGGCGCCGGGATGGGAGGGTGTCAAATGTGTCGCTGGCCAAGGACATGCCGGACGTCGGCGACTCCATCCAACAGCTTAAGTCCAAGTTCTTCCAGAAAGGCCTCTCCGAAAAGGACCTCGTCCTCCTAAGCGGTACTGCCCCTCTCTCTCTCTACCACTCTCTCTCTCCCTCCAAGTAGTCATGCTGATTTGGTGAGCTGATGTTGGTTTGGAAGCCTAAATAACACGAAAGAGTTGTCATCAATCGTCATGTTGGAGTCGGAGCATCAAAATTAGAATTTCGTTTAGCTGGTTTTTGATGGGTAAGGAACAGATAATTCTGCTCTTACATTCTCAATTACGTTTAATGACACATCCTTCAATGATGATTCTTTGTAATTAGACTTGTAATCCAAGTTCACAGTTCTAAAATTCGTTCAAGACTACAAGGATTGGGGAAAATTACAAAAAACGATCTGAATATATTGTACTAATATCAATTTAATTATAAAATTTTCAATTTGGCCAATTTAGCCATAGGCCTTTGAATTATTTGTTAATTTTCCATCCAATTTTGGTTGGAACCCATTGAATAGATGCCTTACATGACATGGGCAACGCTAACATATAAATGTTTTCCTCTTTTTTTCCTTTTCTTTTTTTATTTTTTTTCTTTTTTTCCTTTCTTGTGACTCGCCATCAAATAAAAAAAATTAAAAAAATTACAAAAATTGTTCATGTTAGTGCCAATCATGACATGTAAGATGACTTGCATTTATGCTAGTGATTTCAAACCAAAATTAGCTGGAATGATTAAATTAATAAATTGTTTAAATGTTTACAATTAAATTAATCAAATTGAAAAATTTAGGACTAAATTGGCATCTACTCAATATGTTTATGAATTTTTGATAATTATCCTATAGGGATTGATAATATAGACAAGTGTTCTAAATTCTATACATGTTCTATCTAGAAATCTAAAACTTACCCGTTGGAACAAGTTCATCATTTTCTAAAGCATGGAATCTATTTTGCATACCCTAAAACCTAAAACCTACCATGTCACAAGTTTTAGGGTCACTTTCAGAGTCTACTTAGGTTTCACCTTTGTTATTAATTAAATGAGTGCAATGAATTATCACCTTTAATAACCATCAATTGCTATTACAATCCAATGACCATAACCATCATTTACACACGAAAAATATGAAATATTAACAAAGTAAATGTGTTATGAAATGAAAGCCCGATTATATAATCATCATCGAACGCCACGTAATACAACAAGATCGCACAAAGACATAAACTAAGAAAATACAAAAACTTATTATAGATTCTAGGTTATAAGTTTTAGGTTTCAAGTTCCAGGTTCCGCCAATTTAGAACCTAGAACCTGCTCATTAAAATAGATTCTTCAATTTTTGGAACTTGTATTTATCCTACATACCTTGGAATTTAGAAACTAACAATTTCTAACCAGTTCGGTTCTTAGATTTCAAGTTCTAGTTTGAAACCATGCTCAACCCTAATTGATACGATGCCTGTGTTAAGTGGTCTCTCTTACTTCATCAAAAAATTCTTTCCTTAAGCTAAGAATGTACTCATAATTTCATTTTTAAAAATATAAATTTTTTTTTCATAATTTTAAAAGTTCGTACGGTGTTATATGTGAATATTTTTTTAGGTATTCGTTATTAAATGAATATCGAATCCTAAAGAATAAAGAGATAGTACCAATGCCAATGGCTTGAACTCCACATTGATTTCTCCTGAACCATGAACCAACTTGAGATTATTTAAGTAAATCTAAGCGGACTTCGTTTATTGAATGAAACAGGGTCGCTTGTTTTAAGTGTCTAATAGAACTGATTAGTGAAGAAAACAAACTTGTAAATCTCTAGCATGCATAACATCACTTTCAATTTCATGTTTCAGCCGCACATACAATCGGAACCACCGCATGCTTCTTCATGACGGACCGTCTGTACAACTTCATGCCCGGCGGCAGATCGGACCCTTCGATCAACCCCGACTTCTTGCCGGAGCTAAAGTCAATGTGCCCGCAGAACGGCGACGTGAATGTGCGGATACCAATTGATCACGGCAGCGAGCAGACATTCGACGACCAGATCCTCCGGAACATCAGGAGCGGATCGGCCGTTTTGGAGTCGGACGCGAAGCTAAATGACGACCCGGTGACACGAAGCGTGATTGAATCTTACATGGGTCTCTTCAACCCGATCTTCGGGCCCTCCTTTGAAGCGGATTTCGTCGAATCAATGGTAAAAATGGGTCAGATCGGTGTCAAGACCGGTTCAAATGGAGAGATCAGGCGGGTTTGCAGATCTTTTAACTAACCCTCAAAATCATATCTTACCTTACATGTGCATTTCTTGGTCTCAGTGAATAGGTTGTCCTAGATCATTTGGACTAATTGCCCCATTTTTGAAGACATAATGTTAACAAAGTTCACCGCGTTCCTAAATTGTAACTTCTGTATGGATTTTTAAGTGTTCTCGAAGTATGTCCACGTCGTGGCTATCCATATAATCAATCTTAGATTGTTTAGACATTTTTTTGATGATTCCTTGGGTGGATAATCAATCTTAGATTGTTTAGACATTTTTTAAGTGTTCTCGAAATTGTTAACGTAAGCGTTGGCCTTTCAACATAACAGAATTAGTAATAATGCAGATAATATTTGTAGTTTTTCAAAAAAGATTCTGGATTTTTTGTATTACATTATTTTCTTCTCTTTTTTGACTGAAGAGAGTCCTCGATGGTCAGTGGACGAGGTTCTGCATGCCCTCCTCGCCAGGAAATATCATAAAAGTTCTTAAAAAATCATCCCAACGATTGACTTACATCTGAAAAAAATAGTAGGCATGAAGACAAATAGTCTATAGGAACCTTCCTCTCCTAGTCAAATTCAACGTACTGGCTTTGGCTTATCTGACAGACACATCTCCGCTCGTCGTTGGCACAACGCCCGTCCCCCACCCATCGCAACGTGCGAGCTTCGAGGCCCGTTTCGCGGGCAATGCATGGTCGATGCAGAAGGAGAAGGCAGAGAATCTGTTGCCTGAAACCAGACATGGCAAGAGAATTAACAGAGACAAGACGCAGATTTAGAGAGAGAAACAGGTGGTGGAGCGAGAGGGAGAGGGAGAGGGAGAGGGAGAGGGAGAGAGAGGAAGAGAAACGCAAATAAGAGAGGAAAGGCCACGACCCATCTTTCCTTTCCTCTCTTCTTGTGCTTCCTCTCAGACATCTATAGATTTACCATTCAGTTTTCCGCGTTTATCTTGCCGTAATCGATCCATTTTCAAGTGAGTACACGAGGACTTCTGTCTGCTGTCATCTTCTGCATTCCGTCTCGACGCTAAGATCCGGCAAACGGGTGAATCCCGCTTTGGAAATTCGTAAACGGGGTTGGTGCGTCGGTCCTCAAAACTGCTCGAGTTCATTTAGCATTTGATCTTTCGCCTTCCGAGATGTATTGCCTGCGCATGACATGAAATGCTTTTCTTCATCAGGTTCCCAGACAATAGCACTTGGTGAGAGCGTCTCTTTGTCCATCCTTTTGCACGATCCATGGGTTCAAGCAAGCTGAGGAAAGCCCTTGGAGCTGTCAAAGACCAGACCAGCATCGGCCTGGCGAAGGTCGGTCCCGGCAGGAGCTCGCACTCCGACCTGGAAATCGCGATAGTGAAGGCGACCCGGCACGACGATTTCCCGGCGGAGGAGAAGCACATCCAGGAGATCATCAGCCTGACATGCAACTCCCGCTCGTCCATAAGCGCGTGCATCGACACCTTGTCGAAGCGCCTCAACAAGACCCGGAACTGGACCGTCGCGCTCAAGACGCTCATCCTGATCCAGAGGCTCCTGTCCAAGGGTGACCTCGTGTACGAGGAGGAGATCTTCTTCGCCACAAGGCGGGGGACCCGCTTCCTCAACATGTCCGACTTCTGCGACGCGTCGCGGTCCAACTCCTTGGACTTCTCGGCGTTCGTCCGGACGTACGCATCGTACCTCAAAGAGCAGCTGGATTACAGGATGCTGGGTCGGCGGCGGAAACGCGGAAAGTGCGGCCTTGATGAAGAAGGGGAGGAAGACGGGCAAGGCAGCACCAAGATCACGCCGGTTCGAGAGATGAAATATGACCTGATGTTTTCCAAGATGCAGCATTTTCAACAGCTATTCCGACGGTTCTTGGCGTGCCAGCCAACAGGTTGGTCCACCATCAAATGCAACCCTCATTGAATACTTATAGACCAAAAACAAAAAAACAAAAAAATTCTTGGCAATTAAAAAAGAATTGGAATACAGATGTTTTTAAGTATAAAAAAACTCCTATTTTAACTCCAATCCTAAGTCTACCTTGACCCTTCTTTTTGTCTAGAAAATATGATCGATTTTGACTAAAGTGTTAAATTTGCCTTCATTATTCCTCAAAAATCATCGGTAGTAATCCCTAATTTCCTCAATTTTTGATATAAAAGAATGGTTTTGTTTCAGCACCTCACTAATGAGGATTTGTTAACGATATGGAAATGCCACACGACGATTTTTGGATTAGGGGTCAACAGGGGAAGATTCAAAGTCAAACAAAAAAATTCGGGATAAATTTGAAGTTAGAGTTAAAATTAATGATTCTTATAGACAAAAAAAAGGTGCAGAGTATATTTGGGATCTGGATCTTTTTTAAGGGGAAAAAGAAGTCTGGGACAGAATTGAAACTAAACCTAAATTTGAGGACTTTTAAGGAATTAGGCCTAGTATCACTAGACTGTGAAAGAGAGTTATACACCCTACATCATTTAGAAACTTTGGCCTAGTATCACTAGACTATGAAAGAGAGTTATACACCTTACATCATTTAGAAACTTTCTGCATGTTAAAAAAATTATGGGGTATGCAAGTAGACAGCTTGAACTAGTCGGAGGATGTGATTTCCTTGATAGAAATTGCGGTACATTCACCAAGCATATGGAGCAGTTCTGAATTTGCTACAAAGAATTACCCTGCTTAATCAATGCCGATGTCGATATTGGTCATGTTCAATCTTTTCAAATGGAACAGGTCGAGTGAAGAACGACAGAGTGATTTTGTGGCCCTATACGCAATAGTAAAAGAAAGCTTCCGACTCTACTGTGAAATGAGGGAGATCATGGTGATACTATTTGATAAATTCACAGAGATGGAGATCGCAGATTGCAAGAAGGCATATGAGATCTTCTTGAGAGTAGAGAAGCAATTCTACGGGCTCGAGATATTTTACGCTTGGTGCAAGAACGTCGGCATCGCCCGTACTTCCGAGTACCCTGAAATCGAGAGAATTACACACAAGAAACTTGATCTGATGGAACGTGTCATTCGGGACAAAGTAGCCGTAGCGAAAGGTTGGAGAGCGCCAAATGCAAAGCCAAAGAATGTTATTGTGCAAGAAACAGTCGAAGCAGCAGCAAGTGAACCAGACATGAATTCAGTCAAGGCGCTGCCGCCGGCGGAGGGATTGAGCAAATCGGCTGTTGCGGAGAAGGAAGAACCGAAGAAAGAGGACACACAGCAACAAGCCGACCTGCTAAATCTAGGAGGCAACGCGGCGGCCCCCGCAGAACACGGAGATAAAATGGCATGGGCATTATTCGATGGCGACCCACTGCCAGTCGGTCCTGACCCGGCACCCAAATGGGAGGCATTCGGTAATGATACGGCAGATTGGGAATCCTCGCTTGTGCAATCGGCAAGCAGTTTGTCAAATCAAAAGACGACACTAGCTGGTGGTCTGGATATGTGGTCGTTCAACGGAATGTATCAGCATGGAGCAACAGCCGCCGGGGCTAGAACTAGTGCAGCATATGCAGGCAATGGGAGTGCGAGTAGTGTCACCGTCAGGCCAGCTGGCCAGCCGGCGATGCTGGCTTTGCCTGCGCCGCCGGCTCCAGTGGGTGGGACGACCTCCAATTTCGCCGATCCCTTTGCAGCATCGCTTACCGTTGCTCCACCGCCATACGTGCAGATGTCGGATCTGGAGAAGAAGCAGAGGCATTTGGTTGAAGAGCAGCTCTTGCTGCTAAAATGCTCGTACTCAATGGCAGGCTAGTGTTCTTTTATCCCGTTTTGAGAGAAGACGAGTCCGCAGAAAACCATTTCCCCGAGCACCCTTGTTTCGTATCGGTTTCAGCGTCGGAACAGATATTAAGTTCACGATATAGCCGGGTTTTACTCACAATGGTGAAGCGAGGTCCTTACACCAAGGAAATCGAAGAAGCAGCTAGACTTAAACATCTGGAGTTAAAGGAAAACCACCTAAAGTGGTTGGAAGACGGTAATCTTCATTCTGCAGTTTTTAGCCCTGGTGAGTCGGTATGCGTTGCAGAGGGCGACACCAAAGTTAGTAAAGAAACAAAGCCGAAGTATAGAGGGAAATATGTGTAGTGCAGTCCTCCTGAAAGCAGAATCTAACAGGCTATTAGGCTAGAGAGAGAGATTTATTGACGAGGGAGTGAAGTTTATGGACTTATGATGCAGAGCCCTCTCGTCAGTTTTAGCAATTCAATTTACCGACGCATTTTGTTCCTTCTCAGTATAAAAGAGACGACACTGCCTTCCATACTGATTCCATTTTAGTTTACATGTATTCCTGGCACTCAAAATTTGTGCATCTTAGTAAGTTGCAATCCAAGTGATCATTAATCCGAGTCTTGAAGAAACTATGCATGTATGATTTCTTGTTGGAGTCAACACCTAATATAATAATGAAAGTCCATTATGCATGGAGTGCACGTAAACCGCCAAAGAAATGTGTGCTGCAGCGCAACACTTAAACCGCCAAAGAAGAAATTTCCTGAAGAAACTACAAACATCAAAAGGAATGGGCACATATTAAAATACTATTATAATTGCTGCTAGGAGTTTCAAGAAGCAGAAAAGCAAGCTTCAACTTCGTAGAGTTGAACGTGAAGGAAAAGAAGACAGCCCACAATTGTTGACTCTTAGCCAACAAGAAAAGTTCAGGCGGTGGAGTCCAGGCGGTGGAAGATGCCTATAAATAGGGCTTGGGAGTGCAAAAGGCAAAATAGGCCACACGAGATAAAGAGAGACTAAGAGAGAGAATTTCTTCAGAGAGAGAAATTAAGGTGTGAGCCTCAGGAGGCACTGCAGCCTCAGAGAGAGAGATTTTAGAGAGAGTTTTAAGCTTAGCAAAGCTTATGTGTGTACTCCATTAAGCCTTTACAACACATATTGTGTAATATAATCTCTCTTTGTGTGTTTACACTCTCTCCCTCCAAATCCTTTTGGTTCCAACATTTCTGATAAGAACAAAATATTTGTGTTCCTCTAGAACTGGTAGTTTAAATCATCGGATAGCAAGTAGTCGCATTTTCCAATTGTTGATAAATGAAAGTTTATCTGGTCATAAGAGATTGCTCTGATGTTGTGTTTTGTGGTCTTTCTGAATCTACACAAATTGCATGGGCATTCAATTTACACATTTGAACTGTATTTCTCCAAAACAAAATGAGGAAATGCAACCCTAGCTATCAATAGTCATGGGGAATATTCCTAAAGCAACACGCTATGACATGAGAATGCTTCAGTTATAGTGATGGAAAATATGGAAGAGAGATCTCCCTCCAAGTCGTATATACGAGATGGCTTTCCATAGAATTCAATATATATCCATGAAATTGAATATGAAATTCTATTTACTCGCTTGAAATTGTATATATGTTTCCCTCCCTTGCCTGCTAGATTTTCAAAATGGTACACAAATAAAAAAAAGAAGTGCTTCAAATCATTTCTATTTCACTCGGACCTTTCTCAAAAAAGTTCTCAAAAGGTTGAGAAATTTCAAATTGTTTGTAGACAAGGAATGCACGTTGGGGAAACAAATTAGTGGAGGGATAATGTTGGAAAAAAGAAATAGTTTATCGAGCCTCTCGATAAGTTCCTTCAACTTTTTATTATATCTAATTTCTCATGTCCCCTTGGGACAAAGCCAGCAAAACCCTGTCTTTCTCCCTGGAAAGTCAGATGAAAAGCGCTACGGGAGAAGCAGAAAAAGCAGAGAAAGAGGAAGGTGACAAAGTGCCACGCAACTTGGTTGCCACATTGCTTCAGGACACCAACGTTGTCAGCTCTTGAGCTGCCTTATATCTCTGTCCGCTCCTCATTACATCTCTTCTCTCTCTCCTGTCTCTCTCTCTCTCTCTCTCCCCCAACCCCCCTTCAGTCCCTTCATCTTCATCTTCTTCCTCTTCCTCTCACCTGTGAACTTTCTCAACTTCTCATCCACAGTATAAAATTTGCCATATAACAACACAAGCACACTACCATGGATCTAGAACTCTCACGGGTTCTTGCATTACTCGCTTATTGTTGCTTGATGGGAACGGGTAATGCGCAGCTCAGATTCGGTTTCTACGGCCAAACCTGCCCTCCTGCCGAGCCATCGTGAGATCCATTGTTCGAAATGCGGTCATCTCCAACCCCGACATGGCCGCCATCTTGCTTCACCTTCACTTCCATGACTGCTTTGTTGAGGTCTCTCTTTCTCTCTCGCTCAATGTGCTGCTTTCCTCATATCATGACTAGTAATGCTTCAGAAGTTGAAAGATTCTTGATAGATAAATGCTCTTGAATAAGACCCTTTTATCTAGGAATGAGACTGTTAAGGTCGATCTTGTGATTTTGATGCTATGTATTTTTTAGGGATGTGATGGTTCGATTCTTATAGAGAACAGGCGAAGTGCGGAGAGGAATGCGTTCGGGCACCAAGGGTGGGCGGATTTGAGGTGATCAAGGAAGCCAAGAAGCACCTCGAGGTCACTTGCCCCGGTGCCGTCTCATGCACCGACATCGTCACCTTAGCGGCTAGAGATGCTGTCGCAACGGTTCGCCTCTCTTTTATTTGTGTTCTCTTAATTTGCACATATACGTTAGTAGTCTGTTTAGGATGATCTGTTGAAGATATGTTTGATTCTGATCGATTATTGATTCTGATTGATTTGTAATTGGTTGTAATTGATAGGATAATGAGTCTATTTTAGGACTAGAAATATTAGGAAAAATCATTTACTTTTTATTGAAGAGCTTGTACGGTATATACATGGTTGTATCATATTCAGAAATGACAGAGAAAAATATACAATTTTTCCTCACACAAAATTCCCTTTTTGTATACTTTCTTCTCGATTTGTGACATGGTATCAGAGCGTGTCTCGATCCTGGCATAGCTTCCGCATCTGAAATAATCTCTGTTTCTTCCTTGTTTCCTGTTGCTGCAACGTTCGTAGAACAGGACAATTTCCATTCACTCTTCTTCCTCTGTTTCTTCTTTGTTTCCTGTTGCTGCAAAAACTCGTAGAACAGGACAGCTTCCATTCATTTTTTTTCTTCAAAAGCAAACCTGCAAAATAGTTCCTCTTTAGAAAATCGTCCTCATGACAAACCCACGGATTCTTACCTCAGGATCCAGTGATCAGCCTGCAGGAGAAACAACACCTCCAATCTCGCAGATCCAGGAATCATCATCTGCTGTCATTATTTCCGAAGAACAGAGGCAGCCACAGACTCAAATTCAGCATGCACAATGGATACCTATTTCGACTCAAGCAAATTTGGGGCAACCCTATTCGGGCCAACCTTACTAATGGGTACCACATCCTTGGTACTATGGGATCAACCCAAATGCATCATTGCCGGGATTTTGATCTGATGGAGGCCTACAAGCCAGCAACGGGGCAGGCATAAACACCGGTGCACAGCAGACGGGCGGATCAATCGGGCGGGCATGAAAACAAATCCCTACCCAGTTCGGGTTCTTTTTTTTTTTTTTTTTTTTCAAATGCAGGGAACACGATCGGATCTCGAGGGTGCTGGTTGGGAGCAAATCCATACCCGAATCCACCACCGGGTCTCTTCCCGTACCAAATCTACGCTGCCAGTAGTCGCCCGGAGCCCGGCGACCCTCTTTTCACAACAAATGCCGACGGATCGGGCGAAGATCGTTGCTCAACAGTTAACTGGACCGGATAATTACTCGAGCTGGTCGCGCGAGTTCCGGCGGGCTCTGGTAACGAAAGATAAGGAGGGCTTCATCGACGGAACCGTTCCAATTCCAACCGACGAACGACTAGCGCGGCTTTGGAAAAAATGTAATCAGCTAGTCAGAACGTGGATCGGAAACAGTCTCGCCCCCGAAGTCGCAGCGGGTCTTCCCCCAACGGAAGACTCAAAACAAATGTGGGAAAACATCAAGGAGATGTATGGAAAATTAGATCAAGTCAAAAGTTTCTCCTTGACACAACAGATCTCGAGTTTAAAGCGGGAAAACATGACTGTTGCTGCAATTTTTAACAAACTTTCAAGTTTATGGAACGAATTGGAAGCGGCCGAAGAAAGATTTGATTTGGCCGAGCCGATTTTGCAACAATACAAAAAATGCGAGACAGGGAGAAGGCAATAAGATTCCTCATCATACTGAATGAATCTTACCTTTCCTTTCGATCACAAATTTTAACCATGGAGCCGATGCCGAACCTTGGCCGCATCTATCAGCTCGCTATCCAGGAGGAAAGCGGCAGAGAGCAGCAGATCTTGGCAAAGGAGGCGAAAGTGTGGCTCGCGGCAAGGGTTTCCCCTCACCTACTACGAGAAAACCACGGGAGGAAGAGATCTAGGGTTCCACGAAGGAGCCGCAGGAGGAAGAGAGGGTCGAGGACCCCATCTAGGGTTTCACGAAAACCCTAGGTCTTTTATACGGTCAATCGATGGCCATGATTTATCTGGAGGATCCGACAGCTCAAGATCGATCCTCGGGGCTGCTGGATCCGACGGCCCACATAAAGGGGCGGCTTCTGAATCTAACGGTCCACGAGCTGGACGCTTATATGGCTCCAAAGGCCCACGCGGGCAATTTTTTCCTGGGCTCGACGGCCTAAAAGGCCAATTTTTCGCGACATCTGAAGGCCCATATGGAGGTACGGCAGCCCATGCCATGAGCAGGCCCTCATCATTTATAAAAAAACAATAATCACAAGGGAAAGGGTAAGCTCTATTGTGAATATTGTAAACACCCACATCACACAATTGAAAATTGTTGGAAATTACACAGTAAACCAGGTGAAAAGGAAAAAGGAAAGTTTTCAACTGTCTTTCAGGTGACAGGGAATTCAACTGACAAACCTATTACTCATGGGGAATATCAAGAGCTGATGGAAGCTCTGAGGAAATTGGATCCTTCTGACAGGGCAGGAAGTTTCACAGGTATTTCTTATTGCTTGATGAACTCAATTTCAAATGATGAATGGATCATTGATACTGGAGCTAGTGATCA
This sequence comes from Eucalyptus sideroxylon, assembly GCA_014182405.2. Taxonomy (NCBI): domain Eukaryota; kingdom Viridiplantae; phylum Streptophyta; class Magnoliopsida; order Myrtales; family Myrtaceae; genus Eucalyptus; species Eucalyptus sideroxylon. Next base: position 14,574,915 of record CM024554.2, on the reverse strand, counting down.
TATTGTTTGCAATCCAAAATTCTTTTCCAATGTCAATAAGTTATCTTATCCAATATCAGTTCAACTCCCTGATGGAAGTACTACACATGTTGGAATGACTAGCACTGTGAAACTTAGTTCACTCATTAGCCTTAAAAATGTCCTTTATGTCCCCACTTTCCACTTTAATCTCATATCAGTCTCTCGAGTTTGTGAGGAAAATTCTTGTCGTGTCGCTTTTGATCATGACAAATGTTTATTTCAGGCCCTTTTGACTGGCAAACTGATGGGCTTGGGTAAAATCTGTCAAGGACTGTATTTCTGGGTTGATATTCTAGACAATTTTACATTATCCTCCGTTGCATTCAATAAATCATTGTGTAGCACTGTTGCCAATAAAAGAAATTCTCTTTATCATAAAAGATTGGGTCACCCTGCTTCTTTCCCCAGTCCTCAATGTCCAATTTGCCCTTTGGCAAAACAAACTCGTGCACCTTTTCAAAATAGTACAACTCGAGTAGAAGACATTTTTTCTTTAATTCATGCCGATGTTTGGGGACCATATCACACAATAAATCGTGATGGTTCAAGATTTTTCCTTACAATTGTGGATGACTTCTCACGTGCCACTTGGGTTTTCCTCATACAATCAAAGACTCAAGTCCTTTACTATCTTAAAATCTTCATTTCCCTGTCCAAAACTCAGTTTGGAAAATCAGTTCGTCGCATCAGGACTGATAATGGGACGGAATTCTTCAATAGAGATTGTAATTCTTTTCTGTCCTCAAATGGAATTCTGCACGAAAGTACATGCACTTATACCCCACAACAAAATGGGGTTGTTGAGCGAAAGCACCGTCACCTCTTAGAAGTAGCACGTGCCCTTAAGTTCCAGGCATCCATACCTGAAGATTTTGGGGAGATTGTGTGGTTACTGCAGCATACCTTATAAACCGTATGCCATCACGCATTCTAAAAGGGAAAACTCCGTTTGAATTATTGTATGGAAGGAAACCAGATCTGAGTCATCTCAGAATATTTGGCTGTCTATGCTATGTGGCTACAGTTGGAGCCCGAGATAAAATGTCTCCTCGGGCTAGGAGGTGTGTTTTTATGGGATATCCCAACTTAAAGAAGGGGTATAGAGTTTATGAACAGTCTACCGGAGAATTTTTCGTCAGCCGAGATGTGGTTTTTCATGAAGACGTCTTTCCTTTTCAGACTACTACTTCTATGTCTACTGAAGATACGAGAACTGGTCGTCCATTCCTAACGGAAGAAGATCTATCTATTGGAGAATCTATTCTAATTAGCTCCCCTCCAAGAAATCAGATAGTAGATACAGAGTTATCTTCACCATTGCCCTCACCATCGTCCAATGGTTCATCTAACGACACTTCTGATCAGGAACAACTCATGGAACAACAATCCCAGGGGACAAATAGCGAAGAATCTTGAAGTATTGAAGCATCACCCTTGAAGATACAAGATGAGCCACCTCGACGTTCGGGTCGAATGATTCGACCGCCACTGGACCAAAGATTATGTCTGTTCCTCATCACTATCAACAGGTACCCGTTATCCTGTATCCTCATATGTGTCTTTCAAACACTTGTCGTCAGACCATTTATGTTGCATTAGCCGGATTTCTGAGGAAAAAGAGCCTTCAAATTATGATGAGGCTATATGAGATGATCGTTGGCAAAAGGCAATGGAGGCGGAACTCAAGGCCCTGATTGATAATCACACTTGGGATATTGTGTCTTTACCCTCTGATTGTAAACCCATTGGATGTAAATGGGTGTATAAGATAAACTATAGAGCAGATGGCTCTGTGGAACGATACAAGGCTCGTCTGGTGGCCAAGGGTTTTACACAACGAGAAGGTTTTGACTACCATGAGACGTTTTCTCCGGTCGCTAAGGACGTCATGGTTCGTTCCTTCTTATCGATTCTGCCTTTCGCATGGCGGTCATTGCATCAAATGGATGTCCACAATGCTTTTCTTCATGGAGATCTAGAAGAGGAGATTTACATGGACCTTCCACAAGGATTACGAGACGGGGAGTCTAAGGTATGCCGTCTCCGCAAATCTCTTTATGGATTGAAACAGGCTTCTCGACAGTGGTACGCCAAGTTCACTACTGCACTTATGGGAGCAGGGTTCCAGCAATCCAAACATGACTACGCATTGTTCACCTGGACAAAAGGTACGTCGGCCATATACTTGATGATTTATGTTGATGATATCCTCATTATGGGAAATGATGATTCTGCTATAAAGAAGCTAAAGGACTATCTACATTTGTCCTTTCACATCAAAGATTTAGGGCCACCTAAGTATTTTCTTGGAATAGAGATAGCTCGCTCGATGCGGGATTTCCCTTAGTCAGCGAAAGTTTGTGATGGAAATTATATTAGAAGCGGGACTATCAGGATGCAAACCAGCAATCATCCCCATCGAACAGAATGCCAAGTTAACCAGTGTTGACTATGATGCTGGAACGTTGCCCTCCTCTACGATGATCCCTTTGTTGAAAGACTCGACAAGCTACCAAAGACTTGTTGGGAAACTTATCTACCTCACTATGACTCGGCCAGATATTTGCTATGCAGTACAAACTCTCAGTCAGTTCATGCACAGCCCAAAGCTATCACACATGAATGCAACTTTGAAGGTGGTGAAATACCTGAAGAGTTGTCCAGGACTAGGAATACTCATTTCTAGAAATCTAATATGGAGATGACAGCCTACTGCGATACAGACTACGCCACATGTCCTATGAGTAGAAGATCTATTACTGGTTTTTGCATCAAATTTGAGGAGTCACTGCTTTCATGGAAAACAAAGAAACAATCCACAGTATCCTTGTCATCAGCAGAAGCTGAGTATAGATCCATGGCGAAAACAGTTTGTGAGATGGTGTGGCTTCGAGGCTTGCTTCTAGACCTTGGGGTACAAGTCAAAGGCCCGACATCACTCTTCTGCGACAATGATTCGGCACTCAAGCTTGCGGTGAATCCTGTATTACATGAAAGGACAAAGCATATAGAAGTTGATTGCCACTTTACTCGAGAGAAGATCAAAGAAGGGATCATCGAAACCAGAGGGATAAGGACCATGGAACAACCAGCAGATATTTTCACTAAACCCCTTTGTCAGAGACATCATACATATCTTCTGAGCAAGCTGGGCGTCTTGGATATATACAAGCCACCAGCTTGAGGGGGAGTGTTGAAGATATGTTTGATTCTGATCGATTATTGATTCTGATTGATTTGTAATTGGTTGTAATTGATAGGATAATGAGTCTATTTTAGGACTAGAAAGATTAGGAAAAATCATTTACTTTTTTATTGAAGAGCTTGTACGGTATATACATGGTTGTATCATATTCAGAAATGACAAAGAAGAATATACAATTTTTCCTCACACAAAATTCCCTTTCTGTATACTTTCTTCTCGATTTGTGACATGATCATATATGGATGTCCCATGAGTCAATTATCTAGCATGCCTAGGATGGATTTTTCGTGTACTCCTGAATCAGGATCATGATTGAATATGAATTCCGAATAGAATGATGCGTGAAATTAGTACAATGGCGAGATAATTGTTACAAATTGACAACACACTAATATTAATGCGCGTGAAGCCAAATGGGCCGGATTACGAGGTGCCGATGGGGCGCCGAGACGGGAGGGTATCGAACATGTCGCTGATTTGGCGACTCCATCCTACAGCTCAAGTCCAAGTTCTCCCAGAAAGGCCTTTCCGACAAGGACCTCGTCCTCCTAAGCGGTATAGCCTCTCTCTCTCCCCCACTCTCTCCCTCCCACACACTCTCTCTCTCTCTCCCTCCAAGTAGTCATGCTGATTTGGTGAGCTGATGTTGGTTTGGAAGCCTAAATAACATGAAAGAGTTATCATCAATCGTCATGCTGGAGTTGGAGCATCAAAATTAGAATTTCGTTTAGCTGGTTTTTGAAGGGTAAGAAATAAGATTATTCTACTCTCACATTCTCAATAACATACAATGACACATCCTTCAACGATGACTCTTTGAAATTAGACTTCTAATCTAATTTCACAATTCTAAAAATAGTCCAAGACTACAAGGATTGGGGAAAATTATGAAAAACATTAGGAATATATTATACAAATATTGATTCAATTATAAACTTTTAATTTGGTCAATGTAGTCCTAAACCTTTTATATATATGTCAATATTCCATTCAAATTTGGCTAGAACTCGTTGATATAGACATTGAAGGTCCTCCATGACATAGCTGATGCTAACATATACAATTATTTTGCATTTTTAAATTTTTTCCTTTTATTTTTCTTTCTTTCTCTTTCTTGCGACCTCGCTGTCAAATAAAAAAATCCAAAAAACTACAAAAATCGTCCGTGTTAGTACCAATCATGGCACGTAAGACAATTGTCATTAATGTTAGTAATTTCCAACCAAAAATGGCCGAAATAAATAAATCAACAAATTATCCAAAGGTTTATTACTAAATTGACCAAATTAAAAAGTTTAAGACTAAATTGACAACCACACAATATGTTTATTGATTTTGTGGTAATTATCTTGTAAGAATTAATATTAGAGGTTAGCGTTCCAAACTCCATACAAGTCCCACTTGAAACCTGGAATTTGGAACCTATCCATTCAAATAGACTTCTCATTTTCTGGAACTTAAAATCTATCATATGTACTTTGGAACCTAAAACCTATCCAGTCACAAATTCTAAAGTCAGTTCAAAAATCTACATAGGTTTCACCTTTATGATTAATTGGATAATTGTAATAAATTATCACTTTCAATAATCGTCAATTATTGCTATAATCTATTGATCATAATTTATATTTAGATTTTAGGTTCTACTCCAAAACTATACTTATCCCTAATAGATCTGTTTGGTTCAGCATTGGGAATGCTCATTTGGACTCTAAAGTCCCTTGGCCAAATGCAAACGCATTTGGTTCGTATTTTTGCGCGACTTTAGCAAGATGCAATTGCATCTCCAAAGGAGTCTTAAGGCCTTTAGCCCAATGGAGCTCTTAAGGTGCATTGGCAAGTTGCATCCCGGGAATGCAAGTAGCTCGGTATTGTTCATCTTCTCCAACCTCTCCAAGCTACTAATCGAGGCGATGACCATCGGCGAAGGGATGGCGTGCGCCGGTGACCGCCGTCTGAGGGTTGCCCAACCCCGGCGACTGTTGCCGAACCTCGGGCGACACCCGAATCTTGCGACCCGGGCGTTGGCCACCTAGATCGCACGACCCGGGGGTCGGCTGCTTGGATTGCGCGACCCGGGCGGTCGCCGAGGTCGCGCAACCCCAGGCGACGGTCACCGGGGTCGGGTGACCCTAGGCGACGGCCGCCTAAGGTTGCACGACCCGGCGACGGTCGCTGGGTCGCACGCGGCTGTCGCCTCGGTCGCGCGCAGCCGTCACTTGGTCGCCTTGGTCGCGCGACCCCGGGCGATAGCCACCTAAGGTTGCGCAACCCGGGCGGCTAGATCGGCCATCCGGCTGCCAAGCACGACCCCGGTGACGGTCGCCGAGGTTGCGCAACCGGGCAGCCGATTCGGCGATCCGGTGGCGAGACTTCAAAAAAGAAAAATATAATTTTTTTGTTTTTTTAATTTAATAAAAGTCATTTACAAATGCAAATTTTACCAAACGATATTTGCATTTCGGAAAACCTCATTCATCCAAAAGTATTTGCATTTTGGCAAATGCATTCCCTAAAAGCTGAACCAAACGGGCCCATAATGGCCGTATCAGTTAATCTCTCTTGCTTCGATATATCATCAAAAATTTATTTCCTTAAGCTAAGCATGTACTTATAACTTCATTTTTTAAAATATAAATATTTTTATATATTTTAAAATTTCATATGGTGTTATATGTGAATATTTTTTAGGTATTCGGTATTAAATGAATATTGAATCCTAAAGAATAAAGAGATAGCAACAATGCCAATGGCTTGAACTCCACATTGATTTCTCCTGAACCATGAACCCCTTGAGATTATTAAGTAAACCTAAGCGGACTTCGTTTATCGAATGAAACAGGGTCGCTCCTTTATGTGTCTAATAGAACTGATTAGTGAAGAAAACAAACTTGTAAATCTCTAGCATACATAACATCACTTTCAATTTCATGTTTCAGCCGCGCATACAATCGGAACCACTGCATGCTTCTTCATGACAGACCATCTGTACAACTTCATGCCTGGCGGCGGATCGGACCCTTCGATCAACCCCGACTTCTTGCCGGAGCTAAAGTCAATGTGCCCGCAGAACGGCGACGTGAATGTGCGGATGCCAATCGATCACCGCAGCGAGCAGACATTTGACGACCAGATCCTCCGGAACATCAGGAGCGGATGGGCCGTTGTGGAGTCGGACGCGAAGCTAAATGACGACCCGGTGACGCGGAGCATGATCGAATCTTACGTGGGTCTCTTCTACCCGATCTTCGGGCCTTCCTTCGAAGCGGATTTCGTCGAATCAATGGTAAAAATGGGTCAGATCGGTGTCAAGACGGGTTCAAATGGAGAGATCAGGCGGGTTTGCAGATCTTTTAACTAACTCTCAAAATCATGTCTTACCTTAGTAGTGCATTTCTTGGCCTCAATGAATAGGTTGTCCTAGATCATTTGGACTAATTGTCCCATTTTTGAAGACATAATATTAACATAGTTCACCGCTTTCCAAAATTGTAACTTTTGTTTACACATTTTTTCGATGATTCCTTGGGGGAATGACTACGTAGTGCCAATGCTATGAGAGCATATAAAGAACCCTCAATGTACAAATGATTGACGAAAAAATTACCAAAAAAATTCTTCACTTATTATATGAATGTCAACTAAATTTTAATTTTTTTTTAATTTGATCAATTTAGTCTCAAATTTTTTAACAAATTATCGATATAATCCTATAATATTTGCAATTTTTCCAAGAAAATTCTGAAATTACTATATTACAATTTTTTTTTTCTTTTTTGACTGATGAGGGTCGTCGGGGCCTCGATGGTCACTGGACGAAGTTCTGCATGCCTCGCCAGGAAATATCAGAAAACTTTTTAAAAAATTATCTCAACGATTGACTTACATCTGAAAAAAATAGAAGGCACAAAGACAAATGGTCTACAGGAACCTTACTGTCCTAGTCAAATTCGACGTACTATCTTTGGCTAATCTGACAGACACATCTCCGCTCGTCGTTGGCACAACGCCCTCCCCCATCATCGCAACGTCCGTGCATCGAGGTCCGTTTCGCGGCCAATGCATGGTCGATGCAGAAGGAGAAGGCAGAGAATCTGTTGCCTGAAACCAGACATGGGAAGAGAATTAACAGAGACAAGACGCAGATTTAGAGAGAGAAACAGGTGATGGAGCGAGAGGGAGAGGGAGAGGGAGAGGGAGAGGGAGAGGGAGAGAGAGGAAGAGAAACGCAGAGAAAAGAGGAAAGGCCACGACCCATCTTTCCTTTCCTCTCTTCTTGTGCTTCCTCTCAGACATCTAGAGATTTACCATTCAGTTTTCCGCGTTTGTCTTGCCGTAATCGATCCATTTTCAAGTGAGTACACGAGGACTTCTGTCTGCTCTCATCTTCTGCCTTCCGTCTCGACGCTAGGATCCAGCAAACGGGTGAATCGCGCTTTGGAAATTCCCAAACCGGGTTGGTGCTTCGGTCCTCAAAACTGCTCGAGTTCATTTAGCATTTGATCTTTCGCCTTCCAAGATGTATTGCCTGCGCATGACATGAAATGCTTTTCTTCATCAGGTTCCCAGACATTAGCACTTGGTGAGAGCGTCTCTTTGTCCATCCTTCTGCACAATCCATGGGTTCGAGCAAGCTGAGGCGAGCCCTTGGAGCTGTCAAAGACCAGACCAGCATCGGCCTGGCGAAGGTCGGTCCTGGCAGGAGCTCGCACTCCGACCTAGAAATCGCGATAGTGAAGGCGACCCGGCACGACGATTTCCAGGCGGAGGAGCAGCACATCCAGGAGATCATCAGCCTGACATGCTACTCCCGCTCGTCCACAAGCGCGTGCATCGACACCTTGTCCAAGCGCCTCAACAAGACCCGGAACTGGACCGTCGCGCTCAAGACGCTCATCCTGATCCAGAGGCTCCTGTCCAAGGGTGACCTCGTGTACGAGGAGGAGAACTTCTTCGCCACAAGGCGGGGGACCCGCTTTCTCAACATGTCTGACTTCCGCGACGTGTCGCGGTCCAACTCGTGGGACTTCTCGGCGTTCGTCCGGGCGTACGCAATGTACCTCGACGAGCAGCTGGATTACAGGATGCTGGGGCGGCGGCGGAAACGCGGAAAGTGCGGCCTTGATGAAGAAGAGGAGGAAGACGGGCAAGGCAGCACCAAGATCACGCCGGTTCGAGAGATGAAATATGACGAGATGTTTTCCAAGATGCAGCATTTTCAACAGCTATTCCAACGGTTCTTGGCGTGCAAGCCAACAGGTTGGTCCACCATCAAATGCAACCCTCATTGAATACTTATAGACCCAAAAAAAAAAATATTCTTGGCAATTAAAAAAGAATTGGAATACAGATGTTTTTAAGTATTAAAAAAAAATCCAATTTTAACTCCAATACTAAGTCTACCTTGACCCTTCTTTTTGTCTAGAAAATATGATCGATTTTGACTAAAATGTTAAATTTGCCTTCATTATTCCTCAAAAATCATCGGTAGTAATCCCTAATTTCCTCAATTTTTCATATAAACAAATGGTTTTGTTTCAGCACCTCACTAATGAGGATTTGTTAACGATATGGAAATGCCACGCGATGATTTTTGGATTGGGGGTCAACAGGGGAAGATTCAAAGTCAAACAAAAAAGTTCGGGATAAATTTGAAGTTAGAGTTAAAATTAATGATCTTTATAGACAAAAAAAAGGTGCAGAGTATATTTGGGATGGGATCTAAAGTTTGGATCTTTTTTAAGGGGAAAAAGAAGTCTGGGACAGAATTGAAACTAAACCTAAATTTGAGGACTTTTAAGGAATTAGGCCTAGTATCACTAGACTGTGAAAGAGAGTTATACACCTTACATCATTTAGAAACTTTCTGCATGTTAAAATTATGGGGTGTGCAAGTAGACAGCTTGAACTAGTCGGAGGAAGTGACTTCCTTCATAGAAATTGCAGTACATTCACCAAGCATATGGAGCAGTTCTGAATTTGCTACAAAGAATTACCCTGCTTAATCAATGCCGATGTCGATATCAGTCATGTTCAATCTTTTTCAAATGGAACAGGTCCAGTGAAGAACGACAGAGTGATTTTGTGGCCCTACACGCAATAGTAAAAGAAAGCTTCCAACTCTACTATGAAATGACGGAGATCATGGTGATACTATTTGATAGATTCACAGAGATGGAGCTCGCAAATTGCGGGAAGGCATACGAGATCTTCTTGAGAGCAGGGAAGCAATTCTACGCGCTCGAGGAATTTTACGCTTGGTGCAAGAACGTCGGCATCGCCCGTACTTCTGAGTACCCTGAAATCGAGAGAATTACACACAAGAAACTTGATCTGATGGAACGTGTCATTCGGGACAAAGTAGCCGTAGCGAAAGGTTGGAGAGCGCCAAATGCAAAGACAAAGAATGTTATTGTGCAAGAAACAGTAGAAGCAGAAGCGAGTGAACCAGACAGGAATTCAATCAAGGCGCTGCCGCCGGTGGAGGGATTGAGCGAATCGGCTGTTGCGGAGAAGGAAGAACCGAAGAAAGAGGACACACAGCAACAAGCCGACCTGCTAAATCTAGGAGACAACGAGGCGGCCCCCGCAGAACACGGAGATAAAATGGCATGGGCATTATTCGATGGCGACGCACCACCGGTCGGTCCTGACCCGGCACCCAAATGGGAGGCATTCGGTAATGATACGGCAGATTGGGAATCCTCGCTTGTGCAATCGGCAAGCAGTTTGTCAAATCAAAAGACGACACTAGCTGGTGGTCTGGATATGTGGTCGTTCAACGGAATGTATCAGCATGGAGCAACAGCCGTCGGGGCTACAACTAGTGCAGCATATGCAGGCATTGGGAGTGCGAGTAGTGTCACGGTCAGGCCAGCTGGCCAGCCGGCGATGCTGGCTTTGCCTGCGCCGCCGGCTCCAGTGGGTGGGGCGACCTCCAATTTCGCCGATCCCTTTGCAGCATCGCTTACCGTTGCTCCACCGCCATACGTGCAGATGTCGGATCTGGAGAAGAAGCAGAGGCATTTGGTTGACGAGCAGCTCTTGCTGCTAAAATGCTCGTACTCAATGGCAGGCTAGTGTTCTTTTATCCCGTTTTGAGAGAAGACGAGTCCGCAGAAAACCATTTCCCCGAGCACCCTTGTTTCGTATCGGTTTCAGCATCGGAACAGATATTAAGTTCACGATATAGCCGGGTTTTACTCACAATGGTGAAGCGAGGTCCTTACACCAAGGAAATCGAAGAAGCGGCTAGGCTTAAACATCTGGAGTTCAAGGAAAACCACCTAAAGTGGTTGGAAGACGGTAATCTTTATTCTGCAGTTTTTAGCCCTGGTGATTCGGTATGCGTTGCAGAGGGCGACACCAAAGTTAGTAAAGAAACAAAGCCGAAGTATAGGGGGAAATATGTGTAGTGCAGTCCTCCTGAAAGTAGAATCTAACAGGCTATAGGGCTAGAGAGAGAGATTTATTGATGAGGGAGTGAAGTTTATGGACTTATTGTTGGTAATTTGTTTATAAAACAAATGAAGAGGTGCCTTGTCCCACATCGAAAAGATGTGAGTGCGCACATGGACAAGATTTGGCACTAACCAAAGATCATTATTTTTATTTATTGAAAATTCGAATTTATTTCTATAAAAAATTAATTATAAAGTCTTGTTGAAACAAGTCGACTGTTCACGAAAAGTTACAATTATTTTTTATTTATTTAATTTCGAATTTCTTATGTCTTTTCAACGTAACCTTCGAGACATACTTGTTCATTTTACAACCTTTCCCGAAAGGTTGTCTTTGTTCTTTTGCAATATTTTGAAGAGTTGCATTTATTCGAAAGACATATATAACTACATTTGTTTTGAGATCAAATATATATCTTCTTCCATTTTTTCGTTTTCCTTAGAGAGAAATTGCAGCCATTGTTTCTAATTGTTTCCCATGAGAGACCCTGAAGAAATACTAGAATTGCTATTTAGTATTCTCATTTGAGACTTTGTTGTATCCTGGAGGATTTTTGCCAGTGACCATTAGCAACGTTGTATGGCAAATAAATCCTTAAGGAAAGTGATATCACGCCTCAAAGTCCGAGTTGTTTTACTCGATCCGATTTCATTGTTCAACCCATTTCGAAACAATATTTTACCAACAATTTTAAGGATTTATTTTGCTACAATGGAGTCGGAGACAATCAAAGGTATGAATCAAGATATGGTCAAACTAGACCAGTTCGATGGGAACAATTTTGCTCACTGGAGGGACAAGATGATGTTCTTACTCACTGCTCTGAAGATCTCCTACATACTGGATCCCAACTTGGCGCCTATAGAAGATCCTAAGCCTACTTTCGATGGAGGACAGCCAAGTGTGGAAGTCATTAAGAGGGTTAATAAGGAAAAGAAGAAACGTGCAGAGGATGAATTACTTTGTCTAGGACACATTCTGACCACACTCTCCGATCGTCTGTACGATTTATTCACTGAAATGAAGTCGGCCAGAGAAATTTGGAATGCACTGGAATTCAAGTATAAAGCAGATGAGCAAGGTACCAACAAATATCTAATTGCAAAGTATTTTGATTTCAAGTTTATTTATACTAAACCCTTGCAACAAGTCCATGAATTGCAAGTGATTGTGAATAAGATTCGTGCTCTCAAGATCGATATTCCAGAAGTTTTTCAAGTTGGAGCAATTATTGCGAAATTGCCTCCAAGTTGGAAAGACTATGGAAAAAAGGCTGATTCACAAGTCGAAGGACTTTACTTTGGAGCAAATACAAAAACATCTTAGCATTGAGAAAGAGTCACGTTTACGTGATAATTCTGTTTTGTACAATTCCAAGGTGAATTTTGTGGATAAAAAACGGAAACTCGGCCAAAACTTCAAAGTAAAAAGCGGGGGGCATAAATTCAAGAGAACACAAAAGAAGCAAAAGGGTTGCTATTTTGTTTGTGGCAAACAGGGACATTATGCCAAGGATTGCATTCATCGCAAGAGCATTTCAAATGACAAGAACATTCCAGTGGTGAAAGCAGATGCAAATCTGGTTGAAGAAAATTATGTAGCCATGATTTCGAACATGGAAATTTCTGAAATCAATGATGCGATGGCTATGGTTTCTGAAATTATTCTACCACTGCCCAATCCAGTTGGTGGATAGATTCTGGAGCAACAGTTCATGTGTGCAAGGATAAGTACATGTTTAAGCAATTTGAAGAGATTATTGACTCAAATGTTCAAGAGGTCTTGATAGCGAATAATACTCTTGCAAAGGTTGCTAGAAAAGGCACGGTGGAGATAGACTTCACTTCTGGAAAGAAGATAACTCTTCTTAATGTGTTATTTATACCCGAAATTAGGAAGAACCTAGTTTCCATTGATTTACTTTGTAAGAGAGGGTTTCGGATTTTGTTTGAATCCGACAAGGTTATCTTGTCGAAAAATGGGCTGTTTGTTGGGAAGGATTATGCCAATGATGGCATGTATCAATTAAGTATCAATAATAATATTTCTAGTTCTGCTTATATTGTCAAGTCTTCAATTTTATGGCATAGTAGGTTGGCACATATAAATATTCGTTATTTGAAGAACATGAGAAAATTAGACTTGATAAATTTTAATGGCGAATTTGATAAATGTGAAATATGTGTTAAGTCAAAACTTACTAAGAAGCCATTTCCTAGTGTTAAAAGAAATTCGAATTTATTGGATTTGGTTCATAGTGACATATGTGAATTTAATAGTATGCTAACACGTGGAGGTAAAAGGTATTTTATTACCTTTATGGATGATTGTAGTAGGTTCTTATATGTTTATCTCATGAGATCAAAAGATGAAGCATTTACCATGTTTAAGATATATAAGGCTGAAGTAGAGAATCAATTAGAAAGGAAAATTAAAGTTCTACAATCAGATAGAGGTGGAGAATATTTCTTAAATGAATTCTCTTCATTTTGTGAAGAACATGATATTATTCATCAAGCTTCAGCACCATATACTCCATAACAAAATGGTTTAGCTGAAAGGAAAAATCAATCTCTTGGAGAAATGGTTAATTGTATGCTTTCAAATTCAAAGCTACCAATTAATCTTTGGGGAGAAGCATTACTTACTGCATGCTATATTCATAAGAGAATACCTTCCAAGAAAAATGACATAACCCCTTATGAAATATGGAAAAGTAGAAAGCCAAATTTGTCATATCTTAAAGTGTGGGGATGTTTGGCATACTACCGAGCTCAAGATCCTAAGAGAACAAAGTTTGGTCCTAGAGCTATTAAAAGTGTTTTCGTAGGGTATGCTAAAAATAGTAAAGCTTATAGGCTTCTTGATTTAGAGTCCAATGTCATAATAGAATCGAGAGACGTTGAATTCTTTGAGAATAAATGTTTTACAAGTTCTGAAATTATTGAAAATAATTTAAGACATATGGAAGTTCAAAGTGATTCTCGAGAGAAAGAAACAAATGATTCTAAAGACATGATTGAACCAAGGAGAAGTACTAGAGCTAGGAAAATAAAAGACTTAGGTCCTGATTTTATTACTCATGTTTTTCTTGTTGAAGGAGATGGAGATAATAATGTCGTAACTAAATACCCTTTAGTATTAAATTTAGAAGATGATCCTAAAAGCTTTGATGATGCTATGTCTTCTAGAGATGCTTCCTTTTGGAAAGAAGCTGTGAATGATGAAATAGACTTAATTGTGTCCAATAATACTTGGGTATTAGTAGATTTACCAAAAGGATCAAAACCTATTGGATACAAATGGGTTTTTAGAAGAAAATATCATTCTGATGGTTTTATTCAAGCTTTTAAAGCTAGGCTTGTAGTTAAGGGATATAGACAAAAAGAAGGAATAGATTATTTTGATATATATGCTCCCATTGCACGAATAACTTCTATTCGAGTTCTTTTTTCTCTAGCTTCCATTTATGATCTTTGTGTTCATCAAATGGATGTTAAAACTGCTTTCTTAAATGGAGACTTAAATGAGGAGATTTACATGGAACAACCGGAGGGTTTTGTTCTTCTTGGAAATGAAAGAAAAGTATGTAAATTGATTAAGTCTCTTTATGGACTTAAGCAAGCTCCTAAGCAGTGGCATAAAAAGTTTAATTTGGTCATATTGTCAAATGGTTTCATCAATAATAGTGCCGATAGGTGTATATACTCTAAATTCACTAAAGACTATGGTGTCTTAGTGTGCTTGTATGTTGATGATATGCTTATCTTTGGAACGAATATGACTGGAATTAATGAGATTAAGAAGTATCTAACTTCCATGTCCAAAATGAAGGATTTGGGTGAAGTAGATATTATCTTAGGTATTAAAGTTAAGAAAAATAGTGAGGGTTATTCTTTAAGTCAATGTAGTTATGTTGAAAAAATATTAAATAAATTTCAACATCTTGGTTTTAAAGAAATAAGTACTCCATTTGATTCTAGTATTAAATTAAATTATACTACTGGTAGAGCGGTGTCACAACTAGAATATGCAAGTGCTATAGGGTCTTTAATGTATGCGATGCATTGTACTAGACCCGATATTGCTTATTCTATATGCAAGTTGAGTAGGTATATTAGCAATCCAAATACAGAACATTGGAGAGCTATTACTAGAATTTTTGGTTATCTTAAGAGAACTAAAAATTTAGGATTGTTCTACAATAATTATCCGGTTATATTAAAAAGATACACCGATGCTAGTTGGATTACAAGTGTGGGAGATGAGCGTTCCACTTCTGGATGGATTTTCACACTAGCTGGAGGTGCTGTATCTTGGGTGAGCAAGAAACAGACATGTATAACTCACTCAACTTTGGAATTTGAATTGTTGATTTAGCAAAATTTGGGAAAGAGGCTAAATGGGCTATGAATTTGTTGTTGAATATCAATTCATGGCTTAGTCTTATGGCTCCTATTTCTATCCATTGTGATAGTTATGCTACTTTGGTAAGAGCCTATAGTAGAACCTATAATGGTAAGTTTAGACATATTAGTCTAAGACATGAATATGTGAAACAATTGACTAAATATGGTACTATAACAATTGTTTACGTGAGGTCAAGTAAAAATCTTGCCGATCCTTTGACGAAGGCTTTACCAAGACATATGGTAATAACAACCTCACAAGACATGGGGCTGAAACCCTTTAATTGAAATCACCAATAATGGTAACCCGACCTTTTTCTAGAATATCACTAGTTACAAGATTTAATGGGTAAGAACAAGTTATTGAATGTGATTGTTTGATACTGACGTAGCCTTGATATGAGAAGTCAGTATCGTCTGTTACGTTTTGAAGGCTGAATTGAATTCTTAATGAAATATGATACAGGTTTGTAGTGTGTTGATAGTAACAAAAATACATGGTAAATACTTCACCTATATGAGCTTAGAAGTGGTGCCACTTCTAACGAAAGTTAGGGTTGCTTTCTAGAGAGCTCATAAAACAGGATCAAGCACAAGACCATAATAGTGCGGAGTAATATAGAACTTATCGCTGAAACAAGAGGTTAGTGTATGTGTGGTATGTCCAGTTCTATTATATAAAAGTACAAGTTTAAAGCCGAGCTACTTGTCACTTTGATAGGGCTTTGAGATACTTGCACTAAGTAAATGTTTAACTCGAAAGAGACCTTTATGTATGTATATTAATCTCACGGAAATTTTGGCTGTATATTTCTAACGTTTTATTTTTGTAAAACAAAAGTGGGGGATTGTTGGTAATTTGTTTATAAAACAAATGAAGAGGTGACTTGTCCCACATCGAAAAGATGTGAGTGCACATGTGGACGAGATTTGGCACTAACCAACGATCATTATTTTTTTTTATTGAAAATTCGAATTTATTTCCATAAAAAAATTAATTATAAAGTCCTGTTGAAACAGTGCGACTGTTCACGAAAAGTTACAATTATTTTTTATTTATTTAATTCCGAATTTCTTATGTCTTTTCAACGTAACCTTTGAAACATACTTGTTCATTTTACAATCTTTCCCGAAAGGTTGTCTTTGTTCTTTTGCAATATTTTGAAGAGTTGCAGTTATTCGAAAGACATATATAAGTACATTTGTTTTGAGATCAAATATATATCTCCTTCCATTTTTTCGTTTTCTTTAGAGAGAAACTGCAGCCATTGTTTTAATTGTTTCCCATGAGAGACCCTGGAGAAATACTAGAATTACTATTTAGTATTCTCATTCGAGACTTTGTTGTATCCTGGAGGATTTTTGCCGGTGACCGTTAGCAACGTTGTGAGACAAATAAATCCTTAAGGAAAGTGATATCACGCCTCAAAGTCCGAGTTGTTTTACTCGATCCGATTTCATTGTTCAACCCATTTCGAAGCAATATTTTACCAACACTTATGATGCAGAGCTCTCTCGTCAGTTTTAGCAATTCAATTTACTGGTGCATTTTGTTCCTTCTCAGTATAAAAGAGACGACACTGCCTTCCACACTGATTCCATTTTAGTTTACATCTATTTTTGGCACTCAAAATTTGTGCATCTTAGTAAGTCGCAATCCAAGTGATCATTAATGCGAGTCTTGAAGAAACTATGCATGTATGATTTCTGATAAGAACAAAATATTTGTGTTCCTCTAGAACTGGTAGATAGCAAGTAGTCGCATTTTCCAATTGTCAATCAATGAAAGTTTATCTAGTCATAAGAGATTGCTCTAATGTTGTGTTTTGTGGTCTTTCTTAATTCTACACAAATTGCATGGGCATTCAAATTACACATTTGAACTGTATTTCTCCAAAACAAAATGAGGAAATGCAACCCTGGCTGTAAACACGCTATGACATGAGAACGCTTCCATTATACCGATGGAAAATATGAAAGAGAGATCTCCCTCCAAGTCGTATATATGAGACAACTTTCCATAGATTTCAATATATATCCATGAAATTGAGTATGAAATTCTATTTACTCGCTTGAAATTGTATATATGTCTTCCTCCCTTGCCTGCTAGATTTTTGAAATGGTACACAAATTAAAAAAAAAAAAAAAAGTGCTTCTAGTCATTTCTATTTGACTTGGACCTTTCTCAACAAGTTCTCAAAAGGTCGAGAAATTTCAAATTGTTTGTAGACAAGGAATGCATGTTGGGAAAACAAATTAGTGCAGGGATAATGTAGGAAAAAGAAAATAGTTTATCGAGCCTCTCGATAAGTTCCCTCAACCTTTTATTGTATCTAATTTCTCATGTCCCCTTGGGACAAAGCCAGCAAAACCCTGTCTTTCTCCCTGGAAAGTCAGATGAAAAATGCTACGGGAGAAGCAGAAAAAGCAGAGAAAGAGGAAGGTGACAAAGTGCCATGCAACTCGGTTGCCACATTGCTTCAGGACACCAACGTTGTCAGCTCTTAAGCTGCCTTATATCTCTGTCCGCTCCTCATTACATCTCTTGAGGAAGGTGACAAAGTGCCATGCAACTCGGTTGCCACATTGCTTCAGGACACCAACGTTGTCAGCTCTTAAGCTGCCTTATATCTCTGTCCGCTCCTCATTACATCTCTTCTCTCTCTCTCTCTCTCTCTCTCTCTCTCTCTCTCTCTCTCTCTCTCTCTCCTTCCGTCCCTTCATCTTCATCTTCTTCCTCTTCCTCTTACATGTGAACTTTCTCAACTTCTCATCCACAGTATAAAACTTGCCATATAACAACACAAGCACACTACCATGGATCTAGAACTCTCACGGGTTCTTGCACTACTCGCTTATTGTTGCTTGATGGGAACGGGTAATGCGCAGCTCAGATTCGGTTTCTACGGCCAAACCTGCCCTCCTGCCGAGCCCATCGTGAGATCCGTCGTTCGAAACGCGGTCAACTCCAACCCCAACATGGCCGCCGTCTTGCTCCGCCTTCACTTCCATGACTGCTTTGTTGAGGTCTCTCTTTCTCTCTCGCTCAATATGCTGCTTTCCTCATAGCATGTCTAGTAATGCTTTAAAAGTTGAAAGATTCTTGATAGCTAAATGCTCGAATAAGACCCGACTGTTAAGGTCAATCTTGTGATTTTCATGCTATGTATTTTTTAGGGATGTGATGGTTCAATTCTTATAGAGAACGGGCGAAGTGCGGAGAGGAATGCGTTCGGGCACCAAGGGGTGGGCGGATTTGAGGTGATCGAGGAAGCCAAGAAGCACCTGGAGGTCGCATGCCCCGGTGTTGTCTCGTGCGCCGACATCGTCGCCTTAGCGGCTAGAGATGCTATCACAATGGTTCGCCTCTCTTTTATTTGTGTTTCTTAATTTGCACATACATGTTAGTCGTCCGTTTAGGATGATCATATATGGATGTACCATGGGTCAATTATCTAGCAAGCCTAGGATGGATTTTTCGTGTACTCGTGAATCAGGATCATGATTGAATATGAATTCCGAATAGAATGATGCGTGAAATTAGTACAATGGCCAGATTATTGTTACAAACTGAATTTATGAAGTGACGTGACAAATTGACAACACACTAATATTAATGTGTGTGAAGGCAAATGGGCCTGATTATGAGGTTCCGATGGGACGCCGGGATGGGAGGGTGTCAAATGTGTCGCTGGCCAAGGACATGCCGGACGTCAGCGACTCCATCCAACAGCTCAAGTCCAAGTTCTCCCAGAAAGGCCTCTCCGAAAAGGACCTCGTCCTCCTAAGCGGTACTGCCCCTCTCTCTCTCTACCACTCTCTCTCTCCCTCCAAGTAGTCATGCTGATTTGGTGAGCTGATGTTGGTTTGGAAGCCTAAATAACATGAAAGAGTTGTCATCAATCGTCATGTTGGAGTCGGAGCATCAAAATTAGAATTTCGTTTAGCTGGTTTTTGATGGGTAAAGGAACAGATAATTCTGCTCTCACATTCTCAATTACATTTAATGACACATCCTTCAATGATGATTCTTTGTAATTGGACTTGTAATCCAAGTTCACTGTTCTAAAATTCGTTCAAGACTACAAGGATTGGGGAAAATTACAAAAAACGATCTGAACATATTGTACTAATATCAATTTAATTATAAAATTTTCAATTTGGCCAATTTAGCCATAGGCCTTTGAATTATTTGTTAATTTTCCATCCAATTTTGGTTGGAACTCATTGAATAGATGCCTTACATGACATGGGCAACGCTGACATATAAATTTTTTGCTCTTTTTTTCCTTTTCTTTTTTTTTTCTTTTTTTCCTTTCTTGTAACTTGCCATCAAATCAAAAAAAATTTTTAAAAAAATTACAAAAATCGTTCATGTTAGTGCCAATCATGACATGTAAGATGACTTGCATTTATGCTAGTGATTTCAAACCAAAATTAGCTGGAATGATTAAATTAATAAATTGTTTAAATGTTTACAAGTAAATTAATCAAATTGAAAAATTTAGGACTAAATTGGCATCTACTCAATATGTTTATGAATTTTTTGATAATTATCCTATAGGGATTGATAATATAGACAAGTGTTCTAAATTCTATACATGTTCTATCTAGAAATCTAAACTTATCCGTTGGAACAAGTTCATCATTTTCTAAAGCATGGAATCTATTTTGCATACCCTAAAACCTAAAACCTACCATGTCACAAGTTTTAGGGTCACTTTCAGAGTCTACTTAGGTTTCACCTTTGTTATTAATTAAATGAGTGCAATGAATTATCACCTTTAATAACCATCAATTGCTATTACAATCCAATGACCATAACCATCATTTACACACACGAAAAATATGAAATATTAACAAAGTAAATGTGTTATGAAATGAAAGCCTGATTATACAATCATCATCGAACGCCACGTAATACAACAAGATCACACAAAGACATAAACTAAGAAAATACAGAAACTTATTATAGATTCTAGGTTATAAGTTTTAGGTTTCAAGTTCCAGGTTCCGCCAATTTAGAACCTAGAACCTGCTCATTAAAATAGATTCTTCAATTTTTGGAACTTGTATTTATCCTACATACCTTGGAATTTAGAAACTAACAATTTCTAACCAGTCCGGTTCTTAGATTTCAAGTTCTAGTCCAAAACCATGCTCAACCCTAATTGATACAATGCCTGTGTTAAGTGGTCTCTCTTACTTCATCAAAAAAATTCTTTCCTTAAGCTAAGAATGTACTTATAATTTCATTTTTAAAAATATAAATATTTTTTTTCATAATTTTAAAAGTTCGTACGGTGTTATATGTGAATATTTTTTTAGGTATTCGTTATTAAATGAATATCGAATCCTAAAGAATAAAGAGATAGTAACAATGTCAATGGCTTGAACTCCACATTGATTTCTCTTGAACCATGAACCAACTTGAGATTATTTAAGTAAATCTAAGCGGACTTCGTTTATTGAATGAAACAGGGTCGCTTGTTTTAAGTGTCTAATAGAACTGATTAGTGAAGAAAACAAACTTGTAAATCTCTAGCATGCATAACATCACTTTCAATTTCATGTTTCAGCCGCACATACAATCGGAACCACTGCATGCTTCTTCATGACGGACCGTCTGTACAACTTCATGCCCGGCGGCAGATCGGACCCTTCGATCAACCCCGACTTCTTGCCGGAGCTAAAGTCAATGTGCCCGCAGAACGGCGACGTGAATGTGCGGATACCAATTGATCATGGCAGCGAGCAGACATTCGACGACCAGATCCTCCGGAACATCAGGAGCGGATCGGCCGTTTTGGAGTCGGACGCGAAGCTAAATGACGACCCGGTGACACGAAGCGTGATTGAATCTTACATGGGTCTCTTCAACCCGATCTTCGGGCCCTCCTTTGAAGCGGATTTCGTCGAATCAATGGTAAAAATGGGTCAGATCGGTGTCAAGACCGGTTCAAATGGAGAGATCAGGCGGGTTTGCAGATCTTTTAACTAACCCTCAAAATCATATCTTACCTTACATGTGCATTTCTTGGTCTCAATGAATAGGTTGTCCTAGATCATTTGGACTAATTGCCCCATTTTTGAAGACATAATGTTAACAAAGTTCACCGCGTTCCTAAATTGTAACTTTTGTATGGATTTTTAAGTGTTCTCGAAGTATGTCCACGTCGTGGCTATCCATATAATCAATCTTAGATTGTTTAGACATTTTTTTGATGATTCCTTGGGTGGATAACTACATAGTGCCAATGTTACGAGAGCATACAAAGAACCCTCAATGTACAAATGATTGACGAAAAAATTACCATAAAAATTCTTCACTTATTATATGAATGTCAATTAAATTTTAAATTTTTAAAATTTGATCAATTTAGTCTCAAATTTTTTAACAACTTATCAATATAATCCTATCGGCCTATTTTACCCGAAATTGTTAACGTAAGCGTTGGCCTTTCAACATAACAGAATTAGTAATAATGCAGATAATATTTGTAGTTTTTCAAAAAAGATTCTGGATTTTTTGTATTACATTATTTTCTTCTCTTTTTTGACTGAAGAGAGTCCTCGATGGTCAGTGGACGAGGTTCTGCATGCCCTCCTCGCCAGGAAATATCATAAAAGTTCTTAAAAAATCATCCCAACGATTGACTTACATCTGAAAAAAATAGTAGGCATGAAGACAAATAGTCTATAGGAACCTTCCTCTCCTAGTCAAATTCAACGTACTGGCTTTGGCTTATCTGACAGACACATCTCCGCTCGTCGTTGGCACAACGCCCGTCCCCCACCCATCGCAACGTGCGAGCTTCGAGGCCCGTTTCGCGGGCAATGCATGGTCGATGCAGAAGGAGAAGGCAGAGAATCTGTTGCCTGAAACCAGACATGGCAAGAGAATTAACAGAGACAAGACGCAGATTTAGAGAGAGAAACAGGTGGTGGAGCGAGAGGGAGAGGGAGAGGGAGAGGGAGAGAGAGGAAGAGAAACGCAAATAAGAGAGGAAAGGCCACGACCCATCTTTCCTTTCCTCTCTTCTTGTGCTTCCTCTCAGACATCTATAGATTTACCATTCAGTTTTCCGCGTTTATCTTGCCGTAATCGATCCATATTCAAGTGAGTACACGAGGACTTCTGTCTGCTGTCATCTTCTGCATTCCGTCTCGACGCTAAGATCCGTCAAACGGGTGAATCCCGCTTTGGAAATTCGTAAACGGGGTTGGTGCGTCGGTCCTCAAAACTGTTCGAGTTCATTTAGCATTTGATCTTTCGCCTTCCGAGATGTATTGCCTGCGCATGACATGAAATGCTTTTCTTCATCAGGTTCCCAGACAATAGCACTTGGTGAGAGCGTCTCTTTGTCCATCCTTTTGCACGATCCATGGGTTCAAGCAAGCTGAGGAAAGCCCTTGGAGCTGTCAAAGACCAGACCAGCATCGGCCTGGCAAAGGTCGGTCCCGGCAGGAGCTCGCACTCCGACCTGGAAATCGCGATAGTGAAGGCGACCTGGCACGACGATTTCCCGGCGGAGGAGAAGCACATCCAGGAGATCATCAGCCTGACATGCAACTCCCGCTCGTCCATAAGCGCGTGCATCGACACCTTGTCCAAGCGCCTCAACAAGACCCGGAACTGGACCGTCGCGCTCAAGACGCTCATCCTGATCCAGAGGCTCCTGTCCAAGGGTGACCTCGTGTACGAGGAGGAGATCTTCGCCACAAGGCGGGGGACCCGCTTCCTCAACATGTCCGACTTCTGCGACGCGTCGCAGTCCAACTCCTTGGACTTCTCGGCGTTCGTCCGGACGTACGCATCGTACCTCAACGAGCAGCTGGATTACAGGATGCTGGGTCGGCGGCGGAAAGCGGAAAGTGCGGCCTTGATGAAGAAGGGGAGGAAGACGGGCAAGGCAGCACCAAGATCACGCCGGTTCGAGAGATGAAATATGACCTGATGTTTTCCAAGATGCAGCATTTTCAACAGCTATTCCGACTGTTCTTGGCGTGCAAGCCAACAGGTTGGTCCACCATCAAATGCAACCCTCATTGAATACTTATAGACCAAAAACAAAAAAAAAAAAAAATCTTGGCAATAAAA
Source organism: Eucalyptus sideroxylon (assembly GCA_014182405.2). Lineage (NCBI taxonomy): Eukaryota > Viridiplantae > Streptophyta > Magnoliopsida > Myrtales > Myrtaceae > Eucalyptus > Eucalyptus sideroxylon. The sequence continues at coordinate 14,551,718 of CM024554.2, read as the reverse complement.
AAAGAATTGGGATACAGATGTTTTTAAGTATAAAAAAAACTCCAATTTTAACTCCAATCCTAAGTCTACCTTGACCCTTCTTTTTGTCTAGAAAATATGATCGATTTTGACTAAAGTGTTAAATTTGCCTTCATTATTCCTCAAAAATCATCGGTAGTAATCCCTAATTTCCTCAATTTTTGATATAAACGAATGGTTTTGTTTCAGCACCTCACTAATGAGGATTTGTTAACGATATGGAAATGCCACGCGACGATTTTTGGATTAGGGGTGAACAGGGGAAGATTCAAAGTCAAACAAAAAAATTCGGGATAAATTTGAAGTTTAGAGTTAAAATTAATGATTCTTATAGACAAAAAAAAAAAAGGTGCAGAGTATATTTGGGATCTGGATCTTTTTAAGGGGAAAAAGAAGTCTGGGACAGAATTGAAACTAAACCTAAATTTGAGGACTTTTAAGGAATTAGGCCTAGTATCACTAGACTGTGAAAGAGAGTTATACACCTTACATCATTTAGAAACTTTGGCCTAGTATCACTAGACTATGAAAGAGAGTTATACACCTTACATCATTTAGAAACTTTCTGAATGTTAAAAATATTATGGGGCATGCAAGTAGACAGCTTGAACTAGTCGGAGGATGTGACTTCCTTGATAGAAATTGCAGTACATTCACCAAGCATATGGAGCAGTTCTGAATTTGCTACAAAGAATTACCCTGCTTAATCAATGCCGATGTCGATATTGGTCTTGTTCAATCTTTTTCAAATGGAACAGGTCCAGTGAAGAACGACAGAGTGATTTTTGTGGCCCTATACGCAATAGTAAAAGAAAGCTTCCGACTCTACTGTGAAATGAGGGAGATCATGGTGATACTATTTGATAAATTCACAGAGATGGGGATCGCAGATTGCAGGAAGGCATATGAGATCTTCTTGAGAGTAGAGAAGCAATTCTACGGGCTCGAGATATTTTACGCTTGGTGCAAGAACGTCGGCATCGCCCGTACTTCCGAGTACCCTGAAATCGAGAGAATTACACACAAGAAACTTGATCTGATGGAACGTGTCATTCGGGACAAAGTAGCCGTAGCGAAAGGTTGGAGAGCGCCAAATGCAAAGACAAAGAATGTTATTGTGCAAGAAACAGTAGAAGCAGAAGCGAGTGAACCAGACATGAATTCAATCAAGGCGCTGCCGCCGGTGGAGGGATTGAGCGAATCGGCTGTTGCGGAGAAGGAAGAACCGAAGAAAGAGGACACACAGCAACAAGCCGACCTGCTAAATCTAGGAGACAACGAGGCGGCCCCCGCAGAACACGGAGATAAAATGGCATGGGCATTATTCGATGGCGACGCACCACCGGTCAGTCCTGACCCGGCACCCAAATGGGAGGCATTCGGTAATGATACGGCAGATTGGGAATCCTCGCTTGTGCAATCGGCAAGCAGTTTGTCAAATCAAAAGACGACACTAGCTGGTGGTCTGGATATGTGGTCGTTCAACGGAATGTATCAGCATGGAGCAACAGCCGCCGGGGCTAGAACTAGTGCAGCATATGCAGGCAATGGGAGTGCGAGTAGTGTCACGGTCAGGCCAGCTGGCCAGCCGGCGATGCTGGCTTTGCCTGCACCGCCGGCTCCAGTGGGTGGGACGACCTCCAATTTCGCCGATCCCTTTGCAGCATCGCTTACCGGTGCTCCACCGCCATACGTACAGATGTCGGATCTGGAGAAGAAGCAGAGGCATTTGGTTGAAGAGCAGCTCTTGCTGCTAAAATGCTCGTACTCAATGGCAGGCTAGTGTTCTTTTATCCCGTTTTGAGAGAAGACGAGTCCGCAGAAAACCATTTCCCCGAGCACCCTTGTTTCGTATCGGTTTCAGCGTCGGAACAGATATTAAGTTCACGATATAGCCGGGTTTTACTCACAATGGTGAAGAGAGGTCCTTACACCAAGGAAATCGAAGAAGTGGCTAGGCTTAAACATCTGGAGTTCAAGGAAAACCACCTAAAGTGGTTGGAAGACGGTAATCTTCACTCTGCAGTTTTTAGCCCTGGTGAGTCGGTATGCGTTGCAGAGGGTGACACCAAAGTTAGTAAAGAAACAAAGCCGAAGTATAGAGGGAAATATGTGTAGTGCAGTCCTCCTGAAAGCAGAATCTAACAGGCTATTAGGCTAGAGAGAGAGATTTATTGACGAGGGAGTGAAGTTTATGGACTTATGATGCAGAGCCCTCTCGTCAGTTTTAGCAATTCAATTTACCGACGCATTTTGTTCCTTCTCAGTATAAAAGAGACGACACTGCCTTCCATACTGATTCCATTTTAGTTTACATGTATTCCTGGCACTCAAAATCCGTGCATCTTAGTAAGTTGCAATCCAAGTGATCATTAATCCGAGTCTTGAAGAAACTATGCATGTATGATTTCTTGTTGGAGTCAACACCTAATATAATAATGAAAGTCCATTATGCATGGAGTGCACGTAAACCGCCAAAGAAATGTGTGCTGCAGCGCAACACTTAAACCGCCAAATAAGAAATTTCCTGAAGAAACTACAAGCATCAAAAGGAATGGGCACATATTAAAATACTATTATAATTGCTGCTAGGAGTTTCAAGAAGCAGAAAAGCAAGCTTCAACTTCGTAGAGTTGAACGTGAAGGAAAAGAAGACAGCCCACAATTGTTGACTCTTAGCCAACAAGAAAAGTTCAGGCGGTGGAGTCCAGGCGGTGGAAAATGTCTATAAATAGGGCTTGGGAGTGCAAAAGGCAAAATAGGCCACACGAGATAAAGAGAGACTAAGGGTTAATCCGACTCTTAGAAACGTTTCCGGCACACTTCTGTACGGAAAGTGTTCCGGGAACAAAAAAGGAACAGAAACGCGTTTGGTTGCGTTTTGTTCTTTTTTTTTTGTTTCTGGAACGAAATAAGAACAAAAAAAGAAACATAAATTTTTGTTTCTCGCTCTCTCTCTTCTTCTTCTCTTTTTCTTTTCTTCTTCTTTTTTTTCCTTCTTTTTTCTTTCGCGGTCGCCGGCCTCGGCCATGGCCGGTGACCGGCCGTCGAGGCTCGGCCTCACCCAGATCCGGCGAGGCCGAGCGTCGCCGGCCCCGGCGAGGCTCGGCGTCGCGGCGCGGCGAGGCCGAGCCTCGCCGGGGGCCGGCGACGCTTGGCCTCGCCGGATCTGGGCGAGCCCGAGCTCGCCCAGCCAAGGTGAGGCCGAGCCTCGCCCAACCACGGCGAGGCTCGGCCTCGCCGAGGGCCGGCGAGCCTCGCCGTGGCTAGGCGAGGCTGCCGGCTCCGTCAGCCCCGGTCGCCGGAGGCCGGGACCGGCCGGAAAAAAAAGAAAAATAAAAAGAAAGGAAAAAATAAAAATGTTTAAAAATTAAAAGAAACAAAAAAAGAATTAAATTTACCAAACGTGTTTCTGTTCATTTTTTATTCCCGGACCAAACGTTACCAAACGCGTTCTTTTGTTCAAAAATTGTTCCCCGGAACAGAAACACTTTTTTTTGTTTCTGTTTCCTGAAACAAAAAAAGAACAGAAACGTTACCATTCGCACCCTAAGAGAGAGAATTTCTTTAGAGAGAGAAATTAAGGTGTGAGCCTCAGGCTGCAGCCTCAGAGAGTGAGATTTTAGAGAGAGTTTTAAGCTTAGCAAAGCTTATGTGTGTACTCCATTAAGCCTTTACAAGACATATTGTGTAATATAATATCTCTTTGTGTGTTTACACTCTCTCCCTCCAAATCATTTTGGTTCCAACATTTCTGATAAGAACAAAATATTTGTGTTCCTCTAGAACTGGTAGTTTAAATCATCGGATAGCAAGTAGTCGCATTTTCCAATTGTTGATCAATGAAAGTTTATCTGGTCATAAGAGATTGCTCGATGTTGTGCTTTGTGGTCTTTCTGAATCTACACAAATTGCATGGGCATTCAATTTACACATTTGAACTGTATTTCTCCAAAACAAAATGAGGAAATGCAACCCTAGCTATCAATAGTCATGGGGAATATTCCTAAAGCAACACGCTATGACATGAGAATGCTTCAGTTATAGTGATGGAAAATATGGAAGAGAGATCTCCCTCCAAGTCGTATATACGAGATGGCTTTCCATAGAATTCAATATATATCCATGAAATTGAATATGAAATTCTATTTACTCGCTTGAAATTGTATATATGTTTCCCTCCCTTGCCTGCTAGATTTTCAAAATGGTACACAAATAAAAAAAAAAGAAGTGCTTCAAATCATTTCTATTTCACTCGGACCTTTCTCAAAAAAGTTCTTAAAAGGTTGAGAAATTTCAAATTGTTTGTAGACAAGGAATGCACGTTGGGGAAACAAATTAGTGGAGGGATAATGTTGGAAAAAAGAAATAGTTTATCGAGCCTCTCGATAAGTTCCTTCAACTTTTAATTATATCTAATTTCTCATGTCCCCTTGGGACAAAGCCAGCAAAACCCTGTCTTTCTCCCTGGAAAGTCAGATGAAAAGCGCTACGGGAGAAGCAGAAAAAGCAGAGAAAGAGGAAGGTGACAAAGTGCCACGCAACTTGGTTGCCACATTGCTTCAGGACATTAACGTTGTCAGCTCTTGAGCTGCCTTATATCTCTGTCCGCTCCTCATTACATCTCTTCTCTCTCTCCTGTCTCTCTCTCTCTCTCTCTCCCCCAACCCCCCTTCAGTCCCTTCATCTTCATCTTCTTCCTCTTCCTCTCACCTGTGAACTTTCTCAACTTCTCATCCACAGTATAAAATTTGCCATATAACAACACAAGCACACTACCATGGATCTAGAACTCTCACGGGTTCTTGCATTACTCGCTTATTGTTGCTTGATGGGAACGGGTAATGCGCAGCTCAGATTCGGTTTCTACGGCCAAACCTGCCCTCCTGCCGAGCCATCGTGAGATCCATTGTTCGAAATGCGGTCATCTCCAACCCCGACATGGCCGCCATCTTGCTTCACCTTCACTTCCATGACTGCTTTGTTGAGGTCTCTCTTTCTCTCTCGCTCAATGTGCTGCTTTCCTCATATCATGACTAGTAATGCTTCAAAAGTTGAAAGATTCTTGATAGATAAATGCTCTTGAATAAGACCCTTTTATCTAGGAATGAGACTGTTAAGGTCGATCTTGTGATTTTGATGCTATGTATTTTTTAGGGATGTGATGGTTCGATTCTTATAGAGAACAAGCGAAGTGCGGAGAGGAATGCGTTCGGGCACCAAGGGTGGGCGGATTTGAGGTGATCGAGGAAGCCAAGAAGCACCTCGAGGTCACTTGCCCCAGTGCCGTCTCATGCGCCGACATCATCACCTTAGCGGCTAGAGATGCTGTCGCAACGGTTCGCCTCTCTTTTATTTGTGTTCTCTTAATTTGCACATATACGTTAGTAGTCTGTTTAGGATGATCTGTTGAAGATATGTTTGATTCTGATCGATTATTGATTCTGATTGATTTGTAATTGGTTGTAATTGATAGGATAATGAGTCTATTTTAGGACTAGAAAGATTAGGAAAAATCATTTACTTTTTTATTGAAGAGCTTGTACGATATATACATGGTTGTATCATATTCAGAAATGACAGAGAAAAATATACAATTTTTCCTCACACAAAATTCCCTTTCTATATACTTTCTTCTCGATTTGTGACATGGTATCAGAGCGTGTCTCGATCCTTGCATAGCTTCCGCGTCTGAAATAATCTCTGTTTCTTCCTTGTTTCCTGTTGCTACAACGTTCGTAGAACAGGACAGTTTCCATTCACTCTTCTTCCTCTGTTTCTTCTCTGTTTCCTGTTGCTGCAAAAACTCGTAGAATAGGACAGCTTCCATTCATTTTTTTTTCTTTAAAAGCAAACCTGCAAAACAGTTCCTCTTTAGAAAATCGTCCTCATGACAAACCCACAAATTCTTACCTCAGGATCCAGTGATCAACCTGCAGGAGAAACAACACCTCCAATCTTGCAAATCCAGGAATCATCATCTGCTGTCATTATTTCTGAAGAACAGAGGCAGCCGCAGACTCAAATTCAGCATGCACAATGGATACCTATTCCGGCTCAAGCAAATTTGGGGCAACCCTATTCGGGCCAACCTTACCAATGGGTACCACATCCTTGGTACTATGGGATCAACCCAAATGCATCATTGCCGGGATTTCGATCTGATGGAGGCCTACCAGCCAGCAACGGGGCAAGTACAAACACCAGTGCACAGCAGACGGGCGGATCAATCGAACCGGGCATGGGAACAAATCCCTACCCGGGTTCGGGTTCTTTTTTTTCAAATGCAGGGAACACGATCGGATCTGAGGGGTCTGGTTCGGGAGCAAATCCATACCCGAATCCACCACCGAGTCTCTTCCCGTATCAAATCTACGTTGCCAGTAGTCGCCCGGAGCCCGGCGACCCTCTTTTCACAACAAATGCCGACGGACCAGAACTAAAGATCATTGCTCAACAGTTAACTGGACCAGATAATTACTCGAGCTGGTCGCGCGAGTTCCGGCAGCTCTGGTAACAAAAGATAAGGAGGGCTTCATCGACGGAACCATTCCAATTCCAACCGACGAACGACTAGCGCGGCTTTGGAAAAAATGTAATCAGCTAGTCGAACGTGGATCGGAAACAGTCTCGCCCCGAAAGTCGCAGCGGGTCTTCCCCAACGGAAGACTCAAAACAAATGTGGAAAAACATCAAGGAGATGTATGGAAAATTAGATCAAGTAAAAATTTTCTCCTTGACGCAACAGATCTCGAGTTTAAAGCAGGAAAACATGACATTTGCTGCAATTTTTAACAAACTTTCAAGTTTATGGAACGAATTGGAAGCGGCCGAAGAAAGATTTGACTCGCCAAAGCCGATTTTGCAGCAATACAAAAAAATGCGAGACAGGGAGAAGGCAATAAGATTCCTCCTCATACTGAATGAATCTTACCTTTCCTTTCGATCACAGATTTTAACCATGGAGCCGATGCCGAACTTTGGCCGCATCTATTAGCTCGCTATCCAGGAGGAAAGCCAGCAGAGAGCAGCAGATCTTGGCAAAGGAGGCGAAAGTGTGGCTCTGGCGGCAAGGGTTTCCCCTCACCTACTACAGAAAACCGCAGGAGGAAGAGATCTAAGGTTCCACGAAGGAGCCGCAGGAGGAAGAGAGGGTCGAGGACCCCATCTAGGGTTTCACGAAAACCCTAGGTCTTTTATACGGTCAATCAATGGCCGTGATTTCTCTGGGGGATCCGACGGCTCAAGATCGATCCTCGAGGCTGTTGGATCCGATGGCCCACATAAAGGGGCGGCTTCCGAATCTAACGGTCCACGAGTTGGACGCTTATATGGCTTCGAAGGCCCACGCAGGCAATTTTTTCCTGGGCCCGACGGCCCAAAAGGCCAATTTTTCGTGACATCTGAAGGCCCATATGGAGGTACGGCGGCCCATGCCGTGAGTAGGCCCTCATCATTTATAAAAAACAATAATCACAAGGGAAAGGGTAAGCTCTATTGTGAATATTGTAAACGCCCGCATCACACAATTGAAAATTGTTGGAAATTACATGGTAGACCAGGTGAAAAGGAAAAAGGAAAGTTTTCAACTGTCTTTCAGGTGACAGGGAATTCAACTGACAAACCTATTACTCATGGGGAATATCAAGAGCTGATGGAAGCTCTGAGGAAATTGGATCCTTCGACGGGGCGGGAAGTTTCACGGTATTTCTTATTGCCCGATGAACTCAATTTCAAATGATGAATGGATCATTGATATTGGAGCTAGTGATCATATTGTTTGCAATCCAAAATTCTTTTCCAATGTCAATAAGTTATCTTATCCAATATCAGTTCAACTCCCCGATGGAAGTACTACACATGTTGGAATGACCGGCACTATGAAACTTAGTTCACTCATTAGCCTTAAAAATGTCCTTTATGTCCCCACTTTCCACTTTAATCTCATATCAGTCTCGAGTTTGTGAGGAAAATTCTTGTCATGTTGCTTTTGATCATGACAAATGTTTATTTCAAGCCCTTTTGATTGGCAAACTGATGGGCTTGGGTGAAATCTGTCAAGGATTGTATTTCTGGGTTGATATTCCAGACAATTTTACATTATCCTCTGTTGCATTCAATAAATCATTGTGTAGCACTGTTGCCAATGAAAGAAATTCTCTTTATCATAAAAGATTAGGTCACACTGCTTCTTTCCCCAGTCCTCAATGTCCAATTTGCCCTTTGGCAAAACAAACTCGTGCACTATTCGTAAAATTCTAAACGCAAGTGCACATATCGAACAAGTAATATAATGATGAGATAAAGTATCATCCCACGGAGATCGATGATTAATAAACCAATTAAATACTAAAATAGACTAATTCTAAAATTTATCTAACAAAGCAAAATATAATTTAGAATAAATTAAAAACAAAACTTGAAGACTAAATGCAGTAAAATCAATCAGATAAATATGTTAGAGCATCCGATTTCACCGTAACCACTAGATATGAATTTCATATTGTTATGAATACAAGAACGATATCAAACATGTGATAGCGGAATTTCCAAATCTATTTACTATCCTATCTCTAGGTATAACAAACCTACTCAGCTTATTAATCCACTATATTTCTATGTGAATTAAAATAAACATGAGTGCATTAAAAACTATGAATATTCCCGGTTTACAATGAGTCTTTTGGAACACCTTATCACCGAAAGCTACACAAATAACGCGGTATATTTCTATCCACGTTTAATTCATGGTTATATATTATAATGAACAATTGCATATTATCACCTCTCAGTCTCAAACATGCACATCAAATCATTCAAGTGGTGGCCAGTCACTCAAAAGCATTAAACGCAATAATATATAACTCACATGAATGAAATCAGTTGTAAAACATAAAAATCAATGAAATTCACATCATCATGGTTAGGCTACATCGTAGCCCTAACAAAAAAATTAGAACATAGTAGAAGAAAAATAAAAATATAAATCAAACCCAGCATCTTGAATCAAAGAACAAGAATTCTGTCACCACTTTTGTCTTCTCTCCAAAATACTTGAAAAACTCTCAGAACAATGGAAAAACGATCTAACTCCTCTCTCTCTCTCTCTCCCTCTCTCTAAAAAAAAACCCTAGCTGCTCTCTCTGTCTCTATTTATAGGATATATCCAAAATATCTATCTCCCAACGCTTGTAGATAACATTAGGGAACAAAATCAAGAATTTCCTAATTTGATATCCATCTTCCACTGCTGCTTTTTTATTTATTTGAATTCATGATATTTGCCATTATTTTCCTTATCTTATATATATCTCATTATTCTGCATAAACAAGGAAAATTCAAATAATCAGAAGGAAATCCAAATATTTTCTCACAGATAATGCATTAATTACTGCCTAAAATAGGTAAAATAACTTTATTTTTATAGAGTTATCAAACCCCCAAACTTAACATTTTGCTAGTCCTTGAGCAAAAGTAAGACATGACACATACTTAACCTAACAACCTTCTCCATGACATCTTTCCATAATTGCTCAAATTCACAATTAAAAAAAAAAACAAATTTCATCCAAATATTGAAATCAATTTATAAGTTAAGACCAATTCTAACTATATGATCCAAGTGTGTGTATGTGAGAGTCCTCATCTTTTTCGAATTTTATGCAATCCAAATAAATTCACATTAACATGCAACCTCTCAAAAATTCTCAATAATTATGACCAAATCTCATAAGTTTGCTTTTCATTCCTCTCTCCACTAATGTAAGCTAATTATCCAACAAAAAATCAATAGGACTTTTCTCAGGTTGTAATGCAAGGCTGGGCTAAAGGTGAGATAACGGGAATTTTAAGCTCAAATCATCCATCAACACGTTGATTTCTAGGATCTAATTAGAGCCAATGTCACTGTCCAATTTCACTCCTTCAAGATAATTTTTCTGCCGCCATATATCATCCTTCCCCTTTTTTTCCTTCTTTTTTTTTTTTTTTTTTTTTGAATTGCTTTATGGTGGAGTTTCTCCCAAAGTCCCTCCTAATATAACATGAAAATTTCCAACCCATTGAGTATCCAAAAGGCTCACTCAATTGAAAGTTGGATAGGGAACCATAAAAGCATTTTTTTTTTTGACAATACACCCCAAACAACCATTGCAATCATTTTTTTTTCTTCTTCTTTTTACGCCATCATTCCTCCCAAATTTCTATCAAGCTCAAATAATTTTTTTTTTCCCAAAAGAAAATCAACGTGTTCATAGGGCATGGGATAAGGATATAATTTGATCACAGCTAGGCTAAACATATATGGGTGCCAACGAAAAATTGGGTAATAATTAAAGCTCAACGGGGTGACTAGGGATAAATAAATAAGGTTGGCTTGAAAGGCTCAATCGATCCAAAAACTGCCTATATCATTTTCTCAATTAGATTTAGCTTAGGATTTTGCCTCAAGAGAAAATCAAACAAATTCTAAGATTTGGATGAAATTTAAGAAAATCACATATTTCACATGAACGTTCTCTAGATTTACACATAATTCAAAAAGTAAGGACTTTTAGTGCTCAGTAAATGGATCAACATAATCAAAATTAAGATTAACTCACACCTCAACTGCAAGTTTAAATAAAATTTAAATTTTCCTAAGAATCGCAAAAATTCACAACCAGGAAAGCAATCATGATAAAAAAATTATCCAAAAAATTTGTCGCCTCCCCCCCAAAACTTGAATGAAGCAGTGACCTCAATGCGAAAAATAGAATAGGAAGAAGAAAACTTCCCTGGTTGTAGGATAAGTCCATAGATGATCTTAATGATTAAACTCTTGAAAGGTGCTCCCTAAAAATTAACCTGAATAAAATAGAGAAAAGTTAATCTTTTTTTTTTGTTTAACATAAATTTAAAAATAAATAAAAACATAATTAAAATGCTTGGGTTGCCTCCCAAGAAGCGCTTACTTTATAGTTTTCAGCCAAACTATCTAAGATGTCACTAATCTGGAGGATGAAGTTCAATGGTGGTCTTCTGCTTGTTGTAACCACCTTCAAAGTAGGGCTTCAACGTTGACCATTCACTACTTCTTGCATCAGGTTCAAACGCCTCTAAGGTTGGATAGTGGGTTTATATTGCTTGTCCATCAAAATTTTATGCATGCAAATTGAATGACTAATTCCCTTGATATCAGTTATCTTCCATCCAATTGCACCTTTATGCTCTCTTAATATTCTGAGCAATTTCTCCTCCATCAAATCTGTCAAAGAAGAAGATATAATTACAGGTAAAGAAGAAACTCCATCTAAATAAGCATATTTCAAATGAGAAGGTAAGGATTTGAGTTCAAGAATTGGAGGCTCTTCAATTGATGGTTTAGGCTTTATAATATGTTGTCCCAACTCCTCAAATTTAGTTGCCTTTTGCCTTGAATATGGTGGAATTGCCTCCATGAAATTTGCATACTCCTTTATCTCCTCATTCTGAATATCTTTCTCCCTTGGTTGAATCAGACATGCTTCAAGTGGATCTTCAAAAATATTTTCCTGAAAGACCTTATTCACCAACTTGTCAACTGTCTCAACTCTAAAACAAGAATTATCATCAGATGGATATTTCATTACTTTAAAAATATTAAATGAAACAAGATTATCTTGAACTCTAAGGATCAACTTCCCCTGTTGTACATCAATAAGAGCTCTTCCTATTGCTAGAAAAGGTCGACCTAAGATAAGTGGTACCTCAAAATCTTCCTCCATGTCAAGAACTATAAAATATGCAGGGAAGATAAATTTGTCAACTTTTACCAAAACATCTTCCACAATACCTCTCGGATATTTAATTGATCGATCAGCCATTTGAAGTGACACTGTGGTTGCTTTTACCTCGCCCAATCCTAATTTCTTGAAAATAGAATAAGGCATCAGATTAATACTTGCACCTAAATCACATAATGCTTTTTCAAAGTAAGAATCCCCAATAGTGCAAGGAATAGTAAAACTCCTGGATCTTTTAATTTCGGAGGCAATTTGTTTTGTAGGATGGCTAAACACTCCTCGTTTAACTTCACGGTTTCATAATCCTCCAGTTTCCTTTTGTTTGCCAAAATCTCCTTCAAAAATTTTGCATAACTAGGCATTTGCGCTAAAGCATCTGCAAAAGGAATGTTAATGTGCAATTTTTTAAATACATCAAGAAATTTAGAAAATTGCTTATCCATTTTTGTCTTTGGAGTCGCGAGGGAATGGAATTGGCGGCACATATGGCTTGGGATTATCTGGAAAAAGTTTACTCTTACTTGTCTCCTTTGATTGTTTATTGATCACCTCTTCTTTGTCTATGGAAATCTCTTCTTCTCCTACTTGTTTACCGCTTCTCAGGGTAATAGCCTTTATGTTTTCAATTGGATTTTTCTCTGTGTTGCTCGGTAAAGAACCCCGTTGCCTTCCTGATATCATGCTTGCTAACTGACCCACTTGCATCTCCAGATTTCTGATTGAAGCCTCTTGGTTTTGAAATCTCACATCCGTGCTTTTGATGAAGTCATGAGTTGTGTTAGCAAGTTTGGTGACTATGTCTTCCAAATTTGACTTTGTCTCTTCTGATTATTTGAATCCTTGTGGTCTCATCACATTCTGATTGTTCCATGAAAAATTTGGATGATTGCGCCATCCCAGATTGTATGTGTTGGAGTAGGGATTATTCTGCGACCTGTTAAAATTCCCAACAAAGTTAGAATTTTCATGAGATTGTTTAAAAGTATTACTTACCTGACACTCTGTGCTAACATGTCCTCCACCACAAAAATCACATGTCAAATTATGAATTTTCATGGCTGAAACACTCATATTATCAAGCTTTTTGTTGAGTGTTTCAAATTGTGCAGCAATTGCAGCAAAACCATCCACTTCATGAATTCCGCTAACTTTTCGCATTGGTAATCTCTCGCAGTAGGCCACTGATAACTATTGGACGCCATCTCTTCTAATAAATTGTAGGCTTCATCTGGTGTTTTATTATTTAAAGTCCCCCCTGCAGCTGCATCAATCATAGAACGAAGATTTGCACTAGAGCCATTATAAAAAGTTTGTACCTGCATCCATACGGGTAGTCCGTGATGTGGGCATCTCCTAAGAAATTCTTTGAATCTTTCCCATGCTTCATATAATGATTCATTATCCATCTGCATAAAATTAGTAATATCATTACGCATCTTCGCAGACTTTGCAGGTGAAAAGAACGTACCAAGAAATTTCTGAGCCATATCATTCCATGTAGTAATTGATCCTGCAGGAAGATAAGAAAGCCAACTCTTAGCTTTATCTCTAAGAGAGAATGGAAATAATCTCAATCTAATAGCATCATCTGTAACTCTATTATATTTAATGGTGTCACAGATTTCAAGAAAAGCATCGATGTGAGCATTTGGATCATCGCTTGGTAGCCCACTGAATTGCACTAATTGTTGAAGCATCTGAATGAGTGACGGTTTGATCTCAAAGTTGTTTGCTTGAATTGCAGGTCTTCTGATACTTGATGTGGTGCCTTGAACTGTTGGCGCAGCATAATCTCTTAAGAGTCTACGTGGATTTTCATTATCACCGTCGGCCATCTTAGCGTGATTTTTCAGTTCTCTTAGTCGCCTTTTGAATGTACGCTCGATTTCTAGATCGAGCTCAACAAGTTCCCCTTGTTGGCTACGTGTCATAAACCGATGTACACCCTGAAAAATAAAACAAAACGAAAGCTAGATTAAATTTAGAATTATCTGGTATCAATATTAATTAGTATTAAACAAACGATCCCCGGCAACGGCGCCAAAAACTTGTTCGTAAAATTCTAAACGCAAGTGCACATATCGAACAAGTAATATAATGATGAGATAAAGTATCGTCCCACGGAAATCGATGATTAATAAACCAATTAAATACTAAAATAGACTAATTCTAAAATTTATCTAACAAAGCAAAATATAATTTAGAATAAATTAAAAACAAAACTTGAAGACTAAATGCAGTAAAATCAATCAGATAAATATGTTAGAGCATCCGATTTCACCGTAACCACTAGATATGAATTTCATATTGTTATGAATACAAGAACGATATCAAACATGTGATAGCGGAATTTCCAAATCTATTTATTATCCTATCTCTAGGTATAGCAAACTTACTCAGCTTATTAATCCACTATATTTCTATGTGAATTAAAATAAACATGAGTGCATTAAAAACTATGAATATTCTCGGTTTACAATGAGTCTTTTGGATCACCTTATCACTGAAAGCTACACAAATAACGCTGTATATTTCTATCCACGTTTAATTCATGGTTATATATTATAATGAACAATTGCATATTATTACCTCTCAGTCTCAAACATGCACATCAGATCATTCAAGTGGTGGCCAGTCACTCAAAAGCATTAAACGCAATAATATATAACTCACATGAATGAAATCAGTTGTAGAACATAAAAATCATGAAATTCACATCATCATGGTTAGGCTACATCGTAGCCCTAACAAAAGAAAATTAGAACATAGTAGAAGAAAAAATATAAATATAAATCAAACCCAGCATCTTGAATCAAAGAACAAGAATTCTGTCACCACTTTTGTCTTCTCTCCAAAATACTTGAAAAACTCTCAAAACAATGGAAAAACGATCTAACTCCTCCTCTCTCTCTCCCTCTCTCTAAAAAAAACCCAAGCTACTCTCTCTGTCTCTATTTATAGGATATATCCAAGATATCTATCTCTCAACGCTTGCAGATAACATTAGGGAACAAAATCAAGAATTTCCTGATTTGATATCTATCTTCCACTGCTGCTTTTATTTGAATTCCTGATAATTGCCATTATTTTCCTTATCTTCTCCATATCTCATTATTCTGTATGAAACAAGGAAAATTCAAATAATCAGAAGGAAATCCAAATATTTTCTCACAGATAATGCATTAATTACTGCCTAAAATAGGCAAAATAACTCTATTTTTATAGAGTTATCATGCACCTTTTCAAAATAGTACAACTGGAGTAGAAGACATTTTTTCTTTAATTCATGCCGATGTTTGGGGACCATATCACACAATAAATCGTGATGGTTCAAGATTTTTCCTTACAGTTGTGGATGACTTCTCACGTGCCACTTGGGCTTTCCTCATACAATCAAAGGCTCAAGTCCTTTACTATCTTAAAATCTTCATTTCCTTGTCCAAAACTCAGTTTGGAAAATCAGTTCGTCGCATCAGGACTGATAATGGGACGGAATTCTTCAATAGAGATTGTAAGTCTTTTCTGTCCTCAAATGGAATTCTGCACGAAAGTACATGCACTTATACCCCACAACAAAATGAGGTTGTTGAGCGAAAGCACCGTCACCTCTTAGAAGTAGCACGTGCCCTTAAGTTCCAGGCATCCATACCTGAAGATTTTTGGGGAGATTGTGTGGTTACTGCAGCATACCTTATAAACCGTATGCCATCACGCATTCTAAAAGGGAAAACTCCGTTTGAATTATTGTATGGAAGGAAACCAGATCTGAGTCATCTCAGAGTATTTGGCTGTCTATGCTATGTGGCCACAGTTGGAGCCCGAGATAAAATGTCTGCTCGGGCTAGGAGGTGTGTTTTTATGGGATATCCCAACTTAAAGAAGGGGTATAAAGTTTATGAACAGTCTACCGGAGAATTTTTCGTCAGCCAAGATGTGGTTTTTCATGAAGACATCTTTCCTTTTCAGACTACTACTTCTATGTCTAATGAAGATACGAGAACTGGTCGTCCATTCCTGACGGAAGAAGATCTATCTACTAGAGAATCTATTCTAATTAGCTCCCCTCCAAGAAATCAGATAGTAGATACAGAGTTATCTTCACCATTGCCCTCACCACCGTCCAATGGTTCATCTAACGACACTTCTGATCAGGAACAACTCATGGAACAACAATCCCAGGAGACAAATAGCGAAGAATCTTGAAGTATTGAAGCATCACCCTTGAAGATACAAGATGAGCCACCTCGACGTTTAGGTCGAATGATTCGACCGCCAGCCTGGACCAAAGATTATGTCTGTTCCTCATCACTATCAACAGGTACCCGTTATCCTGTATCCTCATATGTGTCTTTCAAACGCTTGTCGTCAGACCATTTATGCTGCATTAGCCGGATTTCTGAGGAAAAAGAGCCTTCAAATTATGGTGAGGCTATACGAGATGATCGCTGGCAAAAGGCAATGGAGGCGGAACTCAAGGCCCTGATTGATAATCACACTTGGGATATTGTGTGTTTACCCTCTGATCGTAAACCCATTGGATGTAAATGGGTGTATAAGATAAACTATAGAGCAGATGGCTCTGTGGAACGATACAAGGCTCGTCTGGTGGCCAAGGGTTTTACACGACGAGAAGGTTTTTATCACGCCTCGAACCTCGAGCGTGCCAACATCCCACCATGGTCATGCAATTGCGACATTCCCAAGTAGTGTCGCCGACCCCATTCATTTGTTATTGCGCAAGCGGAACGTATTATAATCCCCTAACAATGAAATACGGGATAGAAAAGCAGAAAGCAAAATCGCAACATAACACTTAAACATAATTCAACAGAATTACAAATAGAGGTTTACGGCCAACAGTCTACAAAAGACTGGCTCTTAAAAAGAGGTTATCCTACGACCTACAAGTCGTACACGGTCTCCAATCCTTATGACTTCACATCTTCAACTCCTCAAGGCCAACCAAAGCGATCTGGCCGCTCCGTCCACTAGGGACCTGAAATGGTTATTCAATAACCACTGAGACAACGTCTCAGCAAGTTCAACCCCCTAAACCCTTATTAGAAAGAAAATACGCCCAAGGGTGGCCTAGCCACATCACACAGAGAACTTACCTCGCCTCAATTCCTTCCTGCAGGTTAGCACAATTTGTATCACATAATCTCAGGTAGTAATAATAATTCAAACAATTGGAACGCTATCACTTTCATATAAATCACGATCGCACTTAGCACTCATTTCAATTATTATTCACTGCCACACAAGGGCATAGCCTACTCCCAGGTCGGCTATCTATTAACATTACCGCATTTCGAGAAGAATAAAGGTCCAGTCGGTCCCACCACTACTACGACCAAGCCACGTCATTCTATCGACGGCATTTCTAGAAGAATAAAGGTCCAGTCGGTCTCGCCACTACTGCGACCAAGCCACGTCATTCTCTTGACGGCATTTCTAGAAGAATAAAGGTCTAGTCGGTCTCGCCACTACTGCGACCAAGCCACGTCATTCTCTTGACGGCATTTCTAGAAGAATAAAGGTCCAATCGGTCTCGCCACTACTGCGACCAAGCCACGTCATTCTATCGACGGCATTTCTAGAAGAATAAAGGTCCAGTCGATCTCGCCACTACTGGGACCAAGCCACGTCATTCTCTTGACGGCATTTCTAGCAGAATAAGGATCCAGTTGGCCTAGCCACTACTGCGACCCGAGTCTTTCAACCAGCACATAACAATTCAATAATCAATTGCACAAATCATCACTCAATTTGTAATATCTAATCATCAATTCATAATCTGAATACAGAGCAGCGATCAGCATAAAATTCTAAGAATTTAGGGTCCCAAAATAATTTTCGGAATTTATTTAATAATTAAATTTATTCCGAAAATTAATTAAATAATAATATCCCTATATTTCACAATCCACACTCGATTTATAATATACAATCATCAATTTCAAAATACAACTACACAGCAGTGATCGACACGAAATTCGAGCAACCGGGGTCAAAATAATTTTTTTCCATTTTTTAAAATAAATAATAATATTTTAATAATTTCGGATTATAATATAATATTATAATTTCAGAATTTCGAAAAATTTAAATAAATCAAAAATGAAACATATTATGTCACATCGATGTTTATCATTAAATAAACTCGCTTAGCCTTTAATTAAACATGGTTTAAATTAAACAAACATCTTAATCTAATTCACAATTAAATAAACTAAACTAATCACCCAAGCTTACTTAACTTAGGCTAAGCACACTTAGGGCATCATTAACCGTCTAATCAAGGTTTAGTGAGCTAAACTCACCGAATTAGCGAGCCGAGCGGATCAAAACGACGAGGACGACGCGAGGATTGACTTTCCTCAAGGCGGGCCGAGCATCCGGGGCCGGGAAGGCGGCCGAAACGGGACAAGAAGGGGCTACCATACCCATTTTCTGCAGCTTCTGGTTAAGGCCGATGGAGGCTGCTCGGCGGTGGTTCGGGCACGAGGAACAACGGAGAGGGGCGGCGGTAGCTCGGGCGGCGACCGGTGGTGGCTCACTGCGGCGACGGCGACGGAGGCCGACGACGGCGTGGGCTAGCGCAAGCTGGGCGAAGCAGGCGCGGGGGCTTCGCACGAATGCACGGTGACGGTGACAACCGCAGCGGCTCCGGCGGCGAGCTGGCGGCGACGGGCGAGGCTGCCGGCGGTCGGACGAGCGGGATGAAGCGGGGCGTCGAGCTGCTGGAAGCGTCCGAGGAAAAAGAAGAAGAAAAACGTCCATGGAGGAATCGCACGGGAGAGAGGAAGAAGAGAGGGAGGAGAGAGAAGAAGGGGGGCCTTTTCTTTTCTTTTTGCCTTTCTTTAATCTAACAAATTGGCCCACCATGACATCATCAAGTGATGTCATGTTCCACTAACTTCAATTCTCTCCCCACGACAATCTTCAATGGGTCCATTTTATTTTTCCGCCGGGGCATAAAACTTTGTGCAACAATTTCTTTAATTCCACTTAATTCTCTTCCAATTGAATCTTAATCCCACTTGAATTAAATCAAATTGACCCCTATTAATTCATTCAACACCTCATCAATCAAATTGGTATTTTTTTTCCTTATTACTGTGGCGTACTTGCATCCCAATTTCATAATCTCTAGCTTCAACTGAACGAAAACGGCTATATTTATCCAGTCGAAATTAAAACCCGAAAATCTGGATGTCACAACTCTTCCCCTCTTATAAAAATTTCGTCCTCGAAATTTAAACCTTTACTAATTCTTAACAAGGAGGTGAGGGTACAGTCGTCTCATATCCTCTTCTCTTTCTCAGGTTGCTCCTTCTGCACTAATGTTATCAGATCACTACTATCTTGCCCATACCACTTCGGATCCAAAATACTAAATACTTGCCCACTTAAAATTCTAAAGGTCTTCAACACAAAATATGCGAAGCTTAACTAGCGATTCTGAGCGGTCTTAAGATTGTCTCTCGCTAGCCGCGATGAATCACCGATTTCTAAACCAACTCTAGACCTGCGATTTTCGATCTCTAATCTCATCTCAACAAGCGAAGTTCCGAACACTCTGGTTTGCAACGATTAAAAGAAACTATCGACGATCGCTGAAACGGGAACCCTGGTCAAGATCTGATATAACTCTGGCACTGATCTTAGCAACTGCAATCACTGACTTCTGCACTGACCTTGGCCTGTGATCTTTCTTTCCTTGACTTCATCTCAGCAATTGAAATTCTACACTCTCTACTATGCACTACTTAAGAAAGAATCATCTGAAAGCTCTACCAACTCAAAACATCTAATCTATATTGAAATACAATTCATCCCCGGCACTCCATTCAGATAAATTATATGATATACACACACTTCGGTATACCTATTTTTCGTGCTGTACGGGTGAGTTGACTCTGTTCATCTGTCGACCATAACCCCATAAGGAATCAATACTCTTTCCGACTCCTTAATAACCTGTCATAACATTCCATTATGCTACACTTCCATTCCCACACATGACTCTCTCAAGTGCTTGAAAAAGCTTTCATGGCTTACATTATCAAATTCTTAGTTACTGATACCTCCAACACTTACAACTTGCTCAGCGATATCTATCTTCTTACCGATCTACCAATCTCGATGATGTAGATTCTAACTCATCTTCGTCGTCTGGATAATGCTGAAGTTGCTATGATGAGCTTCCCATAAGATTTCTTCTTTAATCTCTGTATCGTCAATTACACACAATCGTCCTCAGAACTTTAGCATCCTATCTTTAGAAATCTGAAAATCAACATCTCTCTCATTTGAATTCTCTTATAGAATCTTCTGAATTTCTGAATCTGCCCACAGAAGCATTTTGATTCTGATCTGTACTCTCGACTCAATTCTAGGTGATATAAAATATCATAGTCATAATCCTTAATGAGTTCCATCCAGCGACGCTATCTCATATTCAACTCCTGAGGTCTCAACTGACGGGACACATGCAACAACACTATTTTGCTGCATCAACAAGCAACCAAATCCTTTAACCGACACATCACTGTAGATCTCAACCCTCCTAGACCAGATGGAATAGTAAGCACAAGTGCGGTGGTCAGCCTCTTCTTAGGCTCTTGAAAACTACACTCGCACTTACTTGTCCATACGAACTTCCCTTCCTTTCTCAGTAGTCGAATCAACTGCAATATTGACACTGAAAACCCTTCCACAAACCGTCTATAACACTCTGCTACGACTTAGAAAAACTTATGATCTTTGTCACTGCAGTCAATCTCGGCCAACTGATCACTGCTTCAATCTTGGACGGGGTCTACGGAGATTCCTTCTCTTAAAATCACATAACCTAGGAACGCAACACGAGTCATCCAAAACTCGCATCCGCTAAGCTTATTGTAAAATCCAACAGTGCTCAAGATTTGAAGTACCATCCTCAAATGTCTCTCGTGCTCCTTAGCACTCTTTGAACACACTAGGATAACTTCAATGAACACGATCACAACTGATTCAAGTACCTTTAAACATTCTGCTCATTAGACCCGAACGAACAACTAAGGTGTCCATCAAACCACTCGGTATTACAATGAACTCAAAATTGCCGTATCGAGTGCGAGATGCTAACTTCGGTATGTCTTTCTTCCTGATCCTCAACTGATGATACCCTAACCTCTAATCGACTTTGAGGGACATCGATGTACAAACACAACGAACCAACTTTCTTCTTCATGAATAGAACAGGTGCTCCCCAAGGTGATACACTGGAACGTGTGAATCCTCTATTCAACAATTCCTGCATCTACACCTTCAATTCCTTTAACTCAGATAACACCATTCGGTAAGGAGTCTTAAGGACTGGCTCTGTTTTTTATGCTAATTCAATCACGACTCTATTTCCCTTCCTGACAACAAATCTGGCAATTCTCCAGAGATTACCTTAGAAAACTCATGTACCACGATTTTGATCTCCATATTTTGCCCCTCAACTGACGCATCCACTTCGGTGGCCAAGTAGATTCGGTAACCAACAACTATAACCAGGTCATTTTCAATGACAAATAACAAGGATTGAAGTTCCTCTTCGACTTTCAGTGATTCAAAACTTTCGCACACTAACTAAGCAAACTGAATTATATCAATACCACGATTCAAAACAACAGAAAGCTTCTTGAGCCAAACCCTTTTATAAATGACTTCCAAGTCATACTTAAGCAAACCCATCAGGTACAACTATAATCAAAGACTCATCTTCCTATTACTTCATTACAACAACGGGAATTCCACAACTTTCACTCAAAATCATGTTGCGCTACTCTGATAAAACACCTCAAAACATTCTTCCTTTTAATCGATGCATGGTCAGTCCATTCTTATTCCTTTCGCCATCCTAGTGGTGTCCTATCGGCGATAGTGATGTTCGAGTCCTCTTGGACTTACACTAATAGTTCCTATCTCGACGGTCATGCTGACCACTTCAAAGCATGCTCCCGCTAAGCTTGGTCACCAAGCTGACTCATATTTATATTCTCAACTTGACATACAATCAATGAGTCCCCTACCTACTGTCACGTAACAACATGCGCTCTTTCTTGTACTGAAGGCCGGTTAAAAAAAAAAAAAAAACCCCATGATGTGTTCTATGGCGCACTCCTTTCAATCTGTCCCATTGGTTTTCCAAGACCGTTTCTAGCCAGGTAACTCTGATGGTCACACACAGAACAAGCACCCATCTTACTAGGACACTGAGCTGATCCATGTCAACTTTTGTCAGCATAACACACTCTAA
Organism: Eucalyptus sideroxylon; assembly: GCA_014182405.2. Taxonomy (NCBI): domain Eukaryota; kingdom Viridiplantae; phylum Streptophyta; class Magnoliopsida; order Myrtales; family Myrtaceae; genus Eucalyptus; species Eucalyptus sideroxylon. Next base: position 14,529,643 of record CM024554.2, on the reverse strand, counting down.
TCTGATTCCTTGCTGACCTAACCATCCCACTTTTCCAGATGGACAGAATGGAATACTTTTCTACGATCAGACTTCTTCCTCAACTGATTTCTACATCTATCTAAACTGAACTTTGGCTCAGATACGGAGGCTTGATCCTCGATCACAACTCCAGATTAGGCCTCAACAGGCGCGGCAACAACAACAGTCACAACACTAGCAGCAGTAGAAACAATGGCAACAACGGCGGCTCGATCCTGAGCTTACTGACCCAACGAGCTTCCAAGGAACACTAGCGCCTGAACAACTCCGACAAACCTAGGATCATTCGGTGCTGCAACACTCTCAGTACCGACTTGCAACGATACTCTCACACTCACGCTGGCCTAAGCCTGCGCTCTACCTCGGGTACCGACTCTTGTCAGCATCCTACCCCGAGGTATAGGTCCTACCAACCTTCTCCAAGGAGTCCTCCACTCCTGGTCACTCATCCTACAGGCTCTTTATAGACACCTGTTTTCCGATTCCAACATCAGGTTAGAATTTGAGTGACCCCACAAACATATTACCAAACAGCTATCAACCACATGCATCAGCATATTAAAAGCCTTTCCTACTAACTATCCCATGACTTATCGCACCTTATCACTCCATACACATACCACGCTCTGATACCATTTAAACGGGGATGTCACGCCCCGAACCTCGAGCGTGCCAACATCCCACCATGGTCATGCAATTGCGACATTCCCAGGTAGTGTCGCCGACCCCATTCATTTATTATTGCGTAAGCGGAACGTATTATATTCCCCTGACAATGAAATACGGGATAGAAAAGCAGAAAGCAAAATCACAACATAACACTTAAACATAATTCAACAGAATTACAAACAGAGGTTTACAGCCAACAGTCTACAAAAGACTGGCTCTTAAAAAGAGTTTATCCTACGACCTACAAGTCGTACACGATCTCCAATCCTTATGACTTCACATCTCCAACTCCTCAAGGCCAACCAAAGCTATCTGGCCGCTCCGTCCACTAGGGACCTAAAATGGTTATTCAATAACCATTGAGACAACGTCTCAGCAAGTTCAACCCCCTAAACCCCTATTAGAAAGAAAATACGCCCAAGGGTGGCCTAGCCACATCACACAGAGAATTTACCTCGCCTCAATTCCTTCCTACAGGTTAGCATAATTTGTATCACATAATTTCAGGTAGTAATAATAATTCAAACAATTGGAACGCTATCACTTTCATATAAATCACAATCGCACTTAGCACCCATTCCAATTATTATTCACTGCCACACAAGGGCATAACCTACTCCCAGGTCGGCTATCTATTAAAATTGCGGCATTTCGAGAAGAATAAAGGTCCAGTCGGTCCCGCCACTACTACGACCAAGCCACGTCATTCTATCGACGGCATTTCTAGAAGAATAAAGGTCCAGTCGGTCTCACCACTACTGCGACCAAGCCACGTCATTCTATCGATGGCATTTCTAGAAAAATAAAGGTCCAGTCGGTCTCGCCACTACTGCGACCAAGCCACGTCATTCTCTTAACGGCATTTCTAGAAGAATAAAGGTCCGGTCGGTCTCGCCACTATCTGCGACCAAGCCACGTCATTCTCTTGACGGCATTTCTAGAAGAATAAAGGTCCGGTCCCGGTCTCGCCACTATGCGACCAAGCCACGTCATTCTATCGACGGCATTTCTAGAAGAATAAAGGTCCAATCGGTCTCGCCACTACTGCGACCAAGCCACGTCATTCTCTTGACGGCATTTCTAGCAGAATAATGATCCAGTTGGCCTAGCCACTACTACGACCCGAGTCTTTCAACCAGCACACAACAATTCAATAATCAATTGGACAAATCATCACTCAATTTGTAATATCTAATCATCAAATTCATAATCTGAATACAGAGCAGCGATCAGCACAAAATTCTGAGAATTTAGGGTCCCAAAATAATTTTCGGAATTTATTTAATAATTAAATTTATTCCGAAAATTAATTAAATAATAATATCCCTATATTTCACAATCAACACTCGATTTATAATATCCAATCATCAATTTCAAAATCCGACTACACACAGCGGTGATCGGCACGAAATTCTGAGCAACCGGGGTCAAAATAATTTTTTTCCATTTTTTAAAATAAATAATAATATTTTAATAATTTCGGATTATAATATAATATTATAATTTTCAGAATTTCGAAACATTTAAATAAATCAAAAATAAAACATATTATGTCACATCGATGTTTATCATTAAATAAACTCGCTTAGCCTTTAATTAAACATGGTTTAAATTAAACAAACATCTTAATCTAATTCACAATTAAATAAACTAAACTAATCACCCAAGCTTACTTAACTTAGGCTAAGCACACTTAAGGCATCATTAACCGTCTAATCAAGGTTTAGTGAGCTAAACTCACCGGATTAGCGAGCCGAGCGGACCAAAACGACGAGGACGACGCGAGGATCGACTTTCCTCAAGGCGGGCCGAGCATCCGGGGCCAGGAAGGCGGCCGAAACGGGCCAAGAAGGGGCTGCCATACCCATTTTCTGCAGCTTCTGGTTGAGGTCGACGAAGGTTGCTCGGCGGCGGTTCGAGCGCGAGGAACGGCGGAGAGGGGCGGCGGTAGCTCGGGCGGCGACCGGTGGTGGCTCACGGCAGCGACGGCGACGGAGGGTGACGACGGCGTGGGCTAGCGCGAGCTGGGCGAAGTGGGCGCGGGGGCTTCGCACGAACACATGGCGACGGAAACAACCGCGGTGGCTCGACGGCGAGCTGGCGGCAACGGGCGAGGCTACCGACGGTCGGACGAGCGGGATGAAGCGGGGCGTCGAGCTGCTGGAAGCGTCCGAGGAAGAAGAAGAAGAAAAATGTCCATGGAGGAATCGCACGGGAGAGAGGAAGAAGAGAGGGAGGAGAGAGAAGAATGGGGGCCTTTTCTTTTCTTTTTGCCTTTCTTTAATCTAACAAATTGACCCACCATGAGTGATGTCATGTTCCACTAACTTCAATTCTCTCCCCACGACAATCTTCAATGGGTCCATTTTATTTTTCCGCCGGGGCATAAAACTTTGTGCAACAATTTCTTTAATTCCACTTAATTCTCTTCCAATTGAATCTTAATCCCACTTGAATTAAATCAAATTGACCCCTATTAATTCATTCAACACCTCATCAATCAAATTTGTATTTTTTTTTCCTTATTACTGTGGCGTACTTGCATCCCAATTTCATAATCTCTGGCTTCAACTGAACGAAAACGGCCATATTTATCCAGTCGAAATTAAAACCTGAAAATCTGGATGTCACAGTTTTGACTACCATGAGACGTTTTCTCTAGTCGCCAAGGACGTCATGGTTCGTTCCTTCTTATTAGTTGCTGCCTTTCGCAACTGGTCATTGCATCAAATGGATGTCCACAATGCTTTTCTTCATGGAGATCTAGAAGAGGAGGTTTACATGGACCTTCCACAAGGATTACGGAGACAGGGGGAGTCTAAGGTATGCCGTCTCCACAAATCTTTTAATGGATTGAAACAGGCTTCTCGACAGTGGTACGCCAAGTTCACTACTGCACTTATGGGAGCAGGGTTCTAGCAATCCAAACATGACTACGCATTGTTCACCTGGACAAAAGGTACGTTGGCCATATACTTGATGATTTATGTTGATGATATCCTCATTATGGGAAATGATGATTCTGCTATAAAGAAGCTAAAGGACTATCTACATTTGTCCTTTCACATCAAAGATTTAGGGCCACCTAAGCATTTTCTTGGAATAGAGATAGCTCGCTCTGATCTGGGGATTTCCCTTAGTCTGCGAAAGTTTGTGATGGAAATTATATTAGAAGCGGGACTATTAGGATGCAAACCAACAATCATCCCCATCGAATAGAATGCCAAGTTAACCAGTGTTGACTATGATGCTGGAACGTTGCCCTCCTCTGATGATCCATTGTTGAAAGACCCGACAAGCTACCAAAGACTTGTTGGGAAACTTATCTACCTCACTATGACTCAGCCAGATATTTGCTATGCAGTACAAACTCTCAGTCAGTTCATGCACAGCCCAAAGCTATCACACATGAATGCAACTTTGAAGATGGTGAAATACCTGAAGAGTTGTCCAGGACTAGGAATACTCATTTCCAGAAGATGTAATATGGAGATGACAGCCTACTGCGATACAGACTACGCCACATGTCCTATGAGTAGAAGATCTATTACTGGTTTTTGCATCAAATTTGGGGAGTCACTTCTTTCATGGAAAGCAAAGAAACAATCCACAGTATCCTTGTCATCAGCAGAAGCTGAGTATAGATCCATGGCGAAAACAGTTTGTGAGATCATGTGGCTTCGAGGCTTGCTTCTAGACCTTGGGGTACAAGTCAAAGGCCCGACATCACTCTTCTGCGACAATGATTCGGCACTCAAGCTTGCGGCGAATCCTGTATTACATGAAAGGACAAAGCATATAGAAGATGATTGCCACTTTACTCTAGAGAAGATCAAAGAAGGGATCATCGAAACCAGAGGGATAAGGACCATGGAACAACCAGCAGATATTTTCACTAAACCCCTTTGTCAGAGACAGCATACATATCTTCTAAGCAAGCTGGGCGTCTTGGATATATACAAGCCACCAGCTTGAGGGGGAGTGTTCAAGATATGTTTGATTCTGATCGATTATTAATTCTGATTGATTAGTAATTGGTTGTAATTGATAGGATAATGAGTCTATTTTAGGACTAGAAAGATTAGGAAAAATCATTTACTTTTTTATTGAAGAGCTTGTACGGTATATACATGGTTGTATCATATTCAGAAATGACAGAGAAGAATATACAATTTTTCCTCACACAAAATTCCCTTTCTATATACTTTCTTCTCGATTTGTGACATGATCATATATGGATGTCCCATGAGTCAATTATCTAGCATGCCTAGGATGGATTTTTCGTGTACTCCTGAATCAGGATCATGATTGAATATGAATTCCGAATAGAATGATGCGTGAAATTAGTACAATGGTGAGATAATTGTTACAAATTGACAACACACTAATATTAATGCGTGTGAAGGCAAATGGGCCGGATTACGAGGTGCCGATGGGGCGCAGAGACGGGAGGGTATCGAACATGTCGCTGATTTGGCGACTCCATCCTACAGCTCAAGTCCAAGTTCTCCCAGAAAGGCCTTTCCGACAAGGACCTTGTCCTCCTAAGCGGTATAGCCTCTCTCTCTCCCCCTCTCTCTCCCTCCCACTCTCTCTCTCCCTCCAAGTAGTCATGCTGATTTGGTGAGCTGATGTTGGTTTGGAAGCCTAAATAACATGAAAGAGTTATCATCAATCGTCATGCTGGAGTTGGAGCATCAAAATTAGAATTTCGTTTAGCTGGTTTTTGAAGGGTAAGAAATATGATTATTCTACTCTCACATTCTCAATTACATACAATGACACATCCTTCAAAGATGACTCTTTGAAATTAGACTTCTAATCTAATTTCACAATTCTAAAAACCGTCCAAGACTACAAGGATTGGGGAAAATTATGAAAAACATTAGGAATATATTATACAAATATTGATTCAATTATAAACTTTTCAATTTGGTCAATATAGTCCTAAACCTTTTAAATATATGTCAATATTCCATCCAAATTTGGCTAGAACTCGTTGATATAGACATTGAAGGTCCTCCATGACATAGCTAATGCTAACATGTACAATTATTTTGCATTTTTAAATTTTTTTCCTTTTATTTTTCTTTCTTTCTCTTTCTTCGACCTCGCTGTCAAATAAAAAAAAATCCAAAAAACTGCAAAAATCGTCCGTGTTAGTACCAATCATGGCACGAAAGACAATTGTCATTAATGTTAGTAATTTCCAACCAAAAATGGCCGAAATAAATAAATTAACAAATTATCCAAAGGTTTATTACTAAATTGACCAAATTAAAAAGTTTAAGACTAAATTGACAACCACACAATATGTTTATTAATTTTGTGGTAATTATCTTGTAAGAATTAATATTAGAGGTTAGCGTTCCAAACTCCATACAAGTCCCACTTGAAACTTGGAATTTGGAACCTATCCATTCAAATAGACTTCTCATTTTCTGGAACTTAAAATCTATCATATGTACTTTGGAACCTAAAACCTATCATGTCACAAATTCTAAAGTCGGTTCAAAGATCTACATAGGTTTCACCTTTATTATTAATTGGATAATTGTAATAAATTATCACTTTTAATAATTGTCAATTATTGCTATAATCTATTGATCATAATTTATATTTAGATACACGAGAAATATGAAATATTAACAAAGTAAAAGTCTTAATCATAAAATGGAAGCTCATATTAGTAGTCTCAAATTATACACTCATAATCGAATGTCATAGAATACTACAAGATTGCGCGAAAACATAGCCAAGAAAAACATAGAAATTTATTCTAGATTCTAGGTTATTGGTTTTAGGTTTTAGGTTCTAAGTTTTGTTAACCTAGAATTTAGAACCTACTCATCGATTTTCAATTTTTGAAATCAGAAACCTACCCAGCATACCTTGAAACCTATAACCGAACATGTTACCACCCGTTCGATTCCTAGATTTTAGGTTCTACTCCAAAACTATACTTATCCCTAATAGATTTGTTTGCTTCAGCATTGGGAATGCTCATTTGGACTCTAAAGTCCCTTTACCAAATGCAAACGCATTTGGTTCGTATTTTTGCGCGACTTTGGCAAGATGTAATTGCATCTCCAAATGAGTCTAAAGGCCTTTAGCCTAATGGAGCTCTTAAGGTGCATTGGCAAGTTGTATCCTGAGAATGCAAGTAGCTCGGTATTGTTCATCTTCTCCAACCTCTCCAAGCTGCTAATCAAAGGCTGATGACCATCGACAAAGGGATGGCGTGCGCTGGCGACCGCCGCCTGAGGGTCGCCCAACCCTGGCGACCGTTGCCGAACCTTAGGCGACGCCCAGGTCTCGTAACCCAGGCATTGGCCACCGGATCGCGCGACCCACGCGGCCGCTTGGATTGCGCGACCCAGGCAGCCGCCTGAGGTCACGCGAGGTCACCGAGGTCGGGCAACCCTAGGCAATGGCCGCCTGAGGTTGCGCGACCCAAGCAATGGTCACCTAGGTCGCACGCAGCCGTCACTTGGTCGCCTTGGTCGCACGACCCCAGGCGACAGCCACCTAAAGTCACACGACCCGGGCGGCTAAATCTGGCCATCCGGCTGCCAGCACGACCCGATTACAGTTGCACGAGGTTGCGCAACCGGGCAGCCAAATCCGGCGATCCGGTGGCCGGACTTCATAAAAGAAAAATAGAATTTCTTTTTGTTTTTTTAATTTAATAAAAGTCATTTACAAATGCAAATTTTACCAAACGATATTTGCATTTCGGAAAACCCCATTCATCCAAAAGTATTTGCATTTTGGCAAATGCATTCCCTAAAAGCTTAACCAAACGGGCCCATAATGGCCGTATCGGGCGATCTCTCTTGCTTCGATATATCATCAAAAATTTATTTCCTTAAGCTAAGCATGTACTTATAACTTCATTTTTTCAAATATAAATATTTTTTTTATATAGTTTTAAAAGTTCAGATGGTGTTATATGTGAATATTTTTTTAGGTATTCGGTATTAAATGAATATCGAATCCTAAAGAATAAAGAGATAGCAACAATGCCAATGGCTTGAACTCCACATTGATTTCTCCTGAACCATGAACCCCCTTGAGATTATTAAGTAAACCTAAGCGGACTTCGTTTATCGAATGAAACAGGGTCGCTCCTTTATGTGTCTAATAGAACTGATTAGTGAAGAAAACAAACTTGTAAATCTCTAGCATACATAACATCACTTTCAATTTCATGTTTCAGCCGCGCATACAATCGGAACCACTGCATGCTTCTTCATGACAGACCGTCTGTACAACTTCATGCCCGGCGGCGGATCGGACCCTTCGATCAACCCCGACTTCTTGCCGGAGCTAAAGTCAATGTCCCCGCAGAACGGCGACGTGAATGTGCGGATGCCAATCGATCACCGCAGCGAGCAGACATTTGACGACCGGATCCTCCGGAACATCAGGAGCGGATGGGCCGTTGTGGAGTCGGACGCGAAGCTAAATGACGACCCGGTGACGCGGAGCATGATCGAATCTTACGTGGGTCTCTTCAACCCGATCTTCGGGCCTTCCTTCGAAGCGGATTTCGTCGTATCAATGGTAAAAATGGGTCAGATCGGTGTCAAGACGGGTTCAAATGGAGAGATCAGGCGGGTTTGCAGATCTTTTAACTAACTCTCAAAATCATGTCTTACCTTAGTAGTGCATTTCTTGGTCTCAATGAATAGGTTGTCCTAGATCATTTGGACTAATTGTCCCATTTTTGAAGACATAATATTAACATAGTTCACCGCGTTCCAAAATTGTAACTTTTGTTTAGACATTTTTTCGATGATTCCTTGGGTGGATGACTACGTAGTGCCAATGCTATGAGAGCATATAAAGAACCCTCAATGTACAAATGATTGACGAAAAAATTACCAATAAAATTCTTCACTTATTATATGAATGTCAACTAAATTTTAATTTTTTTAATTTGATCAATTTAGTCTCAAATTTTTTAACAAATTATCGATATAATCCTATAATATTTGCAATTTTTCCAAGAAAATTCTGAAATTACTATATTACAATTTTTTTTTTTTTTTTTTGACTGATGAGGGTCGTCGGGGCCTCGATGGTCACTGGACGAAGTTCTGCATGCCTCGCCAGGAAATATCAGAAAACTTTTTAAAAAATTATCTCAACGATTGACTTACATCTGAAAAAATAGAAGGCACAAAGACAAATGGTCTACAGGAACCTTACTGTCCTAGTCAAATTCGACGTACTATCTTTGGCTAATCTGACGGACACATCTCCGCTCGTCGTTGGCACAACGCCCTCCCCCATCATCGCAACGTCCGTGCATCGAGGCCCGTTTCGCGGCCAATGCATGTCGATGCAGAAAGGAGAAGGCAGAGAATCTGTTGCCTGAAACCAGACATGGCAAGAGAATTAACAGAGACAAGACGCAGATTTAGAGAGAGAAACAGGTGGTGGAGCGAGAGGGAGAGGGAGAGGGAGAGGGAGAGAGAGGAAGAGAAACGCAGAGAAGAGAGGAAAGGCCACGACCCATCTTTCCTTTCCTCCCTTCTTGAGCTTCCTCTCAGACATCTAGAGATTTACCATTCAGTTTTCCGCGTTTGTCTTGCCGTAATCGATCCATTTTCAAGTGAGTACACGAGGACTTCTGTCTGCTGTCATCTTCTGCCTTCCGTCTCGACGCTAAGATCCAGCAAACGGGTGAATCGCGCTTTGGAAATTCCCAAACCGGGTTGGTGCTTCGGTCCTCAAAACTGCTCGAGTTCATTTAGCATTTGATCTTTCGCCTTCCAAGATGTATTGCCTGCGCATGACATGAAATGCTTTTCTTCATCAGGTTCCCAGACAATAGCACTTGGTGAGAGCGTCTCTTTGTCCATCCTTTTGCACAATCCATGGGTTCGAGCAAGCTGAGGCGAGCCCTTGGAGCTGTCAAAGACCAGACCAGCATCGGCCTGGCGAAGGTCGGTCCCGGCAGGAGCTCGCACTCCGACCTGGAAATCGCGATAGTGAAGGCGACCCGGCACGACGATTTCCCGGCAGAGGAGCAGCACATCCAGGAGATCATCAGCCTGACATGCTACTCCCGCTCGTCCATAAGCGCGTGCATCGACATCTTGTCGAAGCGCCTCAACAAGACCCGGAACTGGACCGTCGCGCTCAAGACGCTCATCCTGATCCAGAGGCTCCTGTCCAAGGGTGACCTCGTGTACGAGGAGGAGATCTTCTTCGCCACAAGGCGGGGGACCCGCTTTCTCAACATGTCCGACTTCCGCGACGTGTCGCGGTCCAACTCGTGGGACTTCTCGGCGTTCGTCCGGGCGTACGCAATGTACCTCGACGAGCAGCTGGATTACAGGATGCTGGGGCGGCAGCGGAAACGCGGAAAGTGCGGCCTTGATGAAGAAGAGGAGGAAGACGGGCAAGGTAGCACCAAGATCACGCCGGTTCGAGAGATGAAATATGACCAGATGTTTTCCAAGATGCAGCATTTTCAACAGCTATTCCAACGGTTCTTGGCGTGCAAGCCAACAGGTTGGTCCACCATCAAATGCAACCCTCATTGAATAGTTATAGACCCAAAAAAAAAAAAAAAAAAATTCTTGGCAATTAAAAAAGAATTGGAATACAGATGTTTTTAAGTATAAAAAAACTCCAATTTTAACTCCAATACTAAGTCTACCTTGACCCTTCTTTTTGTCTAGAAAATATGATCGATTTTGACTAAAGTGTTAAATTTGCCTTCATTATTCCTCAAAAATCATCGGTAGTAATCCCTAATTTCCTCAATTTTTCATATAAACAAATGGTTTTGTTTCAGCACCTCACTAATGAGGATTTGTTAACGATATGGAAATGCCACGCGATGATTTTTGGATTGGGGGTCAACAGGGGAAGATTCAAAGTCAAACAAAAAAATTCGGGATAAATTTGAAGTTAGAGTTAAAATTAATGATCTTTATAGACAAAAAAAAGGTGCAAGTATATTTGGGATCGGATCTAAAGTTTGGATTTTTTTAAGGGGAAAAAGAAGTCTGGGACAGAATTGAAACTAAACCTAAATTTGAGGACTTTTAAGGAATTAGGCCTAGTATCACTAGACTGTGAAAGAGAGTTATACACCTTACATCATTTCGAAACTTTGGCCTAGTATCACTAGACTATGAAAGAGAGTTATACACCTTACATCATTTAGAAACTTTCTGCATGTTAAAATTATGGGGTATGCAAGTAGACAGCTTGAACTAGTCGGAGGATGTGACTTCCTTAATAGAAATTGCAGTACATTCACCAAGCATATGGAGCAGTTCTGAATTTGCTACAAAGAATTACCCTGCTTAATCAATGCCGATGTCGATATCAGTCAAGTTCAATCTTTTTCAAATGGAACAGGTCCAGTGAAGAACGACAGAGTGATTTTTGTGGCCCTACACGCAATAGTAAAAGAAAGCTTCCAACTCTACTATGAAATGACGGAGATCATGGTGATACTATTTGATAGATTCACAGAGATGGAGCTCGCAAATTGCGGGAAGGCATATGAGATCTTCTTGAGAGCAGGGAAGCAATTCTACGCGCTCGAGGAATTTTACGCTTGGTGCAAGAACGTCGGCATCGCCCGTACTTCCGAGTATCCTGAAATCGAGAGAATTACACACAAGAAACTTGATCTGATGGAACGTGTCATTCGGGACAAAGTAGCCGTAGCGAAAGGTTGGAGAGCGCCAAATACAAAGACAAAGAATGTTATTGTGCAAGAAACAGTAGAAGCAGAAGCGAGTGAACCAGACATGAATTCAATCAAGGCGCTGCCGCCGGCGGAGGGATTGAGCGAATCGGCTGTTGCGGAGAAGGAAGAACCAAAGAAAGAGGACACACAGCAACAAGCCGACCTGCTAAATCTAGGAGACAACGAGGCGGCCCCCGCAGAACACGGAGATAAAATGGCATGGGCATTATTCGATGGCGACGCACCACCGGTCGGTCCTGACCCGGCACCCAAATGGGAGGCATTCGGTAATGATACGGCAGATTGGGAATCCTCGCTTGTGCAATCGGCAAGCAGTTTGTCAAATCAAAAGACGACACTAGCTGGTGGTCTGGATATGTGGTCGTTCAACGGAATGTATCAGCATGGAGCAACAGCCGCCGGGGCTAGAACTAGTGCAGCATATGCAGGCATTGGGAGTGCGAGTAGTGTCACGGTCAGGCCAGCTGGCCAGCCGGCGATGCTGGCTTTGCCTGCGCCGCCGGCTCCAGTGGGTGGGGCGACCTCCAATTTCGCCGATCCCTTTGCAGCATCGCTTACCGTTGCTCCACCGCCATACGTGCAGATGTCGGATCTGGAGAAGAAGCAGAGGCATTTGGTTGACGAGCAGCTCTTGCTGCTAAAATGCTCGTACTCAATGGCAGGCTAGTGTTCTTTTATCCCGTTTTGAGAGAAGACGAGTCCGCAGAAAACCATTTCCCCGAGCACCCTTGTTTCGTATTGGTTTCAGCATCGGAACAGATATTAAGTTCACGATATAGCGGGTTTTACTCACAATGGTGAAGCGAGGTCCTTACACCAAGGAAATCGAAGAAGCGGCTAGGCTTAAACATCTGGAGTTCAAGGAAAACCACCTAAAGTGGTTGGAAGACGGTAATCTTCATTCTGCAGTTTTTAGCCCTGGTGATTCGGTATGCGTTGCAGAGGGCGACACCAAAGTTAGTAAAGAAACAAAGCCGAAGTATAGGGGGAAATATGTGTAGTGCAGTCCTCGTGAAAGTAGAATCTAACAGGCTATAGGGCTAGAGAGAGATTTATTGACGAGGGAGTGAAGTTTATGGACTTATTGTTGGTAATTTGTTTATAAAACAAATGAAAAGGTGCCTTGTCCCACATCGAAAAAATGTGAGTGCGCACATGGACGAGATTTGGCACTAACCAACGATCATTATTTTTATTTATTGAAAATTCGAATTTATTTCTATAAAAAATTAATTATAAAGTCTTGTTGAAACAGTCATTTGTTCACGAAAAGTTACAATTATTTTTTATTTATTTAATTTCGAATTTCTTATGTCTTTTCAACGTAACTTTTGAGACATACTTGTTCATTTTACATCCTTTCCCGAAATGTTGTTTTTGTTCTTTTGCAATATTTTGAAGAGTTGCATTTATTCGAAAGACATATATAAGTACATTTGTTTTGAGATCAAATAAATATCTTCTTCCATTTTTTCGTTTTCCTTATAGAGAAACTGCAGCCATTGTTTCTAATTGTTTCCCATGAGAGACCCTGGAGAAATACTAGAATTGCTATTTAGTATTATCATTCGAGACTTTGTTGTATCCTGGAGGATTTTTGCCGGTGGCCATTAGCAACGTTGTAGGGCCAATAAATCCTTAAAGAAAGTGATATCACGCCTCAAAGTCCGAGTTGTTTTACTCGATCCGATTTCATTGTTCAACCCATTTCGAAGCAATATTTTACCAACAATTTTAAGGATTTATTTTGCTACAATGGAGTCGGAGACAATCAAAGTTATGAATCAAGATATGGTCAAACTAGACCAGTTCGATGGGAACAATTTTGCTCGCTGGAGGGACAAGATAATGTTCTTACTCACTGCTCTGAAGATCTCCTACATACTGGATCCCAACTTGGCACCTATAGAAGATCCTAAGCCTACTTTCGATGGAGGATAGCCAAGTGCGGAAGTCATTGAGAGGGTTAATAAGGAAAAGAAGAAACGTGCGGAGGATGAATTACTTTGTCGAGGACACATTCTGAACACACTCTCCGATCGTCTGTACGATTTATTCACTGAAATGAAGTCGGCCAGAGAAATTTGGAATGCACTGGAATTCAAGTACAAAGCGGATGAGCAAGGTACCAACAAATATCTAATTGCAAAATATTTTGATTTCAAGTTTATTTATACTAAACCCTTGCTGGAACAAGTCCATGAATTGCAAGTGATTGTGAATAAGATTCATGCTCTCAAGATCGATATTCCAAAAGCTTTTCAAGTTGGAGCAATTATTGCAAAATTGCCTCCAAGTTGGAAAGACTATGGAAAAAGGCTGATTCACAAGTCGGAGGACTTTACTTTGGAGCAAATACAAAAACATCTTCGCATTGAGGAAGAGTCACGTTTACGTGATAATTCTGTTTTGTACAATTCCAAGGTGGATTTTGTGGATAAAAAACGGAAACTCGGCCAGAACTTCAAAGTAAAAAGCAAGGGACATAAATTCAAGAGAACACAAAAGAAGCAAAAGGGTTGCTGTTTTGTTTATGGCAAACAGGGACATTACGCCAAGGATTGCATTCATCACAAGAGCATTTCAAAGGACAATAACATTCCAGTGGTGAAAGCATATGCAAATCTGGTTGAAGAAAATTATGTAGCCATGATTTCGAACATGGAAATTTTTGAAATCAATGATGCGATGGCTATGGTTTCTAAAATTAATTCTACCACTGTCCAATCCGGTTGGTGGATAGATTCTGGAGCAACAGTTCATGTGTGCAAAGACAAGTACATGTTTAAGCAATTTGAAGAGATTGTTGACTCAAATGTTCTAGAGGTCCTGATGGCGAATAATACTCTTGCAAAGGTTGCTGGAAAAGGCACGGTGGAGATAGACTTCACTTCTGAAAAGAAGATAACTCTTCTTAATGTGTTATTTATACCCGAAATTAGGAAGAACCTAGTTTCCATTGATTTACTTTGTAAGAAAGGGTTTCGGGTTTTGTTTGAATCCGACAAGGTTATCTTGTCGAAAAATGGGCTGTTTGTTGGGAAGGGTTATGCCAATGATGGCATGTATCAATTAAGTATCAATAATAATATTTTTAGTTCTGCTTATATTGTCGAGTCTTCAATTTTATGGCATAGTAGGTTGGCACATATAAATATTCGTTATTTGAAGAACATGAGAAAATTAGACTTGATAAATTTTAATGGCGAATTTGATAAATGTGAAATATGTGCTAAGTCAAAACTTACTAAGAAGCCATTTCCTAGTGTTAAAAGAAATTCGAATTTATTGGATTTGGTTCATAGTGACATATGTGAATTTAATGGTATGCTAACACGTGGAGGTAAAAGGTATTTTATTACCTTTGTGGATGATTGTAGTAGGTTCTTATATGTTTATCTCATGAGATCAAAAGATGAAGCATTTACCATGTTTAAGAAATATAAGGCTGAAGTAGTGAATCAATTAGAAAGGAAAATTAAGGTTCTACGATCAAATAGAGGTGGAGAATATTTCTTGTGACATCCCGATTTTCCAATTTTATTTTCAATAAATTGAGACGGGCATTTTGTTGGCACGCATATAGTTCTTTTCCTTGAGTCGGCCACTCATGTGAAAACTAGTCTATCGAGTGAAGTCGTTAAGAGTTTCTAATGCATCAGACTCGAGAATTTGACCTGGAAGCGACCTTTCGACCGAGCTAATCTACAAGGGTCATTACGGCACAAATAAAAATCGATTAGAGACCGGAGATAGGTCGACTCGACAGAGGCATGTGATCGAGTGTGGGTGATTCCACCGAATCGCATAATCCTTGTCGATCGACACTGGGCCGACTTTTCTATCGATTGGGTACCCTGTGTTCGTATTTGAAACCTTGAGATTACCCCGACAACCGAAAGTCGCCAATGTTTCAAAGATGTACGTTGTGGCTTGAGATGATCAACCACAGGTCAAATGCATGAAAATTTCTAAAGGCTACCCGGTAGGTTGGGCAGTGCTAGTATCGTGCCAAAGTAAAATTAACCGTGGAATTGAGATCGAATTCAGAAATTGGAAGTCGGGGTGTGCCACAAATCATTTCAAGATCATTGAATCATCTTTGGAAGATTTTTCATGCAAGCCAAGCTTTTCAGCAAAATAATCAAGAAATGGCTAATTTGGCTCGAGAAATTAGTAGGCCGTTTTCGGTCACGCTTTTGGGACTTAAGTTGGTTCTACGGACAAGTGAAGATGTGAATTGAAGTGTGGTGGTATTGGATTAATTTTATGGACTTCAATTTGATTCAATTGAAAGAGAATTGACGAGAATTGAAGAAATTTGATGTACAAAAATTGGACCCCGGCGGAAAATGGAAGTGAACCCATTGAAAGAGGTTGTGGGAGTGAGTGGAGTATGACATCATGCATGAGGTCGGGGTGGGCCTTTTTGTGGATTAAAGAAAAAAGGAAAAGAAAAGAAAAAGCCCCCATCTTCTCTCTCCTCCTTCTCTCTCCTCCCTCTCTTCTTCCTCCCCAACCGTGCGACTCCATCTCCATCTCCTTCTTCTTCTTCGCACACCACCAGCAGCAAGGGAGATCGTCGAGCAGCCCGCCCGGAGCCACCCTTCACCGCCTCACGCCGCCGCACGCCGTCCTCGCCGTCCGCTCGCTCGTCGACCAGCTCGCCGCTCCGCCCGCGCTCGTCCGCGCTTGGCCGGCATCCCGAGCTGCTGTTCAGCTCGTGCGAGAGCTACCGGAGCTCGTCCCCGCCGCCGTGAAGCCCCGCCTAGGTCCGGTTCAGCTCCTCCGCCCATTCTCGACCCGAACTAGCCCCGGATCTACTCATTTTCGGCCTCAAACCGCCATGGACAGCAACCAAGAAAAATGGGTATGCAGCGGACGTTTGGCCCGTTTTGGCCGCCTTCCCGAGCCCGGGTGCTCGGCCCGCTTTGAGGAAAGTCGATCCTCGCGTCGTCCCCGTCGTTTTGGTCCGCTCGGTTCGCTAATCCGGTGAGTTTAACTCACTAAATCTTGATTAGAGGGTTAATGATGCCCTAAGTGTACTTAGTCTAAGTTAAGCAAGTTTAGGTGGTTAGATTAGTTTATTTGGTTGATGATTAGATTATGATGTTTAATTAAAGTTAAACATGTTTAGTTTAAGGGTTAAGTAGGTTTATTTTTAAAATAAACCTTGATGTGACATAAAGGAATTTACTTTTGATTTATTTAAACATTTCGAAATTATTTAATAATTTAATAATATATCATTATTCGAAATTATTAAAATATGATTATTTAATCATTTTCGGAATAAATTTAATTATTTATTAAATTCCGAAAATTTTGTCGGGACCCTAAATTCTCAGAATTTCGTGCCGGTCACTGCTGTGTATTCGGATTTTGAAATTGATGAACGGATATTATAAATTGAAGGTGGATTGCGAAAAATATGAATATTATTATTTAATTAATTTTCGGAATAAATTTAATTATTTATTAAAATTCGAAAATTTCGTTGGGACCTTATTTGCTCAGAATTTCGTGCCGATCGCTGTTGTGCATTTAGAATTTGAATTTGATGAATGGATGTTGCGAATTGAGTGTTGATTGTAATAAATATGGATTCTTTATAAAATTCTAAGTGTGGAAGTTAATGGGTGATTGGTCGTGAATTGCCACCTATTAGAGGTCGCGCCCAGTGGGGCCGTGATATGCCACCTATTAGAGGTCGCGCCCAGTGGGGCCGTGATATGCCACCTATTAGAGGTCGCGCCCAGTGGGGCCGTGATATGCCACCTATTAGAGGTCGCGCCCGATGGGGCCGTGAATTGCCACCTATTAGAGGTCGCGCCCGATGGGGCCGTGATATGCCACCTATTAGAGGTCGCGCCCGATGGGGCCGTGAATTGCCACCTATTAGAGGTCGCGCCCGATGGAGCCGTGAATTGCCACCTATTAGAGGTCGCGCCCGCTGGGGCCGTGATATGCCACCTATTAGAGGTCGCGCCCGATGGGGCCGTGAATTGCCACTGTGAAAGGTCGCGCCTAGTGAGGCCGTGATTAAGAGTAATGATTGAATTGCTGAATTGACATGTAATCGGCCGAGTCGATTGATCGCTGAGACGATCCAAGTGGTTGAATTGTTTGATAATGTGATTGTGCCATGGTTGTTTGGTTATCATAATTGCACGTGGTTGGTTTATATAAATTGTGTTAACCTGCAGATAAAGGCTGAGGCGAGGTAAGTCTTCTGTGTGATGTGGCTAGGCCACTCGGGGCGTATTTTCTTTCTAATAGGGGTTTAGGGGGTTGAACTTGCTGAGACGTGGTCTCAGTGGTTATTGAATAACCATTTCAGGTCCCTGATGGACGGAGCGACCAGATAGCTTTGGTTGGCCTTGAAGAGTTGGAGAAGTGAAGTCATAAGGATTGGAGATCGTGTACGTCTTGTAGGTCGTAGGATAACCTCTTTTTAAGAGCCAGTCTTTTGTAGACTTTTGGCCGTAGATCTCTGTTTGTAATTTCGTTGATTTACGAAAGTGTTATGTTGTGGTTTTGTTTCCTGCTTTTCTATCCCAAGTTAAATGTTGTCAGGGGATTTGTTTCGCTTCCGCATGCGTAAATAAATGAATGGGTCGGCGACGTATCCTGGGATGTCGCATATTGGATCGACCGCTGTGGGATGTGTGCACGCTCGAGGTTCGGGGCGTGACATCCCCGTTTAAGTTGTATCAGAGCATGGTTTGTGTATGGAGTGATAAGGTGCGATGAGTCGTGGGATAGTTAGTAGGAAAGGCTTTTAATATGTTGATGCATGTGGTTGATAGCTGCTTGGTAGCTTGTTTGTGGGGTCACTCAAATTCTAACCTAATGTTGGAATCGAAAACAGGCGTCGATAAAGAGCCTGTAAGATGAGTGACCAGGAGTGGTGAACTCCTTGGAGGAGGTCGATAGGACCTATACCTCGGTAGGATGCTGATGAGAGTCGGTACCCGAGGTAGAGCGCAGGCTTAGTCCAGCGTGTGTGTGGGAGTACCGCCATAGGCTGGTACTGAGAGTGTAGTAGTACCGAATGATCCTAGGTTTGTCAGGATTGTTTAGGTGCTAGTGTTCCTCGGAAGCTTGTTGGGTCAGTAAGTTCAGGATCGAGCCACCGCTGTTGCCGTTGTTTCTACCGCTGCCAGTGTTGTGACCGTTATTGTTGCCGCGCCTGTTGAGGCCCAATCTGGAGTTGTGATCGAGGATCAAGCCACCGTATCTGAGTTAAAGTTCAGTTTAGACAGAGGCGGATATCGATCGGGGAGAAAGGCCGATGCCATAAGAAAGGTGCCCTGTTTCACCCAACCGGAGAAGTAGAATTGGAAAGTCAGTGCTCAACTCAATCGATATGTGTCGTGTCTGTAAGAAAAGACAGGGATTTGCTCCGTGCTGTAAGAGAGACAGGACTTGTTACAAGGGTCGCCAGTACAGTTATTTGATCAAAGATTGTCCGTATAGACAGATGGAATTATAGTTGTTCCTGTCACTGCCGTTGATAAGACAGAACAGAAGAAGCATGCTTCGGGACATTTAGTGGGGTACTTGGAATGGACCTCAGTGCAAGGATGGGTGTATGATGTTCCTTGATAGGAGATAGAGAATTCACCGATTGTGTGTCGAGTTTGTGGAAAGGAGGCTCGAGTCAGCACAGTGTCAGAGTAAGAAGGGAAACATGCTTTGAATGTGGTCAGCATGGCCGTCAGGTTAAGAACTGTCCGTGTAAGTTCAGGAGAGTGTAAGCACTGTTACTGCAGAGAGGACGCCACTAGGATGGCTAGAGGAGCATGAAGGGATCGACCATGCATCAATCAGAAGAAGGATATTTTTGAGATGTTTTTATCAGAGTAATGCAGCAGAATTTTCAACGAAGGTTGTAGGATTTTCGAATTGGTAACAAAGTAATAGAAATATGAATCTCGGACTATAGTTGTACCTGATGAGTTTGCTTATGTATGACTTGGAAGTCATTTATGAAAAGGTTTGGCTCGAGGAGCTTTCTGCTGTTGTGAATCGTGGCAGTGATATAATTCAATTTGTTCAGTTGGCGTATGAAAGTTTTGAATTACTGAAAGTTAGAAAGGACCTTCGATCCCTGTTATTCGTCACTGAAGATGACTTGGTTCAGGTTGTTGGTTATCGAATCTACATGGCAGTTGTAATGGATGCGTCAGTTGAGGAGCCGAATTTGGAGAACATAACCGTGGTACGGAGATTTTCGGTGGTGTTTCATGAAGATTTGCCAAGTCTGCCTTCAGAAAGAGAAATAGAGTGCGTGATTGAATTAGCACTCAGAATAGAGCCAGTCCCTAAGGCTCCTTACCGGATGGTGTTACCCGAGTTAAAAAGGACTAACAGTGTAGATGCAGGAAGTGTTGGATAGGGGATTCATACTTCCCAGTGCATGACCTTGGGGAGCACCAGTTCTGTACATGAAGGAGAAATGTGGTTCGTTGTGGTTGTGTATCGATATTCCTCACGATCGACTGGAGGTCAGGGTATCATCAATTGAGGATCAGGAAGGACACACCGAAGTTAGTATCTCGTACTCGATATGGCAGTAGTTATGAGTTCACTGTAATGCTGTGTGGTTTAATGGACACCCTAGCTATTTGTTTGGGTCTTATGAGCAAAATGTGTAAGGGTACTTGAATCAGTCTTGATCGTGTTCATTGAAGTTATCCTAGTGTGTTTAAAGAGTGCTGAGGAGCACGAGAGACATTAGAAGATGATACTTCAGACCTTGAGAACTCTTCAATTTTGCAATAAGTTTAGCAAATGCGAGTTTTGGATGACTCGTGTTGTGTTCCTAAGTCATGTGATTTCAGGAGAAGGAATCTTCATAGACCTCGTCTGAGATTAAAGCAGTGATCAGTTGGTCGATATTGACTACAGGGATGAGACCAGAAGTTTCTGAGGATTAACAGGATATTACAGAAGTTTTATGGAAGGGTTTTCAGTGTCAGCGTTGCAGTTGATTCGACTATTGAGGAAGTAAGAAAAGTTTGTGTGGACAGATGAGTGCGAGCGTAGTCTTCAAGAGCTTAAGCAGAAGCTGACTACCGCACTGTGCTGATCATTCCATCTAATCCTGAAAGTTATGAGATCTGCAGTGATGTGTCGCTTAAAAGATTTGGTTGCTTGTTGATGCAGCAGGATAGGGTTGTGGCATATGCGTCCCGTCAGTTGAGACCTTGGGAGTTGAAAATGAGACAGCATTGTTGGATGGAACTCACTAAGGATTATGACTATGATATTTTGTATCACTCTGGTAAGGTGAGCAAAGTCGTAGACGCATTGAGTCGAGAGTCCTTAGCTGCACAGTTGGTACTCAAGGATTGGATCTTATTTGAGAAAGTCCGAAATTCAGTTTTCAAATTTATGGTAGGCCACCTTTTGAATCTTATGATTACCCTCAGAATTGAACCGAGAGAGCATATCAGAATCAAATCGCTTCAGCGGACAGGTTCAGAAATTCAGGAGACTCTATAAGAGTATGCAGATGAGAGAGATGTTGATTTTAAGATTTTTGAAGACAGAACACTAAGGTTCTGAGGACGACTGTGTGTAATTGATGATGTAGAAATTAAAGAAGATATCTTATGGGAGGCTAATCATAGTAATTTTAGCATTGTTCATGCAGTATGAATAGACCTTGTCTTGAGTGTGTGACATCCTGATTTTCAGACTCTGATTTCGATTGGTTAAATTGGGCATTTCATCGATGCGATTACAGTGTTTTTCTCTAAGTTGGCCACTTACGAGATAACTAGACTAGTTGGGTGAGTTATTAAGGACTTTAAGGCAAATAGACTTGAGAATTCGACCGGGAATCGACTTCTCGACCGTGCTTATCTTTAGAGATCATTACGGCTCAGTTAAAAATCGAATTAAGATCAAAGATAGGTTAGTTCGACTGAGATGAATGACCGATCGTGGGTGACTCCACTAAATTGGAAAACTCTCGTCGAATGATACTAATTTGATTTTGCTGTCGTTTTAGTACCTTGTGTCCGTATTTGAATCATCGAGATTTGCACGACCCTCGAGAGTCGACAATGTGTCAAGTGGGTTCGTCGTGGCTCGAAGAAAATCGACCACGGGTCATTTGTCCTAAAAAGCTCCGAAAACTACCTAGTAGCCTATGTCACACTAAAAGCGTGTCGGAGTGAAATTAACCGCCAATCTAAGTTCGATTTCAGAAATTGGAGATCCCGTCTTGTCACAAAGTGGGTACATCGAAGTGTGTGTATATCATATAAATCATTTGCATGGAGTGCCAGGGATGAATTGCATTTCAAATCTAGATCAGATGTTCTAAGTTGGCAAAGCTTTCAGATGGTTCTTTCTTAAGCAGTGTATAACAGAGAGTGCAGAATTTCAACGGTTGAGATGAAGTCAAGGAAAGAAATATCACAGGCCAGGGTCAATACAGTAGTCAGTGATTTCAGTTGCCTAGATCAGTGTCAGAGTTATGTAAGATCTTCACCAGATGTTCCCAGTTTCAGCAAATCAGTCAGATAGTTTCTTTTTAGTCAGTGTAGAGCAGAGTGTTCAGAACTTCAGTTGTTGAGATGAGATCAGGGATCAGAAAATCGCATGTCCAGAGTTGGTTCAGGAATCAGTGATTCAATTGTAGTTATCAGAGACAGTTGAGAAACTGCTCAGAATCACCAGTTTAGCTTCGCAGAGTTTGTATCGAAGACATGTGGAATTTTAAGTGGGCAAGTGTTTAGTATTTTGTATCCGAAGTGGTTTGGACAAGATAGCAGTGATATGGCAGTATTGGTGCAGAAGGAGCAACATGAGAAAGAGAAGATTATATGAGACGACTGTACCCCCCACCCTTTGTGTTAAGAATCGGTAAAGGTTTAAATTTCGAGGACGAAATTTTTATAAGAGGGGAAGAGTTGTGACATCCCGATTTTCCAATTTTATTTTCAATAAATTGAGACGGGCATTTTGTTGGCACGCATATAGTTCTTTTCCTTGAGTCAGCCACTCATGTGAAAACTAGTCTATCGGGTGAAGTCGTTAAGAGTTTCTAATGCATCAGACTCGAGAATTTGACCAGGAAGCGACCTTTCGACCGAGCTAATCTACAAGGGTCATTACGGCACAAATAAAAATCGATTAGAGACCGGAGATAGGTCGACTCGACAGAGGCATGTGATCGAGTGTGGGTGATTCCACCGAATCGCATAATCCTTGTCGATCGACACTGAGCCGACTTTTCTATCGATTGGGTACCCTGTGTTCGTATTTGAAACCTTGAGATTACCCCGACAACCGAAAGTCGCCAATGTTTCAAAGATGTACGTTGTGGCTTGAGATGATCAACCACAGGTCAAATGCATGAAAATTTCTAAAGGCTACCCGGTAGGTTGGGCCGCGCTAGTATCGTGCCAAAGTGAAATTAACCGTGGAATTGAGATCGAATTCAAAAATTGGAAGTCAGGGTGTGTCACAAATCATTTCAAGATCATTGAATCATCTTTGGAAGATTTTTCATGCAAGCCAAGCTTTTCAGCAAAATAATCAAGAAATGGCTAATTTGGCTCGAGAAATTAGTAGGCCGTTTCGGTCACGCTTTTGGGACTTAAGTTGGTTCTACGGACAAGTGAAGATGTGAATTGAAGTGTGGTGGTATTGGATTAATTTTATGGACTTCAATTTGATTCAATTGAAAGAGAATTGACGAGAATTGAAGAAATTTGATGTACAAAAATTGGACCCCGGCGGAAAATGGAAGTGAACCCATTGAAAGAGGTTGTGGGAGTGAGTGGAGTATGACATCATGCATGAGGTCGGGGTGGGCCTTTTTGTGGATTAAAGAAAAAAGGAAAAGAAAAGAAAAAGCCCCCCATCTTCTCTCTCCTCCTTCTCTCTCCTCCCTCTCTTCTTCCTCCCCAACCGTGCGACTCCATCTCCATCTCCTTCTTCTTCTTCGCACACCACCAGCAGCAAGGGAGATCGTCGAGCAGCCCGCCCGGAGCCACCCTTCACCGCCTCACGCCGCCGCACGCCGTCCCGCCGTCCGCTCGCTCGTCGACCAGCTCGCCGCTCCGCCCGCGCTCGTCCGCGCTTGGCCGGCATCCCGAGCTGCTGTTCAGCTCGTGCGAGAGCTACCGGAGCTCGTCCCCGCCGCCGTGAAGCCCCGCCTAGGTCCGGTTCAGCTCCTCCGCCCATTCTCGACCCGAACTAGCCCCGGATCTACTCATTTTCGGCCTCAAACCGCCATGGACAGCAACCAAGAAAATGGGTATGCAGCGGACGTTTGGCCCGTTTTGCCGCCTTCCCGAGCCCGGGTGCTCGGCCCGCTTTGAGGAAAGTCGATCCTCGCGTCGTCCCCGTCGTTTTGGTCCGCTCGGTTCGCTAATCCGGTGAGTTTAACTCACTAAATCTTGATTAGAGGGTTAATGATGCCCTAAGTGTGCTTAGTCTAAGTTAAGCAAGTTTAGGTGGTTAGATTAGTTTATTTGGTTGATGATTAGATTAGGATGTTTAATTAAAGTTAAACATGTTTAGTTTAAGGGTTAAGTAGGTTTATTTTTAAAATAAACCTTGATGTGACATAAAGGAATTTACTTTTGATTTATTTAAACATTTCGAAATTATTTAATAATTTAATAATATATCATTATTCGAAATTATTAAAATATGATTATTTAATCATTTTCGGAATAAATTTAATTATTTATTAAATTCCGAAAATTTTGTCGGGACTCTAAATTCTCAGAATTTCGTGCCGGTCGCTGCTGTGTATTCGGATTTTGAAATTGATGAACGGATATTATAAATTGAAGGTGGATTGCGAAAAATATGAATATTATTATTTAATTAATTTTCGGAATAAATTTAATTATTTATTAAAATTCGAAAATTTCGTTGGGACCTTATTTGCTCAGAATTTCGTGCCGATCGCTGTTGTGCATTTAGAATTTGAATTTGATGAATGGATGTTGCGAATTGAGTGTTGATTGTAATAAATATGGATTCTTTATAAAATTCTAAGTGTGGAAGTTAATGGGTGATTGGTCGTGAATTGCCACCTATTAGAGGTCGCGCCCAGTGGGGCCGTGATATGCCACCTATTAGAGGTCGCGCCTAGTGGGGCCGTGATATGCCACCTATTAGAGGTCGCGCCCGATGGGGCCGTGAATTGCCACTTATTAGAGGTCGCGCCCGATGGGGCCGTGATATGCCACCTATTAGAGGTCGCGCCCGATGGGGCCATGAATTGCCACCTATTAGAGGTCGCGCCCGATGGGGCCGTGATATGCCACCTATTAGAGGTCGCGCCCGATGGGGCCGTGAATTGCCACCTGTGAAAGGTCGCGCCTAGTGAGGCCGTGATTAAGAGTAATGATTGAATTGCTGAATTGACATGTAATCGGCCGAGTCGATTGATCGCTGAGACGATCCAAGTGGTTGAATTGTTTGATAATGTGATTGTGCCATGGTTGTTTGGTTATCATAATTGCACGTGGTTGGTTTATATAAATTGTGTTAAACCGCAGATAAAGGCTGAGGCGAGGTAAGTCTTCTGTGTGATGTGGCTAGGCCACTCGGGGCGTATTTTCTTTCTAATAGGGGTTTAGGGGGTTGAACTTGCTGAGACGTGGTCTCAGTGGTTATTGAATAACCATTTCAGGTCCCTGATGGACGGAGCGACCAGATAGCTTTGGTTGGCCTTGAAGAGTTGGAGAAGTGAAGTCATAAGGATTGGAGATCGTGTACGTCTTGTAGGTCGTAGGATAACCTCTTTTTAAGAGCCAGTCTTTTGTAGACTTTTGGCCGTAGATCTCTGTTTGTAATTTCGTTGATTTACGAAAGTGTTATGTTGTGGTTTTGTTTCCTGCTTTTCTATCCCAAGTTAAATGTTGTCAGGGGATTTGTTTCGCTTCCGCATGCGTAAATAAATGAATGGGTCGGCGACGTATCCTGGGATGTCGCATATTGGATCGACCGCTGTGGGATGTGTGCGCGCTCGAGGTTCGGGGCGTGACATTTCTTAAATGAATTCTCTTCATTTTGTGAAGAATATGGCATTATTCATCAAGCTTCAGCACCATATACTCCATAACAAAATGGTTTAGCTGAAAGGAAAAATCGATCTCTTGGAGAAATGGTTAATTGTATGCTTTCAAATTCAAAGCTACCAATTAATCTTTGGGGAGAAGCATTACTTACTGCATGATATATTCATAACAAAATACCTTCCAAGAAAAATGACATAACCCCTTATGAAATATGGAAAAGTAGAAAGCCAAATTTGTCATATCTTAAAGTGTGGGGGTGTTTGGCATACTACTGAGCTCCAGATCCTAAGAGAACAAAGTTTGGTCCTAGAGCTATTAAAAGTGTTTTTGTAGGGTATGCTGAAAATAGTAAAGCTTATAGGCTTCTTGATTTAGAGTCCAATGTCATAATAGAATCGAGAGACGTTGAATTCTTTGAGAATAAATGTTTTACAAGTTCTGAAATTATTGAAAATAATTTAAGACATATGGAAGTTCAAAGTGATTCTCAAGAGAAAGAAACGAATGATTCTAAAGACATAATTGAACCAAGGAGAAGTACTAGAGCTAGGAAAATAAAAAACTTAGGTCCTAATTTTATTACTCATGTTTTTCTTGTTGAAGGAGGTGGAGATAATAATGTCGTAAATAAATACCCTTTAGTATTAAATTTAGAAGATGATCCTAAAAGCTTTGATGATGCTATGTCTTCTAGAGATGCTTCATTTTGGAAAAAAGCTGTGAATGATGAAATAGACTTAATTGTGTCCAATAATACTTGGGTATTAATAGATTTACCAAAAGGATCAAAACTTATTGGATGCAAATGGGTTTTTAAACGAAAATATCATTGTGATGGTTTTATTCAATCTTTTAAAGCTAGGCTTGTAGTTAAGGGATATAGACAAAAAGAAGGAATAGATTATTTTGATACATATGCTTCCGTTGCACGAATAACTTCCATTCGAGTTCTTTTTGCTCTAGCTTCCATTTATGATCTTTGTGTTCATCAAATGAATGTTAAAACTGCTTTCTTAAATGGAGACTTAAATGAGGAGATTTACATGGAACAACCGGAGGGTTTTGTTCTTCCTGGAAATGAAAGAAAAGTATATAAATTGATTAAGTCTCTTTTATGGACTTAAGCAAGCTCCTAAGCAGTGGCATGAAAAGTTTAATTCGGTCATATTGTCAAATGGTTTCATCAATAATAGTGTCGATAGGTGTATATACTCTAAATTCACTAAAGATTATGGTGTCTTAGTGTGCTTGTATGTTGATGATATGCTTATCTTTAGAACAAATATGACTGGAATTAATGAGACTAAGAAGTATCTAACTTTCATGTTCAAAATGAAGGATTTGGGTGAAGTAGATACTATCTTAGGTATTAAAGTTAAGAAAAATAGTGAGGGTTATTCTTTAAGTCAATGTAGTTATGTTGAAAAAATATTAAATAAATTTCAACATCTTGGTTTTAAAGAAATAAGTACTCTATTTGATTCTAGTATTAAATTAAATTATAATACTGGTAGAGCAGTGGCACAACTAGAATATGCAAGTGCTATAGGATCTTTAATGTATGCGATGCATTGTACTAGACCCGATATTACTTATTCTGTATGCAAGTTGAGTAGGTATATTAGTAATCCAAATACAGAACATTGGGGAGCTATTACTAGAATTTTTGGTTATCTTAAGAGAACTAAAAATTTAGGATTGTTCTACAATAATTATCCGGTTGTATTAGAAAGATACACCGATGCTAGTTGGATTACAAGTGTGGGAGATGAGCGTTCCACTTCTGGATGGATCTTCACACTAGCTGGAGGTGCTGTATCTTGGGCGAGCAAGAAACGGACATGTATAACTCACTCAACTTTGGAATTTGAATTGTTGATTTAGCAAAATTTGGGAAAGAGGCTAAATGGGCTATGAATTTGTTGTTGAATATCAATTCATGGCTTAGTCTTATGGCTCCTATTTCTATCCATTGTGATAGTTATGCTACTTTGGTAAGAGCCTATAGTAGAACCTATAATGGTAAGTTTAGATATATTAGTCTAAGACATGAATATGTGAAACAATTGACTAAAGATGGTACTATAACAATTGTTTACGTGAGGTCAAGTAAAAATCTTGCCGATCCTTTGACGAAGGCTTTATCAAAACATATGGTAATAACAACCTCACAAGAAATGGGGCTGAAACCCTTTAATTGAAATCACCAATAATAGTAACCCGACCTTTTTTTAGAATATCACTAGTTACAAGGTTTAATGGGTAAGAACAAGTTATTGAATGTGATTGTTTGATACTGACGTAGCCTTGATATGAGAAGTTAGTATCGTCTGTTACGTTTTGAAGGCTGAATTGAATTCTTAATGAAATATGATACAAGTTTGTAGTGTGTTGATAGTAACAAAAACACATGGTAAATACTTCACCTATATGAGCTTAGAAGTGGTGCCACTTCTAACGAAAGTTAGGTTGCTTTCTAGAGAGCTCATAAAACAGGATCAAGCACAAGACCATAATAGTGCGGAGTAATATAGAACTTCTCGCTGAAATAAGAGGTTAGTGTATGTGTGGTATGTCCAGTTCTATTATATAAAAGTACAAGTTTAAAGCCGAGCTACGTGTCACTTTGATAGGGCATTGAGATACTTGCACTAAGTAAATGTTTAACTCGAAAGAGACCTTTATGTATGTATATTAATCTCACGGAAATTTTGGCTGTATATTTCTAACGTTTTATTTTTGTTTTTGTTTTATAAACAAAAGTGGGGATTGTTGGTAATTTGTTTATAAAACAAATGAAGAGGTGCCTTGTCCCACATCGAAAAGATGTGAGTGCGCATGTGGACGAGATTTGGCACTAACCAACGATCATTATTTTTATAAAGTTTTGTTGAAACAGTGTGACTGTTTACGAAAAGTTACAATTATTTTTTATTTATTTAATTCTGAATTTCTTATGTCTTTTCAACGTAACTTTTGAGACATACTTGTTCATTTTACAACCTTTCCCGAAAGGTTGTCTTTGTTCTTTGCAATATTTTGAAGAGTTGCAGTTATTCGAAAGACATATATAAGTACATTTGTTTTGAGATCAAATATATATCTTCTTCCATTTTTTCGTTTTCTTTAGAGAGAAACTGCAGCCATTATTTTTAATTGTTTCCCATGAGAGACCTTGGAGAAATACTAAAATTACTATTTAGTATTCTCATTCGAGACTTTGTTGTATCCTGGAGGATTTTTGCCGGTGACCATTAGCAACGTTGTGGGGCAAATAAAACCTTAAAGAAAGTGATATCACGCCTCAAAGTCCGAGTTGTTTTACTCGATCCGATTTCATTGTTCAACCCATTTCGAAGCAATATTTTACCAACACTTATGATGCAGAGCTCTCTCGTCAGTTTTGGCAATTCAATTTACTGGTGCATTTTGTTCCTTCTCATTATAAAAGAGACGACACTACCTTCCACACTGATTCCATTTTAGTTTACATCTATTTTTGGCACTCAAAATTTGTGCATCTTAGTAAGTCGCAATCCAAGTGATCATTAATGCGAGTCTTGAAGAAACTATGCATGTATGATTTCTGATAAGAACAAAATATTTGTGTTCCTCTAGAACTGGTAGATAGCAAGTAGTCGCATTTTCCAATTGTCAATCAATGAAAGTTTATCTAGTCATAAGAGATTGCTCTAATGTTGTGTTTTGTGGTCTTTCTTAATTCTACACAAATTGCATGGGCATTCAAATTACACATTTGAACTGTATTTCTCCAAAACAAAATGAGGAAATGCAACCCTGGCTGTAAACACGCTATGACATGAGAACGCTTCCATTATACCGATGGAAAATATGAAAGAGAGATCTCCCTCCAAGTCGTATATATGAGACAACTTTCCATAGATTTCAATATATATCCATGAAATTGAGTATGAAATTCTATTTACTCGCTTGAAATTGTATATATGTCTTCCTCCCTTGCCTACTAGATTTTTGAAATGGTACACAAATAAAAAACAAAAAATAAATAAAAAAGTGCTTCTAGTCATTTCTATTTGACTTGGACCTTTCTCAACAAGTTCTCAAAAGGTCGAGAAATTTCAAATTGTTTGTAGACAAGGAATGCATGTTGGGAAAACAAATTAGTGCAGGGATAATGTAGGAAAAAGAAAATAGTTTATCGAGCCTCTCGATAAGTTCCCTCAACCTTTTATTGTATCTAATTTCTCATGTCCCCTTGGGACAAAGCCAGCAAAACCCTGTCTTTCTCCCTGGAAAGTCAGATGAAAAATGCTACGGGAGAAGCAGAAAAAGCAGAGAAAGAGGAAGGTGACAAAGTGCCATGCAACTCGGTTGCCACATTGCTTCAGGACACCAACGTTGTCAGCTCTTAAGCTGCCTTATATCTCTGTCCGCTCCTCATTACATCTCTTCTCTCTCTCTCTCTCCTTCCGTCCCTTCATCTTCATCTTCTTCCTCTTCCTCTCACATGTGAACTTTCTCAACTTCTCATCCACAGTATAAAACTTGCCATATAACAACACAAGCACACTACCATGGATCTAGAACTCTCACGGGTTCTTGCACTACTCGCTTATTGTTGCTTTATGGGAACGGGTAATGCGCAGCTCAGATTCGGTTTCTACGGCCAAACCTGCCCTCCTGCCGAGCCAATCGTGAGATCCGTCGTTCGAAATGCGGTCAACTCCAACCCCAACATGGCCACCGTCTTGCTCCGCCTTCACTTCCATGACTGCTTTGTTGAGGTCTCTCTTTCTCTCTCGCTCAATATGCTGCTTTCCTCATAGCATGTCTAGTAATGCTTTAAAAGTTGAAAGATTCTTGATAGCTAAATGCTCGAATAAGACCCTTTTATCTAGGAATGAGACTGTTAAGGTCGATCTTGTGATTTTCATGCTATGTATTTTTTAGGGATGTGATGGTTCAATTCTTATAGAGAACGGGCGAAGTGCGGAGAGGAATGCGTTCGGGCACCAAGGGGTGGGCAGATTTGAGGTGATCGAGGAAGCCAAGAAGCACCTCGAGGTCACTTGCCCCGGTGTCGTCTCGTGCGCCGACATCATCGCCTTAGTGGCTAGAGATGCTATCGCAATGGTTTGCCTCTCTTTTATTTGTGTTCTCTTGATTTGCACAAACATGTTAGTCGTCTGTTTAGGATGATCATATATGGATGTACCATGGGTCAATTATCTAGCATGCCTAGCATTTTTCGTGTACTCGTGAATCAGGATCATGATTGAATATGAATTCTGAATAGAATGATGCGCGAAATTAGTACAATGGCGATATAATTGTTACAGACTGAATTTATGAAGTGACATGACAAATTGACAACACAGTAATATTAATGTGTGTGAAGGCAAATGGGCCTGATTATGAGGTTCCGACGGGGCGCCGAGATGGGAGGGTGTCAAATATGTCGCTGGCCAAGGACATGCCGGACGTCGGCGACTCCATCTAACAGCTCAAGTCTAAGTTCTCCCAGAAAGGCCTCACCGAAAAGGACCTCGTCCTCCTAAGCGGTACAGCCCCTCTCTCTCTCTCTCTCTCCCTCCAAGTAGTCATGCTGATTTGGTGAACTGATGTTGGTTTGGAAGCCTAAATAACATGAAAGAGTTGTCATCAATCGTCATGTTGGAGTCGGAGCATCAATTAGAATTTCGTTTAGCTGGTTTTTCATGGGTAAGGAACAGATAATTCTGTTCTCACATTCTCAATTATATTGGGAAAAGTGCCAAAAAAGTCCTAAACCTTTTGCCTTTGTGCCGATTTAGTCCTAAACCTTTTTTTAGTGCCGATTCAGTCCTAAACATTTTTAAGTTGTGCCAATTCAATCCTTTCCGGCCAATTTTGGCCGGATCTTGCTGACTGGACACTGGCCGGCTGATATGGCTTTGATCGGCGACGTGGACAACTTTTAATAATATTTTAATATTTTTATTTTTTAAAAATTATTTTAAATATTTTATTTTATTTTTAAAAAAATATTTTAAATAATTTTTTATTTTTTTGTTTTTGTCTTTTTCTTCCAGCCGGAGGCGACCTCCGCGAGGGCGAGGCCGACCTCGCCGGATCCGGCGAGGTGGAGCCTCGCCGGATCCGGCGAGGTCGAGCCTCGCCGGCCATGGGCGAGGCTCGCCCTGCCAAATCGGCGAGGCGAGCCTCGCCCATGGCCCGATCTCGGCGAGGTCGCAAGGCAAGGCTCACCTCGCCGACCGGCGAGGTCGAGCCTCACCGGCTATGGGTGAGGCTCGCCTCGCCAGATCTCGCGGGCCATGGGCGAGGCTCGCCTCGCCGCTCGCCCGCCGGATCCGGGCGAGGGCCGGCGAGGCTCGACCTCGCCGAGATCCGGCGAGGGCGAGCCTTGCCCATGGCCACCTCACCAGATCAGCCATGGGCGAGGCTCGCCGCGCCGCTGCCCTCGCCGACCGGCAAGGGCCGGCGAGGCTCGACCTCGCCGATCCGGCGAGGGCGAGCCTCGCCCATGGTCGCCCGCCAGATCGGGCCATGGGCGAGGTTTGCCCTCGCCGGCCCTCGCCCATGGCCGGCGAGGCTCGACCTCGCCAGATCCGGCGAGGTCGGCCTCGCCCTCGCCGGGAGGTCGCCTCGGCCGGTCGCCGGACCTCGGCGACCGGCTGGAGGAAAAAGACAAAAACAAAAAAATAAAAAATACATATTTAAAAAAAATAAATAAAATATTTAAAATATTTTTAAAAAAAATTAAAATATTAAAATATTATCAAATGTTGTCCACGTCAGCGCCGATCATGCCACGTCAACCGGCCGGTGTCCAAGTTAGCAAGATCCGGCCAAAATTGGCCAGAAAGGACTGAATTGGCACAACTTAAAAAGGTTTAGGACTGAATTGGCACTAAAAAAAGGTTTATGACTCAATCGGCACAAAGGCAAAAGGTTTAGAACTTTTTTGGCACTTTTCCCCAATTACATTTAATGACACATCCTTCAATGATGATTCTTTGTAATTAGACTTGTAATCCAAGTTCATGGTTCTAAAATTCGTTCAAGACTACAAGGATTGGGGAAAATTACGAAAAACATTATGAACATATTGTACAAATATCATTTTAATTATAATTTTTTTTAATTTGGCCAATTTAGCCATTGGCCTTTGAATTATTTGTTAATTTTCCATCCAATTTTGGTTGGAACTCATTGAATAGATGTCGTAGGTCTAACATGACATGGGTAACGCTAACATATAAATTTTTTGCTCTTTGTTTTTATCTTTTCTTTCTTTCTTTTTTCCTTTCTTGTGACTCGCCGTCAAATAAAAAAAATCAAAAAAATTACAAAAATCATCCACATCAATAACAATCGTGATGTGTAAGATGACTTGCATTTATGTTAATGATTTCTAACCAAAATTGGCCGGAATAACTAAATCAATAAATTGTCAAAATGTCTACAATTAAATTAATCAAATTGAAAAATTCATGACTAAGTTGACATCCACTCAATATGTTTATGAATTTTTTGATAATTATCTTATAGGGATTGATATTATAGACAAGCAGTTCAAAATTCTATACAGGTTCTATCTAGAAATCCAAAACCTACCCATTGAACAAATTTCTCATTTTCTAAAACATGGAATCTATTTTGCATACCCCGAAACGTAAAACCTACTATATGTCACAAGTTTTAGGGTCAATTCCAGAGTCTACTTAGGTTTCACCTTTATTATTAATTGAATGAATGTAGTAAACTATCACGTTTAATAACTATCAATTGCTATTACAATTCAATGACCATAACATATACTTACACACACAAAATAAAATAAAAAAATTAACAAAGTAAAAGTGTTATGAAATGAAAGCCCGATTATACAATCATCATCGAATGCCATGTAATACAACAATATTGCACAAAGACATAAACTAAGAAAACACAAAAACTTATTTCAGATTCTAAGTTATAGGTTTTAGGTTTCAAGTTCCAAGTTCCACCATTTTAAAATCTAGAACCTACTCATTAAAATATAGTCTTCAATTTTTGGAACTTGAAACTTATCATGCATACCTTGGAATTTAGAACCGAATAAGTTCTAATTAGTCCGATTCTTAGATTTCTGATTCTATCTTGAAACCATGTTCAACCCTAATTGATACAATGCTTGTGTTAAGTGGTCTCTCTTGCTTCCATATATCATCAAAAATTTCTTTCCTTAAGCTAAGCATGTACTTATAATTTCATTTTTAAAACTATAATTTTTTTTTCATAATTTTAAAAGTTCATATGGTGGTACATGTGAATATTTTTTTTAGGTATTTGGTATTAAATGAATATCGAATCCTAATGAATTAAGAGATGGTAACAATGCTAATGTCTTGAACTCCACATTGATTTCTCCTGAACCATGAACCACCTTGAGATTATTAAGTAAACCTAAGCAAACTTCGTTTATCGAATGAAACAGGGTCGCTTGTTTAAGTGTAATAGAACTGATTAATGAAGAAAACAAACTTGTAAATCTTTAGCATGCATAACATCACTTTCAATTTCATGTTTCAGCCGCGCATACAATCGGAACCACTGCATGCTTCTTCATGACGGACCGTCTGTACAACTTCATGTGTCATGCCCCGAACCTCGAGCGCACGCACATCCCACTGCGGTCGATCAAATATGTGACATCCCAGAATATGTCGCCAACCCATTCATTTCATTACGCATGCAGAAGCGAAACAAATCCCCTGACAACATTTAACTTGAGATAGAAAAGCAGGCAATCAATCACAATACCAAACACTAATTAACAAACACAAAGGGTTTAAATACAACACTGGACTGTCTACGAAATAGACCAGCTCGACAAAAGGGGAACTATCCTAAAACCAACTAGCATGACACATTCTCCAATCCTTATGACTTCACATATGCAACTCCTCAAGGCCAACCAAAGCTATCTAGCCGCTTCGTCCACCAAGGACCTGAAATTGAAATCCCCAAACCGGGATGAGACAATGTTTCAGCAAGTTCAACCCCTCAAACCCCTATTAGAAAGAAAATACGCCTCGAGTGGCCTAGCCACATCACACAGAAGACTTACCCCACATTCATCTTCATCTGCAGGTTAGCACAATTTATATAATTCAACCACATGCAATTATGATAACCAAACGACTGAGGCACAATCACATTATCAGAACAATTCAACCACTTGGATCGTCTCAGCGATCAATCGACTCGGCCGATTACATGTCATTCTAGTAAATCAATCACTGCTTCCAATCACGACCCTACAGGTAAGTCTAACATGTAGCGGTAATCATGACCCCACTCGGCAAAATTAGAATTAGTGGCATCATGGCCCCACTTGGCACGACCTTTAAAAGGTGGTAGATTCCGGCCCGATGGGCACGACCTCTAATACGTGATAATTCACAGCCTGGTTGGGCGCGACCTTTATCAGGTGGCAATCCACGACCCCACTGGGCGCGACCTTTATTAGGTGGCAATTCATGGCCCCACTCGGCGCAACCTTTATCAGGTGGCAATTCACGGCCAATTTCCCATCAATTTCCACACTTATGACTTTATAAAGAATCCATATTTATCACAATCACACTCAATTTGCCACAACCAATAATCAAATTCAAATTCTAAATGCACAGCAGTGATTAGCACGAAATTATGAGAATTTAGGGTCCTAAAATAATTTTCAGAATTTATTAAATAATTAAATTTATTCCGAAAATTAATTAAAAAATAATATCCATATATTTCACGATCCACGCTCAATTTATAATATCCAATCATCAATTTCAAAATCTAAATATACAGCAGCGATCGACACGAAATTTTGAGCAACCGGGGTCAAAAATAATTTTTCCCTTTTTTATTTATTATTTATTATTTATTTTTATTATAAATAATAATATTTTAATAATTTCGGATTATAATATAATATTATAATTTCCAGAATTTCAAAGCAATTAAATAATTCAAAATTAAAATCCTATTATGTCACATCAAGGTTTATTATTACATAAACTCTCTTAGCCTTTAATTAAACATGCTTTAAATTAAACAAACTTCTTAATCTAAATCACAATTAAATAAACTAAACTAACCGCCTAAGCTTAATTAACTTAGACTAAGCACACTTAGGGCATAATTAATCGTCTAATCAAGATTTAGTGAGCTAAACTCACCGGATTAGTGAGCCAAGGCGGACCAAAACGACGGGATGCCGAGGAGAACAACTATCCTCAAAGCGGCCCAAGCTTCCGGGCTCGGGAAGACGGCCAAAGCGGGCCAAGAAGGGGCTGAGAAACCCATTTTTGCAACTGCTGATTGTGGCTGGACGAAGGCTACTCGGCGGCGGGTTCGGACGCGAGGGACGGCGGAGAAGCGGCGGCTGCAGCTTGGCGACGACCGCGGCTCGGGCGACGGAGGGCGACGGCGGCGTGGCTGGCGCGGGCTGGGCGAAGCGGGCAGAGCGGAGGGATGGAACGACGAGGCGAGGTGCGCGCGATCGCGTAGGACGATGCGGCAGCGACGGCGACTCAAAGACGGCAACGGAGGAGCGGTGGATGGCGGCGTGCGCGACTGGCTGGTCGATGGGCGAGCTCCCCTTAGCCGGCTCTCTCTCTCTCTTCTTCCCTCTCTCTCCTTCCCAAGGTTGAAGATGATGGTGATGGCTCCCTTTTTGGAGATTAAATCTCCACCCTCCACTTGTCAAGCCCTCAATCATTGGCTTCAATCAGCATGACATCATCCCCATGATGTCATCTTCCACTATCTCCTCTCCCACAACATTCTTCAATGGGTGCAATATCATTTCCGTCGAAGTCCCAATCCTTGTACATCCAATTTCTTCAATTTTTCTTTCAATTCTCTTCTACTTGAATCCAATTAAAATCCACAAAATTATCCCATGATCCTAATAAGATACGTGATATAACCGGGCTTCTAACTTCTAAATCCAATTCCAATTTTTACGGTTAAATTCAATCTGATGCAATTTCAGCGCGTCTAATCTACTAAGTATCTTTTGGGGAAATTTTCTTACATCCGACCCGAGAGTGATCAGTCCCCAAGTCTGATGCATCAAAATCCCTTAATTGCTTCACTCAATAGACCAGTTCTCTCGTGAGTGGCCGACTCAAAGAGACGAACTACATGCATAGATTAATTGCCCGACTCAATTGACCGAAAATAAAATTGAGAAAAATCGGGATGTCATAACTCTTCCCCTCTTATAAAAATTTCATCCTCGAAATTTAAACATTTACCAATTCTTAAACAAAAAATGTGGGGTTACAGTCGTCTCATATAATCTCCTCTTTCTCAGGTCGCTCCTTCTACACCAATGCTGCCAGATCACTGCTATCTTGCCCGAACCACTTCGGATTCAAAATACTAAACACTTGCCCACTTAAAATTTTAAAGGTCTTCAACACAAAATCTGCGAAGCTAATTGGCGATTCTGAGCGATCTCTAAACTGTTCCTGATAACTACGACTAAATCATTGATTTCTGAACCAACTCTGGACCTGCGATTTTCTAATCTCTGATCTCATCTCAACCGACAGAAGTCTTGTACACTCTGCTCTACACTGATTAAAAAGAAACCATTTGACTAATCTGTTGAAACTGGGAACCTCTGGTCAAGATCTGATATAACTCTAACACTGACCTTGGCAACTGCAATCACTGACTACTGTACTGACCCTGGCTCGTGATCTTTCTTTCC
This sequence comes from Eucalyptus sideroxylon, assembly GCA_014182405.2. Taxonomy (NCBI): domain Eukaryota; kingdom Viridiplantae; phylum Streptophyta; class Magnoliopsida; order Myrtales; family Myrtaceae; genus Eucalyptus; species Eucalyptus sideroxylon. Next base: position 14,492,409 of record CM024554.2, on the reverse strand, counting down.
CTGACTCCATCTCGACAATTGAAATTCTACACTCTCTGCTATGCACTGCTTAAGAATGAACCATCTGAAAGCTCTGCCAACTTGGAACATCTGGTCTAGAGTTGAAATACAATTCATCCCGGCACTCCATATAGATGATTTATATGATATACACACACTTCAATATACCTATTCTAATTGAGATCTTTCGTGCTTTGCACCGAGGTGGGTTGACTCGCTCATTTGTCAAACACAATCCCATAAGGAATCAATACTCTTCCCGACTCCTTAATAAGCCTGCCATAACATTCCATCATGCTATACTTCCATTCCCACATGTGACTCCCTCAAGTGCTTGAAAAAGCTTTCCTAGCTTACACTACCAAATTTTCACTTACTGATACATTCAACACTTACAACTTGTTCGACGATATCTATCTTCATACTGATCTACCAATTCCGATGATGTAGATTCTGACTCATCTTCGTACTGTTTGGATGACGCTGAAGCTGCTATGATGAGCTTCCCATAAGATCTCTTCTTTAATCTCTATATCGTTAATTACACACAATCGTCCTCAGAACCTTAGCATCCTATCTTCAGAAATCTGAAAATCAATCTCTCTCTCATTTGCATTCTCTTATAGAATCTTCTGAATTTCTGAATCTGTCCACTGAAGCGTTTTGATTCTAATATAAACTTTTAGCTCAATTTTGAGGGTGGTCATAAGATTCAAAATGTGGCATACCTTAGATTTGAAAACTGAATTTCGAACCTCCTCAAGTAAGATCCAATCCTTGAGTACCCACTATGCAACTAAGGACTCTGGACTCAGTGCATTTGCGACTTTGCTCACCTTTCTAGAGTAATACAAAATATCATAGTCATAATTCCTAAGGAGTTCCATCCAGCGATGCTATCTCATTTTCAACTCTTTATGAGAGAATACATACTTGAGATTTTGATGGTCAATGAAGATATAGAATCCTTCTCTATACCGATAATGCCTCTAAATTTCCAGAACAAACATAACTACTGCAAGTTCTACAACGTGCGTCAGGTAATTCAACTCATAAGATCTCAATTGATGGGATGCGTATGCAACAACCCTATCATGCCATACCAACACGCAACTCAATCCTTTAAACGATGCATCACTATAGATCTCAACCCTCCTGGACTAGATGGAATAGTAAGCACAAGTGCGGTAGTCAGCCTCTTCTTAGGCCCTTGAAAACTACGCTCGCACTCATCTATCCACACGAACTTTTCTTACTTCCTCAGCAGTCGAATCAACTGTAATATTGACGCTAAAAACCCTTCCATAAAACTTTTTTAATATCCTGCTAATCCCTAGAAACTTCTAATCTCTGTCACTGTAGTCAATCTCGGTCAACGTTTCTCACCGCTTCAATCTTGGATGGGATCTACAGAGATTCATTCTCCTGAAATCACATGACCTAGGAACGCAACACGAGTCATCCAAAACTCGCATCTGCTAAGCTTATTGTAAAATCCAAAAGCACTCAAGGTCTGAAGTACCACCCTTATACATCTGTCGTGCTCCTCAGCACTCTTTGAACACATCGGGATAACTTCAATAAACATGATCACAACTAATTCAAGTACCCTTAAACATTCTACTCATTAGACCCAAACAAACGGCTAAGGTGTCCATCAACCCACACCGTATTACAATGAACTCATAACTGCCGTATCGAGTGCGAGATGCTAACTTCAGTATGTCTTTCTTCCTTATCATCAACTGATGATACCCTGACCTCCAGTCGATCCTGAAGAATATCAATGTACAAACGCGACGAACCAACTTTCATCTCCACTAATAGAACGGGTGTTCCCCAAGGTTATGCATTGGAACATATGAATCTCCTATTCCATAATTCCTGCATCTGCACCTTCATTTCTTTTAACTCAGGTAACACCATCCGGTAAGGGGCCTTAGAGACTGGCTTTGATCCAAGTGTTAATTCAATCACGAACTCTATTTATCTTTCTGATAGTAAACCTGACAATTTCTTCATGACACACCTCAGAATACTTTTGTACCATGGCTAAGTTTCTCATATCCGACTCCTCAACTGACGCATCTATTACAGTTGCCATGTAGATTCGATCACCAACAACCTGAACCAAGTCATCTTTAGTGACAAATAACAAGGATTGAAGTTCATCTTCAACTTTCAGTGATTCAAAACTTTCGCATGCTAGCTGAACAAACTGAATTATATCACTACTGCAATTCAAAACTGTAGAAAACTCATTGAGCCAAACCTTTTTATAAATGACTTCCAAGTCATACTTAAGCAAACCCCTTCAAGTACAACTATAGTCAGAGATTCATATTTATATTACTTTATTACAAATCCAAAAATCCTACAACCCTCATTGAAAATCCTGCAGCACTACTTTGATAAAAATATCTCAAAAACATTCTTCCCTTGATCGATGCTTGGTCAATCGATTCATGCTCTTCCAGCCATCCTAATGGTGTCCTATATGTAGCAACGGTACTTACACTCTCATGGACTTACGTGGACAGTTCCTAATCCAATGGCCCTGCTGGCCACATTCAAAGCATGCTCCCCTTTTACTCTGACACCGGGCTGACTCGGGCCTCTTTTCCATAAACTCGACATGCAATCGGTGAGTCCTCTACTTCTCAACAAGTGACATCATGCACCATTCCTTACACTAGGGTCCGTTCCAAGTACCCCATTAAATGTCCCAAAGCACATTTCCTCTGTTCTGTCTTATCAATGGCGGTGATAGAAACAGTTGTGGTCCCATCTGCCTATATGGGCAATATTTGATCAAATGACCTTATTGGCAACACTTGTAACAAGTTCTTTCCCTCTTACAGCGCGGGACAAATCCACGTCATTTCTTACAGACATGACACGCATCAATCGAGTTGAACTCTAACTTTCCAAGTCTACTCTTCCAATTGGGTGAAACAAGGCACCTTTCTTCTGACATCAACCTTTCTCCCCAATCGATTTCCATCTCTGTCTAAACTGAACCTTGACTTAGATACGGTGGCTTGATCCTCGATCACAACTCCGGATTGAGCCTCAACAGGCATGGCAACAACAATAATCACAATACTGGTAGCGATAGGAACAACAGCAACAGTGGCAGTTAGGTCCTGAGCTTACTGACCCAACGAGCTTCCAAGGAACACTAGCGCCTGAACGATCCCATCAAACCTAGGATCGCTCGGTGTTGCTACACTTTTAGTACCGACTTGCGACAATACTCTCACACTTGCGTTAGTCTAAGCCTGCGCTCTACCTCGGATACCAACTCTTGTCAGCGTCCTACCCTGAGGTATAGGTCCTATCGACCTCCTCCAAGGAGTTCTCCACTCCTGGTCACTCATCCTACAGGCTCTTTATAGATACCTGTCTTCCAATGCCAATATCAGGTTAGAATTTGAGTGACCCCACAAACACACTACCAAACAGCTATCAACCACATGCATTAGCATATTAAAAGCCTTTCCTACTAACTATCCCATGACTCATTGCACATTATCACTCCATACACAGACCATGCTCTGATACCACTTAAACGGGGATGTCACGCCCTGAACCTCGAGCGCGTGCACATCCCACTGCGTTCGATCAAATATGCGACATCCCAGGATATGTCGCCAACCCATTGTTGACACCTCAATTTTAATTAATTAAGTTTTTAATTTTGTCTTTCCGGATAAATAGATGATAAAAAGATAAAACAACAAAAAACAAAAAGAAAACAAGAAAAAAAACAAATAAAAACAAGAAAAGCAAAAAGTAGCCAGCCCCTTTTTTCTTTTTCCCTTCGCACGACCAGGCCCCCCCTTCTTCTTCTTCCTCCTGTCTTCTTCTTCTTCATTCGCCTCTGCAACTCACGCGCGCAAAGGGTGCCGACGCGCGAAGGACGAGCTAGGGCAGAGAGAGGAGCATAGGCCGGTGGCCGAGAGGACGCGGCATTGATGGCGAGCGAGCCTTCGTGGAGGGGGAGGAAGCTGCGGCCGGTTCGGCCGGCGAAGGGAGGACGGTTGGCGCACCAAGGACCGCCGGCCTAGCCTCCGTCGACCGGCACCCCGCGCCTATAAATAGGGTGTCGGAGGGAAGGCCAAAGCAGCAGCGAGCTCGAGAGCTTCCCACCGAGAGACTTCGGGGGAAGAGTCGAAGAGCGAGCAAGAGAGAACTCGGGTCGCGAGCTCGGGCCGACCTCCCACCGAGAGACTTCGGGAGGCCACCGGCGAGCGAGTCCGAGGAGGTCGATCCGCCGGTGGAGGCTCGGATCCGGCCCGAGCGAGAGGGAAACCGGAGAAAAGGGGGCAGATCTGAGCGTGAGGGGGTTTGAACGAGGTCAGATCCGAAGGGGAGAGGGTCGAGATCTGGGCGCAGATTTGGAAATCCGCCGTGCCGAGCCACCTCGAGCCAGGCCGCCACCGCTGCTGTTTTTCCCGACGCCGGCCGCTACCTCCCCACTCGGACTCCGCAATCTGTTCAAGACTCCGGTCGAATCAAAGCCCTTCATCGCGGAATCATTTGCCGTAGCTCGCCGAGACAGTACGAGTTCGGCTTGCCGTCTTCCGCCGTGCCCCTCCGCATCTCCACCCGTCATCGCCACCGCGCCGTCACGCCGCATCAACCTACAGCCTTTGTACTCCATATCGCTGCCGCCGTCGACGCCGATCTGCGTCCCGGCTCCTCCGTCGGCGTCGCCCAAGCGAAAGAGGAAGGAGGCATCGCGTCGGGTCGAAGTGTGTCGCGGCCGGGTAGGGTTCCATGATCCGGTCGCGGGCCGTGAACCGGGTCGAAGCGGGTCGAACGGGTAGGGTTTCTAGAATTGGGTCGCGGCTTGTAATCCGGGTCGGCGGCTGAAGGACGGGTCGGGCATGGGTTTGAATGGGTAGGGTTCCGCCCTGGGCCGGTTATGCGCGTGGGCCGGGTAGTCTTTGGGCTAAGTCTCTTTTAATAAAAAATCGTCAAAGTGGGTTTGGGCTTTTAGGTTTTAAAAAAAAAAAGAAAAAAGGCAAAAATCCGAGTCGGGCCCGCAACGCATTCGGATCGTTGGCCGAGTCGGACCCAACTCGAGGATCGACCGGGTTAGTTTTTATATTATTTTAATATAAAATAATATTTTAAATAAATAATAAACATTTTATTTTTCGAAAAAAATCAAAATCAAAAGAAAAATCAAAAAATGTTTTATTTAATGTTAAAAAATGTTTTAATTTCCAAAAAAACAAAAATATCAAAAAATATTTTATTTTCCAAAAATATTAAAAAATGTTTTAATTTCCAGAAAATCGAAAAATAATAAAAAAAATGATAAAAATATTTTTATTTTCCAAAAAATAAAAAAAAATCGAAAATATTCCATATTTTCCAAAAATGCCAAAAATCCAAAAAAAGCCAAAAATTCAGAAAAAGCCAAAAAGACTTGTATTTTTCCAAAAAAAATACCAAAAATCCCTTTGTGTCCAAAAATTAGAAAATGACTCAAAAAATGCTTTTCCTCCCAAAATGCATGGAAAACTCCCAGAACATCCAAAAAGTCTCGGGGTTTAAACAAGATTAGGTACCGAAAGGGCATTAGTGATTAACTAGTGTAATCAAGTCCCCGATCATAATTTCTCTGGTTGCGCAGGAGTGAGTATTTCTCCCGATATTTCACTTGGGTTTCTAATCAACCCGCCCCAAATCGATTAGTGGCGACTCCATTTTAAAAATTGATTTACAGGTTAAAAACTCAGACTATTAAAGTCGTGAATTGGTGGACTTGGGAGAGTCCGGGCATAATTAAAATCAGCCGAGCCATTAGCCTCCTTAGGCGCCCGTACCTGAATGCGGGCGCCGAAAAAAGAGGTCGCGACACCCATTCATTTCATTACGCATACGGAAGCGAAACAAATCCCCTGACAACATTTAACTTGGGATAGAAAAGCAGGCAATCAATTACAATACCAAACACTAATTTACAAACACAAAGGGTTTAAATACAACACTGGACTGTCTATCAAATAGACCAGCTCGACAAAAGGGGAATTATCCTAAAACCAACTAGCAGGACACGTTCTCCAATCCTTATGACTTCACCTCTGCAACTCCTCAAGGCCAACCAAAGCTATCTAGCCACTCCGTCCACCAGGGACCTGAAATTGAAATCCCCAAACCGGGATGAGACAATGTCTCAGCAAGTTCAACCCCCTAAACCCCTATTAGAAAGAAAATACGCCCAGGGTGGCCTAGCCACATCACACAAAAGACTTACCTCGCATTCATCTTCATCTGCAGGTTAACACAATTTATATAATTCAACCATGTGCAATTATGATAACCAAACGACTGAGGCACAATCACATTATCAGAACAATTCAACCACTTAGATCGTCTCAGCGATCAATCGACTCGGCCGATTACATGTCATTCTAGCAAATCAATCACTGCTTCCAATCATGACCCTACAGGTAAGTCTAACATGTAGTGGTAATCACGGCCCCACTCGGCAAAATTAGAATTAGTGGCATCACGGCTCCACTTGACACAACCTTTAAAAGGTGGTAGATCTCGGCCCAATAGGCACGACCTCTAATAGGTGGTAATTCACGGCCCGGTTGGGTGCGACCTTTATCAGGTGGCAATTCACGACCAATTTCCCATCAATTTCCACACTTAGGATTTTATAAAGAATCCCTATTTATCGCAAACACACTCAATTTGCCACAAACAATCATCAAATTCAAATTCTAAATGCACAACAGCGATCAACACGAAATTCTGAGAATTTAGGGTCCCAAAATAATTTTTTGGAATTTATTAAATAATTAAATTTATTCCGAAAATTAATTAAAGAATAATATCCATATATTTCACGATCCACGCTCAATTTATAATATCCAATCATCAATTTCAAAATCTGACCATACGGTGATCGTCACGAAATTCCGAACAATAGGGGTTAAATAATTTTTCCCTTTTCTATTTTTTTTTTTTTTTAAATTTTTATTATAAATAATAATATTTTAATAATTTCGGATTATAATATAATATTATAATTTCCAGAATTTCGAAGCAATTAAATAATTCAAATTAAAATCCTATTATGTCACATCAAGGTTTATTATTAAATAAACTCTCTTAGCCTTTAATTAAACATGCTTTAAATTAAATAAACTTCTTAATCTAAATCACAATTAAATAAACTAAACTAACCACCTAAGCTTAATTAACTTAGACTAAGCACACTTAGGGCATCATTAACCGTCTAATCAAGATTTAGTGAGCTAAACTCACTGGATTAGCGAGCCGAGCGGACCAAAATGACGGGACGCCGAGGAGAACAACTTTCCTCAAAGCGGGACAAGCTTCCGGGCTTGGGAAGACGGCCAAAACGGGTGGGGCTGAGAAACCCATTTTTGCAGCTGCTGATTGCAGCTGGACGGAGGCTGCTCGGCGGTGATTCCGACACGAGGGACGGCGGAGAAGCAGCAGCTGCAGCTTGGCAGTGGCCCACGGCAGAGGCTGGCGGCTCGGCTGACGGAGGGCGATGGTGGCGTGGCTGGCGCGGGCTGGGCGAAGCGGGCGGAGTGGAGGGACAGAACTGCGAGGCGAGGCGAGGCGTGCGCGATCACGCGGGACGATGCGACGGTGACAGCAACTTGGCACGGCGACGGAGGAGCGACGGACGGCGGCGTGCGCGGTTGGCTGGTCGATGGGCGAGCTCCCCTTGGCCAGCTCTCTCTCTCTCCTCTTCCCTCTCTCTCCTTCCCAAAGTTGAAGATGACGGTGATGGCTCCCTTTTTGGAGATTAAATCTCCACCCTCCACTTGTCAAGCTCTCAATCCTTGGCTTCAATCAGCATGACATCATCCCCATGATGTCATCTTCCACTATCTCCTCTCCCACAACATTTTTCAATGGGTGCAATATCATATCCGTCGGGGTCCAAATCCTTGTATATTTAATTTCTTCAATTTTTCTTTCAATTCTTTTCTAATTGAATCCAATTAAAATCCACAAAATTATCCCATGATCCTAATAAGATGCGTGATAGAACCGGGTTTCTAGCTTCTAAATCCAATCCCAATTTTTACGGTTAAATTCAATCTGGTGCAATTTCAGCGCGTCTAATCCACTGAGTAACTTTTTGGGAAATTTTCTTACGAGGGTGATCAGTCCCCAAGTCTGACGCATCAAAATCCCTTAATTGCTTTACTCAATAGACCAGTTCTCTCGTGAGTGGCCGACTCAGAAAGATGAACTACATGCACAGATGAATTGCCCGACTCAATTGACCAAAAATAAAATTGAGAAAAATCGGGATGTCACATCATGCCCGACGGCAGATTGGACCCTTCGATCAACCCCGACTTCTTGCCGGAGCTAAAGTCAATGTGCCCGTAGAACGGCGACGTGAATGTGCGGATACCAATTGATCACGGCAGCGAGCAGACATTCGAAGACCAGATCCTCCTGAACATCAGGAGCGGATGGGCCGTTTTGGAGTCGGACGCGAAGCTAAATGATGACCCGGTGACGCGGAGCGTGATCGAATCTTACGTGGGTCTCTTCAACCCAATCTTCGGGCCCTCCTTCGAAGCGGATTTCGCCGAATCGATGGTAAAAATGGGTCAGATCGGTGTCAAGACCGGTTCAAACGGAGAGATCAGGCGGGTTTGCAGATCTTTTAACTAACTACTCAAGATCATATCTTACCTTACATGTGCATTTCTTGGTCTCAATGAATAGGTTGTCCTAGATCATTTGGACTAATTGTCCCATTTTTTTAAGACATGATGTTAACCAAGTTCACCGCGTTCCAAAATTGTAACTTTTGTACGGATTTTTAAGTGTTCTTGAAGTATGTCCATGCCGTGGCTTTCCATATAATCAATCTTAGATTGTTTAGACATTTTTTCGGTGATTCCTTGGGTCGATAACTATGTAGTGCCAATGTTATGGGAGCATATAAAGAACCCTCAATGTATAAATGATTTGACGGAAAAATTATCAAAAAAAATCTTCACTTATTACATGAATGACAATTAAATTTTAAATTTTTTAATTTGATCAATTTAGTCCCAAATTTTTTAATAACTTATCAATATAATCCTATCAACCTATTTTACCTGAAATTGCTAACGTTGGTCGTCATACATGACACAATTAGCAATAATGCAGATAATATGTGCAATTTTTCAAAAAAAGATTCTGGATTTTTTTATATTACATTATTTTCTTCTCTTTTTTGACTGATGAGAGTCCTCGATGGTCAGTGGACGAGGTTCTGCATGCCCTCCTCGCCAGAGAATATCATAAAAGTTTTTAAAAAATCATCCCAACGATTGACTTACGTCTGAAAAAAATAGTAGGCACAAAGACAAATAGTCTACAGAAACCTCCCAATCCTAGTCAAATTCAACGTACTATCTTTGGCTTATCTGACAGACACATATCCGCTCGTCGTTGGCACAACGCCCTCCCCCATCATCGCAACGTCCGTGCTTCGAGGCCCGTTTCGCGGCCAATGCATGGTCGATGCAGAAGGAGAAGGCGGAGAATCTGTTGCCTGAAACCCGACATGGCAAGAGAATTAACAGAGACAAGACGCAGATTTAGAGAGAGAAACAGGTGGTGGAGCGAGAGGAAGAGGGAGAGAGAGGAAGAGAAACGCAAAGAAGAGAGGAAAGGCCAAGACCCATCTTTCCCTTTCCTCTCTTCTTGTGCTTCCTCTCAGACATCTAGTGATATACCATCCAGTTTTCCGCGTTCATCTTGCCAAAATCGATCCGTTTTCAAGTAAGTACACGAGGACTTCTGTCTGCTGTCATCTTTTGCATCCCGTCTCAACGCTTAGATCCGGCGAACGAGCGGATCGCCCTGTGGAAATTCGCAGACGGGGTCGGTTGCTTCAGACCGCGAACTGCTCGAGTTCATTTAGCATTTGGTCTTTTGCCTTCCAAGATGTATTTGCCTGCGCATGACATGAAATGCTTTTCTTCATCAGGTTCCCAGACAATAGCATTTGGTGAGAGCGTCTCTTTGTCCATCCTTTTGCACAATCCATGGGTTCAAGCAAGCTGAGGCGAGCTCTTGGAGCTGTCAAAGACCAGACCAGCATCGGCCTGGCGAAGGTCGGTCCCGGCAGGAGCTCGCACTCCGACCTGGAAATCGCAATAGTGAAGGCGACCCGGCACGACGATTTCCCGGCGGAGGAGAAGTACATCCAGGAGATCATCAGCCTGACATGCTACTCCCGGTCGTCCATAAGCGCGTGCATCGACACCCTGTCCAAGCGCCTCAACAAGACCCGGAACTGGACCGTCGCGCTCAAGACTCTCATCCTGATCCAGAGGCTCCTGGCCAAGGGCGACCCCGCGTACGAGGAGGACATCTTCTTCACCACAAGGCGAGGGACCCGCTTCCTCAACATGTCCGACTTCCGCGACGCATCGCGGTCCAATTCGTGGGACTTCACGGCGTTCGTCCGGACGTACGCATTGTACCTCGACGAGCAGCTGGCATACAAGATGCTGGGGCGGCGGCGGAAACGCCAAAAGTACGGCCTTGATGAAGAAGAGGAGGAAGACGGGCAAGCCGACATCAAGGTCACGCCTGTTCCAGAGATGAAATGTGACCAGATGTTTTCCAAGATGCAGCATTTTCAGCAGCTACTCGAACGGTTCTTGGCGTGCAAGCCAACAGGTTGGTCCACCATAAAATGCAACCCTCATTGAATACTTATAGACCAACAAAAAAATAAAAAAATCTTGGCAATTAAAAAAGAATTAGAATACAGATGTTTTTATGTATAAAAAACTCCAATTTTAACTCCAATCCTAAGTCTACCCTGAACCTTCTTTTTGTCTAGAAAATATGATCAATTTTAATTCATGCTTTAAATTTGCCTTCATTATTCCTCAAAAATCATCGGTAGTAATCCCTAATTTCCTTAATTTTTCATAGAAAATGAATGGTTTTGTTTCATCGCCTCACTAATGAGGATTTGTTGACGATATGGAAATGCCATGCCACGATTTTTGGATTGGGGATCAACAGGGGAAGATTCAAAGTTAAACAAAAAAATTCAGGACAAACTTGGAACTAGAGTTAAACTTAATGATTTTTATTGTGTGGAGTAGATTTGGGATCAAATCTAAAGTTTCAATCTTTTTTAAGGGGAAAAAGTAGTTTGGGATAGAATTGAAACTAAACCTAAATTTGAGGGCTTTTAAGGAATTAGGGCTAGTATCACTAGACTATGAAAGAGAGTTATGCACCTTACATCATTTAGAAACTTTCTCCATGTTGAAAAATTATGGGGCATGCAAGTATACAGCTTGAACTAGTAAGAGGATGTGACTTCCTTGATAGAAATTGCGGTACATTCACCAAGAATATGGAGCAGTTTTGAATTTGCTATAATGAATTATCCCGTTTAATCAATGCCAATGTTGATATCAGTCATGTAATCTTTTTCGAACGGAACAGGTCGAGCGAAGAACGATAGAGTGATTTTTGTGGCCCTATACCTAATAGTAAAAGAAAGCTTCCAACTCTACTATGAAATGACAGAGATCATGGCGATACTAGTTGATAGATTCACAGAGATGGAGATCGCAGATTGCGTGAAGGCATATGAGATCTTCTCGAGAATGGGTAAGCAATTCGACGCGCTCGAGGCATTTTACGCTTGGTGCAAGAACGTCGGCATCGCCCGTACTTTCGAGTACCCTGAAATCGAGAGAATTACACAGAAGAAACTTGATCTGATGGACGATGTCATCCGGGACAAAGCAGCCGTAGCGAAAGGTGAGAGAGCGCCAAATGCAAAGCCAAAGAATGTTATTGTGCAAGAAACAGTCGAAGCAGAAGCAAGTGAACCAGACATGAATTCAATCAAGGCGTTACCTCCGCCGGAGGTATTGAGCGAATCGGCTGTTGCGGAGAAGGAAGAACCAAAGAAAGAGGACACACAGCAACAAGCCGACCTGCTGAATCTAGGAGACAACGCGGTGGCCCCCACAGAACACGGAGATAAAATGGCATGGGCATTATTCGATGGCGACGCACCGCCGGTCGGTCCCGACCCGGCACCCAAATGGGAGGCATTCGGTAATGATACGGCAGATTGGGAATCCTCGCTTGTGCAATCGGCAAGCAGTTTGTCAAATCAAAAGACGACACTAGCTGGTGGTCTGGATATGTGGTCGTTCAACGGAATGTATCAGCATGGAGCAACAGCCGCCGCGGCTAGAGCTAGTGCAGCATATGCAGGCAATGGGAGTGCGAGTAGTGTCACGGTTGGGTCAGCTGGCCAGCCGGCGATGCTGGCTTTGCCTGCACCACCGGCTCCAGTTGGTGGGGCGACCCACAATTTCGTCGATCCCTTTGCCGCATCACTTACCGTTGCTCCACCACCATACGTGCAGATGTCGGATCTGGAGAAGAAGCAGAGGCATTTGGTTGACGAGCAGCTCTTGTGGCAGCAGTACACGAGAGACGGAATGCGAGGGCAGCTCGGGATGGCAAACTTACAGGCTAATTCATACAACATGGGAGGTTACACTAGAAGTTACTGAAGGTGTGTTACATTATTCTCAGATATAGGGATTTGAGCGAGTAGCAGAGTCAACTGCAAAGACTAATCCTCGGGAGACACCAAGATTCTGGATTTATGCCTTCTCTCTCTCTCTCTCTCTCTCTCTCTCTCTCTCTCTCTCTCTGCGCTAATGGGTTCGTTTTCTGAATTCATATCACTGTATTATAGAGATGTTATTATGTAGAATGACATTGCATATACATAACTTCATGAATCTTGGTGATATCTATTTCAAAATTTTGCACCGAACTCTAAATTTGGGATAATTTTTGTTAATATATGCATTAGTTTAAGACGGTGTGATATTGAAAATGAAAAGGAACAAGCCGTTCAACTTAAGAAAACTTGAGTTTTCCAAAACTAACATTACTTCACTGATTCTGGAATGCATTAATCGTTTTACGTGTTAGGCAAGAACTAGAACTAGAACGTTTCAATGTTCACGCAAGTAGAAAATCTGCGTATGCTAAACAGAGATATTGAATATGTTTTTGAAAATACACAACCGCATATGACCAACCACACATGAGACCACAATCTGTTGTACTGGAATATGGTCTGATGATAGAACACTCCTTGAATCAGGGATACTGACCATGTGTTTGAATGAGGCCTCATTTCAATAGTAGATAGTTCGAAGAACTCTGACTCGATCTAGTAAAAGCAAGAGTACTTACTTGTAAATTACAAAGATTAAGGGCATATAACTGCATTATTTTCAAATTCATCCACCATTAATAACTAAAAGCACAAAATTTTACAATAAAGTCAATCATGCCAAGCTTGTACAAGTAAAGCAGCACGGCACCATCTAGAAATGGTCTTCATGTCATCAGTGATCTAAATGTTTTTGTACCCCTCATATGATTTATACTGGGAACAGAAACAAATTGTAAATCATAAACAACTTCATGTTCAAATTAATCTTAATAATTCATGCCAATGTACATGGTGAGGTATCAGTAGTCAATGAATGAGTTCGTCGAAGCTACTTTACAAACAATCAACAGGCTATCAACTCCAAAAAGCACTCCACCTGATATGAGCTTTCCTCAAGCTTCTAGGACCATCTTCTCCAAGTTTGGCATCGCAGTTTCTGCTTGTTGTCTGGTCGAGACACCCAGCTTCATCCCCACAGAAACTAGGGTTTCAAGCGATCTGCTACTATTCTCTAAGAGATCCTTGTCTATGTCGATCACATCCTGTCAAATTAATTGACTACATGAAATCGGCTGCTAAATTTGCAATTAAGTTCATCTGAAGACAGCATTTGGGCAAAGAACTATATAATAATGCAGAGCCAATACGTATGCATCCAATCAATCCACAGTTACAGGGAATCTTGATTATTCCCTCAAACCATGTAATTTTTTCCAATAAATACACTTTCAAAGCTGAATTAGGAGAATGAATAGTAAATCTAATACTAACCTTCTCAAATACGCATATGACAGTGCTTCCTCCAAATGAGAAATATCCAAACTGCATTATTTCCGATTTAAAAGCAAATTAAAATTCATGCCTTGTGGAAATAGAGACGGTAATATTATCAACTTAATAACTGTTAACCTCATCTCCCTTCTTAACACGCTCACCCTCCTGCTTCAAGAAAGTGATGCTGCCTACCATGGTGGCTCCAATAGCAATGAATGCCACCTGCAGCCAAAGATTATATAAAAAGATATGGAAACCAAAAGAGGAATACCAAGATTTTTTAAAATAAAGGAAAATGTACATAAAAGGAGCGGGAAAAAACATGTAATGGATTATTATCTGGTGTACAACAAACTCAAAGGTTAAAATGGAGTGAAAAGATCCCTGGGAGTTGATTGTTCCTACAAGAAGATCAAAACTAGTGTCTAGGGAAAAAAAATCATCAAAGAACTAATCCAGAACATGTTGAATGATATAGACTTTAAAACATACTATCCCTGCAAGGATGTTAGCTATTCTCCTATTTGTAATTCTAATAATCATAACCTTTTAGTGATTGTTGTGATAGATTCAAGGGTCATCATTGGCTCCATCTTCTATTTGTCTATCAGATTCTCAAAGAATTCTGTTCAGTAGCAGACCCAGGATTTAAACCAGGTGAGGGGATCCATAATTACATAAGAAACATTAAAAAGAATAGCAAATTAAGTTCAAATTTAAATATATCAAAAAAGTTCACTCTGATAAACAAGGAGAAGAGAGACTTCCATATATCTAACAAATCATAAAACAATGCTAAATTTCTTCTGAATTAAAGATTTAAGACACAAAATAACATAATGCATAGGTGTCCATGGCAATGATGGAATGAAACAGGTTGATAGTTCATGTAAACAATATCTTATCTGCTTTCATGTAATTTTTATGAGCTAGAACATTAAGTAATTTTGCATATACAATTTACCACAATTGTCAATCTTCTTCCAACAAATGAGGGAGAAAGCACCAACAAAATGCATATATACATATGCTAAGTACTGCATATAAAATGGGCCACTGTAGAGGAGCAAAAAAGAGCGAGTACTAATGAGTGTACAATTTTGCACTCCCTGGTCCAGGCCATGTATGAGAAACTTCAAGGAAATTCACTAGGCCATTTTGGTGACTGCATATGGCATTCAAAAAGAAAAATATATATATATATATATATTGAAAGCAGACAAACCTTTCCAAAATGTTCTGTTGAGATAATAGACACAACGCGCTTGTTCTCTGCAAAAACATTGCAGTACTTGCTATTGACAGCAATAGGATTGACCTAGATTGACATGTGAATGCATTCAGAGGATTGACAGAGCACATAGAACAAAGTTTTTTACTTGCAAAATTACTCAACTCACAGTGAATAAGCATCCAGGTATATTCACAAATTGTTCAATGATTCCAGTGACAGGGAGATGGAAACGATGGTAGTCCTGCAAAAATTTGTATTTTGTGTTCACTATAGAAAGAGAAACCTTGCATCACAGCATAGAACAGATAACATTAGTTACCTGTGGCGCCAAACGGAATATCACCAATGCCCCACCTTCAAAAGTGCTTGAACTTATCTCATTTCCAAGAAGGCCTTGAATGGAAAA
The DNA here is from genome assembly GCA_014182405.2 of Eucalyptus sideroxylon. Lineage (NCBI taxonomy): Eukaryota > Viridiplantae > Streptophyta > Magnoliopsida > Myrtales > Myrtaceae > Eucalyptus > Eucalyptus sideroxylon. Next base: position 14,476,734 of record CM024554.2, on the reverse strand, counting down.
CTTTTTACCCTAAGAACAGCATGAAGCAGAAAATGTCAACAACAGTGACAAAGGCACCAACAATATGCCCAACATTTTCACAGTTGTTAATTAGAGTCAAGGTTGTTAACTAGAGTCAAGCCACTGAAAATCATTCTCTCTCTCTCTCTCTCTATACAATGTGTATATATATCCAGAATTGAAAACTACAAATAATTTAAAAACTCTTCAACTTGTCTGGAAGGTGGATCTTTTCTCCAAGACATTACCCAGAGGATTTCAGCTATAGGTAAGCAATCAAATCCCATAAGTATCTCAAACCTTTCTCAAGCAACAAAAGTACGGCCACAGAAATAATTCATTTCCCACTGAATCAGTGCTGATTGTAGGATCTGACAATAGTACCATAAATGAATCAGATCCTTCAAGCAAAGCATGACCTGAATCAATTATATGTCCCTAGTTACCTCCATGCAAATCCTATCAGCAAGTATCCCACTTTAGGAAAGTTTTCTCTGAAATTAAGAAGCGCCCACAAACATTGGGGTCCTTTTTCTTTTCTTTTTTCTTTTTTTTTTTTTTTTTTTTTTTGGGGGGGTGGAAACAGTCTTACTATAGACATTAAAGGTAATTCAGATCCAGAGAGTAGAAAATACCTTAATCCAAAACCGAGTACTGTCTTCAACATTGTTGAAAGCCATTAAACGGCTATCAGCAGCACAGACAGCAACGTTGTCATGCTCCAAGGCGGCAATGGGTCTTGCACCAGGTTTCAACTCTCTTATGAAGAATTCATTGAAAGTCTGCTGATAGAAAGTTAGAAGTCCCCAACTGAAAGATTCTAATCTTTCAACTATATCAAAGTTTTTCAGGACTTAGATCACAATTAGGATTTATCTACTGAACTTATAGCACAAGTAAAGAGATTCCAGAAACATTGCAATGAATCAGTGTACAAGCTAAGAGAACTTTCCTGGGGCTTTAAAGTAAGAATATATTAAAATATTGGGGCTTACCTTGAAATGCTCCAGCGGATACTTGACTTCAGCCATATTAATTTGATCCTACAACATTCCAGAGAGAAACTCATTATGAAGGCATGGAAAGTACTTGTTTGCCGTACAATTAGGTTTTGTACTTCTATTTGGCTTGGAAACATTACTTTTGATATACATTAAGACCATCTAGAAAAGTTCTCATGCAAGAGGATGTCCACATTATACATGTTGAAAATACCCTTGAAGATCCCTTATGAAAATACCTTATGTCACAAACAATTACATATGCCCCATCGTATGTTCTCAACACAGATATGGCAAAAACATAGCTTATACTTAGTCCAACAATAAGCATCTCATTTTTAGATACAGGTGCCATTTGGCCACACAAAATAAGCAAGCAAATTGCACATACTGGTACTCAAGTGACTGGTTAATAGAATAGTGACTCAAGAATTCGAAAGAATATGAACTTGTTTGATTGACTTCACTCTGCAAGTTATTCAAAAAAATACTGGCATATGCATGGAAAGACATACAACTTCAAGAAAGCCAAAAGGAGCTTGGAAGTCAGAAATAAGAAAAGACAGCAAGATCAACTGTATAAAGAAGCATTTCTATGATGTAATCCAACAATGTTGCAATTAGTTTATGCAAGCATTCTTCTTGCAATTTCCACATTTACAAGCAAAACCACAAGGACCACTCCTTAAGTGCAAGTAATCTAACCACTAAATCAGTAATTTGCAGCAAGGAACATCTATAGATTTCAATAGCTTCCACCGCTGGGAGTCAAATAACATTGAAAGAATACATCGTCGTCTGAAGCTTAGTTTCAAGTCTAAAATAAGTAACAAACTTCATATTGGCTTACCATGGCACAAGAGCAGAGAAAAGAAAAGCAAGCAAAGAAATATCAACACTAAAGAACAACATAACTCTGGACATCTTTACAAACAGAATCACACAGAGAGTTTGGATAAGTGGAACACAAATAAGTCACCAGGCAAAGTGATTAGTATTGGAAATTGGTTTGATGGCGAATATCTAATATCAACTATCAAGCAACAGAACTTCGTTAAGAGAGTAATAGAGCAAGACCATTCCACACGTGATTTATTGTCTGTATCGGCAACCTCATTCAATCACATTATTAGAAACAAGAATAGATGAGCTATGTAATGGGGAGTAAGCAATCATTTCTTTGTACTGATAGCATATTCATGATATTACTTTTCAACTAATGGTGTGATTAAAATCCTCTGTTCACTGATAAAGATGATATCAACGTGCCTTGAAAAAATCAAGAAACTTTGGTATGTCTTCTGCAGATTCAACAGAATTCATTTTCTTGCCCTGCTTTTCAGAAATACTCTGCAAAATCTCTTTTGCCCCTGCAATTCAGCCCATTGTAGAAGTAACGATTTAGCACATCTTGACACAAAAAATAAATTGAAGAACTCAAAAAGATACACAAAACTAGAACTCAACAAAAGCTTAAGCACTATCACCAAAATAGTGCAAAACTTGTCTGTGCACTGTATTACCTACTGTTAAAACCCGCATAGTGAAAACCTTAAGGAAAGGTCAGTAAAAATTTTGACTTACATTAATTGGACAAACAGAAGGTTGGGGACATTTGCATATAATTTGCATTCTAAGGTTAGACAATGTTCACATACTGCACTATGATCTTATATGAATGTCACATGACAAATTATTCAATTAGAAGAGAAATAGAGTCAAGCTACTCACGAGTAGCTGGGACTCATTGACTAATCAGAATTGACTAGCCTAATTTTGAGTCTAGCTCAACTTCAAGCTACTCAAGGCTACTCAAGTATCTTGTTGAATTGAGCTTGAGCTTGCTAATACTTATCTAGGTAGGCTGACGAGCTAATAGAGCTTTCATTTTGTTCGAGAAGAATATTCATAATCATAAAAGTAGACACGATACTTTAAAAATAATAAATAGAGCTTATAAAACTCAAGCTCCAGCTCACGATCAGTCTTGATTTATAAGTTAATTGTATTAGGGTCAAGCTTAAATATCTCAATTTTTTAATCAATTGGAGCTCGATCATAAAAATTAATACTCGACTGCTCGAGCTTGGCAGTTCATCAACTCAACTTGGCTCCATTACAACCCTACATTCAAGGCAGGAAAAGGCAGGGTAAGAGCTTATTAAGAAAACCAGCCTCTGCTAGTTGGCAGAAGTTGTCAGTCACCTGTATCAATAAGGCCTAGCCCAAATTTCGATTGGTAAATGGCTCTCATTGACAATACAATTTTCCCATCAATTATTTCTTCCACTAGTCTCTTAGTCCTCCGGTCAAATACCTGAACACAAATAACTGCGAAGTCTTACAACTTGGATGAGAACAAAAAGTTTACCAATGAAAGGGCAGCATAATTCACATAGAAAATAACAGAAAATTAATGAACGGACCTAAAAAATGGCTTGTAAACTTTGTAGTTTTAGCTTCTCAAACAATGTTACAAAAAATAGCCAACCAAGTTCAGAAGATACAAATGCTCAAGCTGCTTCTTATAATCACAAATGGCCTTACAGATGAATGCTCTTCTAACTGAAGGAAAACAAAGGCTGAAATGGATCACAGAATCATGCATACTGCAGTTCATTAGTCTTGTAGAAATGTGAGGTATTGACCTCATGTATGCTAGTGAAATCTAATCTTGGTACTATTGAAGTAGCACACATAACTACAAGCAAAATTTGCACCAAGGTTCCCTTGTCACAATATCAGTAACCTAGCTAGCTAGCAGTTACCCAAGGGCAAATCTTTCAATGCCACCACATGAAAAATCAATGAATCACCCAGCCGTAGCCCCAGCTTAACATCTAGCTGAAGTCCTCATCAAATGGATCTATCTTGGTTTTACAGGGACCTATTCTGACGTTAATTCATTGGTCAAGCAAGTTCGACTGAGGCTTCTGATTGTCTATCGAAAAGGGCTTTCACGGAAATAACTATTCCTTCACCACATCTCTCAAGCTCCATTTTCCTCTCCACAACTATAAAACCTAGGAAATGGACAGAAATGGAGCAGGTTCTCACTTCACAGCCCAGGTCTAAACCATGATTTGGTGGAAACTGTCTTCTTACCATACATCCTCACTCAACAAAAAAAGAAACATTCTCAAGAGCCAAGTTACAACATGTGCCAATTAGTATTTCCTCAATAATATTTCACTGGGCTAATTATGCTACTCATTCTTTCCCTCAAAAAGGTTTCAGAACTTCCTGCTCAAGAGTCAGAGGGTGCTGAGGTACAATACAATATCAAAGGCAAGGTGACAAAGGAGCTACTCCTCTCTCATCCCCCTTACCCACCCCCAACTTCCCCTTTCCCCTTCCTCTCTCGCCACGAAAAATAAGAACAGAAGATCCAAAAGAAGGAAACTTACCATCCACAAAATTGTTTTAAGCTGGTGTCTAAATGAAGTCCCCAGATTTACTTATTTGATTAGAATGGCCACTTCATCACAGCATATAAATTAATAAAAGTGCACATCTTACTATTTCGACAATTCAAAGGCATTCTTCTGTGTCAATCTTGACAATGAATCCAGCAAGCACGTCATTCTCAAAAAAGCAGCCGAATTCATTATATGACCTAAAGTACAATTTATACTATTAAAGGAGGAGAAATATAAGTAAGAGGAAGCATACCAATATATTTGAAGCACTTGATCCATAATTCAGGCCAATATCATAAGATGAAACATGGGCCCATTCACTTAGTTTGAACATCCACCTAAAAGATGATATTTGACCATTAACAGATGACCATGTAAGAAGCATAAGAGCAATTCCAAAATATTAAGACCATGAAAACGAGGCCTCACCCAGAGGAAGCTTGTTTATCAGTCAAGAATCCTCCAGTCATAATCTGGTTTCCACTTCCTTCATCAAAACAGAGGGTCAAGTGAACTACAGTGTTCAGCTTATCTGAAACATGGAGAACCTCACCACAGACGGGGCAACAATTTATAAGTGGCTCCCTGCAACCAAACGATATGCAAAGCGATGAGTGTAAACTTGCACAATGTTTGTAATTTTTGTAATAGCAATGTTGAGCTTTTGGTTCACACAATTAAGTTATTTCCATACATTCATCCGTAATTCTTTGACTCTTCTCGTCCTGCAGTGCAATACAATGAAAGTTCTAAGCTATGTTTGTGGGGGAGTTATTGTCTATTGTTGGCCCCTATGGTAGAATCAACTAGGTACCGGAGAGGCAGTGGTTTACCCTGTGGAAAATATCAGCAGTTCAAGTCCACTTATCTCCAACTCATGAACTTGACTGCGGATCAGCCATATAATACACAAAAAGAAACCCAAATGTTTCTCCTCTTTGAATAAGACCTAGACGACGGCATTTGACAACTTTGGATAAGCATGGTTTATGAATGCACAAACTAGTAACTGCCTATATTTACAATGTTTCTTGAAAAGTGGCTCTCTACCATCAATTGCACCACGTGTGACAGACAGATCGTCTTAGAAATATCGTCTTAGAAATCCACAATTATCTCACACAAACTGGAGATTTTGGCTTGTGCCACTTACTGCCGCATCAAAAGTTCCTTCATTGCAGTTCTTTCCTTCTCTCATTTCTTTTTTTTTGGGGAAAGGGGGGAGGGGGGGAGGTGGGTGGGTGGTGGAGGAACTCGATCAGTTGGGTTGGCATGACATCAGTGCATTTGGCTTTAGCACCTGGGAATAACACAATCATGCTGACACTTCAAGAGAACTGATGATTTAAAAAGTCAACCCTCCATTTGTTGGTAAAACTTCCATAGAGCCGCATAACTATGTCTAGTATTTTATCAATATCGTAAGCTCACTAATTATAAGAAAAGATTTCACTTCACGAAAATAGAAGCAGCACTCACAGCAATGAGGCAACCAATGCTACATGCAGCTTACATAAGAAAATAAAGGCAAATTGAAGTGCTCCGTACTCATTATAGACATTGAGCCAATTTAATTTTAAAAATCAAGAAAATTTGAAGCTCATAAATCGATCCGAAGAATTACTTTTCTTGTTGAATTGCAAGAAGGCCAGCCAACTCATCCATGCTGACTACACCATCCCCATTTACGTCTGCTGCTTTAAAGAGCTCCTCTTTCTGGTAAACAACAAACATAATCATTATATAGACCTTGAAAAAATTCCCAAGAAACAACAGCAATCCTACATTTGCACAGGTTTTGTTTTAGACCTTAACCAATTATATCTCTACTCCTGCCACAAGAGGGTTTTGCAAGAGGGTTAATTTGAATAGTCTTTCACATAATTTATTGAAGAACATCACACAGAGGGAAGCACTAACCGCCAGAAAACCTAGGTCTTTGCTAAGGCACCAAATGTCACTCAAAAAGAGAATGTTGCTGACCATATTGAAAAGCACATTCATATATGTCAAGATAAGCACTACGTTAATTGGTATCTTTTTGTGTGAATTCATCTAGTAGGCAGATTTCCAACATAGATATCTCTGCACAGGCACTGATTACATTTGACCAAGCTATCAGATACTAATATGCAGCCTTTGATCAGTTATAAATGGGTTTTAGATTAAGAATGTGAGAGATATTCTATAGGGTGTGTCTACAATGGTTTTTGCTCGTGGAGTTCATGATTTGACTTTTGATACTAAACACCTCAAATCTATATATATATATATACACATATTGATGTAGAATATTCCCTGTCACTTGTTTTAAACTTAGGATAATTATTTTGTCCTGATGGAAGCCAAGCCTTGTTATCCTCATGGATGGTTGCATAGACTAAAACAACTTTTTTGTTGTCACTGCATATGTCCATCGATTTCTTTCATGTATGCATGCTTGTGTGCTGCATCACACATTGTGCTCTTATTTGCACATCATGTATATGCATTTATGCAACCAGACAAATATGCATGCAAGTACATATGTATGTATGCTAGTGCACAGTAAGTACCCTTACATCAATTCCCGTCCCAAACATAAATCTGACACAGAAAACAATTTAAGTTTATGAGTCCTACAAATGAAACACAGAGAAAAATGTTGCCAATATTGATGCAGTTCAACAACTGACTCTAACCTTGTTAGCAGCCAATTGATTTCCAAAAGCATTTATCATGTCAGAAAATTCGGAGAATGAGAGCTTCCCATCTTCATCGTAGTCCTGTGGGAAAAATTAAAGGGATAACCTGTTAATAAAATTGGACTGACACAACAGAAGGCCTACTTATTTTAAGAGGAAAAATAAGATGTCCTTGTGCGCAAGGCTCTGAAGTTGTAGATTCTAGGGATGGTTAGATGTACTTATCCTTACCCCTTCTTTTGCAGAGAGTTTATTCCATGACAAATCAAACTAGCTTGTCCTCTAACAAAAAGACCTACTTATGAGAGGGGAAAAATACAGAATTCTCTGTTGCGTAGACTAATTTCCAAAAGCACTGAAAAATATCCTAATTATGGCATGGTGGTCAGACGCTCCAGTAGAAAAATGTGTGACTGGCGCTCGGGGCATTCAGATTGAGAGAGAGAGAGAGAGAGAGAGAGAGAGAGAAGAAACAAGAAACATTTCTGCTATATGTGTCCATCTGCTTTTGTTAAGTGCATTTTGTGTCTACGATTCTGGATGGTCCTGTGACCAAACTAATAGTTAACTTCAATTATTCCGTTGCCTTAAAATCGTGCAGAGGAACACCATATTGCCCATGGTTATATAATCACAACTCTCTTAATTGCTCCAGCAAAATTAGTTCTCATCCATGCCAATGTAATAAAAGTCTATGTGCCCTCATGCACATGGACATGGCTGTTTGCATGCATCCATGTGGACTACTCCAGCCAAAAAATTTGGATAGCCCGTGCTATAAACAAATGATCTTTAGTAGCTATATCAATGTGACATTGCAGGATTATGAAGAGGAAGAATTTGGATGCCATCAGAACATGGTCAACACCTTCCAGCTACTTGATTTTACATACAAAAATTGGTTTTTAGCAGTATCATAACACAGCATGTCAAGCAACCATGATGCACCATTTTCGTTTTCACTTCTAGCAAGAACCAAGTCTAAAATTAACTTAAGATATGCAGAGGGAGATACCTGGGCAGGCTATCAAAAGAATGGCCAGTTTAGTACAGGTTTCCTAGACAACTAATGATATAACACAATTTGAAGATTCAACCATAATTCCCAACTTATGGGTGAAGCGACCAAGTTTGATTCGAATTTATATCTTCAACTTACTTCTAAACAGGATGTCACAGGAATGAAAAACTACATAAGTGTTAATAACTTATGCACATGGAAGGAATATGCAATAAGAAGCTTTACTAATAATAATGGTCTGTCACAACACTCAAATATCTTGGACTTCTCATATTCATAGCTTCAGTACCACCACTGAAATGATGACCTTATTCAAGTTTCCAAGCAAAAGCTAAAAAAGAAAAAAGGAATTACACGGCTAGTGTGCCTTTCAATGTAACCAAGTTGAGTGCCTACCCATGTAAAACAAAACGAAAAGGATAATTTCAACCCTTAGCCATCAAGTTTTGATGAAACATAACCTGTATTTACCATCTTGCATCCGGCGACGATCATCCAAATGAAAATTATCGGACGGAATTAATAAACTCACAAACTATTGAAGAGATAGCAGTATAAGAAGCTTAACCCTCCACACCAGAACTTTCCACTTAGATTAATAATAAGAAAGATGACAGTAGAACATACCATAATTGACAAGATGCGCCTTGCAAAACTCTTCTCTGTTTCCATGGGATCCTATTGCCATTTCAACATAATGTTGGAAATAGACATAATTATCTTGGCACCAATCTAAAATCATGCACTGTCCACTCACCTCAACAGAACAGGAAACCATGATAGTACCCACCACTACATCTGATTTAGAAGGGTCTAACAAATTCAAGATTTCAGATTCAGATTCTGAGTCCTGCGAAAAGAAATTTATGGGGTTCAAACTAACAGTTACTTGGAAGAAAAATTATAACAGTTAGACATATTTATGATGGTCAGATAACTTTGTACATGCAGAGTGAAATCAAGAGGATGAATTAATGCATCAATAAATGGTCACTCACCTTTGCCAAGACTTCAAGCAGATCTAGCTCACAGTAACCAATTAGATTGTTCTTTGAAATCCTATTAGTCTGCATGCAGAAAAATTACACATAAACAAAAGATTATCATGGAAAACAATAGGCCTGGGTATTAAATTTAAGCCAACCCACATGACACTTATTTTGATTACTTTGCAAAAGAAAGAAAATCAACCACTCGACTGAATGCACAAAATGATCAAAAGAACAAATAAGCCAGACCTAATACACACCAAATATGGGTGGTCAAGTTTGGTTTGCTTCCAATAAATGTGACATACCAATCGTTAATTAGCCACAAACCTACTATTCTATTTCCCAAGGAGTTTTCTCACATATTTTAACACCCAATATCTTACATGGATTTTGTCAAAAAGTGCCCTTAGGGAACTTGTGAATAACCAAATGAGGAAAGGTTAGCACCTCCAAGGCACTTACTTTTTTTGTGATGCCTAAAACCAATGCTTCAGAAATTGGAACTTAACTTGTTAAGTATTCTAAATAAAAGCCCTAAGGGCAATCATTAATATGATTAATTTTATACTTGAAGTTGAGAAGGTAATCATGCCAAGGACCAGCTGATTATGCAGTAAAATGAGAGTTCCTCATACTGACCACACTGGAAAGTTCAAATACACTAGTTAGTTCCAGTTAACTGAACCTATTTTTCCAATCCATTCCTTCTCCTTCTTGTTTTTTCCATTAATAGATTATTCATTTTCTTTTCTTCTCCCTCCTGCTTAGTAGATTCATATCTTATACATAATCAACCTCCGACAATGGCCTGTCAAATCTTCCCATCATTTATCCATTTGTTTATCCTACTTGTTTCCCTTGTCCAGAAACAAATCTGGTCTATCCAAGCTCAAAATTACTATGTACAATACTTCAGAAAGAGGTTTTAGAAGGAAAACTTTGATCATGGACAACACTACGAAACAACAACTTTCATAAAATAAACTCACTTCCAAATCTCATCAAAAAGTCGCATCATCTTATTTCTCCCGACAATCTCATCAAAAAGTCGCATCATCTTACTAGCACATCTGATTGTCATAATTTCACATGTCTGAACCTCGAATTGAGTTCTCTCATCTGATCCTCAATTGTGTCCACATCAACTTTTGTAGAATAATCTCACTTCCAAATCGATATTTTTTCTCAAGTGATCATACATCCACAAAAGCATTCTTCTTTCAACTAATCTGATTTTAGGTGCATGCTGATAGTTAAGAGCCTTACATTCCCTACCTGTAGCACCATCTGTCTTACAACTGTTAAAGAATTTGCCTTATGGCCATAACGATAATTTGCTATTGCTCTAGACATCAGATGCATTTCTCCTCTTTTCCTATCACGTTCGATTAGTTACAAATAACATTTTCAGCAAGTTCCCCATTTAGCAAAACAGACAATATATCAGAGTTACCAGCTCTGTCACCTTATGGTCTCAATTTTCACCTTGCTTTCTTCATGCCTCTTTTCCTTTTTAGGATGGAACTAGTATGCTCTGTGCTTACAATCAAAAAAGACATCTAACGTATATATGATAATATAGACCTGAGTTCTACCAGTAACCATAAGGCCTTTGAAAAGACACTACGTAAATTTTAAGCACTTGGAAAATTAAATGTAAATTAGTTAGTCCTAATGATCACAATGAACCAACTTAAGTACCTCCTCCAAATCAACAGAAGTATATTCTCACGGCCAAAAGTCTTTACACCTTCCTTCTAAGCAGATGCACCTTAGCAAAATATTTCCCTTTTTGTTTACTTTTATATACAATATACATATTATAGCCAAATAATTACATATCTACAAGATATCCATTTAGAATTGAAATTTGATTGTATGAAATATAGTTTGACTTAAAACAATAAAAATTACAAAGAATATAGATAAGTTTCTACCAATATTTCTCGAGTATGTCATTGATTATTAACTAATACTGTAGACCAAATATACTGCTGACACATTCATAGTTGATTTAAAATCCAAACCTAGAGAAGTTGTAATTTGAACACAATATATGACATTTAGTAGCTAAATTCTTTCTTTTTGGATATATTAAAGAAAAATTGAACTGATATAGATGATTGCATTATGAGAGGCATATGTCCACTTATATTACAGGTAGAAGTTCACAATTTCTTTTTGTTTACAGCAACAAGAGTTTCATATGATGGTAGATTTGGTGTACTCTCTACTTCCTCAAAAAGCATTGATTAGAAACATTAAATCCACTGATTGAAAGTTTTAATCAAAAGATTAAAATATTAAAGAAAAGACCATCCCTCTTGCAACGGCATGCAGAATTAAGAACTAAGAACCAAAATAAGTTGCTCTACCATTTTTTTTTATCTTTACATCCATGTTCACCAATTATCACAGTTTAAATTAATTGGAAGCTGATTATTCTTCATGCATCTGTCCATCATCTACACACCGGTTTGGAAATATGCTAATTAGTTAAGCCACAAAAGGTAGCTTATCAAGACTGAAATGATTAAACACCTATTTTAATGTTTTCACTCAATCATATTGCCAAGATCTTGGTTCCTGAAAACCCTAGACCACCTAAAACTGATTGCCAATAAGGATTTTGACATCATTCAGAAAAATCGAGATCATCCGTTAGATTAAAATATCAGAATAAAGATTCCAAAGGTAAGCATTTCTTTAACAACCTAAAAACCTTTTTGCCTCAACAATCTTCCAAGTGCATCTGCTTTGTTCCTTTTTGGTAGTGTCTCATTTGTTTATGTCAAAACATGTGCTTCTAAGTTCTCCCCAATTCCATGGAACATGATTTCATCTACCTTGCTTACTTTCATTTCAATTAATTAAACAAGCGTGAAATGATGTTCAACCTCATATACAGAGATTCTTGCAATGTGAGGCCCATTCCTTTCTAGAAGAAGTTTCTTTTCCTGCATAAGGAAGAAAGGCACCAATTAATGATGAATCCATGCAGCATTTTTTAATAGGTAAAAACATCAACTACAGGGCCCCGCCACGCACCGGGGGGGGGGGTCGCAAACCCAGATGCAGAAAGAGCTCAAAAACTAAAGAAATATATGAAAAAGCTCTCAAAATGAAAAGTGAGCTCAATTCCAGGACAAAGCATCAACTATATAAACCAAGGCATTTGCATACATATGCAAGTTTCCACCATACCAAAAGCGTAAAACTTTAAGCCACTTCTCAATACAAAAAGAAATAAAAATTGCTCTCTAACAAAGGCTCTCTTGGTCTGCAACCAAAAAACAGGGAGAAATTAGGGTGATCCTTCTTTTCATATTGCACTCCAACAAAATTCCCTGCCAAAAGCCAAAGTTCTTGCCCAATAGAATCTCCAATAATCCAAGATATTCCTGTGCAAGCATAGGAAGCTGTTCAAACAATTCTAGTCCAAGAACAATGAAGAAGAGATCCCGCAAGGTCTCTGCCTCCATGCAGAGGAACCTATTACCAGAACTTTGCCTCTTCACTATAGTTCATGTGAAGTAAAGATTCCTTCTGCCGTTGCTTCCAAAGTAAAAGAAAGAACTCTTGTTGGAACCTTATCACTCTACAAATCGCTTTCTTAGGGAAATTCATTCTACCACATACAACGTCCCTACCTAGCAGCTTGAAGTAAGATTTCACAGAAACATTCCATCTCTACCAATGTTCCACACCAAAACATCCTCAAAAGCAGTAGAAGTCTTCATGTCATACAAATCCTGCTCACACACAAAGAAAAAATCTTGAATATTTTGCATGACTCAATAATTATCCTGATTCAACTTCTGCAAAACAACTGCAGAGAGATTTCTTTGGGAGAGCAATAATTCTGATAAGTCTCATTTATAGAGCTGGAGTTCCAATTGAAATTCATTTGATGATGGGTGCTCTGGGTGTGAGAGAGATTCAAACTGTAAATAAAGGTTAAGAGAGGTAACTATCTATGGAGTGTCTGCTGCTATGACAACAGCTCTGCAAGAGGTAGTGCTACCAAAAATGGAAGTTCTCAGCAAGATTGGCATACTTTGGATTGGAATTGCCATTTGGCAAAGAATTTGGTTTGCCTATCATTGTTAAACTGGGATTTGAGGGAATTGATTGAATCTTCTCGATATTCTCCTTTTTTTTTCGCTTTTATGTTTCCGAAACTTTACCTTGCATGTAACCTGCCCCAACGTATGATCATTACTTATCACATAAATGTCCATTGTGAATCCACTCCTCTACAATGGTTATGCTAATCTGAAATTGTTTAACCCAAGTCTGACCTATACAGAACAAAAGACCCTCCACATCTAGATAGTGCAACTTACATTGAATAACCCACCCACTCAGCTTCTTATCTTAAAGGAATTCTTGTATCTGCTCCAGTGAGAAACTAATTTAAGAAATGTACAAGGATTCAGGCTCTAGAAACAGATCACTCTACTCTAATCAGAAAAGCCTACCAGCAACATAATCCTATCTTCCCAAATCATAATCACTTTGATGCTTGCCGCATGTCTCATTTTCCTCATAATCTTCAGACTATATCTTGATTACTGAATTTTTCAAATAAGTCAGTTTTATTTACAAGGAATAAAATGAGGATAGCAACCCCACTATATACATTGCTATGGTATAAATTTGAAAGGAAAGCAAAGAGATACCTTCCAAGATGTTTTCTGATATCTTTAGCAAGAAAGTGCCTGGATGAAGTGGAGAAAGTTCAAATGGTAAAGTAAAACGAATTTTATTTTTAAAGAGACTCCTACCAACATGATTATCCACTGCACAAACCAATTTTGCATTACGGAGAGGGGAAAAAAAGAGCAAAATGGATCAAGGTTTTTGGTGGTGAATTTCCTGATGAAGATTAGATTCCAAAAAGCTGTTCCAGATTCAAGATGCAAGATCCAAAAGGCAAGCTTCATACACCTTGTGGTAACATCACCAACTTCAAACTCAATCCAATGGCTAAAACAGACCCGCCCCCTTCCAATGTATTCCCGAACACCAATCCATGAGGGGTTGTGGCCTTCTTGGAACACCATTCACGGGGAATGAATCCATTTTGACATTGATCACCCTTGCCCATAGAAAGTCAATCTTGGGAAATTCAGATTATCCAGAGCCGCTTTCCAAAAGGCTTTATGGACCCACAACCAGACAGAATATCCCAAAAACATTCTGTCATCTCCCATTAAAAGATTCTTCGATTTAGGTGTATTAAGCACATAAGCATATATCCATCAATAGTAGGAAGTGCAACCACCCACTACTGAAGCACAGAGAATCGCACAAACTAGGACCCGCTTTCCTTTACTGGTAAATAAAATCACCACGTTCCTGTAATGTATAAATGAACCTATATGATGCCATAACACTTCAAATACATCACCATTACTCTCGCTCTGTTCGCCGCACAACGAGGCTCGAATGCATGACGTCGCAGAATACAATTCAAAGATAAACAAACCACGGGTAAAGGTACAGAAGGTGGCAGCAAGAAGAGGATACTCACAGCGTTCCAGGCAGGCTTGTCAGTGCTGCACGACAAGTGAAACCAAAGGAAGCAGAAAGAAAACGGCTCAGAACCAGAGAGGTGGCAGAGCATTACAAAGAGAGAGACGACAAAAAAAAAAAAAAAAAAAATTGACAAGCGATGACAAAAAACTAAGATGGCCATTCGGGAAGCTCAACTGATCTGAGATCGCGGTGCGGAACGTCTGCTCCCCGAAGGAGACGCACGCGAGCCACCTGTCCTTGAACCCCATCTCCGCCTACACCACATCGAAAACACCGAAAACCGCTCGAATCAGCCACCGCCGACGACAGATCCGCCGACCTCAAAACTCACAATGCCATGCATAGAGAGATAGAGAGAGAGAGAGAGAGAGAGAGAGAGATTACGGAGCGAAGAGTGAGGAGAGCGATTCCGGCGAAGTCGTCGGCGCTCTTGAGGAGAGCAGCCGCGCCGTTGTCGGGGCGGCTGCGGCGCCGGTGGAAGCGGTGGTGGAGGCTGAGCCGCTGCCTCAACCGCGACTTTCCCCCGGAGGAGGATCCGCCGTCGCCTCCGTCGCCGCCGTCGCCGTCCTCCCTGGAGCCTCCGTTCCCCATTCTCCGGCGAAGCCTCCGCCGCGCTTTTCGCGAGCCTGGAAAGAGTCAAAGAAAAGGGACTTTTTCAAAGGATGTTTCGAAAGCTTCGAGACGGTCCTTTTCTTTCTTCGCTTCCGCAGGGATCGAAGGGGATATCCTTGCATTTTCGATCTCCTTCTTCGCGAGCCGAGGAGGCGACACGTGGAAAGGTTTGACTTTCCTTTTTCATCTTCCTTTTCGGAAATTTCTCGGGTTGGAACGATTTTGCTGAAAGGGAATATTCATAAAGGTGAGCCTACGGATGAGCATGTGCAGATTGCAGAGCAGGGGCTTACAGTTAGGGGTGTCAACACTCGAACCGAAAACCGAATCGAACCACGAACCGAACTAAATCAAATCGAAAATTTTGATTTTTTCGGTTTTGGTTCGGTTTTCATCAAAAATCGAAAATTTTTATCGGTTCAATTTTTATCGGTTAACCGAACCGAAACCGATAAAATCAAATCTAATTCGGTTCTCTCCCGACTCCCGACTCTGTCTCTAGTCCTCTCGTGTCTCTTGGTTTTTATCGGTTTCCATCCGAGTTGAACTCAAAAAAACCAAAAGTTGAAAACCGAAAAACCGAACCGAACGGAACCAAATTCGGTCCGGACTTATTCGGTGTGGTTCGGAAATTTTTTCTAACTGTTTGGTTAGGTTCGGTTTTTGAAAACCGAACCAAACCGAACCGTTTACACCCCTAGTTACAGCCTTATAGGGTATAAAAATTGAAAAACTTACTTCAAATGGATAAATTAAGTAGCACCATGACACTTCAATAGATCATTTTTTGAGAGATAAAAGAATTTTGACATATTATGATATATTATATATTAGATATATATATATGTACATGGTAAACATTTCAATCAAATTAATTTGTCTCAAATTCACAAATAAATCCACCATTTGTTAATATTTTTCATTGTTTCTATTTGACTTATTCAACTATATTCTTAAAACTTAAAGGTAAAAAAAAAAAAAAAAAAAGTAAACAATCAACATTCCACTATTCAATTTAATATTTAATAATAAGTTGAAAAAAAAAAAACAATCTACATTTCACTAATGAAGTCTTTCCTTCCTCCTTTAACTTTTTATTTTTTATTTTTACATATTTACATTTTGACTCATTATTTGTTTGAAAATTTTTAAAATCAATCCTATGCATGTCAAAATCGCATGTCAGATCTAAACTCACATGTTACAAGGTGCCACGTGTTGAATAGTTGACCACATACAAAATTTTAGAGTAGAGTGTTTGACACAACACAAAGACTCATAAAGAGTGCCAATGCTTCCAAACAAATATAATTTAAATTATATATTCTAAGTTTTAGGTAAGTAGAATTTAAAATTTGAAACTGAGAGAAGTAAGTTCTTACGTTTTTCTTAATTTATATCTTGACATGATTTTACGGTATTCAATGGCATCCAATAACTAGTATAAGTTTTCGATATATCATCGAGACTTTTATTTTATTAATATTTTATATTTTTTATGTATTTAGATATAAATTGTGATAAATGGATTATTTAGATAGAATTTAGAACAGATCTTGGATCTCGTGTGGTGGAAAATGAGGACTGGCAACGGCCGCTCTACGCCGCCCGCAGCAGGCGGGTCAAATGACCCCACCACAAGCCGCATTCACAAGGGCGAGTGGGAGCAGGTTGTTGATTGAGGGTGGGACCTGTCCTGTCCTGTCCGAGAAAATGTCGTACCGCACAAATCCTAAAATGTTTTGTACTAAAGAGATGGCGTTTTGTGTGCAATCAGACTTTATGTAATTCTCTGACAAAAAAACTTTACAGAATGCCAAAAAAGAATAAATAGTTATATAATTCAGCCCGTAAATTGAAAATTTCAATGTTTTGTTGCCTACAATCAAACTTTATATAATTCAATCTGTAAATCGAAAATTCCAGACAGATGGGTCTACTTTCTCGAAAACATCTACTCAACGAATTTTGTCTCAAATAAGCCTTTAAGATAGGCAATTTAATACCTAATCATGCGCAACGAATTGTCTCAAATAAGCCTTTAAGATAAGCGATTTAATGCCAAATCAACCTCGGGCTCACATTGCTAGGGATGTGGCTTGGGAAAAGGAGCATGAGTCGCATAAGGGCCTCTTTTTTATCATTTCTATTTTTCCTGATTTTTGTTTTTTTGTTCCTCAAAACAAAAAACAAATTTAATTTGGTAACGTCAACTAATTTTTCATTTCTCAAAATAAAAAATGGTTAGAGAATAGATTTGAAATAAAAGCAACTAGTTAAAAAAAAAAAAAAAAAAAAGAGTAGCTTCTCG
Source organism: Eucalyptus sideroxylon (assembly GCA_014182405.2). NCBI lineage: Eukaryota > Viridiplantae > Streptophyta > Magnoliopsida > Myrtales > Myrtaceae > Eucalyptus > Eucalyptus sideroxylon. Next base: position 14,459,153 of record CM024554.2, on the reverse strand, counting down.
AGGGATAGGAATGCATATGGTAACTATATAAAATTTCTATTCTTGAAATGGAAAAAGAATGGGAATGCATTTAGTATGATCCATAAATTCTTTTGTAGTGTAGAATTTCTTTCATGTGATTGGCATTGTTTGAATGAACAATTAAAATAACATATGAAAGATATTAGACACATATTACTTATTTTAGGGCCATGTAAATTTTCGAGGCACTCTCAAAATAATTTTGTTGGATTTGAATCATCCCTTTTTTGAATTTCTTACAAGTTTCCATAATTCTTGGTAATATTTTTTTGCCAAAATTAATAATTTATAATTATTTCCGGGGCACCCCAAAAGTATGAGAGCCATGGCTTCAACCAAGTAACTCAGACAGCATGAGCCAAGATACATGTGAGAAATAATGAATGAATGAAAATTTCCGACATTGCATAATGGATAATGACACGCAGAGCAATCAATTTATGGAGGAATCTATGAATGATTTCAAACTTGAAATAGAGACGCCCCACTTCTACTGTGGGTCTCATAGTCATTACCACAGGTGGAGCTCTCCACTATCACACGCTTGAAAAGTGCTGCTGCCTGTGGAACTTTACATGTGGGAGTACTGAAACCTCAAAAGTGTGGTCCATGGAACTTTAAATGGGGGAGGCCATTTCCACTACAATTCCAGTGGAACTTCTTCTTTTCTCCGTGTTACTGTCATGTTTTGATCTGCTTGTCCAGTTGAATGGAGGCCTGTGCACCGTGTGAACGAAAAGGAGTGTCCCGATGCACAAAACTTAGCGCTTCGGGCAGGATCAGGGGAGAGGTCGACGTGACATGATCGTCGAAAATGGACAATCACAGGATAAATGGTCCGTATGATTAACGGGAGGCATCACGAGTCAGGCTCGGAGGCAGCCCAGGTTCCTCAAACCTGAGACGGGCTCCTGGAGCAGCATTAACTAGTTAATGATAACGATCCGCAAACAAGCATTGTCCGTGGTATGAGACAAGAAATAGAGATTGCATGGAATATTAGTTCAAAGTGTGCCCGTTGATGAATGAACCATCGCCATTTGCTGTTTAAGTTTGCACATTTCAGGGGAAGCTGAAGGCTTTGTCGACGTCTCATGAGGTGCACAATTCGGTAAAATGATGTACTATCTCTTCTGACTCAATGAGACGCTTCCTTCAGCCTCTGTACTGAAGAGTAGCTCACCATTTGAGAGTGAAAAATGGTGCCAAAGTCCAAGCTAGAATGGAAAGCCACACGTCCTTGGCTCAAATTCACCACCTGATCTCTTGAAATCCGAGAAACTAAAGCGAAAATACATGCTAATATGAACCTTCAACGGTTGATCAGGGATCTTTCAAATCTGTACAATCAGGTGCTCGCTGAAAGATCAGTCATTGATTATGTTGTTCAAGAATGAGAATGTATACATGCTACAAACAGTTGTTACTATGTTAGCAAAGAAAGAGCTCACTGGATGTCAACACTTGACACTGGCACAGCAAACCTTGCATACAAAGAACTGGAATCCTCAGATTCTGTGTGGAGTTGCACACTGTTCTAGATTCTCCTGGACTAGTTCTTGTAGTCAAAACTCTACTTTTTAAATTCGATGAATACTCGTACAAGAAATGAATACGAACAATTTCTAAGTTGCGAGATTCATGTTGATGTGAACAAATAGAGTAAATAAGGTCAGAGGGATAAGAATACAACAGAGAGCGCAGGTGGTAAAAGAACACTGTTTCAACTAGATTGTAAGGGTTACAAGGCCGCATACTGTCTATACATGCTTTTTGTCTGATCCATAAAGGGTTAGCGCCCAAAACAAGCCACAGCTCAAAATGGCATCAGTATCTTCTAATTTCATTTTCTTTCTAGCAAAAAATACAGCAACTAGAAACCAAAAACGTAAACATATAAGAAGCTCACCAAGTAAAAGGAAATAACACAATAGCTGGACCATAAATCTTGCCTGTACATGAAGACATCGTTCTTGTCGTCTCTCTCTTGCCAATGTTAAATGACACTATATTCTCAGAAAAGTGCACTTGGTCCACTCCACTAGCAATTTGGAGATAGCAATGATCAACTTCTAATGCCAGCAACTCTAAGTTTGACTGCGGAACTCTAGTTTGATCAACATCTCAGAGCAACAAGAAAAATGGTCAATACTTCCTCAATGCAATCCCACCCATTTTTTGAAAGTCACTGCTGCTTCTCTCTTTTTCAGTTGAGCTTCGGTCTGGAATTTGGAAGCCTTACCCTTGTAAAGTGTTTTATGGTACTTTAGGAAGAGCGTGCGATATTTATACTTGTCAATAAACATGTTCCCTTTTTCCATCATTCCAACAACCTCATTCGCTCGAGCAAAAAACCCACCTCTAACAAAAGTATAGAGTACAGAATCCAAGAGTTCCTGATCAAACTTTATTGGGGAGGAAGCAGAGAGAGCTTTCATTTCACCCCACAGCTCAGTTACCTCTACATATTTTCCTCCAATTGCAGCATACCCAGTCACCATAGAATGGAATGTCTGTGCATTAGGGGTATACCCCAGACTGCGCATTTTCTTCAAAGCTTTCTCTGCATCCTGCATTAGTCTCTTCTTGCTGAAAAAGTGAATGACATTGTTCCAATCATGAACACCACAATCAATCCTCTGACCTTCTTTGATTTCCTGTAAGAGCTTTGACATGAGACTTGCCTCACTATTCTCAGCACAACCCTTGACCAATAAATCAAACTCTTGATGACCTAATCGAGGTATTTTGGAATCTTTCATCTCTCTAAATAGGTTAAGTGCCCCTTGAGTATCATCGTGAAGAACCCTAGACTGGATCATTGCCTCGTAAGAGCTTGCATCTAGCTGGATCCCTGCTTTACGAGCATCTCGGAGAAGTGATGTCACCTCTGTGGCTCGGTTGGCTTTGCAGTATGCTTTCAAGAGAGAAGAATACACAGCAGAACCCGTTCTAACTCCAGCCAAATGCATCTCATCAAGGAGATCATATGCCTTATCCAACCAACCAAGTGAGATGCATGTATTAATGACATGAACCAAGGCTGAACTATCATTTGAAACAGGCAAGTCTTCTTTCTCGGCCTTAATAAGGAAATCTGCCAAATCCTTGATTTTGTCAGCTTCAAGAAAAGCCTTAACCAGTTTCACGTATATGTTCTCTGTTGGTTGAAGAATCCCACGGTGAGTTGTTACCAATTCCACTTGTGCCTGCAACTTAGCCAAGAACCCAGTAAGAGCTTGCTCTGCCTCAGCCTGCAGTTTCTCAAATTTACGATCTTTAGAGTACTCTTCGTACGATACAATAGCTCGTTGTTTCAATGACGCATTCTCCAGGGAGTCCAATATGCTATTTCGATGACTTTGATTAGAAACTACTCCACCAATCAAATCATTACCCTTCCTAGTACCATCGAATGCAAACGTAGCAGCAGCAAGTGAGTTTTTTGCTTCCTTTGCCTTGCGCAGCATATCCAAAACCATGCTGCATGCAGAATGTAGATCCCCAAACTTCAAATGGCAAGTAAGCAAACAATTGTAAAATTGCCGGAACTGCATATCAGTTAGGTTCGGAGCTTCATCTATGTGCCTCTGAAGCTTCTTCAGCTCCTCTCGCCGGCCATTCCTCTCATGTATATGTGCCATTATGATCAACAAGTTTGTGTCGGCTTTAATCTGTATCCGTGGCATCATGTCAAAAAGTTCCTCTGCTTTCCTGCAAGTATCAAACAAGAGGCAACCGGCCAAAGCAATGTTAAAAGCAGTAGTATTGGGCTTCATGGCAACCAAAGGAACATTGCTCTTTTTACGAGGATCGACTCGTCCATCTTGAAACAAATAACCAATCTCAAGAACAAGTTCAGCTGCGAGATAAGCTCCGGGTGCTGTTTGAGACATGTAAGCCAAGATTGCAGACCAAGCTGCAACGGGGGGATACCCTTCCATGTCAACCAACTTCCTCAAAATGGTAGATGCAGCAACTGGTAATCCACCCTTTGCGAGACCGAAAGAGAGATAAATTAGAGTCTCCTTCTCAAACAAGTTCTGCTTACCCTCCTCGAAAGCGCGTTCCACCAACCCATACGCTTTGTTGAGCTGCTGGACATCGAGGGTCTCAGTCAAACTCACTATAAGCTTGTGTACCACAGATTTTCTGGGAAACCCATCCATTTGCATATGTAGCTCATACAACTTCCACGCATCGTCATGTCTACCCTCGTCAATTGCGGTCACCAATTCACTGCTGAGTTTAGCAGGATCTCTAGCTTGTACCAACACTGTCTCAGCAAACGATGAAAAGCTAGCTAAGCAATGCCTATTGACTCCACTCCCGACAAGTTTCGAGGCAAAACCATCTCTCTCTACATCAAACAAAGAACGGACGGACCGATGGCACCCGTAAGCTCGAAGGCATTGCCTGATTGCGGCCCTACCTATAATGCACTCATCAGCGAGAGGCGACTGCCAATTCAAGAGAGGATCTTTCTTGATCGAACGACTCAGTTTCCTGATCAACAGCATTCCCCCGAGAAATTCTCGCAAGAAGATGGGCAGGGAACACCGCAAGTTACGCCGAACTGCAGCAAAACAAGATTCACAACCTTCACCCAGGAGAAGGCTTCAGGCATCACTCGGGCGGATCGAGTCTTGTTGCCGAAATTCCCACGACACGCTCACCACCTGTTCGACGAAATGCCAGAAAGAAGCTGCGACTCGCTCTGCACCGCATACGTATGCGCAGACGCGTGTGTTGTATGGGCTGCTTCTTGGGTTTTCGCTCACTAAAGGATATGGAGAGAATGAACAGGGTAAACTGGAGGAGGAGGCGGCGGCGGCGGCGGCGGCGGCGGCGAAGGAAGAAGAAAGGAGTTCAGCTGGCGGGCAAATTTTATGAAGGCCAGAATCGTCCCGACCCTTGCCCAAGGATTTGCAACAAATTCGACTTTTCACTTGCGCAGCGTTACCAATTTAGCGCCTTAAATTTAGTTAGCGACTGTTTTTTTTAGTATTATGGATTTTATTTGAGTCACTTATCATTATTTATTCGACCCTTTTGAAGTTACGATCTTTTGTTCATGAAAAAAAAAAGGAAAGTTAGGATCTTTGGAATCTATTATTTATTCGACTCTTTTGAGTCATTAAAACCAATGTTTTTCCAGTCCCTTTTGAATCTATAGTAATTTACAAGTAATTGTTTGTGAAGTTCTCCAACATGTAAAATTAACTCTTATCAAATTTTCGAACGTCTGTTTGAATAATTACCAATTTTTCTATGATTAAATTGCTAACTAAAATTTTTGCTCATTGATTATATTTGAGTTTCATACAAACGTTCATTTTATTTTCCTTTTTGCAGTTCGATTACTAACTTCTATAATAATTTACCACTATCTATTGGAAAGCTTACCATTTTGTTTTGTCAAAATAAATTTTTATTCATTATCAAAATAATACATGAAAGGATCTATAAAAAAAATTCTCAAAAATTCCCATAATAATACGAGCTTGTAAAGCTCCAAAATAAACCAAAAACGAGACCATAGAATAATTTAAGGATTTCCAAGAAATATTTATTCATATGCTTTTTTCGCAAGTATGATTGGTAGAAATTATCACACTTGTCCCTCAAGAACAAATCTATGACTACATTCAATTGAAGGAATCAACGGCTGATCACTAATTCACACATTATCATTAGCGATAATCACATGTCGAAATCTCCATCTGGAGTTATGGTTTTGCCTTTTGGTAATATGCATCGAGGTTCAATATGCCCAACATCATCATCGTATGGAGATAATATAAACATGTTGAACAAGTTCGGATCTAACATTGGTGAGAGTAAGCCATTTAGCATATGCAAAATGCCAAAACTTTTAACAAAGATACATTGAACAAGCACAAATTTAATATCAAAATTGCCGTGAATAAAATTAAAACCAGAGGCAGAATACTTATTTCTTAAAACTCCCGAATCTAAAATAAGATCGGAGAGAAAAGCTCTAGACCTAAGATCAAAAGACTAAGGAAAGAAACGAGAGGAAATAAAAGGGAAAATAATTAGACATGGGGGAGAAAAAGCTAGGTCAAATCCCTCCGCTCCAAAAATTGAAGAGGCGAAGAAAGGCTGAAACTCAAATAGGGAGAGAGACAGAGAGAAATAGTTTTTCCCTTGACGCTTACCAATTGTTAAGTACTAACTGCCGTACAAAATTGCTAATCATTAGTTGAGTGATTTAGCCCTGCATGGTAATGTTTATGTTCCTTTTTGTTAGGGGACGAAACAAAAAAAAGTGTTTTGTTAGGAAACGGTTTTGAACAAAAGAACGCATTTGGTCGTTTGTTAGGGAATAAAAAATAAATAGAAACACGTTTGGTAAATTTTATTCTTTTTTTGTTTCTTTTAATTTTTTAATATTTTTATTTTATTTTCCATTTTTTCCTCTCTTTTTATTTTTTTCTTCTTTCGGCGCTGACCTCGCCTTGGCTGGGCGAGCTCGAGCTCGCCCAAATCCGGCTCGCCCAAGCTCGCCTAGCCATGGCGAGGCTCGGCCTCGCCCGCGCCGGCGATGCTCGGCCTCGCCGGGGGCCGGCGACGCTCCAGCGAGGTCGCCGACCCTCGAGGGCGTTGCCAGCCCTCGTCGCCGGCCCTCGAGGGCGTCGCCAGCCCTCGACGGCCGGTCGCCGGCCATGGCCGAGGCCGGTGATCGGCCAAAGAAAAAAGAAGAAAAAAAGAAGAAAATAAGAAGAGAAGAAGAAGAGAGAGAAGAGAAACGTTTCTCCAAAATTGTTTCGGAACAAGAAGTAAAAATTTTTGTTCCTATTTTGTTAAACAAAAAAATAAAAAAAGAATGAAATGCAACCAAACACGCGTTTCTTTTTTTTTTTTTTCAAAGGAAAAAAAAAAGTGTTCAAGAATAGAAATAAAGAACAATTCCATGCAGGCCCTTAGCAACCATTGTCCGATTGAGTTACCAACTATTTTTACTTTTCTAACTCTTATTTGATTCAATTACCAACATTATTTAGTCCCTTCGAAGTTATGATCTTTTGTCGTGGCATACAAATAATTTGTAGTTTCTAACTTAATTTTAGGATCCATTTGTTTTGCAAGAAACCCAAGATTTGAAAATTATGTTCTTAAATATGACACTTATACCACTCACAATAATGATTGAATGAAAAATAATTTCATCATCCGTAAAGCTAGTCAAGTATAAATTATTATCAATGATTAACACTCTTTCTATTGAGTAATTTTTCTAAATAATATAACCAATCATGTTTAGAAAAATATTTTTCAAATAATTCATTTTCCACAAAACAAATAAATAGTGATTTACTAGTTTTACTTCAATTGCGAATTGTAAGTCATTTGAGCTCATCAACTCTTATTTGAGTCATCTACGGAAATTTATTTGGTCAATTTTAAATTACCAAATTCCGTAATAATTCATCATTATTTATTTGCATAACTTATCAAAGTGTTAAAATTATTAGTTCTAATAATGTATCACAACCTTAATTTAAATAATATATTAGTTTTACTTCAACTGCAAACTGTAACTCATTTGAGCTCATCAACTCTTAACTGAGTCATCTACCGAAATTTATTTGGTCAATTTTAAATTACCAAATTCCGTAATAGTTTATCATTATTTATTTGCATAACTTATCAACGTGTTAGAATTATTAATTCTTATAATGTATTACAACCTTAATTTGAATAATTTTACCTATTTTTCTCCAATTAAGTTACAAGCTAATTTTAGCTTATTGATTAATAACTTTAAAAGGGGTACGTCATGCAAATAAATAATGTCAAATAATTGGAATAGCTTATAATTTTGACGCAACCAAATAAAAGTTAATACTTATATAAAAGTATTGATAAATATAAGCATCAATCGTGATTTTACCATCAGCTTCTGTAATAAGTATTGGTCTGTTGTATTTACTTATTGTCACTGCTGTAAATCAAAAACAAAGGAGAGCTGATACATAGCAGTAGTCAAAACTTCAATTTGCTTTTGAACAGTTCGTCTACGGAAGAATTGGTTGAGAGAGAATTCTTGCGAAAATCTCTCAAACTTCATCACTTTGATTTCTTCATTCAGAAATGTCTCGCTGAAGATCGCAGGCTCAAGGAGAGCCCGGACGATCAAATCTGCACGCTCAACGCCTGCTTCACGTCACCAACATGGAGGACGTACATCCCCAGGGCGACCTTCCGGTGGCCGAGCTCGTCGACCACGCTCAGGTCCTTGCAAACATCGACCTTGAACTGCACTTGCGCCTCACTTTGTGAGGCCAAGAACACCTTCTCAAAGCCTAGCAGCTGCTTCTGAGGCGCCCTGTGCACCGATGGAGGGCTGCTGAACAAGAACACCGTGTGGCTGCCGCTGAAATTTCCCACGTTCTTGACGTTCAGATGCATGTCAAAGGTCAGATTCGAGCACGTTTCCCCAGTGGCTTCCAACGATTTGCATGCCGACGAGCGGCAAACGTGGCCCTCCTCTAAGGGCACGGACATGACCTGCGGGGCTTGGACTAGACTGTGGCTGAAGCTGGAGTAGCTCAGCCCGTCACCGAACGAGTACAAGGTAGGGCCGGTGTAGAAGCGGTACGTCCTGCCGGGGTAGCCCATTGCTGGGTCGGGCCTCATGGTCATGTTTATCATCGGGACAGCGTCCGCATACGACTGCGGATACCATGTCATTGGCAGTCTTCCACCTGATACAAGTTAAAGTTTGGCGACTCAGTGAATCATAATTTGAATCAAGGATTGCAAAAATATGAAGTGGCCAAAGACTCTGAATCTTACTAGGATTATGGTCACCAAATATCACATCCGCCATTGCAGCGCCGCCGGCTTCGCCAGGATAGCCAACCCACAAAATGCTCATCATCTTGTCATTATCCTTCGCGAACGATACATCCATCCCTCCCCCTGACATGATCACAAGGATCACAGGCCCCTTCGACACGTTCGCCACTTCGGAGACCAAGAGCGACTGCTGGCCTGGGAGGTTGAGGTCGACCCGGTCCAAATTCTCCCTCACGATTGACTGGTCGGCCCCCATTACAAGCACCGTCGCATCTGCTGAAGCTGCTACTTTCTTCGCGTCGTCTGTCTGGGCCATGCCGCATCCTACATCCGTGCAGCCGGCCACATACGTTGTCGAAACGACAGCTGCTAGACCTTGCAAAGGCGTCACGTATTTGCAAGGAAAGCCTGCAAGGAAAATGGGACTTCTAATTAAGGTATTTTCCACGATGGGTACAAATAATGAAGCTGATCGAACATTGCACGGTCTATCGCATAAGTTCTTCCATTACCTTCATAGTTCCCGATCATGGTCGCCGTCACATTTGCATTTGGTCCGATCACTGCCAGGAACTTTATGGTGGTCGAGGACAGGGGCAATGATCCTGCATTGTTCTTGAGCAACACAATCCCTTGCCTCGCGGCTTCGCGGGCGAGTTCCTGGTTGCTTGGCGTGCAAACGTGGTCCGGACCGAGCTTTCCATACAACTGCTTCCTTGGATCGCCATTGAAGAAGCCAAGCCTCATCAGGGTGGCAAAATTGTTAGAGATGGCCTTGTCAATTGCCGATTCATCCAACAATCCACCTCTCACCGCCACTTCGGTGTGTTGGTCAAGGACATATCCACAGTTGAGATCCAATCCTGTCAGAAAAGGGAATTGCAGTCATCGAAGTACAAGCATTTCACGGCGAATTCTCAGACGCCTCCGTCCCAATCGATCAAAGTACAGTATGAAATCTGTGTCTACCTGCCAAAATGGCCTTCGCTGCAGCCTCTTCGAGTGTTTTAGTATAGTTCTGGAAATTATAGAACACGAACACCGAATTGCAATCCGAAGCAATATATCTGCATTAACCGATCCTTTCACATAAATAAAGCTGCAATAATTGATCAAAAGCATCGAATGGCAGTGCACGAGCAATGGAACATTACCCATTCAATTTCCATTTTCCTCGGATAATCCCAGCGAGAAAGTCTGGGTCTGCGCACGTTGGCTTACCATTAATCTGGTTGTAGGAGCACATCACGCACGCGACATTGCCATCGAGGACACAGCTCTTGAACGGCGGTTGAAACGTATCTTCTAAGTCTTGTTGCGTTACCTGATCAGTCCACCACCACAGGTACGGGAGATTAACTTGAAATGGTCATGCATATAACTGGTTGATGAATTGAATCGAACGAAAACGAAAGGGAAGTCTGCAAATTGTTTTTTACCACAGTGTTGATGTGATAGCGATCAACACCATTCCAGTTTTCAATGTCATACGCAGTATAATGTTTGCAACATGCAGCGACCTTGAGCCGGTCTGCATTTCCATCATCACTCTGTTGTAGGCCTCGGACATAACCTGACGCGTACTTGCTCGAGAGCAACGGGTCTTCTCCCGGCGTCTCCTGACCCCGTCCCCATCTTGGGTCTCTGAATATGTTGACATTCGGGGACCAAAACGTCAATCCCGCTAACCCCACGTTGTGCATCGCCCGGGCTTCTGTCGAAATTACCTGCTTCAACAAAGCAATTGCGTAATTCGTCTGCTCTTCTACATATCATAGTGGAGAGCTTTAAAATGTTTAACTTTTTGTCCTAGTGGGAATGCAAAACTAATTCATTTTCAGACTACAATCGCGGAGACAATCAGCAAGTTAGTATGAATTCTAAGGGCATTGGAATGAAATAGTCTTAAACTTAGATACCGCAGAAGTAGAAGTCAAGAAGCAGATCATGTATTTTTCAAATGATCACTAGGAAAAGATTCAGATTGTTTCGTTTTCCCCCCATTTCGCGAAAACTTCAGTCGTTCAACTCGTGATTTTCACGTATTTTTCGATCACAAGTCTCATCTATTGTCTCCTCTCAATTTATTCGAAACTCCAGCCGAATCATCAATTCTCCCTTATAAAAATGTTCTCTGTTTCCAGCATTTAGCAATTGAAATTGGTCCCCCTCATTGAGTGCAAAGGAAGGAACTTCCTTCGTGCAATGACATGGCAATGCTGATGACACCACCCTCCTTTTGCCAACTCCTGTAATTATCATCTCCACCCACTAACAAACACCAGCCAAACAAATCCAAATGATGGTGATGTTAATCGCGAAAACGCAATCTCATAATCTTCGAAACTAGAAACAAGAACACATATAATCGAGTAGAGAGATTAACACATCTGTTTTGGAATCCATCATTCTTGATGTAGAAAAGAGACAATCCAAAGCACAGGCGCTTTTTCTCTATTATTCTCCATATCACTGACTCAATATGTGACATTCTGATTTTCAAGTTTTGTCTTTGATTGAATGAGTTGGGCTTTTCATCAACGCGCCTACAGTTCTTTTCTTTGAGTTGGCCACTTACGAGATAACTAGTCTATCAGGTGAAGCCGTTAAGGAAACTAAACGCAATAGACTTGAGAATTCGATTGGGAATCGATTGGTCGATTGTGCTCATCTGCAAGGGTCATTATGGCACCGTCAAAATCGACCAGAGACCAAAGATATGTCGATTTGATAGAGATATGTGATTAGTGTGTGGGTGATTTCACATAATTGCAAAATTTATGTCGAACGGCACTAGACCGATTTTTCTGTCATTTTTATATCATATGCCCGTATTTAAAATCTTGAGATTTTCACGACAACTAAGAATTGCCAATGTGTCGAAGATGCACAATGTGGCTCAAAAATAATCGACCACTGGTCAATTACACTAAAAATTCTTAAAGCTACCAGGTAGATTAGGTAACGTTAAAATTGTGCCAGATTGAAATTAACCGTGAATTTGAACCCAGTTTTAGAAATTAAAATTTCTGTCATATTATGATTCATTTTAGGAGCGTCAACTCACATTCCAAAGATTTTTCTGCAAGCCGGGATTTTTGGCGAAAATTCAAAGTAGGGCCATTTTGGACCGGGAAATTTAGAGGACCGTTTTTTAGCACACCGTTGGCCGTCAAGTTGGTTCAATTGACGAGGAAAAATGTGAATTTCAATTTGGCACCTTGGTTGGATTTACGAACTCCAATTTAGGTCCAATTGGAGAGGAATTGAAGCAAATTGAGTGGAGATTACCCAAAATTCGTAGGCCAAGGGTGCAACACACTTTTGGACCTCTTCATTGGCTTCTAGGGGAAGTTTGGGTGTGCAAGTGGTTGAGGATTGAGGGTTGAAGTGGTGGGGGCCCTTGCAATGAGCATTTGAGATATTTTTCTTGGACTTTTGGGGCATTTGGGACCCTCCAAGCTGCAGTTGGCTTCTTCTTCCTCATTGAACTTGCTTTATCCATTGTTGTGTCCCTTGTGAGCTCAAAAATTCCAGAGGAAAGCTCCTAGCTAGCCGTCGACCCCCCCTCGCTCGCCGTCCGACCGCCGCTCGCCCGCCAGTGCTGCTCGCTCGCACGGTCGAGCTGCTAGTCGCCAATCACCATCCCGTGTCGTCATCCGTGCCTAGGCCGCCTCCTGAGCCTTTGTCCAGATAGTTGGAGTCTCACCGTCACCATTCCAACCACCGTTTGCCATCGTCGAGCTTCACCTAGCCCACTGCAGCCCTTGCCATCCCTCCTTGCCGTTTTCAGCCCCTTTGGTCTAGCCTAGCAACCCCTTCGGCCCAAGAGCAGAGGCTAAAGCCAGTAAGGGCCGTGGGCCTTCGTGGGCCATTTCGGGCCTCTTCCGGGCATTGGTTGGAGTCCTCGCAGGCTTGGTTGTTGCTTGCCTCCACATTGCCGTTGCCGTGGACTCACCGGATTGCAAAACCGGTGAGTTTACTTGTTAAACTCTGCTTAGGGAGTTAATTATGCCTAAGGGATGATTAGTTTAGGTTAATTAGCGATTATGTGGTTAGTTAAACTAGATTAGTGATTTAATTATTCAATTATGCATGTTATGTGGTTAGATTAGATTAATTAAGGACTAAATAGGATGTACTATTTATCTAGATAGGTTCAGAAATTTTCTAGGCCTGTTTAAGTGGTTAGATTAGCATTTCCGACCTAAGTTAGTATTTATTGAATTTAAATTGAATTATTTAATTAATTTTGGAAATTATTTAATTATTTAATATTTTTCAAAAATTATACCGAGATGGCCGGTGATCAGAAATTTCGTGCCGATTGCAGTAGTGTGCTTAGTTTTTGCAATTGAGTATTAATTTGTGCAAATTGAATGGTGATTAGAAATTTGGTTATTTATTCCAAAATTATGAAATTTTGGTATTTAATTAAAAAATCTAGGTGTCGAGTTTTGATACCGAAAATGGTTTTAAGTACTATATCAAACAATGAGATTTTAAAAGGAAGGATATCAATTTTTCGGGTTCGATCTAATCGTATACCCACCCACGATTATTTTTATCGGGTGTTTTTAATACGAAGAAAATGGGCCAAGCGCATTATCTTAATTGAGACATTTGAGTGCAATGCATAATGTCCTTGGTGTGTTGGTTAAAAGAACCAATTGCGAGCGTTTATGCCGGATGTCGCCCCTATATGGGTTGCCCCTAGACAACAAAAGTCGGTCGTAGTAGATTCTGAACCGATGCTCCTTCAGGAAAGCCATTTAGGAAAGATGTAGCCGTGCTCAATGGGGTGAGACGATGCCTAGCTACGCCAGAAGATCGCCGAACATCGAGTAGGCCGTGCCCATTGGGTCGAGATCAAACTAGGAACGCATGACTGATTGAGTTAAACGCGCTGGATTATGGGACAAAATTGTGTGACACAGTATGAAATGTGTCATAACGATTTGGCCCTATAATCAGGATCCCTGTGATCGTTTGAGATTAAGTGTGGTGTTCCAATTGTTTGAGCTTGTTTACTGCTCATGTTTGCAATACGAATTGTGCTGACACGCGGGAAGGATCTAATACAAAATAAGTCTCTACGGTTGTGTGGTAGTGTGGTTGTGTGGTTAAGATGCCTCTAGGCGTATTTCTTTTCTAGTTGGAGTTGAGGGTGTGAACTTGTTGAGACATTGTCTCACCCTGTCGTGAGCTCAATTCTTTTTAGCTCCTTGGATGGAGCAATGTCATGTACTCTATGGGGTTCCAAAGGAGGTAGACTTTCAGCATTCCTATTTCCCAGTTCCTGGGACCGATCTGACCCGTGAGCTTGTGGAGTCCACTGTTTGGGTTGATGAGGGTTAACCCCACCTAGTACCTCATCGTTTCAAGGCGTGGTACCTTCACAAACCCGATAAGAGTTGGGAGCGTCCTATAGGTGGTTTTGACGGGCCTCCCGTTGGGACAAGGGAATGGGAGATAGGACACCCTCTGGACATCGACACCCCTGATGGTGCCATAGAGGACCCGGAGTCGAGGACTAGAGAGCCTAGAGTTTAGAATCTTCGTAGCCCCTTTTTGATCTAGACTTATACATAGATTTTTTTTTGTAGACTTTTGTATATGACTCAGTGTGTATATAAAAGCGTGTTTTGGTTGTGAATCTGTTTTCCTACTTTTCTATGCCATGATGTTTACTGTCAGGGGATTTGTTTATTTGTTTCCGCATGTACATTAAAATAAATGGGTTGCTGACGTGTCCTGGGACGTCGCAAATTTTATCGATCGCCGAGGAATGGGCATGTGCTCAAGGTTCGAGGCATGACACAATAAGATAGCCCCTCACCTTATCTGAGGATAATCGTGTCTGTTCGGATTAGAGGAGAGACTTAAGTACTATTTATAGAGTTTTCAACCAAACTCTTTCATTACGAGCTAGGCTTAGCTTGGCCCACACTACCTAGTCATATATTTGATTAATTAAGAAACCTTCTATCTCACTTTATAATTACAATATCAATTATTATAGCTCACATTAGAAAATGTTTTACATTCTCCCACTTGGGCTATATTAATTGAAATTGTACGGTAGTTGCGCATCTTGATCGATGGATAATTCTTAATAGTCAATCATATCCCATAAAATCTCAAACAATGAATCATGGTGAAAACTGCCTATATACATATAGTGCCTTCCATGATCACAAGTGTTTTAACTTTATTAATATTAATTCAATATGGTGGTATGATAAATAGATAACACATCTCATAGAGAGTAATACCTTATGTGTCATCCCCTTTCTTAGTCAATATTCTCTTACCTAAGTGTCACAAAATCCTATGCCACTAGAGAATATCTTTATGGTTCTAATGAACCCACATATATCTTATTTTTATGGTTAACATTTCTTTATGTGTAACAAGACATATGCTCAAGGTTAATAATCGGATAACCCTAGCCTTTACATAAGGTTTATACAATATCTTGAAATTTTCAACAAACATAAGTATTCAACTCAATAACAATATATTCAGAATCACTTTATTGAATGTAGAAGAGTTTATGCATAAATATATCACAATGTTACTAAATGTAATAAACACATATACAAAATTTTACTAGAGCAAGACCGAAATAGCTTCCATTAAACAATAACATCTTATGATTCTCCTACACCCAAGTTAATGACATGTCGCTCAAGAATACAAGGGTAAAAGTCTTTAGTTAGTGGATCTACAATCATATCTTCTGTGGAAATATGCTCTACTATAACATTACCATTTGGTACCGTTTCTTTATGGTCAAAAACTTGACCACCATATAATTAGACCCATTGAGACCTCTATTGTTAGTAAACAATACTGTAGAGGTATTACTTAATACAACTGTATGAGTCTATCTATAAAGTTAAATATGGTCAACTCTTTAATAAGGTTCTGGAGCCGAATAGCCTCATTAATAGCCAAAAAACATGCTATAAACTTCACTTATATGGTAAAGGATGACATAGAAAATTGTTTTTCGCTTTCCATAATATTGCACCTTCTACTAATATAAAGATGTATTTCGTTGTCGACTATATGTCATTCTAACAATCAGTAAAGTTTGAATCTGAATATTCTACTAGCTATAGGAGTTGAACATGTTTGTAAATCAGCATATAGTCTTTTGTCCTCTTTAAATAGCTTAAAACTTCCTTGACAATAACCTTGTGTTGGTACAAATTTGAACATACATGATGCTTTCAAGTGCACTAAGACAATGTATATCCTTCAATTGGATTTTCTTAATGCTTGAATGAGAACATTGTGACAAATTCAACTCATCACCCTTAAAGACAGAAGTAATTTCTAGCTTGCAATAATGTATACTAAATCTTTCCAAAATATGATCAACATATGCCTTCTAAGACAACCGCAATATACAACAAGAATGATCTTGCCATATCTTAATGCTAAGGACAAAAGACACCTCATCAGGGTCCTCTATGTCAAATTTTTTTGACAATATCTACTTCGTCTCATGTAGTTATTCAAGTTTACTGCTTGCTAGCCAGATATTACATACATAGAGTGAGAGAAGAATAAATTTCCTCCCACTGACCTTGTAATATATACACTAATTTATTTTGTTCTTAACAAAACTGAACGAAGTGACAACACTATAAAACATCAAGTACCATTATCTAGAAACTTGTTTGAGGTCATAAATAAGACATTTTAGTTTACACACAAACTTACCTGAATTATCTGCTGTAAAATATTTGGGGTGCATCATATAGACTTTCTTATCAAGATATCCATTTAAAAAGACATTTTTAACATCTATCTGACGTAACTCCATGTCAAAATAAACTATTAATGACATATTCACTCTAAAAGAATCTTTAGAAGATACTAGAAAAAATGCTTATTCACAATCCACTCCTCCTTTCTAAGTAGAACACTTGGCTACCAGTTTGGGTTTAAACTCTTTAATTTGTCTTTGGGGTCCTTTTTAGTCTTATACACCCATTAGTAGTTGATGAGCTCGTGACCTTCAGACAACTCAATAAGTTTCCAAACACTATTATGTTTTATAAATTGCATCTTGTCTTTCATGATATCTAATCATAAATCCGATTGAAGACAAAAAATAACATATGTATAAGTCACTAGATTGACCATGCAATAAATATTGCAGTCATGCTCTCATAGATAGACTATATAATTTGGTGGTATAACTAATCGTCTCACTCTAATAGATCTCCTAGGTGGAGGTACAATCACTTCATCTTACACCTGAAAGGCTTGAGAAATTTCATTATGAACTATTTTAATAACAGTAGCTTGAATCTCGACGGGCTTAGTTTGTGGTGTAGGAGACTCTGTAATTATAAGTATAGACAAAGACAAAAACACAATAGTTTCCACCGTACTATCATCTTTAATAGTCTAAGAGTAGATATCTTCCATGACTACATCAAACTCCAAAAACTTTGCTGTTTGTGATTCCACAATTATTGTGTCTCCATTGAAATTATAAAAATGATAACCCTTTAAATGATCTAGGTAAGATCGAAGTAATGCTGAGTGATTTTAAATTACAACTTACGTAATGTTGGATTGTATAACTCACTTATGCATGACACCCCAAATCTTAAGATGATTCAAGTTAGATTTACGTCTAGTTCATAACTCAAAAAGTTAATAGAACAACTCTGGTGAAAGGCTGTATTCAAAGTGTCACGTCATAGCTCAAAAAGTTAATGAAACAACTTTAACAGAAATATGGTTTTGTATGTGAAAGACTGTATTCAAAGCATCACCTCATAGAAAAATGGGTAAATTAGTCCTACTAACCATCCTCATTATCATGTCCATTAGGGTGTGTTTGCGCCTTTCGGCCACACCATTTTGTTCAAGACTCCCAAGCATAGTAAATTAAGTTACTATCCCAAAATCCTCCAAGTATTTAGTAAACAGAACTTTAAGTTGTTCAAGGTCACCATGTCTCCCAAAATACTCACCAACATGGTCAAATATAGCAATCTTTGTGACTTTTCCTAACTGTTTCTCTACTTTAACCCAAAACATTTTATATTTGTCAAGAGACTCAGACTTTTCTTTAATCAAGTACAAAATAAATAGTCATCAATGAATATGTTGAAATAAAAATTTCTACACAACATTACCTTATAGGGTCCAATAAGATTTTATGAATGACCTCCAATAAGTCAGAAGTTCAAGCTGTATTTTTTTTTTTTTAATCTTAATCAATTTACTTCTACAATAATCTACACAATGCATAAAACTGTTCTTTAGGCAAAGGTCTTTTGAGAACAACATTTTCAGCCATATCAGCGACATGTATATATATCATTAGGAGATAAACATAACCTATACAATCCATTTGATAAATTGCAATATCCAACCTTATTTAAATAAAAAAATAGAAATAACATTAGTCTTTATTATAAGAAAAAAGTTGTCACACAAGTCTAAATATGATACGGAAACTAAGTTCCATGTCAAAGAAAATACATAAAATATGTTTCTTAGTATTATATTAAAATCAGAATCTAGAATTAAAATAATCTCTCAAGGACTCAATGCCGACTTTATCTATGTTTCCCATGGTGAGCTATAATTCATCATGATTTGGCTACTTTTGATTTATGAATCCTCGTATTGTCCTCGTATGGTAAACACAATAAATTTGTTGCACAACTATCTAACTATTAGGAAATGGATGGGATTTCTTATAGGTATTGGATTCATAAACAATACCAAAGAATCATTACCTATAGGCTCACAATTAGAAACCAAGTTTTGTACATTTACTACGATCTATCTTTATGTGATATTTATTCTTAAAAAGAAGCAACGGTCGCCATCCCTTGAAGGATACTTTCTTAAAACACATATTGTTAGAATAATAAGTGGTTTCATGAGTTTCTTTATAAGTATCATTTTTAGACTTCTAGTCTACCATCCTTAGGACGTAACCCCTAACCTCATCAAAACCATTATAGCTTATGTTGAAGAGTCATTGCAGATGCTTTCCAATCACAACATTAGACAAGATATAATTTCAAGACATCAAGGCTTCCATAATCTTTTTAGTTGTACAATCAGTTGGCAAGTGTTCCTGAATAGATCACTCATTGATAGCAAGCAAATTCGATTACTCTTTCCTAAGTAACAAAATGTGCTTTTTGAATTTTGTACTATCAATAGTGTCATCTACGAGCTTATGCTTTATAAGAGCGATATGAACATCTGCTCTATCTCTAACAAAAAATCCTATTTCGACTACTTAAAGTTTATACCAATAAGAACCTCAATAGTTATGGAGTTATCGATTATAGATAAGGTGAATATAATAACAAGCATTGTGTATAATTGGCATCATGTGAGTATTGGGTAAGTTGAAACCATATAAGTACATATCTATAGAGTTACATACATCATATAATCATCTTTGCATATAATATATGACATGCATTTGTATATTCTCCACATGACAGTAGTCATGAGAATCTGTTGTTCGTGAATCGTCACCTTCAGGTGTATGAACTAATAGGATTAGTCATTCCTCAATTGTATGATGTACACGTATCCCTTCATGAACTAATGTACAATCACCTCATTTAGGAGTGTAACCACGCATTAATACAGGAGACATCCCACTACTATATAAGATCGATATTTCTCAAACCCAAATAAGTGTGCTACTTTGGTGGTCACAACTTGATTGAATCTTTGAAACTCTCTCATAACACAGATTTAACCTTTATATTTCACATTTACCTTATACATGTGATTTAGACCGGATGATAAGGGCAATTTGTCACTAAAATCACATCATACCAATTACATTACTCTATTCATAAATACAATTTTAATCTTATATATGTTATTAATGAATCAATGCTCAACACATTCTTTATGTAATGATATACATGTGAGGTTGCACTTATATTTCTAAAATCATAGAAACATACAAAAAAAATGCAAAAATTCCCTAAAAATACACGAATTTAGGGTTTTGTATGTATTTTCATATCTGTAAAATCATCAAGCATAAAAAGATAAATATACCACAGTGTAGAATATCTCAATACGAGCAAACGAGTACTAGAACACCCCAATTGGATGTCGGACGTGCCCATATGCACTGTCGAAATGTGCAGCGCGTATAGTGCACACGCGGGCTCTCCTGGACTAGTCTGAACTACTAGTCGGACTGGTCAACACCCGGTCTGACTGGTTTGATTGATCAATATTCAGTTCAATTGGTTTGATTAGTTGACTAGTCTGGTCAACGGAAACCGATTGGGCGAGTCAACAGGTTGGATCTTGGTCGAGTCACGGCCAATGGGTCGGGTTGTGGTCAATGAGGACCCACGTCTACTCATTGACATTAGGATGACATCAACCTCGCGTGTGCATTGCATGCGCTGGCAGCGCCCTGCGCATGGGCATGCGTGCCCGACACACATCGTCGCCCACTGGCATGTGGCCACATGTGAGGGTACATGCACCCCCTGAAGGCACACCGCCCATGATTTTGCTTGTCTCGATGAGCTCTTTCCGTTTATATAATCAAAATCGATTTTTGCTGCAAAAAAAAAAAAAAATCACAAGAAAGGGTAAACACTATACGTTCAAGTTTTAATCCATGGAGGCTCTAATACCACATGTAGTATTGAAAGCGCGATCCCACGATCTCTATAGCTAGAAACAAGAATACATATAATCAAGCAAAGAGATTAATACGTTTGTTTTGGAATCCATTATTCTTGATACAAAAAAGAGATCCAAAGTACAAGTGTTTCTTCTTTATTGCCATATGTATTATTGGCTTAATGAGACAGCCCTTTCCTCTAAGCATTTAGTAAATGCTCCTTATGTGAGGATAATTGTGTGTTCGGGTTAAATGAGAGACTTAAGTATTATTTATAGAGTTTTTAATTAGACTATCTCATTTCGAATATGGTTCAACTCGGTCCACACTAGCAAACCTTATATAATACTAATTACGAAACTTTTTATCACACTTAATTAGACCAATCATATAAGATGGTAAATTATAATATCAATTAATGTAGCCCATGTTAAAAAAAAAAAAAAAAAAAAAACTCTTATAGTTGATGCTCATAGATGCAGAGATCCTTCTCTTCTGTCCTTTTCTCTTTAATGTATGTAAGATTTCCTCAAGCGGCAACGTTGCACAGGATCAAAACCTACTCATTCGTGTCCACATTGCATTTTTCTTTCACAATCATAGTACAGACAACTTAGTGGAAGGTCTACAGTTTCACCTCGAAAAGCAACTTTTCATTTCCCCTGGTATCAAGAATCTCACGGCAAAGAGTTGGGATGTCATCTGAAGCAATATGTGCTTGGTTACTTCTTGATCTTGTAGTGGTTTGGATTCAGATCAAATAGTGGATGAAAATAAGGCGGAATCCTGCATTCGGCACTATCCAAGACCGTGTATATCGGGGCTTATTTAATGCTGCATTGATCGAGTTAAGATAAAGAATGGCAATCAAGATGCAACACTACGAGTCAGGACGTCAGTCGCGAATGTCAACGCCAATTAACTGAATATCAGGAACAGTAGCGGCCGACCCAGAAACTTAGAGCGAAGGAATGACATGAAAATAATTCCCAGAATCTTGACACGGCGGAAATATCTACTTTTGAATGAAATCTTATATATCACGCTATAAAGTTACTAAATTTACTGTACGCACTGCATCTACTGATTCGGGTGACGGTGGCCGGTGGTCCTCGCCAGCCTTTCTGATGGCCGTAGTTGCTCCGCAGCGGGAACTTTCTTATCATGTTAGATAAAAGACGCGAGCATTTTCTATCATATCGTCGGGTATTGTGCGAACGACTACGACGCGCAGACGCGAATCCAACACCCAATTCCGCATGGAAAAGTCAAAAACGTAGAGGCGCAAGAAAGAGGAGTGAGAGTGACATGATGTGAACTCGCTAACCTTCCCGATGGTCTCGAACAGGGTGGCATTGAACGAGGCCGCCGTCAGGATGACCTGAGGGAAGCTGGTCGCCCCCGGGACGAGGCTCGAGAAAGAGGTCCCGCCCCCAATATACGACACCCCGTGCAGCGCCTCCGACCACCACTGCTACTTGGGGATCCCCAGGCGATCCACACTGCCGGCGTTGTTCCCCAAGAACCCGATCTTCTCCTGCAAAGTCAGCCGCTTCACCAGGTCCGCCACCCGCGCCTCGACTCCCCACGACATGTTGCAGAACCCAAAGGTGCTGAGGCTCGGGTCACCGTCGCACGGGAAGACTGGCTCGGGCAACGGGCCCGCGGTGAACCAGGCGCTGAGCATGGCGCACGCGAAGAGCACAAGAATGGAGCAGAGGCAGAGCGAAACAGAGGACACCTTCAGCGCTCTTTTCTGGGAAGGAGTCATGTCGGGAGGGCGCGTGACCTGCCGAGAGCAACTCTAACTGCTAATGGGTATCGGACGAGGAAGAAGAGGAAGAAAACGAGGCTGCAATGATTGGGGCGGTTGCGGTAGAGGATGCCAACAGGGAGAACCTAATGAATCCGTAGGGTGGATAAAAGCACTGGACGAGCCCGTGATTGGGTTGCTCTCTCTCCCCCCGATAAACAAAGGGCTCTGCTTTCTTTGTCTGGATGCTACTGACGTAGAGAGGGGGAGAGAGAGGCGGCTGTGATATTTTAGATTTTGACTAGGTAAAAAAACAAGGTAGTGGGACCCACTTAAAAAAAATCAGAGAAAAAAGAGAGGTTTGAGAAGTCAACAAAGAAAGCGCAAGGGCTTGGCTTTCTCGTTTAGATGCGACTGCCTACTTGTCCCATATAATATATGATATATAATATATAATAAATATTTTGTTGGGGGAGGGGGTGGGGGAAATGGGGTGTTGTCAAATGGATGAAATGACCATGACACTAAATTTTTTGGGTAAATATATCATACAGATATAATTTTGAGATTTTTTTGCATCATTGAAAAAAAGTTTAAGGGGACGATAATCAAGTTAGCAAGTAGAGTGTCAATGGATGAAATGACAACGACACTAAATTTTTGAATTAAATGTATCATACATATACAAATTTGAGTTCTTTGATAAAGTTTGGAGTTTTTGGTATCACAAAAAAAGTTTTGAGTAAATGTGTCACACAGGTAAAAATTTGAAATTATTAATGTCACAGAAAATAGTTTTCAGTAAATATGTTACATTGGATAAAGTTGGGGTTTTTTTGTGGCTTTTACCCTTAGATATTTGATGGTAGATTGTGAGAGGAGGGGCAAAAGGAACAAGGAAAGATGAAAACCAGAACACCCCCTTTTTTCTTTATAATTTTGGAGGATTAAGATTTAGGTGCGTTTAATTCAAAGCATTTTGAAAGTCCATTGGGAAATTGCAAAGCATTTTAACTTAGAGGATTTTAGGCAAATGCAAATATCGTTTGGTAAACTTTTCTTTGAGAAGCAATTATGAGAGAAATGCCGTTTGATAGAAAACACATTTGAAAAGCCATTTGGATGATTAATATTAATTATTTAAATTTTATTTGTTTAAAATTGAAAAAAAAAATAATATATGTAACTTTTTAAATATAAATTTTGACAATAATACTAAAAAAAAATCAAATACATATATAATTCTTTTTAAGACCAAACCCTTTAGAGGAATTTTTCAATTTTTTAATTTTCTTTTTCATAAGGTAAGTAATATATTGACTTTTGACCATAAAATTTACAAGTAAAGGAGCTCGTCACCAACAGACTTACACTCATAAAGACGTGCAAGTCAAAACGAGTGGAAGGGTGCCAAGAAAAGAAAACCACAACAGCCCAAACATAGGCACCGAAACAGTGAACCATAAAAAATTGCCAAACAATGGCAACAAAAGGGAACAGAGAAGGGACAAAGAGGGCTAAACAGCAACCGGTAGCAATCCACATAGTGACGAACCAGCCCCCAATGACGTTGAACTCTCTATGCCGCAACGGAAAAAGAATTTTTTAATTTTTATTTGCTTAAAATTGAAAAAAATGATGTATGCAACTTTCTAAATATTAATTTTGACATAATGCTAAAAAAATCTAATACATATAAATAATTTTTAAAAGAAAGACCAAATCCTCGTCAAAATTTTTAAATTTTTATTTGTGTAAAAAAGAAAAAAAAATAATGCATGCAACTTTTTATATATAAATTTGAAAATAATGCTAAAAAAATCAAATACATATATATATATATATATATATATATATATATAATTTTTTTTAAAAGACCAAACCCTTCTTCGGAATTTTTAAAGTTTTATTTGTTTAAAACTGAAAAAAATAATGTATGTAACTTTTTAAATATAAATTTTGACAATAATGCTAAAAAATCAAATATATATGCTAAAAAAATCAAATATATAAATATATTTTTAAAAGATCAAAATATATTTAATTTTTTAGCATTTATATAATTTTGATTTTTTTAGCATTATTGTGGCATTTAAAAAAAATAATAACTAGGACAAAATCAGAAATTTAAAGAATGAGTAATGATAGTTTTGAAAAAAAAAAAAAGTTTTAGGACGCATTTGGTAATGATTCTATTCTCGAGAACATATTTTGATCGAAATAATTATTTTTTATTTTGTTCCCAGGGAACAATTTTTAAGCATTTTAAGTTAGTTTGGTAACTATCCAAAATTTCGATTCTATAATAGAATTATATTTGGTATCGTCCTCATTGATTCTATTCCACATCAATTTCTTTTAATTTTTAAGTATTTTTTCTTTACTTTTTTTCCTTTTTCTCCTATTCTTCTTCTTCTGATTGGCGACCTCACCGAAGCATTGCCGGCCCTCAGCGAGGCCAACC
Organism: Eucalyptus sideroxylon; assembly: GCA_014182405.2. Taxonomy (NCBI): domain Eukaryota; kingdom Viridiplantae; phylum Streptophyta; class Magnoliopsida; order Myrtales; family Myrtaceae; genus Eucalyptus; species Eucalyptus sideroxylon. The sequence goes on along the minus strand of CM024554.2, from coordinate 14,434,427 downwards.
CTAATCGACCGAGCCTTGCCGGTGGCCGGCCGGCCTTGTCGGAGCCGGGGAGGCTTGCTTGGCCACCGGGGAGGGCTAGGCAAGCCTCGGGCCGGGCAAGGCCCACCTAGCCATAGGCGAGGTTGAGCGAGGCCCACATAGCCATGGGCGGTCTTGGGCGTCGTGAGGCTTGCCTAGCTTCGCTGGGCTGGGCAAGGCTCGCCTAGCCACCGGCAAGGCTTGCCCAACCGCGCCCGGCCACTAGCGGGGTTGGGCGTCGTGAGGCTTGCCTAGCTTCATTGAGGCCGGGCGTCGCGAGGCTTGCCCAACTTTGCCGGGGCTAGGTAGGGCTCGCTTGGCCACCGGCGGGGCTAGGCAAGCCTTGTCGGTGGCTAGGCTTGCCTTCGCCGAGCTTGCCGATCGATTGTCGACGACCGGTGGACAGCGGCGATGGTGGATGGCGGCGGACGGCAATCGCGGGATGGCGTAGATGAAGAAGAAAAAGAGAAAATGGAAGAAGAGTTGATTCTCGCATTTGTTGCCTAAATAATAATCAATTTTTATTTTATTTTTTTATTCTTAATTCTACTCTAAATCTATTCCCGGAAGCAAAAATTTTACAAAATGTAATTATGTTCCCAAACTGCTCTTGAGAATAAAAAATCAAAATCAGTCATTGTTAGGATAGTTACCTAACAACACTTTAGTATTTGGCCAAATGCTAAAAGTTTAAAGCTAGTTCCTACTAGCATCGGGCTTTTAGCATTCTCAATGCTGACTTTCACTTGAAAGTTATTTCAAAATGGTATCAAACGGTTCGACATTTCCCCAAGGGACTTTGAAGGTTGAAAGCGCTTTGGGAATGCTAAACCAAATGCACCCTTAGGGGTATGCGTTGTTGATTCCATTATTATGGGGTAGCCTTGTGTGGTCACTTAGAGAGGTCTTAGTGGTGAGGGAGAGAGGTCTAGTGGTATTTAGCATAATACACTTGTGGAGATTTAAAGTCAATATGGACATTTATTGAGTCTTGACTTTCAAATTAGAGATAATTGTGTTTTAGACCATGCACATTTGTCTTAGGGTTTTTTGAATGGAGACTATAAAAAGAATGTATTTAATAACACATCTCAATCCTAACTTTCATATTATTTCTCTTCATTTGTTTTTTCTACATTCTCGTTGGATCTTTAGATCTGGTGGCTCACCAAGTAGTTTTTAGAGCTTTTGGATTACACTCTTGCACTCCTTATTAAAGATAGCGAAATCCCTCTCTCCCCCCATAGTTTTTCCTATTTTGAGTTTTTCACGATTATCTTATGTTTCGTGCGATTTCAATGTTGCTTTCATCCTTTAATACTTGTGCTTTGATTGGTGCATTTTTGGGCATTTTTCCACAACAGCTTCAATAGCCCCTTTTTTAGCTGTTCCCATTTCGAGACGTATTCCAGCTCGAAAGAGGACAGATTGCACACAACAAAATGTTGCAAAAAATCAACAAAAACAAAGGTGAATTTCGTTTTTGAGTCAGGTGCGGAATCAAAGAAGAACAAAAATGTTATCTCAGCGAAAATTGGCGTATACCTAAAAATTCCACCGCGGGCTCAGGGAGAGCCCGGACAATCAAATCCGCACGCTTAACGCATGCTTCAAGTCCCCGACGTTGGGGACGTGCGTCCTAAAGGCGACCTTCCGACGACCAATTGAGACATGTAAGCCAAGATTGCGGCCCTACCTGTAATGCACTCATCGGCGAGAGATGACCGCCCGCTCAAGAGAGGATCTTTCTTGATCGAACGACTCAGTTTCCTAATCAACAGCATTCCCCTGAGAAATTCTTGCAAGAAGACGGGCAAGGAACGCCGCAATGTATGCCAAACTGCAGCTAAGCCAGATTCGCAACCTTCACCCGGGAGAAGACTTCAGGCATCACTCCGGTCGATCGAGTCGTTTTGCCGAAATCCCAACGACACGCTCACCACCTGTTCGACAAAATGCCAGAAAGAAGCTGCGACTCGCTCCGCACCGCATACGTATGCGCAGATGCATATGTTGTGTGGGCTGCTTCTTGGGTTTTCGCTCACAAGAGGATTCGGAGAGTATAAAGAGAGTAAAGTGGAGGAGGAGGCGGCGGCGGCGGCGGCGAAGGAAGAAGAAAGGAGTGCAGCAGGCGGGCAAATCCTATGAAGGCCAGAATATGTGCCCTGACTCTTGCTCAGGGACTTTGAACAAATTCTACTTTCTCTTGCACAGCGTTACCTTTTTAACGCCTCAAATTTAATAAAAAATTATCAACTTTAATTTGAGTAATTTTATAATTTTTCTTAGATTTAGTTAGCAATTAGTTTTAGTATTATAACTTTTGTTTGAATCACTTATCATTATTTATTTGACCCTTTTGAAGTTATGATCTCTTGTTCGACAAAAAAGAAAAGTTTGGATCTATGGACTTTACATATTTATTCCACCTTTTTGAGTAATTAAAACCAGAGTTTTTTTGGTCCCTTTGGAATCTATCACAGTTTATTTGCAAAGTTCTCCAACATGTTAAATTAACTCTTATCAAATTTTTTAAACGTTGGTTTGAATGATTACTAACTTTTCTCTGATTAAATTACCATGTGATTTTAGTTCATCGAATTATATTTGAGTTACATATCAACATTCTTTTTCTTTTTTTATTGTTTTGGCACTTCAATTATTAACTTCTATAGCAATTCACCACTATCTATCCGCAAAGCTTACCGTTCGGCATCCCTTTGGTAATGTTTCTATTCAAAAATTGTTCCAAGGAATAGAAATAGAAAAAACTATTTCTGCTTCCGGGGAACAATTTTTGAACGGAAAAAGGCGTTTGATAAACTTGTTCCGGAAATAAAAAAAATTAACAGAAACACGTTTGATAAATTTGTGTTCTTTTTATTTTTTTTTCTTTTAATATTTTAATATTTTTTATTTTTATTTTATTTTTTTCTTCTTTTGGTTGGTCGCCGGCCTCAACCATGGTCGTGATCGGCTGACGAGGGTCGGCGGCCTTGCCCAGCCTTGCCCCGCACCGGCAAGGCTAGGCCTCACCGGGCCACCGCCAGGCCGGCGAGCCTCACTGGTGGTTGGGCGAGCTCGAGCTCGCCGAACGGGCGAGCCCGAGCCGACCCAACCAAGGCGAGGTCGAGCCTCGCTGGGGCTGGCAATGCTCGGCCTCGTCGGGGCCAGCGACACTCCGGTGAGGTCGCCGGCCCTCGATGGTGTCGTCGACCAAAGAAAAAGAAAAGAAAAGAAGAAAAAAAGAGAAGAAAAAAGAGAAGGGAGAAAATTTGTTCTTAAAAATTATTTTTCTTGTTTCTCGTTTTACATTCCAAATGTGTTCTTAGGAACAAAAAAATAGATTTAGAAAAAAAAAATGTAAACAAACACGTTTCGTTTTTTTTTTGTTTATTGGAACAGAAAAACAAAAATTTTGTTTATAAACAAAAAAAAAAGAACGTTAACAAATAGGGCCTAAATTTTATATGAAATTACTAATCATTAGTTGAGTGATATAGCAACTCTTGTCTTATTGAGTTATTAACTATTTTTACTTATCTAACTCCTGTTTGAGTCAATTACCAACATTATTTAGTACCCTTGAAATTATGATTAGCTTACAAACAATGTACAGCTATTAAACTTAATTTTAGGATGCATTTTTTTTTTGTGAGAAATTTGCAATTTAATTTTTTCAAATATGATCGTTTGTACTGTTTATGACAATGATTGAGTGAAAAATTATTTCATTATTTACAAAACTACTCTAGTATGAAATGTTATCGATAAGGAAAACTTTTTTCCGTCAACTAATTTTTCTAAATGATATAACCAATCACGTGTAAGAAAATATTTTTTAAATTATTCATTTTCCACAAAACAAACAAATAGTATTTTTATTAGTTTTACTTCAATTGCAAGCTATAACTCATTTGAGCCCATCAACTCTTATTTGAGTCATCTACCAAACTTTATTTGGTCAATTCCAAATTACCAAATTCTATAATAATTTATCATTATTTATTTGAATAACTTTCAACGTTTAAAATTATTAGTTCTTATACGGCATTACCACCTTAATTTGAATAATATTACCTATTATTCTGACATTAAGTTACAAGCTAATTTTAGCTTATTGATTAGTACTTTAATAGGCAGTACGCTGTGCAAATAGATAATGTCAAATAATTGGAATAGCTTGTAATCTTGATACAACCAAATAAAATTAGTACTTTTACAAAAGTATTGATAAATATAAGCATCAATCATGATTTTACCATCAGCTTCTGTAATAAGTATTGGTCTGTTGTATTTACTTATTGTCACTGATGTAAATTAAAAACAGAGGATAGTTGCTACATGGTAGTAAAAACTTCAATTTGCTTTTGAACAATTTGGCTACATGAGGATCGGCTGAGAGGGAGTTGTTGCCAACATCTCTCAAACTTTTATCACTTTGATTTCTTCATTCAGAAATGTCTCGGCGGGCTCAGGGAGAGCCCGGACGATCCAATCTGCATGCTCAACGCATGTTTCAAGTCGCCGATGTGGAGGACGTGCGTCCCTAGGGCGACCTTCTGGCGGCCGAGCTCGTCGACCACGCTGAGGTCCTTGCAAACGTCGACCTTGAACTGCACTTGCGCCTCACTTTGTGACGCCAAGAACAACTTCTCAAAGCCCAGCAGGTGCTTCCGAGGCGCCCTGTGCACCGATGGAGGGCTGCTGAACAAGAACACCGTGTGGCTCCCGCTGAACCTTCCCACGTTCTTGACGTTCAGATGCACGTCTAGGGCCAGATTCGAGCACATCTCGCCGGTGGCTTCCAATGATTCGCATGCCGACGAGCGGCAAACGTGGCCCTCCTCTAAGGGCACGGACACGAGCTGTGGCGCTTGGACTAGACTGTGGCTGAAGTTGGAGTAGCTCAGCCCGTCCCCGAACTTGTACACGGTAGGGCCGGTGTAGAAGCGGTACGTCCTGCCGGGGTAGCCCGTTGCTGGGTCGGGCCTCATGTTCATGTTTGTCATCGGGACGGCATCCGCGTACGACTGGGGATACCATGTCATTGGCAGTCTTCCACCTGATTCAAGTTAAAGTTTGGCGACTCAGTAAATCAGAATTTGAATCAGGGATTACAAAAATTTGAAGTGACCAAAGACTGAATCTTACTAGGATTATGGTCACCGAAAATCACGTCCGCCATTGCAGCGCCACCGGCTTCGCCGGGATAGCCAACCCACAAAATGCTCGTGATCTTGTCATTATCCTTTGCGAACGATACATCCATCCCTCCCCCTGACATGATCACAAGGATCACAGGTCCCTTCGACACGTTCGCCACTTCAGAGACCAAGAGCGACTGCTGGCCTGGGAGGTTGAGGTCGATCCGGTCGAGATTCTCCCACTCATTGACCGGTCGGCCCCCATTACAAGCACCGTCGCATCTGCTGAAGCCGCTACTTTCTTCGCGTCATCTGTCTGGGCGGTGCCGCATCCTACATTCATGCAGCCGGCCACATACGTTGTCGAAACGACAGCTGCTAGGCCTTGCAAAGGCGTCACGTACTTGCAAGGAATGCCTGCAAGGAAAATGGGACTTCTAATTAAGGTATTTTCTGCGACAGGTACAAATAATGAAGCAGATCGAACATTGCGCAGCCCATTGCATAAATTCTTCGATCACCTTGGTAGTTCCCGATCATGGTCTTCGTGACATTGGCATTTGGTCCAATCACCGCCAAGGACATTATGGCGGTCGAGGACAAGGGCAATGATCCTGCCTTGTTCTTAAGCAACACAATCCCTTGCCTTGCGGCTTCACGGGCCAGTTCCTGGTTGCTCGGTGTGCACACATCGTCCGGGCCGAGCTTTCCATACAACTGCTTCCTCGGATCACCATCAAAGAAGCCGAGCCTCATCAGCGTGGCAAAATTATTAGAGATGGCCCTGTCTACTGCGGATTCATTCAACAATCCGCCTTTCACGGCGGCTTCAGAGTGTTGGCCAAGGACATATCCGCAGTTGAGATCCAACCCTGTCGAAAAAGGGAATTACAGTCATCGAAGAAGAAGCATTTCATGGCGAATTCTCAAACGCCTTCGTCACAATCGATCATAAGTACTGGATGAAATTTGCATCTACCTGCCAAAATGGCCTTAGCTGCAGCCTCTTCTGGTGTTTTAGTATAGTGTTGTTTCTCATAGAATTCTTGCACCGAATCACAATCGGAAACAATGTATCTGCATTAACCGATCCTTTCGCATAAACAAGGTTACAATAATTGATCAAAAGTATCGAATAGCAATGCACGAGAAATGGAAAGTTACCCATTCAATTTCCATTTTCCTCGGATAATCCCGGTGAGAAGATCTGGGTCTGCACACGTTGGCTTACCGTTAACCTGGTTGTAGGAGCACATCACACTCGCGACATTGCCATCGAGGACACAACTCTTGAATGGCGGTTGAAATGTATCATCTAAATCTTGTTGTGTTACCTAATCAGTCCACCACAACAGGTTCGGGAGATTAACTTGAGATGGTTATGCATGTAACTGGTTGATAAATCGAATTGAATGAAAACGAAACAGCAGTCCAAAAATTGTTATTTACCACAGCGTTGAAGGTAAGGCGATTGACACCCTTCCAGTTATCGACGTCATATGCAGTATAATGTTTGCAACACGCAGCAACCTTAAGCCGGTCCGCATTTCCGTCATCGCTCTGTTGTAGGCCTCGGACATAACCTGACGCATACTTGCTCGAAAGCAGCGGGTCTTCCCCTGGCGTCTCCTGGCCCCGCCCCCATCTTGGGTCTCTGAATATGTTGACATTCGGGGACCAAAACGTTAATCCGGCTAACCCCACATTGTGCATCGCCCGGGCTTCTGTCGAAACCACCTGCTTCAGCAAAGCTATTGCATAATTCGTCTACTCTTCTCCATATTATTCCGCAGAGCTTTAGAATGTTTAAATTTTTGACCTAGTCAGAACAAGAAACTAATTCGTTTTTGGACTAGAAACGCGACGACAATCAGCAAAATAGTATGAATTCTAAGGGTATTGGAATCAAATAATCTTAAACTTAGGTATTGCAGAAGTAGAAGTCAAGGAGCAGATCATGTATATTCAGATGATCACTTGGAAAAGATTCAGATGCGTTTCTTTTTCCCCCATTTCGCGAAAACTTAAGTTTGCTCAACTCGTGATTTTCCTGTATTTTTTGGTCACTAGTCCCATCTATCCTTTCTTCCCGATATATTCGAACCTCCGGCCGAGTCATCTAAACACTTCTCCCTTATGAAAAGCTTTCTGTTTCCAGCACTTAACAATTGAAATTGGCCCCCCTCTTGAGTGCAAAGGAAGGAACTCACTTTGTGCAATGACGTGGCAATGCTCATGACACCACCCTTTTGCCAGCTCCAGTAATTATCATCTCATCCAACTGAAACACCAATCAAACAGATCCAAATGACGGTGATACTCATAGAAGCAAAGACCCTTCTCTACTGTCCTTTTCTTCTCGATGTATGCAAGATTTCCACACGCAGCAACCTAACACATGATCAAAGCCTACTATTCTCGTGTCCACATCACATGTTTTTCCACAACAGTACAGACAGCCCAGTGGAAGGTTTGATGATGTTTTCGTCAAACTTGGCTGTGGAAACAAGCCAAGCGTGGATAGACTTTAGCCTGGTGCCTATAAAGTCAGGGTCAGTCAGCTCTCTCTATTTTTTTCTTTTAGGGGGGTTGCACTTACTGCAGTTTATATGGTGTACAGCTAAAAAGGTAGCACCAACTGATGCCAGCGTGGTTGAGGATCCAACCAAAAGATCTTCTTCCCCTCCAGCACCTAACGCTTCTCCTCCTCCCAATTTCATAATACTTTTCATGACCATTTTCATCATTGCAGTTTCACCTCAAAAAAAGCAAGTTTTCAATTTTTCCTAGCATCAAGAATCTCACAGCAAAGAGCCGGGAGATCATCTGCAGCAATGTGCATTTGTGCTTCTCGATCTTGTAATTTGTGGGTTTGGATTCAAATAAAATAGTGGATGAAGAAACGGACCTACGCGTATATCGGGGCTTATTTAATGCCGCATTGAGAGAGTTCAGATATAGAATGGCAATCAAGATGCAACAGTACAAGCTAGGACGTCGGTAGCGACTATCGAAGCGAATAAGCTGGATATCAGGAACAGTAGCCGTCGACGCAGGAAATTAGATCGAAGGAATGACATGAAAAGATTTCACAGAATCTTGAAAAGGCGGAAATATCTACTTTACATGAAAATTCATATGTCACGGTGTAAAGTAAATTCATTTACGCACTGCATCTATCGATTCGAGTGACAGTGGCCGGTGGTCCCCGCCAGCCGTTCTGATGGCCGTAGTTGCTTCGCAACATGGACTTTCTTGTCACGTCGGATAAAAGTTTCGAGCTTTTTTCTATCAAATCATCGTGCATGATGCGAACGACTACGACGCTCGGACGCCAATACAATATCTAAATCCGCACTGGAAAGTCAAAAACAGAGAAGAAGCACAAGAAAGAGGAAGAGTGAGAGAGTGATATGATGTGAACTCGCTAACCTTCCCGATGGTCTCGAACAGGGTGGCATTGAACGACGCCGCCGTCAGGATCACCTGGGGAAGCTGGTCGCCCCGGGACGAGGCTCGCGAACGTGGTCCCGGGCCCGACGTTTGACACCCCGTGCAGCGCCTCCGACCACCAACTGTACTTGGGGATCCCCAGGCGGTCCACATTGCTGGCGTTGTTCACCAGGAACCCGACCTTCTCCTGCAGGGTGAGCCGCTGCACCAGGTCCGCCACCCGCGCCTCGACCCCCAACGACGTGTTGCAGAACCCAAAGGCGGCGAGGCTCGGGTCGCTGTCCACGTCGCAGGCGAAGACCGGCTTGGGCGTCTGGCCTGCGACGAGCCGGACGGCGTACGAGAAGAACGCGTGAATGCAGCAGAGGCAGAGCAAAACAGAGGACACCTTCGGCGCTCTGTTCTGGGCAGGGGTCATCTTGGGAAAGTGCGCGACCTCCCGAGAGCAACTCTCTGAACAAATGCAATGTCTTGCGACATGGAGGAGAGACGACTCGTGGGTTATATAAGGCGGGACGCGGTGTTGAACAGGGGGAAGGCGTTTGTTTTGTAGCAGCCCGTGATCGCTGATGGGCTATCGGACGAGGAAGTAGAGGGAGAAAAACGAGGCTGCAATGAATGAGGCGCTGGCTATAGAGGCCATCGGGGAGAATCTACTGCATCCATAGAGTGGAGTAGGCACAGTACGAGCCGTGATTGGGTCCCTCTCTCTCTCTCTCTCTCTCTCTCCCCTCGATAAACAAGGGGCTTTGGCTCGTGACTGGTTTCCTCCCTCTCTTCTCCCCTCGCCAAACAAAAGGGCCCCGCTTTTCTTTGTTTGGATACTACTACCGGCCTGTCTGCATACGTAGAGAGAGAAGGAAAAGGAAAGGAAGGGTAGGGGGGAGGGGCGGTGCTGTAATATTTGACATTTTGACTAGGTAAAAAATAAGGTGACGGGACCCACTTGGAAAAAGACAAAAAGAGATTTGAAAACGAACAAAAGAAAGTACGAGGGGGCTCTGCTTTCTTGTTTTCATGCTACTGCCTACTTGTCTGTCTGAATTTGTATTGACAGAGAGAGATGGCAGCCTATGCAGCGAGCATTAGGAAGAAAAGCCACTTCCATGAAAGGCTCACCGGGCGATGCGATTGTTGCGATTGGCTATGAAAGATGACCAGAAAAGAAATGACAGGAAACAATTTTAGCTCAAAAACTGCACTTGGGCATGCACCAGGTGCGATGTGAGTGTGCCTGATGCACTTCAAGATCGACTAGCATTGATACCAAGTTAAATGTAAGAATACAGAAAAATTAAATTGGGAAAATGTATATATATTTCAATATGCCATGATAAAGTACATCAACTTATTTCTAGGTTTTATGAGAGACTATCAAACGTTATATATATATATATATATATATCAATCAAGATATGCATAAGATATTGCACGATCTTAATAGATACAAAAAAAAATAACAGAAGTATTCTAATTATCTCTAATATAGGAAAATATTTTATAGAATTATCCTAATCATCTCTAATAGGAAATATTCTATCATGCAAAAATGAAGAAAACGTTAAGTTTGTAGTTTTCCATACGTACAATCAATGCGACATCGGTCGAGGTCATGGAAAATGAAATGGTTGGTGCCTTTCGTGGACCTTATTATTTCTTCAGTACACATTGTTTATAAGAAAAATTTCAAATAAGAACTCAAAGTGCCATCATTTTCTCAAAAGAGTATCTAAAGTGAAATTTTTCTCAAATAATGATCCAAAGTACCTTTATTTTCTCAAAAGAGGATCTGGAGTTGAGTCTGTCTCAAATAAGGACCCAAAGTGATCATTTAGTCTTAAAGAATGACCTTATTTGCCAGCTAGTGAATAGATGCATCTCCGATGCATATTCCGGTAGCCTAATCAAAGGTATTTTTGTTCAATTTTTTTTTTTTAAATTTTCAGCTGTCTTGTTCTTTATTATTATTGTGTTTTTGGGCCAATGGTGGCACTGTTCATCATCTTCTTCGTCCCCTATTTGTCTTCTTCTCAAGAACATCGGACTTGGGAAGGGCTAGCAAGCGTTGGTAGTTGGTAAGGGCTTGCGAGGGTTGGATGCCCATCACCGACAGTAGGCGAGGGCCATTAAACCCTTGCAAGATGGGCTTGCAAGCCGACCCTCGCCAGATATGGCGAGGGTGACCTCAGCTGCAGTCGACGAGGGCCATCGAGCCCACCACCACTCCCGGATCGACGACTTCTTCAACTATCCCTTTTGCCCTTGAGGACTTTCTTATAGGGCCTTAATTTGGTCGGCCCCCCTCCCCCATGGCCAATGAGGGCTTGATGGCCCTCGCCCGCTCTCAGCGATGGACGTTGAGCCCTTGCTCATTGCTAGTGATGGGCATTGAGCCCTCGTCGGCCCTTACCAACGGCCGGCGCTCGTTGGCCTTTCCTTGAGTCCGAAGTTCTTGATCTGGGCGAGAAGAAGTGAACGGGGGATAAAGAAAACGATGAACAGGGCAACTAAAAATGAAAAAAAAAAAAAAAAAAAAAAAAATTGGACGAAAATACCCTAATCAAGCCACCGGAATATACATCGAGATGTATCTATTCACCGGCCGACGAGTGAGATTCTTCTTTGAGACTAAATAATTACTTTGGGTCATTTTTAAGACAAATTTCACTTTAGGTTCTCTTTTGAGAAAATGATGGCACTTTGAGTCTTTATTTCAATTTTTCCCTTGTTTATATTTACTTTGTCCCCGTTTCGAGATGCCTTTGAACTCAAATAGGATGGAAAATGCAGGCAAGAAAATGGTGCAAAAGGAAAAGGTGAACTTCTTTATTGACTTGAGTGTTAAATTAAGAAGAACAAGCGTTTTCCTCACTCAATGTTGACATGAGAAATTCATTTTTCCTTTTTTTTTTAAAAAAAATGGAGAATCGTGCAAGCATCAATTGGGTTCAACCCTTAAAGTCCGTCAAAAGCTCAAAATCGAGATGCCTTAAAGATTAGCAAGCGCGAGATTGCTAAGCCAATTATGCCATGCAATGCGAAGAACTCCAAAGGTGACTGTAGTGGATAATTATATTAAATTCATTGTGAAAGGGTCAATTTAATCTTAAACTTTTTAATTTGATTAATTTAGTCCTAAATTTTTAACGCTTTACCAAAGTAGTCCTCCCTGCCAATTTCGGCTAGCAATCATTGATGTTAATGCTAACGATCCTATAAAACACGATTACCATTAATGTGGATAATTTTTGCAAATTTTTTCAATTTTTCAATTTTCAATTTTTTTTTTCAAAAATGCAAAAATTGTCAACATCGTGTGTAGGTCGTGCCAAATAGATCATGTCATGTAGGATAGCCAATGTTTACATTAGCAATTTTTAGCCAAAAAAGGCTAGAAGGACTATATTGACAAATCATCAAAAGGTATAAAACTAATTTGATGATCTTGAAAATTTGAAACTAAATTGACATTCACATAATGAGTTTCAGATTTTTTTGATAATTTTTCCGCAACTAGCTTGCATCTAATAATCTCAGTTGGGTCCCGAGCAAAGGTAATGAGCACCAAATAATCCGATCGATGCTCTGCTTATTTCGTATCGGGTGGATCGCTCATAATACTTGACTATAAAATCAGCAATTGCATGAGCTGATGTCGGTAGAAAAAGGTACACAACCCCTTTACACTTGTCTCTTCTTCTCTCTTTTGGTCTTCATTCGAGATAATGGGGCAAAAGCATGTAGCCATCGCTAACAACAAATCCGAAAATTCTATGTATAAGATTGTCAAGTTATAAGCATTAACTTCAAATCATACAAGAAAACAGAAGCGATATGGATGAGGCGCGACTAAACCGAGATTTGATTTGCCCTATTGATACTTTGTGACAAAAATAATCAATATACCTTGCTATAGGTTCAAGTTCCTAAGACTGAATAATGATTTTAGCAAATATAGTTCCTAAGACTGAATAATGATTTTAGCAAATTCCAATCGCTAGGACGGTTCGGTCATGCGGACCCAAAATGTCAACATATCATTTTCCGCATGATCAAAACTAGGAGCAAATCTAGTCTAGTTATAGACTTGAGAGTTTGAACTCTCTTAATCTAATTCTAGATCTAGGAGCTATCTTCTCCCTAACAAAATTTGGGAGCTTAATAAATATGTTTTTTGGGATTCGATACTCTTGTGCTCTATCCGCATATTTGACATTTTGACTAGGTAAAAATATGAGGTAGCGGGGCTTATGCTGCTAGTATCGAAAAAAAAGCCATCTCAGTGAAAGGCTCAACTGGGTGATGTGACTATTGTGATTGGCATTGAAACATGACAATCATGGAATGAACTTGACTAGGCACTTCCTCATATGGGAGGGAAAACAACTTAACTGGAGGATATTAGGACTTATTAGAAAATAAATGATAGGAAACAATTTTAGCTTAAAAAATGCACTTGGGTGTGCACCGAGTGCGATGCAAGTGCACCTAACACACTTCAAGATCGTCTAGCATTGGTACCATGTTAAATGTAAGAATACAGAAAATATAAATTGGAAAAAATGTAAATATATTTCAATATATCATAATAAAGTGCATCAACTTATTTATAGATTTTATGAAAGATTATCAAATATGACATATATCAATAAAGATATGTATAAGATATTGCATGATGTTAAAAGATACATAAATCTAACAGATGTATTCTAATTATCTCTAATATAGGAAAATATCTTAAAGAGTTATCTCAATTATCTCTAACAGGAAAGATTCTATCATGCAGAAATGAAGAAAATGTTAAGTTTGTAGTATTCCATACATAATATCAATGCGACATCAGTCGAGGTCATAGAAAACGAAATGGATGGTGCCTTTCGTGGACCCTATTATTTCTTCAGTACACATCTTGTTTATATTTACTTTGTCTCCGTTTCGAGATGCCTTCGAACTCAAATAGGATGGAAAATGCACGCAAGAAAATGGTGCAAAAAGAAAAGGTGAACTTCTTTATTGACTTGAGTGCTAAATTAAGAAGAACAAGCGTTTTCCTCACTCAATGTTGACATGAGAAATTCATTTTTCCTTTTTTTTTTTTTAATAAAATGGAGAATAATGCAAGCATCGATTGGGTTCAACCCTAAAAGTCCGTCAAAAGCTCAAAATCGAGATGCCTTAAAGATTAGCAAGCACAAGATTACTAAGCCAATTATGCTATGCAATGCGAAGAACTCCCAAGGTGACTGTAGTGGATAAATTTAGTTTTAAACTTTTTAATTTAATCAATTTAGTCCTAAATTTTTAGTGCTTTACCAAAGTAGTCCTTCTCGTCAATTTCGGCTAGCAATCGCTGACGTTAATGCTAACCATCCTATAAAACACAATTACCATTAATGTGGATAATTTTTGCAAATTTTTAATTTTTTTTTCTATTTTGCAATTTTCTTCTTTTTCAAAAATGCAAAAATTGTCCACACAAGATAGGTCATGCCATAGAGGTCATGTCATGTAGGACGGCCAATGTCTACATTAGCAAATTTTTAGCCAAAAATGGCCGGAATGACTATATTGACAGATCATCAAAAGGTATATGACTAATTTAATGATCTTGAAAATTTGAAACTAAATTGACATTCACATAATGCGTTTCAGATTTTTTTGATAATTTTTCCGCAACTAGCTTGCATAAGACAATCTCAGTTGGGTCCCGAGTAAAGGTAATGAGCACCGAATAATCCGATCGATCCTCTGATTGTTTCGTGTCGGGTGGGTCGCTCATAATACTTGGCTATAAAATCAGCAATTGCATGAGCTGATGTCGATAGAAAAAGGTACACAACCCCTTTGCACTTGTCTCTTCTTTTCTCTTTTCGTCTTCATTCGAAATAATGGGACAAAAGCATGTGACCCATCGCTAACAACAAATCCGAAATTCTATGTATAAGATTGTCAAGTTATAAGCATTAACTTCAAATCATACAGGAAAACAGAAGCGATATGGATGAGGTGCGACTAAACCGAGATTTGATTTGCCCTATTGATACTTTGTGACAAAAATAATCAATATACCTTGCTATAGGTTCAAGTTCCTAAGTCTTAATAATGATTACAGCAAATTCTAGTCGCTAGGACGGTTCAGTCATGCGGACCCAAAATGTCAAGATATCATTTTTCCAATGATCAAAATTGGGAGCAATTCTAGTCTAGTTATAGATTTGAGAGTTTGAACTCTCTTAATCTAGTTCTAGATTTAGGAGCTATCTTCTCCCAATCAAAATCTAAGGGTTTAATAAATATGTTTTCGTGGATTCTATACTCTTGTGCTCTATCCATATATTGGTCTTGCACCTCCATGATATTATTCACCTATTTGAAAGCAAATTTTCTTCTGCAAAAAGAAGATTTTAAAAATAAAATATTGACTTTGTGACAAAGATTATTGAAAAGTCAATAGACCTTGTTGTAGGTTCAAAGTTCTTAGGACGCAATAACGATTGTGGCAAAGTCCTTTGGCTAGAATGGTTCAGGCCACGCCGGCTTGAAATGTTGATAAAATAACATTTTCTCAATGGTCGATACCATCAAAAATCTCAAAATGATATGCTCATGCCACATTTATACCAAAGTAATTTTTGTATCATCAAAATTCCGATCCGGTGCACTTATGTCACATTTATCCGAAATTAATTTTTGCATCATCAAGGCTTCTAATTGATACATCCATGCCACATTTGCCACCAATTAATTTTTGTGTTATAAAAATCCCATATTAATACTTCCATGCCATATTTACCTTACACTAAATTTCATGTCACCAAAAAAAAAAAATCCCAAATAACCAAAGTCTTTGATTGGGAAATCTCTAATATCTCTGATTCTGGTGATATGAGATTTTTGATGGCATAAAATTAATTTAGAATAAATGTGACATGGGTGTATTGATTTGAAATTTTTTATGATGCAAAATTTAATTTGATGTAAGTGTGGTATGAGAGTAATCACTTGAAATTTTTGTGACACAAGAATTCGCTTGGGTAAATTCGGACGAGCTACCATATTGAGATTTTTTTATCATATTAACCCTTTTTACGATGATCAAAATTGGGAGTTATTGGAACTGGCTCTTGGAACTACTTCATGAAGATTAACCATACCCAATCTAATCCAAAATAGTTCCATTGTTATTAGGAATTAGGGTTAATAAAATTAATGTCCCAAATTGGTATCCCATGATATATTTATCCCCAAACTAATTTTTCTCTGACAAAAAGCAAAACTAATACCCATGACCCATATCTACCATTCTCAACATTCCATCCAATATCTCACTAATTTTTCTCTCACAAAAAAAAAAAAAAAAAAAAAACTAATACCCATGACCTATAATCTACCATTCTCAACACGTACGCAAGAAGGATCTAACGTCAGGAATGATAGATTAGATGTGAAAAATTCACACGTGTCAACATGTACGCAATTTAATGAAATATCAGACGAAATGAAGATAGAGGATGGATTTGGGTTGGGGTATCCATTTTGTATTAGTTATGTTATAAAAATTAGTGAGAGTAAATATGTCATGGGTACTAGTTTGGGACTTTAGGATTATAAATATAACATTTTGATATGCATGCCCAATTCTCGAGACAACGTTGTACATTACATCACAGCATATTATACTCCAAAAGAAACGGGAAAGATCATGAGCTGACAATGAAGTCGGAATGATTCTATCATGCAAAAATGAAGAAAAGGTTAATTCGTAGTATCCCATACGTACAATCAGTGCGACAGAAGTCGAGCTTATAGAAAAAGAAATGGTTGGTGCCTTTGGTGGACCCTATTATTTCTTCAATACAAATCTTGTTTGTATTTAGTTTGTCGCCATTACGAGATGCCTTCGAACTCAAATAGGCACACACCCGAAAAGAAAAAAAAAAATCATATGGGACAAAAGTGCACCCAAGAAAATGGTGCCAAAATAAAAAAGTGAATTTCTTTCTTTGAGTTAGGTGTTAAGTCGACAAGAGCTAGCGTCTTCTTCACTCAATGTTGACGTCAGAAATTCATTTCCCTTATTTATTTATTTTTAAGATATAGAGAATCTTTAAGGCTCTATTTGGTAATTTATCAAATAGTAATAATTTCTATATTTTTTTTTTTCTTTTCTAGGATTAGATGTAGAACAAAAATTCGTATGGTAAAATTTTTATTCCCAAAAATAATTTTTTATTTTTATTTTGTTTTCGGAAGTAGATTTAGAAAAATATCAAAAAGTAAAAAAAAAAGTTGATTATTTATTCCGAGGAATAATTTCATAATCAAGCCAACTCGTTTTTTTTTTTTTCTCTTTTCTCTTCTTTTTTCTTGTTCTTCTTCCCTCTCTTCTCTTCTTCAACCGCTATCGCCGCCGCCCATCGCCGTTGGTTGCTAGTGACTAGTCTATCGAGGTCCAACAAGCTCACCAGAAGCTCACCTAGCCACTAGTGAGGCTCGGCCTCGCTAGATCTAGCATAGTCAAGCCTTGTTGGTGGCCAGGTGGACCTCGCCTAGGCCTCTCCCGACCACCAACGAGGCTCAGTTGAGCTTTGCCCAATTGCCGGCGAGGCTCGGCCAACTAGGCGCAACCCTAGTGAAGGTTGGCGACGCTTCGGTGAGGTCGCTAGCCCTCGTCTAGCCAGTCACCAGTCATCCAAAGGCTAGCGATCGGCAACCCTTGAAGAAGAAGATGAGAAAGGAAATAAAAAGTAATAAAATTATTTAAAAATAAAAAGAAAATGATTTGAGTAGAAGTTTTAAGAATGGTGCGAAAGATAATTCTATTCCGGAAATTGAAATTTTGAACAGTTACCCAAACGGTTTAAAGTACTTAGAAATTGTTCTTAGGAACAAAATAACAAAGAATCATTTTCTTATCAGAAATTGTTCTTGAGAATAGAAACGTTACTAAACTCGACCTAAGTGTAAATTGGGCTTAACACTAGAAGTCAATGGAAACTCGAACTCAAGATGCCGTGAAAGATAAGCAAGCACGCTAGATCGCTAAGTCGATCATGCAATGCGGCGAGAAGAACTCCAAACCTGATTGTGACGACCCTCGCGTCGTGTAATCTCGATGGAGTCCTAAATGAAGGCAGTGAGCACCGAATAACCCAATCGATAGTCTAATCATTTCGTATCGTGTGGGTTGCTCATATATTCTTGCATTTCAAAATCAATTGTTGCATGAATGAATGTCGATATGTCATATGGAAGGGCCACAACCCAGTTCAATTTTCTTTCCGCTTCATCTCCTTTTTTCTTTTTTTTTCTTTTGGTGTTCATTCGAAATAATGGATCATACAAGGAAATAGAAACGATATGGATGAGGCGTGACTAAATCTAGATTTGATTAACAGCATTAATACTTAACAACAAAGATAATCAATATACTTCGCTATAGGTCCAAAGTTCCTCGGACTCTATAATGATCGTGGCAAAGTCGCATTGCTAGAACGTTCAGCCATGCGGACCCAAAATGCCATAAAAATAGCATTTTACCAATGATCAAAATTGGGAGGAGTTGTTGAAACCGGCTTGAGAAACTACTTCGTGGAGATTAGCCATATAGAATCTAATCCAAATTAGTTCCACCCCTATTGAGGATTAGATTTCATATCATTAAAATCCTCAAACTGGTTACTCATAAATTAATTGTCATCTTACAAAAAATTGCCAATCAACCCAAATCTACCACTCGTTAATATTCCGTTTAATAACTCATTAATATGCGTATGCATCAACACACGTAACAAATGACTGCAAGATGGATTGGACGTGGAGAATAACGGATTTGACGTGGAAAATCACGTGTGTTGACACATATTTATTTTGACGTAATATCAAGCAGAATGCCGATGCAAGATAGATTTGAGTAAGGGGTACATATATTGAGATTTTCTGTCAGACGAAAATTAGTTTGGGTAAATAAACCATGAAGGTACTAGTTTGTGAATTTTATCGGCATTACCCCAAAGTATTATAAGTAAAACCTTGGACATGCATGCTCAATTGTCTTGATCAATTGTGCATTACTTGAAAAGATTTAATGCTTCGGAAAAGAAGGGAAAAATCGCCGACAATGGAGTTGGAACGATCCTATCATGAAGTAAGGATAACGATAGTTCTGTATTAATGCCATCAATTATACCGATCTAGTTTATGATAAATGATTCGGTTAGTGCCCTTAATTGGATCAGATCTAATATTTGGGTTTTGATTTTCAAATGAGAGATAAGAGTATTTTAGACTATGTACCTTTGTTTTAAGTTTTTTTTTTTTTTTTAATTTTAAGGGAGACTATAAAATGAATATGTTTAACAACACATCTCAAACCCTAGCGCTCATATTATTTCCCTTCTTTTGTTTTTCCTATTTTCTCATTGGATCTTTAAATCTAATGGCTCACCAAGTGATTTTTAAAGCTTTTGAACTGTACTCTCATACTCGTCATTGAAGATAGTGAAGCCTCTCTCTCTCCGTAATTTTTCATGTTTTAAGTTTTCCACGTATATCTTGTGTCTTGTGCAATTTCAATTTTGCTTTCATTATTTACTACTTATGCTTTGATTGGTGCATCTTTGGGCATTTTTCCGTAACAAATTAGTATTAGAGCAAAGGAATTTTGGTTTTTTTTATCTGAGATGGCATCTATCAAGTTTGAAGTGGCGTCCTTCGATGGCCAAAACAATTTTGGGCTATGGAGGATCAAGATTAAGGTGTCGCTATGTTGGGAAGGTTTGGTTAGAGCCTTGGACCGAAAGTACCCCGACGACATTACTACGAGTGAGATTGAGGAGATGGAAGAAAGAGCGCGTAGCACCATCCAATTGTCGTTATATGATAAGATGCTTTGTGAACTTGCTGATGAAGAAACAGTTTCAGGATTGTGGAATAAGCTTGAGAGCCTTTACATGAAAAAAATCCTACAACAAGATTACACGCTAAAGATGCAAGAAGGTACTCTTATCCAAGAACATTTAGATGAATTTAATAAATTGTTGTGGATATGAAAAATCTAGATTTGAAGTTAGATTATGAAGATTAGGCCCTGATTGTGTTATGCTCACTACCGAGCTCGTATGAAAATTTTGTGAATTCTATGTTGTATGGAAGAGAATCCATAACTCTTGAGGATGTAAATGTGTCATGCCTCCGCCCCACCCCTGGAGTGAAAACATGACCTGACGGGTTAGCATTGATGTCCCAAGCACATGGAACATCCCAAAAGCCTTTTATCTTTAATTAAGCACATGTAGAAGCAAATCATAAACAATCCACGTACACAAATAAATATGGAAGTTAGGCAAAACATGTACGAGCTAAGCAAATAAAAGCAAAAATATTTACATATATACTTATTTCAAAAACTGTTATAAGTACAAGCCCATCCTAGTCCTAAGCTATTTATCTTCATTACCATACATTAATTGTCAAAATGGATATGATAGATTAGCTTCTCTAACGAGCTCCTCCAAAAAGGGCCCCCATCCTAGGCTCATTCCCTTACAAAGTTCCCATGGGATCTATCGAAGGGATGAAGCCATGAATGGGACCGGTGAGGTCCCTGTTAAAAATGAGGCACCAAGTCTTGTACACATAGGGAACCACAGTGTCTGCTCCTTTTTGGACCTATATAGTGGTGCTGTACTTCTGATAAGCGACGTCTTCTTCTATATCTATTATATCATTCACAGTGGTGACCATATCTATAGGAAGGGTGGATGGACAGGGGGGCGGGTAGATTAAGGCCATGTTTGGTAACCATCCAAACATGGCAAAATTTTGATTTTTTGTTCTCAGAATTAGTTTGGACCGAGAATCACGTTTGGTAAAATTTTTGTTCCTGGGAACAGATTGGGAGTGGAATTAAGAATAAAAGAAAAGTTGATTCTTGTTCTGGAAACGAATCCGAGAATAAAAAACCAACTCTTCTTCTTCTTTCCTTTGGCCATCTTCCGACCGCTGTCCACCCCCGCCCGCCGCTGCCTGTCGCCTGCCATCTACTTGCCGTCCGCCGGTTCGGCAAGCTCGCCAGGCCAGGGCGAGGTTCGGCGAGTTTGCCAAAGGCAAGCCCAGCCACCGGCGAGGCTTGGCTTCCCCAGATCTAGCGAGGCTCGCCTGGCCACCGGTGAGGCTCGCCCGCCTCGCCCAACCTCAGCGAAGCCGGCCTAGCCACTGGCGAGGCCGAGCCTCGCCCAGTGCCGATGAGGCTCGATCGACGAGGGTCGGTCTCACCGAGGGCCGACGACGCTCCGGTGAGGTCGTCGGCCACAAGAAGAAGAAGAAGAAGAATAGGAGAAAAAAGAAAAAAAAAGAAAAAAAGGAAAAATTATTTAAAAATTAAAATAAATTGATTTGGAATAGAATTAATGAATATGGTACTAAACACAATTTTATTTCAGAATAAAAATTTTAGATAGTTACCAAACGGCTTAAAGTGCTTAGAATACGTTCCTAGGAACAGAATCAAAATGAATCATTTCTTATCAGAATTTACTCATGGGAACATAATCATTACCAAATGTGTCCTAAGCCATCACACACCTAAAATGGTGAAAATAACAAGAATAGTCGACTACTCAGTAAATAGAAATCCCTAATTCCTCTATAGGAGAATGTCTCGCTGTTGAATCTCGGATACAAAATGACCACTCACTTGTCAGTGGCAAATCAATAGCAAGGTTTGTGTATTGCCTTGTCTATGTATATGAAAGGCTTTCAATCACCTATGTGCTTTCAAGGATCAAAGACAAAGAATTAGTGCATAAAAACAATCTTTCCAAAGATCCGTGGCTTACAACCATTTCGGTCACTAAGTGACCTAATGCAACCGTATGCTCAAATTAATGCAAGGACTCAACCACAAATATTAAAGCAAACCTAGCTTTTGGAAGCATCAATTCAAACATTACAATACATCCATCAAGCACCACACGTGAACTTCCACTTTATTTCAATTAGTTCAATTAGTTGAAATCTATCGAGTCTTCCGGTATCAACCAAACATTTGTCCCCCTTAGCAATCGGCATCGTTCTGATCTCATTATGAGGACAGCATCTAGGGCGACCCCCAAGCATCAACCTCACTTTAGCCGGCATCGTCCTTGATCCCAATATGGGGACGGCATCCGGGCTCTACCCCAAGCAATGACTTGGCATATGTCAACATCAGTAGTGAAGGTCCATCATGTGTCCATGCGTTCAACATCAATCAATCCATTTTTATTTTGATTCATTAGCCGGATGAAAGACCTGAAGGATATTAATGACAAGGTGATGACCTTTAAGCATGTCTCGGACATTCCTAAGAATAGAAGATTTCAACAAAGCTAGGATTTATCTCTGTCTATCTTTGATTGATGGAGGTTCTCTTGCTGTTGTGTGTTAGTCTTGTGTTTCTTGTTTTTGTTTTTCTGGTTGGTCTCTCTTGGGAACCATGGCACCCTTACACTCTTTTTTGACTCTTGTCATCTTGAGTGTCTGTCTTTTGTAGGTCCCGGATTTCCTCCTTCGTATTTTTTTAAGGCAAAATCTATACGTATCTTATTTTCAAAAAAAAAAAAAAAAAAAAGACTTGAAGGTGAGCCATGCAAGGTAAATCAATAAACGACTCTTGTGCCTTACTAGCTAAACTCATGCCAGATGTGATTTGAGCTTGTGATCTTGACTTGGAATCGTTCGCTCCAGCTTCATCAATGACCCAATGCTTGTCCTATGAAACAACACACCTCAATGTTGTCTCGAAACCAAGTGCGGGTTGTGCACCTACCTTGGCACATGTCCAAAGTCGTCGAGACCTTTCCTCGACATCTGGGTGTGCTCGACACTCATGCGAGATCCTGAACTTAAAACACGTGTTGGATGTGATTTGGGCTCATGGTCTTGACTTGGAACCATTTGCTTTAGTTTCGCCAATGACTCATTGCTTCTCTCGGGAAACAACACGCCTCAATGTTCTCTTGAAACCAAGTATTGGTCATGCGCCCACCTTGGCACACGTCCAAGTCGCCAAGGCCTTTCCTCAACATCTAGGTGTGCTTGACACTCGTGCGAGACCATAAATTTACTTGATGCAAGAATAAGCAAACAACAACACAACAAGTATAACAATACAAAGCCAATACAAACAAATGATAACATGATCCTAAAATCAATAACATAGTATATTGCCCTATTGGAGAGTTAAGAATGTTTACATATAAATTTTTGGACCTAACTCCAAGATGCTTCTTTGGGAACCGGTCGGCTCTTAGGCAGCTTAGAGAAAGAGGGTGTGAAAGAGATAGAGGAGAGGGAGAGGAGAGAAAATGGCTAAACATCCAAAATGTAAGGGTGGCTCCTCTTATTTATAGGCTTTCTCCTCTAAGATTTTTTACGCAAGCTCATGATTACTCCTAAGAGGGGAGCTAGCCTATCTATACTCTTGAGTTGGTACCTAAGTCCCTTAGTGTTCACTTGTGATTTGTCCACCTATTAACTTGTTCTCCTAGGCTCGATTTAGGCTCATTATGTGCCTATGGCCCTAAGGTACACATAAACCCCTTAGATGACTAATGTCTTTTTCTAATTGGTTGGGCTTTGCCTTGTTCACCAAGGCTACATTTTAGGGTCAATCTAAGGAACACCTAAGCAGGTGATTCATCCATGCCATTAATGAATTAAAGTCCAAAGTTATTAAATGATTCTATATTTTTGCCAAGTTACCTGAGAAGCAAGTTTTCTCTTCCCTCCTTGACACTTGGTGGATAAGGATAGACTATAGTCAAAAGTTATGGAAGATTCTAGAATTCCAATTATCTCTTGACATTTGTCTAATAACTCATCCCCCACATCAATTAGTTTTCATCCAAAATTCATCCAAGGCATTTATGAGACTACTATAAGGTGTCACCTCAATGGAGAAGTTATTCATATTTTACACACGATCAACGATTATATGAAAACCAAGGTTTGTGCCAAAGACTCACTGAACCTTAACCAAATGAGTGCGACTAAAGTAGATAGCCCTCTTGAACTTGTTCGTGACCATTTCCAATTAGAATTGGTTCATTGAATATCAAAATGACATTCATGGTCGACCTTTATCATTCACCCTGATCGGGTCTCGGTTAGGCAGATTGGGTCCATGGCCGAACATGCCATGCCTTGGTCTATCCAAGGTCTATGCCATTGATTCCCATGATCGACCCTCGATTGTCACTTAGTCATGTGGACTCAATCAATCTGCAATCGATTTGCCACTGAACATGATCAACTCATAGATCATTCATGATCGATATAAGTTTCGTGTGGAATCACCCGCGACCGGTGTAATATCCACACATAATTGATCCATGATTGTCCTTCGTGTTCATGATGGTGTGAGATCAATCCACAACTAAACCTCTTGGTTGAAGAACCAACTCATGTTCAATGCATAAGTTCCGAGCGTAGCACTAATCCTTATGCATTGGCTCAGCTAGGTTCGGCATCCACGTATCAATTGATGAGACATCACAATCCAAGCCAAGCTAGAATTTATCGACCCTCGTACCTTATTCTCATAGCCTAGAATCAAGGATGTTATAAAATGCCTCGTTGAATTCCGCGAAAATGCATACAAAGTTGAAGGCGAGCAGTAGTGGTGATAAAGTTGATGACTTAGTTATCAAGAGAAAGCCAAATTATCATGACAGACACAATCATAATAAAGTCGTTCGAAATCTAGATTCGGCAAAGATAAAAGTAAGGGGAAGTGTTATCATTGTCATGAATTCGGACGCTATAAAGATGAGTCCTATGCTCAAAGCTAAGGTGAAGAAGTCGATGGAGAGTTCTGATTTGACTAGTCTAGTGAAAAATAATGAGTTAGCTAATGCAAACAATGTTCTTACTGTTTTGTCCTCAAATTGTCATGTCAATAATGAAAGGGTTTTAGATTGAGCATGTTTGTACTACATTTGTCCATATAAAGATTGGTTCCACACATATGAGAAAGTTAGCGGCAATTCAGTTTTAATGGGCAATAATACAGTTTGCAAAATTGTGGGTATTAGCATGGTGTAAATTAAATGTCATGAGAGTGTAATAAAAATTTTGACAAACGTTAGGCACATACCAAATTTGAGAACCTTATTACATCAAGTAATTTAGATTCCATTGGGTGTATGTACACAAGTGGAGGTTAGGGGTGAGCGTAGTTCCCGGGTAGAACCAAGAACCGGAGAATCGAACTGAAGGTTCCAATTCGATTCTAGGTTCCAAGGAGGGAGGTTCCAGTTCCCGGTTCTATTTTTTTGGGAACTAGCGGTTCCCGGTTCGGTTCTCGGTTCCTGGAACCAGAATCGAAATTGGAATCGGAATTGGAAAACCCTAATCGGTTTTCAATTTTTTTCTTCCCCCTTCTATTCTTCCTTCTCCCTCTTCTTGTGACTCTCCTCTATTTTAGTTTTAGGGTTCCTTCACTCTCTTCTAACTCTTCTCCCTGTCCACTCCAGTGTCGCCACTCTCAATGCCACTCTCAACGCCACTCCCCCCCTCAACTGCGTTCAACGTCACTCAACCCCTCGATGCTGCTCGACGTCACTCGGCCCCTCGACACTGCTCGACCCCCTCGATGCCTGCTCGACGCCGCTCGGCCAGCTCGGCTCCTTAATGCCCGCTTGATGCCCCCTCGATGCCTCTCGGCTGCTTGGGCCGCTCGGACCCTCGACGCCCACTCGACGCCTCTCGGCCGCTCGACACCGCTTAGCCCCCTTAATGCCCTTGACACCCTTGACACCGCACAGCCCCCTCAACACCCAGTCGACCCCCTCGACGCCGCCCAACATCCCTTGATATCGGTTGCCGCCCTCGACGCCAAAGAAACTCGCCTCCTCCAACCTCAGTCATAGGTCCAATCTCTTGTCATTTCTGCTCTTCATTGTTAGATTTAATCTAACATTTTTGCTACTTTATTTGGTTGATTTATGAGATGTGGGAGTGTCGTGCTTGTGTGCCCTAATCTAAGTACATACATAGTGAGGAAAGGGGACCCCATCGATGAGGTGATGTTCATTATATGTGGACGACTAAAGACAACGGATACTAAGGGTTTCATTTGAAAAGCTCCCAACATACTTGCGTATTTGGCAGGGCATTCTCACCAAAGAAGAAGGTTTGATATCAGGAATCTCGGGTTGATAGAGAGGAGGAACTTGTTGGAGAGGTTGCTAAAGATAGCTGAAGAAGACAATGAGAAGTTCTTGTTGAAGCTTAAGCAAAGGATTGAGAGGTACATGCTAATGACTTTTCATGAGCACTTTAGACATTTAATTAGTTGGTCACTGTAATATTTCTTAAAAGAATGTGAAAGTGGTTTGATATTCAGTTTTTTTCTTATCCTGAGAAAGAGATTCGATCTGGGAATTGTAATTTCTTTTTGAGCTGAAAGTTTCAAGGCAAATCTTTATAAGGTCTGCGTTTGCTTTACTGTATAACAAATAGAGTTGGATTGGACATTCCTACAATTGAAGTCCCATTTGAGCATCTAAATGTCGAGGCAAAAGCTTATGTTGGGGGCCAAGCTCTACCCACAATATTCAATTTCATTGTTAACATACTTGAGGTAATTTAACATTCGATTCATAACATATCTACATTTTCTAGGATTCTACTCAAATTGATTGAACCTCGTCTCATGTTAATCAATGTCAATAGGAGTTTCTCAACTATTTTCACATCCTTCCTAGTAGAAAGAAACCATTACTGATCCTCAACGAGCTTCGCAGGTAAGAAGAGAGACAGATTTATATCAACATACACTACTCAAGGAGTGAAGTTCAGATATTGCTGACAAAATTTTTATTTCTCTTTTGCAGAATGACATTACTTTTGGGGCCTCCAGGCTCTAGAAAGACCACCTTACTTCTAGCATTAACTAAGAAGCTTGGCAAAGATTTGAAGGTAAGCATAAAGAAAGTACTTTTAGGGTTGTCTCACTTTAAGAGTGAAATGTTTTGGCGTGCAAATCACATAGAGCTTGTGAATTGCAGTTTGAAGGATTGTCAAGGTGTCGGACCTTGTTATGGTGAGTTAGTTCATGCCATTTGTCTGTGTTAATCATGATTTGAAAGATAAGCTCAAAAAAAAAAAAGAGCAAGGATTAAGAGGTATAAGGTTATTTATTATTGATGTGTCCATTTTTGTTTTTTAAACTAAAAAAGAAAAAAAAAAAAAGAGAAAAGAACCTGTTGGAACCTTGAATCGACCCCGGAACTTGTGACAGGGTAGGTTCCAAGTTCCAAAAAATGAGGAACCTATGTACCCGATGGTAGGTTCTAGGTTCCAAGCAAAACTTGTAAGGAACCGGGAACTACTCATCCCTAGTGGAGGTAGAGTTTTGAAAATTTCAAAAGACTCATTGATTGTGATGAAAGATAACCAAAAGAACAACATTTACGTTATGCAGGAAAGTACTCTTGTGAGTTCTTTTGATATATCATCCTCTTTATATTTTGAAAAATCAATATTGTATCGTATGCAGTTGGGCCACATGAGCGAAATAGGAATGACTATCTTGAGTAAACGTTGTTTACTTTGTGGGAATCATACGGTCTCACTTAACTTTTACAAACATTGTGTTTTCAAGGAGCTGCGTAAAGTTAGTTTCATGATTGGCAAGTACTTAACGAATGGCACAATTCACTATATTCACTTTGATTTGTGCTGATTGGCATAGGTAACATCTAAGGGTGGTGTAGTTTATCTTCTAACATTTATTGATGATTTTTATAGGAAAATCTAGGTTTATTTCTTGAAGTGTAAAAGAACATTTTTGATACGTTCAAGAAGTGAAAAATGTTGATACAAAATCAAATTGAGAAGAAGATAAAGCATCTCAAAGCGGACAATGATCTTGAGTTTTTCAAAGGCAATTTCAACAAGTATTGTGAAGATTCAATGATTGTTTGGCATCAAATAATCAAGTACACACCTCAACAGAATAGGTGGGGGAGCACATGAACCGGACACTTTTAGAAAGAGCTAAGTGTATTCTCTTTAATGTTGGACTTGGGAAAGATTTCTAGGCTGTAGCCATGAACATGGCGTGTTGTTTAGTAAAAATTTCCCCATTAAACGCAATTAAATGTAAGACTCCTAATGTAGTATGGTCAAGTAAACTTTCTAAACTTTCTGATTATTCTGGTTTGAAAGTGACAATGAGCAACAAGACTTGAATTCTATCAAAAACGAGATAGAAGAAACTAAGCAACCTCAGAGTTTGGCTACATGGAGACCTAAATGACAAATCAAGCTTCCCCAAAGGTATGTTTTGCTGATTTGGTAGTATATACTCTTATAGTTGTTGAAGAGCTTGGTATTGAAGAATTTTCTACATTCCGTGAATGTACTATTTGTTCTAAATTTGAGAAGTGGCTTGTTGTGATGAATGAAGAGATCAAGTCTCTTCATAAGAATCAAACTTGGGATATTGTGAAATTCCCTATAGGTAAAAGATTTGTTGGGTGCAAGTGGGTCTTCAAAAGAAGAGAGAGAATTCCAGGAGTTGAAGATGAAAGATTCAATGCATGTTCGGTAGCAAAAGTTTTTAGTCCGAAGGAGAGGATCTACTTTAATGAAGTGTTCTCTCCACTTGTGAAACATAGCTCCACTCGTGTGTTGCTCGTGTTAATAGCCCTTTATAATTTAGAACTTTAGCAACTTGATGTCAATATTGCTTTTCTACATGGTGAGCTTGAGGAGACAATTTATATGTCTAAACCCGAGAGATTTGTTGT
Organism: Eucalyptus sideroxylon; assembly: GCA_014182405.2. NCBI lineage: Eukaryota > Viridiplantae > Streptophyta > Magnoliopsida > Myrtales > Myrtaceae > Eucalyptus > Eucalyptus sideroxylon. The sequence goes on along the minus strand of CM024554.2, from coordinate 14,406,010 downwards.
TGAGTCATGGTGAGTAGAGACAATCTATATGTCTTAGCCCTTTATGATCTAGAACAAGAGGTTTTATAGTTTTATATTGAGTTATGGCCACTCACGAAGTATGCATGATAGTTGTGTATACTATAAGAGATCACATGATGTGTCTTTCATTTGTTTTTTATTAAATATGGATATAACATATTAGAGATCCAAAATTTGAAGAGGCAACTTAGCAAAGAATTTGATATGAAAGATCTTAGAGCTGCCAAGAAAATTCTAGGTATGGAGATTTGAAGAGACAAACAAACTGAAAATTATACCTCTCGCAAAAGAAGTATACTGAGAAAATCTTGAGCAAAATCGGTAAGTACTCCTTTAGCACCCCATTTTAGGCTTTCGGCTTCTTTATTGCCTACAACTAAAGAAGAAGAAGATGAGATGTCTCAAGCTCCATATTCTAGTATTTTGCCTTATGTATGCTATGGTTTGCACTCGTCCATATATTTCGTAAGCTATTAGTGTTGTGAGCAAGTATATTGCACATCCAAGTAAAGCTCACTGGCAAGTTGTGAAATTGATTCTTCGGTACCTCAGATGTGAGTTTGATCTTTGATGGAGGTTGTGATATAAAATATTCGGTTATTGACTTCGTTGATTTTGATTATGTAAGCAATCTTGACAAAAGGAGATCTCTGAAATGTTATACTTTTATGCTTGGTGATTTTGTGGTTAGTTGGAGAGCAATTTTACATGATGCAATTGCTTCCACTATCAAAGCAGAGTATATGGAAACAATGGAAGCAGTATATGGTAACAATAGAAGCTATAAAGGAAGCTCTTTGGTTGAAACATTTGATTATAGAACTTAAGCAAGAGGAAGCCTCCATTATCTGTTGTGAAAACCAAAGTACAAATTGTTTTGACCAAGAACGTGATGCATCACAAGAGGACAAAATATATGGACATATGGTATCACTTTGTGCATTATTAGATTGCTTAAGGTACAGTTACAATGAGAAAAGTATCTACACTGGATAATCCGACAAGTATTTTGACTAAGCTAGTTCCTTTAACCAAGTTCAAGCATTGCTTGAATTTGATTGGCATTTTAACCATTTGATTTGCTTAGGCGAAGTTGGTGGCATTTCATCCTTTGTTTCCTACACCAAGTACGCTCACGTAGGCTTAGGGGCATGCATCGCCGATTCTACTATTTTGCATAGCCTTGTGTGGTCACTTTTAATGGTGAGGGAGAGAGGTCCTGTGGTATTTGGCATAATATTTTTTTGGAGATTTAAAGTCAATATGGACATTTATTGAGTTTTGACTTTTGAATTAGAGATAATGGTATTTTAGACCATGCACATTTGTCTTCGGGATTTTTTGAATTGAGATTATAAAAAAAGAAATGTATCTAATAACACTTCTCAAATCCTAACCTTCATATTATTTCTCTTCATCTGTTTTTTTTTTTTTCTATATTCTCGTTGGATCTTTAGATCCGGTGGCTCACCAAATAGTTTTTAGGGCTTTTGGATTATACTCTCGTATTTCGTTATTAAAGATAGCGAAATCCCTCTCTTTCCCTATAGTTTTTCTTGTTTTGAGTTTTTCACGCGTATCTTATGTTTTGTGCGCTTTCAATTTTGCTTTCATCATTTACTATTTGTGCTTTGATTGGTGCATCTTTGAGCATTTTTTCCGCAACAACTTCAATAGCCCCCTTTTAGCTATTGCCATTTCGAGACGCTTTCCAGCTCAAAAGAGGAATCATTGCACGCAACAAAATGTTGCAAAAAATCAACAAAAACAAAAGTGAATTTCTTTATTGAGTCGGGTGCGGAATCAAAGAAGAACAAAAATGTCATCTTCACTCCATGTCGACGGAAGAAATCAATTTTCCTTTTTGCAAAAGCAAAAGGGAGGAAGGAAACATATGACCTCTCGGAAAAGATCCAAACCTTCACTCACGAGCAGGGAGGAAAAGAGATTCCCCACTACGACCGAGTCGGGAAAAAGGCGTGAAAGGATGGGGATGCTGTCTCGGCCATTCGTGGCTCGTCGGGCAACTTTATTGTTGTATGGAAATTGTAATTTAACTTATGTCTTTCTCGTTCAGGCAGTTTCCTCCATCAAGATCGCTCTCAGAGTGCATAAATGCAGATGCTTTCGATAACGATAAATACCAACTAGAGTTGAATAGGGATCATACGGACAAGGGTAAGGACTCGATTCATGATGAGAGGAAAACAACGAGCTTTTGCTCGTGACATGTGGGCGGTCCCTAGCCAAGAAAGAAACATGCTTCGTATGATCCTTTGTTCAAATTGCACCTTCAAGCTTAGCAGGTCCAACCGAGCTCAAGGGTCACAGAGTCCCATGTTCCGCGTCCGAAAATCAAAGATCATTTCTTTTTTCTTTTTTTGTCATTGTCGGAATTGTTAGGGAAGAAAAAACTCCCAAATTCGAACAATAAGAAGTCAAGATTCCTTAATGGGCTAATACCAAGAAGAATCATAAATTAGTATACTTATAAAATTTACTTTAAATTAATTTTTTTACTACAAAAAAAGCCGAAACCGGATATCTATTACAAATTTACACTCCATTAATTTTCATTTAATTTTATCGTCAAATTGCTGAGTCAGATAACACGTGACAATTGACCGATGTATCAATTTGGGGTTGTATCATGTATCGGTTTATGATTTTTTGTGGTATTAATATAATTTAGTGGAAACTAATTGAGGGTAAATTTGTCATAAATATATAAATTTTTCATGATTTTACTATCAGCTTCTCTAGTAAGTATTGATTTGTTGTATTTACTTATTGTCACTGATGTAAATTTAAAAAGAAAGGAGAGTTCCTACATAGTAGTCAAAACTTCCATTTGCTTTTGAACAATTTGGCAACATGAGAATTGGTTGAGAGCTGAGAGTTCTTGCGAACATCTCTCAAACTTCTATCACTTTGATTTCTTCATTCAGAAATGTCTCGGCGAAGATTGGCAAGAACTTTAAAATTCCAGCGTGGGCTCAGGGAGAGCCCGGACGATCAAATCTGCACGCTTAATGCATGCTTCAAGTCCCTGACATGGAGGACGTGCGTCCCAAAGGCGACCTTCCAGCGAACAAGCTCGTCGACCATGCTCAGATCCTTGCAAACGTCGACCCTGAACTGCACTTGCGCTTCACTTTGTGAGGCCAAGAACACCTCCAAGCCCAGCAAGTGCTTCTGAGGCGACCTGTGCACCTGGGGAGGGCTGCTGAGCAAGAACACTGTGCGGCTGCCGCTGAACCTTCCTGCATTCTTGATGCCTAAACGCATGTCGAAGGCCAGATTCAGGCACGTTTCGCCCGTGGCTTCCAACGATTCACATGCCGACAAGCAGCAAATGTGGCCCTCCTCTAGGGGCACGGACACAAGCTGGGGCACTTCAGAGTAGCTCAGCCTGTCCCCAAACCAGTACACGGTCAGCCCATGTAGAAGCAGTACGTCCTGCCAGGGTAGCCCGTAGCCAGGTCAGGCCTCATGTTCATGTTTGTCATTGGGCCGGCATTGGTGTACAATTGTGGATTCCATGTCATTGTCAATCTTCCACCTGATTCAAGTAAAGTTTGGAGACTCAGTGAATCAGAATTTGAATCAAGGATTGCAGAAATTGAGTAGCTAAAGACTCTGAATGTTACTAGGATTATGGGCCCGGAAAATCACATCCGCCATTGCAGCGCCGCTGGCTTCGCTGGGGTAACTGACCCACAAAACGCGTGATCTTGCCGTTGTCCTTTGTGAACGACACATCCATCCCTCCCCCCAACATGATCACGAGGATCACAGGACCCTTGGACACATTTGCCACTTCAGACACCAAGAGCGATTGCTGGCCAGGGAGGTGAAGGTCGACCCGGTCAAAACTCTCCCTCTCAATCGACTGGTCGGCACCCATCACAAACGCTGTTGCATCTGCTGAAGCCGTGGCTTTCTTCGCATCGTCTGTCTGGGCTGTGTTGCGTCCCACATTCACAGAGCCAGCCGCGTGTGTTGTCAGGACGACAGCTGCTAGGCCTTGCAAGGGCGTCACATATTTGGAAGGAGCGCCTGCATGGAAAATAGGAGTTGTAATTAAGGTATTTTCCGTGATAGGTACAAATAATAAAGCTGATCCAACGTTGCATGGTCTATCACATAAGTTCTTCCATTACCTTCGTAGTTCCGGATCATGGTCTTGGTGACATTGGCGTTCGGTCTGATCACCACCAAGGACTTTATGGTGGTTGAGAACAGGGGCAACGATCCTGCCGTGTTCTTGAGCAACACAATCCATTGCCTTGTGGCTTCACAGGGCAGCTCCTGGTTGCTCGGTGGGCACACATCGGCCGGGCCTAGCAACCGCTGACCATTATGCTTCGTGCATGTTCAGTTATTGTTAGAAGTATGCCTTAAAATTAATTAACTAATTAAAAAAAAATTAAAGGTTCATGCATGTGCACGAATTCGTGCACATGCACAAGCATAATGGTCAGCGGTTGCTGACCATTATGCACGAAGCATGGATGGTCAGCAACCATCATGCCAAGATCGTGCATGAGCGGTTGCTCATGCACGATCGTGTGCTTTAGACGATTAGCAACGGTTGCTGATCGTCCATTGATTAGCAACCGTTGCTGATCAGTTTTTAATATAAAACAATTGAGGGATGAGAGAAAATGGGCTGTTGAAAAACAGAAAAAATGTGGGCGTGCTTCTTGTGTTTTTAAGAAATATACGAGAGTAATTTCTTTTCTGAAAAAGAGAGCAAATTGTGTGCGTGTTCTTGTGTCTTTGAGACGCAAGAAAGAAGAACGTTATCGCGTTCGGGTCGTGACTATTATACATCAAGGATACGACGGTTTGTTTCACGTGATTGCTAGCACGATCGAAGTGGAGAATATCCGAAGGTTCTCTCTTCTGTTCGACGTTCGTTGTTGGTGTGTCTGAACTAGAGGTCCGACGCTTGTGGGACTCGAATTGTAGAACATCCGAATCGACTTGTTTCAAAGCGCTTCGCGAGGTAATTCGTTTAACTCCCTTTTATGTTTAGATTTTTGATTAAAACGCACGAACAACGCCTTAGGAGAATCATGTGTAAAATATATCTTTGTTTCTGCTGCGTTTATTTCGTTAATTTTTCTTATACATGATTCATGAAACCCCAACAGTGGTATCAGAGCCAACCTTAGGCGTTTTTCTTGCGTTTAATTGATTTGTAGTTCAAATATATTTTTGCGTTCTAATGGCCAATTTATTTTGTTAAGAGAATCGGTTCTCTTACCTTTTATGTGGCCTATAGAAGTTGATTAATTTATGTGATAAATTTAATCAACTAAGCAAAAATTAGAACTAAATCAATTTTGAATCAAAAATCCATAACTTGTTGTACTTCGTGTTTATATTCTACAAAATATGCAGAATTTTATGCATGCCTTTCAGAGCTTTAAATTTTGAATTTATGGCTCATAAGGAAGGGTGGTGATCATGGAAAAATCCCTAATTGTTGTGATTGTTGTATGGATGAATGTATGATGATTACAGGTATTCTTTTTGGGGATGTAATTATTAAATGGAGGTTGCGTCCTTCCTTTTATTTTACTTTAATTTCTTGATATGTAATTTTAGTATAATTTAGTATTTCAATTGTTGATGTAAATACTACAAGAGATGAGGAGCCATTGGAGGAGCCATTAAACCGGTGAGCTCTTTGAGCCCGGTCTTTGAAGAGTTCAAAGATTGAAGAAAAAGTGAAGAGCAGGTCCATATAATTAAAACATTAAAATGGTTAAATGGGTCTCTTTGGCTCGAGACCCATTAAACCATAATTCCATGATCACCACATAGGATAGATGTTTATGTGATATCTATTTATTTATTGTTTATGATATCGTGCATGTTAAACCGGTTAATGTGCAAAGTGAGACCGTTAATAACGACCCAAATCTCCTTACAAAGAACATTAAGTCGAAACGGGTTTCGGACTCGTGGCCTTCCATTTCCAATATTATAGTGGTTAACTAACCGATTATGGATACATAGGGGTTAATTACCATTTATAATATTGGACCACTCCATTATGCATATGATGATGTGGGGTTGGAGCCAAATGATTTCTAATAACTGTCAGGTGAGGGAATCATTTGAGTTTTCAATACTTGCATGAGACGATGGGCTAGACTTAACTATGATCATGATGCCAATAACTGTTAGGTGAGGCTTTCATGGTCTAGAGGCCGAAGTTATGATTTGGACTCGCATATGATGCGTTGAACAAGCTGGTTCACTCACTAAGTTCATAAGACACCAATAACTGTTAGGTGAGGTGGATTTTGGACTGGTGGGACTCAATCCCCACTAGTAATCTTTACCCAACAAAGATTACCGCTTCCCATCTTAAGGAGTATGGGATTCGAAGATAATTTAGTGGGAGGATCTATTTCATTTAAAGACCAAAATGAAATAGTTACTTTGAAAGATACAACGGCTAACAATTTATTTTCTGCAATGATATATATTATTACTCTGAAAATGGTGACCACAAATCCACTTGCTTCTATACTTGACAAGAATTGTTTGACTGGACCCAATTTTTGACCGGGTGAGGAATTTAAGAATTGTTCTCAATTCAGAAAAAATTGGGTATGTGCTTGATGAAAAGATGCCAACCTCATTTCCTGAGGGTGGGACCCAAGATGAGCGTGTCACTTATGATAAGTGGCGTGATGATGACTTAAAAGTTAGGTCATATATGCTTGCTTCTATGAATAATGAATTACGAAGAAGTATGAATCTATGGAAGATGCTTGGGTCGATCATTTTGCACTTAAAGGAATACTTTGATGAGAATGGTCGAACCTCTAGATATGAGATATCTAAGGCATTTTACCGTATGAGGATGGCTGAAGGATCATCTGTTAATGATCATGCTTTGAAAATGATCGGCACATTGAAGAATTGGCTAGGCTGAATCTCGTTATGGATAATGAGTTAGCTGTGGATTTGATCCTCCAATCTTTACCCGATTCCTTCTGGTTTTGTCCAAAACTTCCACATGCATAAGATGGATAAAACTCTTGCGGAGTTACATAGCATGCTGGTAGTTTATGAGAAGGAAATTCATAACACGAGGCCAAATGTAGTGGCTATGGCTAAGGCTTCTTCTTCAAAGGGTAAGACTGTTTTAAAGAAGAATAAATGGAAGAGGCACGCCAAACCTGTTGTGCAACCAAAGCCCATGATTGATAAAGGGAAATGACATTACTGTGGTGTCAAAGGGCACTGGAGGAGGAACTGTAAGAGGTACCTCGCGAGCTTGAAGGTCAAGCCCAAGAACCGACCTTATGAAGGTATGGTGTCTATGCTTATTGAAACCAATCTTATGGTCAGTGCTGAATCCAGCTCATGGGTTCTAGATTCTGCTGCAACTTCACATATTTGTATGTCTTTGCAGAATCTGGAAATAAGCAGGATGCTAAGGCAAAATGAGATTGTCCTGACGTTTGCCAATGGAGCAAGAGTTGCTGCATTAGCTATAGGGACTTTTCATTTATGTTTGCCTTCTGGACATGTAATGTTTTTAAAGAACTGTTTGCATTATAAGAATGCTGTTAGGAACATCATCTCGTACCTCGTTTGGGTAAAGAGAATTATGAATTTTCTTTTGCTGATGATGTATGTTCTATTTATCATAATAGAATATGTGTTGGTTCTAGCTTATTAACCAACAATCTTTATACCATTATAATGTCCGGTAATGCGATTACCAATGTCAATAAGCAAAATAGAATTGATATAAATGCCATAACTAATAAACGCCCTAGAGACGGTCCAAATAAAAAGTATGTTTGGCATCTCCGATTAGGTCATATTGGAGAAGACAGAATTAACAAGTTGAGTAATGATGGATACATTGATCCTTCAAATTTTGAGTCATACTCGACTTGTGAGGCATGTCTTCTAGGAAAAATGACCAAAGCGCCTTTTGTGGGACAAAGTGCGCGAGCTACTGACATATTAGGATTAATACATACAGATGTATGTGGACCAATTAATGAATCTGCTAGAGGTGGTTATAATTACTTCATTACATTCACTGATGATCAGTCACGGTATGGTTATTTATACCTCATGAAGTATAAATCTGAATCCTTTGAAAAGTTCAAGGAATTCAAGGCTGAAGTTGAGAAACAAACAGGAAAATGTATTAAGGCTCTTCGATCAGATCGAGGAGGTGAATACCTTAGTACTGAATTCCTGAACTTTCTTAAAGAGAATGGCATTTTATCACAATGGACACCTCCTGGAACTCCAGAACATAATGGTGTATCTGAACGAAGAAATCGTATTTTATTAGATATGGTACGATCTATGATGAGTTACACCGATTTGCCAATATCCCTTTGGGGATATGCCCTTGAGACTGCTGCATATATACTGAATAGAGTGCCGTCCAAATCTGTTCCAACTATGCCCTATGAGATATGGCATAGTAGAAAACCTAGTCTTAATCATATTAAGATTTGGGGTTGTCCAGCTTTTGTGAAAAAGCTGAAAGTGGAAAATTGGAGGCAGGATCTGAACAAGGTCGCTTCATTGGATACCCAAAGGAAACTCTTGGATATTATTTCTATTTTCATTCAGACCAAAGAATTTTGGTATGCAAGCACGCTTCTTTCTTGGAGAATCAGTTCATCCAAGAAAGTGGTGCTGGGCGGAAAATAGTCTTACAAGAAGAAAATAATGAAATATCAAACAACCAAGTTCAGATATCAATCTCTGATTCAGTGGGAGCTTCTGATACACAACCTCTTAGGAGAAGTGCGAGAATGTCTCGCCCACCTACTCGTTATAGACACTCGGTTGATCATATTGAACCATTATTCATTGTGAATGATAGTGATCAACCCGGTGATCCTAAAACCTATGAGGAGGCGATGTTGGACATCGATTCGGTAAATGGCTAGAAGCCATGAAATCCGAAATGGATTCAATGTATTCCAATGAGGTATGGACCTTGACCGACTCGCCCGATGGTATTGTACCAATTGGCTGTAAATGGATCTTCAAGAGGAAGATGAATGCTGAAGGTCAAATTGGAACTTACAAAGCACGGCTGGTGGCGAAAGGATATCGTCAAAAAGAAGGAATTGATTATGACGAAACTTTCTCACCTGTGGCCATGCTAAAATCCATTCGGATTATGTTGGCTATAGCTGCACACCTTGATTATGAGATATTCCAAATGGATGTCAAAACGGCTTTTCTAAATGGTTTTCTCGATGAGGACATCTATATGGAATAGCCACGAGGTTTTGAATCTAATAGTGAAAAACGGAAGGTGTGTAAGCTTAAGAGATCCATTTATGGACTCAAACAAGCCTCCAGAAGTTGGAACATCCGTTTTGATGAGGTAGTCAAATCGTTTGGCTTCATCAAAAATGCAATTGCATTTCTGGTTTTGTATGTCAATGATATACTTTTGATTGGAAATAATGTACCAATGATATCATCGATAAAACTATTCTTGTCGCAGAAATTCTCCATGAAAGATTTAGGAGAGGCAACCTACATTTTAGGTATCAAGATCTATAGAGATAGATCAAGACGATTGATTGGCTTCTCACAATCTACGTACATAGACAAAATGTTAACACAGTTTAACATGCAATGTTCCAAGAGAGGATTATTGCCTTTTAGGCAAGGGATCCGTCTTTCTAAGGAGATGTGTCCCAACACTCCTGAAGAAAGAGAGCAGATGGCAAAGATACCATATGCATCCGCTATTGGAAGCATAATGTATGCTATGCTATGTACTAGACCTGATATTGCGCATGCTGTAAGTATTACTAGCGAGATATCGCCCGATCCAGAGAAGAGCACTTTGGATAGCAATCAAGAATATTCTTAAGTACTTGCGAAGGACTAAAGATTTATTCTTGATATATGGAGAAGGAGAATTTAAAGTTGTAGCTTATACCGATTCCGATTTTCAATCGGATCCTAATGATTATAAGTCTACGTCTGGGTTTGTCTTCACATTCAATGGTGGTGCGTTAGTTGGAAAAGTTCCAAACAAAGCATAACTGTCGATTCCACCACTGAGGCAGAGTATGTAGCTGCTTCTGAAGCAGCAAAGGAAGCCGCTTGGATGAAGAAATTTATTTCTGAACTTGGAGTCGTTCCTTCAATTGAGCAACCGATCACATTGTTATGTGACAACAATGGAGCGATTGCTCAAGCTAAGGAACCGAGGTCTCACCAGAAGTCCAAGCATATTGAGAGACGCTTCCATCTCATCAGAGAAATTGTTGGGAGAGGTGATATCGCTTTGCCGAAAATTGCCTCAATAGAAAACGTGGCAGATCCCTTCACTAAGGCCTTACCTCAGTCTTCTTTTGAAAGACATATTGACAAAATGGGTTTGAGGTACCAGACAAGTTGGCTTTAGTGCAAGTGAGAAATTGTTAGATGTATGCCCTAAAGTTGCTATGTAATATTTACATATTAGGGATTTTAGTTGTACTTTCATTATTATTATTTAATTAATGACAATGACGTATTCATTCATTTGTCCAATTATTTTATATTGATGAATGATTCCATAAGATCGTTGCAACTAGACCTATTCTTGAGACGTCAAGAATATATGTGACGGGTTCATAGTTAGACTGAATCTTTAAATTGTTCCCAGTCGATGGATTATTAAGTGGATATTAATAATCTTGTTGAGACCGGTGTGTTCTTAACTTCGCCATTAAGTATTGGATACTTAAGGGAATGATGAGTCACATGTCATTGGGTATTATGATGCCTGAGTTAGAACACAGGTGTTTGTATTAGACAAATTCACTGAATGTGACGCATATGGAACGATTAGCGACATGGAAGCTTTTAGTGTGGTCAATGTCTAATTGTTCATGCTTTGGTCTTGTGGAAATAATCCTTAGACCTGAGGCACAGTGTTAACTTGTGTATCGAACAACTATGGTTCACGGGTGCACATAATGCCGGGTCGTCGATCCGTCTTTATATCTGATGGTCATAGTTTGTTCATATACGAAGTTACACGTGTGCACAATATGGAATCTGTCTCCTTGTTATATGCAAGGTATGATAATGATGTCCTATGCGATCTAATTGTGACATTGCATTGAAATCCTAGGCCGGGGTTGTAATCGAGAATAAATTGTTTATGTCTCGAATAAAATGCATGTCAATTAGATTTGTGCATATGATCGAATTAATGACTTGACAAATATTCCATGGTCTTTGTTTGATCGGGACATAGTAAGACAGAGGGATTGAATTACACCGTAGCCAAAGCCGACAGGTTCATTATGTCTTAAAGTATTCACACTATCTGGGTAGCCATGACATATTGCTAGATGTCAATCGTGGCTTGTAGGACCTAAAAGATTAATCGGGACAATTAATTCTTTTGGAAGTACTAATGTGTTAGTACAAGTCTTACTACCAGCTTAGTGATGAACCTAGGGATGTCACACACCATAAACAACTAGGATGACGTGGAACAAGAAAGAAATATTATTGCAAATATGTTTGCAATTACTGCAATCGAATTGAGTTGATTTGAAATTAAATTAAATGAGATTTAATTTAATTTGTATTATAGTCACGAGCCTACTTGCATATGATGCACACGCATGCCCAAAGTGGATATATGTTAACATACCAAACAAGTTGGCTTTAGTGCAAGTGGGAGATTGTTAGAAGTATGCCCTAAAATTAATTAACTAATTAAAAAAAATTAAAGGTTCATGCATGTGCACAAATTCGTGCACATGCACGAGCATAATGGTCAGCGGTTGCTGACCATTATGCATGAATCATGGATGGTCAGCAACCGCTGACCATCATGCCAAGATCGTGCATGAGCGGTTATTGTTAGAAGTATGCCCTAAACTGCTTCAACAAAGCTATTGCATAATTCGTCTGCGCTTCTCAATATCATTGCGCAGAGCTTTAAAATGTTTTAACTTTTTGTCCTAGTCGGAATGAGAAACTAATTCATTTTCGGACTACAAACACAGCGACAATCAGCAAGATAGTATGAATTCTAGGGGCATTGGAGTGAAATAGTTTTAAACTTAGGTATAGCAGAAGTAGAAGTCCAGAAGCAGATCGTGTATATTCGGCTAATCACTAAGAAAAGATTCAGATGTGTTTCTTTTTCCCCCTTTTCGCGACAACTTAATTCACTCAACTCGTGATTTTCACTTTTTTTTCCGTCACAAGTCCCATCTATCCTTTCTTCCCAATGTACTCAAACCTCCGACTAAATCATCTAAACACTTCTCCCTCATAGAATGCTTTCTGTTGCCAGCATTGAACAATTGAAATTGGTCCCCCTTGAAGAATTTGGGGAAAAGAATTGTAATAATTCTCGATATTTTTGTACCAGGATTACGAAGCTATTTATAGGACTTCTAAAAGTACCAACTAGGAAAAAACAAATCTGAATAATACAGCTATAAATCCACAAATCAAGGGATACTAATAAATCATTTCCTAACTAATTATTTACAACTATTTCCTAATAATTATGACCCAAAAAAATCAGGATTGAATATTCCTATCAATTAGGTCCTAAAAATCAGGATAATTCAACACTCCCCCTCAAGCTAAGGAATAGATGTCTTCCATTCCCGACTTAGGGATTATTTTGTGAAAGGTCCCACCATTAAGTCCTTTGGTTAGCACATCACCCAATTGATCTCCAGCATGTATGTAGGACATGTAGATCAACCCATCTTCTATATTTTCTTTGATGAAATGCATGTCAATTTCAATATGCTTCGTCCTATCATGTTGTACGGGATTATGAGCAATATTAATTGCTGATTTATTGTCACAATACAGCTTCATAGGACCCTCCCAATTGATTTTCAAGTCTTATAGGATGATTTGAAGCCATAATAACTCACATATTCCTTGAGCCATTGCTCAAAATTCTAATTCAGCACTTGATCTTGCAACTACATTATTACTCCGCCAAGTCACTAAATTTCTGCCAAGAAATGTGCAATAACCAAATGTTGACCTTCTATCCACCATGGATCCTACATAGTCAGCATCAGTATAAGCTTGTAGCACCAATTTTTGATTTCTTGTGAATAAGACTCATTTTTCGGGACTTCCTTTTAAATAATGTAGCACTCGATTGACGGCTTGTAAGTGTGATTCTCTTGGGTCATGCATAAATTGACTAATCACACTTACTAAATAAGCAATATCAAGCCTAGTATGAGCCAAATAAATGAGTTTCCCGACCAATTTTTGATACATTTCTCGATCTACAGTAGGTTTTTCCTTTGCATCCCCAAGTTTTTTGTTAGGCTCAATAGGTGTAGCTACTGGTTTACAACCAAGTTTTCTAGTTTCCTTCAAGAGATTAGTCGCATACTTCTGTTGTGAGACAAAAATTCCTTCTCTAAAGTAAGAAACTTCAATGCCAAGAAAGTATTTGAGTCTTCCTAACTCTTTTTCAAACTCTTTATTCAAACACCGCTTTAGCTCTTGTTTCTCCTCATCATCATCACCTGTGACAATGATATCATCAGCGTACGCTAGAAGTGCCGTCACTCTCCCTCTTGCCTAATGCTTAATGAAGAGAATATGATCACCTTGGCTTTGTTTGTAGCCTGAAGCTTTCATAACTCTGGAAAATCTCCCAAACCAAGCTCTAGGTAATTGCTTGAGCCCATATAGTGCTTTCTGTAATCTACATGCTTTGTTTATTGTCTTTTCTCCTTCAAATCTTGGTGGAATACTCATGTAGATCTCCTCTTCTAGGTCTCCCTGTAAGAATGCATTCTTCACATCATACTGTTGATGTTGCCAATTAAAGTGAGCCACCAAAGAGAGTAGAATTCTCACAGTGTTCATCTTTGCCACAAAAGCGAATGCCTCTTGATAATCTACTCCATAAGTCTGAGTATAACTCTTTGCCACCAATCGTGCTTTATATTTCTCAAGAAAACTATCAGCTTTGTTTGTCAAGGTAAAAACTCATTTGCAGCCCACAAGATTCTTTCCCTTTGGTTTTTTGACAATCTCCCAGGTCTAGTTTTTTTCTAGTGCATCTATTTCTTCTCTCATTGCATTCCTCCATTCTTCTTTAAACAATGCCTTAGATAAAGTATTTGGAGTAGACTCACAATGAAATTTTTATGAAGTGGTGATAGGCGGTCAAGTGACACATAGTGAGATAGTGGATATAAGGGTCGCTTTGTGCACTCTCTAGTACCTTTTCTAATAGCAATGGGAAGATGCGAGTCATTTTCTAGCATATCAATTGATTGTTTATGCAAAGGAGAGTTGGAATTTACCGAAAATTCATTTGCAAAACTCGGATGGGAATCTTGAACTTATGTTTGGTCTGGAACAACTTTCTTTCTTGAGTATACCTAAGGAAATCTCATAGAATCATAAGTATAGGGAGATACGGGAGTGAACACTTGTTCCGGAATAGACTTAATCGTAGAAAGTGAGTCCGAGATTGAAGTAGCATGAATTGATTCATCATAAACTGATTCATAAGGAGCCCGTTGATCAGAGGTGGAGGCTGATTGGTCAAGAGTTGATTGATTAGGGATTGGTTGATCAAAAGTGGGAGCTCGAATTGGAAGATAATTAGGAGGTAAGTCAAGATTAAGACCGTCAAAGTCTTTATCTTCAACTAATGACTTCTCCCCGAAGATAAGACTATGGAAAGTAAGGTTTGTTTTCTACAAATTTAACATCAACTGATATATATGTCTTTTGAGAAGGAGGATGATAACATTTATAACCCTTTTGTGCAGAGGAGTAACCAAGAAAGACACACTTGATTGCTGTAAGATCTAGTTTTCCCCTTTGTTGATTATGAACATGTACAAATGAGGTGCAATCGAAGACTCTACGTGTGAGATTATTTGTTGTCCTAAAATGGGGATAAAAGCTAGAAAGAACAGCCATAGGAGTTTTGAAATCTAATACTCTTGATGACAATCTATTAATCATGTATGTAGATGTAAGGGCGGCTTCCCCCCAATAAGACTTAGGGACATTTCCATGAAACAACAATGCTTGAGTAGTGTTACGCAAATGACCATTTTCCTTTTAGCCACCTAATTTTGCTGTGGTGTGTTTACACAAGATGACTCATGAATGATCCCTTCCTTTTGGAAATAGGTTGACAAGATTTTATTAAAGTAGTCTCTAACATTATCTGATCTAAAGCTCTTAATTTTAACTCCAAATTGATTTTGAACCATACAATTAAAATTAGGAACAATACTACTTACATCGAATTTGTGTTTGAGTAAAAATATCCATGTGACCCTAGTGCAATCATCGATTAGAGAAACAAACCATTGAGCCCCTGACATATTTGGAATTGTGAAAGGTCCCCAAATGTCACTAGGAATCAAATCAAAAGGATGAGAACTTCTTTTGTTGTTTATAAGAAAAGATACGTGGGTGTGCTTAGCAAATTCACAAGTATCACACTAGAATTGACTCATATCTTATCATTTAAACAAAGAAGGAAACGTGATATTTAAGACACGAAAAGATGGATGATCAAAACAAAAATGGTAAAGCTAAATGGCATCCTTATTTGAAGCACTAAGAAATGACAAGGGTGAATTGTTCATGACATTCTTCGAAATCCTCGGCGTCTCAAGATAGTACAACCCATTCTTTTCCTTAGTAAGTCCAATCTTCCTCTCCAAATCCTATTCCTGAAAAACACAGTAGGTAGGGTAAAAAATTGCATAACATTTGAGGTCTTTGGTGAGCCTTTGTATGAAGATAAGGTTGGCTAATAGTTTCGGCACATGGAGGACATCTTTTAGAGTGTAAGCAGGCGTAATATGGATATCACCAATTCCTGCAATAGTGGCCAGAGAACCATTTGCCACCACTATTTTTCTATTGCTTGGACATGGGGTGCATGTACTAAAAAAAAAATGTGAAGTGTGAGTCGTGTGATCAGTGGCACCTGAGTCTATTATCCAAGCTTCACTTAAAAGTTTTTCTGAGACATTTAGACTAAAAGAGAATGGAGGCTTACCTGAGAGTGCTAAGGAACATGCACCATAGGGCGTGTCAAGAGACCCTAAAAGGCCTTTAATTCTTTATATATCCTCACTGCTGAAGGATTCTTTCACCCGTCCTTCACTGTGACTGATTTGCCGATTGGTCTATTCAATTAGATGAGCCTGGTGCCTTGGTTGTCCTCCTTTGTTTCCCCACTCTTGGCTTGAGGTTGGTTTGTTATTTAGCTTCCAACAACGTTCCTTTGTATGCCTTGGCTTCTTACAGTAGGTACACCACATACTGTCTTGGTTATCCCTCCATGTAGGCCTTGAAGCATCCACCTTTCCTCTTTCTTGTGTTGACGCATTGCGAGTTATTAATGCTAAGCCTTCCAAAGCTTGAGGCTCTAGCATTATTCCCCTTCGACTTTCTTTTGCTTGTATTAGAGAGATAGTCTCTTCCAAAGAAGGGATTTCTTCCTTTCCAAGTATTTGAATCTTGACTTGGTCAAATTCAGAATTAAGACCTACTAGGAAATCATATACTTGATCCTTTTCAATGAAGGTTTTTAGAGTTGCAGCATCATCCACACACTTCATCTCAAATACTCGATAATGATCGAGTTCTTGCCATAGATTTTGTAGGGAATTGGCATATTCCGTCATTGTTTTGCTCTTTTGTTTTGTTGCACTTGTCTTTGCCTTGATTTCATGTACTTGTGCTGCATCTCGAGCCTTTAAATAAGTCCTGCAAATAGAATCCCAAATCTCCTTTGCAGTTTTGAGAAACATACATGTATCACTTATGGCCAGATCCATTGAATCCCAAAGCCATGACATGATCACTGAATCTGCTTCATCCCATGTGTTGAACGTGGGATCTTTTGGTGTTGGACCTATTCCGAGAAAATGGTTGAGTCTTCCTTTACCCTTCAAATAGGTCTTGACGAATTGTGACCATTTGAGATAATTCTTTTCATTTGGCCTATAAGTTGCCCTCACATTTTGTGGATCTCCGGTCATATGGTTGGTGTTGGCCTCCTCAATTTGGCCTGAAGTTTCTCCGATCACTTTTGTCTTAGACATGGATAATTCTAGGCACAAAGTACTTGGAAAGGAAGAAGCAATAAAGACTGCAAGTGAATGAGGTTTTAGGGCAAAAATTGAGACAAGTTTAGAAGTGAAGAGAGAAAAATATAGCTAAAGGGATCACAACAATGACACCTGTGATAAGATTGTTAAGGACAAAGACAAATCCCGCAATGAAGGCTATGATTGGAAGATTATTGCATTAAATGAAGTATGCACTGCAACACTATCCCAAAAAAATGAGCCTAATGCTCTGATACCATGAAGAATTTAGAGAAAAGAATTATGATAATTCTCTATATCTTTGTACTAGGAATACAAAGCTATTTATAGGACTTCTACAAGTACCAACTAGGAAAAAAAACATATCTATAAAATACAGCTATAATCCCACAAATCAAGGGATACTAATAAATTATTTCCTAACTAATTATTTACAACTATTTCGTCATAATTAGGACCCAAAAAATTAGGATTGAATATTCTTAATAATCAGGTCCTAAAAATTAGGATAATTCAACACCCCTCATCGAGTGCAAAGGAATGAACTAACTTTGTGCAATGACACAGCAATCCTCATGACACCACCCTCCTTTTGCCAACTCTAGCAATTATCATCTCCACCAACTAACAAACACCAACCAGATCCAAATGATGGTGATGCTCATGGATGCCAGAGACCCTTCACTACTGTCTTTTTCTATTCAATGTATGCAAGATTTCCTCATGTAGCAATCTTGCACAAGATCAAAACCTACTAATCTTTTGTGTCCACATTACATGTTTTTCCACAACAATACGGACAACCCAATGGAAGGTTTGATGATGTTTTTGAAAGGGCTAATATAAACACCTAAAGATGGGGTGAATATGTGTTAAAACTGATTTTTATTAAATGTAGTAAAATAACTTCACTTTTGAACTGAGTGTGATGAACAACAGACTTTGAGAAAAACTTCATACTTTAACAGCTATTTAAAAACACAGAAAGATATCACAACAGATAAAGTAAAGGAGTTCGGGAAAGAGAAAATTGAACACGAGATTTATAGTGGTTCAGCTTAATTTAAGCCTACATCCACTCTCCATGCTAAAAGCCTTCTGGCTAGTTATCACTATGAATCGAAAAAGAGTGTTACAGCCTTATGATCTTGACTTTTCAGTAAAGAGATTCTACTACTCTCACAAAGACATTTTCTAGAGTCTCTCTTTTTCAATACAAGTTTGAGCACTGAATAAGTAATTTGGAAGTTTCAGATTTTGGAATTCGTCTTTCACGCACCTCTTGAATTGACTTGAAAACCTCCTTAAATACTCCTCTATGCCTTTTCAACTGTTGACATCTTTCAAATGAATTCTTCCAATCATCCCGTTGGACAGATACAATCAAGGAGATCTCGAACCATTTTGAAAATTGTGATGAAAGCCCGATGATTCCAGTCGCTCATACAATCAGGATCTAGATTTTCATAAGTAGATTGTTTTCCAAATAAACTTGCCTTTTGAAATAATATTGATTTTTTCCAAATAAACTTGTCTTTCGAAATAATATTACCGTTCTTGATTGATTTTGATAATAATATCCAAAGAAGGTAAGTAAGATCTATAACCAAAAAGCCATAAATATCCCGTTCGAATTGAAGCCTTAAAGAAAGAGAAATAATCTTGAGTTTGATTATATCTTCGTTCTTCACCCGCGTTCAGTCTGGGTCTTCGTTAGAGTGGGGTAGCCTTCGATGTAGAATAAACTTTGAGAGAATTCACCAGAAGTCTGTATGCCTCATAATGAAACTGAAAATAGAACTTAGAAAAATTTTGTTAGCTTCAAAACATAATAAGAGTTTTCTCCAACAGTTTTTGTCAAAATTTACCGTGGGGACAAGCAAACCTGTATGAACTTTTAGCTCGGTGCCCTTAAAGTCAGGGTCCGTCTCTCCATTATTTTCTTTTAGGGGGGTTGCACTTACTGCAGTTCATATGATGTACAGCTAAAAAGGTGGCACGAACTGATGCCAGAGCGGTTGAGGATGCAACCAAAAGATCCCCCCAACAGCAGCCCCTAATGCTTCTCCCCTCAATTCCGTAGTACTTTTCATGGCCAATTTCATCATTGCAGCTTCACCTCCAAAAAGCAATTTCCATTTCCCTCTAGTATCAAGAATCTCACAGCAAAGACCTAGGAAATCATCTGAAACAATGTGCTTAGGTACTTCTTGATATTATGGCTTGTGGGTTTGGATTCAAATCGAATAGTGAATGTAAATACCACATAAATCCTACATCCAGCACTACCTAAGACGTGCATCAGGGCTTATTTAACACTGCATTGAGAGAGTTAAGATATAGAATGGCAATGAAGATGCGACACTATAAGTTAGGACGTCAGTCGTGAATGTTGGTGGCCCCTGCAAGAACTTAGATCGAAGGAATGGCATGAAAAGAATTCACAGAATCTTGGCAGGGCGGAAATATCGACTTTTACATGAAACCTTATATATCACGTTATGGAGTTACTGAATTCACTGTACGCACTGCATCTACTGATTCGAGTGATGGTGGCCCGGTGGTCCCCGCCAGCTATTCTGATGGCTGTCGTTGCTTCGCAACATGAACTCTCTTATCATGTTGGATAAAAGTTTCGAGCTTTTTCTATTATATCATTGTGCATGATGTGGACAACTACAACACGTGCACACAAATACAATATCCAATTCTGCACGCAAAAGTCAAAAACAGAGGGGCGCAAGAAAGAGATGACTCGGATGAGTGAGAGAGTGATATGATGTGAACTTGTTAACCTTCCCGATGGTCTCGAACAGGGTGGCATTGAACGATGTGGCCGTCAGGATGACCTGGGGGAAGCTCGTCACCCCGAGGACAAGGCTCTAGAACTTGGTTCCCGGCCCCACATATGACACCACGTGCAGCACCTCCGACCACCACTCGTATTTGGGGATCCCCAGGCGTTCCACATTGCCCACACTGTTCCCCAGGAACCCAATCTTCTCCTGTAGGGTCAGCCTGCACCAGGTTTGCCACCCATGCCTTGACCCTGCACGACATGTTGCATCTAGCTGGATCCCTGCTTACGAGCATCTTGGATAAGTGATGTCACCTCTGTGGCTCGGTTGGCTTTGCAGTATGCTTTCAAGAGAGAAGAATACACAGCAGAACCCATTCTAACCCCAGCCAAATGCATCTCATCAAGGAGATCGTATGCCTTATCCTACCAACCAAGTGAAATGCACAAATTAATGGCATGTACCAAGGCCAAACTATCATTTGAAACAGGCAAGTCTTCTTTCTCAGCCTTAATAAGGAAATCTGTCAAATCCTTGATTTTGTCAGCTTCAAGAAAAGCCTTAACCAATTTCACGTATATGTTCTCTGTGGGTTGAAGAATCCCATGGTGAGTTGTTACCAATTCCACCTGCACCTGCAACTTAGCCGAGAACCCAGTAAAAGCTTGCTCTGCCTCAGCCTGCAGTTTCTCAAATTTATGATCTTTAGAGAACTCTTCATATGATACAATAGCTTGTTGTTTCAATGACACATTCTCCAGGGATTCCAATTTGCTATTTCAATGACTTTCATCAGAAACTACTCAACCAATCAAATCATTACCCTTCCTAGTACCACTGAATCGAAAGTAGCAGCAGCGAGTTTATGGCTTCCTTTGCCTTGCGCAGCATATCCAAAACAGTGCTGGATGCAGAATGTGGATCCCCAGACTTCAAATGGCAAGTAAGCAAACAATTGTAAAATTGCTGGAACTGCATATAAGTTAGGTTCGGAGCTTCCTCAATGTGCCTCTGAAGCTTCTTCAGCTCCTCTCACCAGCCATTCCTCTCATATATATGTGCCATTATGATCATCAAGTTTATGTCAGCTTCAGTCTGTATCCGCATCATCATGTCAAGGAGTTCCTTCACTTTCCTGCAAGTATCAAACAAGAGGCAACCGGCCAAAGCAATGTTAAAAGCAGTAGTATTGGGCTTTGTAGCAACCAAAGGCACATTGCTCTTTTTATGAGGATCGACTCGTCCATCTTGAAACAAATAACCAATCTCAAGAACAAGTTCAGCTGTAAGATAAGCTCCAGGTGCTGTTTGAGACATGTAAGCCAAGATAGAAGACCAAGCCCCAACAGGTGGGTACTCTTCCATGCCAACCAACTTCCTCAAAACAGTAGTGCAGCAACTGGTAACCCACCCTTTGTGAGACCGAAAGAGAGATAAATTAGAGTCTTCTTCTCAAACAAGTTCTGCTTACCCTCCTAGAAAGCGCATTCCACCAAGCCAAACGCTTTGTTGAGCCACTGGACATCAAGGGCTTCAGTCAAACTCACTATAAGCTTGTGCAACACAGATTTTCTGGGAAACCCATCCATGTGCATATGTAGCTCACACAACTTCCACAGATCGTCATGCCTACTCTCGTCAACTGCGGTCACCAATTCACTGCTGAGTTTAGCAGGATCTCTAGCTTGTACCAGCACCGTCTCGACAAATGATGAAAAACTAGCCACGCACTGCCTATCGACTTTACTCTTGATAAGTTTCAAGGCAAAACCATCTTTCTCTACATCAAACAAAGAACGCACAGACCGATGGCACTTGTAAGCTCGAGGGTATTGCCGATTGCGGCCCCACCTATAATGTACCCATCAGCGAGAGGCGACCGCCAATTCAAGAGAGGATCTTTCTTGATCGAACGACTCAGATTCCTAATCAACGGCATTCCCCCGAAAAATTCTTGCAAGAAGAACGGCAAAGAACACCGCAAGTTATGCCCAACTGCAGCAAAACAAGATTCGCGACCTTCACCTGGGAGAAGACTTCACTCATCACTCGGGTCGATGCAGTCTTCTTGCCGAAATCCCAACGACACGCTTACCACCTGTTCGACGAAATGCCAGAAAGAAGCTGCGGCTCCACTTATGCTCAGATGCATATCTTGGGTGGGCCGCTTCTGGGTTTTTCTACTCATGAGAGGATTCGAAGAGTATGAGGAGAGCAAACTGGAGGAGGAGGAGGAGGCCGCGGCGGCGGCGGAGGCGGCGACGGAGGAAGGAGAAAGGAGTTCAGCAGGCGGGCAAATTCTATGAAGGCCAGAATAGGACAGTGACTTGCGAAAGGTGAAAGAATATTTGTCCTGGCTCTTGCTCTCAAGGATTTGGAACAAATTCTACTTTCACTTGCATAGCGTTACCTATTTAACGCCTTAAATTTACTAAAAAAATTTATACAAAATTATCGATCTATAAATTTTCTTAAATTTGGTCGGTGACTGATTTTAGTATTAAAACTTTTATTTGAATTACTTATCATTATTTATATGAACCGTTTGAAGTTACTATCTTTTGTTCAACAACAAAAAATGCCAATCATAATTTGAATAATTCATCAATTTTTTTCAAATTAAATTACCAACTAATTTAAGTTTACTAACTCTTATTTGAGTAATTAAAACCATCGTTTTTCTGGTTTACAAATATTCATATGAGAAGTTCTCTACTATGTTAAATTAATTCTTATCAAATTTTTAAACGTTAGTTGAAAAATTACTTAACTTTTTTCTTATTAAATTACCAACTAATGTAAACTGTTCGAATTATATTTGAGTTACATACTAATGTTCCTCTTTTTTTTTTTTTGGCACTTTGGTTACGAACCACTATCTATCTGTAAAGTTACCAATTGTTAATGTTACTAATGTTTATACGAAATTACTAATTATTAGTTGAGTGATTTAGCAACTTTGTCCAATTGAGTTACCAACAATCTTTACTTTGTTAACTCTCACCATGTCTTGTAATTAAGGGGTATTAGGTTGACAAGTTGG
Source organism: Eucalyptus sideroxylon (assembly GCA_014182405.2). Classification (NCBI taxonomy): domain Eukaryota; kingdom Viridiplantae; phylum Streptophyta; class Magnoliopsida; order Myrtales; family Myrtaceae; genus Eucalyptus; species Eucalyptus sideroxylon. The sequence goes on along the minus strand of CM024554.2, from coordinate 14,383,025 downwards.
TTACAAGACAATGTGCAAAGCACAAGTTAAGTTAATAGTATTCCGAAGAACCCAACAAGGACTTCCAATAGTAATTCAGTAACTTGACATCCAGCTTGAATGAATAGGTTCCTTATTTCAATGTGTTGATGCTCGCACACCCTACCCCTCCTTCATTCCTAGCCAAGTTTTTCTTCCCAGCTAAAAGGGAAAATAGGAAGTGACATTGGGAAGGCTCGGCCCTCAAGGTTCTTACCCATCTTTCTTCTCTCCAAAGCCTTTTAAGAATCAATTGAAGATCAATTTTATAGGGATGGCCCAACCACTATGTGTATCGAGGCGTGGAAGCTGGGAGCTGCCTCTATCCCATGAGTTTAGTGCTAGGAGACACCCCAAAATAGGGGCCAGTAGCTATACTGACCTACCCACCATTTAGCAATAGGCGCATGTGCACTCCCACCCTGGAGGAGCTCTCTCCCTCTTTCCTGTAGGCTTTCTAAGGACCTGCCTAGGTCCAAATTATCTTTACTTTTCTAACCATTATTTGACTCAATTACCAACATTATTTAGTCCCCTCAAAGTTAGATTATTTGTGGCAACTTGCAACATTTATTTGCATAGCTTACAAACAATTTACAATCACTATCTTATTATAAGGATGTTTTTGTTTTGTAAGAAACCTGTAATTTGGAAAACTTTTTCTACATATGATCATTTGTACCACTCACAACAATAATTGAATGAAAAATAATTTCATTATCCACGAAGCTACTCAAGTATAAATTATTATCAATAATGAAGACTTTTTATGTTAATTAATTTTTCTAATTGATATAAGTATAACCAATCGTATTTAGAAAAAAATTCAAATCTTACGTTTTCAACAAAACAAACAAATAGCAATTTATCGGTTTATTTCAATTGCAAACTATAACTCATTTGAACTCATCAACTCTTATTTGAGTCATCTATCAAAATTTATTTGGTCAATTCAAAATTACCAAATTCTATAATAATTTATCATTATTTATTTGCATAACATATCAATGTGTTAAAATTATTGGTTCTTATACGGCATTACCCCCTTAATTTGAATAATATTACCTATTATTCTTCAATTAAGTTACAAGCTAATTTTAGCTTATCGATTAGTAACTTTAACAGACATTACGCTGCGCAAATAATGATGTCAAATAATTGAAATAGCTTGTAATTTTGATACAACCAAATAAAATCAATACTTCACAAAGGTATTGATACATATAAGCTTCAATCATGATTTCCCCATCAGCTTCTGTAATAAGTATTGCTCTGTCGTATTCACTTATTTTCCCTGATGTAAATTAAAAAAAAAAAAGGATAGTTCCTACATAGTAGTCAAAACTTCAATTTGCTTTTGAACAATTTGGCTACATGAGGATTAGATGAGAGAGTATTCTTGCGAACATCTCTCAAATTTATATCACTTTGATTTCCCAATTCAGAAATGTCTCACCGAAGATCGGCGAAAGCTTATGACTTCACTGCAGGGCTCGGGGAGAGCCCATACGATCGGATCTGCATGCTCAACGCGTGCTTCAAGTCGCCGATGTGGAGTATGTGCGTCCCCAGGGCAACCTTCCGGCCGCCGAGCTCGTCAACCACGCTCAGATCCTTGCAAACGTCGACCTTGAATTGCACTTGCGCCTCACTTTGTGAGGCCAAGAACACCTTTTCAAAGCCCAGCAGGTGCTTCTGAGGCGACCTGTGCACCGATGGAGGGCTGCTGAACAAGAACACCGTGTGGCTGCCGCTGAACCTTCCCACATTCTTGACGTTCAGATGCACATCGAAGGCCAGATTCGAGCATTTTTCCCCCGTGGCTTCCAACGATTTACATGCCGACGAGCGGCAAACGTGGCCCTCCTCTAAGGGCACTGACACGAGCTGCGGCGCTTGGACTAGACGGTGGCTGAAGGCAGAGTAGCTCAGCCCGTCCCCGAACGCGTACACGGTTGGCCCGGTGTAGAAGCGGTATGTCCTGCCTGGGTAGCCTGTGGCCGGGTCAGGCCTCATGTTCATGTTTGTCATTAAAACGGCGTCTGCAAACGACTGTGGATACCACGTCATTGGCAATCTACCACCTGATTCAAGCTAAAGTTTAGCGACTCGTGAATCAGAATTTGAATCAAGGATTGCAAAATTTCAAGTGGCCAAAGACTCTGAATCTTACTAGGATTATGGTCCCCGAAAATCACGTCCGCCATTGCAGCGCCGCCGGCTTCGCCGGGGTAGCCAACCCACAAAATGCTCGTTATCTTTGCATTGTCCTTGGCGAAGGACACATCCATCCCTCCCCAGACATGATCACGAGGACCACAGGCCCCTTCGACACGTTCGCCACTTCTGAGATTAAGAGCGACTGCTGGCCTGGGAGGTTGAGGTTGACCCGGTCAAAATCCTCCCTCTCAATCGACTGGTCGGCGCCCATCACAAGCACCGTTGCATCTGCCGAAGCCGCGGCTTTCTTCGCGTCGTCTGTCTGGGCCGTGCTGCATCCTACATCCGCACAGCCGGCCACGTACACTGTCGAAACGATGGCTGCTAGGCCTTGCAAAGGCGTCACGTACTTGCAAGGAGTGCCTGCAAGGAAAATGGGACTTGTAATTAAGGTATTCACTGCGACAGGTACAAATAATGAAGCTGATCCAACGTTGCGCGGTCTATCGCTTAAATTCTTCGATCACCTTCGTAGTTCCCGATCATGGTCTTCGTGACATTGGCGTTTGGTCCAATCACCGCCAAGGACTTTATGGCGGTCGAGGACAAGGGCAATGATCCTGCCGTGTTCTTAAGCAACACAATCCCTTGCCTTGCAGCTTCGCGGGCCAGCTCCTGGTTGCTCGGTGTGCACACGTCGGCCGGGCCGAGCTTTCCATACAACTGCTTCCTCGGATCGCCGTCAAAGAAGCCGAGCCTCATCTGCGTGGCAAAATTATTAGAGATGGCCTTGTCTACCGCGGATTCATTCAACAATCCGCCTTTCACGGCGGCTTCGGTGTGTTGGCCAAGGAAAGATCCGCAATTGAGATCCAACCCTGTTAAAAAAAAGTGAATAACAATCATCGACACAAAAGCATTCTGCGGCTCGTTGCAATCAATCAAAGCACAGTATGAAATTTGCATCTACCTGCCAAAATGGCCTTAGCTGCAGCCTCTTCTGGTGTTTTAGTATAGTGTTGTCTATTATAGAAAACTTCCACCGAATCACAATCCGAAACGATGTATCTGCATTAACCGATCCTTTTGCATGAACGTCACAATAATCGATCAAAAGTATCGAATAGCAATGCACGAGAATGGAATTTTACCCGTTCAATTTCCATTTTCCTCGGATAGTCCCAGCAAGAAGGTCTGGGTCTGCACATGTCGGCTTACCATTAACCTGGTTGTAGGAGCACATCACACTCGCGACATTGCCGTCAAGGACACAACTCTTGAATGGCGGTTGAAACGTATCATCTAAATCTTGTTGCGTTACCTAGTCAGTCCACCACAACAGGTTCGGGAGATTAACTTGACATGGTTATGCATGTAACTGGTTGATAAACCAAATTGAATGAAAACGAAACAGAAGTCTAAAAATTGTTATTTACCACAGCGTTGAAGGTAAGGCGATTGACACCCTTCCAGTTATCGACGTCATATGCAGTATAATGTTTGCAACACGCAGCAACCTTAAGCCGGTCCGCATTTCCGTCATCGCTCTTTTGTAGGCCTCGGACATAACCTGACGCATACTTGCTCGAAAGCAGTGGGTCTTCCCCCGGCGTCTCCTGGCCCCGCCCCCATCTTGGGTCTCTGAATATGTTGACATTCGGGGACCAAAACGTTAATCCGGCCAACCCCACATTGTTCATCGCCCGGGCTTCTGTCGAAACCACCTGCTTCAGCAAAGCTATTGCATAATTCGTCTACTCTTCTCCATATTATTGTGCAGAGCTTTAGAACGTTTAACTTTTTGTCCTAGTCAGAATGAGAAACTAATTCATTTTCGGACTACAAATGTGACAACAATCAGCAAGATAGTATGAAATCTAAGGGTATTGGAATGAAAGTCTTAAGCTTGGGTATTGCAGAAGTACTGTCAAGAAACAGATCATGTATTCTTATATGATCACTAGGAAAAGATTCACTTGTGTTTCCTTATTCCCCCATTTCACAAAAATTTAAATCGCTTAACTCGTGATTTTTCTCTTATTTTCCGGTCACAGTCTTGTCTATCCTTTCTTCCAATATATTCGAAACTCTGGTGGAATCATCTAAACACTCTTCCCTTATAAAATGCTTTCTGTTTCCAGCATTTAACAATTGAAATTGGTCCCCCTCATTGAGTGCAAAGGAAGGAACTACCTTTGTGCAATGACATGGCAATGCTCATGACACCACCCTCCTTTTGTCAGCTCCAGCAATTATCATCTCCAACTAATAAACACCAACCAAACAGTTCCAATGATGGTGATACTCATAGATGCAGAGACCCTTCTCTACTGTCCTTTTCTTTTCAATGTATGCAAGATTTCCTCATGCAGCAACCTTACACAGGATCAAAACCTACTAATTCTTGTGTCAACATTACTTGTTTTTCCACAATAGTACAGACAACCCAGTTGAAGGTTTGTTGATGTTTTTGTCAAACTTGGCAGTGGGAACAAGCCAAGCATGGATAGACTTTAGCCTAGTGCCTTTAAAGTCAGGGTCGGTCAGCTCTCTCTATTATTTTTTTCTTTAGGGGTTGCATTTACTGCATTTCATATGGTGTACAGCTAAAAAGGTAGCACCAACTGATGCCAGAGTGGTTGAGGATCCAACCAAAAGATCTTCTTCCCCTACAGCCCCTGACGCTTCTACTCCTCCCCGTTTCATAGTACTTTTCATGGCCATTTTCATCATTGCAGTTTCACCTAAAAAAAAGCGAGTTTTCATTTTCCCTAGTATCAGGAATCTCACAGCAAAGAGCTGAGAAATCATCTGCAGCAATGTGCTTTTGTACTTCTCGATCTTGTAGTTTGTGGGTTCGGATTCAAATCAAATAGTGGATGAAGAAACGGCGTAAATCCTACATCCAGCACTACCTATGACATATATCGGGGCCTGTAACGCGGCATTTAGAGAGTTAAGATATAGAATGGCGATCAAGATGCGACACTACGAGTTAGGACGTCGGTCGCAAATGTCAACATGCATTAACTGAATATCAGGAAAAGTAGCCACCAACGCAGAAACTTAGATCGAAGAAATGACATGAAAAGAATTCACAGAATCTTGACGCGGCTACTTTTACATGAAAATTCTTATGTGACGGTGTGAAGTTTCTGATTTCACTGTGCGCAATGCATCTATCGATTCGAGTGACGGTGGCCGGTGGTCCCCGCCAGCCGTTCTGATGGCCGTCTGTCACGAACTTTCTTATCACGTTGGATAAAAGTTTCGAGCTTTTTTATATCATATCATTGTGCATGATGCGGACAACTACGACGAGCGGACACGAATACAATATCCAAATCCGCACGCGGAAGTCAAAAACAGAGAAGCGCAAGAAAGAGGAAGAGTAAGAGAGTGATATGATGTGAACTCGCTAACCTTCCCGATGGTCTCGAACAGGGTGGCATTGAACGACGCCGCCGTCAGGATCACCTGGGGAAGCTGGTCGCCCCCGGGACGAGGCTCGAGAACTTGGTGCCGGGCCCGACGTACGACACCCCATGCAGCGCCTCCGACCACCACTCGTACTTGGGGATCCCCAGGCGGTCCACATTGCCAGCGTTGTCCACAAGGAACCCGACCTTCTCCTGCAGGGTGAGCCGCTGCACCAGGTCCGCCACCCGCGCCTCGACCCCCACGACGTGTTGCAGAACCCGAAGGCGGCGAGGCTCGGGTTGCCGTCCACGTCGCAGGCGAATACCGGCATGGGCGTCTGGCCCGCGACGAGCCGGACGGCGCACGAGAAGAACGCATGAATGCAGCAGAGGCAGAGCAAAACAGAGGACACCTTCGGCGCTCTGTTCTGGGCAGGCTTCATCTTGGGAGGGCGCGCGACCTCCCGAGAGCAACTCTCTGAACAAATGCAATGCCCTGCGACGCGGAGGAAAGACGAGCAATACGTGGGTTATATAAGGCGGGACACGGTGCTGAACAGGGCGGAGGCGTTTGTTTTGTAGCAGCCCGTGATTGCTGATGGGCTATCGGACGGAGGAACAGGAGGAAGAAAACCGAGGCTGCAGTGAATGAGGCGCTTGATATGGAGGAACCCAACAGGGAGAATCTTGATGGGTGTTTACATACACTAGCAATAGTGCACTAGTGGATAAAGCACTGGACGAGCCCGTGATTGGGTGGGTTTCTCTCTGTCTCTCCTCGATAAACAAAGGGGACTCTGCTTTTCCTTGTTTGGATGCTACTGCCAACTTGTCTGAACGCCTAGAGAGAGAGAGAGAGAGAGAGAGAGAGAGAGAGAGAGGGGAGGAGGGGACAGGGACCGAGTCAGCAAGCAGAGTGTCGATGGCTGAAATGGATGTGGTTTTGGGTTGCTTGTCGATGAGGTTTCTTCTCGTGAAACAAGAGGGCGAGGCTGAGGAATCGGGCGTTGGAGATGGAGAGAAGAGAGAGGGGGAACGGGATGGTGGATTTGCTTGGAGTTCGTTGGAGTATTTAACGCCGAATTCGAGATTGTACATATGGAGGAGATGGGCCAAAAAGAAAATAAAAAAAAAAAAGAGAAAAGGAAAATCCAACTCAGGATTAAGATTTATTTTAGACTTTTTCTTTTCCCTTCTTTCTACTTCTCCCCCTTTTCTTCTTCCTCCTTAGGCCATCACTGCCTTGTCACCATTGCGGTTGTGGCCTGTAGGGCCTCCGCCACTGGTGGCAAAGAGAGAACATAGGTCCTAGGGGTAGGGATAAAGAAGAAGAGGGGAGGTGGGGTTGGGGAGATGGCGACGGTGACGGCGACAGCGATGGCGAGCTTGCGATGGGCAATGGTGGTGAGGGGCGGCGAGCAGCTGAGGTGGAGGGGGAGAGAGACAAAGGGAGAAGGGGAGGATTCGAGTTTTTTGTTCCAAAAATTTAAATTTATCGATGGAAGGAGATTATAAGTATTTTAATGCGTGAAATTTGGCAAATAGGAGACTGTATACACAAGAAAAAAAAAAAAACTATGCCAAATATGGTTCTGATAAAATTTTAACACGTCCAATCCAAAAACTGAAGACTTATAGGTATGAAGAAGCTCAAAAGGAATATTGTTGTAGTGTAAATCTAATTAAATAATGGGGTACTTTGGTCAATGTAGAGCAATATGGTCCGGTTACCCTAAAATTGAAAGAGGATCCTCATCTTTATTTAATATTATGAAAATGCTCACCATGCTGATTCAAACATTTTATTTTAATTTGCTTTACTTTTAATGAAATAGAAAATCACATGAGTATCGTATAAGAAAGTATATAACCCGGGTCCACGACCACAAATCGGTCAAAAGGCATGAATACAAGATCTCATTAGAGATAAAGTGTGCATGTGATTACTAAGCCAATCATGCTATCTAGTGGGAAGGATTAGGAATGTGACTGCAAAGACCCTTGCATCACACGATGGCGATTGAGTGCTAAATGAATACGGTGAGTATCGGATAAGCCAATTCACATCGTGATCATCTCGTATTAGGTGGGTTGCTCATGATTCTTGAACTCGAGTCAACAATCGCATGAATTAATGTCGATATGTCACATGGAAGGGACCCAACCGGTTCGATTTTCTCTTCACTTTATATAGATGAAATTGTCATGTTATGAGCATTAACTTAAAGTCACACAAGAAAACAGAAGCAAATGATAATAATTTTGATCGACGGATGAAGCTTGTCTAGCCGCCACGGTATTATTCCCCTTCTTAGAAGCAAAGCAAAATTTCTTCCGGAAAAAAGAAAGTGAAAAGAACTGAAATTTGTTTACTCTCATGATACTTTGTGACTCAGATTATTGAAAAATAAATGAACCTTGGACTTAATGATCATTGTGGCTAATCAATGGAATGGCTCAAGTCATGTCGGCCTGAGATGCTGAAAAAATAAAATTTTCTCCAGGGTTAATATTATCAAAAATCTCAAATTGATAAACTCACGCCACATTTATCTCAAACTAATTTTTGTATCATCAAAATTTTTAACCGGCACACTCATGCCACATTTACCTAATATTAAGTTTCATGTCATCAAGGTTCCGAATTGATACACGTGCTACATTTGTCGCAAACTAATTTTTGTGTCATAAAAATCACAAATTAGTATGTTTATGCCATATTTAGCCCACATTGAATTTCATGTCACAAAAAAAAAAAAAATCCCAAATTACCAAAGTCTTAGATTGGCAAATCCCTAATATCCCTAGTCGTGATCGAGTTTTTTTATCAAATGAAATTTGTTTAAGATAAATGTGATCTTTTGGTATATTGATTTCAGATTTTTTTTTTTTTGATGTAAATGTGGGATAAGGGTAACAATTTGAATTTTGTGTCACAAGAACTAATTTGGGTAAATGCGGTACAAATATACCCAAATTGAGATTTTTTATAGTATTAGCCCCTTTTCATAATGATCAAAACTAGGAGGAGTTGTTTGAATTGGCTCTACGAATTATTTTGTGAAGGTTAACCATATGAAATCTAATCCAAAATAGTTCCACTCTAATTAAAAATTAAAAGTCTCAAACCGGTACCTCATGATACATTTATTCATAAACTAATTTTCATATTAAAAAAAAAAATACAACTATTGCCTCTTACTCTTATCTAACATTCGTCATTATTCCATTCAATATCTCATTATAATGCATATGAGTTATCACACATGACAAATGACTCTAAAATAGATATGACGTGGAGAATGATAGATTAGGCTTGGAAAACCCACTCGTATTGATACATATCCCTTTTAACAAAGCATTGGATGAAATGCCAACGGAGAGTAGATTTAGGTCAGAATAACCGTTTGGTATTTTATACGAGACAAGAATAATTTGGGGGTGAAAGTACCATGCGGGTTTAGGACTTTTAATGGTATTGACAATGATGAGGATTATAATAAGTACAACATTCAACACGCATGCTCGATTCTCAAGATAACATTGTACACCGCATCACGACATGGTATACTCCAAACGAGAAGGGAAAGATCATGAGCCGCCAGTGGAGTTGGCACGATTCTATTATATGAAAAGAAGATAAAGTTAATTTTGTAGTATCCCCATACGTACAATCAATGCGACGCCAGTCGAGCTTTTATAGAAAACGAAATGGTTGGTGCCTCTTGGGGACCCTAATATTCCTTCAATACACATCTTGTTTTTATTTACTTTGTCGCCTCTTCGAGATGCCTTCTAACACAAATAGGACCAAAAATGCATGCAAGAAAATGGGCCAAAAAGAAAAATGTGAATTTCTTTATCGAGTTGGGTGTTAAATAAAGAAGAGCAAGCGTCTTATTCACTCAATGTTGACATGAGAAATTCATTTCCCTTATTTATTTATTTTTTTTCTTTATGAAATGGAGAATCATTGAAGCATAGATTGGGTTCCACACTTCAAGCCAATCGAGAAGAACTTTAGAGGTGATTGCAACGACTCTTGCATCGCATAATCTCGATAGAATCCTAAATGAAGCCAATGAACATCGCATAACCCAATTTACACTCTGGTCATTTCGTATCCGATGGATTGCTCATATATTCTCGAATCTCAAAACCAACAATCACATGAATGTTGATATGTCACATGGAACGGCCAAAACCCAGTTTGATTTTCTCTTCACTTCATCTCATTTTTCTCTTTTGGTGTACATTTTTGACATAATGGATGATACAATAAAATATAAGCGATATAGATGAGGTGTGACTAGACCTAGATTTGATATACCCTATTGATAATTTGTGACAAAGATAATCAATGTACCTTGCTATAGGTGCAAGGTTCCTCGGAGTCAATAATGATCGTGACAAAGTCATGTCGCTAGAACATTTGAGTCATCCGAACCTAAAATGCCAAAAAAAATAGCATTTTCCCGATGATCAAAATTGGGAGGATTGTTGGAACCAACTCAAGAAACTACTCCGTGGAGCTTAGTCATGCAGAATTTAATGAAAAATAGTTCCACCTTCATTGCAAAGTAGAGTTCAAACCTTTAAAAATATCAAAACGGTTATCATGACATATTTATCTTAAATTAATTTTTATTTTACAAAAAATCTCAAACAACCCAAATCTACCACCTATCAATATTTTGTCCAATACCTTTGCGTCAACACACATAACACGTGATTGCAAGATGGATTGGACATGGAGAATGACGGATCCCATATGTGTCGACACATATGCATTTTACCTAAATATCGAGCGGAATGTCAATGAAAAGTAGATTTGAGTCAGGGATGCTTGTGTTTAGGTCTTCTATCAAACAAAAATTAGTTCAGGCAAATGTCTCATGGATATACTGATTTGAGAATTTTATCGGTATTAATCCAAAGTATTACAAGCATAACATTTGATATGTATGCTCAATTCTCATGATAACTTGCGTCTTAAATCACAACATTTAATGCTCCGAAGAAGAAGCGAAAGATCATCAGCCGACAATGGAGTTGGAACAATCCTATCATGAACGAAAGCTAACGTTAGTTTTGTACTAACCCATCATTGCGCAATCATTGCCATCACCTACCTTATAATGAACGATACGGTTGGTGCCCTCGATTGGATTGGACCCAATCGGTGCTTCAATAGCCCCTTTTTTCAGTTGTTGGCACCATTTTGTTGCGTGCAATCTGTCCTCTTTTAAGCTCGAAGCATCTTGCGTGCAATCTGTCCTCTTTTAAGCTCGAAAAGCATCTCGAAATGCCAACAACTGAAAAAGGGGCCATTGAAGCACCAATTGGGTCCAATCAAATCGAGAAATCAACAAGAAGAAAAGTAGAATTTCTTTATTGAGTCGGGTGTCGAATCAAAGAAGGAACAAAAGCGTCATCTTCACTCTTTACCGACTTGAGAAATCAATTTCCCTTTTAGCAAAAGCAAAAGGGAGGGAGGAAACTCTTATCACAGGTACCGTAGAAGACACCCAACAGGCCAAGCCTATCGTCCAAAGGCCGCGAGCGGGGTGGAGGAAAAGAGATTCCTGCGACGACCGGGGGCAAAAAGTGCGAAAAGATAGGGACGCAGTCCTGGCCATTTGTGGCTCATTGGGCAACTTTATTGCTGTATGGAACTTGTAATTTAATCCATGTCTTTATCATCAGTGTAATTTCTCTATCGAGATAGCTCTCAAAAGCGTAAATGTGGATGCTATCGATAACGACAGTTATGGACTAGATCTAATCGGGATAAGACCAGCAAGGACAAGGAACTTGGTCCATGATTCAAGGTAACAACAAGCTTTGCTTGTGATAGGATCTAACTCGACTGGGTGGTCCTCAATCAAGAAGGAAACCTGCTTTGTCCAGGCTCGTTCAAATCATCTCTTAGTAGGTCCAATCGAGCTGAATGGTCGGTCCTCAATCAAGAAGGAAACCTGCTTTGTCCAGGCTCGTTCAAATCATCTCTTAGTAGGTCCAATCGAGCTGAATGGTCACAAAGTCCCATGTACTGCTGCCCAAACATCAAAGATTGGGTTTTTCGTCTCATTATTGGAGGCTGGAGCCATAAGAAGTCGAGATTCCTTAATGGGCTAATACCACGAAAAACTCTAAACTAGTACATCTATGGAATTTATCTTATACTAATTTTTTAATCACAAAAAACCTCTAACTAGTAAACTTATGATAAATTTACCTTCCATTTGATTTCCATTAAATTTTACGATTAAATTACTAAATTGGTAATTGACGGATATATTAGTTTAGGTTCTCACGCCAAATTTTAAACTAACGGAGACAAATTCATCACAGATATATCAATTTAGAGGGTTTTTGGTAGTTAAAATATTTAATTTTGGGTAAATGTCATAAATGTACCAGTTTGAGGTTTTTATAATATTAACCCTACATCTTGGCATTTTTAAGTTGTGCCTTCAACTTAGCAAGTCCAACGGAGCTCGAGGGTCATAGAGTCCCATGTACGGTCACCAGAACATCGAAGATCAGTTTCTTTCTTCTTCTTTTTCCTTATTGTCGAAACTGTTCAAGAATAAAAAAAATTCCCAAAAAGGCGAACGAAAAAAAGTCAAGATTTCTTAATAAATTAAGATTAGGGATATTATTAAGATGGGGCCTAAAAGATCAAATTATTTTATGATAAAAATTTTCCCAAAATTTGTAGAATCCGTATTCTCCCTCCTTTTCATGATAGTGACTAGGAGCGGAGCATGAGAAGGGCCGCTGAAGAGGAGGGCCAATGAGAGATCGGCGTTTTCCTTTGCGGTGGGGCCCGACAAGATACTCGCGGTCACGGGGAAGAGGCGATTGGGACACGCGGGCCCCACTCCAGCTCGGCTGTTGTAAAATAGCGTTAGGAGGAAGAAGAGACGAAGAAGAAGAAGTAGAAAGTTGGTCAACCGTAATGCACTGCAGCTGGAGCACGTGAAGATGACGGTAGGGCCAAAAAAATCAAGTTGGGGAGAAATCGAGGGCTCGTGTGGGGGGGCCCATTTTTGGCAATTTGCCTGGACAGTACCATCCGCTCGGGCAAAAACCTTCCTTATTTATTACACCGCGTGTCAAAGGAACAGACTTTGTCGTCATGATCGAAATGAAACATGAGGACAGGCCTCGGGTGGACTGGTCGTTGGGGTCAGATTCGGCAGAGCCTCGCGCCGGGCTCAACTGGCGTCGGGTTTCGTGTGCCGGACCGATTTGGGGCCATGGAGATTGTGTCTAGATTGGGACTGGCCGAGATAGAAATGCCAAGTACAGGGAGAAGGTAAAAGGGGTGGAATGATTAAGCACCGTACTAAGCTAAGCTTTTTGAGTACGTCGGTAGGAGAGAGTATTTATTATTCGGATGGCTCTTTTAAACCAACATAAGTGCAGTCGAGATATTGAGATCCCTAGAGTGCTTGAGGTGTTAATAAGATTTAATCGGCAAAAGTATAAAGTGAGAAAGCTACATGAGCTGATGAATTGCATAAAGTCATTGCCAATTATTGGATCATATTAAACAAATAAAAGCAAGCCCATTAGCAAGTTTGCGGTTTAACCTTTCATATCAAAAGACCATCTCAACAGCTTGCAATTTTTCCATCTACTTAAGTTCCGTTTGGCAACCACTTTGCCAAGTATTTTTGAGCCCCTAAAGATCTTTGGGCTAATGTAGGAGTGTTTGGCAAAAAAATTTCAACCCCCATTTTAAAAATACTAGCCCCGTGAAGGCTAAAAGCCCAAGGTTCAGCTTTCTTGGTATGCCCACGTGGGTACTATTTATTCTTTTTTTTTCCAAAATTGTCCTTACGAACTTTTTGTTTTTCCGTTTTGACCCTTGTGAGGATACACTATTCATCTTCTCCATCGAGGGTGGTTAGTTTGGTTCTTCCTGACTGCGAGGGGCCATCGATGGTTAGAGGGATGCCGGAGTGGTTGCGACAATCTAGGCGATCATCATCGGAGAGTCAGGCAACCTTTGTGATTCACGGCGTTGCATGACCTTTCGTGAGTCACGGCGACTCAATGACCCGGCAAGTCACGGCGGCCCAAATCTGAGTTGCCACAACCTCAAGCGAGGGTCGCGTGGCCCTGACGATAGCTGCTCGGGGTCGCATGACCACCCGCGTGGTCATGTAACTTAGGCATGGCCCTCATCAAGGTTGCGTGACCTCAGGCAAGGGCTGCATAGCCTTGGCGATGGCTGATCGGGGTCGTGTGACCACTGGCGAGGTCACGAGACCCAGGCGCGACCCTTGCCGAGGTCCCCCAACCCAGGTGCGGCCCTCACCGAGGTCCCCCGACCTCAAGCGAGGGTTGCGTAGCCTCAGCGATGGCCAATGAAGGTCACGCGACCCAGTTGCGATCCTCACCGAGGTCCCCTGACCTCAGGTGAGGGTTGCGTAGCCTCGGCGACGACCGATCACAGTCGCGCGGCCTTCACCGAGGTCCCCCGACCTCAGGCGAGGGTTGCGTAGCCTTGGCGACGGCCGATCAGGGTCGCACGACCCAAGTGCAGCCCTCACCGAGGTCCCCCAACCTCAAGCGAGGTCTCACCAGGGGTCGCCTGACCTCAAGCGAGGTCTCACCGGGGGTTGCCCAACCTCAGGTAGCCCTTGCTGGTGGTTTCCAAGGGCCGCCTGATGGCCATTGTCGATGATCCCATATCGTCGGCAGCCACTGCTTTTACCATTTGAATATTCTTCTTTTTTATTAATAAATGTGCTTTGTAAATATAAGTTTTCCAAACACCATTTTGTCCAAAGATACTTGAAATTGACTTTCATATTATAATTTTCCAAATGCTATGTGCATTTTGAAAAACTTCTTTTCACTTAAAGTTTTTGCATTTTCCTAAAGACTTTCCCCAAAAGTCTAACCAAATGCACCTTTAGCAACTTGGAGTTTTAACGTGGTTTGTAAGAGCGGAAGATGACAACCATTCTGTTCAGAAATAGTTTCTATAACAGAAATATATTTTTCTATTTCTATTTCTAAAAGAGTTTTAAGCAAAAATAATCTGTTTGATAACGATACAAAATTTTTACCCTAAAAATAGAAATTCATTTGATAACGACACAAAAGTTTTTCCTTTGGGACGGCGGCGACGACGACCGACGACCTTTAATATAAAAAATAAAAATGATTTAGTAACAAAAAATAAAATAAAATAAAATAAAATACATCATAAAAAATAAAATAAAAATATGATTTTATTTTAAAATTAAAATATCCTTAAAAATAAATTTATTTTATTTATTCTATTTTATTTTATTTTACGAATAAATTTATTTTAAAATGAATAAAAATAAAAATAAAAATAAATTATTTTTAATAAATTTAATAAATTTATTTTTAATAAACTAAAAATAAAATGATAAATAAAATTAATTTATTTATTTTTAATATATTATTTATTTTTAAATGAATAATATGAATATATTTATTTTTACTTTTAATAAAATGAGGAGAGGCGGAGGAGGAGGAGGAGGAGGGGGCAGAGACGTAGAGGAGATGAGGGAGGACTCACCGAAATTAGAGTTTAGTGGAAGAAATTATTTCGATTTATTTTTCAAATCAATTTACGGAATGAAATCTATTCCGAAATAGAAAAACCGAGTAAGTTTATCAAACAAAGTTTTATTCCGAAAACAAAGTTTGAAATAGAAAAATTATTTACGAAACAAAATTTTAGTTATTATGCACCCCCTAACTTATCAATGTGATTAGCAGGTTTTTACATGAGAAAGTAACCATTGGCAAATATATAATTAGTAATGTCCAACCATCATTAGGAATTTTCCCAATCTCACTTTCAATACATTCACAACGTCAAGCATTTGACCGTAAATTGTAATAAAGCTTTCTTTGAAATAGACATTCTTTCTTTGGAACCAAATATGCCCCCTAACAGCTGATTTAAACTTTTGAAGTCCTTTTAAAATTAAAATGATCAAAATTATAGATAAATGAGATGACTTGAAAGTTCTAAAATTTACTAGATTAAGCGGTTGACCTTAATTGTGGCCAAACTTCCTTAGAATTGGACGTTCTTCCTTAAAAAAGGACTGTAGACTTCAATGCGCGCTACGAGAATTCACGAAACTTATTCAAAATCGAAATGAACATGATTGTGAAGTAAATCGACTTGGTACAAATGCAATAACTTTCTCTACTGCTCCAGTACCCACGAGATATTAGGGTCGTTCTGATTGAGACAGTGGGAAGGCCGACAGACTCCAGGAATTGAAGGCCATGGGGGCCAACTGCTGCAATTTTTCCTGAATCCGGGCGCCGTAGGAACATTAATTCGGGTCGGTGGATCGTTCTTGGGTGGATCGAAAGTGGTGGAGCCCCAACCTTGCACAGATTTCAAAAGCAAGAGAAAACGTGGTGGAAGAGCCATAGATATAGAAAACCGCCTAGTACAATTCAAGCAAATTTTAAAATTTATTAAATTAATGTAGTCAAGTCATAAAAAAAAAATTATCAAAATAATCTTAAATTTATTGCAATTTTTTCAATTCAATTTTAAATCTTTTTCTTTGTCAATTAAATCTCCTAAACTTTTTGCAATTATATTAATTTAGTCCATCGACTAATTTTGACTAATTGGCATTAATGTGCATATCACCCATTCAATAGACGTTGACGTAAATAATTTTCAATAATATTTTATTTTTTTTTCAAATTATTTATTGTTTATTCGTTTTTTTTTTTTCTCATTTTCCGTCGTCTCTCCTTCCTCTAGCCAGTAGGCCAAAGGTGAACACTGGTGAGGTCAACTTCACTAGCCACTATGAGGGCGAGCCTTGCCCAATGATGGTAAGGCCGCCCTCGCCATGGCTAGTTGAGGTGCCGCCTACCTCTAGCGTGGGTGAGGTTGAGCCTTGCTGGATCCTACGAGGTCGAGCATCGCCATGACCAATAAGGCTCGACCCTACAAATCTAATGAGGGGAAGCCATGCCCAACCATTGGTAGCCATCACTAAAGGCTACGTGAGGTCATGGCCTTCAACCTCGCGGCCTCTAGCAAGGTCGAGCCTCACCCATGGCTAACAAGGCTCGACTCTTGCCAAATCTATGCGGACAAGCCTTGCCCAATCACTGGCAACACTTGCCAGAGGCCACACGAGGTCACGACCTTCGACCTCACGACCTCTAGTGAAGTGGGGCCTTGCCCATGGCCAACAAGGCTCGACCCTTGCCAAGATTCGATGCAAGCGAGCCTTACCTAGCCATTGGCAACCCTTGCTAGAGACCACATGAGGTCGTAGCCTTTGACCTTGCAGCCTCCAACAAGGTCGAGCCTCGCCCATGACTAGCAAGGCTCCACCCTCGCCAACTTAGTTGGCAACTTGGGCAAGGTCGCCCAACCACAGCAAGGCTTCCTCGAGCCCTTTGGCCGGTGTCTACTAGAAATTGGCTAGAGGAAAGAGAATAAAGTGAAGAAAAAATGAAAAAGAAAGAAAAAAATATTAAAATAATAAAAGAATTCCAAAAAAAATAAAATTTCATTAAAAATTGTCAACATTAGTGATGACCGGCTCAAAATTGTCGAGATGAACTAAATTGACATAATTAAAAAAAATTAGAACTAAATTAAAAAAATTACAATAAATTTAGGACTATTTTGATAATTTTCCTAACAAGTCAATTAATGTATTACACTTTTTAAAAGTCATATGACTCTATTGCACTTTTATGACAAGTCTTGAAACTTGATAGGACTTTTTAAAAACTTTAGAATTCGATTACAGTTTCAAAAATTTTGAAACTCAATTATACCTTCATAATAAGTTTTAGAAACTCTAGTGATAAGTTTTAGAATCTTTAGTACCCTTATCTCTAAACTTTTCTAAGAAGACCTGTTTATAGCAAGTCAAAAGCCGATCTTAGCCTGAAACCAACTTAGATTATTCGATTCGCGAGTCAATTGAACCACGACCCAAATAGGGGGATTCGACTCCTTTTCTCCCCCTGTGAACATGCCCACCTAGGACATGGAACTAAACCGGCTGTGCCGGTTCTAAAAGGCTATATTGGGCGTCCTCCACAGACACCGCGTTCACACGGTGGAATGAGACGAGCACGGCCGACTTATAGCCACCGGCAATTGACATATGCAGAATTCCGTTCGTATTTGTTTGAAATTGAGTCGAATAGAGAGCATAGGGTGAGGAAAACATGAAGGCGTATCACGGGAAAAAGATATGCACATCCGACTTCGGATGTCCACATAGGCATCAACCGGAAAGGCTCTTCTTTAAGAAGACCGGTTCACGGCGCTGAAACCAACCCGATTTATTGGGTTACCGAGTCAATTGAAACCCCATGAGAACCGAGGATCTGTTTTCCCCATGAACGTGCATATCTGGGACATGGAACTAAACCGGTGCCGGTTCTAGAAAGGCTATTTGGATATCCTTAATGGACACCATGTTCAGACGGTTGAATTGGATGAGCACAACCGGCCCATATGCGGAGTTTCCATCAGTATGAGTTCGGTATGAGTCAAGTAGAGAGCACCGCAGGGAGAGAAAAACTATAAAGGTGTACGACAAGAACAAGATTATGCTCATCCAAATTCGGAAGAAAGATACTAATCTCAGAATTCCACTCGTTGAACATGGTTCTACGTCCAAGATCCTTAAACCAATGCAATTGACATTGGCAGAAAAGAGGACTAATGCATGATGAGGAAGAGGGAACGGTGCATGCTGGGGCTCTTGTCACTACGCTTCCGTTGAGAGGAAACTACTGTTCTTCAGTTGGAGAACCGGGAACTTTCTCAGAAGATATCCTCAGCAAGAATGTAGAATTACTTGGCCATCCCAATCTTCAGTTGTGAGGAATAAATCAAAACCTTGTGCTTATCTGAAATGCTCGATTACAACATTGGACGGCCAAGACGAGAACATCTAACTAGCGACACTAACCAAGATAAGACAAATTATGCCGCGGCTGTGCGTTTTTCCATCAAAGAAACTTGAAAGGCAGCATCGTGTTTGTATATAGACATGGAGGCACTGGAAGGCATTTCTGTATAAAACTATGGTTACAAGACTCAGGCCTCGATGAAAAATGGTCGTCCCATCATTGAAGCCACTATGGTCAGGTAATTTTTCAACCTTGGAATATAAGTAAATTTAACAAATGAACTGCTGCATTTAAACTGCCTGTTAGCTATTCACTGCATTTACGACCAGGAATTGCATCGTTGCTTCTACCCAGAAGAATAACATCAATTAGCAGGTTTGACATACCACTAGATGTCTTCTTCGAAGATAGTACATGTCCAACTGACCGAAATGGTATCTCACCAGAGCTGCCTGATGAAGCAGCTTTCATAATTTGGGATAAGGCACCATGTAGATGACTCAAGAATGGTGAAGGCACGATCAGTTTCAGAGTACCTAAAGCTGCAGACAAGCCATTTCAAGGGAAAACCATACCTTCTCAAAGGTGATTTCAGTCAAATTGTGCCAGTGCTTTTGAAAGGTAAACAATTGGATATTGTTCAAGAATGCATAAATGGTTCATGCTTTAGAGATAGGATGTGGATTATATATGCAACTTTTAACTGATGGACAAGTGAACAGCTCGAAACAAGAATTCATTAGGTGACGCATACATGATGAGGACGCTGCAACATGCACAGTTCAAAAAGAAGGAGAAGACCATCGACTGAAATAAAAACCCCAGAGAAGTTTCACATAATACAAAAGAACCATCATCCTATTCAGCAGGTAAGGGAAAGCACATACCCCAACTTCTCCCAACAATCAACATGATGAAGATTAAGTGAGGAGTGGAGTTCATGTAATTTTTCTTCCATTCACTCCTCTAAAGGGCACTTGAATGAGATAATTGACTACATGTTCACTCTAACGAGAGCGAAGAACACAATAAACATAAAACTTATGACAAGAATTGTCATGCATGACAAGATTTCATGTATTCCACTGAGTTCCTAAATGCACTAAACATCCTAGGAAGATCCACTCATTACTTGCAGCTGAAAGAATGTACGACTGTAATACTTCCAATGAACATCGATCTTAGCCCTGGAACGTGCAACAGCATATGGCTTATCATCACACATTTGGATCACTGAAGCAAATGTACTCAAGGGAGGTAAGATTGGCACTAAGGTCCTGATGTCTAGGATAAGTCCTACTTCAAAAGCTTCAAAATAGCCTTTCTGAAGGCAATATCCAACAATAGCAAGCTATGTGAAGACTATTAATAAAAGACAAGGCCAATCCTTAATTAAGCTGGATTATATTTGCCAAGACCGGTTTTGAGTCCGGCCAAAATATGTAGCTTTTATCTGGAATTACTGTGCTAAAACAACCAAGGTTCCTAATACATAAAGATGATAATAAAGATGCCAGCAACACGGAAGTACAGTGAACCATGAGATTTTCAACAGTCTTCCCTGAATCATTTTCTTAACTTACATATCTCGCTTCACTTTTTAAAGTAGTTCTTTTTGCATCTTTATGCTCTCAGAGAACTTCCTTCTGCATGATTAAGTCACTGGAATCGTATTTCCTGCCCCTCTCTATGTTTCAATTTTAATCTACTGAAGAAAAAGAATAAAAATGACCTAAAATGCAAAAGAAACAATATCTACTACTTGATGTCATTGTTGCGTTTTCTTTTGTCACTTTCATTTCTCCAGTAAAAAGAACATTTCCACTAAAATAACAAAATCCCATGAGCAGCACAGGCAGTACAATTAGCTTCTCCATAAAAATTAATGAGCACATAATTCTTCAGCTTCCTAACACAAAACAAAAGAAGTCCCTGATCCTGAAGACCAGAAGTGGGTAACTGGATTGCCCCACTTATTCCATCTTAGTGTCTGCAATCCCAACTCATATTTTGAAGGCCGAATGTCGCAACCATTTTTCAGTACTGGCTAAAACTCAATTCTTTAGTTTACAGTTCCCCACAAAACTCTAGCAAATGGAAGCAATCTTTCTAGAAGCAAAATTCCTGGCTGTGAAAGAATTGAATCAAGTGAAAAACTCTGCCAAGTTCACTAAAATTACACTGGCTAACTCTTGTAAAACAAACAGAGACTCAAGCACCATTATGCGTCAAATGAGCAGCACAGAAGATGTACATACCCAATGCTAAGCTATGCTACTGCTGCCTGCAGACGGCACAAGAGTCCTCCGTGCAGGCCGGGACGACTTCTTCACATAAGTAGAATTCCACTCCCCACCATCCTGGGCATAATAATCCATCGGGTAATCTCAATATCATTACTCTTCGAAGCTACACTACTCCCGCATTCGCATCCCGAGTCGCCCTTGCTGCAACAGGAATCAGCCACGCAACCTGAATTCGTCTTCGAATTTCTCTCCCACCAACCAGGAATGAAACCAAGAGTGATCTCCGCCTCGAATGGTGTCAATACCGGCTTATGAAATGCATCCCCCCAGTCGATGGAAAGCCTCGGACAGGCTATCTGAATCCAAGCATCCACAGAATCCTCGAACAAAGCGATCCTCCCAGGAGTGATCTCCGACATCAAAACCACCGTGTAATCAAAGCCCTTTTCCCTCATCTTCTTCTCCAATCTCTCTAAAATCCTGGGATTACCTTGCCTCCCGAGCGTCCCCAACACGATTCCCCAACTCCTCGCGCACTCCTGCGCCTTCAATATCGCGTTCCGCCTCGATTCCCTCATCCCCTTTTGATCATACTCCTCAAGAAACAACTTCCCCATGTAGGGATCGTATCGGAAGGTCTTAATCCCTGGATTCGCTATCATAAAAGCCTCCAAGTGAAACCTCCCGTCCGCCACGAACACCGCAACCGTCCCCTCGTTCGAGTCGGACCGGACCCTCGGCGCGGTGCAGCCGAGAACCTCACCCGCCGACAGCGGCTTCGCCTGCGGCACCAAAACCCTAAACCTGCTGCCCTCGAGCTCGGTCTTCGCCGCGCGAATCGCGCCGGCGAACTGGATCGTGCCGGCGAGCACGACGTCCGACCACTCCCCGCCCAAGTTCAGCTTCAGGGTCTCCACGAGATGGGCGACGTCGATCCGAATCTCGACGAACACGTAGAGGCAAGGCACGGCGGTGGCGTCGACGGGGACGAGGCAGCTGTGGCCGTAGTGGATGAGGAGGTCGGCACCGAGGGCGCGGGCGGCGAGGTCGTCGACGCAGCAGGCGCCGTAGGTGACGTCGCCGAGGACGAAGCAGTGGTCGACGGCGGCGAAGGCGGCGAAGATGTCGGAGAGGACGAGGGAGTACATGAGGAGGCCCTCGGGGAGCTGGAGGGCCACGCGCTTGGCGCCGGCGGCGAGGATGCGGGCGACGCACTTGTGGACCTCGAAGCTGTAGTTCGCCGGGAGGAGGGCGATGGCGGCATTGAGGGCGGCGTTGTTGAGGATGGCGTCCGGGATCTGGGACTTAATGAACCGCTTCGGCGCCGGCCTCGCCGGCCTCACCGCCGCTCCGCCGTCGCTGGCGGCGGTGCCACCGTCCGCGGCCGTGGCCATGGCTGCGCTCACGGCCCAAGTTCGGTCGGTCGGTCGGTCGGTCGGTCGGTCTCACCTTCAGTTCGGCCTCGGAGCAGGGATCGAATTTGCGGAAGTCCTAACTCCTAAGATAACTTTGTAATTGTTTTTTTGGATTTATATATCGATGGGTAACCATTTTTTTTTTTCGATTTAATAATCACTGTCATTTTCAACAACTCAATTGAAAATTTTTCCTTGCAAAATAATTATTTCTAGCAAAAAAAAAAAAGGGGGGCGTCGATAATTGTTAAACTTGCTGCACGAAAATCATTCGAATTAATTCTTTTTGATAACGTATGTGAATCTGTTTAATCATTGTTCAATCAATATTTTTTTTATGAATTTGAAAGTGTATTATTTCAGAAAATTACCAAAAAAGCTAATTTACTTCTCACGATGGCAAAGTACATTTTTCCAATATTTTATACTTGTCACCAACGATGCCTGGAGAGAACCTGGGGGAAGCCGACCTTTGGAGACGGCTAGCAGCTTGATAGAACGCCTTGTAGAGACTTCTTGAATAGGGAATCTAATTTTTCTCCCAAACCGAAACTTAAAGTGATGTTTATATTTTTTTTATATAGTAATTTTTATATATTTAATAAGTGAAAATTTTATTTAATCTTTTTTTAATATATGAATTGTTTAAATAAGGAGATTATTATCAGTAAATAGAGATTACTAGTTAAAGCAAAATGAATAGATGTGGTGAGGCTAATAATTATTTTTGTTTAGTTACTAGTAATTTAAAATTTAAAATTTTTATTGTGTAATTAATTATCATTGTTGTTGAATTGATTTGAAGTGGTTAGAAATTGGAGCAATTTTTTATGGATGATTGAGGATTGAAGTTCTATAATTAGATTTTATGCTATATGTTTTGAACTTCTTATTGTTTATGTTATTTTACATGTTTATCTTTTATGGATTGTTCTTATTGACAAATGCGAATCTTTCATTTTTGTTGTTGCATTCACTTTCGTTTTACATAACTTAAAATGAATAATAATAATAATAAACATGTTAGATCTTGGAATTGATCTTAGAACTTGTGACAAGATAGGTTTTTGATTCCAAGTTAAAAGAAAAGAAACCTATACCAATGTGTTAGTTTAAATGGAACCTGTAAGGAATCTCGAACTTAGAGCTTGAAAGTACTCGCCCACAATTAATAGCCGCAAGAAAAAGCTAGTACTTCATGAACTTTGACTAATCAAATTTGGCTAGATTTTAATCGAACGATTTCATTATAGAGTTAATACCACTAAAAATCCAAAACTTCTATATTTGTAAGTTTTCATTAAATTGGATTAATATTATGAAAAACTACAAATTAATGCACCTATGACAAATATAAAGTAAAACTACAATATTAGTATATCGGTCAGCTGCCATATGTCATACAACTTAATAATTTGACGATAATATTTAATAAATACTAACAGATGGCAAATTTATACCAGTTTGGGTTAGTTTGAGGTAAATTTATCATATGTATACCAGTTTGGAGTTTTTTGTAATATTATCCATTCATTTTAATAGAGGGAGGGAAATTAGGTACAATTGATTGGTTCAAAAATTGTAACAATATCTTTTTTAAGTATCGAGATTGCAAATTTTTAGGAATCGAGCTAGACGTATGTGATATTTTCTTCCTTGAAAATAAGATTGTCTTTATTGAATTAGATGATTACAAAGCTTTAAAACTCACAATGGCTAGTATTTCAAATCATCTAATTAGGACGAACATTGAAAAAGCATATTCAAATTTTTTAACCGAAATTTGGCTAAATTTTGATTGGGAATAATTTTTCCATTGACATTTTATTGACTTAATTTTTGTATCTATAGAAAACTCTTGACCTGATTGTTCTAAAAATGTAGTTCAATTTTTGTTAAAAGGTGTAATGATCGCGAATTTGTAGGAATCGAACTGAACATGGCTAAGATATTTTATCCATTAAATTTCAATCACCACAATTGTGCTTAAATTATTTAAATTATTATAAAGTTCTAAATATGTACTAAGCCGAGAATTCAAGAAATTAGGAGATCATCATTAAATTCAAGAATCTTAGACTCGAGAACACTTCTGACTTTTAGAAAGTTAGTATTTCATGATCTTTCAAAATCAAGAAGCATTAGCCTTATCTTAGCGTTTTGTCTATTTAGTTTGAAAAACTACGCCGAACAGAATGAGGGCATGAACATGCAAAAATAGGGATGATCGAATCCCAATGTACCCTAGTCCTACATGCGAAACGAGAACCAAACCACCCGATCTATGGACTAGACCAGATCAAGCTGGTCTCAAACAGTTCAATGGAATTGATGTGGACGATTTTCCTTTCTTTCTTTTGTTTTCCTATCATCTCTTCATCATGAGAGGCTAGCCTAAGTAGATTGTTTGCAAATAAAACCAAACCTATTATAGCACTCGCCTTCAAGACAAGGGATGTTGGGGGTGGATAGGAGCGCCAAAGACGACGACTTGAAGAAAGCCTACAAGAAGCTGGCCATGAAGTGGCAACCCCACAAGAGTATGACCTTAAGGCCAAGTGCAAGCAAATCTTAGAGGTTTATAAGGTGACAATCTTCATTCTTTCAATATCTACCCATTCTTGTTTTGCCTGCTTGTTTCGATTCCAGCAAGTTCTTTTCTCCCCCTAATCGATTGGCGTGAGAACCAAGAAGGAAAGAGGATGCATGACAGGCAGGCAATTCGTTAGGGTTTACACATACACACCACCAAACACTATTTTTTCTTTAAGAAATAAAAAAATAAAAAATAAATCGACCCTAAACTTCAGTCCCGGAGTTTCGATTCCCATACTAGAACTAAGTGATAAGGTTGATAATATTATTTTGCTATCGGAAGGTTAGATTGGAGTATGATTTGATTCTATTATCGGAAAATTAGATTAGAGCAGGAGATGTAATTTGATTCTGCCATCGAAAGATTAGATTAGAGTAGGAGATATGATTTGATTTTAATTATTCTAGTTGTAGGTTAATTAATCCGGTCAATCTGTAAGATTTGACATTCAAGATATAGAATATGAAATTTAGTTGTTTTCTTAATATAAATAGCAGTATGTACTTGTAGAAGCAAAGTGTGTATTATGACTTTTAGTGAAGAACATTCTTCTCCTTGGGAATTTACCTTTGAATTGTTGCTTTCTTCATTCCTTTGATTTTCTTCACGGTATCAGAGCCTTATATTGAGAGTCGGTTTTATCATATTTGTTTTTATCCTTTTTCTTGAGTTCATCTATTCTTCATCTACACAATCATGGCGAAAAACCCACAATTGAGATACCCATACCCTATACACATAAACCTCTCAAACTTTGTGACTATCAAACTTTTTGAAGGAAATATCCTTCTATGGTAGACATGATTCCTTCACTTCATTAGAAGCCAAGATCTATTGGGTTTCCATCAATGGTCAAATTCAATCTCCACCACTTAGAATCTCACACACAAAAGGGGAAAATTGTGAAGATGTCCTTAATTCAGAATATCAATGATGGTATCGTATCGACCAACTTGTGTCGTTGTGGATCATTGGATCCGTTTCTAAGGATGTGCTAGGGCTCATAATCGGTCTTGAATCAGCTTTTGAGATATGGAATACATTGTGTGATCGTTTTACTCAAAGATCTATGGCCAAAGAATTTGAATTAAGAGGTAAGCTTCAATCCTATCTAAAGTGTAATAGGCTCTTGACCGAGTATTTACATGAGTTCAAATTAATCTGTGACCAGTTAAATGCGATTGAGAAACCAGTCGATGAAATCACAAAGGTCTTCAATGTTTTAGAAGGTCTCAAAAGTGACTATAAGACGTTTAAGAGAATTATGTATTGTCTCAAACTTGAGTCAAGCTATGGAGATGTTATTGTTGACCTTAAGAGATATGAAGTGCAACATCAAAATTATTTGTCGAATCAAATAAAACCTAATTTGGCATTTACTGGTGAAAAGATTGATCAATCTAAGTTGAGCAGTGAATTTGATTCGGGTTCATTTAATTCAACATTTTTTTTTTGTTGGCCAAAGAAATGTTAACTGAGGTTTTGAAGGAAGAAATGACAAGTTTGACAAAAGAGGAAGAGGATATGGTGGAGGTTTGGAAATTATCTCAAATTCCATAACTATGGACCCTAAGGAACTTTTGGTGATTCATATGTTGGTCATCAATCTAGTGAAAATTACAAACCAAATTCACCTCCATAGAATCAAGGCTTCTGTATACAAACACTACGACTAAGGTTCCTAATTGAAAGGAGTATTCACCTATAGGTGGTCATTCTACTTCAGATAAACAGTTTTATGTGCATAAGACGAAGCTTCAATGTCAGATATGCAAGAGGTTGGGACATGACCCTTTACGTTGTTGGTACCACTTTGATAATTCTTATCAAAGCGAGTTGATACTAAATGCCTTAACTGCTCTTTACTAGGAGGATGATCAAAGAGGAGTTTGGTTCCCAGATTCTAGGGCTATAGCCCATATCATATCATTGACTAGTAATCTCAATTCTTTATCTACTTACAATGGTTTAGACACGGTAATAGTGGGAAATGAAGTTTGTTTGCCCATTACTCATATTGGTTCAACATCTTTTTCTACTAAACTGCATTCATTTCCTTTAAATGAGGTTTTGGAAGTCCCAGAGACTAAGGAAAACTTAAGTTTGGCATCTAAGTTAATTGGCAATTACCCTTGCTTTCTAATCTTTGATGAACTTGGTGTGTCTATCAAGGACCATTTGACGAATTCGGAAATTATGGGAAAGAAATGCGGGGGCCTTTACAAGGTGAATCAAACACAAACATAGGCATGGTACTCTTAAAGAAAGCGGACCGCCAGTAGTGAAGTCTGGCACATTTGGCTTGGACACCTAAACTGTTAGATAATAAAATTTCTGGAGAATAATAAGATCAAATCTACAAAGGTGACAAAGAGAATATATGTAAGCTGCTAGGTTGGAAAAAGTAACAAGCTAACTTTCAATATCTCGGAGTCTCTAACTAGTAAACCACTTGAAAAAATCTATTGTGATGTGTGGGGGCCTACCCTAGTAGAATCTTTTCAATGGTTTAAATTCTATATAGTCTTCAAAGAGAGTTTTTTACGGTTCTCATGGGTGTATCCAATGAAGAGAAAGTCTAAGTTCTTTTCCATCTTTGTCATGTTCCAAAAATTTGTTGAGAACCAATTTGAAAGTTGAATCAAATCTTTCCAATGCAGACGATGGAGAGGAAAATAATTTAGCCAGTTTGCTAATCATTTGAATGAGAAAGGAATTAAAATGTTGGTCTCTTACCCATATAAACCAGAACAAAATGGAAATGCCGAAATGAAAGATCAGCACATGGTTGAGTTGGGTCTTTCTATACTTTATCATGCACCGGTACCTGTTGATTTATTGGGTCGATGCATTTTTTATTGCTATATTTATCATCAATTTGCTACCATCACTAGTGTTGGAAATGAGTAGTTCATTTGGTGAGCTCTCTGGTAAAAAGCATGACTACAGGTTTCTTCGAGTCTTTGAGTGTGAGTGCTATCCACATCTTAAACCATATGGTGCAACAAAGTTTGATCTACGCTCATTACCCTACATTTTTCTTGGGTATAGTTAGAGACATAAAGGTTATCAATGTCTTTATCCACCTATAAGAAGGGTGTATGAGATTCCCATTTTCTAATAAATTGGAGACTATTTTTCCTGGGTATTCACAATTGTGTCAGACTTGGTTACAAGGGGTGAAATTTTTTACTAGACAATGAAACAACAGTAAGTGAAGGGCAAACATCACAACACATGAGCATGAGATTTCTATTTGATGATAACAACTCTGGACAACAAAATTATGAGCTGCCTTATGAGACAAATATGTAACGACCACGGTTGGGTTTAAAAGAACCATGCATAGATTGTGAAACACATAAAAAAAATAATAGTCTCTACCTCAAGTGATATACTAGTTCCATCCACTCAACAACAGTCTACTCACCCAATGCAAACAAGGTTGAAATTGGGAATTAGGAAGCATAATTCGAAGTATGTTTTCTATGCAATCCGTGAGATTCCAAAGGACCCGGAAATAGTTAAATGAGCGTTAAGTCATCTAGGTTAGAGGAAAACTATGATAGAAGAATTGGAGGCTCTCAAATTATAACAAACATGGGAGCTAGTACCAAGATCTTCAGATATTAATATCACTGGATGTAAGTCTGTGTTCAAAGCTAAGTTGGATGCGAAAGGAAACCTTAATAAACTGAAAGCACGATTAGTGGTGAAAGGGTACTATCAAGAGGAAGGTGTTGGTTTCATCAAAATTTTAAATCCTGTGGTTAAACAAGCAACTGTTGTTGGAGAAATCTTCTTGAAATGTTATGAAGCTGACAAAACGTTTCCATCAGTCTAGTCTGAAGGCTTGCAGACTCTGCTGTTTAAAGTCTGAAGACCTTCGGACTGCCAGACTCAAGATTCAAAGTCTATTCTCATTGACAGTTCTAATCCGTTAAAGAAAGGTTATCCAGAACTGGATGTTTTATTAAGGATACGACCTTATCGACTGGAGAAGATCTCTTGGCTGGATATGACTTATCGGAATCCTTTTAATTGATCGAGATTGATTCGAAGATTAAGGATCCATTGATTGGCGAAATATTCGTGGAAGGTTCTACTTATGGAAACCAAGATCCTGATTGTATGGGCGAACATGATTGATGGGCTATCGTCATGTTCCTTTAATAGCTCGAATGATCTTCCTAATTGAGTCCGTCCAACGGGTAGATTGGAGGAATTCCTTTGGTAAGTGTCAACGGGTATGATGGCGTAAAGGAGTATATAAGGAAGACGTTCTAAGTAGTTCGAGAAGTGCGCGATAGAAGAATTCCAAAGTCTAAAGCTCCTTGTTATTTAGTCAATTCATTTGAGCGAAAACTTGTACTTAAAAGAGAGTTTATATTTGTGAGAAACCTTGAGGAAGTGTGATAGAACATCTACATTGTGGAATCAAGGATAAGCTGTGCTGTAACATCTCTTTTGTTCATAGTGGAATCCAGCCGATAGGCTGTCAGTGCGAAAGAGTGGACGCAGGCTTGGGATAAGCCGAACCACTATAAACCTTGTGTTTAATCTTCTCTTCCCTACTCCTTACTTTGCTTTGACCGTAATTCATTTTGGAGTACTTCATTTCTATCGATTGCCTAGTATTACTTCCGTATCTCGAGAAATTATTTTTACACCTATTCACCCCCTTTAGGTGATTATACTAGCTACATCAATTGTAAGAATTGTTGTCCATGGCAATTTTTAAAGGATGGTTTATCCATCAATTAAATGTGAAGAGCACGTTTCTTCATGGGTCTTTAAATGAGATGGTGTTTATGGGAACAACTGCCAACCTTTATGAGTTCTACGATGCCTAATTTGGTTTGTTTATTCAAGAAGGCATTACATGGCTTAAAACAAGCTGCTAAGCTTGGTTTGAAAAATTTAGCAACTTTTTGCTAGAATAGGGATTTCATTACAGCTTTACCGATTGGTCGTTATTTGTTCTTCACACGGGTCAACACACCTTGGTATTATTATTATATGTTGATGATATTATTTTCACGAGCAACTCATCATCTTTATTTTGGGAATTAATAGAAGTTTTAAGCATATATTTTTCAATGAAAGATCTCGGACGACTTCACTATTTTCTTGGTATTGAAGCCAAGTTTACTAATTTGGATCTATTTTTAACACAATCTAAACATGCTGGTGATTTGTTGCAGAAAGTAGAAATGCAAGACAACAAGTCAACTGAGACCCCATTGCCTATCAAAACTCATCAAACAGAACAAGACATGGAATCTTTTCATGATCCTCATGCCTTTAGAATTCTTGCGTGTGGATTACAATATCTAACGATCACAAGATTGGACATCTCTTATTTAGTAAATCAAATATGTTAAAAAAATGCATTCTCCTATGAATGGCCATTTAAAACTATTAAATGGGCATTGCGGTATGTAAAAGAAACAACAACTGGGACTTTATCTTCACTCTAATGGCACACTGAATCTATATGGGTATGCAGACTTTGATTAGGTTGGCTATTTTGAGACTCGTAGGTCAACGACCAGGCTTTGCACTTTCTTGGGATCGAATATCATTTCATGGTCCATAAAATGGCAAGTGAGAGTGTCAAGGTCATCAATAGAAGCTGAATATAAGCCCTTAACTTCTGTCACAACGAATCTTATATGGATCTCTTTTGTATTGAGAGATTTGGGTATTCTGGCTCACGGATCTGACTCTACTTTATAGTGAAAACTATCTAGCCATTTCATTGATAGCAAGTTTAGTCCTTCATGTAAGGACAAAGCACATGGATATCAATTTTCATTTCGTCCAAGAGAAAGTCACTCTCTAGTTACTTGAAGTTCACTATGTTCACGCTACTCATCAAATTGTTGATATATTTACAAAAGCTTTACCATGCTTTGATCATTGTAGGTTACGATACAAACTGAGACTAAGTTTTCCACCTAACCCCAGTTTGAGGTAGGCTGATAAGGTTGATAATATTATTCTGCCATCGGAAGATTATATTAGAGTAGGAAATATGATTTGATTATGATTATTCTAATTGAGGGTTGATTGATTCACTCAATCTGTAAGATTAGATATTCGGAATATAGAATAGGAAATCTAGTTTTCTTCCTAATATAAAGGCGTGTTTGTTTCGCGGAATACATTTTCGGAGAAAAATTTTCCTCATTTTTGGCGTTTGGTTCACTCAGGAAAATGAGTCAACGGAAAACGTTTTCCTAGTCAATAGAAAACATTTTCCTAACAAAGCTTAAATTCAAGAAAATGATTTCCCCTTTGAAAGGACCGAAAAACGTTTTCCAAATTTACCAAAGCTTAGATTTGATGCTTAGTTTACGAACAATTATTCTTATAACAATATATTTTTAAAAAAAATTGAATTTGAATTTTTTAGTTTTAGAAAAAAATTAAAATTTGGAAAACGTTTTAAAAATAAGAATAAAAATAAAAAAATTCGAATTTCCTTCTTTTCTTTTCTTCCTTTTTCTTTTTGCTTCTTCTCCACCCGTCGCCGACCACAAGGATGCCCGGTGAGTTCTGGCCTCACCAGATCGAGCGATCTCATGGCCTTCGACAACAAGGCTTGAGCTTGCCACGATTGTCAATGAGCCTCAAGTCTCGCTAGATCAAGTGAGCTCGTGGCCTCCATTCGATGAGGCTCAAGTCTCGCCGAGATTGGGCGAGCTCGTAGCCTTTAGTAGCCAGGTGATGAGCTCGTCACCTTCGATGATAGCCGGAGCTCACCCTTTGTAAGCCAACCGGGAGAATGAACTGCCAGATGAAGCAAAAGGGATGGCGTGAGGAAGCTAAGGAGTGAAGGACAAGAAGAAGGAAAAAGAAAAAGGAAATAAAAAATAAAGAAAATAAAAAAATAGAAAATAAAACTAAATAAAAAACAACAATATTAAAAATTTGAATTTTTTAAAATTAAAATTCATTGTTTTTCCTACAATGAAGTACCAAATTATTTTTTAATGGGATCCAAACAGTAGAAAAAATTTTCAATTATACATCACCAAACAAAGGAAAACAAACCATATTCTTGGAAAATGCTTTCTCGAAAGCATTTTCTTTTATCAATGAGTTTTCCGTGAAACAAACACATCATAAATAACAATATGTACTGTAGAAGCGAAGTGTGTATTATGGCTTTCAATGAAGAACATTATTCTCCTATGAAATTTACCTTTGAATCATTGCTTTCTTAATTCCTCTTATTTTCTTCACTGAGAACCCAATTGAAAATCATCGTTTCCAATTTTATGGAAACGGGAATTGGACTGACACCTCATGAATCACCCATAACCGACCAATGTGCTTTGGTCTAGACGATTTCTGTTTTGAGTGGTTCTATGTGATCACCCTTGTGTAGAAACATTATGATTCTAGTACCCATGCATATAGTATTTTAACGGTTCAATGAAATGAGCTCACAAAAGAAGATGCTCGTTCTATGGTCAAAGCAAAATATTTTCAGTTGACTAGTTTATTTCCATATCAAGATAGCCATGTCCCTTTTAAATGAGTTCCTACTTTGGATTAGTCTTCAACCTTTAGGCTATCCTTACCTAACATCTTGATCATAAATGGTTATGGTTGGCCCGGTTAGCCTCACTTGGTCCAAGGTTGCCCTCATCTACCATAGGTGAGGTGCAATTGGGAGAGAGCGAGCCCCAAGATAGGCAAAGGTAATGTTAGGTGAGGCTAGCTAGCTCGACCATGGCTTGTGGTTGACCTGCCACTGCCAAAAGGAAGAAAAAAATAAGAAAAAAAATATTATTAAAAAATTATCTATATCAATATCGACCATAGGATAGTCAGTGCCTATATTAGTAAATTATGATCAAAATTGATCAGAGAAACTCAATTGACAAAATGTAAAAAGATTTAGAACTCAATTGAAAATTTTGAAATATTTGTGATTGAATTGGTAAAAGTCCAATAAGTTTAAACATCTTTGGACAAATTTTCCCCATTCTCATTGGGTTGAAGGAAAAGATTGTTTAAAGAAAAGAAAAGAAAGATTGTCATTTGGAGAGGCCCAATATCTGAGTTGGATATATCATTCAATGAATGAACTGATTACTTATACAAAAGGGAATAGCTAAAGACTCGGGGATATCTCAAGTTCTTGACTATGGTATAGACATTGCTGTGCAATATCGGCTACCTACCAAAAGCCCAATCTTAGACAAGTCGGAGTTGACACTTTTGCAATTCTATGCCTGCCTATATTGGGGACAATGTACATCGTACGGTATTCCAAGGTCAATTGCTCGTTAAGCTGGTTCTCCTCCTCCTCCCCTTTTCTCTTCAAAGCTTTCTTTGGTCACTTCGCTCTCCTTTTGCGCCAACTCTTGAACATTTTCGCCCTCCTTAATGCCATTCTTGTCAGGAAAGGCGACAACGATCTCGATGGATTCAGATTCACCAAGACTAGTCGATGGCACTAATTGATTCATCCTCTTAGTCTCCTTTTTTTTGCCCCACAGCACCGCATAGAGACCGAGTACTATGAGCCCTGAACCTAGAATGCTGCCATCAAAATAAATCGAGAATTTTAGATATCCTTGAGTTAAGTTATTGGAAGGGTTCATATACTTTAAAGCTACACATATATCTATCAATATATATACCTTCCCAAGTGCAATTTTTCGTCCAACACCATAGACCCCACCAAGGCCACGGTCACCAGCATAAGAGGATTAAAAACCGACACGAAGACTGGTCCTCTCATCCGCACGCACCAAGTGATTAGAGCATAGCACAATCCGGAAGCGACGATCCCCTACAACACCGTTACCAAAATCGCGCCAACGCAAGGGGTGACGGGTCAGCTAACGACACATGCTAGGATAGTTCGATATTAAGCCCTAATAAATGCACACAATATTAGAGAATACGGTGTTTGCCATAGGTATACCGAGTATGATACGGTGAGGAGCCTGATGTTCCATCCTAGCTTCCATTGGCTCCAATCCCTTTCTCGACACAATGCGTAAACCACTGCTTGGATTGACGCCATGAAGGTCATCAACGCTGTGCTCGTGTAATGGCATGGGAACCTCTCGCTCATCTTGGCCTGTCAAACAAATCATTCTTCATAATGATTTCTAGTTACTGAGAAACAACACTTAGCGATGTGCCCATGACAATATTGTCTTCATTTTAACTATACCATTTGTTTATTTCAAGCAAAAAACTGAACGTTTTGATAAGGTGGTAAGTGTCACCTTCATGGTTCTTTTGGATGGGAGATGTCGGGATTCAATAGAAACCGCACATCACTCGCTTAGATCTATTGAGACAATAATAAGTGAAGCATCGAACAGGATAGAAAATCCGCGTTCTATGAAAAGAATCTTCGGGATGTATGGACGCGCATGCAATCATTTCCCAGACAAACTAGAAGAAACTTAAAAAGGAAAAGGTGATCGGCACTAGAAAGATCTCACACAGTGAAACGAAGAAAAATCGAAGGCGGCAACATGAAGACGTATCGAGAAGAAAAGGCGCAGAGACCCACCTGAATGATCAACCACAAAGCGTAGCAGAAGCAGCTGGCCACGGCCAAAAGCGATCCCTGGAGGAGATTGCTCGAACCCTCCTGGCCCCGCTGGGTCGCCGCCACGTGGCGCAAGAGGTTCACGTGCGTTGACCACATGTTGACCGCCGTGCCCTTGTAGAACGTGAGCAGCATTGCCCCACCCATCCCCATTAATGTTCCCGCCACTTTTGCCTTCCCTGCAGCTGTCCTCAACTTCACCTTTTCCAACCTAATTTCGATCGACCAACGTGAACACGAAAGCAAAACCACGCTCCACGTCAGAAGAACATCCCAGCTGAAGATCCCCAAAAATATTTTCCATGGTTGATTCTTCTAAATTATAAGGCGATTACATGTCGAGGAATTTGCGCGAGAATTACTGTACATACCCAAGAGAAACGGCCAAGACGAAGGTTACCGCGGGGACAAGGTTGGCCATGGCCGTGGCATAGGTTGCCGATGTCATTGACAAGCTTGCTAGGTACAAATTTTGCCCCAATGATCCCCTGCAGTTCGTTCAATCGGAGTTAACAATAAAGACTAGAAACTTCCCGATGCGTGAACACCTGCGTCCTCCATATTAATGTTCTAGACGTCTTTGTTGTAAAAACATCTAGTAAAAATTGTATCTTGTCTGCTGCAGTTGGAAACATGGCTTTTAGGCTATTCTGATAAGTGCTATCTTATAGCACCACAAGTCACAAAGCATTTCCCACATGTTATAGATTAAGCAAAACAAAGGGCATGGTAATCAAGAACCTGAACATCAGTACATCCAGAAACATATACTTACCCGAATAGCCCAGAGAAGAAGGCTTGCACAAGCACTGTCCACGTTATCTTTGGCCTGCTCTTCCTGTTATAAACCGAAACAAGAAATCAGTATATACCTATACACATTAGAATTTGGTTTAAAAAGAGAAGTGTGTTGTGGTGTGTAACCTTTCTAAGAAGAAAGCCAGAGGGGCCATGAAAAGTGTCGCGAATGTGAAGCGGTAGGCGACCACGACCATCAAGTTCATCCCGTCGCTTGCGGCGAGCTTGTACAGTATGTTGACACCGGCAAACGCGACCTGGACAACCACCATCATCAGCAGGGCCTTCATTTCGTGCATGGCCTCGGACAAACGAGACAACGTCATCTCTCTCTCTGTCTCTCAAAATTTTGGTCCTTGAAGGAGTATGGAGGAAGTATCTCGATCAAACGTGGAAACAAGATTTTGGTTCCTTGAAGGAGTATGGAGGAAGTATCTTAATCAAACGTGAAAACTGAAAAAGATGGGATTTGCTAAATCTTTGTCCTGAAAATGAGGCAGAGAGGAGAACGAATGTTGCGGGAAGACAGGAGGGGAAGTGAGGGTTATATATAATGCAACAGAGAACAGGGCCACCAGGTGTTTTGCTTGGCTATGTACTCACGTCACCAAGCACTGAATCATCATCGCACGTGCCATCCCTGAGCTGGCACTTGCCAGGAAGGATAGAGAGAGAGAGTCTATTCAGGTGTTGGCTTCTTCAATGCACGATCGCCAAACAAATGCACGGACGCCAAACAAACGCACGGAAGTGGAGCCGCTTGTTTCGTCAAAAGCATTGCATGGCTTTGCCAATGTTCCCAACGTCCACTTATATTACACCTAAGTTGATGCCGAGTATTATTTTACTTATAGCATAAGTGCTTAGCTACCGATTCAAGCAAATAAAAAAATTAATTTGGACTATTAAAACCACATGTTCCACCGCTTGTGCAGGCCCCATCAATTCCTTTAGTTTCGGTCTCGTGACTGTACTCCTCAGGCGGAGTGTTTCACACGTTAGTTGGGCCCTTGATCCGTGTACACCTAGGGCGAAATGTCATCATTTACAGCATGGACTACTGGTGCCATGTTTATGTTAGCTTCATACTCTGTTGACAGAAAGACATGGGAAATTTGCTCTATGTTGAGGGGCTGCCTCGGCAGGGGTTAGGGGACAAGGCTCCCGGCTGCTAGAGAGTTTTTATAATTTGAACTTGTATATTATTGGTAGTCTGGATTTGTGTCCATAAATAATTACTATTGCCTACATATAATGTGATTTTCTTATAATTGATGATAGTAATAAAAAAGTGGAAGACGCTTATTATAGTGAAACCCTCTACTAGATATATCCCTAGTTAAGGATAAATCTTGTGTCTCGATTTTTCTTTCTCACTTTTATTTCTCTTATGTCGTGTTTGTGTGCCTGATATATGTGTGTTGTGTGTGTGTGTGTGGATTTGTGTTCGTAGACGGTAACGGGGCAATCAAATTCAAACACTTAAATTTATCAAATCGTACGTAATTCATATTTAAGTCCTAGGATATGACAGAAGTCATCCGTCATAGTGATTGTGGAGCACTCGAGTGCACATGTGAAATTGATGGGGCCATTTAACTTCTGCCTTCGTGCCTAATTTAACTAGGAAATTCTTTGAAAATAACCTCGCCTAAACTAGGTTTAGACGTGGACGTGACGCCATATGGAATGCGTGCTGGGTAATTTTATGGTGGGGTTGAGCAAATTGTCCCTGGCTCGCACAGTCTATTTGCTTGCCTTATCTAAGAATTTAAATTTTTAGAGGGCTTGATAATGCTTTCACAAAATTTCATATAGTTCGACTAAGCTGGCCCTTCCGTAAATGTAATTCATTCTCTACACAATTCGCATCTATCAGCATTGATTGGATAGAAAGTCAACTTTTCAAAGTCGAGCTATATATATAGCGATCGAGGCGTGTTCCATGACAAAATAGATTACACGGACTGGGTAGCTATGATAATCCTTCTTCATTTATCAAACGGATAGTCTTCGTGATGGCCTTCTATGGGTTTTTCTTTCCTTAAATGCTGACGATGGACGAGGACCATTAAGGCCAAGTTCAAGCTTGGACTGAGATACTATCTCGAGTGGGGACTTTCCGACAACGATAGACAAGTATAGGAGCTTCGAGGAATAGATGCGATTATTTTGAAGACAAAAAAAGAAAAGAAAAGCGAACATTCTTCTAGAAATTCCATTAGCACCGCGACTAGGTAAACGAAAGAAAGAGCGTGAAATTTCATGTGCGACATTATTGAAGGTAGTGTTTAACGTGGGAGGTGTGTCGGGGTTCATTTCGACGTGGCTTCGTTCGCAGCACGTGCAACAGTGACTGAGCGTGCTGGATGGATAGACCTTTCTTGACCAGGTTGAGTGCTATCTGATTTCCACTGCCTTTTTAATTATCTATTTCCTCCACTAATGAAAGCCGCAGCCAATTTGGCTTCTTGGATTTGAGATCTAATCTGTCTCTGTTTCTAACTTTTATCTAGAACATCGTATTAAAAACCACCTCGTATCATCTTGAAAGAGAAAAGTATTTAAAAAGTCATAAACATGTTATATTTGCGCCAATTCAATCTTAAATTTTTTAATTTAACCAATTTTTTTTATAAATATTTTTATATTTTATCAATTGAGTTCATCCAGCCAATTTTAACTAGAACTCGTTGATGTTGAAATTTTACAATTCTTTTTAAAAAGTTTAAATTATTTTTTCCTTTTATTTTGGCTGAAAACCCTTGCCAGCCATTGGGCAAGGGCTGGCCGTTGGTCAGGATCGCAGCCCTCACTCTGGCCACTCCCTCGAACTCAATGCCTCCCTCTCGCTTTGAAAGTGTTTATGTAGCCTTGATTAATTGGAATTTTTGTGTTTACCGCGAGCTTTGAATGTTCGAATTGGGTTCATTTACTGCCGTTTTTCGTTTGCTTAATTCAGGTTAGTCCTCTCCAAAACCTTGGCTGGAGTGTTGCTCCCGCGCTTAACAGCTCAGTCTAAAGGGGCAACAAGATCTTTTTTGACTTGGGATCTATCAAATTCAAGAGAAGGCCCTATACATGGGTGTTGCTGCCTTGAACATTTATTTATTGTTTCTTTGATTCCGATGAACTGATCTAACTATTCTTAAACGACAGTCGACATTCTTAATTGTTCTTTCGAAGAGATAGGAAGCCTATTCCCAACCTTAATGATCGAATATCTCTCTCCCTCTTCCACCGGTTCCATTAGACTGCCCGAGATCTAGACAGATCCGGTCCAATCCAATCCTTTTTGGATAAGAATTTCCGCATAAAATCAGCGACAAATCAAGTATGATATCTCATTTTCATTACCCTTTTGTTTTTTCTTCTTTTTTGGCCTGGAGTTAGGATTCGCATATTACCTTTCGTTTTGCCATATTACCTTTTAGTTTTGTTCCTTTTTACTTTGGTGTCTCATTGGCCATGGGTAAGGGCGCAAAAGCCCTCCCCTAGGGCCTTGTGACCCTACTGGCCCCAAGTGAGGGTGCAAAGGAGATAGATTTGGGCAAGGACCGTGACGCTCACCAGCCAAAATGAAAGAAAAAAATAAAGGAAAAATAAAAATAATAAAATAATAAATAAGAAAATAAGAAAAATATTAACATATTATTAAAAATGTTCATGTCAATGCCAATCATGTCACGTAAGATGGTTAGTGTTCAAGCTAGATTTCCAATCAAAATTAACCTAATTAACTTAATTGGTAAAATGTAAAAAGATTGAGAATTAAATTGACATAATTAAAAAGTTGAGGATTGAATTGGCACTAATACAATAATTTTATGACTTTTTTTTTGTATTTTTCCCTATATTTAGATGATTGGATTGAAAAGGTACATGTGACGACGTTGTATGTACATATTTATACACTCAAATGCACACGAGACACCTAAACTATATATCCTGAATATATCGCCAAATTGGAAATTCAAATCTCGATATCCAATATCTCTAATCTCCATGATAAAAGAATCCGGTAAAAATGCGTCCATAGATAAGAAGTTTTCTCCTTAAATAAGCAGAACATTAAATAAATCTTTACGACTTTCCAGCATCGTCGACATGCCACCAGACCCCAGTTAATCCCACTTCACCGACCATCCTCGGCAATTCTCGCTAAATTTGAAAAACGTCAGATTATATAGCACAAATCCGCTAGGAGAGGATGAACCCAATATAATGATTAATCCACATATTATTGTCTAATTTAACTTTACCGCATGGAAATATGATTGTTCTAAAATATTCAGGAATAATAGCTTGGAAAAAATGCTATCTTAGAAATTCCTAACATAGGCAGAACATTACTTATTTCAAACTCTCAACTATCCCAAGTTCCTAAAATGAAAATTCGGTATCCTCAGCACCACACTAATGAGTCAAATAAAATTAAATGTCATTTCTAATGTTTCTCAAAATGATAGTTCAACAAAGTTATTTCCAGGCATAAAATTACCAAAATGCCTCTATTACTTTGAACCGACTCGACTACTATCCTGATCTTATCAAAAGCCCATTTTTGGATATCACAATAAATAAATAAATAATGCCCTTCAACACTCTTATCTATATAGAAAGTGGCAAAATTCAAGAGAGGTTGAATAACGTGGCACGCTCACGTATGAGTTTTACCTATTTATTTTTTTCATGGTCACTTTAACAAATCTTTAATGCTTGCAAATCTCTATTTTTGCATCTCTCAGTCTTATGCATATCGTGATAATAAATCTTTAAAAACTCTTGTTATGTATGTATAAACTTTAGTTTAGAATATCCGTGTACCTAATCTTTTATAGGCTTTGAAAGAGAATAACGACGTTGGGAACTTATCTCCTATTTGACTCATATTTAACAAATAATACATTAAAAGATCGATCTCATGTGAGGCTTATATTTGGAAAATAGGTAAGGTTTAATCATAATTGAGAAACTATAATATTAAATGGTTATGCACACCAACAGCATCCTCATCAATGCATGAGAATCCGGCCAAGTCTTGCGTTTTCCCCCCCTGCCAACTGGGGTTGTTCCTTCACCACCCCTATGGGAATGTTTCATAGGGTTTATATGTTGGAAATTTCCTATAATATGGGTTTACATTAATTAATTGATTTTCTTTTTTAAATAATCGGGTTAATGGATATTCCAATATTTGTTGAACCCTAAAGTGATATGATTGAATTGAGTATTGGCATCTATTGATAACGGGCCTGGTTGAGCAGCAAAATATATGCAATTGTGTTTAACTGAAGCTCGTAATGGGAAGGGCCCAATTGGCACGCTATTGATTAGGGTTTGCTAGGTCCCCTCTCTGGCTTGTAAAAGGGTAGGTTATACCTATCAGTTGCTTTAATCCCATTGAAAACTGCTATATCGAAATAGGTCATAGAGAGGAAGATCTGGTATTCCGATAGATCCCTGATTATCAGAGTGATCTAGTTTTCTTCAAGTGAAATGATGACTTAAACAAGTACGCTTCAATTCCACTGTATTTATTGATCTCGGTGTTTTACAATCATATATGGATCCGTTATTTCCTTGATTGATTAGTTGTATACATGAATACATTTTCTACATGTGGTATCAGAGCTAATCATATATGATTGTAGAACCCAAATTTTTTTTGTATGAAAAAATTCGAAATTTTCCTCTTTAAGCCGGATATGGGTATTATTTTTTCGTGTGAATATTTTGCTCGAATGATCCTGAAACTATAGTGCTTTCATTCTACATGTTGAGATCTTTCCAACCATATATAATTTGCATAATTTCGTTGAGAATTGAGAGAGAATTTTAAATTTTAAATTTTAGGGTTTATACATGAAAAAGTTCTAGAATTTTAAGTTACATTCTAGCGTTACCTTCGTTTTTCTTCTCCACTCGATGCTTTTCTTTGCGTCGCGCCGTGTCGTTTGAATTATGAACTGTTGGTCAACACACGCGCTCTTTCACTTGTCGTTCTCTGATTTCGGAATCGACTTGCTCCTCTCGGCGGTTTTGTTCGGTTGCCGTGGCGAGTTCGCCCACAGTCGCTAGTCAATGCCGAATTCGTTTGCGACGAGGAGGATGGAGGGTTTGTGAAGATTTGTATTTTTGTGGTGGTAGGCGCCTGTGAAATTCGTTCACCACGATTGTGTTGCGGCGATGGATCGGCGAAGGATCTGTTCGTGTGGGCGTTGCTATGTTAGATGATGGCTAATAGTTTTTTTTCGTAAGAAAATATTTAGATAAGTGGCCAATTTTAAATATATATTGGTGAAGGCTAAGGGTAAATACCTGCATATCAAACAGGATCAAGGGACAGTATTCTACTGACTATGCATGTAAGATTTTAGGGTGCCAATGCATAATGCGACATGTGTGCGGTGGCAGTCGCTAGAAATCGCAGTTGATGTGCGAAAGTCTTTTATGTGTACACTCTCTTTGGCCAATGCTCTTTGAAGGAGACTTAGTTTTGAATCCTAATATTCCATGGCATCCGCGCTTTTATCTTATTGTCAGGTGTCCACATCTATTTTGTTTGGTGCTTTTAGATTCTTCTGTTAATGCTAGAAGAGTGTGTTTCTTTCGATTATCATACTATTAGTCTTTATTTTCTTCTAGTTGCCCTCATACTTTAATGGGTTATAGCTTCATCTTGATTGTCACGTGCAGCCACCGAAAATTTCTTTTGGATTAGACTCGAGGCTTGCCCTCTTTTTAGCTAATTTTTCATGACAAGGAGTGTAAACGTGCTTGCTTGATGCCGTTTTTTTTTTTTTTTTACAATAAATTTTGGTAGATTGCGTTATATGGTGCGATCATAGGATTTCACGATGTTATTCCACGTTGAACGTGTGGGGCTCACATTCAATGTTACTAGGTTGATGCTGATCTTTATGTATAGTTATCTAGCTGATCAAGCTTTGAGTGTTTTAATTGGAATAATGATTGGGGTCTTGCAACATGCTTGCTCGAGAAAGTTGTGATTAATTAATCTGTTTGCTGGTCGAGTATAAAATTGTTGTTAGTTCTCACAAGCAAGAGACAGATGATTCGTCGATTATGTTCGGCTCCAAAGTGTGGTTAGTACTTGTAAACTAATTGGTAAAGATAGAGTGTTGATAGCTTTTATAATTAGAAAAGCAAGTGCAAGGAAGAGAGTTCCCATTGTTTTCTAGGAATCCTCGTACATGAAAGGTTTGTTATTCCACTAATTAGCATGGAAAACTGTGAACTCGAGCATGCAAATGTCCTAGCAGACATGAGTGCTCTACCATGGCTAGTCTAGGACATCTACTCCTAGTTAAATTAGCCAAGTTTGTTTACTGGACAGATAATGTTTTTGCGTACATGGATGCTTCATCTTTCCTACACAAATTCGAGAAAGGGTTAATGGACTAGACTGACTGGTGGAGGACTGATTGATGAGATACAATAAAACAAAGAGTGCTGCCATTCCAATTAACATGTGGAGGTACTCAGTTAAGTGCTTATGTTTTAGCTTGTGGGAGAAGTTCTCTCACAATCATCTGGACCTTAAATATTTTTGGAAAGTTTACATTTGGATTTGACGGACAAAAGAGTGCTTGATGTGGGACCCGTCATGGGTTTCCGTTGGTGAATCGTGGGCCTCTATTTTGCTTCTGCTAGACTATATCTGCGAAACATAGATGGTGTTGGTGTGATTTGGGCTAGATTCATGGGATTGAGCCTTATTGGGCAGTAGCTTTTGCTTTGACTGGAGGGCGCATGAACAATTCGGGTTCGAGGGCTGAGTGGCTTGAACGTCTTCGATTTCTCGTGTAGATTCGCGTTTAATGATTCACATATGTTGGAATCTGGTGGCTAGTGTACTAATTGATGTGGGCTTTCATATCCTTGTTTGTGGTGGATTCAAGATCGTTTTTTTATTTTATTTAAATTTAGACGAATTCCATTGATGGTAATCGTGGGTACTACTTATGGACTGATGAACTTGGTTTTCTTTGATGGACTGGTGAACTTGGTTTGTGATAGTGTTTTATGTGAACGGCCATTGTGTAGAAGAAAAGGGAAAGTAAGCTTAAGATTGCTAGTGGGACTTTTATTTATTGATTTAAACATGAGAACCTATTGACTAAAGGTGACAAAATGGTGGGTTGTTTTCCTATCTGATGTAATTGGTTACAATGCTTGCTTAGAGTGTTCTTCATTCTATTTTAGTTGAGGTCGAGTATGCAGCTTGGGTGCCATTTTTTT
The DNA here is from genome assembly GCA_014182405.2 of Eucalyptus sideroxylon. Taxonomy (NCBI): domain Eukaryota; kingdom Viridiplantae; phylum Streptophyta; class Magnoliopsida; order Myrtales; family Myrtaceae; genus Eucalyptus; species Eucalyptus sideroxylon. The sequence goes on along the minus strand of CM024554.2, from coordinate 14,339,598 downwards.
TTCTTGTAATGATTGTAGTTCCTGCCTGGGTGTCTTTGTTTGGTATTTTGTGCACGAGTAATTTAAACTTAAATACGAAACATGCTGGCTAAAGTGCTAGATGCACCTATCCTTTCTTTTGTTAGGTTAATTCATTGATTTGGACTAAAACTGTTTTTCTCACCCTCCATTTTAAAAAAAAATTGTGGTAAAAATTGTTGCTTGATAAATGCAATATGATCTTGGGAAGCACATGTCCTAAAGTGATTCATATTGTATGATGAATTTTTGGTCATTAATTAAATGGAACATTATTTACAAATTGTTAAAGTTTGTAAATTGTTGAAGTTCCTTATTGATAAAAATTAGTATATACAATTACTTGTCAAAAGGGGGTTATTATGTATATTAAATTGAAAATTGCATGAAGATAAATTCCAAAATTAAAAGATGGGGATGTATGACTCAAAAAGATTTATCTGCCCAAAGGGGATAAATTTTTTAAAGTTATATGTAATTCCCCTCTATATTGATATATTGGAGATAAATGATGGGGATGTGTGACTCAAAAGGTTTATCTACATAAAGCAGATAAAGTTTTGAGAGTTATGTGTAATTCCCCTCTATGTTGAGATAATGGAGATATATAATTTAAAGGATTTGTCTGCCCAAAGGGGATTGATCCTTGAAGATTATATGTAATTCTCATTTATCATCTCTATATATTGATATTATGGAGATGTATAATTTAAATGATTTATCTGTCCAAAGGGGATGGATCATTGACAATTATATGTAATTTTCCTTATTGTTATTTTATAAACTTCATGCTATGAAAAATAATGGTGTATTATACACTCTGCCCAAAGGGGAGTTTATAATGTACTAATTATTTTTGTTAAAATACTTATTGCCCATAATTGATCTTATTGCATTATGTGTGACAAACAATTATTTTTGCTATAAATAACAACAATGCCACGGTTGAAATGTTAAGTGGATCAAATATTATACTATTAAGGACTTGGTCAAAAATGGAGACATTGTAATTAAGAATATTAGAACTAAGTCCATATTGGCTGATCCTCTAACAAAAGGCTTACAACTCATTTTATTTAAAGAACATGTAAAGAATATGGGTGCTTAAGATTCTTTTGATTTCTTTTGTTAGTGGGAGTTATACAAATTGTATTTTTAGATATTATAGTTATATACATATTGATAATGCTTTTATGATGTTTATTAAAACATTTATTTTAATGACTATTGTTATTGATTATATTGTTATCATTTCTCCTGTTGACTGAGAAATTGAAGTATAAAACAGTATCCTTAAACAAATTTTAGTTTAAAGATGACTGGATGTCACTGATTATGAGATCTCATATTGGATTGTGACATAATTGTGCAATTTCATGTTATTTAGAAATCACACTGAGGCAATTTCATGTTGTTTAGAAATTGCGCTAATGCAGTTTCATGTCGTTGAGAAATTGCATTGAGGACCGATAAGAAATATTGTATATTTTGATCACATATTGGCATTATTTCTTACTACACTACTAGACCCATGATCCATGAAAATATAATGCTTATTATATGTGATTATGGAAGGTCTTGTGTTGTGGTATTTTCTTAACACATCTCCATAGTCCTATATTGAGGTTATATAAGATTGGATTGGTATCGAGATATCATTATTGGAATATTATTTTTTAAAAGTTGTGGCTACATAAAACAATTTTTTTAGTTATTAACCCGATAGTATTGTTTTCAATATAAAATCTTTTTCAAAATAAAATAAGTTAATTAATGTAGCCCAAGTGGGAGAATGTTGAAAATTTCCTATAATATGGGTTTACATTAATTAATTGATTTTTTATTTTAAATAATCGGGTTAATAGATATTCCAATATTTGTTGAACCATAAAGTGATCTAATTGAATTGGGTATTGGCATCTATTGATAACGAGCCTGGTTGAGCAGCAAAGTATAAGCAATTGTGTTTAACTTAAGCCCGTAATGGGAAGGGCCCAATTGGCACGCTGTTGATTAGGGTTTGCTAGGTCCCCTCTCTAGCCTATAAAAGGGTAGGTTATATCTATCAGTTGCTTTAATCCCATTGAAAGCTGCTATATCGAAATAGGTCATAGAGAGAAAGATATGGTATTCCGATAAATCCATGATTATCAGAGTGATCTAGTTTTCTTTAAGTGAAACGATGGCTCAAACATGTACGCTTCAATTCCACTGTATTTATTGATTTCGGTGTTTTACAATCATATATGGATATGTTATTTCCTTGATAGATTAGTTGTATACATGAATAAATTTTCTACATTATAACCACTCCTCCTCCTACAAGACCCTTACTTATCCATTATCTAGATCCAGCTCTATCCATTTTTTTTTTCTAATTCACCATAACATATCCCACTAATCCATATGTTGCTCAGTAGTTTTTGAATATTAAACAAACCTTCCTAAAAGTAATTTTAATGTGATTGATATCACCTAGTTTGTAATCAATTTCGCTATAGCACCTGCTGCTCTAACTAATTGTCCATTATTCAATAAGTGTGATTTCTATGTTATGTATGGCCATATCTAAGGGCATATCGATTAAAGCAGATTTTTCTTTTTGTTCAATGAAATCCCTTTCCCAAGCTGTAAAAGCTTCTTCAAAAACATGTGGCCTTATGAATGTAAATAATATATATATATATATATATATATATCGACACAAATGGATCTTATCGTAAAATAAAGTACATCTAAATCTGCCGAATCACTCATGTATGATCTTCTACATTTTAGGTGTTTCTATTTCATCATTTGGCTTATGCCTTTCATGCAAGTATTTCTGCCTTGTTTCACCGAGTGGGGAGAATCCTATCTACGTTACAATATTCATCCCCGCAAAGGTAAGCCTTCTTGACTGTTTCTGCCAAAATAATGTTTTTTTCTTTTTAGGCGAATTAGTTATATCGGTTTTCTCTGCTTTGTTCATTATTACATCCCCGTTCTTGCCCCGAAATGACCGACAAGTCCGTTCACGTCATTAGAAGGGGAGGAGAAGGAAGACTGATTTTTTTAAACATAGATCAGATTAGACTAAGGTTTTTTCCACTCCTTAAATATCTTTAAATACATCCTAAGATTTAAACGGTCCAAAATAACCCTCAATAAGACTTTATTCCTGGTAAGATTAATGATAGAGGAAAAATAGAACTTGAATATAGATCAATCAATCTAATATTTTTTATTGACTTTTCCTTACTATTATTCATCGTTCTTTTACGTTCAAATTAGAGAAGTTTATATGTTCTCTTTTCTAAGAGAATTATCTAAGATTCAAGTATTTTAATTAATTCACAAGATTTTGATTGAAAAGAATAGTAATAAGGTATATTTATTTACAATGTTTCACTAAAGTTCATATTTTTACCAATTTTTGAGTGCAAAACACCCCAAGCATCAAAACTTGACATGGGTTGACACATAAGTGCCAAAACTTCCAAAATGTATACTTAAGTGCTAATCAAAGAAGAAATGAACACTTAAATGCCAACATCTAGCCAAGTCAGATTCTTGCGAGCCACGTTAGATTTTCGACAAGCCACATTGGATTTTTGGTAGCCATGTAAAATGGTTTTATTAATAAAATAATGTCATGTCAGATTTCCGGCAAGTCTCGACAAAATTGGCACTTAAGTGTCCAATTTTCAACCATTGGGATTCGCCCCAGTGGCCACCTTTCCAACATGGAAGGGGGAGGTGAGGAGTTTAAATCCCCACATTTTCAAGAGGGGATGTGGTGGGGACGCGTAAGTTTCAGAAGTGGGTTTCGACTTCTACGCCTTGCAAGAGGCAGGGCAAAAGTCTAAGAGTGAGTGTAGAGTAGTAGTAGAGTAGGACTAACAAAAAAAAAAGTATCCAATTTTCAAAAAATAAAAAATACGTAAGTGTACCTTTTAGAAGTTTGGCATTTATGTGTCCATTCATGCTAAGTTTTGACATTTATGGTTGTTGATGCCTTAATTTTAGGCCTATTTTATTTTATTAATTAAGTTTTTAATTTAATTTATTTTTCTTTTCAGATAAGTAGATAATAAAAAAGAAAACAACAAAAAAAAAAAAAGAAAAGCATAAGCCAATAGCCACAAGGGCTGGGCCTTCAAAGCCCAGCCTCTCCCTCTTTTCTTTTCCTTCGCAGGCCTGCGAGGCCCAGTCGTGTGGCTCAGCCCGACCATTTCTCCTTGTCTTCTTCCTCCCCTATCTTCTTCCCCAACCGGATAAGCAGCACTCTCCGGAGAAGAGGACGCGCGCGACGCCGGAGCAAAATGGAGGAACAATAGCGCACGTGGAGCAAGGGGGCGGCTGGCGTCGGATAAGGACGTGAGAGGAGCAACTGGCGTTGGATGGGACACTGGTTTGGCCATCAAAGGCCACTCGGTGCGCGAAGGGGACCGGCGGTCGAGGTTCCGTCGACCGGCCACCCCCTCACCTATAAATAGCCCCCGATGTCGACGACGAAGAGCACGAGCGAGCTCTGAGATCTTCCCACTAAGAGACTTTGGGGGAGGAATCGAAGAGCAAGCGAGAGAGAACTTGGGTCGCAAGCTCGGCTGACCTCCCGCTGAGACTTTGGGGGAGGCCGCTGGCGAGCGAGTTTGAGGAGGTCAAATCTGGCTGGTGGAGGCTCGGATCTGGCCGGAGTGAGAAAGAAGAGGGTCGGGCTGAGAAGCGAAGAAGGCGAGATCTAAGGGAAAGTAGCCGAGCAAGAGAAATCGGAGGGAAAGGGGGTCGCGTTGTCATCGCCGCTTCCATCGCACCGTGAGCAGGTAGCGTACCGCCTTTGTCGCCGTCGCCGTCGCCATCACCCCTCCCGTAGTCCAATCGTCGTCGTTGCCTTCGTCGCTGCCATTGTTGTCGTCACCGATGTCGCTGCCGCAGTGCCTCAACCTTCCCCTCTCGGCACCGCGAATCGAGAATCCTGGGGTTCTCGATTTTTCAGGTCGCAGCCTCGGGTCATCGGATCAGACCTGGGCTGCGAACTGGGTAGGGTTTCGGGGGCGATTGTGAGTCGGGTTGGGAGTCGGGTCGGACCCGGGTAGGGTTCCACTAGGAACCCGAGTCTTCGGGTTGGGCCGGGTGTCCCCAAACGCCCGACCACGACGCCATTTCGGTTAAAAAGAGAGAGAAAAAGATGAAAAATCCGAGTCGGTTTATTTTATTATTTTAATATAAAATAATATTCTAATAAATAAAAAATATTTATTTAAAAAAATCAAAAAATATGTTTTATTTTCGAAAAATATTTAAAAACAGTAAAAATATTTTATTTTCCAAAAAAATCAAAAAATATTTTATTTTCCAAAAAAATCAAAAAATATTTTATTTTCCAAAAATATCAAAAAATATTAAAAAATATTTTATTTTCCGAAAAATAAAAAAAAAAATAAAAAATATTACATATTTTCCAAAAAAAATGCCAAAAATCCAAAAAAAAAAAGCAAAAAATTCATGAAAAAGCCAAAAAATTTAGAAAAAGCCAAAAAACTTGTATTTTTCCAAAAAAAAAATACCAAAAATCCCAAAAAAATCACTTTTATGTCCAAAAATTAGAAAAAGACTCAAAAAATGTTTTTCCTCCCGAAAATGCACGGAAAATCCCTCAAACATCCAAAAGCCTTAGGGTTTAAATAAGATTAGGTACCGAAAGGGTATTAGTGATTAAATAGTGTAATCAAGTCCCCGATCCTAATTTCTCTGGTTGCGTAGGAGTGAGTATTTCTCCCGATACTTCGCTTGGATTTCTAATCAACCCACCCCAAATTGATTAGTGGCGACTCCATTTTAAAAATTGATTTACAGGTTAAAAATTTGAACCATTAAGTTGCGAATTGGTGGACTTGGGAGAGTCCGGGCTTAATAAATTCAGCCGAGCCATTAGCCTCCTTAGGCACTTGTACTCGAATGCAGGCGCCGAAAAAAAAGAGGTCGCAACAATGGTGTACTTCTTCCAGGAATTAACTCATGTCCAATGCATATTAAGGATGCTAGAAAATTCCAAAGATTTATTTAAAGGGTGTGCTTGTTTTGGGAGAAGACTTGCTGCTTTTACTTATGCCTAGATGCATTAAACTTACAAATACAAATTCACCAGATTAAAAAAACAAAAAAAACAAAAACGTGGATAAGAAATTATTTGAGAGATCTTCAATTGTCTATATTTGATTTCCAATTTGATAACATATTGGAGGTATATGTTTAGTTGACTTGCATATATTTGAGAGTGTAAATATCTGCACATACAACGTTGCCACATGTTCATTTAAGTCCCGTCCTCTAAAGAGGACACGAGACATTTCATGGAATCATGGTCTTAAACTGCTGACAAATCAAACGTACATTTTAAAAATAAATAATAAATAATAAATTAGAAAGGCCGGATCCAGGTTGCCCAACCCATGTCCATATCGTTGACTGACAAAGTGATCACCAGCCGATCGATTAAACTATAGAAGCATGTTTGGTAAAGAAGCTCCACATGATACGTCCCCTGAAGCAAGCCATGTGAGAACTATATGGGAGATGGTGAAATTAAAGGTGTTCCATTTCGCTCGATACATTTCGGGCAATGTGGCTAGGGATTTTCTTGCTGAACGGTTTACTTGGGGTGAGGTTCATCATCTCTCATTTTTTTTCTCCCTTGAAATTAGATTATACATCTAATCCTCATGAAAAGAACATTTTCACCAGCTACATGGGTTCAAGTTTTACTTTATATATTCTGTTAAAGATAGCTTATACACACACGAATTAATAGGTCCATCCTAGTGAAATTAATGCCTCGGACCCATTGGGTAACCCATTCGTTACGCCATCCTCGCCCATCGTTGTTCACTCGAGTAGTTATGATTGGAAAAATCGATTAGCTATTCAAATCAATAACAATGGATGCCGATTGTCTAAAGAAGGATTATATCAATTGATTGGAAGTGGAAAGGCGATGGAAAGGCGGAGACGACAGCTTGGGGATGCTGGAAAGGCGATGAAGAGGTCGTCTTGAAAGCACGATTGTCAATCACGAGTTGTAACCGCCTTGGCAATAAGTATCTTTTCTCTGACGAAGAAAACACCGCAGGGCGAAGCCCTCTCTGTTTCCTTTCCGAGATGAGGGCGGCGGCTGGATAATGATGAACGGGTTAACGGGGAAGATGGAAACTACAGCAGAAGATGAACGAAATGATTGGAATTGGAATATCAACCGATATTCAGGCCATTCGAAATTCTCAGTTGCACTGCGAAGGTTAAAGCTTTGGGCTCTCTTCATCTCGACATGTGCTTTTCCTCAGAGATTTCGTTCAAAGGTTACAAAACTCTCTGGTCGTAGCATCATCATGCACACGGGATGATGCAGCGGTAGCGGTTGAGGATATACGCGAAACCTGCTCCGGCCAGGCGACATTCATGCCATTCTTACGATACGAATACTTCTTAACACGAACCGCATCACTGAGATGGCATTGCACAAGTGTTTGCCAAGTATATAACGCAACGTCATATATATTTTTATTTAGAGGTCAATGTCAATGATTAAGTGAAAATGTCAAGCTTTAGGCCTCAACATTCTTCGATCAGAGACTTCAGAAATGATTAATTTGAGGCATTTAACTCAAGCGCAGTCTCTATCATGCTACCTTTGATATCATTCAATGAGAACTTAAATCGGTCCAAGATCAATACCTTCCTCAAAACTCAACAACTAATATCAAAATAAACTCAGCAGCAACAACGAGACAAGTCTCGCGTGATGCTCGAGTTTCTCTCTCGTTTATGTTAGAGTTTCCTCTCGCATGATGCTTGAGTTCTTCGCCATGTCTTCGTTTCCCTCAGCTCTTCTTCCGATCTTTGCGTTTCATTTGAACCACCGGTGCTCCTCGCCAATTCCACCCTAACTGTTTCTCCTTCTCTTTAAGTCTTCTGCATGTCCATCTTCTTCCCTCCACTTTCCTCAGTTCCGCTGTTCTTCCGTCTCTCTCAATTACCAACAATTCATGGTTTGCATGTTGCCGATCTATAACACGCAACCCCTGCAAATCTCAGTTTCAGTCATCTGTGCTTCAAATCATACATACTAGTGTATCTCTGTTACTTTACTAATGGATGAAAGTGACAATACCTCAAGAATTGCTTCCCTATGCCATCGCCTGGGTCGTTTATGCTCAGAACAGGAGTTGGAGGTTTGGGATGACATCCCTGCGTCGGCCAAACTAAAGGATTGTCACCTTATACTGGTGGGTAATATTTTTACTAATCCTACTGTAAATTTATCAGCCTTTCAAGTTGCAATGAAGAAAGCCTGGCGAGTGGATCATGTAGAGATTACTTCGGCAGATATAGGGCTGTATATAATCAAATTTAGAACTGAAGTGGAAAAACGTCGCATTTTGGATGGTAGCCCTTGGTTATTTTCAGGTCATTTGGTTAACCTACGACCATGGCAACCTAATACTCCCTTACAACGATATGATTTTGGAAAATTTATGTCTTGGGTGCATGTTATTGGATTACCTTTGGAGTGGACTTCTCCTCCCATCCTGCGTAGAGCTGTATCCCAGATAGGTAAAGTTCTGGTGGTGAAAACTGACATATCTGCAAGAATTCAGATCGAATTAGATCTGAAAGAACCTTTGAAAACTGGAAAACTTATCAGTATTGAAGGTAAAACCCTATGGCTTGATTTTAGGTATGAGAGACTGTCCCATTACTGCTCTTCCTGTGGAAGGCTTGGTCATTATGCAGCTTCATGTCCAGAGTATCCTTATGATGAAGCACAATTTGATGGTCGCGACACGATGACCTATGGACCTTGGCTCAGAGCAGAGATTAAACAATTTAGCCCTTATTGGGATGCTTTTTATCACCCTAAAGTACCAGTCGAGCCAATGGAAGAGACAGTACCTGAAACTCCACCTCAAATGCAGCCTGCCCTCTAAGCTCTCCCTCCTATCCTTGCAACAGAGGATGCTACTTCGATCCCTGTTATTCTTAAAGGGACTTCCAAGCACCCAACTGCTATCACCACGGACTTAGTACCTGCAGTAGCAAAGATGAAAAACACTAAGGTCATTCCAGTGGATAAACATCAACAGAAGAAATCTAAGATTCCTCGCCCAATGCCACTTGGAGGTTCCAACAAGAAAACGAAAAGATATACACCCTATGACATTAAACTTCCATCCTCTACAGCTTTTGATGAGTCCCTCCTTCTGGATACCCCGGTCATGGAGGCAGATATCCCTGATCTTTGGGCTTTGGCAGCTGACCCTCAACAGCCACCGTGTTCCAAATGAAACTCCTAAGTTGGAATTGTCAGGGGTTGGGCAATCCCCTGACAATTGAAGCATTAAAGGCGATGTTAGCCTGTGATAAGCCCGATATCGTGTTTTTAATGGAAACAAAGAATGATCAACATTTTTTGACTAGGTTACAGCGTAAGTTTAAATTTACTCACTCTTTTGTGAAGGATCCAGTTGGCTTTAAGGGCGGTCTTGCTCTGTTTTGGAATGGCAACTTTGAAGTTACTATTGTACATTCGGATGCTCAGTTTGTTGATTTCATCGCCCTTGATCCTAGCACAACAGCCTCCATGCATATCACTTGCCTGCACGCACCTCCAACATACCAGCTTCATCAGGAATTCTGGGATACCATAAGAGTTATCCATGCTGCAAATCATTTACCATGGCTGTGTATAGGTGATTTCAATGACTTCCTTTCTCCCTGGGAGAAAATGGGCAAGCTACCTGCAATCACTTCGCGCATGACCTCCTTTCAGAATGTAATCAATGATTGTGCCTTACTAGAACTACAAAGTAAAGGATGCGAATTTACCTGGTCAAATAATTGCGAAGGAGATGCTTTAGTAAAGGAAAAGCTTGATCGTGTGTTTTGTTCATTGGAATGGTTGATGTCTTACCCTTCTGCAGAAGTATTTGCCCTACCACCTGTTGGCTCGGATCATAGTCCTCTATTGCTGCAAGCTCGTCCTCAAACTGTCAAGCGTGCAAAGATTTTTCAATATGAAGCATTCTGGAATCAAGATAAAGAGTGTCATGACATGGTTAAACAGGCATGGGAAAACAGTAGTACCTCATTGATTTCTAAATTACAGGTAGTTGCTACTCGATTAACAAGCTGGAGCAGAGCACGTTTCAGCAACTGTCATCAACGAATCTCTCACTTGCAATCTCAAATGCAGACAATTACCAATCGAACATCCTATCAGGAAGGGGATAAGGAGCAAGCCCATGCTATTAGATGTGAAATTCATACATTATGGACTCAAGATGAACAATTCTGGGCTATGCATTCTTGCATTCAATGGTTGAAATGGGGAGATCATAATTCAAAGTTTTTTCATGCCTACACTATGCAACGAAGGCAACGTAATAGAATTACTATGCTTGTAGATACTCACCAGCAATGGATCAGAGAACCAGAACAACTCAAAGAACTAACACACGGATTCTTTTCTCAGCTATACCGATCTGTGGGCTACCGGGATTTTCGTCCTTTCTTAGAACAATGTCCACCAGTGGTAACACCTGAAATGAATCAACACTTGATGAGTAGGGTAACAAAGGAGGAGATTTACCAAGCTATCTTCCAGTTGGGTGCTTCAAAAGCTCCTGGACCTGATGGCCTTCATGGCCTCTTCTATCGGCATCACTGGAATGTTATCAAAACAACTATTATTCAAACAGTTCAAGAATTCTTTAACACAGGTTGTATGCCTCCTAGACTAAACAGAACAATCATTGCCCTCATCCCTAAAGTTCAGCATCCATAAAGTATTGAACAGTACCGACCCATAAGTCTTTGCAACTTCGCTTACAAGATCATTTCAAAAATTATGGCCAACAGACTTAAACCTTGGCTATCTATTCTGATTTCCAAAGAGCAAGCAGCTTTTATTAGCGATAGACAGATACATGACAATATTATGGTGGTTCAAGAAGTCATGCATCAATTTAAAGTGCGAGCATGCAAGAAACGCTTCAACCTTATTCTCAAAACAGACATGCAGAAAGCCTACGATAGGGTTGAATGGGACTTTTTGGAAGCCTATTTGAAGCATTTGGGCTTTAATGACAGTTGGGTTACTCGGGTAATGACTTGCGTTACTACAGTCTCTTTTAGTATTCGTTTTAATGGTGAACAACTTCCTTACTTTAAGCCTACTAGAGGGCTGCGCCAAGGTGATCCCCTCTCTCCATATCTCTTCATTTTACTTGCCAATGCCCTATCCACTACTCTCACTCAAGCTATGGCTATGGGTCATATAAAGGGGATTCAATTTAATAGAGACTGTCCTAAGTTATCTCACCTATTTTTTGCTGATGATTCAGTATTTTTCCTTAGAGCCACTATTTCTGAATGCCAGAACCTTGCCAATCTCCTAAACCAATATTGTTTCGCAACAGGCCAGCTCATTAATAGAAACAAATCCGGTGTGTTCTTTAGCAAACACTATCCTATTTCTTTACAACATAATCTAGCACAAGAACTCCGAGTCCCTATTATCAGTAAGTATGGTAAGTACTTGGGCATTCCCTCAGATTGGGGCCGCTCCAAAAGGGAGATGTTCTCCTGGATCTTGGCAAGAGTAAATGCTAAGTTAGCAGGTTGGCAGGAACAATTTCTATCGAAAAGTGGCAAGGAAATCTTACTGAAATCAGTAATTCAGGCCTTACCGCAGTATGCCATGTCTCTCTTCAAGCTTCCGTTGTCTCTTTGCAGATTGATAGAAAGAAAGATATCAGCATTCTGGTGGAGTAAACATAACAGTCAATCCAGAATTCACTGGAAAAATTGGTCAGAATTAAAGCTTTCAAAAGTTTCAGGAGGGATGGGATTCAGAGATTTAATTAATTTCAACACAGCTATGCTTGGAAAGCAAGCTTGGCGTCTCTTTCAGCAACCTCAAGCTATCTGGAGTCAGCTATTTAAGGGTTTATATTTTCGATATTCCTCATTTCAAACTGCTCCCTCTGGACATCGTCCTTCATGGGGGTGGCAGAGTTTATTGAAAGGTCGTGAAGCAATTACTCCTAAACTACGTTGGTTAGTCGGGGATGGATCGCAGATACACATCAGAGAAGATAATTAGTTACCAATAGGTCCGATAGGAGGCTTACCAGAGGAAGGAGAACCTGCACTCATTGCTGATCTCATTGATTTACAGCACTCTGAATGGAAATCCTCCCTTGTTACTGCATTCTTCGATGTCCAGGTCAGTGCAGCAATCCTAAATACTCCTATAAATCCCTCTCTCCTTCATGATCAACTTGTTTGGACAGAAACACCTTCTGGTACCTACACAGTGAAGAGTTGCTATTATTATCTTTCTTTACAATATCAGCAACCCACACATAAACCCTCATCCTCTTATACTAACCCGCCCCCGTTATGGAGGAAAATTTGGCATATGTGTACAGCTCCAAAGCTTAGGGTTTTCCTCTGGTTAGCTTGTAAAAATGCAATAGCTACAAAACACAATCTCTATCAATGCCATATCATCCCGCATCCTTACTGTTCTCTATGCAATAACTCTGTTCCAGAATCAATAGAGCATCTATTTTTCTTCTGCCCTTGGACTAATGACATTTGGAATCATGAAAAAATTAGAGTCAAGATATCACCTACCTCAGTTAGCCGATTTAATGCCTGGATTGTTGACAGAGCTTCCCTTCCACAAGCGTCTCCAGAGTTTGAAGTGATCGCTCATATTCTGTGGGAGATCTGGCGCCAACGAAATAATGCTGTTTTTCGTCAGATCCCACCGGATCCTCTCCAAGTCGTCAATGATGCCCTTACCCAAACCACCATCTTCAAGGTTTTACAGCCCTCACCACAGAAGATTAAAAACAAATTGGTCAGTTTAGAACAGAGATGGAAACCACCTGCGGCGGGATATATAAAGTGCAATATTGATGGGGCTTATCGCAAAGAATCGGAGACAGGAACAATCGCTTGTATTTACAGAGATAGTCAAGGTATTTTAATGGATGTGCTTACCAGATCTGTGCCTGCCCAATCGGCATTTCAAGCCGAGATCTATGCCCTTATATCTGCTCTTCAACAGCTGATCCAGCAGGGTCTCCAGCTTCAGCACTTCGTCATCGAATCTGATTGCTTAAAGTTGGTGGAGATAGTTCGAACGAAACTGCAGCCGCCATGGATGGAACGCCATCTCTTCGCGATTCTCAGCGAACTCCTTCAGCAATGCCCTAATCTCTCGCTTCAACATGTTCGGCGTCAGGCAAACCTAGCAGCTGACTGGGCCGCTAAAGCCCACAAGGATCAAGGCCCACCTACAAACTAGCTTCTCTTTCCTCCTTCTATTTTCCTAAATATTCTCTCTTCGGATGCTTCGGCACTCTCTTGTATGGATCTCTAATATAATATAAGTAATCTTTCGACCAAAAAAAAAAAAACTCAGCAGCAACAACCAGCCACAATGTTACAGTAATATCAACCACAAAATCAGTAAATATAGTACTGACAATTCAAGGACGAAATAGAAAAACTATACCCACAATTTTTTATAAAATTCGCCGAATAAATTCCTATTATGTAAATTTGAATCAAAACCAGCGTTGCGACTATAGAATTAAAAGATATTTGATAACAACGTCGGTATGGGGTATAAAGAAGCTTGGAATGATGACAATATAATGAGTGTGACGTCCTTTAATGGGAAACATCTCTTACTAGCTAGATGACTGATTAACCTAAAACCAAAAGTAATCGGAAAATCACTTTGCATACATTAGCCTTATTTAGCTAGTGACTGCAAAACATTCTAAAGGGTTGATTAATCTACTCTCCGCTAACCCTCTTTACAGTATCTAGCCAAATCCCAGCTATATTCGATAATTGCAAAAGATCTCGCGTGAAATTAAGGAATAAATTTAGAGATATTCGGAAATAACATAATTAATCTATACATACAATATTAAACTTGGTAACAATATATGCTTGTATGGCAATTCTTATACCAATGTAAAAAAGGAGAAATATAAAAGGTAATAAGACAATTCTTACCCTGAGAATAAAAAGGAACGCTAATTAAAGATAATATGGTTATGACAAGTTGGCCACATCTAACATCCTCCATTCTTCATCCTTAAATAGCTAAATGATGCTGAAATTGGAGCATTGATATCCCATCATGCTGAATTCATCAGCTAAGCTCATTTTTATTTGTTCTTTATTGCTAGCTAGTTGTGTGAGAGATGTCTGAGGCAAGACACATGTTGTAATCAATAACAATTTGCCGGTTGAACTACTCTAACAGTTCATTGCAAATCCTAGAATGACAATCTTGGGTTCTATTATATGAGGAGCAGCTAGGTATTCAAATTTGAACCCCATTACTTAATGAGGACATTGTTCTTTCGTAGCTTTGCTTGCCAAATCACTTTGAGCAATTTGATATATATGTGCAAAAGAGGGATGAAAACATTGCAAACGGTGTGCTTGGAAGATCTTGCCCACCAGTCCTTGTAGGATTAATGAATGTATCAGAGAATAGAATATCTATTTTTAATGGGATCCTCCCACGCAATTAGGGAGAAAACCGCTTCTATGAATGTATGAGAGAGAAGAAGGAAGTTCAGATGAAACAAGAATCAACTTAGCTATCTTTCAAATATAAATATTATGCACTTCTTCTAATATCCACATCATTTCACTTCACTTCCTATTGGCATCTCTCATTTGTTCTTGCTATCAAAATGTTTCAATGTCAATTTCTTTTAATGATAAAAAAAAAAAAAAAAAAAGCTTAATAAGTGTCATGCCATGTCGCCCGGCCCTAAGTGAGGGTCAACCTCACTAGATCGGCTAAGGGGGCATCATTGATGCTCGCCCCCACTTGGCTGCAACTTGGCCAAGGCCAACTCTCATTAGCCATGGCCTATGGTTGATGGTTGGGAATTCGCAAAAAGAAAAGGAAAGAGAGAAAAAAAGAAAAAATTAAAAAAAAAATTGTTAAAATTTATTAAAAGATATTGATGTTAGCGCCGATCACACCATATAGGATGGTAGGTGTCCACGTCAACAATTTCTCGCTTAAAATGACCGAACAAATTGAATTAGTACTAATATGAAAATGATTAGCACTAAATTAGCTCAATAAAAAGGTTTAGGAATTAATTTGTATCAATACAATAGAATTAGGACTTTTTCAGTACTTTTCCCAAGCCACATCAAAACAAATATCTGATCCTTTTAGCAATTTGGAGTAAGCAGAAATCCTAGTGTTACTTAATAGTACATCTTAGCAAGCATCATGTTTGCATACTTGTAAGTACAAACAATAGAATGAAAGATGACATATTGTAAGGAGATTACTAACAAACATCGAAGAACAAAAGAGAACAGTCAATTTGTTGGGATTGTCCCACATTGGTTGTGGAAGGGGATGGTAGTAGTGTGACAGCCCAAGGAAGGGGAGGGGTCCTCTCTAGTCTCACATCGCTTAGGGGGGAGTCCTGGGCTAGTTTATAAGGCTTGGGTCCCTTTAATCTGTGTAATGCGTTTCACGTACGCTTCCGTTGTGCTAAAAACAAACTCATGAGGGGCCCACTGTGGGGCCAACAAAGCGGACAATATCGGTTTGGGGAAAGGAATGGCCGAGTGCAACCTTGTCCTATCACACAGTGGGGCCCGAGTTGTTACAAATGGTATGAGAGCCGACTCCCGACCACGTGTGGTCGGCCACAGCGAGAACGCTGTGCTCTTAAGGGGTGGAGAGTGTGACAGCCCAAGGAAGGGAAGGGATCCTCTCTAGTCCCACATCGCTTAAGGAGGGAGTCCTGGGCTAGTTTATAAGGGTTGGGTCCCTTTAACCTGTGTGACGTGTTTCACGTACACTTCTACTGTGCTGTCCCCAGGTGACGCGTTTTAAAGCCGTGAGGACTCAATGTCCAAAGCGAACAATATTACACAGTGGGGCCCAGGTCGTTACAAGTAGGTTTATAATGTGAGGAAAATGATCGCCCTTAGAGATGGTTTTTGGGGTGAGAGAGACCCAATACCACCTAACACTAATATTATAGCCCGATTTGCTAACAAATTTGGACTCAATAGTTACAAGGAAGAATTTGGGTTGTTGCAGCTCTAACCTAGGGGGAATTCATTGAGATTATCCCATATTGGTTGTAGAAGAGACGAGGGGTCGGTTTATAAGTATAAATGAAAGCACCCTTTAAGCTAATTTTCTAGTGAGAGAGGCCCAAGACCATCCAACACAATTTTCTGTATCACGCGAAGGATTAATAAATTAAGAATCACAATTAGCATGGTGAATTCTTTTTACCCTAAATTGTTGTGGGAGGAAACCTATGAACCATCCACTCATTAGGCTATAAACAATTTGTTTAATAATGTAACACAAATTGCTTGAAATGAGTGCCAAGCAAAATAGCTAGCCTCATATGTCCTCCTCCATTGCATTAAACGCGCGCCACATTCAAAATCCTATCCTTTTCAATCTTCATGTTTTCTTAGGACACTTTCGCACTTGTTCAAGGAACCAAAATCTAAAGAGAGGAGAGAGAGAAAGGGAGTGAGAGTTTCAAGCGACCTCAATATATCGTCCGTCTAAGTCCATGCACGAATTGAAGGACCCCGCCCTAGGTCGTAGCACTAGAGTTAATGTACTGAGCGATAGCTATCGTAGGCCCTATAGTTCTCTTCTTGGAAAGGTCAGACATGGTATCTAGCCGAATGCCAACCAATGACTACAAAACATTCTAAAGGATTTATTAATCAACTTTTCTCTTACCCTCTTTATGATATCTAGCCAAATGCCAGCTAGATCCTATAATTGCAAAAGATTTGGCATGAAATTGAGGAATAAATTTAGAGATATTCGGAAATATCATAACTTTTCATAAGATATTAAACTTGGTAACAATATATGTTTCTATGGCAATTCTTATACCAATGTAAAAAAGGAAAAATATAAAATGTTGTATGGCAATTCTTAATCTAGAAAAGAAAAAAGGAATGCTAATTAAAGATGATATGGTTATGGCAAGTTGGCCACATATGATATCCTCCATTCTTCATCCTTAAATAGCTGAATGATGCTGAAATTGGAGCATAGATACCCCATCATGGTGAAATCATCAGCTAAGCTCGTATTCATTTGTTCTTTATTGCTAGCTAGTTGTGTGAGAGATGTTTGGGGCAAGACACATGTTGTAATCCATAACAATTTGCCAGCTGGAACTACTCGACAGTTCATTGCAAATCCAAAGATGACGACCTTGGGTTCCATTATATAACGAGTAGCTGGGAATTTTCATTTAATATCAATTTGATAATGACGACGTTGTTCTTTTGTAGCTTCGCATGGCCAAATCATTTTGAGTGGTTTGATATATATGTGACAGAGAGGGACGACAAGCGTTGCTCCACCTTGTGTGAGTGGAACATCTCGCCCACTGGTCCTTGTAGGAAGAATGAATATACCGGAGCCTTCGATGTTTGTTTTCCATGGAACCCTCCTACACAATTAGGGAGAAAAACCGCTCATTTGAATGTATGAGAGAGATGAATGAAGTTCATATGGAATAAGAATCCACTTATTTATCTTTCAAATATAAATATCTATACGCTTCTTCTAATATCCTCATCATTTCACTTCCTATCGGTATCTCTTTATTATTTATTTCATTTGTCATCATCATGAAAATGTTTTAATGTAAATTTCTTTTAACACTTAAAAAAAAAAGTTCATAAGTGTCATGCCATGTCGCCCTAGCTTGGGCAAGGATCAACCTTGTCAGATCTAGCAAGGGGGCCATGTCAGTAGGGGTAAGCATGGTCTACCCCCTAATCCTAAAACTAATCCGCACAATGTTGATCCTTAATTTTTGGAACCGAAGATCGGCTCTATTCAGCATGAGACCAAGGACTGAATTGACCTAATAGGTTCAATTCAGCTCCAAGGTCAATCCATAACCAATTGATAATTTTTTTTATTTCATTTTTGTACTCATTGAAAAGGCGACCGAGGATCGAACCAATCCAATGGGTTCAGTTCAGTTCCAGGGTCAATCCGAGACCAATCAATAATTATTTTGTTTCATTTTTTATACGCCTTGAAAAGGCGATGAAGGACCGAGCTGACCCAATGGACTCGGCGATAAGCGAGGTCAGGGAAGAAAGGTGACCAAAGGGTGTCAAGTGGGGTGAGCGTTGTCACGGCCTTCTTTTTTTCCGTCCGGGGAAAAAGAAGAAGGTTTAGGGGTATTTGCCTAAAGAGGCGGACCAATAGCCCTAAATTAGACACAGGCTCTCTCAAGCCCATACCTCGCGCGACGTTGGATTTTGTTTTTTAGTTCTTGACAATCTATGTAATTCTAGGAGTCGCCACTAGCCTATTAGGGTCGGCTAGAAACCAATCGAGACACGGGAGTGTTGTCTCGATTCCTACGCAACCAGAGATTTCTAGGAACGGGGACTTGTTTACGCTAATGTTTCTATTAGCGCCCTTGCGGTACCACTAACTTGAAATGTTGTTTATCTAAATGGCCATACAATCTTGATTACCAATTATAATCTTTATGAAACCACTAAGTGTCCATGCAAATGTTTTTGTAGTCTTTTTTTTAATGTCTAGACTAATTCTAACATAATTTAGAAGAGAAATTTACACTCAAATTAATGAAAAGCGACACGTAAGTAAACATCCAAGAAATTAAAATGACTTGAAAATAAATGCAGAAAAGGTAAACCCGATACAAGTCGAGCAAATAATATTACATGGCTTTGTCATCACGCTCCAGGGCCGGGACCCCGTGAGCGAAATGGAAATTTAAATATGCATGAAATTACTCTAGATAATTTTAATCTATGCAAAATGGATTATTTGTAAAAATGATCATAAAATACCAAAATAGCATTAAATTATGAAAATGACCTTTTAAAAATAGGAAAATTTCATAGATGCCATTTTTCCTTAATTTGATACATCTATCACTTTTATATTTTTTTTTTGAAATTTTTGGATATTTGGATTTTTTTATTTAAATAAAAATAATAATTTCCTAAACCGATATATGCTAACATTGAACAACACAGCACATGAATATCACAATAACCGGGCTCAAATCGACCATTTCAATATCGAAACTTGGTTTGCGCATTTTGTTGAACACTTGGCGTGCATCAAATCATCTCAAATCAGCTTCCTCGGGCCATGTTTGTGGCCTTCAATCTTCACCCATGAGCAATCTTATGTGGAACTAAAGCATCAAGATTATACTACCACATGCAATGAGCAATATTAGATAGAAATCATAGCCTACAACACACAAGAACCGAGATAAAATCGGCCTCAAATATGTGGGTTGAGCTAATTTTGAAATCTGGGTTTGAACCAAAGTCAACACTCATCACATATGAGATCTAAAGGAAACATTACTTGATCCGAGTGAAAGTAGGTAACATGAGCTTTCAAATGCAATAAACATCACAGAGAATGACCCACCGAACAACATCAAAACGACCTTTCCAAGAAGCACACATGCAACACTCTTGAAGAGATTTCAAACACTTAGAAAAATTTCAACCTCAGAAATCAGTTTTCCGGGCTGGTTTCCCTCTTGATTTTCATGATCAAAACATGCTTAAACTCGAAAATATGTACATCTAGGATGCTTACCTTACTTCCTAGTTTCCTTTTCAAGTGGTTCTTGGCCAAGGAAAGCGAGAAATTGTCCTCTGAAAGCACGTGGAAGTTGGCTTCTTTAGCTGGAAATAAGATCTGCAGGAAAGAAGAACTGACAATGAAGGTTTTCGTTGACCTCTAAAATTAGACTTCAAGACGTCTTTTGTTGGAAAAATTGACACCAAGCCAAACTATATATATTATAATTTGGGGTGGAAGTCAATATTTTCCTCATTTGTTTCTCAACTTTCTCAAAAACACTGCATTTTCCTCACTCGTGACCAACTGGGCTCAACACTTAGAAAAATGTTCAGTGTTTCCTGGCCCGCTTGGAAGGTGTTTTTTGGGGGGCTTTAGGAGGCCTTCCCGATCTCCATTTAGGACGTGCGACCTATGGATAGAAAGATATTTGAGTGAAGTTTCACTCTCTAGTTGAAGCTTTGGCTAATTTTGGCCGAAGGGTTGTGAAAATCTCACTTTTCTCTCAAAATGTTGATCTGGAATTTCTGGGTTTGCTTTTCTGGAGTTGCTTCTGAGGGCCTCTTTGGGGAACGATTCCGAGCTCTCTTCTCTTCCTCTTGCTTCAGTGATCTTATCCCTCTAAATTAAGGGATTTTTGGTTGGCCTTTTGTCCACCTACCAAGCCTGTCAACAAGGCTACTTCACCCACTCTCTGACTAAGCCAATTTTTTTCAATTCTGTAGCTGTTGAGTGTGCGGATTTTGTTGCGATTTTCCAGTGCTGTCAGCAGCTTATCCCTGGCAAATTTTCATCCACTTGCACTACTATATATGGTCTTTCAGCACGTACAAAGATTGAGCTAAATGGGCGGCTGAGTGGGACATGGTGGGGCCACCAATATGGCTACTTAGCAGCTCTGAATTAAGACTTAATCGTGGACTGAGATTTGGCAGCTGGTTTGGGTGCTTTAATCCATCACTTTGGCTGTGGTTTTTGATCAATTAACAAGTTCATGTATAGTAGTTTAAGATGAGAAACAAATTTTGCAATTGTGCTCACCCAATTTTGCAAAAAAGTCTCTCAAAATTGGCCATTTTCTTATCCGAAAATACCCAATTCAATACAAATATGGTCTTTTTGGCTCAATTTGATTGATTTGACTTGGCCCAAATTCAATTTCAACTTAATTGATGACCAAGATGATGATTTGAAGGCTCAGGCGCAAATTTTACAAAATTTGCGAATTGGTCCCTCGACTTTTAGAAATTGCATTTTGCCTCCCAACTTGTTATTTGAATTCCAATCTGACCTCCTGGGCTTGGCTAGTCACATTTAGATCATTGGCCCCAACTTGCTCTTTTTTTTTCTTTTTTCTTTTTTTCAATTTCTTCTTTTTCTAAAGTAAAAACATCTTCCATTTAAAACATTATATTAAACACTTAGATAATCTATATGCCCAAATGTTATATTTTTGGGCAAAAATTTAGGTGTCAACAAACGTCAAGCGACTAGCAATGTCAGCATTGAGCAGTGAGCAACAAGCAAGGCAAGTGTTGAGTGTCAAGTAGTGAGCAGTGAGCGATATGAGCAAGCAGAAGCAAGCGAGTGCCGAGCGATGAGCAGTGAGCAGTGAATAGGGAAGTTATATCTTTTGATCTTGACAAATTGAAGACTAAGAGGAAAAAGAAGATAGAGAGAATGATTACTTGAGGATAATACCGTGAAGAGCTGTTTATATCATTTTGGACGATGTGAGGACTCCTCACATAAACATTTTCCTCCTTTGTAAATCATAGTTGTTTATGCCGTAAAAGATATTAAAAGTCTAATCTATTAAAGAACAATGTAAAATTACTTAGATTCCCCACTAAGGAGCCATTTAATGCTTTCGAGGACGTTTAACTTAGGGTTTTTCTATATAAAAATTATAAATAATATTAGATATATAATATATAATATATATTAGATATATTATATATAATATATACAATCGGGGTTGGTCTGGATTGGACAAACCCTAAACTCCTAAAATTGAGAACCAATCCACACAGTACTTATCCAGAAATCCCAAGATCAAGGATCAACTTAGTCCCCTTAGGAACCGGACCAGGATCGGCAAATTGGGCCGGTCTAAGGTCGGTCCAAAATTGATCCTAGACCAATGCTTACCTCTACTTGTCAGTGCTCACCCTTATTAGGCTTAACCCGGCAAGACCAACTCTCACTAGCCATGGCCAGTGGCCGATGACCAAGGACCAACTAAAAGAGAAGAGAAAGGAAAAAAGAAAAAAGAAAAATTATTAAAAATCATTTTAAAAATATATCCATGTCAATCTTTGATCATGCCACATATGATGGCAAGTGTCAATGTTAGTAACTTTTAGCTTAAATTGATCGGAATAATTGAATTACTACTAATGTGAAAATGATTAAGACTAAAATGGCCCAATTAAAGGTTTATAACTAAATTGGTACTAATGTAATAAGTTTAGAATTTTTTTTATAGTTTTCTTGGACCACATAAAAACACAAATCCGATTCTTTTGGCAACTTGGAGTTAGTAGAAATCCTAGTGCTACTTAATTGTACATCTTAGCAAGCATCGTGTTCGCATACATATTGTTGGAGAAATCTTTCCAGAATATTTTGAAACTGACAAAACGTTTCTATCATTCTAGTCTGGAGCATTGCAGACCCTTCTATTTAGAGTCTGAAGACCTTCATTGGAGACCCTTCTAATTAGAGTCTGAAGACCTTCAGATCCCCAGACTCAGCACTCAAGACTCAAGACTCAAGACTATTCTCATTGACAGTCTCTAATCCAGTGACGAAGTCGATCCAGAGCTAAAGTGTTTGGTTGAGGATTTGGTCTTGACCACTGGAGTAGATCTCTTGGCTGGGTATGATATAACAGATTCTTTTATTCAAAATCAAGATCGTTTGAAAATCCGATGATTGACGAAATACTCTTTGAAGGTTCTATTCTTGAAAACCAAGATCCTGATTGTATGGGCGAACAGAATTGATGGGCTATCAACATATTCCTTTAATAGCTTGAATGTTCTTCTTAATTGATTCTGTCCAACGGGAAGATTGGAAGAATTCCTTTGGTAAGTGTCAACGGGTATGATGGCATAAAGGAGTATAAAAGGAAGACGTTCTAGCTATTCAAGAAGATACACGATAGAGAAATTCCAGAGTTTGAAGCTCCTTGATTATTAGTCGATTCATATTGAGCAAAACTGTATTCACAAAAGAGAGTCTATACTTAGTGATACCTTGAGGGAGTGTGGTAGATCTTCTACACCGTGAAATCAAGGGAGAACAAGTCTTTGTAACATCTCTTTGTTCATAGTGGAATCCAGCCGGTGGGCATCGGTGCGAAGAGTGGACGTAGGCTTGAAATAAGCCGAACCACTATAGACCTTGCGTTCAATTTTCTCTTTCCTATTCTTAGTCTTATTCTGATTGTTGTTTGACGAGAATCAATTGTCTCAATTCTATCAACTGTCTAGTATTGTGCGATTATCGTGAGAAATTACTCTTTACACCTATTCACCCCCCTCTAGATACTCTTACTAGCCATATCAATTGGTATCAGAGCTCGTGTACTCACTTTATTTGAAGTGTTTTACTTTAGAGTAAAAGATCCATGGCTAGTATACTAGCTTCAGGGCTGATGGAAGGTCAAAGCAATACCAGACCTCCTTACTTTGATGGAAATGACTACAACATCTGGAAAAACAAAATGAAAGTATTTCTTTGATCAAAGGATCCTCTGGAATGGGACGTTGTAGAAAAATGAATCACTCCTAAAGTTGCATCTATCTCAGAAAGAGGGAAAGGAACCGTTAAGACCAGCAGAATGACTCAGGAAGAGATAATCAAGAGACAAACTCTTGATGCAAAGGCTATTTATTCTTTATATTGTGCCTTGTCACCTACTGAATATAACAGAATATCTTCTTGTGTTACAGCAAAAGAAGTCTGGGATAGGTTACATATCACCTATGAAGGAATTGATCGAGTGAAAGAGACCATCCTTCTCGGTCAATATGAAGCCTTCAAAATGAAACATGGAGAATCTATAACTGACATGTTTAGCCCTTTTACAGAGATTGTAAATGGTCTTGAAAATCAAGGACAACCAATTTCTAATCCCATGAAGGTAAACAAGCTACTGCGTGGACTCTCCAAGGATTGGAATCACATAAAGACTTTAATAAGAGAGACGCAAAGAATCATGCCACTATCTATCGACGAGCTGGTTGGAACTTTTCAGTCTTATAAAGTGAAACGAATTAATGAAGAGGAAGATCCAAAAGGTAAGAAATCCATTACATTAAAATCAATTGATGATTCTGATGTTACAGGTTCTAAAGATGATATGGGCGATGAGGAGCTTGCTCTCATGATAAGAAGATTCAGAAAACTGAATAGAAAAGAAGAAGGTTCAACTCAAAGAAACAAAGTTTTCAAAGACAACGGACCAAGTCGGTTGATGATGATGAATCAAACAAAGATGTAATTTGCTTTGAATGTAAGAAAAAGTGACACATCAGACCCAACTGTCCTTTTCTGAAGAAGAAGAAAGGAAAAGCTGAAAAGTCTCGAAAGGCTCTCAAAGCCGAAACCCGGAGTGATACTGAGTGTGAAGAAAGTGATGATGAATATGTCAACTTATGTTTGATGGTGCAATTAGACTTGGACTCAAACTCTGGATCAGACTCAGACAGTGAATTTGAGGTAAGTAATTTTAAAATTCCCGTCAAGGTTTCTAAGTATATTGATGAACTGTGTCTTAGTCTTAAGACTTCTCTCAAAAGGATTTCCGAACTTAAAAAGGAAAACACTGCTCTAAAAAAAAAAACAGGAAAACGTTTTTAAAAAAGAGTTAAATGTTTAGACATGAATGTTTCCACTCTTAAAGAAAATGAAGATAGTCTTTTGAAAGAAAATGCTCTTTTAAAAACCGACTCATCAAATATCTCAAATAAATTTTCAATAGGGTCCGAGAAACTTGAAAAAATTATTTCAACTCAAAGACCTTACTTCAATAAGTCTGGTCTAGGTATGGCAACAGAAACAATTCCCTTGATTGATTTTCCTAAAGTAAAAGAAAGAATTAAGCAAAGACCTTGAGAGAGGCTTACAAAAATCATTTAAAGAAGGTTTTTGTAAAGTTTGTAGGTTGAAATGCTCTCAAGTGTTCAAAGTGCAATAGCCCAGATCACTTTGAAAAAGAGTGTCCTATGGTTTGGAAACCTGTTAAGAAAACATGGGCTAATACTGTTTATCTTACTAACACCAATGGACCCAAGAAAATATGGGTACCAAAGAAAGCTTGAGACTTTCTTTTAAATGCAGGTCTCCATCAAGAAAAAGGTAAAGTGGTATCTGGACAGTGGATGCTCAAGACATATGACAAGAGACTCAAATTGCTTTATAAAGATCGTTCAAGTAAATGGTGGAAAAGTCTCATTCGGAGGAAACAACAAAGGAAGAATTGTGGGATTTGGAACTGTGAAAATTGGAAATCTCACAATAAGTAATGTTTCCCTAGTTGAAGGACTCAATTACAATCTTCTCAACATCACCAAGCGTGTGATACTTTGGTTTTAAGATTTTCTTTCAAGAAGGAATATGTTCTGGAACCAGTAAAGACTCTACTCAGTCTTTCATGGGTCGAAGACATGAAAATATCTATCTCTTGGATGTGAAACCGGATGAATCACAATACTTAATCTCAATTCAAGACGAAGCAAGCCTATGGCACAGAAAGCTTGGTCACATCAATATGAAGCAATTAGCCAAAATCTCAACAAAGCAGCTTATTCGTAGTCTACCCAATTTATCATACCAAAAGTCTGATCTATGCACTCCATGTATACTGGGAAAGCAGGTAAGAAATTCATTTAAGCCAATAAACCATGTCTCTATTAATCATGTACTGCAGCTGCTGCATATGGATCTCTTTGGACCAACCAGAACCCAGAGCATTGGAGGTAAGAAATATTGTCTAGTAATTGTGGATGATTACTCCCGATCTATTTGGGTATATTTCCTTGCAAGTAAGTCCGAAACCTTCTCGTATTTTGAAAAGTTTGCTAAAAAGATTCAAAATGAAAAATGATGTGTTATCTCAAGTATAAGAACAGATCATGGAGGTGAATTTGAAAATCAAGATTTTATAAAATTTTGTGATAAATCTGGCTTTAAGCATGTGTTCTCCTCTCCATATACTCCTCAGCAAAATGGAGTTGTGGAAATAAAGAATAGATTTCTTCAAGAAATGGCTAGAACTCTTTTAATTGAAAGTAAGATTTCTTCACGATTTTGGGCTGAAGTTGTTTCAACAGCGTGCTATATTATCAATAGAGTATTTTTAAGACCTATTCTAGAGAAAACCCCTTATGAGTTATTCAAAGGTAAGAAGCCTATTGTTTCATACTTTCATGTGTTCGGTTGCAAATGCTTTATACTGAAAAATGCAAAAGATCAAGTTGGTAAGTTTAAAGAAAGATCGGATGAAGGCATCTTCCTTGGATATTCTACATCAAGCAAAGCCTACAGAGTCTACAACAAGAAGAGTCAATCTGTGGAGGAATCAATGAATGTCAAATTTCAAGACTCTATACAAAATGAGTCCGGTCAGACTCATCATGAAGAATCTGAACCTGCTCCAGACTCTCCAAAGCTTACAACTCAAGAAGCATCTCAAACTCTGGAAGACCAGCATCAAGCTGTTCGTAAAGATTCAAGTAAAGAAAGAGATCATCAACCTGATGAATCAACCAAGAATCGGAAGCATAAATCCAGTCATCCCAAAGATCTTATTATTGGCGACATTAATGAAGGAATTCGCACAAGATCCAAAAGGCGCGAAGAGTCTAGTGTTGTGGCTCTCATTTCTGAAATTGAACCAAAAAAGCATAGAAGAAGCTTTATCTAATGGAAGCTAGATTGAAGCTATGCAAGAAGAGCTCAAACAGTTCAACATTAATGATGTCTGGGAATTGACATCTAAACCAAAAGGTAAAACTGTTATTTGAGCTAAATGGGTGTTTAGGAATAAGATGAATGAAAAAGGAAAAGTCGTAAGAAACAAAGCAAGACTCGTGGCCAAAGGGTTATACGCAAGAAGAAGGAATAGACTATGATGAGACTTACTCACCAGTAGCAAGGTTAGAAGCTATTCGATTATTACTTGCGTTTGCTTGTTATAAAAATTTCAGGTTATTCCAAATGGACGTCAAAAGTGCCTTCCTAAATGGTTTTATCCATGAGGAAGTTTATGTGGAACAACCACCAGAGTTTGAAAACCCAAAGAAGCCAGACTCAGTCTTCAGATTGAAAAAGGCTTTGTATGGTTTAAAGCAAGCACCTCGAGCTTGGTATGACAAACTAAGTAAGTTCTTAATACAGAATGGTTTTGTCAAAGGTAAAGTATGTACTACTCTATTTATCAAAAAAGAAAACAAAAGCTTTTTACTTGTTCAAATATATGTGGAGATATTATTTTTAGATCCTCTAATGAAAGTCTGTGCAAGAAATTCTCTAAGTCTATGCAGGATGAGTTTGAAATGAGTATGATGGGAGAGTTAACCTTCTTTCTTGGACTCCAAGTAAAACTTTCTTGGACTCCAAGTAAAACAATTGATGGGAGAGTTTGAAATGAGTATGAAGGAATGAACTTTTATTCATCAAGAAAAATATGCTAATGATCTTGTCAAAAAGTTTAGACTGGAAAAGTGCAAAAAGACCGACATACCGATGTCAAGTTCTTTGAAGATAGACAAAGATGAAGAAGGGAAGAAAGTTGATCAAAAGTTGTACAGGAGTATCATAGGTTCACTTATTTATCTTACTGCCTCTAGATCTAACATTTTGTTGAGTGTTTGCATCTGTGCTAGGTTTCAATCAGATGCTAGAGAATCTCATCTCAGTGCTGCGAAATGTATTATTAAATACGTTGCTTCATCTTCAAGCATCGGTCTTTGGTATCCTAAAAAGAAAGACTTTAATCTTCTTGGATATTCAGACGCAGATCTAACCGGTTGCAGAGTTGATAGAAAGAGTACCTCCGGAACTTGCTAGTTTCTTGGAAGCAGGACAGTGTCTTGGTTTTCAAGGAAACAAAATACTATGGCTCTCTCTACAACAGAAGCAGAGTATGTAGCTCTTGGAAGTTGTTGTTTGCAAATTCTGTGGATAAAACAATAGCTACAAGACTTTGGAATTGAAGACTCATGCACTGAGATTAGATGTGACAACACCAGTGCAATCAATCTCACAAAAAATCCAATCCTTCACTCAAGGGCAAAGCATATAGAGATTTGAAATCATTTCATTAGAGATCATGTTCAAAATGGAGAAATCTTGATTCAATTTGTTGATTCAAAGAGCCAACTAGCGGATATATTCACAAAGCCTTTGGAGAAAAATCAATTCGATATTATCCGTTCCAGACTCAACATTTTGAAGCTTGAGGAAGTTAAAGTCTAAAGACTCTCAGACCCTCAGGCTCAAACGTTCATGGCTATAGACTGTAAGTTGTTTCAATATTCAATCTCGAAAAGGTACGATCTTTCGTTCAGTTATGATTGATTTATATTATCTTTAAAAGATGGAATTTTGCCTTTTCAAAAAGGATAACTTCTATTTAAAAATGGCAGTTTTCTTTAAAAAAAAGGACGGTTATCGTTTTTTTAAAAAAAAAGGGGATGACTGTTCACTTGCCCTTATGTCGATTGGTTTTTCCTTTTAAAATTAGGTTATATATATACAGTCAGTTGTTTTCTTCGCTTAACTCCAAAACCCTAAAAAAACATTCTCCTCCCAATCCTGTCTCGACTCTGTGTTCATCTTCGAGAAAGTTGTCCATTTTTCTTGGGAAGCGAGTCAAGGAATCTTTCAACGACAAGAAACGATGTCTTCTTCGAGAAAGTCTTTAAGAATCGCAAGCAAGGGACCACAGAGAATGAGGGAGAGTCCTACCCATTTTGATCTCACCGAAGAGGAAGAGTTACCGAGACAGCAACAGAGCCCGATTCACTCTCAACCACGTCACTCTCCACCATCTACCCCACATGGTGTGGGTCATCAACCGGAGGAAGAAATAATCGAGAATGTAGACCCTGTAAGAGTTCAGAAATCCTCTTTTATTTACAAGCTCTATCGTGCTTTGAAATGCACTAGTACTCCGCTGAACTATGTAGATGATTTCCTTAAAGACAAGGGTTATGGAAATGAATATGTCTTTTTGCGACGAATGGAGAATATGAGAATTGCTCCCAAAGGAAAGGCTGAGGAAGCACTTGCAAACATTCCAAGTGACCCTCATGTAGGAGGATTGAATCCCACTGACGGGAACGATGATGATAAATTGTTTAATGAATTTCAACTTAGGATGGGTGTTGCTGCGAAGGTTAAGGGAAAAAGAACGGATTTGTTCAAATCAAATGAACAGGAGAATCTGTTCTTCAAACTGTTGAAACGTGGGGTGATAAACCCCAGAAGCGTTGATTTTGACTTTTTGGATGCCATCAATGTGAACTTGAGGGAAAAGTTTAATCTGCTTCAACTTGAGCAATTTTGCTCCGACACAACAGACGGTTATGCACAATTGACAGCATATTTCTATTCAAATCTCAGCTTTTTAGATGCGAATAAAATATCCTTCAGTGTTTGAGACCAAGACTATGTGGTAGATGTGGACATGCTGGCAGATATAATTGGGGTTGAAAGAGGACGATATCAATCGGTCAAGGTTTCAATTGCTCGTACCTCACTGGAGCTCGTCAAAGACAGGAATGCAGAAGGGAGAATTACCTACGCAAGAATGCATGCCATCAACATCATACTTCACAAAATTGTGATCAACTGTCTTAGGCCAAAATCGACATCCAAGACTAACGTGTCTAACTCTAAGGCAAAATTGATGTACGCGATCAATTTAGGGAGAAAGTTCTCTCTCCCTCACGCCATTCTCTTCCACATGTACAGAGCGATGGTGAAGGACAAGGGCCAGTTGCCTAACTCAGGTCTTGTGACTAAGATCTTTAGACACTTGAACATTGAACCTCCACAAACTCTTTGTGTTCAACCATGCGACAAAATGGTGGTGGGTTTGAAAATGCTGACAAAAATGCGCCTGAAAGAACTTGATAAGGCAATGGAGAAGTTCAAAGTGAAAACTCTGGTCAAATCTCATCAAGTATCTTATGCATCAAAAAGGAAAGGGAAGGAGCCCATGGATGCTCCATCCAAAAAGAAAAGAACTCTTATCTTAGAGGATGAAGATGAAGAGGATGAACTCTCTATCTCTGCCTTGGCATTGAAAAGGCTCAGTCGTTCTGTATCTGAATCAACGGAACGACAAGAAAAAGGAAAAGAAGTAGAGGAAAAAGAACAGAGAGAAGAAGAGGAAAAGGAAGAGACCAGAGAAGCAGAGGAGAAAGAAGAGAAAGAAAAAGAAGAAGAGGAGAAGGAAGTTGAAGAATAAGAATACGCCGCCAAAGAAAAGTCTGCAGATGAAGCCGGAGAGAAAAGCAATCAAGACGCTAACGAGTATGACCATCACTCTTCCCCAATTGAGGCCTTAGAAACAGGGGGAGATGGCGAGCAAGGAAGGACTACACCATATCCTGTCCACAGTGAAGGTGTGAGTCACTCACCAGCAAATCCAGAAGATCTTCAGGCTTCTCAAATGCCTGAGGAAGGACATGATACCTCAACGCCAAATCTGCGTGATTACACCGAAGTTCCATCGTCTGCCTTTACTCCATCTGATAGAGCAAATGCTAGCACGCAGACGGACACTACAGCAGATTTTCGTCGCATCCTTGATCTTTTTCTGGAAATGTAGGGTCAAATATATGCTTTGGAATGTGAGCTTCAAGTCCTGAAGAATGCTGGACAAGCATCTTCTGTTACCCTGTCGGATCAAATGCAAGACCTCGCTCTTCAAATTCAAGCAAATGCCAAAGGGGAAGAGGTGGCACATCTACGGGAAGACTTGAAGAGGCTGGAAAGCATCGTACAGTCGATAGGAGATTTCCAGTTTGTGCGCGTTCCCAAGCAGACTTGACTTTTTCTCACATTTTTTAATGATGACAAAAAGGGGGAGGATTGCAATCTTTTGAACTTTGACTTTAAAATTCTTAATTTAGTTTAGTTTGTTTGGATATTTGTTCTGAGCATGACTTGGGTGTGGATTTGAAATTGACTATTGCATTTATATAAAGTGTTATTGTATGGCTTTACTCATGAAAGACTAACCTATTTTCTGTGGATGCAGAGTCTAGTTGAGTTGTTAATCTTTATGAGATATCCATATTGCTTAAGTAATGTTTTGCATGTCAAAGCTGCTCAAATCTATATGAAAGTTTTGTCACCATCAAAAAAGGGGAGATTGTTGGAAAAATCTTTCCAGAATATTTTGAAGCTAACAAAACGTTTTTATCAGTCTAGTCTGGAGCATTGCAGACTCTTCTATTTAGAGTCGAAGACCTTCATTGGAGACCCTTCTAATTAGAGTCGAAGACCTTCGAGATCCCAGCACTCAGCACTCAAGACTCAAGACTCAAGACTATTCTCATTGACAGTCTCTAATCCAGTGACGAAGTCGATCCAGAGCTAAAGTGTTTGGTTAAGGATTTGGTCTTGACCACTGGAGTAGATCTCTTGGCTGGGTATGATATAACGGATTCTTTTATTCGAAATCAAGATCATTTGAAGATCCGATGATTGACGAAATACTCTTTAAAGGTTCTATTCTTGGAAACCAAGATCCTGATTGTATGGGCGAACATGATTGATGGGCTATCGACATGTTCCTTTAATAGCTCAGATGTTCTTCTTAATTGATTCTGTCCAACGAGAAGATTGAAAGAATTCCTTTGGTAAGTGCCAACGGGTATGATGGCATAAAGGAGTATAAAAAGAAGACGTTCTAGCTGTTCAAGAAGATACATGATAGAGAAATTCCAGAGTCTGAAGCTCCTTGATTATTAGTCGATTCATATTGAGCAAAACTGTATTCACAAAAGAGAGTCTATACTTAGTGATACCTTGAGGGAGTGTGGTAGATCTTCTACACCGTGAAATCAAGGGAGAACAAAGTGCTGTAACATCTCTTTGTTCATAGTGGAATCCAGCCAAGTGGGCTGTCAGTGCAGAAGAGTGGACGTAGGCTTGAAATAAGCCGAACCACTATAAACCTTGCGTTCAATTTTCTCTTCCCTATTCTCAGTCTTATTTTGATTGTTGTTTGACGAGAATCAATTGTCTCAATTCTATCAACGGTCTAGTATTGTGCGATTATCGTGAGAAATTACTCTTTGCACCTATTCACCCCCTAGGTACTTTTACTAGCCATATCACATATAAGTCCGAAAAATAGAATGAAAGATGACAACTT
The DNA here is from genome assembly GCA_014182405.2 of Eucalyptus sideroxylon. Taxonomy (NCBI): domain Eukaryota; kingdom Viridiplantae; phylum Streptophyta; class Magnoliopsida; order Myrtales; family Myrtaceae; genus Eucalyptus; species Eucalyptus sideroxylon. The sequence goes on along the minus strand of CM024554.2, from coordinate 14,307,478 downwards.
GTAAGGACTAAAGAGAACAGACAATTTTTTTATATTGTCCCACATCGGTGTGGAATAAGTTGATGGTCGATTTATAAATGTGAAGAAAACTCTCACCCTTTGATGTGACTTTTGGAGTGAGAGAGGGCCAAAACTGACCAACACCAGTATTAGAGCCTGACTTGCCAACAAGTACAAGCCTAATAGTCACAAGGAAAATTTTTGGGATGTTGTGGCTATGACTTAGGCTTGACATTTGGGGGGATAGGAACCCAAGCCCAATGTTTGAGGGGGGATTATTAAGATTGTCCCACATTGGTTGTAACATGACTTACCAGTAAGTTCGGACCCAAAACTTGTTGTAGCTCTGACTCAAACCCAACGTGTCGGGGGATAGGAACCCAAGCCCAATGTGTGAAGGGGAATTGTTGAGATTGTCCCACATCAGTTGTAGCCTAACTTACCAATAAGTCCGGACCCAAAACTTGTGTAGCTCTGACTCAAGCTCGATGTGTGGGGGATAGGGACCCAAGCCCACTGTGTGAAGTGGGATCGTTAGGCTATCCCACATCAATTGTAGAAGGGACCGATCATCGGTTTATAAGTGTAAATGAAAGTCTCACCCTTTGAACTAGCTTTTAGGGTAAGAGAAACCCAAGACCATCTAACACAATTTATCATATTGCCCAAAGTTTTCGTCCAATTAATAAATTAAAAACCACAGTTAGCTCTTTTTACCCTAAATTGTTGTAGGAGGAAACCTTTGAACCATGTACTTACCAGGCTACAAACAATTTGCTCGAAATGGGTGCCAAGCAAAATACATCGTTCAAAACCCCATCTTTTTACCCGAAATGGGTACTTACCTTGCATGCCACGTTCAAAACCCCATCTTTTTCAATCTTCATGTTTCCTTAGGACACTTTCATACTCGTTCAAGGAACCAAAATCTACAGAGGAGAGAGAAAGAGTGAGAGTTTCGAGCAACGGCAATGTATCATTCGTCCAAGGCCGTGAATGAAATGAAGGACGCCGCCCCACGTCGCATGCGCTGGAGTCAACATACCAAGCAAGCTCACAGCGAGCGACGGGATGTAACCTGACACTCATCATCGCCCGCCGCTTAATTTTTGCAACGGCTATCATGGGCCCTATAGCTTTCTTCTTAGAAAGGGCACGCGCGAGTACAGTTTAGTATTCCTACAAAACCAATTTCCTTTTCTAGTTGCTGTTCAGCACACTTCCGCTGTTCATTTTGAAAACGGTCATGACCATTAGACTCGCTGCCCTCAGACAAGAAAAATACTGAAATTTTGTCGCTAACCGCCACCGGACACGGCCACACGCGCCACTATATGCCATCGTGTCTTGGATTTGAGGAAACCCGCCACTGCTTCGTCATGACTTGTATGCTCTCCAACGGGTTTTTCGCAAAAACCAGAATATGATTTTTCTCTTTGTTCATAAATCTCAACTTGGTATTAGGGCCATTGTTACCTAAGGTGTGCCCATGGAGTCTGCTACAAGGTGGCCGCCATGACACTAGCGCACCGGCCGCGTCTCTATCAATTCTCCGTCAAGACCGAAGCTTTAACTTGCTGTTTAGCACATTTCCACTATTCACTTCATAAAAAGGTCACGACCATCAGACTTATCACCCTCAAACGAGAGAAATACTGAAATTTTGTTGCCAACCACCGCCAGACGCTACCACACGCCCCGTCACGTCTCGAACCTGGAAAGCCCACCACTGTTCCATCATGACTTGGACACTTTCCGACATATTTTTCAAAAAATAGAATATTATTTTTCTCTTCATTCACAAATCTCAACTCTTGTGATATCAATTTATTTTAATGTGTATGTGTATATTAATGTTGTGTTTGGGCGTATAACAGGAGGAGCAGGCCAAAAATAACGTGGACAGTCCTTGTGCAGGTCATCTTTTGTGGGCTATTTGGGTAAGTGAGTGCACAATCCAAGCATGTCAAAAGCTTTGTTTATCCTTTTGGTGTTTACCCTTGTTTTTTTTTTTTTTTTTTTTTAACAATTTAAAATTAACATTTTAATGTTTAGATCTTCAAAAGCTAATTTCTTATCTACTGATATCTATTTTGAATTGACTGAAAGGCCAATGGAATCACAAGTGAAATTAACATTCCAATTGCGTAACCCATGCTTTGCGCTGACCTTTATTGTAGAACGTATTTTTATTTGTGTTTTATTTTTCATTACGTTATTTGTTTCTGTAGATTTTGACACAAGTTTCATTTGGGTTGTTAACTATCGAATGTAGGAAATATCAAGTAAAAAAAATTGTTGGATTGGAAAAACAAATTTTTGGCCTAAAAATTTCACGTATTGTTAATGAGATAGACGTGTAATGGAACAAATTAAAAGGAAAGAGTTTGAATATCAAAATTAAAAGGAAAGAAAATATTCTACCCTCGCTTACCCTCTTTATGGTATCTAGCCAAGTGGCAGCTGGATTCTAAGAATAATTCTAGAGATATTTTTAGAACTATCATAATTATTCTATACATAAGATACTAAACTTGGTACTAATAGATGTTTATATGGAGATTCTTATACCATAAAAAGGAAAATTATAAAAAGGTGATAAAACCATTCTTATCCCAGAGTAAAAAGGAACCTAATTAAATATAATATGGTTATGGAAAGTTAACCACATCTGATAGCCTCCATTCCTTGTCCTTAAATAGCTGAATGATGTTGGAATTGGAGCATAGATACCCCTGCAATGGGGAGTTCATCAGCTAAGCTCATATTTATTTGATCTTTGTCGCTAACTAGTTGTTTGGGATATCCTTGGGACAAGGCGCATGTCGTGATCTTCAACAATGTGACAACTGAAACTACTCTAACAATTCATTGCAAATCCAAGGATGACGATCTTGGGTTCCAATATGTAAAGGTGAACTGGGCATTCTCCTTCACGTCCACTTAGCCTGTTAAGAAGACATTGTTCTTTTGTAGCTTTGCATGGCCAGGTCATTTTGAGTAGTTTGATATCTATGTGCAAATAAGGGACCAAAAACATTGCGCTTGGTGTCCTCAGGTAATTTGGCACATTGGTCCTTGTGATTCAATGAACATAATGGAAACTATGATGTTTGTTTTCCATGGGATCCTCCTACAAGATTAGAGAGGAAACCTCTTATGTGAATGTATAAGGGAAAAAAAATGATCTTCCAATGAAATAAGAATTAGCTTAGCTATCTTTATATAAAAATATCTATACACACATATGTGATTTTCTTCTAATATCCTCATCATTTCAATTTCTATTGGCATCCATTTATCATTTTTTTTTAATTTGTTCTCGCTATCAAATTGTTTTAATGTAAATCTCTTTCAACAAAAGAAAAAGTTAATAAAAGTCATGCCATGTCAGTTTTGAACTTGTAATGCTAGTGTAATATCAAGAACTAACACCCTTGAGTCGTAAGTACACAATACAAAATTTATGTTGAAAAATTTGGCAAAAATATGAGAGCACTGGATTGATGGGAGGCATTCTTAAGTCAACGCTATTGTGAGCCGTTGATCTTGCAATGATCCTAAAAGCAATCTACACATGAGAGATTTGCAATAGACCATTCAGGTGGGCGCCATGTTAGAGAAATAATCACATTCGTAACCTAGACTTCTACTAAACGTCATGTTCAACCTAAAGAAGCTAAAGACTGTCAGCTACTTTTGTGGAATCGAAAACGATGTATGCTTCTGAAAAGGCAAAGTATACTCCAAGTGTCAAAACTTGGCACGATGAGACACTTAAGTGTCAAAAATTTTAAAAATTACATTTAAGTGCCACTTTTTTTAAAAATTGAACACTTGAGTATCACCTCTGGCGAAACCCACCTGAAATTCTATGTGGAAATTTTTTTATTAATTTTGCTCATCTACGTGGCTTGTCGGAGAGCTAACTCAACAAAGAAATGCAAAAACAAAGTTGTTTTGCCGTTGATTTGAATTTTAATATTAAAAATTAATTAAATTAAATTTAGAGAGACGGAGACAGAGACAGAGACGAGAGAGAGATAGAGACAGAGAGACAGAGATAGAGACAGAGAGGGAGGAAGGAAGAAGATTAATAGTTGCAAGTGGCTAAGGGCTCAGTCCTCATCGCCACTGTTCCTTGCCATCGCCAAGAAAGGCTGGCAACGGTGGGGGAAGGGTTGGTTGGGGTCACAGGCCCTCACTGGATCTAGGAAAAGGTTGTGACCCTCACCCTAGATTTTGTCCAAGGCTTGCAAGCCCTCACCTTTGGTTAGTCGGGGTCACCGGCCCCTATCCAAGACTTGGCAACCTTGGCCGACCCTCCCCCCATTGTCGCCAACCCTTCCCAATGACGGCAGGGAGAGGCAGCAGCAACGAAGGCTAAGCCCTTAGCTACCTGCAATTGTTCATTATCTTCCTTTTAAAAAAAATGGTATTAAATTAAATTTAATTAATTTTAAAATTTATTATTTACCCACGTTAATAGTAAATGATGTCATTTTTGCACTTGTCTAGCTACAATAGCATACAAAATTGACGTTGTTTTGCACCTGCCTTGTTGGAAGATTGCAACGTCAACATTTTGGTTGGATTTTCTCGCTGTTGGCATTTAACTAATCTAGTTTACCACTTTCCTAACTTACAGCATTTAAATGTCTCTCTGTGCCAAGTTTTAGCACTTCAGGTGTCCAGCACTCCTTCTAAAGAAGAAAGCATGGAATTGCCATTATTGTACATCCTGTAGAAGGGATGCAGCTCTTGGCTTGAAAGATGCAATTGTCGTCTATTGGAGATTAGACTATCGCGAGTGATTCCACATTCAATTTATTATTGTCCACATTAATTAAGTCCGTCAACGTTTTTTTTTTTATAACTATGATGATCGCCCAATATTAAGATAACCATCTTGTCTGAAGAAGTTATATGAAAGGGTTTTTGAATGAGAATATAAATAAGTCATGTTGGGATATAATACGCGGAAATGATAGGATCTTGCAATTTACATCAACGTGAAATCGCCAGAGAAATAAATGAGAAAATCAGGGCACTAGAAATTTACGTGGTTCGGTCCGAGTATCAATACCTACGTCCACGGGGAGAACCAGCAGCAAATAATCCACTAAAATCAGAGAATCAAAGTTTACAATCGTTCAATTGCTCAAGTGTTTCCCACACCTAGATTTAACCCCAAACCCTAAGTGTTATAAATAAACAACTCCAAGGGTATAAACTCACGGCACAAAATTACCGCGCATTCAAAGCTCGAACGAAACGCTCTACGTACGTCAAACAAGAATAGCGTCTTCACATATGTATCCTCTTTGTAGGGCTTTTGCAAGCGGTGTGGACGTGCGATAAAACTTCTCAAACGTGCGGCTCCTCTTTTACATTCTCGTAGGGTTTCAGTAGTCCCTCGTTGAAAGAGAAAGAAAACCCTCTGCGTTTTATTTTGTCTCATGCGTGGGTGCCCAAGGTCAAAAGTTTGACCTTGGGCCCACCACTTACAAATCCTCACGCAGGACTTCGATGGCTTCTGACGAGTAGGGAAGAAGACCTGGGCCCACCTATTTCCTTCCACGTGCAGAGGGACTTCACGCGGCTTTCCTTTTCTGTTTCGGATTCCGCAGCCTTCCGTGGATGAGGAAATATGTATCTAATTTTATTTTCTCTTTTGTAATCTTTCGTGTAGTCCCATGAAAACTCGAGACATAATTTAACAATTCTCCACCTTGGCTCAATGTTTGAAACCAAGTTATAGTGCTCATCATCCATGCTGCTCTCCCAACGCCCCGATAGGTGCTCACTCTCCACAGACGCCAATAGTGAGCTTTGCCAAAGGAACAAACTTAGTCATCATGTCTGCCGGGTTATCTGCTATAACAATCTTTTTAACAATAATAATACCCTTAGCTAAGACATCTCGGATGAAATGGTACCTGATGTTAATATGCTTCGTTTGCTCGTGATAAACTGGATTATATGCCAAATATATCGCACCTTGGTTATCATAGTATATATTCACACTTTTTTGTTCTAACCAAAGTCCGATAGCAAACTTTGTAACCATATCGCATCTTTCGCTACAAAGGTTAGTGAAATGTACTCTGCCTCAGTCGAAGACAAGGCAATGTGACTTTGTAAGGACGCTTTCCAACTAACTGCACCACCTGCTAGCATAAACACGTACACTGTTAAAGATTTGCAATCATCCAAGTCACCGGCGTGATCCGAATCCACAAAACCATTGGTCTCACTGCCATTGCTGTCCCCCCGGTATACTATACCCATGTCTGTTGTCCCCTTCAAATATCTGAGGATCCACTTCACAGCTTCCCAATGAGCTTTACTAGGACGCTTCATGTAGCGACTAACCACACCCACAGCTTGTGAAATATCAGGCCTAGTGCACACCATAGCATACATAATACTACCCACAGCATTAGAATAAGGAACTTGAGACATATGCTCCTCCTCCTCCTCCTCAGTCTGCGGTGATAATTTTTCTGAAAGTTTAAAGTGATTGACTAAAGATATACTTACAGATTTCGCTGACTGCATGTTAAAACGTGCCACAATTTTCTCAATACATTTCTTTTGAGACGAACGTAAAACTCCCGCAATTCTATCACGCAAAATCTCCATACCCAATATTTTCTTTGCAGCACCTAAATCTTTCATCTCAAATTCAGCATTTAACTGCCTCTTCAACACATATATATTAGATGTATTCTCAGCTACTATCAGCATATCATCAACATATAAGAGTAGATAAATCAAAGAACCATAATCCAATCTCTTATAATAAGCATAGCTATCCATTTGACTTCTCGAATAGTTTTGACTAACCATAAAAGCATCAAAATGTTTATACCACTGCCTAGGAGATTGTTTTAGCCCATATAAAGATTTCTTTAACAAGCAAATATGGTTTTCCTTACCCGGAATAGCAAATCCCTCTGGTTGCCTCATGTAAATCTGTTCCTCTAACTCATTGTGAAGAAACACAGTTTTCACATCTAGCTACTTTAACTCGAGATCCTGTGAAGCAACTAAAGCAAGTAAAACACGAATAGAAGTATGTCTTACCACAAGAGAGAACACCTCATTGTAGTCAATGCCCTCACGTTGTGTATACCCCTTCGCCACAAGTCTAGCCTTATACCTCACTGCCTCGACACTAGGAATGCCCTATTTCCATTTGAAGACCCATTTACTTCCGACAATCTTTTGGCTCTTTGGTACTTTGACTAACTCCCATGTCTGATTTCGATGGAGTGATTCCATCTCTTCACTCATAGCCCCTAGCCACTGCAATGACTCCAAACTAGCCACCGCTTCGGAGTAAGACGAAGGCTCATCTGTCTCCACCTCATCACCTATAGTCAATGCATAAGCAATATCTGTATAACCATAACGTACCGGTAGTTTAATTTGCCTTCTTTCTCTATCTGCGGCTATAGTCTGCTGCAATTTTGCTAGTTGTTCACTATCACCAACTTCAGGAACTGCGGCTTCATCTGCAGTCTCAACTTCTGTTACCTTCAAGGTCTCCGGAGTCTCCACCTAAAGCTCCACCTCACTTATGACACCATGATCTGTCTTCTCTGCTGATTATGTCTCAGAACTCCTCTGTTGAAGCATTGTAGTCTCGTCGAAGATCACATCTCTACTGATTAGAAAACCGGGTGATCTGGGATCGGTGCACCACAGGTGGTAGCCTTTCACCCCTTGTGCATAACCCAAAAATATGCACTTCTTCGCCCTCGGCGCAAGCTTACCATCACTCACATGAGCATACGCAGGACATCTGAATATATGTAATCTTGAATAATCAAAGGTTTCCCGACCATATTTCCTCGGGAGTCTTCCACTCGATAGTAGATGATGGAGATCGATTTACCAAGTAACATGACATGTCCACTGCTTCAGCCCAAAATTCATTGCCAAGTCCTGCATGCGAAAGCATGCATCGAGCTCACTCAAGCAAGATTTTGTTATTTCGTTTTGCCACGCCATTCTGCTGTAGTGTCCCAGGTATTGTGCGGTGTCTTACAATACCTTATTTCTCGTAGAACTCGATAAAATCTTTACCACAGAATTCCATGCTATTATTGATTCTCAAGTACTTGATCTGCTTATCTGACTATTTCTCAATCAATGCTTTAAATTTCTTGAACCGATCAAACACTTCATATTTGTGCTTCAAAAAGTATACTCATCCCTTCCTCGAATAATCATCAATAAAAGTCAGTATATATCGAGCACCTCCTTTTGAAGGAACTGAAGACGGGCCCTAGACGTTTGAATGAATATATTTAACTGGTTGTTTGGTCAAATGAATAGCTATAGTAAACTTAACTCGGTGCTGCTTCCCATAGATGCAGTGCTCACATAAGTCCAATTTCCCTGTTTTATGACCCTTCAACAACCGCCTTTCACTCAGCATCGTCATATCTGCCTCACTCATATGCCCCAAACACATATGTCATAACTGAGTTAAGTTAGATTCTGACTCACCTGATGAAATAGTAGCACTTCCAGTCATGTTCTCTCCGAGTAGATGATAAAGAGTATTCACTTTCTTCCTTTTCATCACTGTCATAGCATCTCAAGAGATCTTTAGTACTCCACCTTCAGCGGTGTACCTACACCTGATGTCATCGAGTGTCCCCAAAGAAATAAAGTTCTTCTTGAGCTTCGGTACATGCCTCACATCTGTCAATGTACGAACCACCCCATTGTGCATTTGGATCCGAATTATCCCTATCCCCACAGCCTTACAGACTGCATTATTCCCCAAAAGAACCCTACCACCATCTACAGCTTGGTAAGTAGTAAACCAGTTCTTATGAGACGTCATATGATAAGAACACCTCGAATCCAGCACCCATTCGTCTCGTGACAAAGTAGCAATCGCACATAAGACAGCTTATACATCCCTATTGCTCCCCTCAGCAACATTTGCCACACTGCTTGTGGCATTCTGCCCATAAACTTTATTTCTCCGCTTTGGACAGTCTCTCTTTATGTGCCCCTCCTCATGACACTCAAAGCACTTCACGCGTCCCTTGGACTTTCTATTGCGTGATTTTGATATGTTTTTACCTCTGTTACTACTAGGCTCTCGATGTTGTTCTTTACCACGAATCGTCAGTGCTTACGCTGCCCCTTTCGCCAGACCGTCATCTCGTAACTTTCTCTGCCATTCCTTAAAGAATAAGGCGAACTTTACCTCTTCTGAGATAATAGTAGTACGCCCCTGCAACAACAAATCAGTAAGTGCTTCCATGACTCTGGTAAAGAGGCTAACAATATCATGCCCTGTTCTTCATCATCAAGTATCTTATCGACATTCTTCAGATCTAACATGAGTTTATTAAATTCATCTAGGTGGGTTCTGATAGACGTACCTTCAGTATATCTAAACTGAAACATCTTCTTCAACATATACAAGCGATTGTTCAAACCTTTCTTCATATAGAGCGTTTGAAGTTTTGCCTATAATGCTGTGGCATCCTTCTCCTTAATAACCTCTAGTAAGACCTCATTCGACAAATTTAACAGTATTATGCTATTTGCTTTTTGCATAAGCTCTACCCTCTTTGAGGACTTCATTATAATCGGCAACTCATCTTCGCCATCTAGTGCCTTGGCCAAACCTTATGTTGTCAATAAAGCCCGCATATTGATGCTCCATAACACAAAGTTATTTCTGTTGGAGAAATCTTCGTGAATTGTTTTGAAGCTGACAAAACGTTTCCATCAGTCTAGTCTCGAAGATTTGCGGACTCGCTATTTAAATTCGAAGACCTCCGGACAGCCGGACTCAAGACTCAAAGTCTATCCTCATTGACAGTTTCTAATCCGTTGAAGAAAGGCTATCCGAACCTGGATGTTTCATTAAGGATGTGACCTTATCAACTGGAGAAGATCTCTTGGCTGGATATGACATAACGGAATCCTTTATTTGATCATGATTGATTCGAAGATTAAGGATCCGATAATTGACAAAGTATACTTGGAAAGTTTTACTTATGGAAACCGAGATCCTAATTGTATGAGCGAACATGATTGATGGGCTATCAACATGTTCCTTTAATAGCTCGAATGATCTTCCTAATTGATTCCATCCAACAGGTAGATTGGAGGAATTCATTTGGTAAGTGTCAACGGATATGATGGCATAAAGGAGTATATAAGGAAGACATTCCAGTTGTTTGAGAGGGTGCACGATAGAAGATCTCCAAAGTCTGAAGCTCCTTGTTCTTAGTCAATTCATTTGAGCGAAATCTTGTACACAAAAGAGAGTCTATATTCGTGAGAATTCTTAAGGAAGTGTGGTAGAATATCTACACTATGGAATCAAGGAAAAGCAATGCTGTAACATCTCTTTTGTTCATAGTAAAATCCAGCCGATGGGCTGTCAGTGCGGAAGAGTGAACGTAGGCTTGAAATAGGCCGAACCACTATAAACTGTGTGTTCAATTTTCTCTTCCTTACTCTTACTTTACTTTGATCGTATTTCATTTTGTTAATCAAAAGAGAACTCCATTTCTATCGTCTACCTAGTATTGCTTCCGTATCTCGTGAAATTGTTTTTGCACCTATTCACCCCCCATCTAGGTGCTTATATTAGCTATCTTAATTGGTATCAGAGCTCGTGTACTCACTTTGTTTGAAGTGTTTTACTTCAAAGTTAAAGATCCATGGCTAATATGTTGGCTCCAGGGCTGGTAAAAGGGTAAAGCAATACCAGACCGCCTTACTTTGATGGAGAGGATTACGACATATGGAAAAACAAGATGAAGGCGTTCCTAAGATCAAAGGATCCTCTGGAATGGGACGTTGTAGAAAAAGGAATCATTCCTAAAGCTGCACCTGTCTCAGAGAAAGGAAAAGAAACTGTTGAGTCTAGTGAAATGACTCAAGAAGAGATAATCAAGAGACAAGCTCTTGATGCAAAAGCAATTTATTCTTTATATTGTGCTTTATCACCTACTGAATATAACAAAATATATTCTTGTGTTACAGCTAAAGAAGTCTGGGATAGATTACATATTACTTATGAATGAACCGATCGAGTGAAAGAGACTAGAATCAACATTCTCCTCGGTCAATATGAAGCCTTCAAAATGAAATCAGAAGAATCTATAACTGATATGTTTAGTCGTTTTACAAAAATCGTGAATGGTCTTGAAAATCAAGGTCAACCAATTTCTGATCCCATGAAGGTAAACAAGCTACTGCGTGGACTCTCTAAGGATTGGAATTACATAAAGACCTCAATTAGAGAGACCCAAAGAATCATGCCACTATCTATTGATGAGTTGGTTGGGACTCTTCAGTCTTATGAAGTGGAACGAATCAATGAAGACGAAGACCCTAAAGGTAAGAAATCCATTACATTAAAATCTAATGATGATTCTAATGCTACAGATTCTAAAGACGATATGGATGATGAGGAGCTTGCTCTCATGATAAGAAGATTCAGAAAGCTAAACAGAAAAGGAAGAAGATTCAATCCAAAGAAACAAAGTTTTCAAAAGCAACAGACCAAGTCTATTGAAGATGATGAATCAAACAAAGATGTAGTCTGCTTTAAATGTAAGAAAACGGAACACATCAGACCCAACTGTCCTTTTCTGAGGAAGAAGAAAGAAAAAGCTGAAAAGTATCAAAAGGCTCTTAAAGCAAAAACCTGGAGTGATACAGAGTGTGAAGAAAGTAATGATGATTATGCCAATGTATGTCTAATGGCACAATCGGATTCAGATTCGAACTCCGAGACAGATTTAGATTCAGAAAGCGAATTTGAGGTTAGTAACTTCAAAATCCCTATTAAAGTTTCAAAATACATTGATGAATTGTGTTTTAGTCTTAAGACCTCTCTTAAAAGAATTTCCGAACTCAAAAAGGAAAATTCTGCTCTAAAACAACAAGAAAATGCTTTGAAAGAAAAAGTGAAATGTTTAGAAAAACGTTTCTTCTCTTAAAGAAAGTGAAGATAATCTTTTAAAAGAAAATGCATTCTTGAAAAATGATATCCCAAATATCTCCAAAAGATTTTCTATAGGATCTGAGAAACTGGAAAAAATACTTTCTTTTCAAAGACCTTATTTCAATAAATCTGGTTTGGGAATGACTGCTGAAACCATTCCTTTAATTGATTTTCCTAAAGTGAAGGAAAGAATCAAACAAAGACCCACAAAAGATGCTTACAAAAATCATTTTAAAATGACCTTTGTAAAACTAGTAGAACGCAATGCTCTCAGATGTTCAAAGTGCAATAGTGCAGATCATTTTGAAAAAGAATGTCCTATGGTTTGGAAACCTGTTAAAAAGTTATGGGCAAAAACCGCATATCATACTAACACCAATGGACCCAAGAAAATATGGGTACTAAAGAAAGTTTGAGTTTCTCTTTTAAATGCAGGTCACTATCAAGAAAAAGATAAAATGGTATCTGGATAGTGGATGCTCAAGACACATGACTGGAGACTCAAATTGCTTCATAAAGCTTGTTCGAGTAAATAATGGAAAAGTCTCATTTGGAGGAAACAGTAAAGGAAAAATTGTAAGATTTGGAACTGTAAATATTGGAAATCTCACAATAAGCAATGTTTCTTTAGTAGAATGACTCAATTACAATCTGCTTAGTGTCAATCAGCTGTGTGATACTGGGTTCAAAATCAACTTTCAAGAGGGAATATGTTCAAGAATTAGTAAAGATTCTACTCAATCATTCATGGGTTGAAGACATGGAAATATCTGCCTCTTGGATGTGAAACCAGATGAATCGCAATGTCTAATCTCAATCCAAGATGAAGCAAGCTTATGGCACAGAAAGCTTGGGCACATTAATATGAAGCAGATAGCCAAAATTTCAGCAAAGAAGCTTGTTCGTGGTCTACTCAATTTATCATACCAAAAGTCTTATCTATGTACACCATGCATATTGGGAAAATAGAACACAGAGCATTAGAGGTAAGAAATACTACCTAGTAATTATTGACTACTCACGATTTACTTGGGTGTATTTCTTGGCAAGTAAGTCTGAAATTTTCTCTTACTTTGAAAAATTTGCTAAGAAGGTTCAAAATGAAAAGAGATATGTTATTTCAAGTGTAAAAACAGACCATGGAGGTGAATTTGAAAATCAAGATTTTACAAAATTTTGTAATGAATCTGGCTTTCAGCACTTGTTCTCCTCTCCATATATTCTAGAGCAAAACGGAGTTGTGGAAAGAAAGAATAGGTCGCTTCAAGAAATGACTAGAACTCTTTTAATTGAAAGCAATATCTCTTCACGATTTTGGGCTGAAGCAGTTTCAACAACATGTTATATTATTAATAGAGTTTTTCTAAAGCCTGTTCTAGAAAAAAAAAAAACCCTATATTCAAATGCAAATGATCGAGTTGGTAAGTTTGAAAAAAAGTCAAATGAATGCATCTTCCTTGGATATTCAACCTCAAGCAAAGCGTACAGAGTCTACAACAAGAAGACTCAATCTGTGGAAGAATCAATGAATGTTAAATTCCAAGATTCTATGCAAAATGAATCCATTCAGACTCATCTTGAAGAATCTGAACCTGCTCTAGACTCTACAAAGTCTAAATCTCAAGAAGCAGCCCAGACTCTGAAAGACCAGCAACAAATGGTTATTGAAGATTCAAATGAATGAAATGATCATCAACCTGACAAATCAACTAGTAACTGGAAACATAAGTCTAGTCATCCCAAAGATCTTATTATTGACGACATTAATGAAGGAATTTGCACAAGATCCAAAATGCGCGAAGAGTCTAGTACTGTGGCTCTTATTTCTGAAATAGAACCCAAAAGCATAGATGAAGCTTTATCTGATGAAAGCTGGATTGAAGCTATGCAAGAAGAACTCAGACAATTCAGAATTAATGATGTCTGGAAGTTGACTCATAAACCAAAAAGTAAATCTATTATTGGAGCTAAATGGGTTTTCAAGAACAAGATGGACGAGAAAGGAAAAGTCATAAGAAACAAAACAAGACTCGTGGCCAAGGGATATACGCAAGAAGAAGAGATAGACTATAACGAGACTTACGCACCAGTAGCAAGGTTAGAAGCAATTCGATTATTACTTGTTTTTGCTTGTTATAAGAATTTCAAGTTATTCCAAATGGACGTCAAAAGTGCTTTCTTGAATGGATTTATCCATGAAGAAGTTTATGTGGAGCAACCACCTGGGTTTGAAGACCCAAGAAAACCAGACTCAGTATTCAGACTGAAAAAGGCCTTGTATGGTTTAAAGCAAGCACCTCGAGCTTGGTACAACAGGCTGAGTAAGTTTTTAATTCAAAAAGGCTTTATAAAAGGTAAAGTAGACACTACTCTGTTTATTAAAAGAGAAATCAAAATTTTTCTACTTGTTCAAATATATGTCGATGATATTATTTTTGGATCCCCTAATGAAAGTCTCGTGCAAGAAATTCTCTAAGACTATGCGGGATGAATTTGAAATGAGCATGATGGGTGAATTAACCTTCTTTCTTGGGCTTCAAGTAAAACAACTGAAGGAATGAACTTTTATTCATCAAGAAAAGTATTCTAAAGATCTTGTCAAAAAGTTTGGACTGGACAATTGCAAAAAGGCTGATATACCAATGTCAAGTTCCTTGAAGATAGACAAAGATGAAGGAGGAAAGAAAGTCGATCAGAAGTTATACAGGAATATCATTAGCTCACTTTTTTTTATCTTACAGCTTCTAGACCTGACATTTTATTTAGTATTTGCATTTGTGCCAGATTTCAAGCAGATCCTAAAGAATCTCATTTAAATGCTGCAAAGCGTATCATCAAATATATTTCATCAACTTCAAGCTTTGGTCTCTAGTATCCTAAAATGGGAGACTTTACTCTTCTTGAATACTCAGACGCAGACCTAACCGAATGTAGAGTTGATAGAAAGAGCACCTCAGGTACCTGTTAACTACTTGGAGGTAGGACAATGTCTTGATTTTCAGGGAAGCAAAGTACAGTACCTCTTTCTACAGCAGAAGCAAAGTATGTAGCTCTTGGAAGTTGTTGTTCACAAATTCTATGGATAAAACGACAGTTAAGAGACTTTGGAATTAAAGATTCATGCACGGAAATTAATTGCGACAACACCAGTACAATCAATCTCACCAAAAATCCAATTCTTCACTCAAGAGCAAAGCATATAGAGATTCGACATCACTTTATTAGAGATCATGTTCAAAATGGAGAAATTCGGATTCAGTTTGTTGATTCAAAGAACCAACTGGCGGATATATTTACAAAGCCTTTGGAGAAAAATCAATTTGAAATCATCCGTTCCAGACTCAACATTTTGAGGTTTGAAGAAGTTAAAGTCTAGAGACTCTCAGACTTAGACATACAAGACTTTGACTGTAAGTTATTCTCTCTCTCGAATCTCATCTTGAAAATGTACGATCGTCAACTGTGTTTGATTATTGCTATATTTATTTAACATGACTATTGCAACGTTTCCTTTTCGAAAAAAAAAAAAGAGTTATTTTGAAATGACCATTTTCCCGAAAAAGACAGTTATTTTTTGAAAAGGCATCTTTTCACTTTCCATTACGATGTTTAGTATTCCCTCCTTTCGACTGAATTATATATAGTCGGTTTCTCTTCGCTTAATTTCAAAACCCTAAAAAGCACCGATCTTCCATTCCTGTTTTCTTCTCTTGTTTAATCTTCGAAAAAGTTGTCATCTTTCTTGGGAAAGTCAAGCAAGGAATCTTTCAAAGACTGAGAAAGATATCGTCTTCAAGAAAGTCTTTGAGGATCGCAAGCAGGGGACCACGGCGAATGAGTGAGGGGCCTACGCACTTCAATCTCACAGAGGAAGAAGAGTCTCCAAATCAGCAGCAGAGCCCATAACATTCTCAACAGCGTCATTCTCCACCATCTAGTCCTCAGGGTGTTGATCATCAACAAGAGGAAAAAATCATTGAAAACGCAGATCCTGTAAGAGTTCAAAGACCCTCTTTTATTTATAAGCTTTATCGTGCTTTAAAGAGGACCGATACTCCATTAAACTACATCGACGAATTTCTTAAGGACAAAGGATATGAGAATGAATATATCTTTTTGCGAAAAATGAAGAGTTGGAGAATTGCTCCTAAAGGGTTGGCTGAAGAAACCCTTGCAAATATCCTAAGTGATCCGCGTGTTGGGAGATTTAATCCTATAGATGGGAATGATGATGACAAACTGTACAGCCAATTTCAACCAAGAATGGGTGTTGCAGTGAAAATTCGAGGAAAAAGGACAGAGTTGTTTAGATCGAAGGAACATAAGGTTCTATACTCGAAACTGTTAAAGTGTAGGGTGATAAACCCTAAGAGTGTGGATTTTGATTTCATTGATGCTGTAAATGTCAATTTGAGAGAAAAGTTTAGTTTTCTTCAACTTGAGCAGTTTTTTTCTGACACCATAGAAGCCTATGCTGGATTGACTGCTTATTTCTATTCGAATCTTAGTTTCCTGTATGCGAATAGGTTTTCTTTTAGTGTCCGAGATCAGGACTTTGTGGTGGATATGGATATGTTGGCGGATGTCATTAGGGTTAAGAGAGGAAGATATCAACCTATCAATGTTTCTATTACTCGTGCTACATTGGAACTTGTTAAGGATAGAAGAACAGAGGAAAAGATTTCCTACTTGAGGATAGTGCGTTTAACATTCTGCTTCACAAGATTGTGATCAATTGTCTCAGACCTAAATCAACTTTCAAGACTGATGTTTCAAGTTCAGAGGCAAAGCTGATGTATGCTATCATCACTGGGAAAAAATTTTCTCTTCCTCACACTGTTATGTTCCACATGTATAGAGCAGTGGTGAAGGACAAGGGTCAACTTCCTTATCCAGGTCTTGTGACGAAGTTATTCAGACATCTGAATATTTAGCCTCAACAAATTCTTTGTGCTCGATTTTGTGATCATATGGTGGTAGGACTGAAAATGGTGACTAAAATGCATCTGAAGGAAATAAGCAAGGCGTTGGAGAAATTCAATGAGATGACTCCAGTCAAAACTCATCAAATCTCTTCTGCATCAAAAAGAAAAGGGAAGGAGCCCATGGTTGCTCCATCCAAGAAAAGAAGAGCTCTCATCGTTGAAGATGAAGATTATGAGGAAAACATCACCATTTCTGCAATGGCATTGAAGAATCTGAGTCGTTCTGTTCCAGAGAAAGACTCAGAATAAAGGACTAGAGAAAGAGAGGAAAAAGAAGCAGAGGAGAAAGAAGAAGAAGAAAGAGATGCTAAGAAGGAAAGAGTTGAACAAGAAGAAGAAGAGAAAAGAGATCAAGAGGAAGGAAAACATGAGGAACACTCTTCTCCACCTGAAGGCATGGAAATAGGGGGAGACCAAGAGAAAAGACGAATGTCCTCACATCCTGCTACCAGTGAGGGAGTTAGCCGCTCTCCAGCAGATCCAGATGACATCTATGCCTCTCAATTTCCTGAGGAAAGACATGATGTGTCATTACCAAATTTACGTGATTATGCTGATCTGTCATCGTCTGCCTTTACTCCATCAGATCGTGCCAAAGCCAGTACGCAAACCGATAATTCAGTAGATTTTTGCAGAATTCTGGATGTTCTCTTGGAAATGCGAGGTTAGATATATGCTTTGGGATGCAAAGTTCAGAATTTGCAGAATGCAGGTCAAGCTTCTTCGGATTCCTTGAATGATCAGATCCAAGCCATTTCTCTTCAAATTTAGGCTAATGCTAAGGGTGAGGATGTTGCACAACTAAAGGAAGACTTGAAAAGACTAGAAGAAATCGTTCAGTCAATGGGAGATTTCCAGTTTGTTCGTGTTCCCAAGCATTCTTGACTCTACTCCATTTTCATCTCAACCTTTTTTATGCTGACAAAAATGGGGAGAGATGTGAGATTTGGAAACTTTGAATCTTTACAACTTTTGAACTTTTGGATTATTTTGATATTTAAAGATTGTTTTGATGTTTGACTTTAGTTTTGTGTCTGGATGTGGACTGAATTTGGATTTGGACTTGACTGCTTATATTAACTACTATTGATATCTTATGGATAGCTTTATCACATGCAAGACTAACCAAATTTCTGTGGTTGCGAATTTTAGCATTATCATTCATTAAGCCATTTATCTTTATAAGATATCCATATTTGTTTGAGTAATATTTTGCAGGTCGAAGTTATCCAAATCTGCAGGAAAGTTTTGTCACCATCAAAAAGAGGGAGATTATTGGAGAAATCTTCGTGAAGTGTTTTGAAGCTGACAAAACGTTTCCATTAGTCTAGTATGAAGATTTGCAGACTCTGTTATTTAAAGTCTGAAGACCTCTGGACAACCAGACTCAAGACTTAAAGTCTATCCTCATTGACAGTTTCTAATCCGTTGAAGAAAGGCTATCCAGAACTGGATGTTTCATTAAGGATGTGACCTTATCAACTGGAGAAGATCTCTTGGCTGGATATGACATAACGGAATCCTTTATTTGATCATGATTGATTCAAGATTAAGGATCTGATGATTGACAAAGCATACTTGGAAGGTTTTACTTATGGAAACCAAGATCCTGATTGTATGGGCGAACATGATTGATGGGCTATCGACATGTCCCTTTAATAGCTCGAGTGATCTTCCTAATTGATTCCGTCCAACGGGTAGATTGGAGGAATTCCTTTGGTAAGTGCCAACGGTTATGATGGCATAAAGGAGTATATAAGGAAGACGTTCTAGTTGTTTGAGAGGGTGCACGATAGAAGAACTCCAAAATCTGAAGCTTCTTGTTCTTAGTCAATTCATTTGAGCAAAATCTTGTACACAAAAGAGAGTCTATATTCGTGAGAATCCTTGAGGAAGTATGGTAGAATATCTATACTGTGGAATCAAGGAAAAGTAGTGTTGTAACATCTCTTTTGTTCATAGTGAAATTTAGCCGGTGGGCTGTCAGTGCAGAAGAGTGGACGTAGGCTTGGAATAAGCCGAACCATTATAAACCTTGTGTTCAATTTTCTCTTCCTTACTCTTACTTTACTTTGATCGTATTTCATTTTGTTAATCAAAAGAGAACTCCATTTCTATCGTCTACCTACTATCGCTTCCGTATTTCGAGAAATTGTTTTTGCACCTATTCACCCCCCTCTAGGTGCTTATACTAGCTACCTCAATTTCTCCCATCAAACTTCTCAATCTCAGATTTCCTCTTAGACATAATTGCAATAACATAATTTCCAAATAATAATCAGACAAGCAAAAGCCCCAAATCACAATCAAGAAATCTAACCCCACGCTCTGATACCAATTGTTGGGATATAATACGCAGAAATGATAGGATCTTGCAATTTATGTCAACGCGAAATTGCCAGAGAAATAAATGAGAAAATCATGACACTAGAAATTTACGTGGTTCGGTCCGAGTATCGGTACCTACGTCCACGGGGAGAGCTAGCAGTAAATAATCCACTAAAATCAGAGAATTAGAGTTTAGAATCGCTCAATCACTCAAGTGTTTCTCACACCTAGATTTAACCCAAAACCTTAAGTGTTTATAAATAAACAACTCCAAGGGTATAAACTTACGGCACAAAATTACCGCACATTCAAAGCTCGAGCGTAACGCTTTACGTACGTCAAATAAGAACGTCTTCACGTACGTATCCTCTTCGTAGGGCTTCTGCAAGCGGTGTGGACGTGTGATAAAACTTCTCGGACGTGCGGCTCCTCTTTTATATTCCCGTAGGTTTCGATAGTCCCTCGTCGAAAGAGAAAGAAAACCCTCTGCGTTTTATTTTGTCTCATGCGTGGGTGCCTAAGGTCAAAAGTTTGACCTTGGGCCCACCACTTACAAATCCTCACGCAGGACTTCGGTGGCTTCTGACGAGCAGGGAAGAAGACCTGGGCCCACCTATTTCCTTCCACGTGCAAAGGGACTTCACGCGGCTTTCTTTTTCTGTTTCGAATTCCGCAGCCTTCCGTGGATGATGAAATACGTATCTAATTTTATTTTCCTTTTTGTAATCTTTCGTGTAGTCCCATGAAAACTCGAGACATACCTACTCATGATCATTCAAGTCTACAAATCTTGCTTCAATCGAATTTCATCAAAAGCTGGAGGTCAATACAAAATTTTTCCCGTTCCCCGTTCGATTCTGATTATGCATGCACGGCTTTGTTCATCCATCAATAATCGGAATCTTCAGGCTTTCGCAAAAACTCTAACAGAACACAGTGTTCCCAAATATTTTCATAAAGTATCTCCCCTTGCCATGTCACCGGTCCATTTCTTTTAGGATCCATTTGACCCCTCTATCAGACACGCGACAGAAAGCCAGATCTTTCAAAACGGCTTCTGGTGGTTTGCTAGCAAATGAGTAATTTCTCGAGGGTACACAATGATTACTGCAAATCCAGTCTCTATTCAGCGATAGATTGTATGATACATCCGCATCAATTACAGACGAGTCATTTTTAAGTGTTCTTGTACCGATTGTAATGTCACCAAGCACCACCCCGTCGGCATCACCAACCGCACTAGCAAAACCCAACAAGGGAACATTCGTAAAGCAATCAAATTCATTGTCGACCTATCATCTGTCAAGACCTTAGTAACTAGTCGGCCATTAACCTAACCAGAAACTGTTGAGAATTTCAAATGCATGGATGTGTACCAGTGTGTTTTACCTACGGGGAGCCAATGTCCTTCTGGTGGATCGCATGGTAATATGAAGGTCTGTCGATGCAAGGAATACAGCCTTTCGGTTGCTAGAAAACTCTGATCGGACTTACCCCATCTCGTGGGAACTATGTCTTTGATATCGACAATGAAGATAGGCAGTTTCGAATAGGTCACTTAGTGATCATAGTTTCCATTATGTTACACCCAAGTATCAAGACTAAGGTCACCTTTTTATTGTTGTTTGAGGGATATCTGTTGTTGAGACAAACAATATAACCTGGAATGAAGGGTAAAATAGGCTATATGAATATTTTGAAAAACTTTCGCGAATACATTAAAAGCACCGAGCAAAGGATATGATAACTATATGCAGAAAAATGTGAGATGAGATGATTATCATGGTCAATGAAAAATGGGAGCAATTTTTAATTATATTTTAACTTTTTTTCTAATTTTTTTTTTTATAAAACCTTGAAAAAAAATAAAAATTTGAAAATTTGTCAACATCAATGCCAACTATGCTATATAAAATGGTCAATGTTCACTTCAACAATTTCTGGTTAAATTTTGATCAGATGAACTCAATTAGCGAAACTTGAAAAAATTTAAGACTCAATTAATATAATTAAAAATTTTCGAATTAAATTGCTAAAAGTATAATAAATTTAAAAAATGGACAATTTTATCAGCATGTGTGTGTATTTATATTAAAAATATGGTGCAAATACGTGACGGTTCGTGGAATCGAGTAATCAGTAAAGATCGAAGCAAAAGACAAATTAGGTCTCAAATCCGAAAGGCCAAATTGGCTGCAGCTTCCGTTAGTGGAGTGAAAAATAGTCAAAAAGGGGCGGTGGGAAAAGCAAAGCGATCCACTAATGCATGAAATTGGAGCGCCATCCCACGTTAGCCCTCCGTTTAGTAACGTCACGCCAGACGTTTTCTCACCAGCGGGCATGCCGGTGCCGCCATTTATTATTTTCATCCTAGTAATTTCTTCACTTGTTTGTCATCGTCATAAAGCCCTAACTTGACTCTGTAAATAGAATGCGAGGGGAATGTCATGATGGAGTCTTTGTTGTGATATGATTCGTACTCTCTATCGAGAAAACGACATGGAGGTCCCGCCCCCTGATGAGCTTGTAGGATCCGAGAGTTGTGGGGACAGCACCCCTGAGATACTAGGGGACTTTTATAATTTGAACTCATATTTTATTGATAATTTTGGCTTGAGCCATGAATAGCAACCGAGGGTGTGAGAGTGTGTGTATGTATATTCTTTTTTTCTTGTGATTGAAGGATGCAACAAAAAGCATAAGATATTAGTTGTAGTGGAATCCTCTTTTAGATATAGCCTTTATTTAAAGATGAACTGGGATAAAAACCTTGTGTCTCGATTTTTTCTCGCTTTTACTCTCTTTTTTCTTGTGATTTGCGGCGAAACTTAAATAATGCTATCATAGACAAATTTAGCCACCCCATGAAAAGAAGATAGATGATGGAAGAAAAGATGGTGATTCCTGACAGCTATCATATACAAACTTAGTCAGCCACCCCATGAAAAGAAGATAGATGATGGAAGAAAATATAGCATGTGTCTTTTTGGCGTGTCTACATGCATCTACCGGGAAAAACTGCACCTAAGAGATTGCCCCCGCATCATCACCTCCTTATCTAAGTCCTCTTTATACGTATTAGCAATATTTAGTTGATCCCTTGTAGCTCTTAGGATTATGTATAAATCTCCTTTGATATTCTTAACTTGATATTAGAGAGGCAATCCCAATGCACTTTGCACCCTATGCACATCTGAAATTTTTCTATTTTTTATTTTTTTTATTTTTTTGTACTTTATTATTATCAACGGTGCACCCATGCATCCCAAGCAATTAAATCCATCCCTGCCGCTCGACAATGTTCACCCAAGTCTATTATTCCCATCTAAGTAAGTGCAACAGTGGTTGCATTACGACGTCTCTAACGCGTAGCCAAGTCAAGCTTTTATATTAGGCACAACCTCTATAAGGTGGTGAATCACAATCTAATGGGCACGACCTCTATGAAGTGACAAATCACGGCTCAAAAGGGCCCAACCAATTTCAAATTCGGTGGTGAATCTCGGCCCAATTGGCACAACCATACTTCAGCGGCTTTCTTGATCCATCTCACAACATCTCACGATCATTTTCCAACTAAATACCGGCATTTATCCACTTTTGGGATAATTCCCCACAATCACCAATTACACTAAAATTTCACAATCTGGTACTTGAATAAATAAACAGAAAGCACCACCTGCAATCAGCATAAAATTCTAGTCGTCGACTATCCCAACTTAATTTCCGAAAAATAAATAAATAATGAAATGATTACAAAAAATATTTAAAAAACGCAATAAATTCTTTTTAGGCCCGTAATGCCTAATTGGATGCCGAAACGAATCTGGAAAAATTCTAAAGTTCATTAAATAAATAATAGAACGTGTCTACTTGCTAAGTGTACTAACTAACCACCTAACATACATCGGCATATAATTAAATTAATTAATCTAATATAATATATCCACCTAACCATGCTTAATTTAATCTAATCAACTCTTAAGCATCATTAACCTACTAAGCGGGGATTAGTGAGTGAAACTCACATGTTATAAACGAAGACCAGATCACCGTGACGACGGCATGACAGTGGCCAAGTTTTCGGCAACGTCGATGGACACTCGGACCAAGCCCAACAGGCCTTGCAAGCCCATAGAAATTTCTGGGCTTAGACTTGGGCTTGGGCCTGCTGAAAATGGACTGGCTTCAAGACTAAAAATGGGCTGAACCTGATGGAGATGCTAGGCCAAAAATTTGCTGGATCCATGGGCTTCAATTGGCGGGCTGATGCTGAAGATTTGGGCCGCTCGGTTGATGGGCTGGAGCTTGACTGAAAAGAATGCAAGCTGGGCTTGAAGAGGCCGAACTGTGGGCTGAGGAAACAAAACGCCTGGGCTGCAGGTCCTCGTGGGCTGCTGGCAAGACACGAACGAAGATGCTGGATTGCTTCGGTGCTGCGGGATGCATGGGGAGGGGTCGACGACGAGGGCTTCTGCTGGTGAGTGGTTGACCGAATAAAACCAGTCCACGTGCAGCTGAACTTGGGTGGAGATTGAAGATCGGTGGGGCACCGACCGCGTGAGAGAAGCAGGGAGAAAAGAAATGGATTTCGTTAGTGGGCTTCGGGCTTCGTTGCTGAATCTGCGAGCGTGAGGGCAACAACTTCGCTAGCGGAGGCGTACTGGCAAAAGCTAGGACGCTGGTAGACGGTCGAAGATGGAGCAGGGAGAGAGATCTTCGGACGTGGCAGATGCAGCTTCGGTTGGCGAGAAGAAAAATGAAAGTGAGGTAGAAGTGGAGGGCGTCGCACGAAGGGGGATAGAGACGGAAGGAGCAGCTGGCGTTGGCGTGCTAAAGGAGTTGGAGATGAGGCCCCAAAGTCAAGCAACCCAATCCTTTAAATTAATTGCATGTCCCCTATTTCTTTCCAACCAATTAAACCCGTAAATTCATCAAATTGATGCCAAAGACAAATTTGAGCTTCAATTCCTCTAACAATTTCCCCAATTGAGCTCCAAATTTGATGAAGAAAAATCATGTACAATTTTCTGTAAGACCTAACACTCAAATACTTGGCTTGGAAGTCCAAATTTCCTTTAATTTTGGCCTATTCGAAATTCCGTTGATTTTCCGTAAAAATCTCGGAATCTCCAAAAATAATTCGGAGGATGAGTTGAAGTTCTTAAAATAGATCGTGACATGACATAACTTTCAATTTCTGAAATCGGGTTTAAATTCACAGTTAATTTTCATCCGATGCGATTTTAGCGTGACTTACACTACCGGGCAACTTTTAGGAATTTTTGGTGCAATTGACCCGTGATTGATTTATCTTGAGTCACAAAGTACATATTCGACACATTGACGACTATTGGTTGTTGTGAAAGTCTTAAGGTTTTAATTACAGGTACCGGGTACCAAAACGATAGGAAAATAGGTCTAGTGCCGGTTGTCGTGAAAGTCTTAAGGTTTCAATTACGAGCACCCGGTACCAAAACGATAGGAAAATCGGTCTAGTGCCAGTTGATGAGTATTTTGCAATACGGTGGAACCACCCACACTCTGATCACATATCTCAGTCGAATCAGCCTATTTTCGGTCTCTTATTGATTTTGACAATGTCGTAATAACCCTTGCAAATCAACACGATTGAGCAGTCAATTTGTGGTCGAATTCTCAAGTCCATTGCATTTAGATTCCTTAATCACTTCCCTAGATAGTCTAGTTATCTCATGAGTGATCAATTCAGAGAATAGCACTATAGGCATGTCAATGAAATGCCCAATTTATTTAATCGAAAACGAAATCTAAAAATTTAGGCTGTCACAGAATAGGTGTTTAAAATAAACTTTGGCCAATAAACGCAGAATAAAATAAATTTCGAGTAAAGTATGAATAAGGATCAGACTTTGAAATTGAGTCTAAAGAATAACAGATTTCAAGCGAGTTCGGACTTTAAGAGTTAAACAGAACTATGAACAAAATAAAAGAGCTCAGGGAAGAAAATAAGAACACAGAATTTATAGTGGTTCAGCTTAGATCAAGCCCACGTCCATTCTCCCACGCTAACAGCCTTCTGCTGAATTTCACTATGCAATTAACAAGAGATTACAACTTTGAGTGCAAATACTTAGTGATAAATTACACTATCTCACTAAGTCACTATTTTAGTTTTCTTTCATGATCGCAAATGTTTAAGCTCACCAAAAATAAGTGTATGATTGAAAGTCGCTTAGACTTTAGAATTATAAATTCTATTCTCCGTCTCCTACTTGCTTATCGGTCATTGATTTCCTTAAATACTCTTCTACTTCCAAACTAGCCATTGGATAGTATGTAGAGAAATGTCTTTCAATCTACCCATTGGATGGATTTGTATCTAGAAGATTTGGTAACCGTTGAGTGACAAAAGTAGAATCCCAAATTGATTCTCATCGTCCATACAAACAAAATCTTGGTTTCCATAAGTAAAGCTTCTCTGTATAAAAAGTTATTGTCTTCAAGATCTAATTGTCAATCAATTAGACTGAGTTAATCAAATCAATCTTGATGTAGAATCCAAACTAGATCACTAGCTCTTATATATTTAGGACTTGTGTTACGTTTTGTTTCATTCTAGATGTAAATCCGAGAGCAATAGACTTTACAATCTGAATTTGAATGCAATAGACTTTACAATCTGAACGTAAGTCTGAACAAATTTAACTTCAGCATAAAGTTTGTCTTCAGGTTCTTCCAAGTATAGACTTTGATAATATCATTTACATGTTCTATCATATGCATAGTCATGAGGGATTTATTTTGCCATATTCAAAACATTATAAGGGATTTCCCTAACAGGAAGATCTCGCCCCTCGGTCCTTGTAGCATTAACGATTGTATCGTAGAATATAATATATATTTTTAATGAGATCCTCCCATGCAATTAGGGAGGAAACCGCTTATATGAATGTATGAGAGAGAAGAAGGAAGTTTAGATGAAATAAGAATCAACTTATCTATCTTTCAAATATAAATATTATGCACTTCTTCTAATATCCACATCATTTCACTTCCTATTAGCATCTCTCATTTGTTCTTCCTATCAAAATGTTTCAATGTCAATTTCTTTTCACGAAAAAAAAAAAGGGCTTAATAAGTGTCATGCCATGTCGCCCTAGCCTAAGTGAGGGTCGACCTCGCTAGATCTGGTGAAGGGGGCATCATCGATGCTCGCCCCCACTTGGGTGCAACTCGGCAATGCCAACTCTCATTAGCTATGGCCTATGGTTGATGATTGGGGACTGGCAAAAAGAAAAGAGAACAAGAAAAAAATTTCAAAAAAATTGTTAAAATTTATTAAAAAAATATAGATGTCAGCGCTAATCATGCCATATAGGATGATAGGTGTCAACATCAACAATTTCTTGCTTAAAATGACCGAACAAATTGAATTAGTACTGATATGAAAATGATTAGCACTAAATTGGCTCATTAAAAAGGTTTAGTAATTAATTTGTATCAATGCAATAGAATTAAGACTTTTTGAGTACTTTTCCCAAGCCACATCAAAACAAATATATGATCCTTTTAGCAATTTGGAGTTAGCAGAAATCCTAGTGTTACTTAATTGTACATCTTAGCAAGCATCACGTTTGCATACTTGTAAGTACAAACAATAGAGTAAAAGATGACATATTGTGAGGAGATTATTAACAAACATCGAAGAACAAAAGAGAACAGACAATTGGTTGGGATTGTCCCACATTAGTTATGGAAGGGGATGGTAGTAGGTTTATAATGTGAGGAAAAGTATCGCCCTTCGAGATGGCTTTTGGGGTGAGAGAGACCCAATACCACCTAACACTAATATTAGAGCCCGATTTGCTAACAAATTTAGACTCAATAGTTACAAGGAAGAACTTGAGTTGTTGCGGCTCTAACCTAGGGGGAATTTGTTGAGATTATCTCATATTGGTTGTAGAAGAGACAAGGGGTTGGTTTATAAGTATAAATGAAAGCACCCTTTAAGCTCATTTTGTGGTGAGAGAGGCCCAAGACCATCCAACACAATTTTCTATATCCCGCAAAGGATTAATAAATTAAGAATCACCTTTACCAACAAAAAAAATTAAGAATCACAATTAGCATGGTGAATTCTTTTTACCCTAAATTGTTGTGGGAAGAAACCTATGAACCATCCACTCACTAGGCTATAAACAATTTGTTTAATAATGTAACGCAAATTGCTCAAGATGAGTGCCAAGCAAAATAGCTAGCCTCATCTGTCCTCCTCCATTGCATGATATGCGCGCCACATTCAAAATCCTATCCTTTTCAATCTTCATGTTTCCTTAGGACACTTTCGCACTCGTTCAAGGAACCAAATTTGAAGAGAGGAGAGAGAGAAAGAGAGTGAGAGTTTCAAGCAACCTCAATGTATCATTTGTCTAAGTCTGTGCACGAATTGAAAGACCCCGCCCCAGGTCGTAGTGCCAAAGTTAATGTACCGAGCGACAACTATCATAGGCCCTATAGTTTTCTTCTTGGAAAGGTCAAACATGGTATCAAGCCGAATGCTAGCTAGTGACTATAAAACACTCTAAAGGATTGATTAATCTACTTTTCTCTTACCTTCTTTATGATATCTAACCAAATGCCAGCTAGATCCTATAATTGCAAAAGATCTGGCATGAAATTGAGGAATAAATTTAGAGATATTCGGAAATATCATAATTTTTACAAAAGATTTAAAAATTGGTAACAATATATGTTTATATGGCAATTCTTATACCAATGTAAAAAGGGAAAAATATAAAAGGTTATATGGCAATTCTTAATCTAGAAAAGAAAAATGAATGCTAATTAAAGATGATATGATTATGGCAAGTTGGCCACATTTGATATCCTCCATTTTTCATTCTTAAATAGCTGAATGATGCTGAAATTGGAGCATAAATACCCCATCATGGTGAAATCATCAGCTAAGCTCATATTCATTTGTTCTTTATTGCTAGCTAGTTGTGTGAGAGATGTTTGGGGCAAGAGACATGTTGTAATCCATAACAATTTGCCAGCTGGAACTACTCTGACAGTTCATTGCAAATCCAAAGATGACGACCTTGGGTTCCATTATATAACGAGCAGTTGGGAAGTTTCATTTAATATCAATTTTTTGAGGACAACGTTGTTCTTTTGTAGCTTCGCATGGCCAATTCATTTTGAGCGGTTTGTTATATATGTGACAAAGAGGGACGATTGTGACATCCTGAATTTCTCAACCTGTTTTCTACTGAATTAATCAGGCATTTTGTTGATGCGTTTATAGGGCTATTCTCAGAGATGATCACTCTTGAGATAACTAGACTGTATGGGTAAGTAATTAAGAAAAATTAAAGCAATAAACTTGAGAGTTCGATCAAGAGTCGGCTTCTCGACCGTGCTCATCTTAAGAGATCATTGCAGCATAGTTAAAAATCGATTTAAGATCAAAGATAGGTTTGTTCGACTGAGATGTATGGCCGATCGTGGGTGACTCCACTAAATTGGAAAATTCTCGTTGACCGACACTAATCTAATTTTACTGTCGTTTTGGTACCCAGTGTCCATAATTGAATTCTCGAGATTTTCACGACAATCGAGAGTCGCCATTAAGTTGAATGGGTTCATAATGGTTCGAAGAAAATCGACCACGGGTCATTTGCCTTAAAAAGTTCTGAAAACCACTCGGTAGCCTAGGTTACGCTAAAAACACGCCAAATGGAAATTAACCGTCAATTCAAGTCCGATTTTAAAAATTGAAGGTTCTATCATGTCACAATAAATTCTAGGATCTAGGACTCAGTCTCAGAATATTTTTTTGACAATCGAGACTTTTTGGGAAAAAGTCGGGTTATGGCCGATTTTATTCAATTAAAGCTGGGGATTAATTTTGTTGGTGAAATTGAGAAGCATGGGAGATTCTTGGATAAGGAAATTAATCAATTTGATAATCGAAATATCAATTGATTTTTGGGAGAATTATTTGAGAGAAAATCAAGAGGGAAATTGGATGCAAAATGCAAATGGGGACCAAGAGCTCTAAGTTGAAATTTCTCTTGGGAATCTTTTAGCCAATTTAAAAGAAATTGAGATTAGAATTTCTATTTGAGGAAATTCTTTTATTTTAATGTTCTTCCATTTCCTTTTTCCATTTTTAGCCAAACATCTTTTCCGCTTTCTCTCTCTCTTTCTTTCTTTCTTTTTCTTTTTCTCTCTCTCCCCCTCTCTCCTCCCCTTCGTGCGAAGCCTCCATTGAATGCCCCCCCTTGTTGTCTTCCACCTTACTTCTCCTCTCTTCTTTTTACTTTTGACTAGTCAAACACTTATCTTCTCTCTCTCTCTCTCTCTCTCTTATCTCTTCTTCTCTCTCTCCCTTGATACTCTCTCTCTCCCTCACTGTTCGTTTGAAGACAGCAGAAGCGGAAGCAGCTCGCCTGGGATCGGAACAACCCGCCATCACTGCCCACGCTCCGCCACCCGCACGTCGCCCATGCGCTCCACTGCTCGCCGTTCACCTCCGTTTCTCCCTCACTCCTTTCAGCCACCGTCGTTGCCGTCTTTCTCCCTCTCTACCTGCTGCTCGATGTCCTAGCAAATCTAGGAAGATGCCGAAGCAAGCAGCAACAACCGGCGTCGCTTGAAGGAGCTGTCACTCGCCGTTCCGTCGTCCACCACCTCCATCGAGCTGCCATTCCTCCCCTCCACTAGTCTGGTCGCCGTCCAGCTCTTGCCGCCTTTGTCCAGCCCCGTTCGGCCACCACAAACTGCAGTTCGACCACCTTCGGTCGCCGGGAACCGCCGTGTAGCCTCACCAAGCCGCCACCTACCTTCCCGACCCTTTACCGCCCCCAACGAACTCTTTTTCTCTCTGTTTTGTAGCCAAACCAGCAACCCACCGAGTGGGTTTCCAGCAACCTCGTGGGTGGTTTTGGGCCGTTTCCGGGCCCCAGATCCGTGAGTTGCTTTAGGAAGAAACAACCCTCATGTCGTCCCTGTCGGATTGGTCCGATTTGCGAGCGATTCTGGTGAGTAATCTCACTCATCCTTGCTTAGTAGACTAATGATGCTTAAGGTTGATTAGTTTTAATTAATTATGTTTAGGTGGTTAGATTAGTATGGATTAGTGTTCATTAGTCAATTGTGATGCGAATTAGACAAATTGAGTGTGTATTTAGCAAGTAGACGTGGTCTACTATTTATTGAAGGTAGCTCGGGATTTTTCTTGACCCTTATTGGGCTTCAATTTGGCAATTCGAGCATAATTGGAATTTTTAGTAATTAAATATTATTTTCGAAATTAATTTAATTATTTATTTATTTTCCGGAAATTCAACCGGGATGGCCAGTGGTCGAAATTTTATGTTGATGATCATGGCGTAGTCCGTCTATTTAATTGAGCTTCAATTTGAGCTAAATTGGATTTATTGTAATTGATTATTAATTTTTAAATTAATTAATTAATTAAATTTTGGAAATTAAGGTTGAGATGGCCGACGACCGGAATTTTGTGTTGATTGTCTGGCGTAGTCTGTTTATTTAATTGAGCTTTATTTTGTGCTAAATTGAATTATTTTTGAAATTGGAAATTATTCTTTAATTGAATCATCTTTGATTATTAATTGGAAAATAACCGGGTGTCGGTTAACAACACCAAAAGTGTTTTGGTGGACTACAAAAAATGTGGGAGTTATGTAAAGGAAAATATTAGATTTTGGCTAAGGTCAATCGTGTGCCCACACACGATATATTTATCGGGTATTTTTAATACGAATAAATGATGCAAAAACATTACTTTAATTGAGAAAGTTAAGTGCGAGGCATAATGTCATTGGGCCATGAGGGATTAATCGTGTGTTGGTTTATAGTTGAAGTAAGATGATTATTGGAAGTTAATGTGATGTGTGTCATGTTGAGGGAAATTAATGGATCATGAGCAGGTAAAGGACTAAGTACTACAGAAGTAGAAAACTTCGTGTAAGTCACCTCTAGCGTCTTATACCATTATTTATTATAGTGAAGGGCTAAGTGTTACATGGCGACTTGAGTCGCATGGGAATTACCTCTAGTGCCTTGCAGCATTGTTATGCATAGTGAAGGGCTAAGTGCTACATGTGAGTCACCTCTAGCGCCTTACCTTTATTGCATTTTGTAGTGAATGACTAAGTACTACACGATAGCGAGATTTCGTGTGAGTTACCTCTAGCGCCTTATACTATTATTATTTGTGGTCAAGGACTACATACCACACGATGACAAGACTTTGTGTTGGGTTCACCTCTAGCGCCTTGAGCCTATATTTGAGTGGGAATGTTGAACTGGAATGTTGAGATTAATTATCGAGTATAGATGGAATCATCGATATGATTTGATCTATTTGTCATGGATTGATTGATTGAACTGAATTGGCCAGGGAATGGTCATCGTTGACATGTAATTGACTAGATCGATTGATCATTTTTTTGATCTGATGTTGTGAAATGATTGATTAAATGGAAATGACCGTGAGTGGTCTTGTTGGCGTGTGATCGACTGGGTTGATTTGATCGATGCCTCAATTAGTGACGTGATTGCTTGGATGCCTATTTAATCTGTGCTAATATGCAGGTGGAATCTGAGGCCAAGGTAAGTCTTCTGACCCGTGTGTGCATGGGCAGCCTGGTTAGCATATTGGTTTCTTAATCGAGTCTTGGTGGGGTAGAACTTGCTGAGACGTAGTCTCATCCTGATTGTGGGACAACATTTCAGGCCCATAGATGAGCCTGTGGAGGAGGAACCAGAAGAGGATAATGAGTCGGAAAATGATGAAGAACTTGAATGATGTGAGCTCAGTGAAGAAAAGTCAAAAGAGGATCAGGATGATCCTGAGTATGACCTAGATGAGAATTGAAATCCCATCTCTTGGTGAACCCTTTGTATATGTGTAGATAGAGTGAGATTTTGAAGTGGTGAATAGTTTGTGAAATGCTCTGTCTAATGCCATGTATAAAGGTTCGGTTGTAGATTTCAATATGAAAAATATGGCCTGCTTTTCTATCCCATTGTTTTATTGTTTTGGGATTTATAATTGCTTCCACATGTGCTTAATAAATTAAAGGGTTGGCAATACATAGTCCTAGGATATCGCATTCTAAAATCAATTAAGCATGAGGATGTGTGCGTGCCCGAGAATCGGGGTGTGATAACGATAGGCATTGCTCCACCTTGTGTGAGTGGAACATCTCGCCTACTAGTCCTTGTAGGAAGAATGCAAATACTGGAGCCTTCGATGTTTGTTTTCCATGGGACCCTCCTACACAATTAGGGAGAAAACCCGCTCATCTGAATGTATGAGAGAGAGGAATGAAGTTCATATGGAATAAGAATCAACTTATTTATCTTTCAAATATAAATATTATGCACTTCTTCTAATATCCACATCATTTCACTTCACTTCCTATTAGCATCTCTCATTTGTTCTTGCTATCAAAATGTTTCGATGTCAATTTCTTTTAAAGAAAAAAAAAAGCCTAATAAGTGTCATGCCATGTCGCCCTAGCCTAAGTGAGGGTCAACCTCGCCAAATCTGGCTAAGGGGGCATCATTGATGCTCACCCCCACTTGGGTGCAACTTGGCCAAGGCCAACTCTCATTAGCCATGGCCTATGGTTAATGGTCGGGGACTGGCAAAAAGAAAAGGAAAGAGAAAAAAAAACAATTCAAAAAAATTGTTAAAATTTATTAAAAAATATCGATGTCGGCATTGATCACACCATATAGGATGGTAGGTGTCCACGTCAACAATTTCTCGCTTAAAATGACCGAACAAATTGAATTAGTACTAATATGAAAATGATAAGCACTAAATTGGCTCAATAAAAAGGTTTAGGAATTAATTTGTATCAATACAATAGAATTATGACTTTTTAAGTACTTTTCCCAAGCCACATCAAAACAAATATCTGATCCTTTTAGCAATTTGGAGTAAGCAGAAATCCTAGTGTTACTTAATAGTACATCTTAGCAAGCATCATGTTTGCATACTTGTAAGTACAAAAAATAGAATGAAAGATGACATATTTTAAGGAGATTATTAACAAACATCGAAGAACAAAAGAGAATAGACAATTTGTTGGGATTGTCCCACATTGGTTGTGGAAGGGGATGGTAGTAGGTTTATAATGTGAGGAAAATGATCACCCTTTGAGATGGTTTTTGGAGTGAGAGAGACCCAATACCACCTAACACTAATATTAGAGCCCGATTTGCTAACAAATTTAGACTCAATAGTTACAAGGAAGAACATGGGTTGTTGCGGCTCTAACCTAGGGGGAATTTGTTGAGATTATCTCATATTGGTTGTAGAAGAGACAAGGGGTTGGTTTATAAGTATAAATGAAAGCACCCTTTAAGCTCATTTTCTGGTGAGAGAGGCCCAAGACCATCCAACACAATTTTCTATATCCCGCAAAGGATTAATAAATTAAGAATCACCTTTACCAACAAAAAAAAAAATTAAGAATCACAATTAGCATGGTGAATTCTTTTTACCCTAAATTGTTGTGGGAAGAAACCTATGAACCATCCACTCACTAGGCTATAAACAATTTGTTTAATAATGTAACGCAAATTGCTCAAGATGAGTGCCAAGCAAAATAGCTAGCCTCATCTGTCCTCCTCCATTGCATGATATGTGCGCCACATTCAAAATCCTATCCTTTTCAATCTTCATGTTTCCTTAGGACACTTTCGCACTCGTTCAAGGAACCAAATCTGAAGAGAGGAGAGAGAGAAAGAGAGTGAGAGTTTCAAGCAACCTCAATGTATCATTTGTCTAAGTCTGTGCACGAATTGAAAGACCCCGCCCCAGGTCGTAGTGCCAAAGTTAATGTACCGAGCGACAACTATCATAGGCCCTATAGTTTTCTTCTTGGAAAGGTCAAACATGGTATCAAGCCGAATGCTAGCTAGTGACTATAAAACACTCTAAAGGATTGATTAATCTACTTTTCTCTTACCTTCTTTATGATATCTAACCAAATGCTAGCTAGATCCTATAATTGCAAAAGATCTGGCATGAAATTGAGGAATAAATTTAGAGATATTCGGAAATATCATAATTTTTACAAAAGATTTA
The DNA here is from genome assembly GCA_014182405.2 of Eucalyptus sideroxylon. Taxonomy (NCBI): domain Eukaryota; kingdom Viridiplantae; phylum Streptophyta; class Magnoliopsida; order Myrtales; family Myrtaceae; genus Eucalyptus; species Eucalyptus sideroxylon. The sequence continues at coordinate 14,273,049 of CM024554.2, read as the reverse complement.
AAAATTGGTAACAATATATGTTTATATGGAAATTCTTATACCAATGTAAAAAAGGAAAATATAAAAGGTTATATGGCAATTCTTAATCTAGAAAAGAAAAAGGAATGCTAATTAAAGATGATATGGTTATGGCAAGTTGGCCACATCTGATATCCTACATTCTTCATCCTTAAATAGCTTAATGATGCTGAAATTGGAGCATACATACCCCATCTCGGTGAAATCATCAACTAAGCTCATATTCATTTGTTCTTTATTGCTAGCTAGCTGTGTGAGAGATGTTTGGGGCAAGACACATGTTGTAATCCATAACAATTTGCCAGCTGGAATTACTCTGATAGTTCATTGCAAATCCAAAGATGACGGCCTTGGGTTCCATTATATAATGAGTAGCTGGGAATTTTCATTTAATATCAATTTGATAATGACGACATTGTTCTTTTGTAGCTTCGCATGGCCAAATCATTTTGAGCGGTTTGATATATATGTGACAAGGAGGGACGATAGGCATTGCTTCACCTTGTGTGAGTGGAACATCCCACCCATTGGTCCTTGTAGGAAGAATGAATATACCGGAGCCTTCGATGTTTGTTTTCCATGGGACCCTCCTACACAATTAGGGAGAAAAACCACTCATTTGAATGTATGAGAGAGAGGAATGAAGTTCATATGGAATGAGAATCAACTTATTTATCTTTCAAATATAAATATCTATACACTTCTTCTAATATCCTCATCATTTCACTTCCTATTGGTATCTCTTTATCATTTATTTCATTTGTCATCATGATGAAAATGTTTTAATGTAAATTTCTTTTAACACTTAAAAAAAAAAAAAAGTTCATAAGTGTCATGCCATGTCGCCCTAGCTTGGGCGAAGATCGACCTTGCCAAATCTAGTAAGAGGGCCTTGTCAGTAGGGGTGAGCATGGTCTAGGTTGGGCCAGTCCACCCCCTAACCCTAAAACTAACCCGCACAATGTTGATCATCAATTTTTCGAACCGAAGATCAAAGGCCTGAATTGACGCAATAGGTTCAGTCAGGCTCCAAGGTCAGTCCATAACCAACTGATAATTTTTTTTATTTCATTTTTTGTACTCCTTGAAAATGCAACCAAGGACCGGACCAACCCAATGGGTTCAGTTCAGTTCCAGGGTCTATCTGAGACCAATTAATAATTATTTTGTTTCATTTTTTATATGCCTTGAAAAGGCGATGGAGGATCGAGCTGACCCAATGGACTCGGCGATAAGCGAGGTCAGGGAAGAAAGGTGAGCAAAGGGTGTCAAATGGGGTGAGCGTCAAGCAACTAGCAGCGTGAGCATTGAGCAACGAGCAACGAGCAAGGCGAGTATTGAGTGTCGAGCAGTGAGCAATATGGATAACCAGAAGCAAGCGAGTGCCAAGCGATGAGTAGTAAGCAGTGAGCGGGGAAGTTATCTCTTTCGATCTTGGTAAATTAAAGACTGAGAGGAAAAAGAAGACAGAGAGAACAAGTACTTAAGGATAATATCGTGAGGAGCTGTTTATATCATTTTGGACGCTACGAGGACTCCTCACATAAATATTTTTCTCCTTTGTAAATCATAGTTGTCTATGCCATAAAAGACATTAAAAGCCTAAGCTATTAGAGAACAATGTAAAATTACTTAGATTTCTCATTAAGGAGCCGTTATTGCTGTCAATGCCATTTAACTTAGGGTTTTTCTATATAAAAATTATAAATAATATTTGATATATAATATATATATATATATATATATTATATATAATATATAATATATACAATTAGGGTTGGTCCGGATTTAACTAACCCTAAACTCCTTAGATTGAGAACCAGCCCGCACAGTACTTGTCTTAAAATCCCACGATCAAGGATCAACTTAGTCCCCCTAGGAACCGGACTAGGATCGGCAAGTGGGCCAGTCTAGGGTCGGTCCAAAATTGACCCGAGACTGATGCTCACCTCTACTTGTTTGTGCTCGCCCCTACTAGGTGTAACCCGACAAGACCAGCTCGCACTAGCCATGGCCAGTGGCCGATGTCCAAGGACCAACTAAAAGAGAAGAGAAAGGAAAAAAAAAAGGAAAAATTATTTAAATTCATTTTAAAAATATATCCATGTCAATGCTGATCATGCCACATATGATAGCAAGTGTCAATGTCAGTAATTTTTAGCTTAAATTGATCGGAAAAATTGAATTACTACTAATGTGAAAATGATTAAGACTAAAATGGCCCAATTAAAGATTTATAACTAAATTGGTACTAATATAATAAGTTTAGATTTTTTAGTACTTTTCTTAGACCACATAAAAACACAAATCCGATTCTTTTAGCAATTTGGAGTTAGTAGAAATCCTAGTGCTACTTAATTGTACATCTTAGCAAGCATTGTATTCGCATACGTATAAGTCCAATCAATAGAATGAAAGATGGCACCTTGTAAGGACAAAAGAGAACAGACAATTTGTTGATATTGTCCCACATCGATTGTGGAATAAGTTGGTGGTCGATTTATAAATGTGAGGAAAACTCTCACCCTTTGGTGTGACTTTTGGAGTGAGAGAGGGCCAAAATTGTCCAACACTAGTATTAGAGCTTGACTTGCCAAAAAGTTCGAACCCAATAGTCACAAGGAAAATTTTTGGGATGTTGCGGCTATGACTTAGGCTTGACGTTTGGGGGGATGGGGACCCAAGCCCAATGTCTGAGGGGGGATTGTTAAGATTGTCCCACATTGGTTGTAACATAACTTACCAATAAGTTCGAACCCAAAACTTGTTGTAGCTCTGACTCAGACCCAACGTGTCGGGGGATAGGGACCCAAGCCCAATGTGTGAAGGGGAATTGTTGAGATTGTCCCACATCAGTTGTAGCCTAACTTACCAATAAGTCCGGATCCAAAACTTGTGTAGCTCTTACTCAAGCTCAATGTGTGGGAGATAAGGACCCAAGCCCAATGTGTGAGGTGGGATTGTTAAGACTATCCCACATCAATTGTAGAAGGGACTAATCTTCAGTTTATAAGTGTAAATGAAAGTCTCACCCTTTGAACTAGCTTTCGGGGTAAGAGAAACCCAAGACCATCCAACACAATTTATCATATTGCCCAAAGTTTTCGTCCGATTAATAAATTAAGAATCACAATTAGCATGGGAAATTCTTTTTACCCTAAATTGTTGTAGGAGGAAACCTTTGAACCATGTACTTACCAGGCTACAAATAAATTGTTTAATGATGTAACACAAATTGCTCAAAATGGGTGCCAAGCAAAATAGCTAGCCTCCTCTGTCCTCCTCCGTTGCATTACATGCACGCCACGTTCAAAACCCCATCTTTTTCAATCTTCATGTTTCCTTAGGACACTTTCATACTCGTTCAAGGAACCAAAATCTAAAGAGGATAGAGAAATAGTGAGAGTTTCGAGCAACGACAATGTATCATTCGTCCAAGGCCGTGAATGAAATGAAGGACGCCGCCCCACGTCGCATGCGCCGGAGTCAACATACCAAGCAAGCTCACAGCAAGCGACGGGATGTAACCTGACACTCAGACAAGAAAAATACTGAAATTTTTGCAACGGCTATCATGGGCCCTATAGCTTTCTTCTTAGAAAGGGCACGCGCGAGTACAGTTTAGTTTTCCTACAAAACCAATTTCCTTTTTCGTTGCTGTTCGGCGCACTTCCGGTGTTCATTTTGAAAAAGGTCACAACCATTAGACTCGCTGCCCTCAGACAAGAAAAATACTGAAATTTTGTCGCTAACCGCCACCGGACACCGCCACACTCGCCACTATATGCCACCATGTCTTGGACCCGAGGAAACCCGCCACTGCTTCGTCGTGACTTGTATGCTTTCCAACGGATTTTTCGCAAAAACATAATATGATTTTTCTCTTCGTTCACAAATCTCAACTTGGTATTAGGGCCATTGTTACCTAAGGTGTGCCCATGGAATCTACTACAAGGTGGCCGCCATGACACGAGCGCACCGGCCGCGTCTCTATCAATTTTTAGTCAAGACCGAAGCTTTAACTTGCTGTTTAGCACATTTCCACTATTCATTTCATAAAAAGGTCACGACCATCAGACTCATCACCCTCAAACGAGAGAAATACTGAAATTTTGTTGCCAACCACCGCCAGACGCTACCACACGCGCCGTCACGTCTCGAACCTGGAAAGCCCACCACTGTTCCGTCATGACTTGGACACTTTCCGACAAATTTTTCAAAAAATAGAATATTATTTTTCTCTTCATTCACAAATCTCAACTCTTGTGATATCAATTTATTTTAATGTGTATGTGTATATTAATTTTGTGTTTGGGCGTATAACAGGAGGAGCAGGCCAAAAATAACGTGGACAGTCCTTGTGCAGGTCATCTTTTGTGGGCTATTTGGGTAAGTGAGTGCACAATCCAAGCATGTCAAAAGCTTTGTTTATCCTTTTGCTGTTTACCCTTGTTTTTTTTTTTTTTTAAACTATGTGAATTCTACTTTGATTGATCTAAAGTTGCTACACAATAGACTTGGACATGTGAATTACAAGAAAATGCAACATTTAGCTAAAACTTATAACATTCCATTAGATACTTCTATTCGATTTGATAAGTGTGAAGTGTGTGCACAGGCTAAAATCACTAGAAAACCCTTTAAATTGGTTTCTAAAAGCACACAACTTCTTGAGCTAATTCATTCTGACATTTGTGATTTTAGAAATTACATTACTAAAGGTGGTCGGAAGTATCTAATAACATTCATAGACGATTTTTCTAGATATTGTCATGTCTATTTATTTTAATCGAAAGATGATGCTTTTGAAAAATTTAAGATTTTCAAGTCTAGAGTAGAAAATCAACTCAACTTGAAAATTAAGAGGTTTAGGAGTGATAGATGAGGAGAATATACTATGTCAAGGTTCAAGGAATTTTGTGCTTCAGAAGGTATAATACTTGAAACCACTGCTCCTTATTCACCCTAATCAAATGGTGTTGCAGAGTGTAAGAATAGAACGTTAACTGAAATGTTAAACTCTATGTTACTTACAGCTGGCATGCCTTCCTCTTACTAGGGAGAAGCAGTTCTAACTGCTAATCACATCTTGAATAGGTTGCTGCACTCTAAATTGTCCATGACACCTTATGAGATATGGCATAAGCGCCCTTGTAGATATGATACTCTTAAGACTTGGGGCTGTATTGCTTATGTAAGTATACTAGATCCTAAGAAACCTAAGGTGGGATCTAGAACTATTACTTGTGTATATTTAAGTAGTGTAGAAGTTAGCGTTGCAAATAGGTTTTTAGATCTATTTACTAACACTGTGATAGAATCTAGAGATGTAGTCTTTGAAAACAAGTTTCTCAAAGATCAACGCTCGAATGTTTCTAGATCTACAGATATGATTTCAGAATCTCCTGTAGAATCTGAAGTAGGCCCTTCTGACACTAATTACACACAGTTGGCTATTGAATCAATTCCAGTAAGAGTATCTACAAGAGAGAGAATTCCCAAAAGTTTTGGTGAAGACTTTGTTGCTTACCATCTTGAGGATGATCCATTCTCCTATCAGGTAGCAATGAGATCTAGGGAATCTCTACTGTGGGCGGAAACCATAGATGATGAAATGAGTTCTCTATTGCAGAATCACACTTGGCAGCTAGTAAATTTGCCAAAAGGGGCTGAAGTTATAGGCTGTAAATGGGTGTTAAAGAAGAAACTGAATAATGATGGATCAATAGCCAAATACAAAACACGTTTAGTAACTAAAGGCTATAAACAACAAAGCGGAATAAATTATTTTGATGACTATTCACCTGTGTCATCTATCAACTATAAGAATTCTTCTTACTTTGGTATCTATTAAACACTTTGTAGTGCATCAAATGGATGTAAAAACAGCTTTCTTAAATAGGGATTTAAATTAGGAAATTTACATGGAACAACCGAAAGGATATATTATGAAAGGTCTTGAGGACAAAGTTTGTAAATTGAATAAATCATTGTATAGTCTTAAACAAGCACCTAAGATGTGGCATCTTAAATTTGACAAAGTGGTAAAGAGTTATGGTTTTCAGTCTAACTATTCAGATAAATGCATTTACCATCGTTCTATGTCAAATAAGATAGTCATCATTTGCTTATATGTTGATCATGTTAATTCTTGGTTCCGATCATTCTATAATGAGTGACGTGAAAGCTACTTTAGCTAAAGAATTTGATATGAAAGATCTTGGTATTGCTAATACTATTCTTGGTATGAAAGTAAGCTTTAAGCGTCAAGTTATCTCTCTTAGTCAGACTTATTATATTGAGCAGCTACTTTCTACTTTGGGATATGATAAGTGTAAACCGAGTGAGACACCATGTGATTATAATAACAGACTGAGTTCTAATGAAGGGACTAGAGTGGATCAGTTAAAGTACTCAAAACTGATTGACAGTCTCATGTATACTATAAGTTGCACTAGACCCGACATAGCCTTTACAATTGGCATGCTGGGTCGTTTTACTAGTAATCCTAGTAAAGAGCATTGTGATGCTCTCAATAGGCTAATGAAATACCTTAAAGGTACTAAAGATTATGCTCTTTATTATTCTGGTTATCCTCCAACTATGGATGAATATTTTGATGCCTCATGGTGCTCAAATATTGGAAATAGTAAGTCCACTAGTGGGTATGTATTCACTTTAGGTGGAGTTGCTATTACTTGGAAATCTAAATGACAGACTTGTATTGCATTGTCGTCTATGGAATCGGAACTTTTTGCTTTAGCCTCAGCCAGTGAAAAGGCAAAATGGATAAAGAATCTGATTATGGATATTCCTTTGACTCAGCTAAAGATAAATTCTTTAAGCCTATTCTGTGATAATCAAGCAGCTGTCTAAGTCGTCAAGAATTCTCTCTTTAATTCAAAGAGAAGACATGTGAGACTGAGATATGCGTTGTTGAATTATCTGAGAGAACAAGGGTTATCACCTTGATCGATGTGAGATCGAAGGATAACATAGCCGATACTCTCACCAAAGGTATGCCTAAAGATCGATTATTCAAAACAGTGGAGGAACTAGGGTTAAAGACTATATAGGCAAGTCTTAACTACCATTTACTTACCTTCTAATTATGTGTTTTGAATTATCAAATCTTTCTTTATTGGCTACAATGATAAGCACAGTTTATATGTTTCATCGATGTTTACAGTTGCTGACTAATTTGAAAATTGTGAGTTATCTCATTCCAAACTTGATGAAGATGACTTTAACCTAATTCAAATGTTCTATCTGGAAAATTGTGTCATTCCAAACTTGATGATACAATTCAACTAGATTAGATTATCCTTTTTGGTTAAATGATCTCATTCCAAACTTGATGCTAGATTATTTGACTTTAAGGAATCAGTAATTGTGACATTTCAAATTAAAATATAGAAACAATTGTTTACATAAGAAGCCTGATGGTCTTGTTCTTAATTGAAACTTGATATTACATGACTAGGTTATTATAAGTGACTTGACTATTGGTCATGTTCTTTGAAACTAGACAATAATTATTCTCCTACAAATAAACTTAAGTTGATGGCTCTTTGCAAATCACATTGTTTAGGTCTTGTTCATAATTTATGAAACGGCTTGATGCTTATGACATGATATTATGATACTTTATGACATTAATATATGTTCTTCTCTGCACTGATGGAATGTTGCTAAGTTTTTATTCAAATGATTGAATTCATGATAATATGAAATTCATATTTGGCATTCTACAAGGACTGACAAAGATGGAGGAGAGCTTAATGAGTGGGATCTTGACTAGAATAACCTACTTGATGAATGAATATATATCATTTAAAGCATGTAGGGACTTGACAGTTCACCCGCTATTGCCTATTTTGATGAAGTCCATTTACTTGAGACTTGCATTTTGCTATTTCTATTTTGTGGACATTATTATGCTTGTTTCTTATATTTGTAAGGCCTTAGACTATTTTGACTGGCCTACTTATACTTGATTAATATGCATATATTGATTGTGAACTGAGTCTAAGATTTATTTTGGGATTTAGATTTTGTTAATCTCAAAACAGATTCATAATAAGAATAATTCATTTATTTAGATTGCATATGATGATTTAGTTTAATACTTTACTGCTAGAATACTCTTTGACCGATCCGAGTTGATTGTCTTGGACTAAATGTGGATGATTCATGTTTGTTTGAATATTACACTGACCACCTTATTGGATTGTGATGTATGGTGAACATAGGAGGAGATTGTTGGATATATTATTAATATAGTCCAAAATAATATGTTCACATACAAGCCCAATAGGTAAAAGCATGGTTATTTGGATCCATATGGGCCGGAGTCCAATAACGTGCATATAAAAACTCTAGGATTTCCCTATGCTAGAGGTAATACTGTTGAGCATTCCAAACTTGACGTCTCTTGGTGTAATATTTCAAGCAGTTACTTCTTCTCTCTCAAACCTATTACCTCCAACAAAAATAACCTCAGCAATAAGCAGCCACAATATTCTAGCGATATCAGCCACAAAATCATTAAATACAGAACTGAAAATTAAAGAATAAACGGGAAAACTAAATCTACAATGTTTTATAAAATTTTCCTAATAGATACATATTATTTAAATCTTGGATCAAAACTAGCCGTTGCAAGTGGAGAATTAAAGATTTTGATAACAATGTCCGCATGGGAGTATAAAAGAAGCAAAGAATAATGACAATATAAGTGTGATGTCCTTTAGCTGGAAACATATCTTGCTGGCTAGTTGACTGATTAATCTAAAACCAAAATACGGGAAATTGCTTGTATACGCTAGTCTTATTTAGCTGGTGACTAAGAGGAAAGAAAATATTCTACACTCGCTTACCCTCTTTATGGTATCTAGCCAAGTGGCAGCTGGATTCTAAGAATAATTCTAGAGATATTTTTAGAACTATCATAATTATTCTATACATAGGATACTAAACTTGGTACTAATAGATGTTTATATGGAGATTCTTATACCATAAAAAGGAAAATTATAAAAGGTGATAAAGCCATTCTTATCCCAGAGTAAAAGGAACCTAATTAAATATAATATGGTTATGGAAAGTTAACCACATCTGATAGCCTCCATTTCTTATCCTTAAATAGCTGAATGATGTTGAAATTGGAGCATAGATACCCCCACAATGGGGAGTTCATCAGCTAAGCTCATATTTATTTGATCTTTGTCACTAACTAGTTGTTTGGGATATCCTTGGGACAAGGCACATGTCGTGATCTTCAACAATGTGACAACTGAAACTACTCTAACAATTCATTGCAAATCCAAGGATAACGATCTTGGGTTCCAATATGTAAAGGTGAACTATGCATTCTCCTTCACGTCCACTTAGCCTGTTAAGAAGACATTGTTCTTTTGTAGCTTTGCATGGCCAAGTCATTTTGAGCAGTTTGATATCTATGTGCAAATGAGGGACCAAAAACATTGCGCTTGGTGTCCTTGGGTAATCTGGCACACTGGTCCTTGTCGATTCAATGAACATAATGGGAACTATGATGTTTGTTTTCCATGGGATCCTCCTACACGATTAGAGAGGAAATCTCTTATGTGAATGTATAAGGGAAAAAAATAATGCTCCGATGAAATAAGAATTAGCTTAGTTATCTTTTATATAAAAATATCTATACACACATATGTGATTTTCTTCTAATATCCTCATCATTTCAATTTCTATTGGCATCCATTTATCATTTTTTTTTATATGTTCTCGCTATCAAATTGTTTCAATGTAAATCTCTTTCAACAAAAGAAAAAGTTAATAAAAGTCGTGCCATGTCAGTTTTGAACTTGTAATGCTAGTGTAATATTAAGAACTAACACCCTTGAGTCGTAAGTACACAATACAAAATTTATGTTGAAAAAATTGGCAAAAATATGAGAGCACTGGATTGATGGGAGGCATTCTTAAGTCGACACTATCATGAGCCGTTGATCTTGCAATGATCCTAAAAGCAATCTACCCATGAGAGATTTGCAATAGACCATTCAGGTGGGCGCCATGTTAGAGGAATAATCACATTCCTAACCTAGACTTCTACTAAACGTCATGTTCAACCTAAAGAACTAAAGACTGTCGGCTATTTTTTGTGGAATCGAAAACGATGTATGCTTCTGAAGAGGCAAAATTATACTTCAAGTGTCAAAACTTGACGCGATGAGACACTTAAGTGTCAAAAAATTTAAAAATGACATTTAAGTGCCACTTTTTTAAAAAAATTGAACACTTGAGTATCACCTCTGGCGAAACCCGCTTGAAATTCTATGTGGCAATTTTTTTTATTAATTTTGCTCGTCTACGTGGCTTGCCGGAGAGCTAACTCAACAAAGAAACACAAAAACAAAGTCATTTTGGCGTCAATTTGAATTTTAATATTAAAAATTAATTAAATTAAATTTAGAGACAGAGACAGAGAGACAGAGACAAAAAGATAGAGAGAGGGAGGAATGAAAAGATCAATAGTTGCAAGTGGCTAAGGGCTCAGTCCTCATCACCACTGCTCCCTGCCATCGCCAAGAGAGGTCGGCAACGGTGGGGGAAGTGTTGGTTGGGGTCACAGGCCTTCACTGGATCTAGGAAAAGGCTGTGATCCTCACCCCAGATCTTGTCCAAGGCTCACAAGCCCTCACATTTGGTTAGTCGGGGTCACCGGCCCCTATCCAAGACCCGGCGACCTTGGCCGACCCTCCCCCCACCGTCGCCAACCCTCCCCGATGACGACAGGGAGAGGCGGCAATGACGAGGGCTAAGCCCTTAGCTACCTGCAACTATTCATTATCTTCCTTTAAAAAAAAAAAAGTGGTATTAAATTTAATTTAATTAATTTTAAAATTTATTATTTACCCACGTCAATAGCAAACTGACGTCATTTTTGCAATTGTCTAGCCACAATAGCATACAAAATTGACGTCGTTTTGCACCTGCCTTGTCGGAAGATCGCAACATCAACATTTTGGCTGGATTTTCTTGCCATTGGCATTTAACTAATCCAGTTTACCACTTTCCTAACTTCTAGCATTTAAATGTCTCTCCGTGCCAAGTTTTAGCACTTCAGGTATCCAGCACTCCTTCTAAAGAAGAAAGCATGGAATTGCCATTATTGTACATCGTGTAGAAGGGATGCAGCTCTTGGCTCGAAAGGTGCAATTGTCGCCTGTTGGAGATTTGACTATCGCGAGTAATTCCACATTCGATTTATTATTGTCCACATTAATTAATTCTGTCAATGTTTTATTTGATAATTATGATGATCACCCAATATTAAGATAACTGTATTGACCGAAGAAGTTATATGAAAGAGTGTTTGAATGGGGATATAAATAAGTCATATAAGTCAAACCCTCTCATAATCTAAAAACCCTCCATCAACAATGAGAGGGAAATTGACTAGAAGTACCTACTCATGATCATTCAAGTCTCTACAAATCTTGCTTCAATCGAATTTCATCAAAAGCTGGAGGTCAATACAAAATTTTTCCCGTTCCACGTTCGATTCTGATTATGCATGCACGGCTTTTGTTCATCCATCAATAATCGGAATCTTCAGGCTTTCGCAAAAACTCTAACAGAACACAGTGTTCCCAAATATTTTCATAAAGTATCTCCCCTTGCCATGTCACCAGTCCATTTCTTTTAGGATCCATTTGACCCCTCTATCAGACACGCGACAGAAAGCCAGATCTTTCAAAACGGCTTCTGGTGGTTTGCTAGCAAATGAGTAATTTCTCGAGGGTACACAATGATTACTGCAAATCCAGTCTCTATTCAGCGATAGATTGTATGATACATCCGCATCAATTACAGACGAGTCGTTTTTAAGTGTTCTTGTACCGATTGTAATGTCACCAAGCACCACCCCGTCGGCATCGCCAACCGCACTAGCAAAACCCAACAAGGGAACATTCGTAAGGCAATCAAATTCATTGTCGACCTATCATCTGTCAAGACCTTAGCAACTAGTCGGCCATTAACCTAACCAGAAACTGTTGCGAACTTCAAATGCATGGATGTGTACCAGTGTGTTTTACCTACGGGGAGCCAATGTCCTTCTGGTGGATCGCATGGTAATATGAAGGTCTGTCGATGCAAGGAATACAGCCTTTCGGTTGCTAGAAAACTCTGATCGGACTTACCCCATCTCGTGGGAACTATGTCTTTGATATCGACAATGAAGATAGGCAGTTTCGAATAGGTCACTTAGTGATCATAGTTTCCACTATGTTACACCCAAGTATCAAGACTAAGGTCACCTTTTTATTGTTGTTTGAGGGATTTCTTTTGTTGAGACTAACAAAATAACCTGGAATGAAGGGTAATTTAGGCTATATCAATATTTTGAAAAACTTTCGCGGATACATTAAAAGCACCAAGCAAAGGATATGATAACTATATGCAGAAAATGTGAGATGAGATGATTATCATGGTCAATGAAAAATGGGAGCAATTTTTAATTTATATTTTAATTTTTTTAATTTTTTCATAAAACTCGAGAAAAAAATAAAAATTGAAAAAATTATCAACATCAACGCCAACCATGCTACATAAAACAGTCAATGTTCACTTCAGCAATTTCTGGTTAAATTTGATCGGATGAACTCAAATAGCAAAACGTGAAAAAATTTAAGACTCAATTAATATAATTAAAAAATTTCGAACTAAATTGCTAAAAGTATAATAAATTTAAAAAAATTTGGACAATTTTATCAGCATGTGTGTATTTATATTAAAAATATGGTGCAAATTCACCGGTCCATTAAGGACAATACGTGACGGTTCGTGGAATCGAGTGATCAGTAAAGATCGAAGTAAAAGACGAATTTGGTCTCAAATCCGAAAGGCCAAATTGGCTGCAGCTTCCGTTAGTGGAGTGAAAAAAAATGTCAAAAGGGGCGGTGGGAAAAGCAAAGCGATCCGACACGAACTTTTCTAGAACAAGCACAGTCGCCGGTGCACATGCTCGAAAGGAAGGGACGTCGAAGCGCACCTCGACGCCCGAATTGCATGAAATTGGAGCGCCATCCCAAGTTAGCCCTCCGTTTAGTAACGTCACGCCAGACGTTTTCCCACCAGCAGGAATGCCGGTGCCGCCATGTATTATTTTCATCCTAGTAATTTCTTCACTTGTTTGTCATTGTCGTAAAGCCCTAACTTGACTTTGTAAATAGAATGTGAGAGGAATGCCATGATTTGTTATGGTATGGTTCATACTCTCTATCGAGAAAATAACATGGGGTCCCACTCCTTGATGAGCTCGCAGGGTCCGAGAGTTGTGGGAACAGCACCCCCGAGATACTAGAGGACTTTATAATTTGAACTCATATTTTATTGATAATTTTGGCTTGAGCCATGAATAGCAACTGGGGGTGTGAGAGTGCGTGTATGTATATTCTTTTTTTCTTGTGATTGAAGGATGCAACAGAAAGCATAAGATATTAGTTATAATGAAATCCTCTGTTAGATATAGCCATAAAGATAAATCGGGATAAAAACCTTGTGTCTCGATTTTTTTCTCGTTTTTACTCTCTATTTTCTTGTGATTTTGCAGCAAATCTTAAATAATGCTATCATAGACAAACTTAGCCACCCCATGAAAAGAAGATAGATGATGGAAGAAAATATGGTGATTCCTAAGAGTGCTATCATATACAAACTTAGTCAGCCACTCCATGAAAAGAAGATAAAGAGGATGGAAGAAAATATAGCATGTCTTTTTGGCGTGTCTACATGCATCCACCAGGAAAAACTGCACCTAAGAAATTGCCCCGGCATCATCACCTCCATATCTAAGTCCTCTTTTTACGTATTAACAATATTTAGTTGATTCCTCATAGCTCTTAAGATTATGCATAAATCTCATTTGATAGAAAGTAACTTGATATTAGAGAGGCAATTTCAATGTACTTCGCACCATATGCACCTCAGAAATTTTCCTAATTCTATTTTTTTCTACTTTATCATTTTCAACGGTACACCCATGCATTCCAAGCAAATAAATCCATCCCTACCGGCCGACAATGTTCACCCAAGTCTATTATTCCCATCTAAGTAAGTGCCACGATGATCGCATTATGACATCTCTAATGTGTAACAAGTCGAGCTTTTATTTTCAATGGAGGTATTTTTCAATGCCATAAAGTTGCGTCTTTGCATAGTATTTTTTGGTTAGCAATACTCTGCTTGTTGTAGCCACGCTAATCATACCAGCTACGGTTGTTAAGTTACTATCGCGCCAGCAAAGTTGATCGCATACGATGCATGTTGTTTGGCTCCAATGCCTTTGATCCTCAACCTTTTATTTCTCATTTCAAGAAGCCGACACCACCACCGAACTCATGGCCATCACACGGGTAACATATTGAATTCTTCTTATCAACGGAAGCTTGGAGCCATCACACACGCCACCTTGTCTTAGATCCAATGAGCTTATTTTAATCGAAGATTTTTATGATGTCATTCGGATTATTTTCAAATTCAAGTTGATCTGTTTCCACTCATTTTGCATTTAAGGGGATGTTGGCACTATTAGGATATCTAGTTGATTCTGCATATCTCTCAAAATTATTCATATATCTCCTTTAACATAGCATATCCTTGATTATTTATATTTGATACTATGTTTATCTTGTTACCTTAAATAACCATCTCATATTGCCTATAAATAAGCTTGTGTATTCCTCTTTTCAGCATTTTTCTTAACTATATGAGTGTCTTTTCTAGTTAATTTGAAGAGCATATCAAAAAGAATAATATTTTACTTCTAAATCCATTCTATAAATTTCAATTAAAATCATGAATTTGTCAGTTAATACAATATATCTGAACTTTTATCTAAAAATGCAATTGAGTCCTCCCGGCCAAATGTCCCCTCCCCTAAAATTGCTAAAGTTGCAGTTCGGTTTGTCGGGCCATGCTACGTGTCATGATTAGTGATTGGATGTGGAAAATTTTCCTGACATTGTTGACAATACGGTTTGATCAATTGAAATGTTTATAACTGAATTAAATTCATACAAGCAGCTTGCACAATAATAAACATTAATAGGCCGCACCAATTTGGCATGTGCACACGACTACTCCTCAATTACTACAGCATATGAGCTTCGTTGTATTCTAAGACGTAAATGCGCAGTATAATGTTTTGATGGTATACAGCATCCAAATTTTTTGACCCGATTAATCTCCGGGAACAAATAGGCGCTTAGGAATACAAATTAATTTGATCTGGCACTTGCGTGCTAAGCACACAATAGTAAGTAAAGTAATACTCGGCATCAACTTATACTTGTAATTAGTGGAGATTGTGATCATCCGTGAAGGCCAAGCAATGCATTTGCCCTAAAAAGCGGTTCCACTTCCTTGAATTTGTTTGACCGCTGCGCACTGAAGAAGCCAACACCCAAATGTACTCTCTCTCTCTCTCTCTCTCTCTCTCTCTCTCTCTCTTCTTCTTCTTCTTCCTGGCACGTGCCAGCCCGGGGCTCGCACGTGCAAGGGTCCTTTTATGCATTGTGACGTGAGTACATACCCAAGCAAAGCACCTGGTGGCCTCATTCTCTGTTGCATCATATATATCCCACATACGCTCCTCTCTTCTGCATCATCCATTCTTCACTCTCTTTACGCATTTTCAGTACAAAGATTCAGCAGATCCCTTCTTATTTCAATTTTCGCGTTTAACTAAGATACTTGCACACTCGTTCAAGGAACCGATATCGAGAGAAGAGAGAGAAAGAGAGAGGGTTTCAAGCGATGGCAATGTATCGTTTGTTCGAGGCCATGCACGAAATGAAGCCCGCACTGATGATGGTGGTCGTCCAGGTTGCTTTCGGCGGCGTCAACATACTGTACAAGCTCGCCGCGAGCACCGGGATGAACCTGTCAGTGGTCATCGCCTATCGGTTCATGTTCGCAACGGCTGTGCTGGCCCCCCTGGCTTTCTTCTTAGAAAGGTCGCACACACTTCTCTTGTCAAACGGAATATACTTTTTCTCTTTGTGATATCAGTCTATTCGAATATGTATGCGTATACTGATTTCCTTCTTTCACATATAACAGGAAGAGCAGGCCAAAGATAACATGGACAGTGCTGGTGCAAGCCTTCTTTTGCGCGCTTTTTGGGTAAGTGCCTGTTGTTGTTGAATCCACAACCTTTGGGAAATGCCTAGTGTCCTGTGATGCTATAAAGATAGCACTCGTAAACAGCAGAAAAGCCATGTTTCCATGTACTGCAGCAGGGTAGATGCAACCTTTACTAGATTTTTCTTCTAAAAGAGACTTCTAAGTACATAAATATGGAAGACTCAGGTGTTCATGCATGGGGAAGTTTCTGGACATTATTGTTGACTCTGATTGAATGAACTGCAGGGGATCAATGGGGCAAAATTTGTACCTAGCAAGCTTATCGATGACATCTGCAACCTACGCCTCGGCTATGGCCAACCTCGTCCCTGCCGTGACCTTCGTCTTGGCTGTTTCTCTTGGGTATGTACAGGATTTTCTCATGCAAGTTCCTCCACATGTACTTGGCTTATGATTTAGTAACTCGGCGATCTTCAGCTGGGATGTTTTTCCTGACGTGCGTTGCGGTTTTCTTTCATGTTGACGTTGGTTAGGTTGGAGAAGTTGAGGGTGAGGACAGTTGCAGGGAAGGCAAAGGCGGCGGGAACATTAATGGGGATCGGTGGGGCAATGCTGCTCACGTTCTACAAGGGCGCGGAAGTCAACCTCTGGTCAACCCACGTGAACCTGTTGCGCCACGTGGCGGCGACCCGGCGGGGCCAGGTGGGCTCGAGCGATCTCCTCCTGGGATCGCTTCTGGCCGTGGCAAGCTGCTTCTGCTACGCTTCGTGGTTGATCATCCAGGTGGGTCTTCGCCTTTTCTTCTCAATTCGTCTCCACGTACCGTTGAATTTTGCTTCGTTTCAATGTGTGGAGATCTTTCTAGCGTGATTCACCTTTGCCTAGTCAAGGTTCTTATATAAAAAAATTTATAAAAATGAGATTCTTCTCGACGGCTGATATTTATCTAAATACCAAACGGTCCAACCCACAAGACCTAATGAGCCTCCCAGGGATCGGGTGACCGAGTGATTTAAGCGCGCTCAGCTTGGATGTGCCGCTTGTTAATTAGAATCCTAACATTTCCCATCCAAAACAACCATAAAAGTCACACCTACCACCATATGAGGAGAGCCTCGCCTGATGCTAATGGACCGGCGGGTGGTTTTGCCTGCACTGATGATGTCAAATTGATACTTTCAATTACCCTTACTAAGAGGCTGATGTGACCTAATAGATACTAACCACACGGGGTAACTAATCAAAGCGTTCTTAGAATGAGAAAATACGGTCATTTGCATGTTGCTATTTGCTATTTGTCGGTAACAAGAAATAGTAATGCAAAATGATTTGTTGGACAGGCAAAGATGAGTGAAGATTTCCCATACCAATTCACGAGCACGGCTCTGATGGCCTTCATGGGGTCGATCCAAGCGACAGTTTACGCACTGTGTCGAGAGAGGGATTGGAGCCAGTGGAAGCTCGGATGGAACATCAGGCTCCTCACCGTATCATACTCGGTACCCCCTACAAACGTCTTACTTCCCAATGTCGTGCAAATTCATTAGGGCTCAATATGGACCATCGAATTACCCCGTTGCGTGTCGTCTACTGATCCTCGCCTGTGGTGTTGCAGGGGATAGTCGCTTCTGGTTTATGCTATACTCTAATCGTTTGGTGCGTACGGATGAGAGGACCGGTGTTTGTGTCGGTTTTCAATCCTTTGATGCTGGTGACCGTGGCCTTGGCGGGGTCTATGTTGTTGGACGAAAAACTGCATATGGGAAGGTATATATATTGATAGGTATACACATTTTTAAAATACTCGAACTTTTCAAATAAGTTGACACGAGATATCTGAAATTCTCAATCCATTTCGATGGTAGCATTCTAGGTTCAGGGCTCATAGTACTCGGCCTCTATGCGGTGCTATGGGGCAAAAGGAAGGAGGACAAGAAGACGAATCAATTAGCGCCTTTGAGTGGTCCCAATGAGTCTAAATCCATTGAGATCTTCATCGCCTCTCCTAACAAGAACGACATTAAGGAGGGTGACGATGTTCGAGAGCCATCACAAAAGGAGAGCGAAGAGATGAAAGAAAGTCTCGAAGAGAAAAGAGGAGAAGAAGCAGATCAAGTTGAACGAGCAACTGACCTTGTATAAGCGTACGATGTACAATTGTTCCAAATGCAGGCAGGCATGTAAACGTGCAAAAAAGGGGGTAACTTCATCTTGTCCAGATGGGGGCATTTTGGTAAATAGTCAGACATTGTCTATACGATATAGAATGCAAAGGGTGTCAGATATACCCACGTTTTGCCATTCCCCTTTGCATGATTAATTCAATTACAATGTTATAAATTTTTGTAAATCCCAATTAAAAGGAGGGTATACTTGATTTCTACATGTAGTTGCTTTTATATCTCAAATTAATATATTTCATTTCTATGCAATTGTGTACCCCATTGAGAAAATATTTATGGGATCCATCTTTGGCTAACTACCCAGGATCTTGTTCCGTCTTACTAGGTGCGTGAAATAAGTAGGGTATTTCGTGGATGTGGGTTCGCCTAACGATTCCCTGTATATAGCATAGAATTATTGGCTAATTTTTGTGGATACCGCATAATAAATTATATTATGAAATAATGGGCATGACGAATTCTATGTCGTCTAGACATAATGCATACGTGAGATGACGAAAATGGTCTTCGCTAGGTCCGTCTAAGTATAGATATAGCCCCATATATATATATTATATATAGGCTAGCTACCTAAGTAAAAGAGTAACTTCAGTTAGCTCTTCTTTTTATAAGAATGGTCCTGGAGCCATTTAATTTTATGACCCAATCGTACCGAGTTTTAAAGAAAATATACTGTATTATCTCTAGATGTCTTAACAAATTTATAAGTTAGATATTTAACAATTTGCACCGCCTCTTTAACATAATTAGAAGTGATCAATTCCTGATCTAGTCCAATCCCATCTAGGAATCAAGGACCGAATTGGATGTGCTCGGAACCGGTCCCAGTTCGGTCCAATTTCAGGTGATCCTGTGGAACTAGTCCCGTGGCACCATCGCTGGTACTTGAAGCCGTTGCTGGTGCGGAGAGTCTGGGCAATGGAGATGTGGAAGACAGATGTAGAAGACGAGGTGGGCAAGGAAGAGGAGGGAGTTCGAGACCCAACATGGCAGCATTGGAGGCAGGACAACGATTGGGAGATACCATTGAGGAGGAGGACGAGAAAGATGAAGAAGAGGAGGAAGAGGCAATGGACCTCCTTCTTCTGCTTGTCGATGATGCGCTTCTTCTCGATAGTCTTCTCGAAGTGAAGCTGGATTATCGTGTTCAAGGCCTAGAGGATCATCTCCGTTGCTTGCTGTTACCGCTAGTGGCGGCTCTTGTAGTTTGCCATTGCTGTTGTTTGTAACGAGGTGCGCAGAGAGAGAGAGAGATGTTAAAATATTAAACTAATAAATCATGTTTTCATCTAATAATTTAAGTTTTTAGAACAATCGATAATGACTCAACAAGATTTAACATACTGAGAGAAGCGCCATCCGGTAACCCTGCGTTCAATAACGTCACGCCAGGCATTTTCCCACCTGTGTGCCCGCCAGTGCCGCCATTTATTATTTTCATTTCTTTTTCACGTGCCTCGTAATTTCTTCACTTGTTTGTCATCGTCGTAAAGCCCCGACTCAACTTTATAAATAGAATGCGAGAGCAATGTCTTGATGGAATACTTGTTGCAGTGTGATTTATACTCTCCATCAATAAAATAGCACTAAGGTCTTACTCCCCAATGAGCATGCAAGGTCCAAAAGTTGAGAGGGCAGCGGCCTCAAGATGCTAGAAGGTTTTTATAGTTTGAGCTTATATTTTATTAGTAGTTTTAAGTTGAACCCATGAAAAGCAATTGGGTGTGTGTATATATATTATTTTTCTCTTATAATTGAAGAATGTAATCAAGAGCATAAGATACTAATTATAGTGGGATCACCTGCTAGATATAGCCCTAATTTAAGAGTAAATTAGGATAAAAACCTTGTATCTTGATTTCTTTTCTCACTTTTGTTCTCTATTTTCTTATGATTTTGCAGTGAATCGCGAATAGTGCTATCATAGGCAAATCTAGGCAGCCACCCTATGAAAAGAAGATAGATGATGGAGGAAAAGATGGCGAATCCTAGCAGTGCTATCATATACAAACTTAGTGAGCCGCCCAGGAAAAGAAGATAGAAAAATGGAAGAAAATATAGCATGCGTCTTTTTGGTGTGTCTACATGCATCCACCGGGAATCTAAATGATTACCCCGGCATCATCACGTCCATATCTAAGTCCTCTTTATACGTGTCAGCAACATTTAGTTGATTCCTCATAGTTCATACCTCCTAGGATTATGCATAAATCTCCTTTGATAGAGAATGTCTTCTTTAACTTGATATCAAAAGGGCAATCCTAGTGTACTTCGCACTCTATGCACCTCAGAAATTTTCCTAATTCTATTTTTCTCTACTTTATCATTCTCAACAATGCATCCATGCGTGACAAGCAAATAAATCCATCCCTGCAGCTCGACAATGTTCACCCAAGTGTATTATTCCCGTCTGAGCAAGAGCCGTGGCAGTTGTGTTAGGACATCTCTAATGTGTAGTCAAGTCAAGCTTTTATATTCAATGGAGGTATTTTTTGACGCTACAAAGACGCGTCTTTCCATGGTATCCTTTGCTTGGCAATGCCTGGCTTATTATGCTTGCAATAGCCACGCCACCTTGTCTCTAATCTGTTGAGCTTGTTTTAATTGAAGATTTTTGCGATGTTGTTTGGATTATTTTTCAAACTCAATTTGTTTCTACTCATCTTGCATTTGAGGAGATGTTAGCAATATTAGGATATTTAGTTGACTCCGCATATCTCTCAGGATTATGTATATGCCTCCTTTAATATAGTATATCCTTGATTAATCTTGATTAATTATATTTGATATTATGTTTATTTTGTTACCCTAATTAACCATCTCATATTGCCTATAACTAAGCTCATGTATTCCTCATTACTGCATATCAAAATATAAAAAAATAAAAAATAAAAAACCATATTCTTCTTTTATGCATTTTTCTTAACTATAAGAGTGTCTTTTTCTAATTAATTTGAGGAGAATATCAGGAAATTTGATATTTTAGTTATAAATCCATCGTATAAATTTCAATTTAAATCATGAACTTTTCAGTTAATACAATATACCTAAACTTTTGTGTGAAAATGCAATCAAGTCCTCCCGACCAAATCTTCCCTTTCCTAAAATTGCTAACGTTGCAATCTGGTCATTGTCAGCCATCCTATGTATCATGATTGGTGATTTGACGCGGAAAACTTTTCTGACATTGCTAATGATGCGGTCTAATCATCGTTACCCAACTTACATTTATCAGTTGACTCGAAGGATTAGGATTATTACAGATCAATCGAAAGGTTTATAACTGTATTAAATCCATACAATCAGCCTATACAATAATAAACATTAATAGGCCCCACCAATTTGGCATGTGCACACGACTACTCCTCAATTACTATTGCATATGAGCTTCCTTGTATTCTAAGACTTAAATGCGTAGTATATATGTTTTAATGGTATAGGGCATCCGAATTTTTTGACCCAATCAATCTTCGCAAACAAATAGATGCTCTCAGAGCACAAAATAAACTTAGGCATCCAATTAATTCGATCAGCCTGAGGGTAGCTAAGCACACAATAGTAAAGTAAAGCAATACTCCGCATCAACTTATACATGTTATTAGTGGAGATTGTGATCATCCGTGAAGCCACGCGATGCCTTTGCCCTAGAAAGCGGTTCCACTTCCTTGGATTTGTTTGACTGCTGCGCACTGAATAAGCTAACACCCAAATGGACTCTCTCTCTCTCTCTCTCTCTCTCTCTCTCTCTCTCTCTCTTCTTCTGGCACGTGCCAGCCCGGGGCTCGCACGTGCGAGGGTCCTTTACTGCATTGTGACGTGACTACTTAGCCACGCAAAGCACCTGGTGGCCTCTTTCTGTGTTGCATTATATATATATCCCACACACTCTTCTCTTCTGCAACATTCTTCACTTTCTTACTCATTTCAGTACAAAGATTCAGCAGATCCCGTCTTATTTCAAATTTCGCGTTTAACAAAGATATTTTTACACTCGTTCAAGGAACCGATATCTCAAGAAGAGAGAGAGAAAAGAGAGAGAGAGAGAAGGGGGGGGGAGGGTTTCGAGCGATGGTGATGTACCGTTTGTTCGAGGCCATGCACGAAATGAAGCCCGCACTGATGATGTTGGTTGTCCAGGTTTCTTTTTGCTTTCGCTGGCGTCAACATACTGTACAAGCTCGCTGCTAGCGACGAGATGAACCTGTCGGTGGTCATCGCTTATCAGTTCATGTTCGACCGCTGTGCTGGCCCCCCTGGCTTTCTTCTTAGAAAGGTCACACACTCTTCTCTTGTCAAACGGAGTATACTTTTTCCCTTTGTGATATCAATCTATTTGAATACGTATGCGTATATTGATTTCCTTCTTTCACATATAACAGGAAGAGCAGGCCAAAGATAACATGGACAGTGCTGGTGCAAGCCTTCTTTTGCGCGCTTTTTGGGTAAGTGCCTGTTGTTGTTGAATCCATAACCTTTGGGAAATGCCAAGTGTCTTGTGATGCTATAAAGATAGCACTCGTAAACAGCACAAAAGCCATGTTTCCATGTACTGCAGCAGACTAGATGCAACCTTTACTAGATTTTTCTTCTAAAAGAGACTTCTAAGTACATAAATATGGAAGACTCAGGTGTTCATGCATGGGGAAGTTTCTGGACATTTATTGTTGACTCTGATTGAATGAACTGCAGGGGATCAATGGGGCAAAATTTGTACCTAGCAAGCTTATTGATGACATCTGCGACCTATGCCTCGGCCATGGCCAACCTCGTCCCTGCCGTGACCTTCGTCTTGGCTGTTTCTCTTGGGTATGTACAGAAATTTCTCATGCAAGTTCCTCGACATGTACTTGGCTTATGATTTGGTAACTCGGGGATCTTCAGCTGGGATGTTTTTCCTGACGTGCGTTGCGGTTTTCTTTCATGTTGACGTTGGTTAGGTTGGAGAAGGTGAGGGTGAGGACAGTTGCAGGAAAGGCAAAGGCGGCGGGAACATTAATGGGGATCGGTGGGGCAATGCTGCTCACGTTCTACAAGGGCGCGGAAGTCAACCCTGGTCAACGCACGTGAACCTGTTGCGCCACGTGGCGGGGACCCCGCGGGGCCAGGTGGGCTCGAGCGATCTTCTCCTGGGATCGCTCTTGGCCGTGGCAAGCTGCTTCTGCTACGCTGCGTGGTTGATCATCCAGGTGGGTCTTTGCCTTTTCTTCTCAATACGTCTCCTCGTTCCTTTGGATTTTGCTTCGTTTCACTGTGTGGAGATCTTTCTAGCGTGATTCACCTTTGCCTAGTCAAGTTTCTTTTATAAAAAAATTTATAAAAATGAGATTCTTCTCGATGGCTGAGATTTATCTAGATACCAAAGACTTCAACACACAAGACCTAATGAGCCTCCAAGGGATCGGAGTGACCGAGTGGTTTAAGTGCGCTCAGCTTGGATGCGCAGCTTGTTAATTTGAATCCTAACGTCACACATCCAAAGCAACCATAAAAGTCACACCTACCATCTTATGAGTAGAGCCTAGCCTTACCCAATGCTAATGGACAGGGTCATTTTGCCTGCACCGATGATGTCAAATTGATACTTCCGATTACCCTTCGCAAGAGGCTAATGTGACCTAATAGATAGTAACTACTTGGGATAACTAATCAAAACGTTCTTAAAATGAGAAAATATGGTCAGTTGCATGTTGCTAATAGCTATTTGTCGTAACAAGAAATAGTAATGCAAAATGATTTGTTGGACAGGCGAAGATGATTGAAGGTTTCCCATACCAATACACAAGCACGGCGTTGATGACCTTCATGGGGTCAATCCAAGAGGCGGTTTACACACTGTGCCGAGAGGGATATTGGAGCCAGTGGAAGCTTGGATGGAACGTCCGGCTCCTCACCGTATCATACTCGGTACCCACTACAAACCCCTTACTTCGCAATGTTGTGCAAATTCATCAGGGCTCAATGTGGACCGTTGAATTACCCGGTTACGTGTCGTCGACTGATCCTCACCTGTGGTGTTGCAGGGGATAGTCACTTCCGGTTTATGCTATACTCTAATCATTTGGTGCGTCCGGATGAGAGGACCGGTGTTCGTGTCGGTTTTCAATCCTTTGATGCTGGTGACCGTGGCCTTGGCGGGGTCTATGGTGTTGGACGAAAAATTGCATATGGGAAGGTATATATATTGATAGATATACACATATTTTAAAAGTATTCGAACTCTTCGAATAATTTGACACAAGATATCTGAAATTCTCAATCCATTTCTATGGCAGCATTCTAGGTTCGGGGCTCACAGTACTCAGCCTCTATGCGGTGTTGTGGGGCAAAAAGGAGGACAAGAAGGCAAATCGATTAGTGCCATTGAGCCGTCCTAGTGAGTCTAATTCCATCGAGATCGTCATCGCCTCTCCTGACGAGAATGATGTTAGGGAAGGTGACGATGTTCAAGAGCCATCACAAAAGGAGAGTGAAGTGATGAAAGAAAGTCCCAAAGAGAAAAGAGGGGACAAGAATGATGTTAGGGAAGGTGACGATGTTCAAGAGCCATCACAAAAGGAGGGTGAAGTGATGAAAGAAAGTCCCAAAGAGAAAAGAGGGGAAGGAGAAGAATAAGTTGAATGAGCAAATGACCTTGTATAATCGTACGATGTACTGTTGGAAGATATGCTCTAATCCGATTCTAGGAGATATGCTCGGAGTCTCAATTGATCTTAATTGTACACAATTTAGTTAGGATCTTAGATTGAGATTAGATACAATTTCATAAATATTTGATTGCCTTTTATTACTTCATCTCTGTACTATAATTACAAGAGAATTGTACATCAGAAGATATACGAAATATACAAGAAATTCCAGAACTCTTCTGTCCATTCTTCACTTCCTTTCATGGTATCAGAGCTACGGCTTCTGTCCATCCTTCGCTTCCGCTTCAGATTGCCACCAAAGGAGATCTGAGTCACATAACAGATCTGCCATCTTGGTATAGGAATCACCCTCGAAGAAGAATACAAGAGCTACTGGTTTCTTATCCCAATGGCTGACGAACAAACCACCGCAGAAGCCTCATCACCAGCGCAGATTCAAAATGTACCTGCAACAACACAACAACAAACAATCCAGACTCACCCAGTTCAATGGGGACCTACTCAGGCTCAGTTTGGTCTAGGGCAACCCTTTGCGGGTCATCCATTCCAGTGGGTACCTTACCCATTTTATGTCGGGACAAACCCGAATACATCATCGCCCGTTTATGTAGGACACCAGGGAACCTAAGAGGCAAGCTCACTAGCCGTAAACGGGGCAAGCTTGACCCCAGGATTGGAGCAGGTAAGTGGATCTGGAGAACCCGGCATAGGAACGAATCCCTATCCGGGGCTTTCAAATGCGGGGTATCAATTCGGGACAAACGAATCAGGCTAAGGGACAAATTCTTACCCGAACCTTGTGCCCGGATTCATGCCATTCCCCGTCTCTGCCGTCACTGGGCGACCGGAGCCTAATGATCCTCTGCACGTCTCAACGTCCGATAGCCCCAAGCTGAAGCTAATCAACCTTCAGCTAATCGGCCCAGAGAATTACGCCAGATGGTCTCGAGACTTCCGGCGCGCCCTTGTGACGAAGGACAAGGATGGATTCCTCGACGGGGCGGTTCCGATTCCTGCCGATGAGCGACTAGCCCGATTCTAGAGGAAGTGCAATCAACTCGTGAGGACATGGCTCGGCAACTACATCTCCCCAGAGGTCGCGGCTAGTCTCCCACCAACAGAGGACTCGAAAACCATGTGGGAAAACATCAAACAGATGTATGGCAAGTTAGATCGATAACGAATTTTTTCACTTTTGCAGGAGCTCAGTGAATTAAAACAGGGAAACATGACCATCACGGTCTGTTACAACAAACTGTCATCCCTGTGGAACGATCTCAAAGCAGCAGAGGAGAAACTCGTGGGTCCAGAGGAGACACTCGCACAATACCAATCGATCAAAGAAAGGGAAAAGGCGACCCGATTCCTTTTAATCTTGAATGATTCTTACCTGACATTCCGCTCGCAGATCTTGGCCATGGAACCAGTGCCTCCTCTTGGCCGGATCTACCAATTAGCCGTCCAAGAAGAAAGCCAGAGGCTTGCTTCTTCAGAATCGGCAAAGGGAGGCAAGGTCTTTGCCCTGGCCAGTCGCGGCGAGCGAAGAAATTGGGGATCGAAAACCCTAAATCCATCGCTCGAAAAATGGGCACATGGAGGAGGAGAGCTCGGGATAGGGTTTCGATTGAGCGGATCTGAGGATCCCTATTCTCTTAAAGGGGAGTGCTAGACGGCTCAGATCCTTCGACCCGCAGATCGGACGGTCCAAAAGGACCCGTATATTCGACCGGATCCAACGGTGGAGATGGAGCGAGTGGCAAGACATCCGACGGTGGTCTTCTTTTGTCTGGATCTGACGGCGGAGGAATTTTTTCGGCAACCACAAGGAATTTTAATCAAAAAAGGGGTAAATTATATTGTGATTTTTGCAGTAGGCCACATCATACAGTGGAAAATTGTTGGAAATTACACGGTAAACCCGGAGATAAAGGAAAAAGGATTTTCGTGGCCTACCAGGTTGGTGGTTCTAATATTGATCGACCCATTACAAATGATCAATATCAACAACTAATGCAGGCAATACAGAAATTGGACATCTCAAGCAAGGGAGGAAATTTTTCAGGTATTTCCCGCTGCCTGATTAATAATATTTCCAGGAAATCCTGGATAATTGATTATGGGGCAAGTGATCACATTGCCTGTGAAAGAGCACTATTTTCCGATTTACATGAGAACCGAGAATTTCCTACAACTGTTCAATTACCAAATGGGAACGTTACTCATGTCAAAATCACTGGATCAGTCAAACTTAGCCCAGAGATCATACTCAAAAATGTCCTTTATCTTCCAGAATTTCAATTCAATCTTATTTCTGTGTCCAAAGTCTGCAGAGAAAATTCCTGTCATGTATTGTTTGATTCTGACACCTGCTCTTTTCAGGCCCTTTCGACTGGCATAGTGATGGGCTTGGGTAGTCTTTCTGAAGGATTGTTTCTTTGGAAAAATTCTCCAAGTAATTTTGATTTATCTTTATTTCCTTCAAATAAAATATCATTGTGTAACACGATTGCCAATGATAAAGACTACCTTTCACATTCACGATTGGGTCATAGTGCTTCATTTCCTTATTCTAAGTGTCAAATATGTCCCCTTGCAAAGCAATCACGCATTCCTTTTGTCCTTAGTAAAAATCGTGCAACGCACTTTTTTTCTTTAATCCACATGTATGTTTGGGGTCCTTATCATGCCCAACATCATGATGGATCGCGCTATTTCTTGACAATTGTGGACGATTATTCTCGCGCCACACTGGGTGTTTCGATGCGGTCGAAGGGACAAGTTTTCTCACATTTGAAGACATTTATTGCTCTATCCAAGAACCAGTTTGGAAGATCTATCCAACGGGTTAGGACAGACAATGGGAAGGAGTTCTTCAACAATGACTGCAATTCTCTTCTGTCATCTCATGGGATTCTCCATGAAAGTTCTTGCATCTATACACCACAACAGAATGGAGTAGTAGAGCGCAAGCATTGTCACCTATTGGAGGTTGCACGTGCATTAAAATTTCAGGCGTACATTCCAGATAATTATTGGGGTGAATGCATCATTACTGCAGCGTATCTCATCAACCGTATGCCAACTCGGATACTCAATGGAAAAACTCCGTTTGAGTTACTTTTCCAGAAGAAACCAGAATTGGGCCATTTAAGGGTATTCGGATGCCAGTGCTTCGCTACTGTTTTGGGCCCTCGAGACAAAATGGGGCCTCGTGCTCGACGTTGCGTCTTCATGGGCTATCCGAATTTGCAAAAGGGGTATCGAGTCCTAGATCAATCAACATTGGACTTCTTCATCAGCAGAAATGTTATCTTTCACGAAGACATTTTTCCCTTCCAAGAAAAGGATTCTTCAACAGAGACATCAAATATTTCTGGTAAGCCAATATCTGTGGAGGATGTTTCAGCTACAAAACATTTCGTGACAGGAACTCTAGGAACGCTTATGATGAATCCAATCACTTATGAGACTTCCGAACCAACAATTGTCGGAAATGATGCTCGAGCAAATTCCTCAATGGCGGAAGAATCTTCTGATGAAATTGGCAATACGGAAGAATCTTCAACTCCAGTTCAAGAGAATCTTCCTCGACGTTCTGGTCGTTCTACACGACCACTGGCTTGGACAACAGACTATGTTTGTGCATCGCTCAACTCACCAGGTATTAACTACCCAATATCATCTTATGTTTCGTTCCATAGACTTTCCCCGGAACATAGATGTTGTGTGAGTCAAATATCAGAAGACATCAAGCCCTCCACTTATGAAGAAGCAGCTAAAGCTCCAAGATGGCAGGAAGCTATGGGGGCTGAATTGCAAGCACTAACTGCAAATAAGACATGGGATCTGGTTCCTCTACCACCAAATAGGAAACCTATTGGATGCAAATAGGTATACAAGATTAAATACCGTGCAGATGGGTCTATTGAGCGTTACAAAGCTTGGTTGGTGGCCAAAGGATTTACTCAACGAGAAGGTTTCGACTACCATGAAACTTTTTCTCCCGTCGCCAAAGATGTAACCGTAAGATCCTTCTTATCTGTTGCAGCCATTAATGATTGGTCTTTACACCAAATGGACGTACATAATGCTTTTTCGCATGGAGACTTAGATGAGGAAATCTACATGGATATTCCTCAAGGATTACGGAGACAGGGGGAGAATAGAGTATGTCGTCTCCGTAAATCTCTTTATGGTCTCAAGCAAGCCTCCAGGCAATGGTATGCCAAATTTGCTGATGCCCTTATTTTTGCCGGTTTCAAACAGTTCAGATATGATTACGCTTTATTTACATGGACTCAAGGTACGTCATCTATTTATCTAATGATATATGTTGACGATATTCTCATCATGGGAAATAATAAGACTGCAATAGAGAGATTCAAGAAGCATTTGCATCTTACTTTTCACATTAAAGATTTGGGAGCACCCAAATACTTTCTTAAAATCGAGATTGCTCGATATGATCATGGGATTTCTCTTAGTCAACGGAAGTTTGTGCTGGAGATTATATCAGAGGCAAGTCTGTTCGGATGTAAACCATCGGTTATTCCAATTGAGCAGAACATAAAGTTGACTACCAAGGATTATGATGCTGGGACATCTGAGAATCATGATCCTATCCTCAATGATCCTTCAGGATATCAGAAACTTGTTGGGAAGCTCATATATTTAACTATGACCAGACCTGATATATCATATGCAGTGCAAACTCTCAGCCAATTCATGCACAGTCCCAAGTTATCTCACTTGAATGCTGCCTTAAAGGTCGTGAAGTACTTGAAGAAGTGCCCCGGACTAGGGATTCTTTTATCCAGGGAATGCAACATGAAAATGTCGGCATATTGTGATGCAGATTATGCAACTTGTCCCATGAGTCGACGATCCATTACAGGTTTTTGCATTAAACTTGGAGATTCTCTTCTTTCGTGGAAAACCAAGAAACAAGCAACCGTATCATTGTCTTCAGCCGAAGCAAAATATCGGGCTATGGCAAAAACTACCTATGAGATAGTATGGATACGAGGACTACTTGGGGATCTTGGAATAAAATTGAAGAATCCGACTAGGTTGTTTTGTGACAACGATGCGGCACTCAAACTTGCAGCGAATCCCATAGTACATGAAAGAACGAAGCATATAGAAGTGGACTGTCACTTCACTCGAGAAAAAATTCAAGAATGGATAATTGAGACTAGAGGAATTGGAACGGCAGAGCAACTAGCTAATATCTTCACCAAGCCCTTGTGTCAAAGACAGCATGCATATCTATTAAGCAAGCTAGGCGTCTTTGATATCTATCGGCCACCAGCTTGAGGGGGAGTGTTGGAAGATATGCTCTAATCCAATTCTAGGAGATATGCTCGGAGTCTCAATTGATCTTAATTGTACACAATTTAGTTAGGATCTTAGATTGAGATTAGATACGATTTCATAAATATTTGATTGCATTTTATTACTTCATCTCTATACTATAATTACAAGAGAATTGTACATCAAAAGATATATGAAATATACAAGAAATTCCAGAACTCTTATGTCCATTCTTCACTTCCTTTCATGTACAATTGTCCCAAATACAGGCAGGCATTAGACGTGCAAAAAAGGGGTAACTTCATCTTGTCCAAAAGTGGGCATTTTGGTAAATAGCTAGACATGGGTGCGTTTGGGAGTGGCATTTAGAAGCCACTTTTTTTTTTGGTCAATTTTACTCTATACCTAATCTACACTCATTCTCAGACTTTTGCCCTGCCTCTTACAGGGCATGGGAGTCGAAATCCACTCCTGAAACTTACGCGTCCCCACCCTATCCCCCCTGAGAAGGTGGGGATTTGAACCCCTCACCTCCCCCTTCCATGTTGGAAGGATGGCCACTGGGGCGAATCCCAGTGGTTGCATTTAGAAGCCACTTTGAACACCCAAAGCTCCTTGAGCAAATTTATGGGTATTTGGTAAAATTTCTTCAAACCCCATTTGGGGAATGCCAGCCTTCACAAGGCTGAAAGCCCAAGGCAAATGGGAGGCTGCCTTGGGCTTTTAGCCTTCTCGGCATGCTGAGCTGAGGGGCTAAATAAAAAAATAAAAAAAATAAAAAATTCTTCCCAAATTGTCCTCGTTGGTTTTTCGTTTTTCTGGTTTTGCCCTGACTATTCATATTCTTCTTCGTGAGGGCTTGCCAACAAAGGGCAGGCGGTCGCCGACGACCGTTGTGCCCAGATGTGGTCGCCAAGCGTGACCTTCAAGCAACCTCCGCTAAGATTGCTACCTTTGCGCGACCCATCTGGTCGTAGATCTGGTCGCAACTAGATGTGGTCGCCGGTCGCAACCTTCACGCGACCCATTTGGTCACGGATATGGTCGCGGCCGCAACCTTCACAATGCGACCAAATGGGTCGTCGGCCGTGACCTTCGGGTGACCTCCGCAGAGGTCGCGATGCAAATCTAGTTGCTAGCTGTGACCTTTAGGCAACCTCTGCGAAGGCTGCGACCTTCGCGTGACCCATCTGGTCGCATATCTGATCGCAACTAGATGTGGTTGTTGGCCGCAACCTTCACTTTGCAACTAGATGGGTCGCCAGCCGCGACCTTCAAGCGACCTCCGTGGAGGTCACGATGCAAATCTGGTCGCCGCTTGTGACCTTCAGGTGACCTCTGCGAAGGTTGCAACCTTTGCGTGGCCCATCCGGTCACAAATTTGGTTGTCGACCCTTGCCAGACGACCTACATCGAACCGCCTGCCCTTCGTCGAACATTTGCTCCTCGCCGACGACTACTTGTTTTTGGCCGACCAACTCTTCTTTTTTCCAAACACTATTACACTCAAAGGTACTTTATAAAGGACTTTTACAATACAATTTACCAAACACAATGTGCATTTTAAAAAACACCCTTCACTCAACAGCCTTTGCATTTCCTGAAAGCCTTTTTCCAAAAGCCTTTCCAAACACACTCATTGTCTATATGTTATAGAATGCAAAGTGTGTAAGGTACACCCAAGTCTTGCAATTCCCTTTTGCGTGATTAATTCAACTCCAATGTTATAATCTTTTTCGTAAATCTCAATTAAAGAGGGTATTCTTGAGTTCTACGTGTAACTGCTTCTATATCTCATATTAATATATTTCATTTCTATGCAATTGTGGATTATTTAACCCTATTGAGAAAATATTTATAGGATCCATCTTTGGCTGTCCACCCGGCCTCTTCTTCCATCTTACTAGGTCCGTGAAACTAGTAAGGTATTTCGTGGATGTGGGTTTGCCTAATAATTCTTTGGCTATAGCATGGAATTATTAGCTACTTTCCATGGATATACGACGTGATACATTACTTTATGGCATAATGTGTATGACCAATTTTATGTCCATAAAACACATTTCATATGTCAGAGATCATGAGTATGGTCTTAAATAGGTCCAGCTAAGTATGGAAGATTTCCCCACTCAGAATTTTATATGTATTGGCTAACTTCCTAACTATGTAAAAGAGTAACCTTAGTTAGCTCTCCTTTTTATAAGAAGCGTGTCAAATTTAGAGTGAAGGGCCAAACCAATCAAGAGTGATAGTCCCGGAGTCATTTGAATTTTATGACCCAATCAAACCAAGTTTTAAAGAAAATATAATGCATTCATCTCTAGTAGTTTTGACGAATTAATAAGTTAGATAATTAACGATTTGCACCACCTCATAACATAAATTGCATGTTACAACTCTCATCAACAAATTAAAGCACGTTATATAAATATAAATATATGTATGTATATATATATATATATATATATATCAAGCTACCTATTTCAATATATTTTATAGATCTAATTTGTTACTTTTCATCGGTTTTCTTACCAAGATTAATCAAGCCACTAAGTTAATTGCTTAAAAGATTCACCCCCTTAGTCACAATCTTCACACCATCTTAGCTTTTGTCACCAGTTTAACATGATAATAACATGTGATGCGGTTATTAACCACCAATCATTTTGCTTAGATATAGTCACAAATCTCTTTTTGAAGGATGAGCGCGTACTTACTTATACCGATCATGCTCTCATGATGAACCTTGATTTTTGGATTTTAATTTTACAATTTTATGGGCTTGGTTTGTTGCGGTGATTTCTAATATTTTGTATAGAGCCTTTTATGTATCATTTTCTTTGACAAAGGAAAAATTAGAAGGTGATAAATGATGGTCCAAGAGCAAGCTTAATTTATTGTCCAAACGCGCCCAATACAAACATCTCTCGATTAAAAAACTGATATGGCTCAGCATGACTTGATCATATAATTCTTGATTCATTTAATTTGATCAAACTTGTAAGATATCATTGTAACAAGAATCGATAGAAACTGCCTCCTACGATAATAAATATCGATGTGTGATGAAGTCAATAGAGCTTACTCTCATCGAGCTTGACTCGGTTAGCCGACTATTGCAGCCGAAGCTCAGACTCGGCTCGAGCTCGGCTCTAGTAGAGGACGGTCAAACTTTGACTCCGCCTACGTGTCTGACGCACGCAATCCGAACGGCGCACCCGAGGATCCAGATTCAACGTTGGGGGCTTCGCTTCACATCCACTAGCATGGCAGTCCCGTAGTTTCCGGCACGGGGCGCGGGCAAAATCGTCACTCCAGCGGATCGATCCTCTGTAAAGGTCCACCCCCTCACCGCTCCGCACTCCCTTCTCCATCCACTGAAAAAGACCAAGGAAAAACTACGAAGATGATGGCGATGAAGACGAAGACGAAGGAGATGCTGCTGGCGGTGCTGATCCTGACCGCGGTCTTCTCGCGTATGGACGTCGCCGTCGAGTCCGCCGCCGTGGATTGCAACGACGCTTGCTCCACCGCGTGCGTCCAGCCCAACTGTGAGTAGCTTTTCGCTTCCCTTCGCCGGTCGGTTGGATTTTAGAAGGATTCTCGCAGGATTTTAGCGGTAAATGGCATCTTTTTTCGCGAACTGTGCAGCGAGGCTGATGGCGCGTTGCGACGGCAAGTGCCAGATCAAGTGCGAACCAGGTCTCTCTCTCTTTATGTATGTTTTGGCGTTTCCAATTTGGCCTCGAATGAGTGATTTCGTTGTCGTTTTAGCCCCGAATTGTAGATTTGGTATTACTTTTAGCCCCGAATGTGTAGATTTGGTTTGGTTTTAGTCCTCGTGGTCTCCGGTGGCCCTCTAAACTAGGAGGGTCGAAAAAGCCCGCACCGGCCTTACCCGAGTCAGGCCAGACCCGAAAATTAGGATATTTTGAGGTCAGGTCTTAGTCTGTAGAGATTTTTAGATGTCGATACCAGCCCAGCCCAACCTAACCCATTCTTTTGGTTAAATGATATTCGAGTCTTGAATCGGGCCAAGCGTGCTCCTATAGGGTTTCGGGTTGGGCTGGGTATCACGAAAATCCGGCTTGGCCCAACCCATTGACATCCCTATCTAGACATGTTGCTAGATGACTGCAGGTTTCAATAGTCCGAGTTTCCAGCATGGCGATTAAAGTACTATCCTGCATGCCATTGGAAAATTTGTACTTGATGCCGCAAAAGATCAAGGCCTCTGGTCATTTCACTGCGAATCGATGTGGATCGGGATTGCGGGAATGTGCACTCGTTCCAGACGGCATTGGGTTCATGCCCGATCCCTCACATGAGTTAAAATGACACGACATGGCAACTAATTTGAGCTGCTCGGATTAGCAAGAAGATGATCATAGGATCAGTGATTCGGCACTTGATTCTTCTCTTGATTGAAATCAATGTAAAGAGCCCCAGATTTGATTAATCGCGCTCGCTTACTCTTGATTGACTAATTTTTAATTTTGTTATTCGATGTTTTGGGGAAAGTTTATATGTGAAAGGTCCTGTCTTTATCATATTATTCAATTTTTTATTTTTTCTTTGACGTGCAGACCTCTTGGCAGCGAAGGGAAATGTCGGCTGAGATCGCTCTATTCGACCACCGACGAACGAGTGATCGGCAACCTATGATGATCAGAGCTGTAATTCTCATCTTCAGATCAATTTGAAATGAATTGTATGCTAGCAATCAATGAATTGTGTACTGTGACTATATGTAAACGGGACATTACAGAGTTTGATTTCAAGAGTTTTCCTTTTTCGTAATTAGAGGATTTCTTTTAATTTCCATAATTTGCATATTAACTTTTGTAATAAGCACGTATTTTACTTCTACTAACTTGAAAAATTTTACGCATGAATATTAATTAGATGAGTGCAGAAGCCACAAAAAAAAAAAGCCCCCTCACTGTGGCGATAAAAATAAATATGATATATATTTATTAGGTCACACGGTCCGTTTCATGGGGTTGTTTCTAGCAAATTACATTTCCCTCTTTCTTTATTCTTTTGTTTTATCAGGTTATCAAACTAAAACACGCGTTTGTAACGATTCATTCGGTAACAGATTTTGACCAGAAATTATTATTTTTATTCTATTCCCAGGAATTGATTATGAGTAAAAGAACGCGTTTGGTAATGTCCAAAATTTCGATACTATAATAGAATTACGTTTGATACCGTGCTTCATTGATTCTATTCCAAATCAATTTCTTTTAATTTTTAAATAATTTTTTTACTTTTTCTTTTTTTCCTTTTTCTCCTATTCTTCTTCTTCTTCTTGTGACCGGTCGCCGGTCTAGGGCCGGCGACCTCACCGGAGCGTCGCCGGCCCTTGGTGAGGCCGGCCCTCATCGGCCGAGCCTCGCTAGTGGCCAAGCCGGCCTCGCTGAGGTTGGGCGAGGCCTGCCTGGCAACCGGCGGGGCTGGGCAAGCCTTATCAGTGACCAGGCGAGGCTCGCCGGGGCTAGGCGAGGCTCGCTGGGCCTCGCGAGGCTCGACCTCGCCAAATTTGGTGAGCCTAAGCCTCGCCGATGGCTGAGCTTGCCTCCAGCGAGCTCGCCGGATCTCACCCTAGCCTGGCGAGCCTCCGGCGGCGACTGCGAACAGCGGCAAGTGGCGGCAGACGGCAACAAGCAAGAGTGGACGGCGGTTGCAAGATGGCCGAAGGGAAGAAAAAGGAGAGTTGGTTTTGATTCTCAAATTTCTTCTTGGAACAAAAATCAACTTTTTTTATTCTTGATTCCACTCCCGATCTGTTCCTAGGAACAAAAATTTTGCCAAACGCGATTCTTGGTCCAAACTGATTCCAGGAACAAAAAATTAGAATTTTGCCCTAACAAGGCCTAAGTAATGAGTCGATGATCTAATGTTGCGAACGACCATAATTCTAGGCTTCATTTATTTTATAATAAATAAATGATTTGAAAAATAATTTTTAAAAATGTTCATTTTACTTGAAATAATTAGTCAATGAAAAATATTTTCATCGTTGATAATAATTTATGTCAAGAAGTTTTCGCAAAAATATATATATATATTTATATATATATATATATTTCATTTGTTCATTTTTGTAAATAATACTAACAATCATTTTTCTAAAAAGATTTTCAAATCAATCATTTTTTGCGAAATAAATAGAGCTCAAAATTCATCTCCACTTGATCTTTTCTTTTTCTTTTCACTAGAGTAGAACACAAAATAAGGATGCCATTGCTCGAGTAAAACTAATCATGTCAAATTGATTCGATTAACTTCTATAATAGGTATCGCGTTTTATAGTTTATCTTGATCTGAAATATTCATTAGGCTACCTATTGAAGCATAATAGAGAGGCTAATTTTCTTTTTCTTTTTTTTTTTTTTGGTCGAAACTACCGATATATTATAGTAAAGGAGAAGTACAGCCTGCTAGTAAGGCGTCGCTTAATACAATATCCTGGAAAAGAGGAGGAGGGAAAACAAGCCAATGGCGGACCGGGCCGTGAACCCTGTGGGCTTTTGCAGCCCAATCAGCAGCTAAATTGGCTTCTCGGCGAACACGCTGGATAGAGACATTAGGGCACTGAGAAAACAGATCCTGAAGAATCATGAAGAGGTAAAGCTCCGTCCATGGCGACTGTTCTTTTTACTGAAGGATTTCTACCAGTAATAAGCAATCCGATTCAAGCAAGACGCTGTGGAGATGAAGCCCTTGCTGGATCAAGTGTTGGAGAGCCAGAATAAGAGCGTAGTTCTCAGCTTGAAAGGCCGATTGGGCTGGCATGCTTCTCGTGAACATATCAGTAAGTACTCCCTTAAAATTTCTATAAATACAAGCTACCGTACCTTGCTCATTGCTTGGTACAAAAGCCCCATCAATATTGCATTTTATAGTACCTTTTCGGGGTTTCCATTGACGATCGGGGCGACGTTTGATTTTTGAAAACGAGGTGCGAAGGCTGTGGAATCTGGGATATCCTTCGCCGGGCTAGAGCATTCTCCACCACTTGGATAGGATCCGGAGTTTGCTGCCTGAAGATTACGTTGTTACGCTGACGCCATATCTCCCACAGCAGATTGGCAAGCACTTCAAAAGTTGGGGAGGCTCAAGAATGAGTGGCTCTGGTCGCAATCCACTCATCCAGGCGACGCACGGAGGTAAGTGAGATTGGGATCTTGATCATGGCATGATTCCATATATCATGAGTCCAATTGCAATAGAAGAACATGTGTTCAATGGTCTCTGGAATATTTTGATTAGATACGGTGCAATAAGGGTTGGGGGAGATATGTTTGTGGTATAGGTTTGCTTTAGTCGCAAGGGCGTTTTTACAGGCTAACCATAGGAAAACTTAGACCTTAGGAGCCATTTCCATATGCCATATCTTTTTCCACAATTGAACAGGATTCTGATAAGAAGAGGAAGCCATAGTGGAAGGGTTTTGTTGATTCGAGGACATATAGGAATAACAGCTTTTAACTGTGAATACACCTGAGGAAGTGGCAGTCCAGACTAATTGATCGATACGAAATGAAGGATTTATAGGGGTGGTTAGGATCGCTTCACTTACCTGTGCATTAAAAAAGTTAGAAATAAGCTCCTTCTTCCATGTTGCAGTAGTTGAATCTAATATATCAGCAACTTTAGTGGGTTCCCCTCCTCCGCTAGACCTCCTATTTTGCCAATTGTAAGCCAAGTATCTGCTCTAATGTTAATCTTGGATCCACCCCCACCAACCACCGAAGTTTAGGGAGAATAGCATCTCGACCCTTTAACATACTCTGCCACCCCCATGAAGGTCTATAGCTGGAGGTTGCATTTTGAAAAGAAGACTGTCTAAAGTATAGGCCCTTGAAAAGCTAACACCATATGGCATTAGGCTGCTGGAAAAGACGCCAAGCTTGCTTACCAAGCATCGCTAGATTGAAATGTATGAGATCTCCGAAACCCATACCCCCCACTGTTTTCGATTGCTTTAATTCTAACCATTTCATCCAATGAATACCTGATTCACTATTGTTTTTGCTCCACTAGAATGCTGAGATCTTCTTTTCTATTAATCTGCAAAGTGACATGGGGATCTTAAAGATGGACATAGCATACTGAGGTAATGCCTGAATGACTGCTTTCAATAAAATCTCCTTGCCTCCTTTAGATAAGAATTGTTCCTTCCAACCAGCTAATTTTGCATTAATTTTTGCCAAGATCCAGGAAAACATCTCACGTTTTGAACTTCCCCAGTCAGAAGGGATACCCAGATACTTGCCATATCTGCTTACCACATGTATTCTCAATTCTCTTGCTAAAGTATTATGTAGAGTCATAGGACAGTTCTTGTTGAAAAATAGCCCTGATTTATTCCTATTGATAATCTGTTCGGTTGCTTGGCAATCTTTGGTTTAGTAGATTAGCAAGATTTTGGCATTCAGAAACCGTGGCTTTGAGGAAAAATACTGAATCATCAGCAAAAAAATAAATGAGATAGCTTAGGACAGGCTTGATTAAATTGGATCCCCTATAAGTGACCCATACTCACTACTTGCTTCATAACTATTGACAAAGCATTGGCAAGTAAAATGAAAATATAAGGGGATAGTGGGTCACCTTGACGGATTCCTCTAGTAGGTTTAAAATATGGCAGTTGTTCTCCATTGAAACGAATACTAAAAGAAGCCATAGTGATACAAGCCATGACCATTGTTACCCATCTATTTGTAATGCCCACCTGTTGTAAATAAGCTGCTAGAAAATCACATTCAACCCTATCATAGGCCTTCTGCATGTTTGTTTTCAGAATAAGATTGAATCTTTTTGTTCTCGATCGAACTTTAAACTTGTGGAGTACTTCCTGAACAACCATGATATTATCTTGAATCTATCCGCCACTTACAAATGCTGCTTGTTCGGGAGTGATCAATCTAGGTAGCCACAGCTTCAGTCACGTTAGCCATAACTTTAGAGATAATCTTGTATGCGAAGTTACAGAGACTAATAGGACGATATTGGTCAATGCTTTCTGGATGATGTACTTTAGGAACCAGGGTCAGAATCGTTTTGTTTAAGTTAGGATGCATGTTACCTGTTTGAAAAAAATCTCGCATAGTTTTGACAATGGTCGTTTTGATGATACTCCAATGATGCCTATAGAAAATACCGCTAAGGCCATCTGGTCCAGGAGCCTTGGAAGCACCCAACTGAAAGGTAACGTTGTATACCTCCTCTTCTGTTACCATACTCATTAGATGATCATTCATTTGTGATGTAACTATTGTTGGATAGTGCACTAGAAATGGGTGAAAGTCTAGGTTTCCAACTAATTGGTATAGTTGAGAAAAGAAACCCATAGTCATGTCTTTGAGTTGTTCTGGCTCCCGTATCCGGTTCTGCGTCTCTAAGCATACAAATTATGTTCTTTTATCTTCTTTGCACTGTACAAGCATGGAAAAACTTTGAATTTTTGTCACCCCATGTCAACCGGTTGAGACATGATCGCATCGCCCTGTAACTATTCCTCTTGATTCCACGGTTGTTGAATTTCAATTCGAATTGAAATGGCTAACTCTTTATCTCCCTGCTGATAAGATTTCCTGTTAGTAATGATCTGTAGATGTTGCTGTAGTTGCAGAATGCGCTATCTGGCATTACTAAACCGAGACCAACTCCAACGAGCTAGCTTGAGAGAGACTGCCAGCAATTTTGAGGTTAAAGAGGTATGACTACTCTCCCATGCTGATTGAATCACCTATTTACATTTGTAATGTTGACTCCAGAAAGCTTCGTAATGGAAGGACTTGTGTGGCTTGAGATATTGATAATGAGTGTGCAGCATAAGTGGGCGTGATCCGAGCCAATCGATGGAAAAGCAAACACTTCGCGGCAGGATTTAATAAACTCCAATCCAAGGAGCAGAAGACATGATCTAATTTCTCATTCACCAAATCATCCCCTTCTCTATTATTAGACCAGGTAAATTCGCAACCTTTACTTCCCAATTCTATTAAAGCACAATCATTGATTAATTGCCGAAAAGAGGTCATTCTAGAATAATTAGCTGGTCTTCTGCCTACTTTCTCCTGTGGGGATAGGAAGTCATTGAAGTCCCCAATACACATCCAAGGTAAGTGATTAGCTGCATGGATAGACCTGATTGTATCCCAAAAAGCATGCCGAGCTTGGTATATAGCAGGGGCATGTAGACAAGTTACATGCATCGAAGCAACTGTCTGAGGATCCAGAACTATCATATCTATAAAATGGTGCCCCGAAGTAATAACAGTAACATCGAAAAGGTCTGTCCAAAACACTGCAAGACCTCCAGATAAACCTACTGGATCCCTCAAAAAAGAGTGAGAGAAGTGAAAACGACGTTGTAAGTTCTTCAAAACTGATCCTACATTCTTTGTTTCCATTAAGAAAACTAAGTCGGGCTTTTCAGAGGCTAACAAAGCCTTTAGGGCTTGAATTGTCAGGGGATTGCCCAACCCCTGACAATTCCAACTTAATATTTTCATTTGGAACATGATGGCTGTTGAGGGCCAGCCGCCAAAGCCCAATGGGAGTGATCATCAACCACAAACACGGGGGTGTCCAACGGATGAGTTTCATCCAACTCGAAGTATAATTAGATCGAAACTCATAAGGGGCATATCGCTTAGTTTTCTT
Source organism: Eucalyptus sideroxylon (assembly GCA_014182405.2). Taxonomy (NCBI): domain Eukaryota; kingdom Viridiplantae; phylum Streptophyta; class Magnoliopsida; order Myrtales; family Myrtaceae; genus Eucalyptus; species Eucalyptus sideroxylon. The sequence goes on along the minus strand of CM024554.2, from coordinate 14,232,074 downwards.
GCTTGATCCCACTACTATCGTGTTCTAGGGGTCTTGTGTTTCTTCGTTGAGGATTGTCTATGGAAGAACTTTGAATACCCTTTAACTCGGCATTTGCGGTACCAAGTACGTGGTTCGGGAGACAGATTGAGAGAATCCATCTTAGTGCAAGGTCCAGATGGAATAACAGGGGTGGAAATAGGGGTCTGGAACGGGTTCTATTGGAGGTAAAGCTGGGAGGGGGAGGGGCATAGTTGGAGGGGTTTCAGGTATGGTCTCTTCCATGGGCTCGATAGGAGAGATAGGATTGTAAAAGGCATCCCAATAGGGGCTATGCTGTCGAACCTTTGCCCTCAGCCATGGGCCATAGACCATTGTGTCTCGACCCTCAAATTGATCTTCCTCATAAGGGTAATCTTTACATGATGCTGCATAATGTCCTAGTTTCCCACAAGAAAAACAATAGTGGGAGAGTCTCTCATACCGAAAATCAAGCCATAAGGGTTTTCCTTCGATACTAATGAGCTTGCCTATCTTTAAAGGTGTTTGCGAGGTCCATTTCAATGCGAACCCTCCCGAAAGTATCAGATTTCACGTCCAGCACTCTTCCCATCTGCTATACCGCTCGCCTTAGAAGTGGAGGAGTATTCCATTCCGAGGTAATCCTATTACATGAACCCAGAATGGACACTTGGAGAAATCGTAGCAATGTAAAGGAGTGTTTGGTTGCCATGGGCGTAAATTGACTAGATGACCAAAGAATAACCAAGGGCTTCCATCTAATATACGTCGCTCTTCTATTTCAAATCGAAATTTAATGATGTAGATGCCACCATCGCGAAGAGATATTTCCACATGTTCAATACGCCACACTTTCTTCATCGCGATTTGAAAAGCAGGAAAATTGACTATAGGGTTTGTGAAAATATTACCCACAAGGATGAGTCGACACTCTTTAATGTTGTCCGTTGCATGTACATCTTCCCAGACTTCCAATTCTTGTTCCGAGCACAAACGACCCAGACGGTGACGCAGTGAAGCAATGCGTGATGAATTATCTTTTTCATCCGTAGCCATTGTGAAAGGAGAAGTTAGTGAGAACGATTAAAAGACAAGCACCCAGGTCAGAGCACAAGCTTTCATGGGTTGCATGTCAAGGATCGACCACATGCAAAGGAGGAGCTTTGGAAGTAAAGTATGGTAATCGGCCAGAATTACAAGTATCCTGGAGAAAAAACCAGAGAAGAACTTCAATGGATGATGAAGAAGGAAGGCGTTTCACTAGAAATTCCAGTTGCTAGAGCAGAGTTGAAGGAGGATGAAAGCAAGGATAGTCGGAGAGGGTGATTCAATGTGTTCAACGGAGAGACATAAAGATGAAGAGATGAAAGAAGACTCGAACATATCGCGAGAGAGAACTCTACCATAACCGAGAGATCAAATATAGAGAAGTTAATTTATCCTCTTCTGTCTAATTTTCTTTTTCTTACGAAAACAAATACGCGGAAAATTCAACATTGCCCAAATGCAAGGATCAAAGTGTAAATTTGCATTTAAAGGGTTGCACGGGGAAAATCCCAAAAACTAGAATTATGACAAAATAAAACATGTGGACCGAAATTGAACTCTCTTAAGAACAGGGATCAAAAGTATGATTTAACAAAATAAAAGGAAAAAAAAAAACATAAAATCGCATGGCTCCCTGGGTCGTTGATTCATCTTGAAGAAAACTAGTCAATTGCTCGTGCCTTCGGCACAATCTGAATATTTGCACGCGTAATAATTTTAATTACTTTTTCTTCACTTAGTAATTATATGCATTGAAAGAATGGTTTTTTAAAAAAAAAAAACTGAAAGGGAATATACAATTAAGAATGCACAATTGATCCTTTTGTCCATAATCTTTCTAGCATTCGTATGTAATAGTTTTTGTTTCTCTTAAACGAGTGGAAATACATTCTTTTTTAGTAATGCTTTCTATTACTTTGAAAGAATAGTTCTTGATACCAAGTACGCCATTGACTTTAACAAATATATCCTACGCGATTAGTGAAGAATTGACATGTATCAGATGTAACAATAGCCTATTTTTCAGAGTAAAGTCCTCAAAAATGTATAAACCATCCTTATAACAGCATACTTTGTTGGATAGATTATGTGATTCTTATGTTGTGTTGGAAATTAGTGAATGTGCAAATGATAACTGCCAGAATGTCCATTTTTAACTACAATTAAAAAATTCGATCAAATTCGTCCATGTTTTTCAAAATTAGGTCGTGCCTTTTGTGATGTAACATGGTAGGCAGTATCATGGAAAGACCCGTCAAAATTGCACCTCTCGTTCCTCAACCGCTCCCTCTCCCTCCTCCCGAAGCTCCTCTCCGCTCCCCGCCCCGACCAGTCCCGCCCCCTCGAGACCTATCGGCTCTGCCTCGACTGCCTGAACTCGCTCTCCTCTCAACTGGCCAGCAAGCCCTACTCGGTCCACGTCCAGAGGCTGCAATACGTGCGCTACTTCGAGTTCTGCGGGCTGTACGCGGACGCGGTGCGCAAGGGGTTTAGGTTGTTAGAGAGTCTGCATGGGATCGATTTTGGCGGCGGCAGCAGCGGGAGGGGGAAGGCGAGAGGTGGATTGTTGCTGCCGGTGGTGAAGCAGGCGAGTGAGGGTGGGGAATTCACCGTGTTGGTGGTGGAGTTGGTGGTCATGATCGTGAAGTGTGCGGCGATGGGCCAAAGTAAGGACGCCGGGGATTACTCGAAGGTGCTCGGGCTGGTGGATGATGTCCGACCGTGGTTCGGGTTCGTGCACTGTTTGGTTCTCTGTGTTTTAGAGCAGCATCCTTTCCCCCCATGTTTACTGGCTGACGGAGTGCAGCAATTCAGACTCTTATATCTTTTTGTTTTTAAATCGTTTAGCATATGATGGGCTTAATTTAGTTATCTCTCTTGTTGCTCTAAGCTGGACGGTTATAGGTGCTTGCTACATTATTGCGCTCATGGGTTTCTGATATTGAATTGCTAGGCACTTGGATGCATGCAAATGCATATGACAAATTGCAGAGAGCGCTTGTTACTTACCCGGGGAATTCTCAGTATTCACTTTAGCGATTTCCGATTAAAATTGATCGGATAAACTCAATTAGCAAAACGTATAAATAATTTAGGATTCAATGAACATAATTTAAAAAAAAAAAATTCGAACTAAATTAATAAAAGTATAATAAATTTAAATTTATTGGGATAATTGGAAAAAAGACCACCAAAAATCCAAAACTTTACCCAAAATGATAAATTCACCTCAACTTCTTTTTGTGACATGAATAATCCAAATTTTGCTAACCGTGACACATTTACCTCACCAAGAGCATTTTGTCTTCTTTTTTTTTTTTTCTATTTTTCCTTTTTTCTTCTTTTATCTTCCCTCCGTTAGCCATGGCGAAGGGAAGCCAAACTCGGGTGAGGGCGGCCCTCACCGGTGTCGGGCGATGGTTGCCCTCGCCCTTTGGGCTGGCTAGGGCGGCCCTCACCGGCATCGAGCAAGGGTTGCCCTCACCGGCGTTGAGCAACGGGTGCCATCGCCGAGATCCGGCGAGGGGCATCCTCGCCTAACACCGTGCCCAACAAACTTAAGTTAGTTTAGGGTAAATTTGATTGAGAGCTATTTCAAAATGCTTGCCAAATATATGAATTGGACATAATTTGTGCAATTGCCTATATTCGAACTTCGAACTAAAAAGGGGTAATCAGGAAAGGTGATGGGAAAAAAGGACTTCACAATGGGGACTTGATAACTTGAGCTTGTTGGGCACAGCGTCGAGCGAGGGGTGGCGTTGGGCCTCGGCGAGGGCCGCCCTCACCTGACGTTGACGAGGGCAGCCCTAGCCAGCCGAGGCGAGGGTGACTCTCGACCAACGCCAGTGAGGGCTGCTCTCGCCTGAGTCCGGCTTCCCTTCGCCATGGCTGGCAGAGGTGTTGACACCTCAATTTTTATTAATTAAGTTTTTATTTATTCTAACAAAAAAAACCGAAAAAACAATAAAAACAAGAAAAAAAACAAAACAAAAAACAAAAAACAAAAGAAAAAGCGGAAAGGCAGCCCCCTCCCCGCGTGGGCCTTCGGCCCATCGTCGCCTCAAGCCCGGCCCCCTCCGCATCGTCTTCTTCCTCGCGTCGAGGAGCAGCACGCGGGCAAGCGCGATGCCGGAAAAGCTTGAGCGAGAGAAGGTTGCGTGCGGAGCGAGAGGAGCGAGGGCGTCGACGGGACGTGACCGGAGGAGGCGATGATGGCGGATGGGACGGCGGTCCAGCCGGCGGGTCGAAGCCTCGCCGACCGGCCGCCCCGCGCCTATAAATAGGCCCTTCATCCCCGACGAAGGAGGAGGGACGGAGACTGAAAAACGAGACACGCACGAGAGAGGTTCGAAAGGGAGTGAGGTCGGCCGAAGCTCGAGGTCCCCGAGAGACTTTGGGGAGTTCGAGCATAGGGTCGGTCGTGGCGTGGTGAGCTCGGAGGGGTCCTCGAGAGACTTCGGGGAGTTCGCCGGACGATCCCGAGTGAGAGAGAGGGAAATCCGGCGCGAGTTCAACCAGATCTCGCCGTCCAGGGGCCTACGTTGCCATCGTCGTCCGCCGCGGTCGTCGTCATCGGTCTACCCTCACCGTGGCCGTCACCATCGTAGATCAACTCCCGTCGTCGCCGTCCTCACCTCCGTTCAAGAAAAGGTAAAAACCGCCGCCGTCGTCGTGGTTCCCACTGTCGTCGCCATCACCGCCGTAGCTATCATCGCCATCGATCTCCTCCTTGGCGCCGCGGATTCGCAAACCCTAGGGTTTGCGATTTTCGGGTCGCGAGCGGATCCGGACCCGGAAAATCGGGTAGGGTTTGCGATCTGTGGGCGGCTGCGAGTCGGGTCATGCGTCGGATCCGGGTCGAGTAGGGTTCCTAAGGAACCGGGTTGCAAGTCGGATCCGGGTGGAGTTTTGCCGGGTAGTCGGGCGGGCTAGATCCCTCCCAAACGACGGGCCACGGCGTCGTTTTAATTTTTTTTTTTTTTAAAATTAATAAAAGAGCAAAAAATCCAGTCGGGCCCGCAACGCGGATTCGGCCGGTCGATTTTATATTAATATAAAATAATATTTTTAATAAATAAATAAATAATAAAATATTTTATTTCAAAAAAATCAAAAAATGTTTTATTTTCAAAAAATATTTAAAAAAATATTAAAAATGTTCTATTTTCAAAAAAAATCGAAAATAAATAAAAAAATAATTTATTTTCCAAAAATGTCAGAAAATATTTTAAAAATATTTTATTTTCCGAAAAATAAAAAAAAATCGAAAAAATAATTTATTTTCCAAAAATGTCAAAAATCCAAAAAAAAAGGCCAAAAATTCATGAAAAAGCCAAAAAAATTCAGAAAAGGCCAAAAAGACTTGTATTTTTCCAAAAAAAATACCCAAAAATCCTTTTGTGTCCAAAAAAATTAGAAAATGACTCAAGAAATGTTTTCCTCCCAAAAATGCATGGAAAATCCCTCGAACATCCAAAAAACCTCAGGGTTTAAACAAGATTAGGTACCGAAAGGGCATTAGTGATTAACTAGTGTAATCAAGTCCCCGATCCTAATTTCTCTGGTTGCGCAGGAGTGAGTATTTCTCCGATACTTCACTTGGGTTTCTAATCAACCTACCCCAAATCGATTAGTGGCGACTCCATTTTAAAAATTGATTTACGGGTTAAAACTTAAACGATTAAGTCGTGAATTGGTGGACTTGGGAGAGTCCGGGCTTAACCAATTTCAGCCGAGCCATTAGCCTCCTTAGGCACCCGTACCCAATCACGGGCGCCGAAAAGAAAAGAGGTCGCGACAAGAGGGAAGAGAGAAGAAGAAGAAAAAAAAAGAAAAAAATTAAAAAGTAAAAGACGAAAATACTCTATAGTTTAGGGAAATGTGTCGTACAAATATAAGTTCATGATTTTTGTATCACAAAAAAAAAGTTTGAGATAAATGTGTCATAATTGGCAAAATTTTGGATTTTTCATGTCACAAAAATTTTTTTTTGATAAATTTGTCATTTTGGATAAAACTTGAGGTTTTTGTTAGTCTTATCTCTGGATTATATTATCAATTAAAAATATGGTGCAAATTCACCGGTCCACTAAGGACAATACGAGACGGTTCGTGGAATCGAGTGCTTAGTAAAGATCGAAGCGAAAGACAAATTAGGTCTCAAATCCGAAAGGCCAAATTGGCTGCAGCTTCCGTTAGTGGAGTGAAAAATTAGTCAAAAGGGGGGCAGTGAAAGCAACGCGACCCGACACGAACTTTTTTGGGACAAGCACAGTCGCCGGTGCACGTGATCTAAAGGAAGGGACGTCGAAGCCAACCTCGACGCCCGAATTGCGTGAGAGGAGCGCCATCCCACGGTAACCCTCCGTTCAATAACGTCACGCCAGACGTTTTCCCGCCCGTGCCGCCATTTATTATTTTCATTTCTTTTTCACGTGCCTCGTAATTTCTTCACTTGTTTGTCATCGTCTAAACCCTGATCAACACTGACCAAAAAAAAAAAAAAAAAAAAAAAGGCCCTGATCAACTTTATAAATAAAACACGAGAGGAATGTCATGATAGAATCTTCGTTGCGGTGTGATTTATACTCTTCATCAACAAAATGGCATGAGGATCCCAACTCCCTGATGAGCATGCAGGGTTCGGGAGTTGCGGGAACAATGCTAGAGAATTTTTATAGTTTGAACTCATATTTTATTGATAATTTTAACCTGAGCCATGGATAGCAACTTGGGGGTGTGTATGTATATTCTTTTTTTTCTTATAATTGATAATTGAATGATGAAATCGAGAGCAAGAGATATTAGTTATGGTAGAATCTTCTATTAAATATAACTTTAATTTAAAGATGAACCAGGATAAAAACCTTGTATCTCCATTTTTTCCTTGCTTTTACTCTCTATTTTCCTGTGATTTTGCGGCGAATCTAAATAGTGCTATCATAGACAAACTTAGCCAAACCATGAAAAGAAGATAGATGATGGAAGAAAAAATGGCGATTCCTACAGTGCTATCGTATACAAATTTAGTCAGCCACCCCATGAAAAGAAGATAGATGATGGAAGAAAATATAGCATTTGTCTTTTTGGCGTGTCTACATGCATCCACCAGGAAAAACTACACCTAAAAGATTGCCCCGCCGTCATCCTGTCCATATGTAAGTCATCTTTATACGTGCTAGCAATATTTAGTTGATTCCACATAACTCTCAGTATTATGTATATATCTCTTTTGATAGAGAATGTCTTTTTAACTTGGTATCGAAGAGGCAATTCTATTGCACTTCACACCCCGTGCACCACGCACCCGGTGCACCTTTGAAATTTCTCAATTCTATTTTTTTCCACTTTATCATTCTCAACGGCACACCCATGCATCCCAAGCAAATAAATCCATCCCCGCAGCTCGACAATGTTCAAGCAAGTGTACTATTCCTGTCTAAGCAAGTGCCACGGTGGTTTGTGTTAGGATGTCTCTAACGCATGGCCAAGTTGAGCTTTTATTTTCAATGGAGGTATTTTTTGACACCGCAAAGACATGTCTTTGCATGGTATCCGCAAGTGTACTATTCTTGTCTAAGCAAGTGCCAAGGTGGTTGTGTTAGGATGTCTCTAACGCATGGCCAAGTCGAGCTTTTATTTTCAATGGAGGTATTTTTTGACACCGCAAAGACGTGTCTTTGCATGGTATCCTTTGCTTAGCAGTGTCTGGCTTATTCTGCTTGCTATAGCCACGCCACCTCGTCTTTGATTCGTTGAGCTTATTTTAATCGAAGATTTTTGTGATGTTGTTCGGATTATTTTTCAAACTCAATTTGTTTCAACTTATCTTTTGTTTGAAGGGATGTTAGCAATATTAGGATATTAGTTGATCCTGAATATTTCTCAGGATTATGCATAAATCCCCTTTAATATAGCATATCCTTGGTTAATTATATTTCATATTATGTTTAATTTTCTTTACCTTAGATAACCATCTCATATTGCTTATAAATAAGCTTGTGTATTCCTCATTACTACATATTGAAAAAATACTATATTCTTCTTTTCCACATTTTTCTTAACTATGTGAGTATCTTTTCTAGTTAATTGGAGGAGAATATAAGAAAATTTGATATTCAATTTAAATCATGAACCTTTTAGTTAATACAATATACCTAAACTTTTGTGTGAAAATGCAATTGAGTCCTCCCGACCAAATCTCTCTTCCCTTGAAATTGCTAACGTTGCAGTCCGTTCATCGTCAGCCATCCTACGTGTCATGATTGGTGATTTGGCATGGAAAACTTTCCTGACATTGCTAACAATGTGGTCTAGTCATCGTTGCCCATCCTACATGGATCGGTTGAAAGGTTTTATAACTTCATTGCATTCTTTTGGAAGGATTAGGATTATATTAGATCAATCAAAGGTTCATGACCGAATTAAATCCATAAAATCAGCCTGCACAATAGTAAACATTAATAGGCCGCACCAACTTGGCATGTGCACACGACTGCTCCTCAATTACTAAAGCATGTGAGCTTCCTCGTATTTTAAGACTTAAATGCGAAGTATTTTTTTTTTAATGGTATAGGGCATCCGAATTTTTTGACCCAATCAATCTCCGCGGACAAATAGATGCTCTCGAAGCGCAAAATGAACTTAGGAATCCAATTAATTTGATCTGCCTGAATGGGTAGCTAAGCACACAATGGTAAAGTAAAGTAATACTTCGCATCAACTTATACATGTAATTAGTGGAGATTGTGATCATCCGTGAAGCCACGCGATGCTTTTGCCCTAAAAAGCGGTTCCACTTTCTTGGATTTGTTTGACCGCTGCGCACTGAAGAAGCCAACACCCAAATGGACTCTCTCTCTCTCTCTCTCTCTCTCTTCTTCCTGCCACGTGCCAGCCCGGGGATCGCACGTGCGAGGGTCCTTCAATGCATTGTGACGTGAGTACATAGCCAAGCAAAGCACCTGATGGCCTCTTTCTCTGTTGCATTATATATATCCCACAGACGCTTCTCTCTTCTGCATCATCCATTCTTCACTCTCTTACTCATTTTCAGTACAAAGATTCAGCAGATCCCTTCTTATTTCAAGTTTCGCGTTTACCTAAAATACCTTCACACTCGTTCAAGGAACCGATATCTCGAGGGGGGAGAGAGAGAGAGAGGGTTTCGAGCGATCACTTGTTCAAGGCCAGGCACGAAATGAAGGCCGCACTGATGATGGTGGTCGTCCAGGTTGCTTTCGCCGGCGTCAACATACTGTACAAGCTTGCCGCAAGCGATGGGATGAACCTGTCAGTGGTCATTGCCTACCGGTTCATGTTCGCGACGGCTCTGCTGGCCCCTCTGGCTTTATTCTTAGAAAGGTCACACACTCTTCTCTTGTCAAACGGAGTATACATTTTCCCTTTGTGATATCAATCTATTCGAATACGTATGCGTATACTGATTTCCTTCCTTCACATATAACAGGAAGAGCAGGCCAAAGATAACATGGACAGTGCTTGTGCAAGCCTTCTTTTGTGGGTTATTTGGGTAAGTGCCTCGTGTTGTTTGATCCATAACATTTGGGAAATGCTTAGTGGCTTGTGGTGCTATGAAGATAGCGCTTGTGATAACAGCCTAAAAGCCATGTTTCCATATACTGCAGCAGACTAGATATACAACGTTTACTAGATTTTTCTTTTAAAAAACAGACTTCCAGTGCATAAATACGGAAGGCTCAAGTGTTCATGCATGGGGAAGTTTCTGGTCTTCTATTGTTGACTCTGATTGAATGAACTGCAGGGGATCAATGGGGCAAAATTTGTACCTAGCAAGCTTATCCATGACATCGGCGACCTACGCCTCTGCCATGGCCAACCTCGTCCCTGCCGTGACCTTCGTCTTGGCCGTTTTTCTTGGGTATGTACAGGATTTTCTATTGCAAGTTCCTCAGCATGTGGATCTTCAGCTGAGATGTTCTTCTGACGAGGGTTGCTGTTTTCTTTCATGTTTGCGTTGGTCGATCGAGATTAGGTTGGAGAAGGTGAGGGTGAGGACGGTTGCAGGGACGGCAAAGGCGGCGGGAACATTAATGGGGATCGGTGGGGCGATGCTGCTCACGTTCTACAAGGGCGCGGAAGTCAACCTCTGGTCAACGCACGTGAACCTGCTGCGCCACGTGGCGGCGACCCAGCGGGGCCAGGAGGGCTCGAGCGATCTCCTCGTGGGATCGCTTCTGGCCGTGGCCAGCTGCTTCTGCTACGCTTCGTGGCTGATCATTCAGGTGGGTCTTCGCCTTTTCTTTCCAATACGTCTCTTCATGTTTTCGCCTTTGACCTTGCTTCGTTTCACTGCGTGAGATCTTTCCTTTGCTTCGCTTCGTGTCGTCGTCCTCATGGAAAATGATCTTTTGGACAGGCGAAGATGAGCGAAGGTTTCCCGCACCAATACACAAGCACGGCCCTGATGACCTTCATGGGTTCGATCCAAGCGGCGGTTTATGCACTGTGCCGAGAGGGATTGGAGCCAGTGGAAGCTCGGATGGAACATCAGGCTGCTCACCGTGTCATACTCGGTACCCACTACAAGCCCCTTACTTACCAATGCCATGCACATTCATTAGGGCTCAATATCGAACCGTCGAATTACCAGGTTACGTGTCGTCGACTAATCCTTGCCTGTGGTGTTGTAGGGGATAGTCGCTTCCGCGTTGTGCTATACTCTGATCGCTTGGTGTGTGCGGATGAGAGGACCAGTGTTCGTGTCGATTTTCAATCCTTTGATGCTGGTGACCGTGGCCTTGGCGGGGTCTATGGTGTTGGACGAAAAATTGCATATGGGAAGGTATATAAATTGATATATTTACACATATTTTAAAAGTATTCGAATCCTTCAAATAAATTAACACGAGATATCTGAAATTCTCGATCTATATTTATGGCAGCATTCTAGGGTCGGGGCTCATAGTACTTGGTCTCTATGCGGTGCTGTGGGGCAAAAGGAAGGAGGATAAGAAGACGAATCGGTTAGTACCGTTGAGCAGCCCTGGTGAATCTAAATCCATCGAGATCGTTGTTGCCTCTCCTAAAGAGAACGATGTTAAGGAGGGTGACGATGTTCGAGAGCCATCGCAGAAGGAGAGCAAAGTGATGAAAAAAAGTCTCGAAGAGAAAAGAGGAGAAGGGGAAGATCAAGTTGAACGAGCGACTGACCTTGTATAATCGTACGATGTACAATTGTCCCAAATACAGGCAGCCATGTGGACGTGCCAAAAAGGAGGCAACTTCAACTTGTCCAAAAGTGGGCATTTTGATAAATAGTCAGACATTGTCTATACGATATGGAATGCAAAGGGTGTAAGATATACCCAAGTCTTGCGATTCCCTTTTGCATGATTAATTCAACTACATTGTTATAATTTTTTCATAAATCTCAATTAAAGAGGAGGATATTCTTGAGTTCTACGTGTAACTGCTTCTATACCTCAAATTAATATATTTCATTTCTATGCAATTGTGGATTATTTTACCCTGTTGAGAAAATATTTATAGGATCCATCTTTGGTTGTCGACCCAAGCTCTTGTTCTGTCTTACTAGGTCCGTGAAAAAAAGTAGGGTATTTTGTGGATGTGGGTTTGGCTATAGCATAGAATTATAGGCTACTTTCTATGGATATATGACGTGATATATTAAGTTATGGCATAATGGGTATGACCAATTCCATGTCCATAAGACATATTGCATATGTGAGAGATCATGAGTACGGTCTTAAATAGGTCCAGCTAAGTATGGAAGATTTCCCCAATCAGAATTTTATATGTATTGGCTAACTACCTAACTAAGTAAAAGAGTAACTTTTGTTAGCTCTTCTTTTTATAAGAAGCGTGTCAAATTTAGAGTCAAGGGGCAAACCAATCAAGATTGATAGTCCTGGAGTCATTTTAATTTTATGACCCAATCATGCCAAGTTTTAAAGAAAATATAATGCATTTATCTCTAGTTGTTTTGACGAACTAATAAGTTAGATATTTAACGATTTGCACCACTTCCTAACATAAATAGCATGTTACAACTCTCATCAACAAATTAAAGCACGTATTTTTTTATATATATCGAGCTACTTATTTCAATATATTTTATAGATCTAATTATTATTTTTCATCAGTTTTCTTACCAAGATTAATCAAGTCACTAAGTTACTTGCTTTAAAGATATAAATCCTTAGTCACGGTCTTCACACCATCTTAGCTTTTCTCACGAATTTAACATGATAATGATGTGTGATTTGATTGTCAACCACCAATTGTTTTGCTTATATGTAGTCATAAATATCTTTTTGAAGGATGAATGCATGCTTACTTACACCGACCATGCTCTCATAATGTACCTTGATTTATGGATTTTAGTTTTACAATTTTATGGTCTTTGTTTGTTGTGGTGATTTCTGATATTTTTACTAGATCCTATGTTCTTTTGTTCTGTTTATGTTCTTTTGTTCCCCAGAACAAAAAAAAAACATAAACCTATTTGGTAAAACATTTGTTCCCGGGAACAATTTTTCTAATTTTTTGTTTCCGGGAACAGTTTTGAGAAACAAAAAAAAATAGCTTCTTGTTCTCGAGAACAATTTCTAAGTCAATTTTCTTTTCTTTTTTTATTTTGTTTCTCTCTCTTGCCACAGCAACCTCCAATAGCCTGGAGCCACTGCTGACCACCGCCGCCAACCGCACGCCGGTCGTCACCACCGCAGCCTACTGTCACTAGCAACCGTCGCCGCAAAGCCCATCGGTTGTCGCTGTAGCCGACCGCCAACGATCGGCTGCGATAGGCAGTGGCCGATGGGCTCTGTGACAGCGGTTGCTGATGACGATCGGCCGCGGGCCATCGTGCAGCAACGGTGGTCACCGGTGACGGTCAGCCACAGGCCATTGTGCAGCAGCGGCAGCGGGCAGTGGCGGTCGGCAATCCGTGAGCAAGAATAAAAAATGAATAAATGCAAAAAAAGAAATTGTTGTGTTACCAAACACATTTCTACATTTGAGTGGATGGATTGTCAGCCATTTGGGATGGATGACAGCTATTGGGAATTTCTATTACGGATGTTCAACGAAGGAGATGAAGAGCCGGACGATAGCTACCGACATTTTTGTTGCAAATGTTCCATGAAGGAGAAGAAGGAGAGAATGGGAGAGATGGGTTGGTACACCAGCAAGAAGAGGATGTGGAGGCTTTCAGAGCGCATGGGATAGAGATAGAGCTAGAAGACGATGGGGAAGATGCGTGGGCTCCTAACACATCTACCCCATCATTTTCTTCGAGGGATTATATTGCACATATGTTGCACATTTATCGCACGTACATTATTATTTTGAATTTTTGGCAGTTCAACTACTGATGATCGGGCTTGCACCATATATCAAGATGGACCTGGCTCTAAGCGATTTTGCAGCTTCAGCTCATGACGGGCATCCTTGCTATGTTCTCATTGTTTGGGATGGTGTCAGCGACAGTGATTTCTAAGAAGTTTGGTCGCCGTTGGACAATTGTGATGGCGGGGGCCATATATTTCGTTGGGCCCGTCATTATGGGTTTGGCCCAAAAATTTTCCATGTTGCTAGTCGGCTGCTCCTTGGCCACCCTCGACGCAAGCTTCGCCTTGACAATTGCCTCAATCTACATGACGAAGATCTCCCTTGCCTTTTCCCGTGGCATCCTAATCTCCTTTCCTGAGATACTTATTTATTTTCATTTCCTTTTTTTCCTTTCTAATTTTGTGGCATCTTTTTCATTTTTTTTGTTTCCATCATTTAGGTGTGTATTAGCGTTGGCACTCTTTTTGGCAATCTATCAAATTATATCTTCTCCAAACTCCTCCTCAAATATGCATTGCGTGTGATGCTTTTCGCTGGAGCAATCCCCTCGGTTGTACTCATGGTTGCCTTCATAGCTTTCCACATGCCAGAATTGCCGAAGTGGCTCATTACGTGGGGCCACCTAGGCCTCGCCAAGCCCATTCTTACCAACACCAAGAAAATTCATAAACTAATTTGCAAGAAACTCCTTCACTCAAGCAAACGCACCCTTATCCCAACAAATTTTTTTTTTTTAAATCGAAATCATGAACGTATCATGGTGTAGAACATTGCTTTGATGATTATACCTCTGTATGATATACTTTGGGGCATCGAGCAATGTCATGCTCATACTTCATTCTATCATGCTGACCAGAAATAATTTTTCTGCATGGTCTTGATAAGCTATATAGAAACTGTTGGAAGCATTGCAACTAGACTGAAGTCTTTTAGGCAACGCATGGTAACATTTCTGTTTCTCCCAATTTCCTAATACATCTACCCCATCATTTTCTTCGAGGAATTATATCGCACGTATGTTACACGTATATCGCACGTATGTTGCACGTTTATCGCACATATGTTGCACGTTTATCCCACGTACATTATTATTTTGAATTTTTTGCAGTTCAATTGTTGATGACCGGGCTTGCGCCATATATCAAGACGGACTAGGCTCTAAGCGATTTGCAGCTTCAACTCATGACGAGCATCCTTGCTATGTTCTCATTGCTTGGGGTGGTGTTGGCGACAATGATTTTTAAGAAGTTTGGTCACCGTTGGACAATTGTGATGGCGGGGGCCATAAATTTCGTTGGGAAAAGGCAAGCTTCGCCTTGACGATTGCCCCAGTCTACACGACCAAGATCTCCCCTGCCTTCTCCCGTGGCATCCTAATCTCCTTTCATGAGGTACATATTTATTTTCGTTTCCTTATTTTCCTTTCTAATTTTGTGGCATTTTTTTTCATTTTTTGTTTTCATCATTTAGGTGTGTATTAGCATTGGCACTCTTTTTGGCAATCTATCAAATTATATCTTCTCCAAACTCCTCCTCAAATATGTATGGCGTGTGATGCTTTTCACTAGAGCAATCTCCTCAGTTGTACTCGTGGTTGCCTTCATAGCTTTCCACATGCCAGAATCGCCAGAGTGGCTCATTAGGCAGGGCCACCTAGGCCTCGCCAAGCCTATCCTTACCAACACCATGAAAATTCATCAAACTAATTTGCAAGAAACTTCTTCACTCAAGCAAACGCGCCCTTATCCCAACATTTTTTTTTTTAAATTGAAATCATGAACGTATCATGGTGTAGAAGATTGCTTTGATGATTATACCTCTGTATGATATACTTTGGGGCATCGAGCAATGTCATCATCATACTTCATTCTATCATGTTGACTGGAAATAATTTTTTTGCATAGTCTTGATAAGCTATATAGAAACTGCTGGAAGCACTATAACTAGACTGAAGTCTTTTAGGCAACGCATGGTAACGTTTTTGTTTCTCCCAATTTCCTAACGCATCTACTCAATCATTTTCTTCAAGGAATTATATTGCACGTATGTTGCACGTATATCGCACATATGTTGCACGTTTCTCGCACGTACATTATTATTTTTAATTTTTGGCAGTTCAACTACTGATGATCGGGCTTGCGCCATATATCAAGACGGACCTGGCTCTAAGCGATTTGCAGCTTCAACTCATGATGGGCATCCTTGCTATGTTCTCATTGCTTGGGGTGGTGTCGGCGACAGTGATTTCTGAGAAGTTTGGTCGCTATTGGACAATTGTGATGGCGGGGGCCATATAATTTGTTGGGTCCGTCATTATGGGTTCGGCCCAAAATTTTGCCATGTTGCTGGTTAGCCGCTCCTTGGCCACCCTCAGTGCAAGCTTTGCCTTAACGATTGCCCCAGTCTATGTGACCGAGATCTCCCCTGCCTTCTCCCGTGGCATCCTAATCTCCTTTCTTGAGGTACTTATTTATTTTCGTTTCCTTTTTTTCCTTTCTAATTTTGTGGCATCTTTTTCATTTTTTTGTTTCCATCATTTAGATGTGTATTAGCATTGGCACTCTTTTTGGCAATCTATCTATATATATCTTCTCCAAACTCCTCCTCAAATATGCATGGCATGTGATGTTTTTCGCTGGAGCAATCCCCTTAGTTGTACTCGTGGTTGCCTTCATAGCTTTCCACATGCCAGAATCACCAGAGTGGCTCATTAGGCGGGACCACCTAGGCCTCGCCAAGTCCATCCTTACCAACACCATGAAAATTCATAAAACTAATTTGCAGGAAACTTCTTCACTCAAGCAAACGTGCCCTTATCCCAACATTTTTTTTTTATTTAATCGAAATCATGAACGTATCATGATGTAGAAAATTGCTTTGATGATTATACCTCTGTATAATATACTTAGGGGTATCGAGCAATGTCATGCTCATACTTCATTCTATTATGCTAATCAAAAATAATTTTTCTGCATGGTCTTGATAAGCTGTATAGAAACCGTTGGAAGCACTACAACTAGACTAAAGTCTTTTAGGCAACGCATGGTAACGTTTCTATTTCTCCCAATTTCCTAACACATTTTGTTCCTCGGAAGAAAAGAAGAACATAAACCTATTTGGTAAAACATTTGTTCTCGAGAACAATTTCTCTAATTTTTGTTCCTAAGAACAGTTTTGAGAAACAAAAAAAAAGTAACTGGTTGTTCCCGGGAACAATTTCTAGAAATAAGTCAATTTTCTTTCTTTTTTTCTTTTGTTTTTTCTCTCTTGCCGCGGCCACCTCCAATCGCTTGGAACCAATGCTGATCGCCACTCTGGCTGCCCGCCGGCCATAGCCGCCGTTGCACAACTGCCTGCGGTCAACTGTCACCGACGACCATCGCCACAAAGCCCATCGGCTATCGTCGTTGCTGACCGCCGATGACCATTTGCGAGAGGCGACGGCCAATGGGCTTTGCAACGGTGGTCGCTGGTGACGATTGGCCATGGGCGATCGTGCAGCAGCAGTGGCAGGCAGCGGCAGTCGACGATCCGTGAGCAAAAATTAAAAATGAATAAATGCAAAAAAGAAATTATTACATTACTAAACACATTTCTATTCTTTTTCTATTCCAAGAGTAGAAATTTTGTGTAATTACCAAAAAGGTTCTTTTACTCAGAAATTGTTCTCCAGAATAGAAGTAGAAAATAACTATTTCTAAAAAAAAAAAACTCTTCCTCAACCAAGAAGTGTTGTCATGCATAGCCTATGTATCGATTCCTTTGACAGAAGAAAAATTAGAAGGTGATAAATGATGATCCAAGAGCAAGCTTAATTTATTATCCAAACGTGCCCAATATGAACATCCCTCGATTAAAAAACTGACATGGCTTAGCATGGCTTGGTCATATAATTCTCGATTAATTTAATTTGATTAAACTTATAAGATATCATTGTTATAAGAAACGATACAAACAACCTCATATGATAACAATTATTGATGTGTAATGGAGTCAATAGAGCTTAATTTCTCAAGCTTGGCTTGACTCCTCAAGACCCCCACCTCGGCTCAATTAGCTTTTCATCGAGCTCGACTCGTTTGGCCGAGGATTGCAGCCTAAGCTCAGGCTCGGCTCGAGCCAAGCCGCTCGAGCTCGGTCGAGTAGCCCACAGTCAAACTTTGACTCCGCGTATGTGTCAGACGCACGCAATCCGAACGGCGCACCCGAGGATTCAGATTCAACGTTGGCGGCTTCCCCTCTCATCCTCTAACATCCACTAACATTTCGACCAAAAAAAGAAAAAAAAAAAATCCACTAACATGGCAGTCCCCGTAGTTTCCGGCACGGGGCGCGGGCAAAATCGTCACTCCAGCGGATCGATCCTATATAAAGGCCCACCCCCTCACCTCTCCACACTCCCCTCTCCACACTCCCCTCTCCATCCACTGAAAAAGACCGAGGAAAAGCTACGAAGATGATGGCGATGAAGATGAAGACGAAGGAGATGCTGCTGGCGGTGCTGATCCTGACCGCGGTCTTCTCGCGGATGGACGTCGTCGTCGAGGCCGGCCCCGAGGATTGCGACGACGCTTGCTCCACCTCGTGCGTCCAGTACGAGCCCAACTGTGAGTAGCTTTTCTCTTCCCTTCGCCGGTCGCTTGGATCTGAGAAGGATTCTCGAAGGATTTTAGCGGTAAATGGCATCTTATCTTTTTTCGCGAACTGTGCAGCGAGGCTGGTGTCGCGGTGCAACGCTAAGTGCGGGATCAAGTGCGGACCAGGTCGGTCTCTCTCTCTCTCTCTCTCTCTCTCTCTCTCTCTCGCGTTTTAAGCATGTTTTGCCGTTTCCAATTTAGCCCCGAATGAGCGGATTTGTTCTCGTTTTAGCCCCGAATTTGTGAATTTGGTCTGGCTTTAGTCCTCGTGGTCTCCGCTGGCCCTCTTAACTAGGAGTGTCGAAGGACTTATCCAAGTCAGGCCAGACCCTAAAATTAGAATATTTTGGGGTTGGGTCTTAATCCATTGGAATTATTAAATGTCGGCACCAGCTTAACACAACCCGATCCATTCTATTGGTTATATGATATTCAGATCTTGAGTCGGGTCAAACGTGTGCTTGTAAGGTTTCAGGTTGGTTCAGGTATCATGAAAACCTGGCTTGGTCCAACCCGACCCAACCCCTTGACATCCCTATCTAAACATGTTGCTGGATGAGTGCGGTTTCGATAGTCCGAGTTTCTGGCATGGTGATGAAAGAACCATCCTGCATGCCATTGGAAAATTCGTACTTGATGTTGTAAAAGATCAAAGGACTCTGGTCATTTCGCTGCGAATTGATGTTGATCGAGATCATGGGAATGTCCACGCATTCCAAACGGCGTTGGGTTCATACCCGATCCCTCACATGAGTTAAAATGACATGACATGTCAATTAATCCGAGCTGCTCAGATTAACAAGAAGATGATCACAGGATCAGCAATTTCATTTTTTATTTTTTTTCTCCAACATGCAGACGTTGCGGCGGAGGGAAATGTGGGCTGAAATCACCCCGTTCGATTGCCGATGAATAATTGATCAGCAACCTACACTGATCAGAGATGTAATTCTCGTCTTCCGATTGTCGATGAATAACTGATCAGCAACCTACACTGATCAGAGATGTAATTCTCATCTTCCGATTGGTTTGATGAGCTAGCAATCAATGAATTATGTACTGTGACTCTATGTAAACGGGACATTGCGGAGAGTATGATTTTGAGAGTTTTTCCTTTTCGTAATTAGGGGATTTCTTTTAATTTCCATATTTTGCATATTCACTGTTAATATGCGCGGATTTTTCTCCTACTCACGTGAAAAAAAATATTTGCGCGAATATTAGGCCCCGTTTGTTTGCACTTCTTTTTTGTTTTTAAACAGTTTTTTTTTTTTTTTCGAAACAAAAAAAGGAGGTAAACGCGTTTGGGTGCGTTTTTTTTTTTTGTTCTTTTGTTCCTGAACAAACAAAAAAAAAAAACAAAAACACAAATTTTGTGTTTTTTGTTTTAACACAAATGAGAAATACTTTTTTTTTCTTTTTCTTTTTTTTTTTCTTATTTTCTTGTTCTTTCTTCTTTTGGCCGGTCGCCGGCCTCGCCATGGCCGGCCGAGCCGACGAGGGCGGCGGCCGGCCGACGAGGGCCGGCGGCCTCGCCCGGCCACGGCGAGGCTCGCCGCCCCCGGCGAGGCCGACGCTCGCCGATCCCCCGGAGGCCGAGGCTCGCCGGCCGGGGCCGGGCGAGGTCGGCCTCGCCGGATCCGGGCGAGCTCGAGCTCGCCCGGCCATGGCGAGGCCGACTCGCGCCGGCCGGGCGAGCTCGATCTCGCCCAGATCCGGCGAGGCCGAGCTCGCCCGGCCGGCCGGCGAGCCTCGGCCTCGCCCTGGCGGTGGCCGGCTGAGGCCGCGCCTGCCCGCCCGTGGGCGAGCTCGGCCTCGCCGGATCAAGGCGAGGCCGACCTCGCGCCGGCTGGGCGAGCTCGGCCTCGCCGGATCAAGGCGAGGCCGACCCTCGCCGGTCGTCGCCGGCCAAGGCCTTGGCGGCGACCAAGCCAAAAGAAAAAAAAAAATGAAAAAGAAAAAAAAAAAAAAGGAAAAATAAGAAAAAAATAGAAAAAAATAAAAGAAATAAAAAAATTATCCAAATTTACCAAACATGTTTCGTTTATTTTTTATTCTGGAACAAGTTTACCAAACACGTTTTTTTTGTTCAAAAATTGTTCCCTAGGAACAAAAACACTTTTTTCTATTTCGTTCCGGAACAATTTTTAAGAAACACAAACAAACGCGCCCTTAATTAGATGAGTGCAAAAAAAACAACCCCCCAGCCTGACATGGCGAAAACACAAATATCATATATATTTATTGGGTCGGATTAGTCCGTTTCCCGGGGTTGTTGCCAGAAAATTATGCATTCTCATTTTTTTTTTTGTCATAACGAGTCAACGACCTAATTTTGGAAACTGTTATAATTTAATGTTTTATTTGTTTTTCATGAGATATTTTTTTAAAAAGTAAATTGAGTACTTTAAAAAAAATTGTCATAGTATTCATTTTAGTGAAAAATATTTTTATCATCAATCGTAATTTATAGCAAAAATATTTTATAAATAATGGAAATATATTTCACTCATTCACTTTTTAAATAATATAAACAATTATTTTTTGAGAAATGTTTTTCAAATCATTCACAACTCTAGGTTCATGAGCATCTATTTTATTTTATTTTTTTACACGTGAGTAGTTTATGTTTATATGATATGAACGTGAAATAAGGACGCCATCACTTGTTAATTGATTTGATGGACTTCAATAATAGGTATCACGTTTTAATAGTCTGTCTTGATTTGACTTTTTAATTAGGTTATCTTTGAAGAATGATATAGAGACTAATTTTCATTTTTTTTACAAAAACAAGTACACGAACTAAAATTCAACATTGCCAAAATCCAAGGATCAACGTGTAAAATTGCATTTAAATGCTTGTACAAGTAAGGATCACAAAAACATAGAAATCGGAAGTATGATTTATCAAAATAAAAAAATTAAATCGCTTGACTCCTGGGTCGTTGACCGGTCTTGAAGAGAACTAGTTAACTGCTCGTGCCTTCGGTACAATATGAATATTTCTACGTGTAATAATTTTAATTATTTTTTCTTCACTTAATAACTATTTGCGTTGAAACGATATTTTAGCAAAAAAGATGAAAGAAAATACACAATTAAGAATGCACAACTGACCCTTTTGTCCACGGTCTTTCTAGTATTCATATGTACTCTTTCTCTTAAATGAGTGGAAATACATTTTTTTTTTTTAGTAATGTTTTCTCTTGCCTGGAAAGAATATTTCTTGTACCAAGGATGCCATTCACTTCAACTAATATATGCTATGTAATTAGTGAAGAATTGACAACATGGGACGTAATAATAACCTATTTTTTCTGAATAAAGTCCTCAAGTGTATAAACCACACACGTACCAGCATACATTTGTTAGGGAAATCCCTTGTGATGTTTTGAAGATGACAAAATAAATCAAATGCTACTAACATGTTTAATAGTTAAGTAATAAACCATGCAGATGATAGAACATGTAAAGGATATTATCAAAGTCGAAGACGGCGGAAGGCGAACGTAACATATGTCTAAAGTATATTATGAAGATTTTCAGACTTCTCGTGTCAAAGTCTTAAGATCGGGACTTAAGACTCAAAGTCTAAAGATCGCAGGACTTTAGTGTCAAAGTTTGTTCTACATCGAAGTCCGTCAACCCCGACTAATTCAGATCGAACGTGAATGATGAACCAGAAGACAGACTCTATCTTGAAGCTCGAACCGGGTAGTGAGACCTTAAAGCTAAATCTGTTCGGAAAGCGAGATATGTTCAGACCAGATTGTAAAGTCTACAGACTTATATTGTAAAGTCTACAGACTCAAATTTTACATCCAGATTCAATGAATCGTAACTCAAGCCCAATCATACAACAGCTAGTAATATGGTTTGGATTCCACATCAAAATTGATTTGATTGATTCAATCTAATTGATTGACGATTGCATCTTGAAGACAAGAACTTTATATATACGAATAAGCTTTACTTATGGAAACCAATATTTCGTTTGTATGGGCGATCGGAATCAATTTGGGATTTTACCTTTGTCACTCAACGGCTACCAAATCTTATAGATACAGAGCTGTCCAATGGGTATATTGGAAGACGATTATCCGGGATACCGTCTAACGGGTAGTTTGGAAGTGGAGAAGTATTTAAGGAGATGAAGAACCGATGAGCAAGTAAGAGACAGAGTATAGAATTTATAATTCCAAAGTCTGAGCGACTTTCGATCATATACTTGTCTCTTGAGAGCTTAAACATTTGTAATCGCGAGAGAATTACCAAAAGAGTGACTTAGTGAGATAGTGTGATCTACTACTAAGTGTTTGCACTCGAAGTTGTAATCTCTTGTTGATTGCATAGTGGAATCCAGCCAAGAAGGCTGTTAGCGTGGGAGAGTGGACGTAGGCTTGGATTAAGCCGAACCACTATAAATCTTGTGTTCTTATTCTCTTCCCTAACTCCTTTATTTTGTTCATACTAGCACTCTCAACATTAAGTACACTAGCAATGTGCATTTCATATACCACGCAATACCTACAGGAACGAATACCTTATCCTACACTCAGTTACTTATATTAAATTGATCGATTTCAACAACGCAATTAAACTTGAAGATGAATCGATCATCGAATGTTTTATCAAAATAGTTAACATGGATTTTAAGGAGTACCCACTTTATTAAATTCAACACGGGGATAGATTATGTGATTCTTATGCTGTGTTTAAAATTAGTAAATGTGCAAATGATAAGGACATTAAGCACAAGTGCGAGAATATCCATTTTTCATCACAATTAAAAAATTCAACCAAATCCGTCGATTTTATGAGAAATTAAGTCGTGCCTTTTGTGGTGTAATTTGGTAGGTAGCATCGTATCAAGACTAGTAAAAAATGTAAAAACAAATTAACCTATCTATCTTAGGTAATTAAAACTAAGAAAAATACTAAATTTATATATTTGCAATGTCATTTATGGACTTCTAAAAATTAAATGTGATCCCTTAACTTTGATTGAATGTGCAATATCATTTAGGAACTTTTAATCATTTCAATATAGTCTCTAAAAACTCTGGTCCAATACTTAACGTGGTCTTTTGGACTTTTAAATATCTCTATATAATTCATGAATTACATTAAACATTTATGAATAGTTTATGAACCACGTAGAAACAAACTAAAAGTTTAAAAACAATATTACACATTGAGCCAAAATTTAAGGACTACATTGCATTATTGGATAAAAAATTCATGGATCATTTGTTCTATAATCCCTATAAAAAAAAAAAGTTGCCGTTGCGAGTACGATTGCAGGGGGTACTCGCCCCTTAAAAGAGAAGGTCTCCCAAAACGTCGCCGTTCCGACTTTCAGGCGCATTGCATTTCAAAACCGATTTCGCCCCAAGGCGGCCCCCGTTCGCGCCTTAAAGAAAAGACCCCCCACCGTCGTCTCCTTCATTTCAACATCCCCCCTCTCCCTCTCTCTCTCTCTCTATCTCTACAATGGCGGCGTCCGACGCAGTCCAATCCGCGCTCCTCTCCAAGCTCGAATCCCTCCTCACCTCCCCCCACTCCTCCTCCGACGACATCCACTCCCTCTTCTCCGACCACCTCCGCCCCTTTTCCGACCTCGCCGCCGCCCCGAAGCCCAAGAAGCAGCAGCAGCAGCAGCAGCAGAGCACGATCCGGTCCCTCGCGAAGCAGCACCTCTCGTTCCTCAACCGCTGCCTCTCCCTCCTCCCAAAGCTCCTCTCCGCCCCCGCCCCGACCAGTCCCGCCTCCTCCAGACCTACCGGCTGTGCCTCGACTGCCTGGACTCGCTCTCCTCTCAACTGGCCGGCAAGCCCTACTCGGTCCACGTCCAGCGGCTGCGATACCTGCGCTGCTTAGAGTCCTGCGGGCTGTACGCGGACGCGGTGCGCGAGGGGTTTCGGTTGCTGGAGAGCCTGCGCGGGATCGATTTCGGTGGCGGCGGCGGGGGTAGGGGGAAGGCGAGAGGTGGATTGTTGCCGCCGGTGGTGAAGCAGGCGAGTGAGGATGGGGAATTTGCGGTTTTGTTGGTGGAGTTGGTGGTGATGATCGTGAAGTGTGTGGCGACGGGGCAAAGTAAGGACGCCGGGGATTACTCAAAGGTGCTCGGGCTGGTGGATGAGGTCCGACCGTGGTTCGGGTTCGTGCACTGTTTGCATCTTTTTCCCCCCTGTTTATTGGCTGACGGAGTGCAGGAATTTAGACTCTTATATCATGTTTTTTTGAATTCGTTTAGCATATGACGGGCTTAATTTAGTTATCTCTTTTATTGCTCTAAGCTGGACGGCTATAGGTGCCTGCTACATAATTAAGCTTATGGGTTTCTGATATTGAATTGTCAGGGCCTTGGATGCAAATGCATATGACAAATTGCAGAGAGCGCTTGTTACTTACCTAGGGAAATGTACTGTCTTTATGGTTGGGGAGTTAAGCAGTTTTGATGGGGATTTTTGTGCGTTCATTCTGTACAGCAACTTTAATCGAGTATGAGAAGTCATCAAGGAAAGATGAAATGTTGAAGGTTAAGTAAATTTAAGTTTTGCCTCCTTTGGTCATGAAGGATGCGCAAGTGTTTCTAATCGGTAGTTGCTTTTTGCAGTTTGCTCGCAGGATATGTTCCATATTAATATCATCATCAGAGAAAAGAGCATCGCTCATATTTGATGTGCTAACTTGTTTATTAGAATCCAGTGGCCGTGATGGAAAGGTAAGTCTTTGAGAATAGCATTTGAGTTTGCCTGGAAAAGTATATACATTCTGTAAGGAAACGTCGAAAGGGGACACTAACGGAGTTACATAATGAATATTCATGGGTACTTGTAGCATTTCCTTCACTAAGTCCAGCTAATGTAAACTTTTACGTACATGGTAGTAATTGGGCGTGTGATTGGAGAAATTGAATCCAAAATCCTGGAATTTATTTTCACAAATTCTTTATCAGTACGTTTGCAGGCATATATTTCCTAATTTCCATGCGTCTTAAAATGGTATCATCCACTATGTTTGAAGTTCACATGTTGCTATATGGGGAGGCACATGCTGGTGTAGAATGGATTTTGGATTTCAAAGCTGTTTGTTAATCAAGACTGAGAGTGGAAAGCATAGCTTGGGGATTATATTTTTTCCTCCCTTTTATGTTTTTCATGAATATTTCTTTGTTGAGAGTTTTAGTAACTGTAGAAGGCCATGAAGGATCAAATATGCTTGGGACTAGGAGGTAGCAAAGCAAACTCCAATCCTGCAATTGACAATGCAGATTTGTTTTTTTACCCTCTTCTTCTCCTTCTTCTTCTGCTTTCCTTTTGTGTTCCTTATTTTTTCTTTTTCCTTTTTTATTCATTTTTTGGTGGAGGGGTTGTTTGGAGGGCGTTGTAAGCCCCTGGATAAAGTTATAGCTAGACTGCAACTACTTCAAAGTTCAAACATACTAAATATGCTGTCTATGATTAGACAAAGCGAAGCTTGGAAATTTTTTTATTTAGATGTATTCCAAAGTGTGATGAAGCAGAATCGTCTCAATTAAAATTGAAACAGATGCAAACAAATTGATTTTTTTTTTCTTTTTTGAACAAAGTGAATTTGCTAGGTCTTGATGAAACTATTGAAAACGTGATCATGTCTAATAGGATTGACATCCTACAGGGGTTATCAGGACAAATACATCAGTGAGAATGTTCATTTAGTTCACATTATCTCTTGTTTTGAGAGGTAAGGTAATATTTTAACACTGTCAACTTATGACCAAAGATTATGGTGTCAGCTGAAGGAAAACATTTTAATCACGAATTGTTTGATAATAGTATTCTAATAGCGATGCTTGTGCAGAGCAATGAGAATCAGAGTACAATCTTTTAGTCTGCCTTACACTTTCCATCTTTTTTAATCCATCTACTTGCAATTCCATCTCTGCTTATGTCTCCAATGTTGGCAGATAGGACGCATTTGTCTAAGCTGTAGATAGAGACGTATGTTTGCATCTTTCTTTTTATTTTTTTTGCGGGAGGGGGGGAGGTGCCAAGTAGATGAACTTTTCTAAATATCATTCTGACTTAACCTTTGTAAGGGCGAGCAAACAATAAGAGTTGAAAGAATGAAGAAAGTTCAAATTCTTCATTTGTAGATAGCCCAATTGTGTGGATGTGTGTTGGATTGGATGCAATGCCAATGGATAGTTTTCTTTGGCTTTAGCTTTAGTTATTATTTGCAGTTTTTAAACCAGTGATCCCTTGGCTAACAATAAAAAAAGGACATCACAAAGAGGGCAAAGAAGGAAATGCGTCAGAAATAACAGCTGAAAGGAAATAAGAGAGCAAAATGCATGAACGAACAAAGGCTAACCAAACTGAAAAGAAGTAAGTGATTAGCGTTATTTAAAACAAAGCTCTTCAACATTGGATAAGCTAATTTCAAACCTTCCACAATCCTATTGTGCCTTTAAGCCCTAAGTTCCCCTAAATAATGCCAGCTCATAGTTTTAAACCTAACAACAGAAGCTGCAGATTGTATATCAGGAGTGCAATAAAATTCCCTACCTCCCTCTAGTGTGTTTGCTTGTTCCACAATCATATGCTTTTTCTTGATGTAAATATCGATTTGTGAAGTGAGAGCCAATTATGTCTTTTCATTACTTAAGATTGTTTGATCATGTCCCCTTTTATGTGACAAAAGTGTATAAATGTTGAAGTGCTGCAGTATACTTACATGAGTGTTAAGTGTAGCCTATCATCTCATATAGCATTGCAATTTTGTAATATTCTTTTACTGAGCTCTACTTATGGATTGGGTTGTTAACCAAGATACTCTTTTGGCAGATTGAGAAAGGTGACACTGGAGCAGATATCATGGCACTTTTTTCTTATTGTGCTGATAGATGTCGAGATGTGACTGCCAGTTTCTCTTGTAAATTTTCTGTATATATAAATGACATAGCTACTGAAAAGGTATCTACTTGACATAGCTTTTCTCGTCCAGCAGTTGCCGTTGCTTCATTGTATTCACCATTGCTTTCGGAAGTTTCCCGCCTTGCTAATGGATATTCATTTTAAATGGCAGGTTTCAATGCCTATTAGTTTGATTTTGAAGCTTTATGCTCTTGGTCTGTATATACTTGATGGCAAGGTTAAACCGAAAGACGGTGGTTCGAGAACTTCCAAAGTTGAGGAAGATGGCTCTACAATGTCAATACTCTTAGGCAATGGGCACAGACTCAACTCTTTACCATCTTTATTCAGTTTATTGAGAAGTTACTTCCACATCGAGTCCAAAAGAAATTATTCATCATCCAATGATCTATCTGAGGATTCTTTTAGCCTTACATGTTCAAGGATAGATCTTGACTCTGGCACTTCTATATCCTTTGAGGAGAGGGGCGATGAGACTTATTTTGTGTCTTACTTAAGTGCATTGAAGTTTTTGTGTCAGCTGCTTGCTGAATTGATAAACTCAGAAAGGAAACACATAATTGCTGGAAGTGATGTCGATTCTGCTTCTCCCCAGTTCTGTGCCATGCAGGATGCTTGCAATCATTTCTTGGATGTTTTTGTTTTCTTTAAAAGGTATGTAAATCTTGCTTATATCATTTGAAACATGGGTGTTGAATTCCTTGGTGATTATTCTAGCCTTAGTTTCTTGGTCTCTTCTAAGGTAATGGTGTCACAAAATGGTAGATTGTTAAGTTTCTAAAGAATCAGTAGTACCATATACGAGTTCTGGCTATGAAGATAGCATTTACAGCACAATTTGAACTTTTCTCTGCAGAACTTATGGAGTCATGGATCCATTTTTATCTTCTCTGGTTTTTTTCTTTCATTGTGTCATGATGGGTTACTTGTTGACAAGAACTCATCCATTAAAGCCAGTTGTTTGATGCACCTTTTTGCTTTTATGCTTTAGTGGATTTGTAGTAGGTCAAATCACTGTGGAAGATGATTTATGATCTTCATCTTTGTTTTGTTAGTATTGTCTTTCAAGTCTAGTACATCATACTTTCATAAAAGGGGACCTTTGACAGTTGAGGCTTTTTTGTGCAGTAGCAAATATGGGAAGGACATGGATAGATATGAAGAATACAGTAAAGTAGTACCAGCAATATTGGTGGCTGCTTTCACTCTCTCTTTTGTGACGAAGCTCAACTTGCAGGTTATGCCTTTCCCATGTAATGTTGCCATTCCATTTTCTTTGTGACTCATGATGCTTCTTGGTCCAACATTATTGGCATTATACATGTGGCAATGGGATTGACACGTTTTCTTTTTCTTATCAGGAGAATATGCACTTGATAGATTATGTCATTGCAAGTGAATGGGTTCAACCTCAGTGGCTGAAATTTTTGTTTGCCTCGCTTTATAACCTCAGCATCCTCTTTTACAGGAATAAGCAAGTAGAAGAGGTCTGTGGAAAAATGCCTTTGAAAAATTGATAGCTGAAAATGACAATTTACTTGCTTTGCCCATAACATGTTGAAATGTGATTGAGCGACAAACATGTAATTTCTCTATGACACTGAGATTGGCTTTGCTTATCATGATGATTTTACCCCATGACTTCATAATTACTCATTCTCTTTCCAAAAGAGTAATGTATGCGATTCTGACTTGTCTGGAAGTTTTTGGTTTCTTTTTAGTATCGAGTTGAGGAACGTTTACATTAGGAACAATCTTAAAGGCAATAAGTGCCCTTAAAGGTGCTTATAAGTAGAAATATATTATGTGAGAGGAGCCAAGATGTCTGTGTTTAACAACAAAGACATCAATTTTTGAGGCAAACATATTAACAAAGCATCCTATTGTTTAGTCAACGCTTGAACTTTGTTGAGCATAATGCACTGATTAGCTGCAAAGAAGCTAATTGTGAATGAAACTAAGGGCAATGTTGTTATGATGAGTAACAAGCTAACAAGTTGATCAGTTATGCTTATGTTCTTTTGTTTAATGATCACTTCTGTAAACTTTGTATGGCTTTTTTTATAAGCAGCAAAAAAGACATGGAGAGAAACTCCAGTTTATTTGTCATTTAACATCTCTGTCTTGATACTAGTGTGTCTGCTAAATTTGTTTGAATTGCATTGATATTGTGATTGTAGTATAGTCAAATTGTAAATCTGAATGATTGACATGCTGATTTGTCTACTGAGTCTCTTTGGGGTCCTTGTGTGAGTTATATTTGTAACAAGTTGGGAATGTGTAGCAAATACACTCCTACTTGAGGGTGAGTGCTGAGGAGTTCAGTATAGGTATTTCCAGTGGCATAAATTGTAAATGGTCTGTGCATATTATAAATAGAAAAGGGTCCCAAACATTCTGTTTAGATTTCTCATTTGTTCTTCTACTTTCAAAGGAACACTGTGACAGAGGACGGTGATCATGATCCTACATTGAATCGAATATGAAAGGCTGTTGTTTTTACAGCTCTTTTCCTATTGCATGCATGTGGAATGCCGCTTATCATTTTTTAAGATATAGGTCAATTTTAAGATAAATTTCTGTTTAACCCTTATGAGTGTGCGGAAAAGTTTAAAACTACACTGTAACTGCATTGCTTGTCATGACAGTTGATGGTTTGACGCGTCGATAGCAGTGCCATATTCACAATAGATCTGCTAATTTTTGGTGCCTCGGCACAATCTTATGAGTCTAAGTTCGATCTGATTTAATTGACTGATAGATAACAAATCACCTTGAAATAAAGTGAGATTGAGCTGGGGCCCTAGGGGTGTTACTTAATAGAGAAGAGGTTTTCTTTTTTTCTAGGAGGAGCTTTATTTATGGATTTTTTCTCTGTCTCACAGGCTTCTAAGGCATTGAAACTGTCATGTAGAGCTTCATGGATGTACATTATGCATAATTGTCAGTTGCTTGGGCAGAATCCCAGTGAGCCCGTTGGTTTGACTAGAGATGCCATTAACGATATTAATGAGGCGTGTGCTAGAAGTGCTTTTTATTTGGATGTTCTCCACCAATGTGGCAGCGACGAGGTTAATAGAGAATGTATAGGCGCCCTAAAAAATTGGTCAATGGCTATGGACTTGGTTTGTGGATTGCCAGGTCCTCTGCCTTTGGTGAAGCAGTGGGTTAAGGTGAAGTGCTGAGAACTTTTTGCTATTTCCTATGTTGTTTTTATTCTGATTTTTGGTTGTCTTTCAGATTCAATGTAAACAACACAGAAATGCAGATGCTGGGGATAGTCTGCCAATTTTATACCAATTGCTCTCATCCTGCATGGAAATTCCAAAAGCAACTCTTGCCATAATATCAGAGCAGGTTTGACCTTATATTGATACTTTTTAGGAAGAAAATCCTAGTTTCTCTACCCTGTGCATGAGTATGTGTATGTTTCACATGTGTTTTGAAAATAGCCTTGTGCTTTATAATGGATTGTGGATGGTCATGGCTAGGTGGTTGAGTGGTGTTGGTGTGTATGGATGCACACACATATTATGGATTACTAATATTACTCGTTTCCATCTATGGTGGTTAGGAGCTCCTTGCGTATGATGAAATAAATTCCTCAAATCCAGAGCTATGCAGTAGAATGCGATTGAAAATCATAGATAAGCTTTTGCAAGAAATTTACTTTGCAAAAGCTAGCGGTTTCCAGAAGGCAAGACTCTTAATAAGAAAAGGGAGGATTCTAAAATGCCGCGGAAGTGATGGGTTAAAAAGCTGCATACAGTGTTTGTCTGAAGCAATATCTACCATAGTGAGTATGCTCACTTTACTTCCTGGTTCATGCTAGAAGATGCATCTGGGTTGAATGGATTTGTGTCTTTTCTTTCTAAGATGAATTGACGATTTAACATTTGACTCGGCGCAGGATTGTGTCATTAAATCATCGTCATGCTCTGCTGTCTCAGAACGTTATTTATTAGCCTCTGCATATTTTCTGCGTGCTCTCTGTACTCAGGAGGCGGAACCAAAATCAAAGGTGCAGATGCATGGAAGGCTAGTTCCTTGTTTTGAGCACTTCATTTCTAGCTGGGCACGCCCCAATCATACTCTCTTTAACAATCTTTTTGTTTATTTTCTGTTGGGTTGCTTATAAAGCAGGGAATACTTGAGGATATTAATGCAGCAATGAACCTCTGGCTAAGTATCAAGAATTCGGATGGTTGCTCTTTGGATGAAGATGACAGCGTGTTAGCAGAAATATCACTGCCATTATTATATAATATTGTCGATATTTTGTCATTGAAGGTATTTGAAGTAATACACGCTTAGAGAGGAACTACTGTGAATGATTTTCATTATCGTTTGCTTCTTCTTCTTCTTCTTCCTTTTTTTTTTGAAGTGGCGTTTCTTTATGCATTTCCAGGGTTGCTCTTCATTCAGCCATAAACTATTTAAGCTGATGATTGGATATTTTAAGTCAAAGAATTTAGAGCCACAAAAGTACTTGACCCTCTTATGGGAGTCCAGAAGGATGAGTCATGCCCTTTGCTTCTCACCCATTAGTGAGGCATTCATAACAGTTCTTTCAGAACAACGTGGTGAAATCTTCAAGTCTATGGATCATTGGATGTGTTGTCTTAAGGAATCACAAGCGTTGTTAGTAGGGTTTCAGAATATTCTCTCATCATTACTACCACTCTATTGCAAGGAATCTTGCTGTGAAATTAGCCCGGAACCATATATTGGAGGTGATCTAGTTAAGGAGGCAGCCGTTGGACTTCTTTCAAGTGTAAGGTCCTCACAAGCAGTTGAATGGAGCTTTATTTCCATATGGTTTCATCATTTGAAAATTTTTTATTTGGACTTCCCTTGTAGGTCCCTCTATCAACCCGTGCTGTCTACTTAGCTGGATTTCTTTATTATGATCTATCTGAAAGAATGATCTTGAGTGGTCGCTTACACGAGGTAATGGTTAAGTAGGTTCGACCATGAGTGTGTGTGTGTACATATATATATATAAGGAATATGCTATAAAACACTGTTGACCCATTTCTTAACAGTCTAAGCTTTTAGGAAAATAGGTTTGCCTATTATGGTATTGGAGCACAGGCCAGGGGTTCAAATCCTGGGAGACCCTTGCAATTTTCTCTTGCCTTTTATCCCCGTTATCCTTCCTGTTTTCTGATCCCTGGTTATTTTGTTAACTTGATTATGTCCATGTCTTGTCTGGCGCAAGTGAGGGACCTACTCACATGCGAGGGCGGGGGTTGAGAAAAATGTTATAAACATTGTTAAATGTTTTATGACAGTTTAAGCTACTGGAAAGTAAAAGGGTTTGGGCAATAATATATATTGGCTTTTATTATTGAATTTGGTCCTTAATAGCAATGGTTTGTTTGTTGTGGGTTTTTTAGTTGCTAAGTCTCTTCAAAGCAATTACTATGTTCATTGTTTGCTCTGACACCGAATTGTTGACTGTGGCAAGCAAGTTTTATTAGCTTTTCATCATTCATCTAGCATTGCCAGTATTGGATTATCCTTCTAATGTAGAACCTATGGTTTATCTGTAGGCCCTTTTATTTGCTAAAGAGTCGCATGAGTTACGCACTAGACTCTTTCAAGAAAAATTCACTTACTCTGTCGAGCAGACTCAAAAGCATGGTGAATCTGGAGAGTTTGCTCAGAAGCACAATTATTCTTTGAGGAGTCTTCATGTCTCAAAAACTGAGGCTGCTGAAGTATGGTCATTTGATTCAAACTCATTCAATGTGGAAAGCTGCTATCTCAGTCCCTGGAATATAATGCAAGGTTACCTAGAAAGCACCTTACAGGTTACACTCCTTCCAGTGTGTGTTGTGAAAACTGATATGCATTACATCTAGTTCATCTCCAATTTTTTATTTTTTATTTTTTACTTTTAGAGTGATTAGATGATCTCATCATGTAGGTGGGTACTATCCTTGAACTTATTGGAAATGGAACTGAAGCAGAAACCTTTTTGCTTTGGGGGAAAAATATCTCTCAGTTGCAAGACTTGCCGCAGTTTGATGTTGCCTTTTCCTCTGTCTTAGGTACATTATCAGAGATTATCATAATGGCCTACCTTACCTTGAGTATATGATATATTTTTCTCTGCTTTGGCTTGAAGGAAGATGGTAGCATCCGATATAACATTTAGTTATGTGTTTATTCAGGAAAGATTTATTGTCGAAAACGATGCTGGGATATGGCCAGTAAAGAACTTGAAACTGCAAGACGATTTTTGATGGACTGTGGGGCAACATTTTCTTGCTCCAAATGTAGATTGTTGCTTGAAGCTACTGTAGATTTACAACTCGGAGATTTGGTTAGAGCTCAGTCTGATGACAGCAGCTCTGTTTCAGCAGATAAACTAACTCATGCTGAAGAGCTCTATCAGTCAGCACTAGACAGACTTGCTATTCTTGGATTGAGAATTCCTGTCAGTTCTCTACGGCAAGGAAATAGTGATAGCCTAATGGTCCAAAGACCTAGTGACAAGATTGATGATAATAGGAAAACTAATGCTTCGCTCCACTCTTCATCTAATGAGCAGAATGGTAGATGTGTTCCCACGAAGGAAAGACTTACTGGTAAGGTGGAAAATAAGAAGGGTAGAAAGGCAAAGACTCTGCCTAAATCAATAGTAAAGGAATTGCCTGTGACTAATGATGGCAATAAAAGATTAACTCGTTCTAGAAACAGATGTTTGAGTCAGGGTACGAGCCTACCAAGTGATGTACAAGTACACCCGACAAATATTTCAGAAGGAAGGCATATATCTGGTTGCAATGACAATTCAGATAAGACAGAGGGGCTTTTGCATTGTGAAAGCTTAGCACACAATTCTGGCACTAAGGCTTTGTGCATTTGCAGCAAATGGAAGTGTTGGAATTGCCTGCATGTTGAGAATATTAAATCTGCATCCATGAACATTTTTATACATATGAGATTGGAGTTTTTCTCTAGGCGGCTTTCATCATGGCTATTCATTGGAATTGGTAAGTGTCATTAAATCTTATATTACTGTTGAATGTCTGCTTTAAAAGTACATTTATCATTTTTTCTTTCTTAAATAAACGTTTCTGAGTTGCATTTCAGGAAAATGCCGAGGAACACTTGGTCAAATTCATAAAACACATGAGATACTGTTGCAGAGCATATCTAATGTAGTTAGTGGAGACTTGTCAAGTCAATGCAGTGTTCGGTTCCCCTACTGCTTGATTTAGTTGGGAAGGAGACTGAAAGAGATGGTCTTCGAATTGAACGTGCTGCTGTGCTTTACAACATTAGTTGGTTTTCTTTGAAGAGTTATCATACACAGAATACAAGGTAAGCTTTTGGAGATTGTGTTTATGTCCCGTGTCTCCAAATCTTTCATTTGTCTTGTGTTCTTGTTTTGGAGTCATTTACTCAAGCTTCTCATTACAATTACTTCGTGGTTTTTGTTCCTTCTTTGGGGAAATTCTAGTGATTTATGGTCTAAGGTTATTTACTCTCTTGTGTACCTTGTCTATATATACATCTGCTTCTTTTCTTGGCCCTAGACAGTCCACATTTTATGGTCGTATGGCACTGTATGTGTAATCTTAACCCCTGATATTCCAAAAATACAAGCTGAAACAGCATTTTATTGAACTCTTGAAGGGATGTATATTACCAATTGAAGTTTGCTTTTGATAAGAAAACAGTATTGAACTTCAGATTTCCTAAAACTCTCTTATACATATTATACCTGACAAACACGGACATGGCATCCTTGTCTACTTAATGATGTGAATTTGCTGATCCACTTTGATAGAATGCTTTTAGGGAACAGGTGCCCAACAATTGTCTTTTCTTTATCGGCTTATTGTTTGACCAGGGTAATCTGCTGTGAATTGTCTCATGTTCAACTTCCCCAAATAGCATCTTGGTTGAAGCTAGCCTTTGTACTCTGCCATGAGGTTCCAACACTGATGCAAAAGGTAATATCTGCTTTTGGTGGTCCTTTTTTTTTTTTTACTGCTTTGCCATCACAGCTGCTGAACTAGGACAGTGCTCCTGCTCAACTAATGCTTCTTGCCCTCTTGCTCTCCCTCTCCCTCACCCATTTTGTTTTTATTTCCTTTTAACATTTTTAGCTTACAATGGTGCAAAGGTGTACTTATGGAGTAAGTATTTTATGTAACACTTGCACTATGTTGCTTCTAACTTTTTGTCACTCATCCATTGAATTCCCAATTTGTTGTGTTTACGAACATGCATTGAAAATGATGACACTTGATTGGATAGATAACGCTATGTATGCATGCTATGTGGTATGGGCATTAGATGATAGTCTCCATGTTGATATACATTTTCATTGAGCCTTATTATTTATTTATTTGTCATTTTGGATTGTAGCATGCATTTTGGCATATTTAGGAGAAATTTCGCTTTTATAGACAAGCATATTTGAGTTGCTCTTCGGTAGTGCATATCAAATGTCCATGAAACATATACAATTCTACAAAAATTACTTGGAAATGGAGATATTTGTTTGATGGTGTATATTTTTCAGAAATGAACATTACTGTGTTATAATGTAGAATTGTCATAAACTTGTTGAGACTCCACGTGTGAAAGTGCTACTGCTTATTTTAACTTTCAAGTAGTGCCTATCTTCACTTATTGAAACTACTAGTATTGCACCCAGTGCCTCAGCGAATCATTCTTATTGGGTTACTGCTATTAACGATGGGAGAGATTATGAACCTGCAAACAAGCTTTTGTCGCGTTCCTTCCAATGCATCACTTGAAACAAAGTGGTAAGGCACTCCAAGACTTCTTAGAAATTGAGCCTCCTCCATAAGCGCTCCACAGCAAAATACTCAAGAACATGACTTGACTTAACCCATGCTACCTTAGACGAGTTTAGGATATGAATCAGAAGCTTAAGAGCAAAGTTATAATGGAGAAAGAGATGTCAATAGATTCCCCTGAATGCTTACACATGCAACACCAATCCGTGTTAATGAGATTCTGTTTCCTGAGATTCTCAATAGTGAGAATATTATTCCAAGCTACTGTCCAACAAAAGAAAGAGATGCTGTGAGGTATATGGGCCAGTCAGATTGCATTAGAGGGGAATGAATGATTGGCTGGAGAAATTCCCCAAGTTAGAATAACAGGGGCGCCCTGCCATCTTGTCATCCCCAATGCCAAGAATGGTGAGCAAATAAAGAAGAGGCAAAAGGAGTTAATGAGGATGTTCCTTATTAGTTGTACTCGTTTATTTGGCTTTGGACATCTTGTTCTGACTTCGAATAGTCTTTTGACATTTTCCTTTGCTTTTGCTTTTCTTTCTTTCTTTACTTGTACATTTCAGTTGTAGTTGTAATTTCATTTTAGTATAATCCTTTATTGCCTATCTAAAAGAGAAAAGTGTATTAATGTATGTTAGTTTCATCTAAAACAAGCATGCATTTAGACCCTTCCAACTTTTTAACTGTTGGTGTTTTTATATTTCGACCTTCATATGATTAAGTTGTATTGATCATTGGCTTGTCAACTGAAAACAGGTTTCTAAGTTGCTTGCTCTTACATACATACTCTCTGCTACCACAAGTGAGACTTATCCATCTTCTGATGCGCTTTCGGAAAACCATTGGGCTTCATTTTTTCATCAAGCTTCTCTAGGTGCTCATGTAAACCACCTGTTCACCTATAACACATTTCAGAAGTGTAAAGCTCGTACCATGTCGGATGCCGAGGTATCCCATGTTCACTTATTATTTCAAAGTAGGAGATGGATACGAAGTACAGTTCTCCTTTATTTCTTCTCTAGGGTTAATCTGATAGCTAACATGAACATATTCTAGGGCCAGGGACTGATTGCTGCTGGCACAACTTCTATCATGGAAGAAATTGGGAAGAAAGATCTACACAAATATCTCAGGTCTCTTTTCCAAGAAGCATAGCCAATTATGTCATTAGCTGATATACATATACTGATGTGAATGAATAGTAGAACAATTCATTAAGAAGATTGATTTTGCCAAATAAGAATATCTAGATTTGATCTCCCTTATGTTCTGCATCAGATTCACTGACCATGGTTTTGTTTTCTTGGTGTAGGCTTGCTCCAGAATCTATTCAAAATCTTGAAGATCTTGTTAGAAGATTCTTTGGGGGTCTTCCTTGTGCCACAGTGCTCTGTATAAGTGTTGTTGATGGTTCTGATGCTAAGTTGTTACAAGAACTATTGCTATATCCTTCTCATATCCATGCATGGATGATTTTATCTCGCTTGAACCACGGTTTGCAGCCTATTGTTGTACTTATGCCCTTGGATCCAATATTGGAAGGTACTTCCCGTTTGCTCCATAAATATTAGTTGTCAGAATCTTCCAGTATTAATGATGCAATCTAGCAAGGGATTTAATTCGACTTAATCTTTTCAAAACTTGTCAGATGATTTTGATGAAGTTTCAAACTCAGAAGATGAATCTTCTTCTGGCAACAAGTCGCTGGATAAACATTGGCATTGTCCCTGGGGTTCCAGTGTGGTCGACAATGTAGTTCCTGCATTTAAGGAGATACTGGAGGAAAATTACTTGTCATGTTCTCTCCATGCTTTGGAAGATACAAAAGAAAATAGGCTGTTATGGTGGAGTAAGAGAAAAAATCTTGATCTCCGCCTGGGTAAATTGCTGGGGTGAGTTCTTCCAAGCATGGTGTGACAGTAGACAGGAATGGTCATTAAAGTTATGATGATACTGCTCATTTTTTTACTTTCTTTATTTTTGCAGTGTTGCTGTTGCGGCATTCTGTCCATAAGCTTGAAATTAGACTGATGCTATTCGCTTATGTTTTGTCATCACAAACTAGGAAATTAGAAGAATCATGGTTTGGATCTTGGAGATGTCTGCTTCTTGGAGGATCATTGAATTGCACGCGAATGGAGACTGTGCTAAAGAAACTGATTGATAACCTGAAGCATAAGTGCAAAATCAACATTGATGCAGGTTTACTTGAGGTTATAATTGGAGGGCATAAATTGGGCAGTAAAAGGGAAGCTTTAATACCACTGTTACAGTCAAACAGAACTTGCTATGTTGGAAGCATAAATCAATCTGTCAAAGAAGGGGACAGTATTTCATCAAGTAAAGGGCCCAGTGAATTGTCGGAGCAGGCCTTTCAATTGATTAATGAAGCAATAAAGGAGCTTGAAGAGGATGATCATATGTATAGAGAGCCAATTATTTTAGTGTTGGACTGCGAGGTGCAGGTTTGTCTGCCACTCCCCTAACTCTTTATCTATTATCAGATTTAATTCTCTAACTTTTCCTGGCTAAAGGGTGACATACATGATTGAAATTTTGCAGCATCTCATTTTAAAACCAGTGGCCGGATTTTTGGTACTTATTTCCTTCGGTGGCAGAGTTTGTGGGCTAATGGCAATATTTAAAATGTATATTCCTCCAAATATATATATATATATATATATATATATATTTTTTTTTTTTTTTTTTGGTTATAGTTTCTTTTTATGCTATTGAAAGGCAAAAAGTTAGGAGTTTCTAGTGTCCCGTGGTTCTCAATTCTCCCTTATAAGCACACGTAATGCTATCAACATAAAATTGAGGTTTGGCCTTATGTTGGTATTTCCCCTGTCCCTCCAGGAAAGTTTGACTTAGTTGTGCCATACCACAGCAAGGTACCATCTATTATATGCACTGTCATGTTCCACTAGAAAATGGTAGGAAATTCTGTCGTAGGTCACATGGTGTATTTAGATCTTTCATAAGATTTGACAGGAAATCGAGCGAATTGACGTGAAAGAATTCACTGAGCTAACCCCTCCTAGTGGGGTAATGCTTATTTTGTTGTAATTTCTTGATTGGGATTGTTTTACAAGTTTTGGGCACGTTGTTAGTTTTTCCTTTAGTGTCTTGCTTAGCAATTTTCATTCGATTCCACATACAATTTCTGCAGATGCTACCGTGGGAGAACTTACCGGCTCTAAGAAACCAAGAGGTTTATCGTATGCCTTCCGTAGGCAGCATTTTCCAGACACTGGATAGAAGCTCTCAGCACGAGGAGCAAGTGGGACCTCCTATTGCTTCTTTTCCGTTTATAGATCCGTTGGATGCATATTATCTGTTGAATCCCAGTGGCGATCTCAGCAGCACGCAAGTTGAATTTGAGAACTGGTTTAGAGATCAAAAGCTGAAGGTACTTTTTGTAGTCTGTTGACGCTAGTGAATATGACGGTCATGATGTTAAAACTGTAATCTGACGTGATTTACCATACAGGGTAATGCCGGTTTTGCACCCGTGCCGAAAGAATTGGCCCTTGCCTTGACGAGCCATGACCTCTTTATATATTTTGGCCATGGGAGTGGTAAATTTCTTCATTTTACCCTGAAATTCGACCCACTCCAGGAATTGATATAATGGTACCACATATTCAACATGACACTGAAATGTTATATCGGGATTTTCTGACACAGGATCACAATATATTCCACGTCACGATATTCAGAAGCTGGACACTTGTGCCGCTACTCTTCTGATGGGATGTAGTAGCGGTTCTCTGCTTCTTAACGGGGCTTATGTTCCGGAAGGTACATCGCTGTCCTACCTCTTAGCCGGTTCCCCTGTCATCGTCGCCAATTTATGGGAAGTGACCGATAAGGATATCGACCGGTTCGGGAAGGCCATGCTGGATGCGTGGTTGAAGGCAAGGTCGAATTCCACTGGATGCGCTCTGTGCTATTCCTTAGCAAATGAGTTCAAGGCAATTGATATAAAGAACAATGGAGGTAATCCCCGAAAGAAACTATCCAAAAAGAAATCGACAGAACTTTGCAATACTAGGAAATGCTCAGATACTTGTCACCATAAACCGATGATCGGATCATTCATGGGTCAGGCTCGTGAAGCTTGCACTCTGCCGTTCTTAATCGGGGCATCGCCCGTATGTTATGGTGTTCCCACAGGAATAAAGAAAAAAATGGATGTATAGCATTGCAGTTAATTCTTACAATGTCCTTAGAGTTTTCATTTTTCCTGAGGAAAACTCTAGGCCTAGATCCTTCGCAGCTATACCATACATGTACTCTGTATCTAGTAAGAATGAAGGTAAAGTCCCCCTTACGATTTGCCCATCCTTCGCAGCTATACCATACATGTACTTTGTATGTAGTGAGAGTAAAGGTAAAGTCCCCCTTACGATTTGCCGAAATCCATGAAGTTGATATGATAGTTTTCCAGTCTGACTTGGAATTTCCATACTCAATCTCTCATCGACTTATCGAATCTCTCCTTGCCTCTAATGGAGGCTCCAGTTTAAGTCATTTCGACATGGAGTTTTTTAAGGGTAGAGACTTCTCTTTCTCCTGATCTGCAGAGAGAGCAAGATGAGAAATCTTTCCAGTACTAAATACGATGGAAAAAAGAGAAGGTGCAACTGTTTAGTATCTGACTTTGGGTAGTCTTGATTGACTGATTTGTGATGCCGAATTTGACACATCATAGCTTGTCTTGGTGTTTGTATGACAGTGTTTCTTGAGCCACCTTCAAGCATATGAACTAATTCAATTTGCCGTGCTGAGAAATGTAATAAAAACATATTGGTAATCAAAATACCAATAACAAATGTAATAAGGTTAAAAAATTAAGCGCCCGGAACGCATTGAAGAAGTTGAGTATGAAGCCAGATTTAGAGTAGTCACATTGAAGGATAAAATGGTCAATTTGACGAGGCGCCACGTCTCGATTCTAATTCGTAAAAAAAAAAAAAAAAAAAAAGTCCATTAGCAAAGCATTAAAAAAAAAATACCCATTTGCATTTTAGGCGGGAAAATCTCCCCGAACTCAAAATCAAATTAATTTAATATTCCTGCAAAAATATAAAATGGGAAAAAGGAAAATCCCATTTCCCCATTTCGATCGGGGGAAACCGCCTAACGCGATGAAGGGAAGAGGTCGCGGCCGCGCGAAGCCGTCCTTCGCCCCTCCTCCGCCGCCGCCGGACCACCGCCAGTTCGGCGGCGGGGGGCGCGACTCCGACGCCAGCTTTGCCAGCAGCCGCCCCTCCTCCGCCGGCGTCGGCCGCTCCTCCGCCGCCGCGGACCTCCTAAACGACCGGTCCTACCAGCAGACCGCCGTCCGCGCCGTCAACTGCTTCCTCTCCGCCCGCGCCTTCCCGGTGCTCATCAAGACCGCCCTCCCCTCCGCCAAGGACATCACCGCCATCTTCAACTTCGTGATCTCGCAGCTCGACTACCCCAACCCTAAGATGGAGGAGGACCTCCCCGTCCTGCTCAAATCGCTCAACTGCCCGTTCAAAGTCACCAAGTCGGCGCTCCGCACGCCGGCCACTCCCCACGCCTGGCCGACCTTCGTCGCCGTCTTGCACTGGCTCGTCCAGATCGCGTCGTACAACGACCACTTAGCTTCCAAGTCTCGCTCGTTCGGGGAAAACAACACGATGGACGAGTACGCGCTCCAGAGCTACCTGCATTTCATTGGTGGAGACGATGATGCTGTGGATGCGCTGGATAGGGAGTTCGTGGAGAAGTTGGAGCAGGAGAGGAATAATCTGGCGGAGAATGTGAAGAACTTGGAGAAGAATGCGGCAGAAGTTGAGGCCAGAGTGGAGAAGCTGAGGACGGGGCCGTCGGAGAGGGAACTGCGCGAGCAGGAGAAGAGCGTGCTGGAGGAGGATGTGAAGAAGTTCAATACGATAATAGGCGAGATCACGGGGAGGATCCCGGCATTGGAGAAGGAATTGAGAAGAAGAAGGAGGAGTTGAGGGCCAAGGAGGAGGAGGAGGGGAGGATTCGCGAGGAGAACGAGGAATTGAAGAAGACGGTCCAGCTGCAGACGTTCAACTCGAGGGATGCGGAGAGGATGAAGAAGGAGTTGCAGGCGGTGGAGGGGGAGATTGCTGATGCTGAAATCGAGAGGAACAAGTACGAGGAGAAGTGCTGGGATCTCGACAGGGCCCTCGCACTCAAATTCAAGGAGCTGGAGGAACTCGCCAAGGAAT
This sequence comes from Eucalyptus sideroxylon, assembly GCA_014182405.2. Classification (NCBI taxonomy): domain Eukaryota; kingdom Viridiplantae; phylum Streptophyta; class Magnoliopsida; order Myrtales; family Myrtaceae; genus Eucalyptus; species Eucalyptus sideroxylon. The sequence continues at coordinate 14,190,087 of CM024554.2, read as the reverse complement.
GCAACAAGGCTGTCCGGAAGTAAGTTCCTAATTCTTGCAGTTGCTGCAAATTTTGTTAATTGTTCTTCATTGGTTTTACTGTTTTCCATGTCATGTGCCCTTGGCGTTTGGATGCCATTTTGGAAATCGTCTAGTACTTACAAGGTTGAATCTGGGTATGTTTGCTGTTTTGGTTATATACAAGACACTGGTCGATAGATATCTCATGGAATTTTTCAACATTAACATCAACAGACTTACATTCTCCATGAATTTGTGTGTCTGTATCTCTTCAACTAGTTCTTATGCCTGTACTGATTCGGCCTGTGATGAGTTTAATTGTTTTTATCTCATCAAGAAGTGATGCCATAGTTCCTTTTTTACTTTTTTACTTTTGAATCTTGCCGTGCTTAGTTGTTCTGAGGTTAATAACCGTGAATAATGTGTTGAGTTAATCTAAGTGCCATGTTAGAGGTTGTGCAGCTTTCATTATGACGTTATCATCCCATCAAGCAATTTCTTTCCTTTTGAGTGATTTTCTGTAGTCCTTCTCGTTTAACTGCTCTTTTTGGTTTTGTGATTCTAGGTTGAAGCTTGGTTCAGATTACCAGTATGTGTTGAATGCAAAAGGGTCTACACCTGCTGAGGTGATGGGCATTGACTACAAGTTGACGCTAAAGCCGGCACTCGACTCGCATGCCAATGAGATAAACAAAAGCTCGGTGGAGAAACTTGAAGAGTTAATCATCCTTCAGCAGCAGTCCAAAGAAACTGCTGCTAGGATTGAGGAGAAGAGAAATCGTGTCGTGCAACTTCATTCCCGTGTTGATGATGTAAGTACTTAGATTAAGTACCAATACACGATTTGTTCAGACTGTCTTATCTCTTAGAACTGAAAGCTTTTGCCTTTATGATACCAATGAAATTACTGATTTGTTGGTGAAATTGGAAAGAGAAACTGGCGATAATCCAATTTACTTGGTGTGGGGTGTAATGATGGACTCGGCAAGAGGTTGGTAATGTAGGCTTTTGGCTGGGGGATTGAATAGCAATTGCTTGCTTTGGGTAGTCAACGGCAGTAGAAAACTTTATATGATTTCAGTATCGAAGAGTTATGATATTGTGCTTGATATACTTTTAGAACAAAACAGTTCGTTTAATACATTATCACAGACAAATTAGGAATTCTGTTAATATTTGCAATTAATTTTCTTCTGTCAATACCAAACATAATATGAGGAGCTGTAGAATATGGTATGGGTGTCCTTTGAGAACAAAGCTGGCTAACTAATGTCAGGAAAAATAGCATAGGCTTAGCATCCTTTATTATGTTTCTGTAGAAGTACATGTAGAAGTGCTTAATCTGAAACATCGGAAGGACAATAGTGATATATTGCATCGTGAGAGTTAGCATAACACAAGAACTTCTGGTCTACTTGTCTGTTATTTCTCGTATTGGCAAAAGCTCTAATGCAAGAGTTTTGCTCAGCTTGAAGGTCAAATCAATCTACTGAAGCAAGAAATGCAAGACTATATTCATAGATGTGCACTGGAGGTGCAAAGGATGGTGGAGGATGTTGAAGTAGAAACTCATAACTTGAACATTGTGGAAAGAGAAGCTGCAGAGGTCCTGAAGGTATGTTATGGTCCAATCATTTGAATTCTGGCACTGAAATAAATGGCTAGAAATCTTTGGCGCCGTAAATAAACAGAATTTAAGTCATGCCATGCAATCAGTAGGTTTTCTCCTTTTGGAACGCGATCGATTGATCTTCGGGTAGAAGATTATTCTTGCCGAGTAAGCATGTATAGTTTTTTATATAACTCATTTTTTGCAGACATCTAAAATAAAGCAGCAGGAAGCCATTAGGGAAAGTGAAGAAGAAATCCAGAAGTGCGCTTTTGAGCTCTTTTCACTGGTTGATATGGTGTCAAAGCACAAAGAGTACATGGAAAGCAAAATCTCCGAGATGAAGACCAGTCTCTCAGAGACTGCCAATGCCATCTCAGCAGAGTACAGAGCCTCCTTGCCTGGACAAATGGACAAATGAGCTCGATGATTTGAAGCTTGTGTATTGTCAAAAATAGAAAGTCATTTAATAGCATTGTAAATCCTCGATTTCTCGTTCTTTTTTGTTTTCTGATCAAGCAAACTGCCGTTCTATTGCTTGCTTCTCCCCTCACTGGTCTCTCTGTGATCTGGTACACAACTGCATCATTATGTACATGCCATAGTGTTCTTGAACAAGTAGAAGTGTCTTCTAATCTACCATTTCCATAAAATTCCGTGACTCAGCATCTTAAAAATTAGACCCGCGGCTCAAATCTCACAAAACTTAAAATGTGTGACCTAACTCCGAGATATTTGACTGCTTCGCGGTCCCTGCTGCGTCTTTTCATCGTGCGGTTGTCCTCTGATTTGTCAGTAGCCTTCGACAACCGTCGTGTTTCCCTCGTTGCCTTCGAGTGTTGACCCTTCGCTGCTCTTCTCTGATCGTCGGCCTAAATGGCTGTTTTCTCTACTAGGAACTTTGTATACGGAAGTTCCGCTAGCTCGTTTCGCGAAAATATTACATTTTAAAAAATATTTTCTAAAAATTAATTTTAGGGAGATAATTATATTTTTCAATGTTCGCCTGAAACTTAAAAATAAATTAGAAATATTTTCGGCTGTTTAGTATGAAATTCAATTGGATTTCCCATTGTGTACTCCTTTTAATAATTTTTTTATTGTCTTGTGTATCGAATTTTAATTATTTTTATTTTTAAATTTTCTTTCTACTTTTTATTTTTTTTCCCCATCATTTTTTATTTTCCTCCTTATTTGATCGATCGCCAGCCACAGCGACCAGCCAAAGGTGAGCTCACCGCTCGCCAAAGACTTGCACTCGCCAATCGAGCAAGCCTCAATCTGCAAGATTGCCGGCCTTGGGCCTCGCTAGATCGACGAGCTAAGGGCTTGCGCTTGCCTATCTAGTGAGTGGCCAACTCAAGCTCGCCTGTGGCCGGTCGCTGGCCGTTGGCATGCCCAGAGAGAAGGAAAAAAAGAAAAAATGATTAAAATTCAATTTTTAAATAAGGAAAAGAAAGAAAGAAAAGAAGGGTAGCAAGGGTGTGAGATGTGAGAAAGTAAGGAAACCGTTTTCCGCTACTTGAAAAGCGGAAAACATCTTAGTTGAAAAGATTTTTTTTCTGTTGGTCCTGACCACTTTATTTTCCGTGAAACAATTGTTAGAAAATTCGAAAAACATTTTTGTGGAAATTGCTTTCCACGAAATGAACTCATCCCTAGTGAATTTTTGATTTGGTTTCGAATATTATGAGAATTTTCATGCCTTACGTCAAGTTGGCAACTTCTCCATACACGTAGTAAGTTTTCTTAAGGAGATGGTAATTGCTGGCTCTTGCCAGTAGATCAACTCATGATGTTATCCCTTTTTAGGCACGACAACTTGGAGACCCCCTTTTTTTTCGGTAGAATGGATTGGAGTGCTCTCGTCTTCTGAGTAATTTTGAAGGTTGCACTGCTTTTGTGCTTATATTTGGATTTTATTTAGTATAAGGGAGAAAAAATAATGCCATCCTTGTCAAAGCCATCGTAAAACATACAACTAATGCCTCCTTTCTTTTTACTCCTTTGTTAAGATCAGGACTCTTAAAAGTTTCGAGCAAAAAGGAATAGATGCTTATGTTTAATTCGGAGTAGTTGGAAAACATTTAAGCAGTTGGTCCGTGTGAATTGTTAACACGGCAGATGATCGCCTGAAGCGTGATGCGCTTAGATTTGTCTGCAGATCTTATTGGTTTATCCAGCTGTCATATGTTAAATCCCCTTGGGTTTATGATTAATACAAGCCTCTTCCACATTTTCTTTCTTATTGTGGCAGATGCGAGCGTTGCTCAGAATTGGCAAGGGCGAACCTTCTCCAGTTCCTGATTCTTTATAAAGAGACGCTCGAGACTTAATTCTTAGATGCTTACGAGTAAACCCGAATAATCGGCCTTCGGCAGCGCTGTTGCTAGACCATCCCCTTGTGAGGAAGCGGCCTACTTCTTCTGGTTTTGCTTCACCTCGTTTCAACAACATGTCGTCATAAGGTTTTGCTAGGCCATCCCTTCTTGGTTCATTGCTGTGAAGGTAATTTTACTCTCTCTGTTTATAGTTTTGTTGTTAATTTGCTAGTTGGACTATTCTTCTTTTGGGCTAATGGCAAGATACCTTCATCAACTTACTATATTTCTCATGAATACTCCAAACCTACCTATTTAACTTTTAACAGTCTACACTAAATCTCTAAATTTGGAGCAAATAGTCCATGCAATTGTAGACCATGTTTGGTTATCCGCATTCTAACTATGGTAGAATTGGATAGGATATGATATGAAATTTTATTTATTATATGGTGAACCATAGTAATAAATTAGTTATATTCATATGATATCATATACATTATTTGATATAAACGGCATATCAATATAAGTGAATAAAAAGTTCACAATCAAAAATGATAAAAATCTCTTGCTACACTTTTGCCTACTTTATTTTTATATGCTTTTTTATTTTTATTTTTCCTTTCATTTTTTATTTTTTTCTTGTTTACTTCCATTTTTCCCCTTCCATCATTCTCTAATAAATTTTATTAGATAGTAAAGCGTACTAGTATACCTAAAGTACTAAAATACCAAAAATATATAATAAATATAAATCTATCAATATTAATATATTGAATTTATATTATAAGATAGAATTAAATTCATATATATAAATAAAAAAAGATTGAGTTAAAAACTAAATTTTATTTCTTGTTATTTTGAATTTCTTGTATTAAAATTCAAATATTATTTATATTGAATTATAATTTTATTTTTATTAATTTAAGAAGTTTGTTATTTGAGAAAAATAACTTTCTTATTATAAATATTAGAAATTTTATCCATCATTATCCCATATTCTTTGTGGGATAATATTATTCGAGTTATCTTTCTCTTATATCATACTTTATCCCTGTCTTGAGCCGGCATTAACACACATTAAAATATTCTAAATTTTATCCTAATTACCAAACACAATCATAGGGTTTATACTCGATTTCCTAATTCCCTTACACACTTTTCATGTTTTTATTGTCTACTCTAATATTTCCACCAAATCATCTTGAAACTTTTAATTGAGTGAGTTACTCATAGTGGTTTAATTTGTCCTTTGCTAGGCAAGAGGTATGTGCAATTGATTGTCACGCCATGAAAACAATCAAGGCCCGTTCGTTTCATGGAAAATTGGTCATTTCCGGAAAATATTTTCCTAGAAGTCATTTTCTAGGAAAATGACAATATTTTCTAGTGTTTGGCTAAAATTTGAAAATGTTTCGGAAAATATTTTCTGCTCACCAGATTGGCGAGCGCGAGCATCAAGTTCGAGGCTCGCTAGATCAATGAGCTCGAGTTTGAGATCGACGAGCTTAAGGTTCACATGGTCCGACGACTAGCCAAGAAAGAAGAAAATGGGAAACAAAGAAAATTAAAAAAAAAAAAAAGGAAATTAAAAATAATATGAATAAAAAAAGAAAAGAAGAAGAAGAAAGGGGAGGAAGAAGTAATGATTTATAGAGGAGTGAGATAAGAGATTAAGTGAAAAAAAAATTTCCACTTTTTTAGAAGAATTTTTTTTTTTTGATGGAGAACATTTTCCTCAAGGAATTCATTTTCTATGAAACGAACGCCGGAAAATCCGCAAAACGTTTTCCCAAAAGTTATTTTTCACAAAACGAACGGAGCCTTAGTAGTAATTTCCCTAGGGATATATAAGAATCTAGGAATATTGACATGAAAGTTTCGGTGGCATGACAATGACAGTGACAATGGCACTCTGAGAATTCATAGTAGACAAATATGCTTTGTATTTGTTGAAAATATAATACGTGGAAATGATATGATTTTATAATTTACGTCAATACGAAAATCACCAAAAAGATAAATGAGAAATTATAAAGACATTAGAGATTTATGTAATTCGGTCCAAGTATCGGTACCTACATTCACGGGAGAGCTAGTAGTAAATAATTCACTATAATCGAAAAATCAGAGTTTATAATTGTTCACACATTCAAGTGTTTTCCACATCTAAATTTAATCTTAAATTTAAAGTGTTTGTAAATAAACAACTTACTTAAACGTAAATTCATGGCACAAAATTACCGTACATTCAAGCTCAAAGTAAAACGTTTTACATAGACCGAAACAAAAATTGAGGCGTCTGTCTTTTCTCCAGGTACATATAGCTTCGCGTTCTCTTTTCAAGGCTTGTGCGGCGGCTTCTTTGCTTTTTCGTGAGGCCCTCTCCTTTTCAAAAAGAAAAAATAGCTAGACGGTTTATGTGTGCCAAAGTCAACACTTTAGACTTTGGGCCCCATTGCTTCACCAAATCCAACTCCAATGAGGTCTCTTCTTCTGCCGTCTTGTGCACGTACAAGAAAAAAAAAAATAGAAAACCCTCACTTTTTTTTTTTTTTTTTTTTTTTTTTTTTTTTTTTTTTATCTTTGTTTTATTTCTTCCTTTGTGTAGCTATAGTGAGTCCAACAAAAAAAAAGCTTCTTCATCCAATTTGAAATCTACTTGGAAAATATTTTTCAGCAAATTCGATTTAACAAATTATTATCCGAATTCATGTGATTGAGCAACAAAGATGCATGTAAAAATACATGTGTTCTCACATTACAAACGCACTATAGACATGCACAAAGTGAAGCATGGTTACCTTTCCAAGATAGCATATCAATTTTCTCCGTTTTTTAGTTCAGGCCACTTAAATGAATGTGGCTATATCCTTCAAAGGAACTCATTTGTGGACGGCGCCTGAGGTTTGCACCGTCTGCTGTCATTTTTTTTTTAAAGCTGTCGTTTGCTGTAGAAGGCGCATATCATTTCCATTTCTTTTTCATCCTCATTGGTTGTGACTGCAGGTCTTCAAAAATGTAAACAACAGAAGCTATGGGTTGGCAGCTGATATCTGGAGCCTTGGGTACACTGTTTTAGAGATGTTAACACGCGTGGGTCAATATTCTGACTTTGGGCTGGTATGTAATTAAGTAACCTTATCTTTCGAGATCCATGTTATGGCAGAATTACTAAATAAGTTGAGCACATGTTGTGATGAGTCCATTAGGCTGTCATTAAGAAAACAGAATGAGTAAGGGCACTACATAGAAAAGAGAGAGGACAGAGAATTCAATGACGGTTACCAAGATTATGGTCGTGTAGAAATATATTCATAGTATGTATGGCTGATGGTTGGTTGGGATTCTGGAGCAAATGTTTTAGCTAACATGGTATGAAAACTCAGTTGAATATTTGAATCTTGGCTCTCTTTTAAGCAATTTGACATTCTTATTTAATACTTTTAATTACTACTACAAGTGCAATTTGACATTTATCCTACTCAAAGCCATCATAAATCATGCAACTAACGCCCCATGTCTTTTACTTTTTGATTAGATTTAGGACACTTAAGAATTATGAGCAAAAAGCAATCGATACTTTTGCTTTATTAGCAGTAGTTGGAAAGCATTCACTCATTGGCCCTTGTGAGCTATTACATATCATCCACGTCTCCTACTTTTGCAGTAACCGTGATTCCAGAATGATCAATGCAAACGATTGACTGAAGCATGATGCCCTTAGATTTGTCTACAGATCTTATTGATTTATCCAGCTTTGATATGTTAGTGCCCCCTGGATTTGTGATTAACACTAGCGTCTCCTATGCTTTTGTTCTTATTGCAGCAGGAGCAACCATTGGTGAAAATTCACAAGGGCAAATCTCCTCCACTTCTGAAATCTTTATCAAAAGACGCTCGAGACTTCATCTGCAGATGCTTGATCTGAAGAATCGGCCTTCTGCAGCACAGTTGCTAGATCATCCCTTTGTGAAGAAGTGAGGAAGCCACCTACTTCTGGTTTTGCTTGACCTTGTTACAAAAACAAATTGTCGTAAGGTTTTGCCATGCCATCCCTTTTCGGTTCATAGCTCTAAAGGTCTTCTTTTGGGCAAATGGGGAGAAACCTTCATCAACTTACCACATTTGTACTGTTTTACTCCAAAATTTCATGATGTTAATGGTCCACTTTAAACTTTTAAATTGGAGCAAACGGTCCATGTATTTATAGTGTCTATGGTCCGTTTTCCAATTCCCTAACAAACTTGTCACATTCTACAGTTTTGTCCATAAGTTTTAATCATTCCACTAAGTTGTTCTGAAACTTTCCATAGTGGTTAATCAGTACACGATGGGTTAATTGGCATTTCCAAAGGGGAGAGGTGTGTCCAATTGATTGTCATGCCATGAAAACAACCGTAGTTGCAGTTTCCCTTGGCATATATAAGAATCTAGGAGTATCAACATGAAAGTTTTGGTAGTATGACGGTGACGTGACACTCTGAGAAACCAAAGTGGACAGATATGCTTTCTCCTTCTGGAGTTGTCGAACCTCCTCGCAAAGTTGCTTCATGCCTTGAGAGCACTTTCATTGGATGCTGAACGGAAACCCCAGACTTATTCAGGGAGCAACTTAATCGAATGGCCTCGTCTTCTTTTGTGGGTGGATGTCTTTTAGAAGAGTGTTGTCTCCCAGAAACGAATGGTCTCATGTTTTAAAGCATCGGTATGGACACGGCAGTTGATTTATAAGATTTTTTTCGTATTGCCTATTGACTTTTCTTAGCCACCTTGATAGTGTCAAAATTCTTGATTTTTAGATTCTTCCTTTTGTTGTTTCATTGCAAACCAAGTACTTTCGGGCGAAAGAGTTTTGACTCAGTTACGCACAAAAAACCCATGATTGTATCATTCTGGTCAGGCTCCAAATAATGACAAGCCCTTTGCTTCTCTCTGATATTTTAACAGAAGGGAAATATGCACAGATACTTGTCACCGTAAACCGATGAATGGATCATTTATGGGTCAGGCTTGTCGTGAGGCTTGCCTGCGTCCATTCTTTATCGGGGCATCACCGCTTTGTTAATGGTGTTCCCACAAGAATGAAGAGAAAAATGGATCTGTAGGACGGTAGTTACTCTTACTATATGTCTTTGAGTTTTCATTTGTTTGAGGAAAATTCCAGGCTCAGATCACCTTTTCGCAGGTATACAGTACAGATGTTCTGTCATATAGTGAGAATAAATGTCAACTCTTATCAACGCGAGAATAAGCCAAACAGTCGTTTTCCAAGCAAAATTGTGCGACGCCGCTGAGAAACTCCAAAGGGAAAGAAGTCAAATCTCGCCCGCTTGACTTCGTATTCTACCTTGGCGAGTAGGAAGTTATATCCTCCCGATCCTGCAGAAGAGAAAAAGATCATCTTGAAGTTTTCAAAGCCTTTGCAAGTGCCCCTGTTTTTTTTCCTGAAGTACGTCCAGTTTGTAAACATCGGGCAATGGAGATTGCTGGGGAAGGAATTGGGGGATTGAGGCCTCCGGTCCTTACCCCGCCGCCAGTTGACTTGCCGCCTGTTGTTGTGGACAACGTTAGTTCCACTTGGGATCTGTTGAACTCATTAGGTCCTCAAGAAGGTCCTATAGGATACGAGGATTTTCCCGTTCGCCCTTTGAATATAGAGGATTTGTGGGATGGAGACGACGGGAAGTCTAGCGATGGAAGCACTTCGCAAAGTAAAGATGATTGGCACTCTTGTTTGTCCACTTCTGTTACAGATGAGGAGCATGATGATGAGGATGACGTGGGGACCACCATTTCCGCCGGTGGGAGTTTCAGACGAAGGATCGCCCAATGGGAGAAGGGCGATTATTTGGGAAGCGGGTCGTACGGAAGTGTCTTTGAAGGCATCCTCGAGTAAGATTCGTTTGCTTTTCTCTTTGATAATCGATAAGTTATTCTCTCTATGCGCATTTTCTGGGGGAAAGCGCAACTGCTGATCTCCGTCGTGATATCATTTTGAAGTTTTGACGGCTGCTGTGGTTACAATTGGCAACATTTGGGCTAGTCATCCGTATGCAGTAGAACGTGTTATCCGCATTTAAACAGACATGACAAACGCTTATCCAATTGCCAGAAGTGCCTGATTTTCATCTTTCGAATTGGAGCTCTAGCATGATTGGTACTTATTGAAGACCGTTCTTGATTATTGAACAGATTGATGAAGTAAAGATCTAATATTTCAAAATATGTTTAGTTACTCTCCATTGTTTTCTGTAACTTTACTAGTGTCATTCTTTTCTTTTCTTTTTTCCTTCTGATGAATGGATAGAGTGACAAATCAGTATGTCAGGAAACGTGCTTTAAAAAATTCTAAATTCAAATGCTGAAAGCTAAGGAACTATTTTAGTAATATTGATGAGAATAGCTCCTTTCTCCTCTTTTTTCTTTTTAAGAATTGGTATTTATTTATTTTCTATTGCTCTTCTCACGCTTCTCTGTTTCCACAGGGATGGATTCTTTTTTGCTATAAAGGAGGTTTTTTTGTTAGATCAAGGAAGCCAAGGCAAGCAGAGCATATTGCAGCTTGAACAGGTACTGCCTGTTTCTTTCTGTATGTTGTGAACTGACCCTTAGGCATAACCACTTACTTACCTCGTTCTAATAACTGCCAAGCTGATCTATATGCTAAATTATTTATAAGACTGCCGTATATACCACCATAAATCTGGTGTAAGTTCAATGAATGTTCTTTTCTCTTTTTAGTGACATGCTGCATTATTTTCAGGAAATTTCTCTTTTAAGTCAGTTTGAACACGAGAACATAGTTCGATACCTCGGCACACAAAAGGTGTGGTTCCTTATTACTAAGTTGCTTCCTACAGTATGTTTCACTGTGGCATCAATTATGTTATCGCTGAGCAAAAACAATATAGTGGTAGCATCATAATCACTGCATATATTAGCTGCAATTATCCTGTGAATAAGATCACAGCAGTTGCAGGTTTTTAGCTGTTGCAGCCTCTTGTGACAGAGAGAGACATATTAGGTCCCCCTCCCACCAAAAGTAAAGTTCACGATGAATTGACTATTACCCGCAATAGTAATTATATGAGTAAAGAAAATATGTAGAGTAGACGTCAGTTTATGAAGTCTCTTTCTTTCTCTCTCTCTCACTCTCTCACTCTCTCACAATGAAAGTAAATTTTTTTCCTCCCTTTTAAAAAGAGCCTGTCCCGTAATCAATTAACCCCCTTGTTTTCTGGAGGTGGATGATTTACAAAATAGCTATCCTGCAAACTGAAGATTCAGGTCAAACTCTCAGGTTTAATAAAAAGGAATCTAGCGCTTAGAGAAAGGGCAGCCTCGACTAATAAAACATGAAGGGGAAAAGGATAAGAAAGAGAAGTCATTTAACCTTCAGGTATCCTTTAATTGACCATCTGATGGTCCAGATGACTAATCTCCAACCATTTCTCTGTTGTCCGACCGATTCACCGCTTTGGATACTGAGTTCTCACGGCTTTAAAACGCGTTACAGGTTAGAGAGGCCCAAGCCTTATAAACTAGCCCAAACTCCCCCTAAGCGATGTGGGACTAGAGAGGGAACCTTATCCCTTTCTCGTGCACGTCCGGGGACCGAGGTGCGGACGCACCGCCACCTGAGCCAAGTCCTTACAAATGGTATCAAAGCCGACTCCCGACTGCGTGTGGAGCCACAGCGAGGGCGCTCTACTCCTAAGGGGTGGAGAGTGTGACAGCTCAGGCGGCGGTACATGAGGAGGAGGGATGGCGGTGCATCCGCGCCTCGGTCCCCGGACATGCCCAGGGAAGGGGCGCGTCTCGTGTCCCACATCGCTTAGGGGGAGTCTGGACTAGTTTATAAGGCTTGGGTTCTGTAACTTGTGTAAAGCGTTTTACGGGTCATTACAATTTGAGTACCTTTCATTTTTTCTTCTAGACATAGTTTGGCAAGAAGCATCAGATTCTAAGAAAATGCCACGACATAACTTCTTTTTGGAGATGAAACGTGCAAAGATTGTTGCTGTCAAACAAAATTTGGTTTTTTTGCAAACAATCCACCACTTTGTTTTGTGAGAATGAGGGACTAATGCAATATGACCTCTTGTTCTTCAGCCGGGTGAACTGTGCAAGTGTCTATGCTGCACTGCTGCAACTCAAAACCGTGATGAGTGCTTATAACTTGGATATTTGTGTCGTGCGAGGAAAAAAGCGAAAGAAGAGCTCGGTCTTATTCGTTCTTGCCTTATCTTTCCTTGTTAACTTCACAAAATTGCTTTAAGATTGTCATCTGATGTAACCTTTAACTAAATTAACTCCCATCAAACAGATTGTCACTGAACACTGATCGGTTGTCGAGGGGGTCCTCAACACCAATTGCACTTGAGGAAGCGTGACCAACCTCAGGGCCTTGTCTAGGTGCCTCTTGCCTTGGTACACCCGATTGCTGTGGGTAGGGTCTTGACATGATCCGATGACTAGTACGTTTAGTATGTTATAAGAGGCCTAGACATCCGACACAATTAAATTGAAAAAAACATAAATATCACTGATGTAGTATGTTTTGTTTTATCTGCTTTTTGGTATATTGTCTCTAATGTATCTTGTTACCATATCTCTTATCGTTTGTTTATAAGGTTTCGATGGGCCTTATATATATGTAGCCTCCTTCCACCTCATAACTTAATCTTTTGGGTTCTAACATTGTTTCAGATCCATCCCTTAATTTCTTTCCGTTTGTGGCTCCCTTTTCATCAATTCCGTGTGATGTTCTCAGTTCAGTTTGCATGTAATTGGAGGTGTTAAAGTATTCCCTATGTGTTTTCAACGTGCCTTATATACATTTTTGTCTTCCTCCATCTAATGATTTGAAATTTTTGGGTTGGATTTTTCTCTCCCAGGATGATAGGAAGCTTTACATTTTCCTTGAGTACATGAACAAAGGTTCACTTGTAACCATGTATCACAAATACAACTTGAGAGATTCCCAAGTCTCTGCATACACTAGGCAAATTGTAAATGGTTTGAAGTATCTTCATGACCAGAATGTGCTCCACAGGTATTATAAGAGAGATGCTTGACTTTGCATGAAGCAAACTTTTCTTTCTAATAAATGATTGATTTTAATAAGGAGAGAGATTCTAACCAAACAAAGAACACAGAAACTTATATATTTTGTTTCATGGCGCACACCCTCGGCGCCTTTTGATAATACTTCTTTTTACTTATCCAAATACTTTCCTGGATTCAAGGGAGTAATCAAATCTTTGAACCAAAATGTGGTGTTATGAGAAGGAGATTTGTTGTGATAATCAGCAAACAACAAGGTGACACTATGACCTTGTCCAGCATTATGTAGCATAGACAAGATTATTTTACAATGTGAATGCCTGAAGGTAGAAATGTAATTTTGTAATATTGTTAACTGTGAGGATGAATATGAAAATTTTTATCTTTTATTAGTCCTACGGACAGCCATGCTGGTTTCTCATGCTTCCAGTTCCTTCATTCTGTAGGGATATCAAATGTGCTAACATACTGGTTAATTCGTTTGGATGTGTGAAACTTGCAGACTTCGGATTGGCAAAGGTATGTCTCGTCAGTGAAAGTGAACTCTCTCTCTCTCTCTCTCGCGCTTGCGCGCGAGCGCGCATGTGCTAGCAACAAAGGCACATGCTCATATACATACGCATGCACAGTGCGCGAGCAACAAAGATGCATTTACAGATACATACATGTGCACACCTGACAAAATACGTATAGAAATGCACAGAGTGACACGCATTGTCCTTTACTTTTCTGAAAATGACGTAGCGACTTACCGTGTATATTCATACAGGTCACCAAAATGAATGATGCTAAATCCTTGAAAGGATCCCCTTTTTGGATGGCACCTGAGGTTTGCACCCTCCACTGCCATTATTTTAACATACTATCATCAGCTGCATTAGGCGCATATCTTTTCCATTTTTTTCATCCTTGTTGATTGTAACTGCAGGTCGTCAATCTAAAGAACGGAAGCTATGGGTTGGCAGCTGATATTTGGAGCCTAGGGTGCACTGTTTTAGAGATGTTAACCTGCCGGCCTCCATATTCTGACTTAGAAGGAGTATGTTACTAAGTAACCTTTTTCTTGTGTTTTATATCCTCGAGATCCATGCTTTGCCAGTATAACTTACTATTTGCGACTTCTTTGTCATTGCTACTTTTTGTGTGAGCTAACTTATTGAGCAAATGTTGTGACGAGTCCATTGGGCTGTCATTTTAAGAAAATAAAATGAGTAAGAGCATTACTTAGAAAAGAGAGGACAGAGAATTCAATGATATTTATCAAGAGTAGTCGTGTCAGAGGATATGCATAGTTTTTATGGCGAATAGTTGTTTGGGGTTCTGGAGCAAATGTTTATCTAACGTGGAATGAAAACTCGGTCAAACATTTGAATCTTGACTTTCTCTTTCAAGTAATTTGGCATTGTTGTCTATACTTTTAATTACTAGTATAAGTTTATGGTGTGCGGTGGCATACGTTTAGATAATCGCATATTGTATATATGTAAACAGTGTCCATCAAATGACATGGGGAACACATACGACTTTACCATCTAGTCTCAACAATCTCTCCATCTTCTCTTTCACTGTCACATGGTACTTGAAGAGTCTGCTCCAGTCTACTACGTTCTTTCTTATTGTGGCAGATGCAAGCATTGTTCAGAATTGGCAGGGGCGAACCTCCTCCAATTCCTGATTCTTTATCAAAAGAAGCTCGAGACTTTATTCTTAACTGCCTACAAGTAAACCCAAATGATCGGCCTACTGCAGCGCAGTTGCTAGACCATCCCTTCGTGAAGAAGCCACCTATAAGTTTTTGCTAGGCCATCCCTTTTTGGTTAATTGCTGTGAAGGTAATTTTACTTTTTCTGTTTGTATTTTTGTTGTTAGATGGCTAGTTGGAGTATTCTTCTTTTGGGCTAATGACAAGATACCTTCATCAACTTACCACATTTCTACTGTTTACTCCGAACCTACCTATTCAACTTTTAACATTCTACACTAAACTTTTAAATTTGGAGCAAATAGTCCACGAAATTATAGGGTCCATGCTTAGTTTCCCAATTCCCTTACGCCCTTTTTCACGTTTCTACTGTCTGCTCTAATGTTTCCACCAAATCATCCTGAAACTTTCAATTGAGTGAGTTGCCCTTAGTGGTCAATTGGTATGCTATAGGTTAATTTGTCTTTTGCCAGGTTAGAGGTTTGTGGAATTGATTGTTATGCCATGAAAACAACCATAGTTGCAGCTTCCCTTAGCATATAGTAGAATCTGGGAATATCTACATGAAAGTTTCGGTAGCATGACAGTAACAATGACCCCATAAGAAACGAAACTGGATCAATAGGCTTTGTACTTCCTGCAGTTGTCGAACTTCCTCATAAAGTTGCCTCATGTGGTAAGAGTTTTTATTGGACACTGGACGTGTCACACCCAAAATCCTGGATAGGGGTAATGACACGGCCGTCTTTCATTAGACAAACGCAACTTCAAACCACTAATGACAGATTCATTTCGAAATTGAGTGCAAGAAGACAGAGAAAGACTAGAAGACACGCTGCTTCTTTCAAGTACAAAATGGCACGTGCATAAATGAAGGCAATAGTATCCCCCAAATCACAGAGAGACCAGTCCAGGTGAGAATCGAGCAGCAAGACGGCCAGTAGCTTGAGCAGAAAACACATCAAGGCCAAGGAAGCGAGGATTTACGATGTTATTGCCCAACTTCTTGTTTTCGACGATTTGCATGCTTCGGATCATCTCCAAGAGACCTGATACGGTAATCCGAAGGTGGAGATGGTGGTGGATCCGGCAAAATTGATGGTGAAGGAGATGAATCGGTGGAGGAGCTAAAGGAGCAAGTTTTAGACGAAATCCAAAGTTGTGAAATCTGAATATGGCGGGAGATTTTGCTGCGGACAAATGAGATTTTTTAAAGATTTTCAAGAATTTTCAATTTTAAGATTTCTAATTCGACCTTTTTTCTGTCCTATCCCAATCTATGTAATCTTATATCGTATTCCAATTAAAATACAGGCGACCAAGTGCAATCTCCTCTGTATTTCAATGCAGCGTCAACCGACCAAAAGAAAAAGCAAGCTTTGAGATTTTCTTATTCTGGCTTTCTTTTGATGGCTTCCCTGTTGCTTCTTCTTTTTTTTTCAGGGTGCTTGCTAAAGAACCCCAGGTCGGGAAAAACCCATCACGCCGGCATGAAGCTATACATGCTCGCTCTGCAAGAAGGATAAATCTTCTACCCGAAAGAGAAGATGAATTGATCACGTTTTAAAAGGAGGAGGGATCACGACTTGATTGGATGGCCACCCGAATCGAATTCTGTTTATATTTGTTTATACAGAACAGTATAAACAAGAATTCTGTAATTCGATGATCACAGAACAATAAAAAAACATCATGCCTGTCTTGGGCTCGATAGGCTCCTCGCGCTCCCCGGTTAATTAGAGTTCGTCTCCCTTCGCGAGTAGAGACAGAGAGAAAGAGGAAAAACATACAATTTGATGCCTGCAAAAGACCAGAATATTCTCCTTCTAGGATTCCAAAGCCTTTACTCGTTCCCCTTTTTCCCACTCTCTTTCACCCTTTTTCGTCGGCGGAAGCGCATGGCGGTGACCGCGCAAAATGGGGGTGAAGAGCACCGAGTTGGTGGCCGCTGACGATGGGAAGACTGATGATTACGACTTCTTCTCGTCACTGGCTGTAGCAGAGGGAGGTCCTCTCCGGGTTCTGCATCTCGATCATAGTTATGGGAATTCTAAGCTGATCTACGATTCAATAAAAGCGCGAGAGCTCTATTTTTATAGCACGGGTGTTTCAAACTAAAGGGCACCTGATGGAAAAAGCTCAAGTACTTGGAAGTGGAGCATTTGGAATTTGTCTATTTATGATGTCAATTCACAGCAGATTACCCTGGTCAAACAACAAGCCAATGAAGAAAAGACAATCGTTGGGCATCTGTTCCCCAAAATTATTCTATCAAAGTAGCTCAGCAAATTCATATCATAAATAGAAAAGGATGCCATGTCCGCGTTTGTTAGGTACAATACGTATAAGAGAGTTTAGGAAATCCGAAGTTCAATACTGTTTTCTTATCAAAAGCAAACTTCAATTGGTAAAATACATTACTTCAAGAGTTCAATAAAATGCTGTTTCAGCTGGCATTTTTGGAATATCGGTGGTTAAGATTCCAGATACGGTGCCATACGACCATAACCCTTGGACTATCTAGGGCCAAGAAAAGAAGCGGATGTCTAGATGGACAAGGTACACAAGAGAGTAGATAACCTTAGACCATAAATCACAAGAATTTCCCCAGAGAAGGAACAAAAAAACCACAAAGTAATCGTACTGAGAAGCTTGAGTAAATGACTTCAAAACAGGAACACTAGACAGATGAAAGATTCGGAGACATGGGACATAAACACAATCTCCAGAAGCTTACCTTGTATTCTTTGAATAAGAATATTTTTGGAAGCAATATAAACGATCGATTTTAATTAAAATAATTTTTAAAATCATTCATTTTCCTTTAAACAAGCGTGCCCTTAAATAGTTTGTAATGCATTGGTAATGTCGCCGCAATTCTTTGAACCACATATTGATGACTTGCAAACACTCCCAAGGCGTTGCCAAGCTTATAATGTGATACTTTTCTGGCCAAATAACATCTCTTTGGGGACGATGGGCATCTATTAAATTTGAGCTTCTCAATGATCTGACGGTCCTTGCGAAGTTGCGAACGGTCTTGGGCTGCAGCTGATTTTCTGGTGTCTTTATTCTGCTCGAGTTGAGAACGCGTTGTTTTATCTGGGAATAGTAAATAGCAGGTCATGTTTCATATTTTCCGATAGAAAAAAAGGTAGAAAATATTCGATAAATTCGAAGATTTTTACTAATGACATGTCGCTTCGAGATAAGCGTTTCTATTGCGTCATGCGAAGTTTTGTACCGTTAACAATCAGACTCGTCGAGGCAGGAGCCAATACTGATTTTCACAATATGGCAGGGAAGGTTATTGGGAGACTAGTGGCGCTTCCCGAGTACTTCCACATACATATTGCACTTTTCATTTTCGTTTTCGCAAACACCAAAGGAAGAAATAATTACACCTGACGAAAATTAAAAAGTCTCAGCTTAATCATAACCTAATCCTTGTTTCCAGTATTTTACCGCCAGATATTGCAATAAATCGACCCTGCAAAGTCTGATCGGATTGACAGATCCATTTCCAAATTGATTGCAAGAAGACAGAAAGACTAGAAGACACGCCGCTTCTTTCAAGTACAAAATGGCATGGCCATAAATGGAGGGAATCGTATCACCCAAATCACAGAGAACAGTCCAGGTGAGAATCAAGCAGCAAGACGGCCAGCAGCTTGAGCAGAAAACACATCAAGGCCGAGGAAGCCAGGATTTACAATGTTATTGCTCAACTTCTTGTTTCGACGATTTGCATGCTTCGGATCATCTCCAAGAGACTTGATACGGTGATCCAAAGGTGGAGTTGGTGGCAGATCCGGTGAAATTGAGATGAATGGGAGGAGGAGCTAGAGAGAGCTAGTTTGAGAAACTCGAAAGTTGTGAAGTCTTGAGTATCGGGGGAGACTTTGCTGTAGACAAATGAGATATTTTAAAGAATTTAAGAAAATTTTGATTCTAAGATTTCTAATCCGATCATTTTTTATCCTATCACAATTTATCTAATCTTATATTCCATTTCAATTCAAAATACAGACGACCAAACACAACATACGTATTTTGACGCGGTGTCAACCACAAAAAGAGAGAGCACCTTCTGGATTTTCTTACCCTGCCTTTCGTTTGATGGCTTCCCTGCTGCTTCTTCCTTTTTCAAGATCCTGCTAAAAAACCCCAGGTCGGGAAAAACACATCACGCCGGCATGAAGCTGTACATGCTTGCTCTGAAAGAAGAATAAATCTTCTACCCGAAAGAGAAGATGAATCGATCACGTTCCAAAAGGAGGAGGGATCGCGACTTGATTGAATGGCCTCCGCCTTGAATCCTGTTTATATTTGTTTAAACAGAAGACAGAATTGGTCAGCGGACGATTAATCACGACTCGAATCCTGTCTATATTTGTTTAAACAGAAGACAGAATTGGTCAGCGTAAATCACAAAATATTGTCAGGGTTTCCACCAACCCCTACCCCCGCCGCCGCTCTTTACCCTCTTTCGTCGGCATAAGCGTAACGGCGGCGAGAGCCCAGATCAGATATGTGGAAATTTGATAGTTTTTTGCCCCGGTTCCCATGGTTTGCGCATTACATTACTGAGGATTCAAAAAAGGGGCAGCTGAGCTACAATTCAATAGAAAAGCGAGAGCGCGATTTTCCTAGCAATGGGTATATCAAACTAGAGGGCACCAAATGGAAAAAGCTTCACCGCTTGGGAGAAGGGGGATGTGGAGCTGTCTATGAAGTCATCACTAAGTAAGATTCTGCTTCTCTTTGATAATCATTTTGACATTCTTGGTATAATCAATTTTTTTGGCCAAGTAAGTAAAATCGGCGTCTTCTGCCTTCCGATGCTTTCCGATGGTAATTGGTTTAGCATGTGATCATTTGGTTGATGGTAGAGGCTTACCCAATTGCCTAAAATGATTGATCTTCATGTTGGGAATTGGAGATCTGGTGCAAACTGGCACTTATTGAACACCATTCTTTATTACCGAACAGATTGATGAATTGAATATTTGTATTTTTTTTATAAAAAAAAATCACGTAAATTTACTTGTTCTTCATGGTTTTTCTGTAAATTTACTAGCTTGAATGGGGTGTAATTTTTTTTTTTTCCTTTTTTTGAAGAATGGATAGTGTGCGGGAAACATGCTCTAGAAACTCTTAATTGATTGTAAATTCAAATGTGGAAAGATACGGCTAGTGATATTAATGAGAATAACTCTTTATCTTTTTTTCTTTTTTCTTTATATCATTTGGGTGCGCCGATTATCTCAACTTTGTCTGGTCAAGGCATCATTCACAAAAGAATTGGCATGTATATTCTCTCTCTCACGATTCTCTATTTCCACAGTCATGAAGCCCATTGCGCTGTGAAGGTGGTTCGTTTGTCAGATCATAAAGGACAGCCGCAGCTTCAGAGGGTAACTGCTCGTTTCTTCCTGTATCTTGTGAAGTGGCCTTAGGCATGACTACTTCATTTACCTCTCTTTTATAAATGCCAAGCTGATGCATATAGCAAAATTACTGATAAGACTGCCGTATATACAACCATAAATCGGGTGTGTGTTCAATTGATTTTCTGTTGACTCTTTCTTTCTAGTGATAGTCTGCTTTCTTTCAGGAAATTCAGATGTATAGTCAGTATGAACATGAGAACATAGTTCGATATCTTGGCGCATACGAGGTGTGGTTCCTTCTTGCTAAGTTGCTTTCTGCAGTATCTTGCACTTTGGCATCAATTATGGTATCACACGAACTGAGAAAAATATTTAGGGGAAGATGGCTGTAATTTCCTCAGGCCTTGTCCGGGAGCCTCTTGTCTTTGTACACTCGATTGCTGTGGGAAGGGTGTGGTCTTCATTTGGTGATTGGTCAGATGTTATAAGAGGCCTAGACATGCAGCATCATTAGGATGATAAAAACGTAAATGTTACTGATATTTGTTTCATTTTATTTGCTACCTGTTATGGTTGTCTCTAATACATCTTGTCCAAATATCTTGCATAGTTTGTTTATGGGGTTTTGATGGGCCTTATATACTAGTAGACCCCTTTCACCTAATAGCATAATCTTTTGGGTTCTGACATAATTTCAGAACCAGGTTCTATATATATATATTTGGTAAATGACTCCCTTTTTAGCAAATTCCATGTGCCGTTCTCAATCTGTTTGCCCATGAGAGGGATGTAGTTTCGATGTGCCTTATATGCTTTGTCTTATTCCACCTTATACCGTAAATTCTGAGTTGGATATTCTAACACATGACTTTCACTCTCTTCCAGGATTCTGAGAAGCTCTATGTATTCATTGAGCTCATGCCCAATGGTTCACTCGAAACTGTTTATAAGAAAAGGAGCTTGACTGATTCGGAAGTCTCCACAATCACTAGGCAAATTCTAAATGGTTTAGAGTTTCTTCATGGCAAGAATGTGATTCACAGGTAGAAGAAAAGTGCTTCCCTTTCAATTAGTAGTTTTGACTAATTGAAATAGTGATTCACACCTCTCATTTCTGATGGAAGGTTGATTTTGTTAAGGAAAGAGATTATAACCAGACAAAGTGCACATTGAAATTTATATAATTTGTTTCCTGGCACACCCCTATGGCGCCTTTTGATGATACTCCTTTACTTATCCAAATACTTCTTGTGGATATAAGGGAGTTATCAAATCTTGAACCAACATGTAGTGTTATGAAAAGTAGATTTCCTGTGATAATCAGCAAACAACAAAGTAACATTACTCGAGCTTGTTTTGCAATATTTAGTGTAAACGGAAGAATTGTATTGTATTATTCAATAAAAGTCTATATATACATCAAGTAATCGGCAACAAAATAAGCCCTAAAGATCTATTCACCCTTTTATTACCTCTAGCAGACCACTTTACCCTTTTATAACTCTTGACATTTAGCATAGACGGAATTATTTTATTATGCGAATGCTTGAAGGTGGAAATATAAATTTGCAATACTGTTAAAATGTGAGGGATGAAAATTTTAACCTTTTATATTTCCTTCTTGCATCTGTACTGGTTTCTCATGCTTCAGTTCCTTCATTCTGTAGGGATATTAAATGTGCCAACATACTGGTTGGTGAATGTGGATCCGTGAAAGTTGCAGACTTTGGAGTGGCAAAGGTATGTCCCATTAGCAAAAGCAAACTCTCTCTCTCTCTTTCTCTCCCCCTCTCCCTCTCTGCATAAGCGCACGAGCAGCAAAGGCACATGCTCAAATACATACACATGCACAAAGCGCGTGCGAGCGACAAAGATGCATGTACAAATACGCGCTTGACAAACACACATATAGACATGCACAAAGTGAAGCACGTGTTGTCCTTTACTTTTCCAAGATAAAAAATTTACTCTCTGTTTATCATACAGGACACCAATATGGATGCCGCTAAATCCTCCGTAGGAACTCCTTTGTATATGGCACCTGAGGTTTGCACCCTCTGTTGCCTTTTTTAGTTTGACGTACTATCATTGGTAGAAGGCACATTTCTTTTCCATCTCTTTTTCATCCTCCTCGGTTGTAACTGCAGGTCGTCAAGAGTAAAAACAAGGATGGGTATGGGTCGGCAGCTGATATTTGGAGCCTTGGGTGCACTGTTTTAGAGATGTTAACACGCAAGCGTCCATATCCTTGCTCAAATCCAGTATGTAATTAAGTAACCTTCGTTTTATTATATATCCTCGAGATCCATGTTAGGACAGAGTTACTAAATAATTTGAGCACACGTTATGATGAGTCAATTAGGCCATCATTCCGAGAAAACAAATTGAGTAAGCGCGCTACATAGAAAGAGAGAGAACGGATAAGTCACTGAGGGTTATCTAGAGTATGGTCGTGTTAAAGGATATGCATAGTATTTATGGCTGATGGTTGGGATTCTGGAGCAAATGGTTAGCTAATATGGTGTGAAAACTCTGTTGAATATTTGAATCTTCACTTTCTCTTTTAAGTAATTTAGCCCGGTTGTCCGTCGAAAAATCTGGAGAAAATCTCAGGGTAGGAAATTATTTTGTTTCAATTTATTTTATTTCCTTTTATTTCTGAATCCTTAGATTTAGGAAGTAGATCACCGGAAGTAGGGAATCTGTTCCTATTTTCTTGCTATTTTCTAGCCGTCCTAGGCCATAAATATGTTTTCTTCTCTGAAAGTATGATATGCAATAATAAAAAGAATAAACCACTTTTCTTCTTTGAAATCCGCATTTTTTTGGCAGTAATTGGTAAGCATTCGCGCATTGGTCCTGGTGAACCGTTATATATCATTGTCTTCCACTTCTGCAATAACCGTGATTCCAGGAATGATCATGGCAGATGATTGCCTGAAGCATGATGCGCTTAGATTAGTCTACAGATCTTATTTGATTTATCCAGCCGTCATATGTTAGTTCCAACTGTATTTATGATTCTCTGCTACGTTTTCTTTCTTATCGTGGCAGTGGCAAGTATATTACAAAAGTATGAAGGGTGATGTTCCTGAAGTTCCCAAAGATTTACCAGGAAAAGCTCGTGACTTCATCGTTAAATGCTTGCAAGTAAAACCCAGTGATCGGCCTACCGCGGCGCAGTTGCTAGACGATCCCTTTGTGAACCAGCCACCTACTTCTACTGGTTTTGCTTCACCTCACTTCAACAACATGGACTCATGAGGTTTTACTCGGCCACCATCCCTTCACGGTTCATTGCTCCGAAGGTCTTCTCTGCACATGGGAGGAAGACACTTCGTCAACTTTACCACATTTATAGTGTATACTTCAAAAATTCATAACATTTACAGTCTAGTCTAAACTCTTAAATTGGAGCAAACAGTCCATGTAACTATAATGTTCCCAATTCCCTAACAACTTGAAACGTTATACAGTTTTCCCTGTAAGTTTTAATTATTCCACCGTATCTTCCTGAAACTTTCCACGGTGGTTAAGTGGTACGCCATAGGTTAATTGGCTAGCCATGAAAACAACCAGAGTTGCAGTTTCCCTTAGCATATATAAGAATTTAGGAGTATGAACATGAAAGTTTTAGTAGCGTGATAGTGAGTCACAGTGACCTGTCACGGTGACGCTTTGAGAAACGAAAGTGGATAAGTAGGCTTTGTTCTTCCTGCAATAGTCGAACTTCCTCGCAAAGTTGCCTCATGTGCTAAGAGCTTTTATTGGACATCGGATGGGAGTTCTGGACTACTTCAGCGACCAAATTAATCGAAAGGCCTCGCCTTCTTTTGCGGGTGGGCGTCTTTTGGAAGAG
The DNA here is from genome assembly GCA_014182405.2 of Eucalyptus sideroxylon. Taxonomy (NCBI): domain Eukaryota; kingdom Viridiplantae; phylum Streptophyta; class Magnoliopsida; order Myrtales; family Myrtaceae; genus Eucalyptus; species Eucalyptus sideroxylon. Next base: position 14,166,134 of record CM024554.2, on the reverse strand, counting down.
TGTTAGTCTCCCAAAAAAAAAAAAGGAAATGCTCTCGTGTTTGAAAGCATATGGTTATTAGATATTTTTCATGTTGCCTGTTGACTTTTCTTAGCGGCTTCGATAGTTTCAAAATTCTTGGTTTTTAGATTCGTCCTTTCGTTGTTTTGATTGCAAACCAAGTCTGCCCAGCTCCTGTTCAAAAAAAAAAAAAAAAAGTCTGCCCAGCTATAGAGTTTTAACTCATTATGATAGACGTTCGGATAGGAAAAACGGAATGGAACAATAGTCAGCTCTGTTTGGTGTTTGTGTAAATCTAATATGCCAAAATGCTGGGGGTGTCGTCATAGTTTTTTCCAATTAAATTGTTGGTAGTGCAATCAAAATGCCGCTGTAATTCTCTGAGCCGCTCAATGGTCAGCGGCATATCGATGACTTGCAAACACGCCCGAGGCATCGCCAAGGTTGTGATGTGATGCTTTTCTTGCCAGATAACTTCTCTTTGACACTGATGAGCATGTATTAAATTGGGGCTTCTCAAAGGATTGACGTTCCTTGCGAGCGGTCTCGGGCTGCAACTCATTCTTTGGCGTCCTTATTCTGCTCAAGTTGAGCATGCATTGTTTATCTGGGAATTGTAAATAGAATGCCGTGTTGTACATTTTCCGTTAGAAAGAGAGGAAGAAAATAAAGACGATGATGAGGCCGCGGCACATTTGACTGACAAGTTTTCTGCCTCTAGGAAGCGTAGATAGATGCACATGACTTCTCCAGGATAAGTAAATCGATCAAGATTGGACACACTCAATATCTGCGATGGAACATGCGTTAGCTTCCTTTCTGCTTGATTCTATTAGCGACATGTCGCTTCAAGATGAGCGCTTGCATCGTGTGATGAAAATTTTGCAGCGACAACAATGGGGTCTGTCAAAATGAGGAGCAAAAACTGATTTTACATTGTGGTATACGCTCACGCTCCACATCTAGGAGGTAGGGTTCTTGGAAACATAGCGGTGCGTCCCGAGAGTCCTTCCTAACCTTTTCTTCATTTTCCTTTATCCTTTTTCTCTCTTGTCAATTTTAGATCTTCCTTTTGTGTAAATGTCTTGATGGGGAGTGTGTAGCATTTGGCTAAATGTTAAACGGGTTACGAGAGGGCACAATGGGCAAGCATTTCCTTTCCTTTCTCTATTTTTCTTTTCAATGGCCAAATTTTCTACTGCATAAAAATCAATTGGAGTTTAAAGTGGCAATTCATTTCCATCCCATTTATGCTTGTAAATGATCAAATATACATGTTGACATCACAAAATTTGTACTTAAGTTGGCAATCAGGTTTCTGATTTTTGAGGCTTCCATTGCTCTTGGCATTTGAGATCAGCTCTTCATTTTCTTCAATTTGCTGGGAGTTCCCCACCACAATGTAATCAAACGTGAACCCTTCTCAATTCACGTCTAAAAGTAGTTGTCAAGAGTACAGAATATGCTACTGGAGCTTCTATTGTACCGTCCACCGAATGGGTTGAGAACATAATGATAAGAAGAAATATACTTTCGTTATTACACCCGACTCACCTGAACCTTAGGGATCCATTCGCTCAAGTATTTCAATGTAATACCTAAAATATTGCAATAAAAACAACCCTCCAAAGTTCGATTGGATTGACAAATTCATTTTCAAGCCAGTGCAAGAGGGCACTGCTTGGCCAACGAACAAGAGAAGAAAAGTTTTGTGAGATTTGGGGTTTGCGTTCAACTTTCGCATCGTTAAGTTTGAGTAATTGCCTTGACTAAGTAACTTGTTAGCGTATAAAAGTCATTTTGTTAGCGTTTAGGTATAATTTAGCCATTTTGTAATTGAAATAGAGTTTTATTTGGTTTTAACGTTGATTCTTGTTTAGTTGTTAGGATCACAAGTTCGTCCATTCGTTTAGTCACTTGTTATTTGGTAGTAGGCATTGCCAAGTACAAAGGAGGTTATGGATTGATGTTGATGTTTGATATCGGTACGAGCCCATTGAGCTGCTTATGGGCACATGCATAGTAGTTTAGGATAGATATCCTTGTGGGCCAACCATCCGCATTATAAGTGGAGACTTTGCCAAGAAAGGACATGGTTGCCTTGTCATTGGGTGTTTTGTGTGACTATGGTTGATATTTAAACACAAAATTGGCCAATGGAATGGACTACTGACGTATGATGCAATAGAAGCTTATCAATAAAATGAACCATTGGCATATGATTTTGACAAGAATGATTAATGCATTGGACAAATGATGTTTGTTTTTGATATTATTGTATGGATATTTATCAGTGTGACTATGGTTGATATTTAAACACAAATTGGCCAATGGAATGGACTACTAACGTATGATGTGATACAAGCTTATCAATAGAATGAACCATTAGTGTATGATTTTGACAAGATTGATTAATGAATTGGACCATTAACATTTGTATTTGATATTATTGTATGGATATTTATGCTATGAATATAGCTATATTGAAGCATACATAACTTATTCTCTTATTATAAATTTGTTATATTCCAGATTTGAGTTAAATGAGTTATTGTTTGATTTTGTAAAAATACATAATCGGTACTTGATCTACTTAAAAATAGATGCATTAGTCAGTGGACCACCGTTACTTGTTCCATTCATCTATCATCTTTTTTAAGTCCTTTATTTAGTGGCCATCAGAGTGATAGCATTATTGCGGGGACTTTTAGAAGTTGGATTTTGGTGATTTGAGACATTATCCTACGGATGGAAAGACGGCCATGTCATTACTAGACCCGTTAAACGAGTGGGTCGGGATGGGTTTGGGTCGGGTCATAAATGGTCCGACCCAAATCGACCCATTTAATCCGTTTATGATCCGTTTATTGCAATGCAAAAATTTTGACCCATACCCAACCTATACCCAATCCATTTAATTAAACTTAATTTATTATATATATATATATAATGGTATTGCTAAAATAATTTTATACACCACAAATTTAATTGACAATTTTTATAATTTTTAAAATAATTATTTTAAAAAATGGAATTTTAATTATTTTTTTAAAAATAAAATTTTAATTTTTTTAATTTTTTAAATATAACTTTTCTTTCTTCTTCTTCTTCTTCTTCTTCTTCTTCTTTTGCGGTAGGCCATAGGCGAGCCTCGAGCTCGCCCGACTTGCCGATGCCGACGAGTTCTAGGCTCGCCGGATCCGGCGAGCTCGAGCTCCCCGACGCCGGCGAGCTCGAGTCTCGCTAGATCGGCGAGGCTTGAGCCTCCCGGATGTCGGCGAGGCCGTCGCCTCGCCGGATCGGCAAGACTCGAGCTCGCCGACATCGGGCGAGCTCGAACTCGCCGGATCTAGCGAGCCTCAAGCTCGCCGGATCTAGCGAGCCTCAAGCTCGCCAGATCGGCAAGGCTCGAGCCTCGCTAGACATCGGCGAGGCCTCCGCCTCCCAGATCCGGTGAGCTCGAGGCTCACCGGGCGGGTGAGCCTCGAGCCTCGCCGATCCGACGAGCCTCGAGGTCGCCCGGCCGGTCGCTGGCCATTGCCGTGCCGGGCGACCGGAGGAAGAGGAAAGAAAAAAAGAAGAAAGAAAAATAAAAATAAAAAAGAAAAATAAGTGGGTTGCACAACCCATCTTTAGACTTTAATGGGTTTGTAAATGGATCTTAAATGGGTACCCATTTAAGACCCATTTATTTTAGTTCTTTATTTTTAAAACCCATCAGGTACCTTATTTCTCAAGGCCGACCCATTAACGACCCATTTATGCTTAAATGGGTCCATAAATGGGTTGCACAACCCATTTAACACCTCTAGTCATTACCTCTATCCTAATAGGATTTGGAGCGTGACATGTCCATGTCCAATAAAAGCTCTTAGCACATGAGGCAACCTTGCGAGGAAGTTCGACAACTGCACTGAGGCACAACCTATTTATCCACTTTCGTTTCTCTCAGTGTCATCGTTACTGACACGCCACCAAAATTTTTATATTGATATTCCTAGATTCTAACACATGCTAAGGGAAACTGCAACTATGGTTGTTTTCGCGTCATAACAATCAATTCCACAAATCTCTCCCCTAGCAAAAGACAAATTAACCTATAGCATACCAATTAACCACTATGGGTAACTCACTCAAAAGTTTCAGGATCATTTGGTGGAAATATTAGAGCAGGCAGTAGAAACGTGAAAAGGTTGTAACAGAATTAGGAAAGTGAGCATATACCTTATAATTTAGTGGACCATTTGCTCCAAATTTAAAAGTTTAGTGTAGACCGTTACAAGTTGAATAGATAGGCTTGGAGTGAACAGTAGAAATGTGGTAAGTTGATGAAGGTATCTTGCCATTAGCCTAAAAGAAAGACTAGCAGTCTAACAACAAAAATACAAACAGAGAGTAAAATTGCCTTCACAGCAATGAACTAAAAAGGGATGGCCTAGCAAAACCTTATGACCATATGTATGCTGTTGAAACGAAGTGAAGCAAAACAAGATTAAGTAGGTGTAGGTGGCTTCCTCACAAAGGGATGGTCTAGCAATTGCGCTGCAGAAGGCCGATTATTCGGGTTTACTTGCAAGCATCTAAGAATTAAGTCTCGAGCGTCTCTTGATAAAGAATCAGGAACTGTAGGAGGTTCGCCCCTGCCAATTCTAAACAATGCTTGCATCTGCCACAATAAGAAAGAAAATGCAGTAGAGGCTTGAGTTAAGCATAAATCCGAGGGGAAGACAGCCAAATTGAAAATTCCCTAACTTCCATATCCAAAGCAACTAATCCTAGTAGAGAAGACAGCCATTTAGGTCAATGATCAGAGAAGAGCAGAGAAGGGTCAACACTTGAAGGCAATGAGAAACACCACGGTTGATGAAGGCGAGTGACAAATCGAGAGATTGTTGACTACACAGCAGGGACCACGAAGCAATCGATATCAGTGCTGCTCTCAGGACTGGAGCATAGATGGCTCTCTTAGTTGCTCAAGTACCATGTGACAGTGAAAGATCGAGAGATTGTTGAGACTGAATGGTGGGGTCATATGTGTACCCCTCATTTGGTGGGATGCTGTTTACATATGTACAATATGTGATTATGCAAGCACATGCCACCGTACACTGTACACTTGTACTAGTAATTACAAGCATTCGACAACAATGCCAAATTACTTGACAGAGAAAGTCAAGATTCAACTATTCAACTGAGTTTTCATACAGTGTTAGATAACCGTTTGCTCCAGAATCCCAAGCAACCATTGGCAATAAATACTATGCATATCCTCTTGACCCAACCATACTCTTGATAATTATCATTGAATTCTCAGTCCTCTCCTTTCTAAGTAATGCTCTTCGTCATTTTGTTTTCTTACAATGACGGCCTAATGCACTCGTCAAGACATACGCTCAACTAAGCTAGCTCAGACAAAAAGCAGCAATAACAAAAGAGCTGCAACTAGTTAGTTATTCTGGCAAAATATGGATCTCAAGCATATAAAACATAAATAGAAGGTTACTTAGTAACATACTGTTTCTGAGGGTGAATATGGAGGCTGGCAGGTTAACATCTCCAAAACAGTGCACCCTAGGCTCCATATATCAGCTGCTAACCCATAGCTTCTGAACTTTGGATTGACAACCTGCAGTTACGACCAACAAGGATGAAAAAAATGGAAAAGATATGCGCCTAATGTAGCTAATGACAGTATGTTAAAATAATGGCAGCGGAGAGTACAAACCTCAGGTGCCATCCAAAAAGCAGATCCTTTCAAGGATTTAGCATCATCCATTTTCATGGCCTGTAGAATATACACAGAAAGTCGATATGTCATATTCAGAAAAGTAAAGGACAATACCTGTCACTTTGTGCATTTGTATACGTGTGCTTGTCAGGTGTGCACACATATGTTTTTGTAAATGCATCTTTGTTGCTTGTGCGCACTGTGCATGCGTATGTATTTGAGCACATGTGTTTGTTGTTAGCGTGCGCGTGCGAGAGAGAGAGAGAGAGAGAGAGAGAGAGAGAGAGAGAGAGAGAGAGAGAGAAGCCACTTCACTGATGAGACATACCTTTGCCAATCCAAAGCCTGCAAGTTTCACAGATCCACTTGCATCAATCAGTATGTTAGCACATTTGATATCCCTACAGAATGAAGGAACTTAAAGCATGAGAAACCAGCATGGCTGTGCACAGGACTAATAAAAGATTAAAATTTCATATTCATCCTCACAGCAAACAATATTGCAAAATTACATTTCCACCTTCAAGCATTCACATTGTAAAATAATCTTGTCTATGCTAGATAATGCTGTACAAGGTCATAGAGTTGCTTTGTTGTTTGCTGATTATAACAACAAATCTACTTCTCATAAAACCACATATTGGTTCAAAGATTTGACAACTCCCTTAAATCCAGAAAAGTATTTGGATAAGTAGAAGTATTATCAAAAGGCACCAAGGTTGTGCGCCATGGCACAAAATATATAAGTTTCCGTGTACTTTGTTTGGTTAGGATCTCTGTCCTTATCAAAATCAATCATCCATCGGAAATAAAAAGTGTACAACGTGCAAAGTAAAGCATCTCTCCTATACCTGTGGAGCACATTCCGGTCATGAAGATACTTCAAACCATTTAGAATTTGCCTAGTGTATGCAGAGACTTGGGAATCTCTCAAGTTGTATTTGTTATAAAGGGTTGCAAGTGAACCTTTGGTTACGAGCTCAAAGAAAATGTAAAGCTTCTTATCATCCTGGAAGAGAAAAGTCCAACCCAAAAATTTCAAATTATTAGATGGAGGAAGACAAAAATGTATATGAGGCACATTGAAAACACAGGGAATACTTTAACACCTCCTATCACGTGCAAACCGAACTGAGAACAGCACATAGAATTGATGAAAAGAGAGTCACAAACAGAAAGAAATTAAGGGATGGCTCTAAAACAACGTTAGAACCCAAAAGATTAAGTTATGAGGAAGAAGGAGGCTTCATGTATATAAGGCCCATCGAAACCTTTTAAACAAATGATAGGAGATATTTTAGCAAGATACATTAGACACAATATACCGAATAGCAAATAAAGTAAAACATACTACACCAGTAATGTTTACGCTTTTTTCATTAATTGTGCTAGATGTGTAGGCCTCTTTTGACACCAAACTCATCATCGGATCATAACAACACCCTACCCACAGCAATCGGGTCTACCAAGGCAAGAGGACCCTAGACGAGGCCCTGAGGTTGATTACGCTTCCTCAAGTGCACTTTGGTATTGAGGACCTCCTTGACAACCGATCAGTGTTCAGTGACAATCTGTTTGATGGGGGTTAATTGAGTAGAAGTTTGCATCAAATGAAAATTTTAAAGCAATTTTGTGAACTTAACAAGGAAAAATAAGGCAAGACTGAATAAGCGATAATCATGGTTTTGAGTTGCAGCAGTGCCAGCATAAACAGTTGCACATTTCACCTGGTGGAAGAATTAAGAGGTCACATCGCATTAGTCCCTCATTCTCACAAAATAACGTGGTGGATTGTAGGCTGCAAACCACATTTGTTTGACAGCAACAATCCTTTGCATGTTTCATCTCCAAAAAGAAGTTAATGTCATGGCACTTTCTTAGAATATGACGCTTCTTGCCAAACTATGTCTAGGGAAAAAATGAAAGGTACTCAAACATTTAAGCCACCAAGATAGGAACTACTTCCCTCATGATCAACAATTCCACTTTTAGTTCCCTCTACTGTAGAGGTTAAGAACTATATGATGTTGCATAAGAATGAGTGGAACTAGATGACACACTGGACAAGAAAAGATGGAAAAAATCAGCTAGTGGAGGAACTCCATTGTCGTTACCACAGCCACGACCAGTTATAGACAAGGGAGAAATAGTTGGAAATTAGTCATGTGGACCATCAGATGGTCAATTAAAGGATACTTGAAGATTAAATGACTTCGCTTTCTTATCCTTTTCCCCCTTTTGTTCTATTAGTCGGGGCCGCCGTTTGCCGGAAAGTGTCAGATTCCTTTTTATTAAACCCAAGAGTTTGACCTTAATTTTCAGTTTGCCATAAAGCTATTTTGTAAATCATCCACTTCCAGAAAACAAAGGGTTGATTGATTACAAGAGAGGCTCTCTTTCAAAAGGAGGAAAAAATTTACTTTCATAGAGAGAGAGAGAGAGAGAGATTTCATAAACTGACATCTACTCTACCTATTTCCTTCACTCATATAATTACTATTGCGGGTAATAATCAATTCATCACGAACTTTTTTTGTGGTGGGAGGGGGACCTAAAATGTCTGTCTCTGTTGCGAGTGGCTGTAACAGCTAAAAACCCGCAACAGCTGTGAGCTTATTCAAGGATAATTGCAGCTACTATATGCAGTGGTTATGAAGCTACCACTATATTGTGGCTGCAATCACAGCCATGTTCCCCTAAATATTTTGTTCAGCGATAACATAATTGATGCCAAAATGAAACATAGTGCAGAAAGAAACTTAATAAGAAGGAACCACACCTTGTCTGTGCCAAAGTATTGCACTATGTTCTCATGTTCAAACTGACTTAAATGAGAAATTTCCTGAAAAGAAAGGACAGTATCATTAGAAAGGAAGAGAAAAGAACTTCTATTGAACTCACACCAGATTTATGGTGGTATATATGGCACTCTTATAAATAGTTTAGCATATACATCAGCTAGGCAGTTATAAGAATGAGTAAGTCAAGTAGTAATGCCTAAGGGCCAGTTCACAAGATACAGAAAGAAACAGGCAATTACCTGTTCAAGCTGCAATAATCTCTGTTTGCCTTGGCTTCCTTGATCTAACAAGGAAACCTCCTTTATAACCACAAAGAATCCATCACTGTGGAAACAGAGAAGCACGAGACAGACAAATATAACATAAATACCAATTCAGAAAAAGAGAGGAGGAAAAAAAAAGACCTATTCTCATCAATATCACTAAAATAGTTCCTTAGCTTTCAGCATTTGAATTTACAATCATCAAACGGTTTCTGAAGCATATTTCCCATACATGCTGATTTATCACACTATCCATTTGTCAAAATGAAAAAAAGAAAAAAGAATCGCATGCTATTCAAGCTAGTAAAGTTGCAGAAAAACAATGGAGAACTAAATATACGCAACTTTTGAAATATTAGATCTTTACTTCATCAATACATTCAATAATCAAGAATGGTCTTTAACAAGTACCATACCAATCATGCTAGAACTCCAATTCCAAATATGAAGATCAAGCAAGTTGGATAAACATTTGTGATGTCTGTTTAAATGAGCGTTACGTCAACCAAATGATAACATGTTACGACTAGCAGTGCTCAGAAGTGCCATAAAAAACTTCAAATGACATCACAATGGGAGAACAGCAATGGCAATTTTTCCCAGAAAATGTGTATAGCGAGTAAATTGCTGATTATCAAAGAGAAAAGCAAAGGAATCTTACTTGCAGATGCCTTCATAGACACTTCCAAACGGCCCACTACCCAAAAATTTCCCCTTTTCCCATGAGGTGATCCTTTGTTTGAAACTCCCACTGGCATAGAGGGTGTTCCCCACATCATCCTTACTCCCATCGGCAGGGAGGGTGTTCCCCACATCATCCTTATCATCACACTCCTCATCTCTTAAAGAAGTTGACGGACAAGAGTGCCAATCATCCATACCTTGCGAAGTGCTTCTTTCACTAACCTTCTCGTCATCTCCATCCGACCAATCCTCTTTATTCAAAGGGCGAACAGGAGAATCCTCGTCTCCTCCAGGACCTTCTTGATTCAAAGGGCGAACAGGAGAATCCTCATCTCCTCCAGGACCTTCTTGAGGACCGAATGACTTCAACAGATCCGAAGTGGAACTGACTTTGTCCACAACAACAGGCCGCAACTTAACTGGCGGAGGGCGAAGGACCGGAGGCCTCACTCCCCAAATTCCTCCCCCAGCAGTCTCCATTGCCCAATGTTTACAAACTGGACGTACTTCAGCAACAAAAAAAAAAGGGGCACTTGCCAAGGCTTTGAAAGCTTTAAGATTATCTCTTTCTCTTCTGCAGGATCGGGAGGATATGACTTCCTCTCTTCGTCAAGGTAGAAGACCCAAGTCAAGCGGGCGTATTGACTTTTTTCCCTTAGGAGTTTCTCGGGAGCTCCGCAAATTTTGCTAGGAAAACGACTGTTTGGCTTATTTTCGCATTGAATAAGAGTTGACATTTATTCTTATCATATTACGGAAAATCTGCATTGTATACTTGCGAAAAGGTGATCAAGGCCTGGAATTTTCCCCAAAAAAATGAAAACTCAAGGACATAGTAAGGCTATGTTCGGGAACCTTCTGAGAATAATTATTTATATTCTTTTATTTCTCTAAACAAAAAAAGAATAGAAATTCATTTTATAAAATTTTTGTTTTTGAGAATAAAAATATATTTTTTTATTCTTAGGAATAAAGTTGGAACAAAATCAAGAAAAAGAAAAAGTTACTTTTTATTCCCGAGAACAATTCTTAAAATAAGTCCGTATTTTTTTCTTTTGCTCTCTTTTCTCTTCTTCTTTTTCCCTTTCTCCTTCTTCCTTTTGGCCCATCGCCAGCCATAGTTGGGGCTGGCAACACCGAGCCTTGTTGTGACTGGGCGAGACTCGACCTCGCCTTGACTAGGTTTCAATTCAGCATCCAATGAAAGTGCTCTCAAGGCATGAGGCAACTTTGCGAGGAGGTTCAACAACTGCTGGAAGGACAAAGCATATACGTCCACTTTGGTTTCTCAGTGTCACATCACCATCATGCTATCAAAACTTTCATATTGATACTCCTAGATTCTTGTATACGCTAAGGGAAAAATGCAACTATGGTTGTTTTCATGGCGTGACTATCAATTGGACACACCTCTCCCCTATGGAAATGCCAATTAACCTATCGTGTACTGACTAACCACTATGGAAAATTTCAGAACAACCTAATGGAATGATTAAAACTTATGGACAAAACTGTAGAACGTGACAAGTTTGTTAGGGAATTGGGAAACGGACCATAGACACTATAAATACATGGACCATTTGCTCCAATTTAAAAGTTTAGAGTAGACCGTTGACATAATGAATTTTTGGAGTAAACAGTACAAATGTGGTAAGTTGATAAAGGTATCTCCCCATTTGCCCAAAAGAAGACTTTCAGAACTATGAACCGTAAAGGGATGGCATGGCAAAAACCTCACGACAATTTGTTTTTGTAATGAGGTCAAGCAAAACCAGAAGTAGGTGGTTTCCTCAATTCTTCACAAAGGGATGGTCTAGTAACTGCGCTGCAAAAGGCCGATTCTTTGAATGTCGTCGCAAGCATCTGCGGATGAAGTCTTGAGCATCTTTAGACAATGATTTCAGAAGTGGTGGAGGTTTGCCCTTGCGAATTTTCTCCAATGCTTCCTCCTGCCGCAATAAGAACGAAAATGTAGGAGACGCTAGCGTTAATCACAACTCCAGGGGGAGTTAACATGTGACAGTTGGATAAATCAATAAGATTTGTAGACAAATCTAAGGGCATCATGCTTCAGGCAATCTTCTGCATTGATCATTCTGGAATCACGGTTACTACAGAAGTAGGAGACGTGGATGATATGTAACAGCTCACAAGGGCCAATAATTGAATGCTTTCCAACTAATGGTAATAAAGCAAAAGTATTTCATTGCTTTTTGCTCAAAATTCTTTAATGTTTAACCAAAAAGTAGAAGAAACAGGGCGTCATTTGCATGATTTACTATGGCTTTGAGTAGGATGGTATTACTTTTTCTCCTCCATAATAAATAAAATTCATAGATAAGCACTACACAGTGCAACCTTCACAATTCACTCGCGAGACCAGAGCACTCCCACCTTCAGCAACAGTCATTCTATTAACAAAAGAGTGTTTATGTGCTGTCGTGCCCTAAAAAGGAATAGCATTAGGAGGTAATTTAGGGCGCGTTTGGTAACATTTTTGTTTAAATATTGTTCTAGAAAACAGAAATAGAAAAAAATGTTTCTATTCGGGGAACAATTTTTGAACAAAAAATGCGTTTGGTAAACTTGTTCAGGAATAAAAAATAAACAGAAACACGTTTGGTAAATTTGTATAATTTTTTTATTTCTTTTATTTTTTAATATTTCTATTTTTCTATTTTCTTTCTTATTTATTATTTATTTTTTCTTCTTTTGGCCGGTCGCGGCCTCGGCCATGGCCGACGACCGACCGATGAGGGCCGACGGCCTCGCCCAGCCACAACGAGGCTCATCGGCCCTCGACGAGGCCGAGCCTCACCGTAGCTAGGTGAGGGTCAGCCTCGCCTTGGTTGGGCGAGCTCGGCCTCGCCGGATCTGGGCAAGATCGAGCTCGCCCAGCCCGGCGCAAGGCCGACCCTCACCCGGCTACGGCGAGCCTCACCGTGGCTGGGCGAGGCCACCGGCCATGGCCGAGGCCGGCAAGCGGCCAAAGAAAAAGAAAGAATAAAAAAGAATAAAAGAAGAAAAATAAAAAAGTGTTTCTAAATTTTGTTTTAGAACCAAAAAAATAACTTTTTTTTGTTTTTTGTTTCTGTTCCAGATGTGTTTGGGAACAAAAACGCACCCAAACGCGTTTTTGTTCCCAGGAACAAAAAAAAAAAAAAAAGTGTTTAAAAACAGAATAAAGAAGTGAAAACAAATGCAGCCTTACTAGCTAGAGCCACTAATTACCATCCCTGTTTGAAAACTTACTACGTGTATGAAAAAGATGCCAATCCATCAAAATTGTCATAATATTCAAAAGTCACCAACCAAAATTGAAAATACCTTCCATATCCAAATAACTAACACTAGCAGAGGATCCAAGTCAATAATTGATTCAGAGAAGAGAAGCGGAAAACCAACACTCGAAATCAATGAGGGAATCAACAAGGTTGATGATGACGAGTGACAGATCAGAGGATAACCACACGTTGAAAGGATGCAGAAGGAAACACGAAGCACTCAATGTCGGTGCTTCTTCCGGAGCTGGAGTGGAGATGGTGATAACAATATTAGGATTTGAAGGACAAGCTAGGTTCAATCGCCCACCCCCTCCTCCCCTCGAAAAAACCCTTCATTCTCTTGTCCTCTCTCGCCATGATCACTTTTACACATTAGTGATTTCGATTTCAAAAAAAAAAAAAAAAAATCGTGATAGCAAATTTTTAAAAATCATACTAAATACAATGTATGTGCGATAAACGTGCAATATATGTGCGGTATACATGCAACGTAAGTGCGATATAATTCCTCGAAAAAAATGATGGGTTGATGTGTTAGGAGCCCACGCATCTTCCCCATCGTCTTCACTATTGTGCAACGGCGACCAAACTTATCAGAAATCAGTGTTGCTAACACCAACCCAAGCAATGAGAACATAGCAAGGATGCCTGTCACGAGTTGAAGCAGCAAATCACTTGGAGCTAGGCTCGTCTTCATATATGGTGCAAGCCCACTCATCAGCAGTTGAACTGCCAAAATTCAAAAAATAATAATAATGAGAAAATCTATTTGCGAAAATCCAAAATCACTAGACTAACGGTCTTCCCTTCACAATATTGAACAAAAGAGAGACTAACCATAAGCTAGCGAAATGGTGGTCAAAGATGCAGCTAAGGCGTAAACTGTGGCATACTTGTTCGGAAGCGGCCTCGCCGGAGGATTGAAGTCGTCAATCCTTCCTTGTCTAGCAATGACCAAATGAATAAAGATCAACTAAGGTATCATTATCTGTCTAGCAGTGACTCAATCCACAAGCTTCAAACCAGAGGCATGAGAAAAGAATATCATATAAAATTTCGTAAGTTATAATATTCGATCGCTAAAAGTTAAACTAGGCAATGAACAATTAAGAGATAACAGCCCTTAATAACTTCACTCTAATCTATTGTTGCTTTTGCAATTGATATGTTTATTCTATTCGAATATATGTTATACCACGCCCTTGCTCTTTTCACTATCCACTATACTACAAATCAATGTCCACTACACCAATACTCAATTGATACTATTTTTATAAAAAAATAAAGAGTGAGATATCAAAACAAACCGATCTGGATGATCATTGTCAACTGGAGGAGGAGCCAATGCATCTTCCCCATCGTCTTCTAGCTTATCTCTATCTCGTGTGCTCCGCAAGCCTCCGCATCCTCTTCTTGCTGGTGTCCCAACCCATCTCTCCCATTCTCTCCTTCGTCTCCATCATGGAACATCTGCAACAAAAATGTCCAGTAGCTATCGTCCGGCTCTTCATCTCCTTCGTTGAACATCCACAACAGAAATTCTTGGCAGCTATCATCCATGCCAAATGGCTGACAATCCATCCACTCAAGTGTAGGGATGACGAGCGATTCTAAGAGAACAATGCTGCAAAAAAAAAAAAAAAAAAAATCGAGATTATTTCCTTTTTATTTTCACGGATTTTGTTTTAAATGACAATAATATCCAAACAAGGTCTGTTGTTGCTTTTGCAATGTATGTGCGATAAATGTGCAACACACGTGCGATATATGTGCAACGTGCGTGCGATATAATTCCTTGAAGAAAATGATGGGGTAGATGTGTTAGGAGCCAACACATCTTCCCCATCGTCTTCACAATTGTGCAACGGCGACCAAACTTATTAGAAATCAGTGTTGCTAACACCAACCCAAGCAATGAGAACACAGCAAGGATGCCCGTCACGAGCTGAAGCAGCAAATCGCTTGATATATGGCGCAAGCTCACTCATCAGCAGTTGAACTGCCAAAATTCAAAAAATAATAATAATGAGAAAATCTATTTGCAAAAAATTACACCAAAATCACTAGACTAATAGTCTTCCCTTCACAATATTGAACAAAAGAGAGACTAACCATAAGCTAGCGAAATGGTGGTCAAAGATGCAGCCAAGGCGTAAATTGTGGCATACTTGTTCGAAAGCGGCCTCACCGGAGGATCGAAGTCCTCAATCCTTCCTTGTCTAGCAATGACCAAATGAATAAAGATCGGCTAAGGTATCATTATCTGTCTAGCAGTGACTCAATCCACAAGCTTCAAACCAGAGGCATGATAAAAGAATATCATATAAAATTTCATAAGTTATGATATTCGATTGCTAAAAGTTAAACTAGGCAATGGACAATTAAGAGATAACAGCCCTTAATAACCTCACTCTAATCTATTGTTCCTTTTGCAATTGATATGTTTATTCTATTCAAATATATGTTATACCACGCCCTTGCTCTTTTCACTATCCACTATACTACAAATCAATGTCCACTGCACCAATACCCAATTGATACTTGTTTTATAAAAAATAAAGAGTGAGATATCAAAACGAACCGATCTGGATATCATTGTTGACTGGAGGAGGAGCCAATGCATCTTCCCCATCGTCTTCTAGCTCTATCTCTATCTTGTGTGCTCCGCAAGCCTCTGCATCCTCTTCTTGCTGGTGTCCCAACCCATCTCTCCCATTCTCTCCTTCTTCTCCTTCATGGAACATTTGCAACAAAAATGTCTGGTAGCTCTCGTCTGGCTCTTCATCTCCTTCGTTGAACATCTACAACAGAAATTCCCGGTAGCTATCATATATCCCAAATGGCTGACAATCCATCCACGCAAGTGTAGGGATGACAAGCGATTCTAAGAGAACAATGCTGCAAAAAAAATTTGAGATTATTTCCCTTTTATTTTCACGGATTTTGTTTTAAATGACGATAATATCCAAACAATGTCTGATGTTGCTTTTGTGATGTGTGTGCGATTAACGTGCAACACACGTGCGATATACAAGCACCGTACGTGCGATATAATTCATCGAAGAAAATGATGGGATAGATGTGTTAAGAGCCCACGCACCTTCCCCATCATCTTCACAATTGTGCAACGGCGACCAAACTTATCAAAAATCAGTGTTGCTAACACCAACCCAAGCAATGAGAACACAGCAAGGATACCCGTCACGAGCTGAAGTAGCAAATCGCTTGGAGCCAGGTCCGTCTTGATATATGGCGCAAGCCCGCTCATCAGCAGTTGAACTGCCAAAATTCAAAAAATAATAATAATGAGAAAATCTATTTGCGAAAAAGTACACCAAAATCACTAGACTAATAGTCTTCCCTTCACAATATTGAACAAAAGAGAGACTAACCATAAGCTAGCGAAATTGTGGTCAAAGATGCAGCCAAGGCATAAACTGCGGCATACTTGTTAAGTGGCCTCGTCGGAGGATCGAAGTCCTCAATCCTTCCTTGTCTAGCAATGACCAAATGAATAAAGATCGGCTAAGGTATCATTATCTGTCTAGTAGTGACTCAATCCACAAGCTTCAAACCAGAGGCATGATAAAAGAATATCATATAAAATTTCGTAAGTTATGATCTTTTGACTATCCACTATACTACAAATCAATGTCCACTGCACCAATACTCAATTGATACTTGTTTTATAAAAAAATAAAGAGTGAGATATCAAAACGAACCGATCTGGATGATCATTGTCAACTGGAGGAGAAGCCAATGCATCTTCCCCATCGTCTTCTAGCTCTATCTCTATCTCGTGTGCTTCGCAGGCCTCCACATCCTTTTCTTGCTGGTGTCCCAACCCATTTCTCCCATTCTTTCTGTGACATCCCGATTTTCCAATTCTGGTTTCAATTAAATAAGTCGGACATTTCATCTTTGCGTCTATAGCTTTCTTCTCTGAGTTAGCCACTCACGAGATAACTAGTCTATCAGGTGAAGCCGTTAAGGAATCTAAATGCAATAGACTTGAGAATTCGACCATGAATCGGCTACTCGACCGTATTAATCTGCAAGGATCATTACGACACTGTCAGAATTGAACAAAGATCAGTAATAGGTCGATTCGACTGAGATATGTGATTAGAGTGTGGATGATTCCACCTGATCGCAATATCCTCATCGACCGGCATTAGACCGATTCTTCTGTCGTTTTGGGTACCGTGTATCTGCAATTGAAACCTCGAGATTTCTACGACAATTGAGAGTCGCCAATGTGTCGAAGATGCACTTTGTGGCTTGAGAATAATCAACCACATGTCAATTGCACAAAAAAAATTCCTAAAAGCTACCCGGTAGATTAGGACGCGCTAAAGTCGCGCCAGATTGAATTTAACCGTGAAATTGAACCCGATTACAGAAATTGGAAGTTTTGTCAAGTCACGATTCATTTTAGGAACGTTGACTCATCTTCAGAAGATTTTTCTTCAAACCGAGATTTTTGGCAGAAAAGTAAAGTAAGGCCGTTTTTGTTCAGGATTGTCAGAGGATCGTTTTTAATCAAATCTTCGAGATGCAAGTTGAATCATTTGACGGGGAAATTTCATGAGAAGGCCGAGGACACATGGGTTGATTTAATTGAGCTTCAATTGAATGGAATTGAGTGAGAATTGATTGAATTTGATGTACAAATGTATGAAATTCGTATACCATGGGGGAAGAGCTATTTTGCACCTATTGGCAAGGTTGTGGAGAAAGATTGAGGAGAGAGAGTGGATGATGTCATGGTGGGGGCAAAGCAAATGAGGTTTAGACAAGTGTTGAGCTCTAGTGAGCCACCAAGGAGGCCCCCTCTTCAGCAGACCATCTTCTTCCTTCATTCATGGCTTTCTCCATGGTTGAGGCTTAGGAAAAGCTCAAGAGAACCAGAGGAACCAAGCAGCACCAGCCCCTCCATCGTCGCATGCCCGGAAGGCCATCGTCGGCCGTTTTCCTCCCTTGTTTTCCCCTCGTTTCAGTTTCTGCTCTAGCCGACCTTTCGCCAAAGATCTGAGTAAAAAGTTAACTTCCTGGTTGAATCAGCAAACGAGCCACCCATTGCCACGGAGACGACATCCAGTCCATTCCGGAGCATCCTGATGCTCGCCGGAACGATTCTCCGGTCGTCCCGAAATCCTGAGAGAAGCTGCCGCTCGCCAGACCGTCTAGTTTCGCCATGCTCCGCCTGTTCCGCGTTTTCTTGCTGTTTCGCCCCATTCAACCATTCCTTTGCCCGTCCCAACCTCCTACAAGATCCCCAAGACCCCCGGGAGCCGCCAGTTGCCAACCACACGCTCGCCGGAGCTCCGATCGGCCCGTTTTCGCCGTTGAAGTTCTTTGGTTTCTTCTACGTAGTTCAGCCCGGATCGAGGCGAAGACAGCAAGAAGTTCCAGACTTCGAGGCCCGTTTTCAGTGTCTTCCGGCCTCCGTTGGTGTCGCCGCTTTGGGGTTTATTGACCGCCTTGGTGTCGTGGTTGCCGTAAACTCACCGGCGTGCAAAATCGGTGAGTTTATCCTCTAATTGTTGCTTAGTGAGTTAATGATGCTTAAGGGGTGTTTAGATTAGTCTAATTAGGTTTAGGTGGTTAGATTAGATTATTTTAATGTAAATTAGATTAGTTGTATGATTAGCTTAATGGATGTTTAATTAGGGCTAATTGTATGATTAAATTAGTGTAATCTTATTTAAGCCATAATTAATTATTTTTAATTAATTAATTATTTCGAAATTTTAAATATTATTTAACTAAATTATATTATTATAATATAATATTTAATTATTTAATTTTCGGAATTAAATTTAATTATTTAATAATTTCAAAAATTATCTTAGGGATGGTCGGTTGTTAGAATTTCGCGCGATCGTAGCGGTGTGGTTGGTTTGTGTTAATTGTATGTTTAAATTGAAAAATTGAGTGATTGATGATTATGGTTAATTATTCCAAAAGTGTGGCATTGAGTGATATTGATGAAGTTGTGGTATTTAACTTGAAAATACCCGGTGTTGGCTTTTAGCACCGTAATTGGTTTGTATGACTAGTTTGAATCAATTGGATTGATTGATTGATTGAATTGAGATATGAGTTGGTTCATTATTGAATTATCAGCTTTGGTGAGCAATTGGTTTATATATGTATCAGCTTGTGTGAGCATCATTGTCAGCTTGTGTAGGCACTGTATGTCAGCTTGTGAGAGCAATGATCGTTTATCAGCTTGTGAGAGCAACGATCCATATATCAGCTTATGCGAGCTACCATCTATATCAGCTTGTGAGAGCATTGCATCCATTTCAGCTTGTGTGAGCCATAATTGTATTGATGGATGAATAGATAGTATGGTTTAATAGATGATATGAATTGATAGATGTGTGGATCGTATGATATCAATTGGATTGACTGAATTGATAGACCGATGGGTATGTCGGTAGTTTCAGCTTGTGCGAGCATTGTTGAATATGAATTGTGCGACGTGCGGGAAAGGGACTGAGGCAAGGTAAGTCATCTATCCTATTTGTGTGGCTAGAGCGCCCTGAGGCGTATTTTCTTCCTAATTGAGTTTTAGAGGATAGGACTCGCTGAGACGTAGTCTCATCCCAGTTGTGGGATAATATTTCAGGTCCCTAGATGACGGTCGTGGAGGACCAGAAGTCCTGGAGTTCGGAAGGTGGAGGCTGAAGAATTGGTGAACGTGTTTGACAAGATGGTCATAAGACAGTTCCCTTTTTGTTGAGCCGGTCTATTTTATAGTAAATCCAGTGTTGTATATAAACCTATGTGTTTATAAGAAAGCTTGTTTGGTTGTGATTGATTGCCTGCTTTTCTATCCCAAATTAAATGTTGTCAGGGGATTTGTTTCGCTTCCGCATGCATAATAAAATTGAATGGGTCGGCGACGTGTCCTGGGAAGTCGCATTTGTATCGACCAAAGTGGGATGTGCGCGCGCTCAGAGGATCGAGGCGTGACACTTTCCTTCTTCTCCTTCATGGAACATCTGCAACAAAAATGTCCGATAGCTATCGTCTAGCTCTTCATCTCCTTCATTGAACATCCGCAGCAGAAATTCCCGGTAGCTATCATCCATCTCAAATGGCTGACAATCCATCCACTCAAGTGTAGGGGTAATGAGCAATTCTAAGAGAACAATGCTGCAAAAAAAAAAAAATCAAGATTATTTCCCTTTTATTTTCACGAATTTTGTTTTAAATGACGATAATATCAAAACAAGGTCTACTGTTGCTTTTGCAATTGATTTGTTTTTTCTATTCAAATCTATGTTGTAGCATGCCCTTGCTCTTTCCATTATCTAGTGTACCAGAAATCAATTTCCACTGTACCGAGCCCAATATCTTTCGAGGGTGATTAAGCTGTGCAATCTTCCGCATTGTACTGGGACAAGCTAGGTTCCATCGTCCACCCCCTCCTCCCCCTCAAAAAAAACCCTTCATTCTCTTGTCCTCTCTCACTATGATCACTTTTACACCTTAGTGGTTTCGATTTGAAAAAAAGAAAGAAAGAAAGTCAAGATAGCAAGTTTATAAAAATCAGACTGAATACACATGCAATGTACGTGCGATAAACGTGCAACACATGTACGATATACATGCAATGTACGTGCGATATAATTCCTCAAAGAAAATGATGGGGTAGATGTGTTAGGAGCCCACGCATCTTCCCCATCATCTTCGAGCTCTATGTAGATGAGATACTATTTACATATATACAATATGCGATTATCTAAGTGGATGCCACTGTCCACCCAGTGTACACTTGGAGTAGTAATTTAAAGTATTAGACAACAATGCGAAATTGGTTAAAAGAGAAAACCAATATTCAAATATCAATCGAGTTTTCATACCATGTTAGCTAACCGTTTGCTCCAGAATCCCAACCATCGGCCCTACATACTATCCACATTTTCTAACACGACCATACTCTTGATGATTGTCATTGAACTCACTGTCCTCTCTCGTTTCTATGTAGTGCCCTTGCTCATTTTGTTATCTTAGAATAACGGCCTAATGGACTCATCACAACATGTGCTCAGCTTATTTACTAACTCCGGCATAACCTGGATCTCGAGGATAAACAGAAAAAGAAGGTTAATTAAATACCGGTTCAAAGTCAGAATATTGACCCTCGCGTGTTAATTTCTCTAAAACAGTGCACCCAAGGCTCCAAATATCAGCTGCCAACCCATAGCTTCTGTTGTTTACATTTTTGAAGACCTGCAGTTACAACCAATGAGGATGAAAAAGAAATGGAAATGGTATGTGCCTTCCACAGCAAATGACAGTTTTTTCAAATAATGGCAGGGGAAGGTGCACACCTCAGCGCCGTCCACAAATGAGTTCCTTTGAAGGACTTAGCAGCATTAAAGACAGAGAAAGTTGATATGTTATCTTGGAAAAGTAACCATGCTTCGCTTTGTGCATGTCTATACGTGTGTTTGTCATGCGAGAACAGATTTGTATTTGTACATTCATCTTTGTTGCTCACACGCTTTGTGCATGCGTATGTATTTGAGCATGTGCCGTTGCTGCTCATGTGTGAGCGCACGCACAGAGAGAGAGAGAGAGAGAGAGAGAGAGAGATTGCTATCGCTGATGGGACATACCTTTGCCAATTCAAAGTCTGCAAGTTTCGCAGATCCACTTGCATCAACCAGTATATTAGCACATTTAATATCCCTGCAGAATTAAGGAACTGGAAGCATGAGAAACCAGCACAGCTGTTGGTAGGATTTATGAAGGGTTTTCATAATCATCCTCACAGTTAACAATATTGCAAATTTACATTTCCACCTTAAAGCATTCGCATAGTAAAATAATCTTGTCTATGCTAGATAATGCTGTACTAGCTGATAATGTTACTTCGTTCTATGCTACGGACATTACTAATGCTGCGAACATTGCTACATACAAGAGGCATGCGGACTTCTTGGCAAGATTGAATGTTGAATATGGTCATATACGCATTCAAGTCTTTAGTTGGTCTTTATTCCCTACTTTGGAACCATCATATGCACTAGTTCACTCTAAAGAAAGCCTTGTAGGATAGCAATGCTCAATCTATCTATTATTGATCTATCTACTCTACAAACCAATGTTGGTACTGTTGTCAAATCTGATTCATTCGCTCGATATGATGATACCTTGTGAAGTGTGAGCATCGCCATAGGCTGTTCATACTAAGGCTACCTGTTGAAAGTTATATGAAAAGCCTACAGATTTTAAGGCAAAAAGGGGCACAAAGAAAGGCAAAAAACAAGGCAAACCATATTGAAATTGTTCCTTTTGCACCTACTGCTGATATCGGTTTATCCTAGGAGGAACTTCAAGCATTTTAACGTCTATTGAAAGCTTATGTTGCTACAACCTCCTCCATGGTTACCAATCGCCTTTTCATTCTACTTTGAACCTATCCACTTTAGGTATCTTCTTTGGGGGATTTAATACATCAATGGTTTCTAGCTCGTGGATTATTGATACAGGGGCTACAGATCACATGCTAGGCTCTTCTAGTCTTTTTCATAAATACACCCTTACTTCTGGTAGAGACAAAGTTCACATAGTTGATGGAATCCTCTCCTCCATTGCTGGAAAAGTGTCTATCAATCGTTCCAGCTTGTAATAAAGATGATTTCTCAAGTAATTCATATTGATGTGTGGGGTCCTTCTTGTTGTACTTCTATTTCTAGTCATCAATGGTTTGTCACCTTTATCAATTGTCATTCCCATACAACTTAGGTTTATTTGTTGAAAAATAAGAGTGGCATTTTTTGCTATTTTTAAATCTTTCACAAACTAGTTCAAACTGAATTTAATGCTATTGTGAAAATGACAATGAGTACGATGAGGATCAATTTTGATAGTTTCCCTCTAATCATGGCATTATTCATCAAACTAGTTGTGTTGATACCCAATCACAATATGGTGTTGTCGAAAGAAAGAACCGATATTTGTTAAAGGTCACTAGGTCTCTTATGTTTGCCCGTCACGTCCAAGCTCAGTACATGAGTGATGATATTTTAACCGTTGCTTATTTAATCAATCAGCTGTCGACAAGAATTCTCGATTCCCATATACTTATTGATGTTTTACAAGGATCGTCAACTTTTATTTTTCCCCTTGAAATTTTTGGTTGTGTTTGTTATACTCGTAACACCACCTCTAAGAGTAAGTTGGAGCCCTGTGGTCTCCGCTGCATTTTTTCTTGTGTATTTAGCTACTCATAACGGTTATAAATGTTATCATCCTCCCTCTAGGGACACCATTATATCTGTGGATGCAATTTTTTACAAGTCTAAATTCTATTTATTTTGCTCCATCTTTTTAGGGGGAGTGCCCGAGTGTAGAGGTGTTGCCCATTCTATATGTTCCTATGGATATTACTTACCCTTTTCCTCTGATAGTCTCTAATGGTCCTCCTCCTTCTCAAGAAGAGAACAGTGCAACGCAAGAAAATGATAGTATAGTTCCTCAGGGGAGATAACAAAACAACAACTTTAGGGGGAGACATTGAAGACATATCGTTGTAGGGATCCTGCTACCAACATTTAGGTTAAGACCACTGATGCATTGCCTGTTCAGTCATCATCTCTGGAATCGAATTCAACTACTTTTTATGGTGAGGATTCTCCTTCTGATCTTCCTATTACACTTCAAAAATGTACTAGATGTGACAGCTTGAATTTTCAGAATTTATTTTCGATTAAATAAATCGAGCCTTTTGTCAACGCGCTTATAGTGCTATTCTCTGAGCTAATCACTCACGAGATAACTGGACTATCTGGGAAAGTAATTAAGGAATCTAAATGCAATGGACTTGAGAATTTGACCAGGAATTGATTGCTCGACCGTGTTAATCTGCAAGGATCGTTACAACACTATCGGAATCGATCAGAGATCATAAATATGTTGATTCGACTAAGATATGTGATCAAAATGTGGGTAATTCCACCTGATTGCAAAATTCTCCTCGATTGACACTAAATTGATTTTCTATCATTTTGGGTTCATTGTGTCGGTAATTGAAACCTCGAGAATTTCACGACAACTAAGAGTCGTCAATGTGTCGAAGATATACAATGTGACTCGAGATAAATCGATCACGGGTTAATTGCACCAAAAATTCCTAAAAGCTTCCTGGTAAACTAGGTCACGCTAAAAGCGCATCGGAGTGAAATTAACCGTGAATTTGAATTTGATTTCAGAAATTGAAAGTTTCTGCCATGTCACGATCTATTTTAGGAACGTCTACTCATCCTCCAAAGAATTTTCGAAGATTTCAAGATTTTTGCGAAAAGTCGTTTCAAACGATTCGGAAAATTAGCGGAAATTCAAACGGGCCAAATTAAAGGAAATTTGGACTTCCAAGCTGAGCCTTTGAGTGTTGGGGAATTATATAAAATTGTTCGGGATTTTTCTTCACTGAAATTGGACCTCAATTTGGGAAATTTCATGAAGAAATTGAAGCCAAAATTTAAGGAAATTTGGAGTTGGATTTTGGGGCAACAAATTTGGCTTTAAAATGGGATTAATGGTGGATTTTAATTCAAGAAAGAATTGGGGACTAAGAGGATAAACATGGGGACATTTGGGGACCAAGCAATGAAGAAATAAGATTTTTATTCTTAACTCTGGCAGGCCCAGCTTTGGCTTCTTACGCACGGTTCCAAACCCCCCTTTCATTTCTCTCAAAGTCGACCTCTATGCTTCTCTCCCATTTTACCTTCGCCGCTCCACGGAATT
Organism: Eucalyptus sideroxylon; assembly: GCA_014182405.2. Lineage (NCBI taxonomy): Eukaryota > Viridiplantae > Streptophyta > Magnoliopsida > Myrtales > Myrtaceae > Eucalyptus > Eucalyptus sideroxylon. The sequence goes on along the minus strand of CM024554.2, from coordinate 14,141,602 downwards.
GCATCAACGCCAGCAGCTGCTTCTCTTTTTAGCTAGTGAAGCCGCACGCGTCCAAGCTGCCACATGTCTGTTTTCATCTCAACCGGTCAACTACAGCAAATTCTGCGCCCACGCCGTTGACTCCAAAGCAGCTCACGCCACCGAAGCTTTCCTTCCCCCATCTCTGCCGCTCGTCTGCTCCACTTCTTCGTGTCGTCTCTCCTTCAGCCTCTATCTTTGCTTTCATTTTTGCTCCCTTCGAAGACCGCTCGTTCATCCCTCATCCATGCTCCTCATCCATCATCATCTTTCTTCCACTCTCTCTCCCTCTCTCTCACGGTCACAAGCCCACGAACCGAAGCCCTCATTTCCCAATTCCCCTCTGCTGCCACGCATCCACTTGGTTAACCGAAGGAATTCTCCCCCAGCCGTGTTGACCGCCCTTGCCAGCGGCCCACGCGTCTCCAACTTCTACCGAGGCTGCTGCTCGATCGCTCAGTCCACGCCAGCTTCCCTGCCGCTTTCGCCGCCACCGAAGATCAACGAAGCTGCTCTCTCTCTTTCGCTCGTGTCTTCCCCCAGCGTCTTCAGCCACGCGAGCAGCAGCAGCCCACGCAAATTTTCGGGCCCAGCTTTGGCCGTAGACTCCAGCACGTTCGGCCCAATTGAAGTCCATCAACAGCCCATCTCAGCCCGTGAATTTCAGTCCAGAAAGTTTCGCAGCAGCCCAGCCCAGATTTAAAGCCCATCCTCAGCCCAATTCGGCCCACGCAGTCAAGCCGAGTTCCGAGCCCAAGCTCACGAAGCAAGCCCAATCCAACGCAATAACAAATCTTAGTTTGGGCTGAGATTTGTTGGGCCAAGTTTAGGCCTGGTTCAAGCCCATGAGTGTTGTCACGAGCCCAAGTTCGGCCGCTGTTGCACCATCGTTGCGATGAACCAGTTTCCGCAATAAACCGGTGAGTTTATGCACTAAACTCTTCTTAGTATGCTAATAATGTTTAAGGGATGTTTAGTTTAATTTAATTAGGACTTAGGTGGTTAGTTAGAGTAGATTAGTGATTTAATTAGTTAATTGTGCATGTTAGGTGGTTAGATTAAATTAATCAAGACCTAGATAGGATGTGCTATTTATCTAGAAGGGTTCGGAAATTTTCCGGGCCCGTATCGGTACGTAGCTTAGCCATTTTGGCTTAGGTTGGTATTTTTAAAAGTTAAATTGAATTATTTAATAATTTTAGAAATTAATTAATTATTAATTATTTTTCCGAAAATTAGACCTAGATAGCAGGAAACCGGAATTTTGTGCTAATTGCAATGGTGTTATTAATTTTTGCAATTGAGTGCTATATTGTGCAATTTGAAATTAAGTTGTAATTTTGGGAATTTATCCCAAAATTGTATAATTTCTTTAATTAATTAGAAATTACTAGGGTGTCAGTTTACAATGCCAAAAATGTTTTCGAACTCTGTATAAATAGTGGGATTTTCTAAAGTAAAGATATGATATTTTTGGCTCAGATTGACTGTGTACCAACACACAATTATTTTTATGGGGTATCATTAATATGGTGAAATAAGGCAAAATTGGATATTTAATTGAGGAATTGACGTGCAAAGCACAAGATTCTTGGCCAAGAGTATTGTATTGCGATTCAGCTTCGGGGAGCTTTAACACCATTATAGATTATTAGCAACTTCGATGAGCACTATAGATATCAACTTCGATGAGCATTATAGTTATTTAGTAGCTTCAGTGAGCAATACTTGATTTAGCAGCTTCGGCAAGCACATGTTATCTAGAAGCTTCGGTGAGCATTAGTTGACCAGCAACTTCGGTGAGCAAAGTTTAGACATCAGCTTTGGGGAGCAATAATATATGAGTATGTCTATTTCAGTTTAGGTGAGCAGTGTTCAAATCAACAGAATTTATAGATGGCATCGATGACATGGAGTCGAATGAGTCAATTGATTGATGATTGAATTGAATGGGATTGAATTGAATTGTTTGGTCGAGTATTTAATTGTACTAACTTGCAAGGTGAAACTAAGGCGAGGCAAGTCATTTATGCTAAATGCGTGATTGTGTGGTTAGGACGCCTCCAGGCGTATTACCCTTCTAATCGAGGTTTAGATCATGGATTTGTTGAGACATTATCTTACTGGCTATTGTATAATCATTTTCAAGTACTTAGAAGGTGGTCATTGAGGATCAAAGCCCCGGAGGTTGTGGAGGTGGAGTTAGAAGGATTGGCGTTTAGGTCTAACTAGTATGTCGTAGGATAATACCTTTGTTTTTGAAAGCCGACCTTCTTGTATACTTTTGACCAAACTCCTTTTGTATCTAAACCCGTTGTTTATAAAAGCATGTTTGTTTGTGAATGTGTTGTCTTGCTTTTCTATCCCGAGATGGTTACTGTTAGGGGATTTATTATTCACTTCCGCATGTACAATAAAATGAAAAGGATCGGCAACTGGTCCTAGAAAGTCGTAAATTTTTATCGACTAGAGAGGAATGGGCACGCGCTCGAGGATTGGGGCGTGATACTAGAACTTGTACTCAACACCCTACATCCCGTCTTGTCTCATATGACTTTGTCTAGTTCCTATCGTGCTTTTGTATCTTCTCCATCTCCTGCCTCTATTTCGTGGAATTGGCGGAAAGCTTTTACAAATGAGAATCGGAGGCAACAATGTTGGAGGAGATGCATGCTTTGAAAAAAAATGGCACATGGGATCTTGTTTTTCTTTCTCTTAAGAAACAACCGATAGCATTTTGTAGTCAAATAGAAAATGGATGGTACTGTGCACAAATATAAAGTATAGTTCGTGGCAAAGGGATTCGCTCGAACTTATGGGATTGATTATCAAGAAATATTTGCTCTTGTTTCTAAGTTGAATATTGTTCAAGTGCTAGTTTCTTGTGCTATCAACCAAGGATGGGATCTTCTATAGTTAAATGTGAAGAATGTCTTTCTTCATGGAGAGTTAGGAGAAGCATATACGGAGATTCCTCTAGCTTTTCTTGTGACAAAACTCAAGGTAAAGTGTGTTAGTTGAAAATTGCACTTTATGATCTAAAGCAATCACCTCGAGCCTAGTTTGGTAGTTTCAAAAAGTTATGGTTTCCGTTGGATACAAACAAAGCAATGTTGATCATACTTTGTTTGTGAAGAGATCAGGTGCTAAAGTTATTATTCTTATTGTCTATGTAGACGATATTGTTGTCACGAGGAATGATAATGATGCAATCAAACGGTTGAAAAAGTTTCTTGGATAGGAGTTTGAGATATAAAGGATCTTGGAAAGCTCCGGTACTTTCTTGGGATTGAAGTTGCTCGATCTTTAAAAGGTGTGTTTCTATCCCAAAGGAAGTATGTCTTTGATCTTTTGACAGAAGTTGGGTTATTGGGATGTCATCCCTACGATACATCTATTGAGGCCAATACTCGTCTTTGTGAAAGGGATGGTGATCCAGTGGATAAGGGTGATTATCAGTAGTTAGCGGGCAAGTTGATTTATTTGTCCCACACGCAACTTGATATTGGTTTTGCCATGAGCCTAATAAGTCAATTTATGCATGATCCATACTCTCCTCATATGAATGTCGTTCTTTGGATCCTTTGGTATTTGAAGTCTACTCTTGGGAAAGAGATTCTTTTGTGTCCTCGTGATGGCTTGAAAGTTGAAGCCTATGTAGTTGCTACTTGGACTAGATCCCCTAATTGAAAGTTTATTTTTGGGTATTGTACTTTCTTAAGAGGGAATCTTGTGAGTTGTTGCAATAGAAAGCATAATGTAATTGCTTGGTCTAGTGCTAAAGCAAAGTTTTGTGCAATAGCACAGAGAATTTGCGAGTTGTTATGGCTTAAAGGATTACTTGAAGATCTTGGTGTGTCTATTCATGTTCCTATGATGCTATATTGTAATAATAAGGCTACTATTTGTATTGCTTACAATCCTGTACAACATAATTGTAAAACACGTGGAGATTGACAAAGACTTTATCAAGGAGAAGTTGGAGAGTTGTTTAATTTGTATTCCCTTTGTTTAGTCTAGTGATCAACTCGCTGATGTGTTCGCTAAAGGACTAAGGGTTAAATCGTTTCATCCTATTTTAGTCAAGTTGGACATGTGTGATATTTATGCTCCAACTTGAAGGAGAGTGTTGAGAGTATCTTGCTAATTGGGGTATTTGTCTATTTCCTTTGTTATTTTATGTATGGGGGCAATAAGGGTGATATTGTAATTTTGGCATTTTTGCTTTATTATAAATAGATAGCTTGGGGTTATATCGACCTAATCAAGCATTCAGTTCAATTTTTGTCTTTCAACACTTCAAATCAACAAGACTTACATTCTCATGTATTTGTGCGTCTGTATCTCTTCAGTGCTAGTTCTTATACCTATACTAATTTAGCACGTGTTGAGTTTATTTGTTTGGGATAAGTGCATTGAAAGTCCTAAAATTTGTCATGAAAATGCAATTAAGTCCGAAAATTTTCAAAAAATACAAATAAGTCCTAAAACTTGTCACAAAGTGCAATCCAGTCCTAAAACTTTCAAAAAATGCAATCAATTCCTAAAACTTATTAAAATGGTTCAATCTAAATACTTCCATTGATTGCACTTTTTGAAAGTTTTATGACTCGGTTGCACTTTCAAGACAAATTTTAGGACTTTATTGAACATTTTGAAAGTTTTAGGACTTGATTGAACTTTCGTGATAAGTTTTATGACTTAATTACACTTTTTGAAGATTTTAGGACTCAATTGCATTTTCATGATAAGTTTTAAGACTTCTAATGCACTTATCCCTATTTGTTTTGATCTCATCAAGAAGTCATGCTGTAGCTTTTTATCTTTTCGTGCTAAGTTGTTCTGAGGACAACCATAAATAACGTATCGAGTTATTCTAAGTGCCAAGTTTGAGGTTGTAAAGCTTTAATTACGATGTTATCATCCCATCGAGTAATTTATTTCTTTTTGAGTGATTTTCTGTAGATTGTTTTGTGATTCTAGGTTAAAGCTTGGTTCAGACTACCAGTATGTGTTGAATGCAAAAGGGTCTACGCCTGCGGGGGCGATGGGCATTGACTACAAGTTGACACTAAACTCGGCACTCAGCATGCATGCCGATGACATGAACAAAAGCTCGGTGGAGAAACTGAGTGTTAATCATCCTCCGGCAACAGTCCATAGAAACTGCTGCTAGAATTGAGGAGAAGAGAAATCGCGTTATGCAACTTCATTCACGTGTTGATGAAGTAAGTACTTAAATTAAGTATCTACACATAATGTGTTCGGTCTGTGCATCTCTTAGAACTCGAAGTTAGGTTTTGCCTTCTTGATGAATAATATGATACCAATGAAATTACGGATATGTTGGTGAAATTGGAAAGTGAAACTGACGATAACATCCATTTTACTCAGTGTAGAGTGTATTGACAAAATTGGCGCGAGAGGTTGGTAATGTAGACTTTTGGCTGGGAGATTGAGTAGCGACAGCTTGTTCTGGGTAGTCAACGGCAGTTGAGAATATTAGGGCCTGTATGTTTGTGTTTCTTATTGTTGTTCATAAATAGATTTTCTGTTTTTTTGTTCCCAGAAACAAAATATAAAATAAAAAAACAGAAACGCATTTGTTTACGTTTTTGTTCAAAATCTGTTTATTTTATTCCGGGAACAAAATTAGAATAGAAATAAGAAACAAAAAGTTGTTTTTCTTCTTCTTCTTTTCTTCTTTTTTCTTTGGCCGGTTACCGGCCTCGACCATGGCCGGCGACCAGCCGTTGAGGGCCAGCAACCTCGCCGGAGGGTCACCGACCCTCATCGAGCTCGAGCTTGCCCGGCCCCGGCGAGGCCAAGCATCGCCAGCATGGGGTGAGGCTCGGCGAGCTCGGGCTCGGTGAGCTCAGGCTCGCCTCGCCCAACCAAGGCGAGGCTGGCCCTCATCAGCCGGTCGCCACCATGGCCGAGGCAGGCGCCAAGCCAAAAGAAGAAAAAAATAAAAATATTAAAATATTAAAAAATTAAAAGAAATAAAAATACAAATTTACTAAACGTATTTCTATTCATTTTTTTATTCCTAGAATAAGTTTACCAAACTTGTGTTTTTAGTCAAAAATTGTTCTCCGGAACATAAATAATTTTTTCTATTTCTATTTCTTGGAATACATTTTTAACGAAACACAAACAAACACGCCCTTATTGTTCATTTCAGTATTGAGGAGTAATGATACGGTGCTTGATATACCTATATAACAAAACTGTCAGAGAAGTCATCATTACAAGCACAAAACGGGATTCTTTTTAATGTTTGCAATTATTTTCTTTCTCTTTATGTTCAACATAATTTGGGGACTTGTAGAAGCATATGATGTGGGTGTCCTTTGAGAACAAAACTAGCTAAAAGTTATCACTAGTGTCAGGAAAAATATTGTAGGTTACACGTGCTTTATTTTGCTTCTATACAAGTACATATAGATTTGCTTAATCCTTCAACATCTCAAGGACCTAGCTGTATAACTCATCACGAGAGTTAGCATATTACAAGAATTTGTGGACTACTTGCCTCGTATTGGCAAAAGCTCTAGTACAATAATTTTGCTTAGCTTGACGGTCAAATGAACTGAAGCAAGAAATACAAGACTACATTCATAGATATGCACTAGAGGTGCAAAGGATGGTGGAGGATGTTGAAGTAGAAGCTCATAACTTGAACATTGTGGAAAGAGAAGCTGCAGACGTCCTGAAGGTATGTTATGGTCTGATCATTTGACTTCTGGCACTGAAATATATGGCTAGAAATCTTTTGTGCCGTAAGTAAACAGAATTTAAGTCATGCCTTACAATCAGTAGGATCCCTCCATTTGGAACATGATCATTTGATCTTCTGGTAGGATATGAGAGAGAGAAAGAGATAGAGAGAGAGAGAGAGAGAGAGAGAGAGAGAGAGTAATTAAAGTCGGGTTCTGATTAAGTTGAGCCTTCTTCTACTTGCAAAGTGTAGTTATTTCTTCATTTTGGTGTTTGTGAAATAAACTGGAATGAAAAATGCTAAAAAAAAGGAGAAAAACTCAGTATTTTGCCCCTGCATCAATAAGCCCGATTGTTGTTAGTACAAAATGTGCATGACACAATAGAAGCGCTTATCTTGATGCGACATGTCATTGATAAAAACCCTTGAATTTATCAAACATGGCCTAATATCAAACAAGCAAAATCAAAGCAAATGCGAGCTCCATCACAGATCCAAAAGATATCAAATTTTGATCGATTGCTTATCCGGTACAAGTTGTGCGCACCTATCTACTCTTCCTAGAGGCAGACAACCTGTCGTCAGAGACGCCTGTGTCTTCATCAACCTCTCTGCTTTCTTCCTTTCAACATGACATGCCATTTACAATTCCCAGATAAACAACCTGCTCGACTGAAGCAGAATAAAGACACTAGAAAATTAGTTGCAGCCCAAGACTACCGTTCACAAGGACAGTCGATCTTTGAGAAGCTCCAAATTAAACAGATAGCTCTCACTGCCAAAGAGATGTTATCTGGCTAAAAAAAAAAGGGTATCACATAGCTTGGCAAAGCCTTGAGAGTGTTTGCCAGTAATCGATATGACGCTGACTATTGAGTGGTTTGAAGAATTGCAGCAGCATTACCAGTGCACTACAAATGATTTTAAGTAGGGAAAGGTATGATGACACCCTTGCATTTTGGCTTATAGGATTTACACAAATACCAGAGAGCTGAATATTGCTCCATGCTGTTTTTCCTATCCGAATGTCTAGCATAACAAGTTAAAACTTTATAGCTGGAAAGACTTCGCTCGCAATCAAAACACAAAAGGATGAATCTAAAAACCAAGAATTTTGACAACATCAAGGTGGCTAAGAAAAGTCGATAAGCAATATATAAAATATCTAACAACCATTACGTCCATCCCGATGCTTCAAAACATGAGACCATTTGTTTTGGGAGACAACACTCTGCCAAAAGAATGTTGATAAAATAGTTATTTTATTTTTCACATGTTGCTGATTTGGTTTTTCAGTTATTAGAGTTAGTGGAGTCATGTGTGTTGGTTATCCTAGTTTTTAGGTGTTAGTGGGGCAAGTGCTTTATGGAGAACATGGGTAGTTATGGTGTGTTTTACGTGATGTATTTTGTCTTTTGTAAAAGACTTGGTTGCTTTGTACGTAAGATGAAGTTTCAGTCTCATCTCTCCTCCTTTTAGCAATTTAACAGTGGTATCAGAGCCTGAGAGAAACGTGAGAGAGTTTAAAAAAAAAAAAAAAAAACTTTCGTGAGAAAATTGCAGCAGCAATATTTCCAATGGTCACCGATAATTTTGTTCAACCAGCAATTCCATGCTTTGATGGTCACTATGACCATTGGAGTATGTTGATGGAGAATTTTTTACGATCAAAGGAGTATTGGTCGGTTGTCGAATCTGGAATTCAAGAGCCACCAGGCATGGCTTTGACAGATCCCCAGAAAGCAGAATTGGAAGCTAGAAAGTTGAAGGACCTGAAGGCAAAAAATTATTTTTTTCAGGCTATCGATCGTCCCATCTTGGAGACTATTCTTTGCAAAGAAACTTCTCTATGAAGAAGAAATATCAAGGCTCTGTTAGGGTGAAGCGTGCACAACTTCAAGCCTTGAGAAAAGATTTTGAGACACTAACGATAAATGATGGAGAATCTGTCACTAGTTATTGTGCCAGAACAATGGAGATCAGCAACAAAATGCGATTCCATAGCGAGAAGATGGACGATGTCACTATTGTGGAGAAGATTTTGCGTTCCTTGATACCAAAGTTTAATTATGTTGTTTGCTCAATTGAAGAGTCGAAAGACATAGATGCGCTTTCTCTTGATGAATTGCAAAGCTCCTTATTGGTCCATGAACAGAAGATGAATAAAAGTTCAACAGTAGAGGAGCAAGCGTTGAAGGCTTCTACCAATACTCATTCCAACAATTTCAGAGGAAGGGGTAGAGGTAGAGGTAGAGAAAGGGGAGATCGAGGAAATAGAGATGTTGGCAGGAATTTCAAAGCCAATAATGACCAATTTCAAGGCAAAGGCAGAGGACGGGATCCTAACAAATTCAAGGTAGAGTGTTTTAGATGTCATAAATTTGGTCATTATGCATCTGAATGTTATACTAGGCTGCCTAATAATAAAGAAAAGGCAGAGAGTTCAAATTTTGTTGAAGAAAAGGAAGCAGAAACGTTGTTGATGGCTGTTCAAGATAAAAAGGAGCGCGAGTCAGATATTTGGTATGTGGATACAGGCTGCAGTAACCACATGAGTGGAAGTAAGTTTTCTTTTTCTCATCTAAATGAAGATTTTCATTCCACTGTGAGTTTTGGGGATCATTCTACTGTGAAAGTGATGGGAAAAGGTGATATTAAGATAAGAACCAAGAATGGTTTTGTGGAAACGATCTCTAATGTGTTGTATGTTCCTGACTTGAAAAGTAACCTATTGAGTGCTGGCCAATTACAAGAAAATGGTTATGTAATCACCATTCAGAGGGGTGTTTGTGAAATTTATGATTCCATTAGAGGTGCTATTGCAGTTGTTCCTATGAATTCAAATAGATTGTTTCCATTAAAGATTGAAAATATTCAGTCTTGCTTGATAGCTGAAAAGAAAGATCCCTCATGGCTTTGGCATTTTCGCTATGGTCACTTGAGTTTTGGTGGATTGAAGACCCTCAACAGAAAAACATGGTGATGGGTCTTCCTCAAATTACTGTTCCTTCCTCAAGTCTGTGAAGAATGTGTTGTTAGCAAACACATCGTTCTCAATTTTCAAAAGAAAAGTCATGGAGAGCAAAGGATGTTTTGCAGCTGGTGCATTCGGACATTTGCGGTCCCATAAATCCATCTTCTAATGGAGGTAAAAGATACTTAATTACCTTCATTGATGATTTTTCCAGAAAAACTTGGGTTTATTTTTTACAGGAAAAATCAGAAGCTTTCTCCACATTTAAAAGCTTCAAAACTCGTGTTGAAAATGAAGCAGGAAAGACCATTAAGACTCTTCGAACAGATCGTGGTGGTGAATATTGCTCAAAAGAATTTGAAGTTTTTTGTGCAGAGTATGGCATTCGAAAAGAGCTTACTGCTGCATATACACCACAGCAGAATGGTGTATCTGAGAGGAAAAATAGAACAATTCTCAACATGGTGAGAAGTTTATTGACAAGAGGAAGAGTTCCAAAGATTTTCTGGCTAGAAACAGTAAATTGGAGTATTCATATTTTGAACAGAAGTCCAACTTTTGCTGTTCAGAATATGACACCTGAGGAGGCTTGGAGTGGGAGAAGACCGGCTGTAGATCACTTCAGAATTTTTGGATGCATCACATATGCCCATGTCCCGGATGTGAAAAGGAAGAAACTTGATGACAAGGCTGAAAAATGTGTCTTTCTTGGTGTAAGTGAAGCATCCAAAGCATATAAATTATTCAATCCACTAACAAAGAAGATTGTGACTAGCAGGGATGTTGTTTTTGATGAAGAGAACACTTGGGATTGGAATAGGCAGCAGCCTACCCAAGTTCTTTATGACAATGATGCTGAACATGAGCAAATTTCAGCACCTTGTATGCCCCAAAATTCATCAAATACGACTTCTACAGCTGCTGAAATTTCACCAACAGGCTATGAAGTCAATGAAGAAGAAGCCCAATCTCTTCGCCGCGTTAGAAGAAAGCCTGCTTGGATGGAAGATTATGAGGTAACTGGAATTGGAGATTCAATTACTCATTTTGCCTTATTTTCAGACTATGACTCTACAACTTTTGAAGATGCTGTCAAAGAAGAAAAATGGCAAAAAGCGATGGATGATGAAATTAATTCCATTGAAAGAAATGATACTTGGGAGTTATCCGATCTTCCGGATGGACAAAAAACCATTGGTGTAAAGTGGGTCTTTAAAACAAAACTGAAAGAAAATGGTGAAGTTGACAAATACAAAGCACGTTTGGTAGCCAAGGGATACAAGCAGCAATATGGGATCGACTATACAGATTTTTTTTTCTCCAGTTGCGAGACATGACACGATCAGATTGGTGGTTGCATTGGCGGCACAGAATTCTTGGCCTATTTTCCAGCTAGATGTCAAATCGGCATTCTTGCATGGATACTTGGAGGAACAGGTATTTGTCAAGCAACCCCCTGGTTATGTTAAGATTGGAAATGAGCATAAAGTTTATAGATTGAAGAAAGCTCTTTATGGGCTAAAACAAGCCCCTCGAGCTTGGTATAGTCGTATTGAAACTTATTTTCTTAAAGTTGGTTTTTCAAAATGTCCTTATGAGCATACGCTTTTTGTCAAGATTGGAGATAAAGGGAAAATGCTTATTGTCTGCTTGTATGTTGACGATCTTATATTTATTGGAAGTTGTGATGGCATGTTTGAAGAATTCAAGAAATCTATGATGGATGAGTTTGAAATGTCTGATCTTGGTATGATGCATTACTTCCTTGGCATAGAAGTGGTACAATCGGATGATGGGATTTTTATTTCTCAAAAGAAATATGTGGGAGAAATTTTGGACAGGTTTCAGATGAAGGATTGTAATCCTGTAAACACTCCAGTTGAGTTTGGCTTAAAGTTATACAAAGATCATGAAGGGAGGAAGGTTGACAGCACACTTTATAAACAAATTGTGGGCAGTTTGATGTATTTAACTGCAACAAGACCAGACATAATGTATTCTGTGAGTTTAATCAGTAGATATATGGAGAATCCTACACAAATGCATTTGTTAGCTGCCAAGAGAATCCTTCGTTACTTGCAAGGAACTAGAGACTTTGGGCTATTTTACAAGAAGGGTGAAAAGTCTGATTTGTTGGGATTTACTGATAGTGACTATGCAGGAGATCAAGATGATAGGAGGAGCACTTCGGGTTATGCTTTTATGTTTGGAACATGTGCTATTTCGTGGTCATCCAAGAAGCAACCAATTGTCACATTGTCAAGTACAGAAGCTGAATTTGTTGCTGCAACAGCTAGTGCTTGTCAAGCTATTTGGCTAAGGAGAATTCTTGAGGAGTTACAATTCAAGCAACCAGGACCTACTAAAATTTTTTGTGACAATAACTCAGCAATAAAACTCTCCAAGAATCCGGTGTTACATGGAAGAAGCAAGCACATTGATGTGAAGTTTTATTTCTTGAGAGATCTTAGCAATGATGGAACAATTGATCTAATCTACTGCAGGAGTGAAGATCAAGTTGCTGATATATTCACCAAGGCCCTCAAGATGGAGTCATTTGTGAAGCTCAGAAGTTACTAGGTGTTTGCACGGTGAAAGAAGTCAAAGCTTTAAACTGAATGTTAGCAAACATCAGTTTAAGGGAGGGATTGTTGATAAAATAGTTATTTTATTTTTCACATGTTGCTGATTTGGTTTTTCAGTTATTAGAGTTAGTGGAGTCATGTGTGTTGGTTATCCTAGTTTTTAGGTGTTAGTGGGGCAAGTGCTTTATGGAGAACATGGGTAGTTATGGTGTGTTTTACGTGATGTATTTTGTCTTTTGTAAAAGACTTGATTGCTTTTGTACGTAAGATGAAGTTTCAGTCTCATCTCTCCTCCTTTTTAGCAATTTAACAAAATACATTCTGAACAATGCTTGCATCTGCCATGATAAGAAAAAAATACCTTAATAGAGGCTAGTGTCCATCATAAATCCAGAGGGAACTAACATATGATAGCTGAATAAATCAATAAGATCTGTAGACAAATCTAAGCACATCATGCTACAGGCAATCATCCGCCATGATCATTTTAGAATCACAGTTGTTGCACAAGCGAGAGACAGTGGATGATATGTAACAGTCCAGAGGGACCAACTATGTGAATGGTTTCCAATTACTTGCAATAGAACATGATTATCCATTGCTTTTGCTAATAATGCTTTTGCTAATAATGCTAAAGCAAGCATTAGTCGCATGTTTTAGATGGCATTAAGTAGGATGGTATCATTTCTTCTCATTTTTTAATAAATTAAATTTAGACAAGCACAAATGGAGTGCAACCTTCACAATTCACTCACAAGACAGGAGCACTCCAACCTTCAAGCGGCAGCCATTCTATCAACAAAAGGGCTTTCTTGTGCTGTCGTGCCTTAAAAAGGGGTAACATCAGTAGGCGATTTACTGGCTAGAGTGAGTAATTACCATCATTGATGGAAAATATTACTACGTGTATGGAGAAGTTACCAACTTGACGTAGGAAATAACTTCCATATCCAAAGTAACTAACCCTAGCAGAGAAGACAAACTATTCAGGTCAACAATTGATTCAGACAAGAGCAGCGGAGGATCAATACTGAGGGAAACACCAAAAGTGATAATGGCAAGTGACAGATCAGAGGACAACCACACAATAAGGGACGTAGCAACGAACACGAAGCATTCACAGTCAGTGCTGGTCTCAGGACTGGATCAGAGATGGCAATAACGATATTGGTTGCTCAAGGACCATGTGACAGTGAAGGAGAAGATGGAGAGATCCTTGAGACTGAATGGTAGGGTTATATGTAAACGCCACACCTATCGGGGGATGCTACTTACGTATATAAAATACATTATTATCTTAATGCATGCCACCGTACACTCAATGTAAACTTATACTAGTAATTAAAAGTATTAAACAACAATGCCAAATTGCTTAAAAGAGAGTCAAGATTCAAATATTCAACTGAGTTTTCATACCATAACCATCTGCTCCAGGATCTCGACTGTCAGCCATAAATACTATGCATATCCCTTGACACAACCATACTCTTGACAAATGTCAATAATTCTCTGTCCTCTCTCTTTTCTACATAGTGCTCTTACTCATTTCATTTTCTCAAAATGAGGGCCTAATGGACTCATCAAAACATGCGCTCAACTTACCTTAGCTCAGATCATGAGTAGCAATAACAAAAATGTTGCAACTGGTTAGCAATTCTGGCATAATACAGATCTCAAAGAGACAAAACATAAAGAGAAAGTTACTCAATCACATACTTTATCTAATTTAGGATATGGACGCTGGCGTGTTAACATCTCTAAAACAGTACACCCTAGGCTCCAAATATCAACTTCCAACCCATTGCTTCTATTCAACTCAGAGCTTCTTCCCTTTGGATTGACGACCTGCAGTTACGACCAACAAGGAAGAAAAAAATAAAAAGACATCCACTCACTACAGCTTAACGATAGTATGTTGAAAAAAATAGCAACAGAGGACGCAAACCTCGGGTGCCATCCAAAAAGTACTTCCTAAGGAGGTTTTAGCAGCATTCATTTCTGTGGCCTGTATGAATAAACACAGAAAGTTGATATGTCATTTTGGAAAAGTAAAGGACAACACATGTCTACGCGTGTTTGTCATGCGCTCATCCATTTGTATGTGTGCTACACAATTTCAATGCCTGCACATATTCCTGCACGCATATGTATTTGTACATGCATCTTTTGTTGCTCTCATGCACGCTATGCATTGTGCATGCATCTTTGTTGCTCGCACGCCCATGCATGCGCGCATGAGTGTGAGAGAGAGAGAGAGAGAGAGAGAGAGAGAGAGTTCACTTTTGCTGCTGAGACGTACCTTTGCCAGTCCAAAGTCTGCAAGTTTCACAGATCCATTCGCATTAACCAATATGTTAGCACATTTAATATCCCTACAAAATGAAGGAACTGGAAGCATGAGAAAACAGCACAGTTGTGCGTAAAAGAAATAAACAACTTGAAGCATTCCAATTGTAAAATAACCTTGTCTATGCCAAATATTGCTGTAAAAGCTCGTAGTGTTACTCTTTTGTTTGCTGATTATCACAAAAAATCTACTTCTCATGACACTACATTTTGATTCAAAGATTTGACAACTCCCTTAAATCCAGTAAAGTATTTGGATAAGGAAAAGAAGTATCATCAAAAGGCACCGAGGAAGTGTGCCACGAAAAAAGTTACATAAATTTCAGTGTACTCCTTGTTTGGTTATGATCTCTTTCCTTACCAAAATCAACGTTCCATCAGAAATGAGAAGTGTAAATCACTATCTCAATTAGTCAAAACTACTAATGCAAAGTCAAGCATTTTTGTTATACCTGTGTACCACTTTCTGGCCATGAAGATACTTCAAACCATTTAGAATTTGCCGAGTGAATGAGGAGACTTGGGAATCTCTCAACTTGTGTTTGTGATAAAGGCTTGCAAGTGAACCTTTGGTCATGAGCTCAAGGAATACGTAAAGCTTCTTGTCATCCTGTAAGAGAGTAAAGAAAATATATATGTTAGAATATCCAACCAAAAAAATTTAAGCTATTACGCAGAGAAAGACTAAAAGTATATAGGGCACAATGGAACCTCATAGACAAGCGAAGTGGAATACTTTTAACACCCTCTCTCACATGCAAACCAGACAAACAACGGCACATGTAATTGATGAAAAGGGAGCAAAGCACAAAATTAAATTGGGGCAGAACCTGATTCCCACTCTATGTCAGAACCCAAAAGATTAGGCTAAGGGACGAAGGCTATATGTATGTAAGGCCCAACGAACCAAGGGATGAAGGCTATATGTATATAAGGCCCATCGAAACCCCATAAACAAACGATATGGAATATCTTAACCAGATACATAGACAACCATACCAGATAGCAAAGACATCAGTGATGTTTATGTTTTTTTTCATCCTAATGATGCTGGATGTCTAAGCCTTTTATAACGCCTATCTAATCATTAACTCACAACACACTCTTCCCAGTTCCCACGGCAATCAGGTGTACGAACGCAAGAGGCCCTTAGACAAGGCCCTAACAAACGGGGACAAGAAATCATTGTGAAAATGGTTATACTCCGTAAGTGCACTTTGGTTTTGAGGACCACCTCAATAACCGATCAGTGTTTAGTGAGAATGTGCTTGATCAGCATTAATTTAGTGAAAGTTTAAATCAGATGACAATATAAAAGCATTTTGTGAACTATAAAAGGAAAAATAAGGCAAGAAAGGATGGGACCAAGCTCTTCTTTTGTTAATTTCCTTGTACAACACAATCCAAGTTATAAGCATTCACCACGGTTTCATGTTGCAGCAGTGCCAACAAAAACAGTTGCATCGTGCACTAGCGGAAGATATCATTAATCCCTCATTGCCACGAAACAATGTGGCAGATAGTAGGTGTAGCAAACCAAATTTTGTTTGACAGTAACAATCTTTTGCTTGTTTCATCTCCAACAAGAAGTTGTCATAGCACTTTCTTAATATCTGATGCTTCTTGCCAAACTATGTTTAGAGAAAAATAACCCAAAGGTACTTGAACATTTAAGCCATAAGTTAGGAACTACTTCCCTCACTTGAACAATGATCAAGTCCATTTTTAGTTTTCTCTACTTGTAGAGGTTAAGAACCATATGATGTTGCATAACAGTGAGTGGAACTAAAAGACACGCTGCATTAGAATAGATGGAAAAAACCAGTTTGTGGAGGAAATCCATTGTTGTTGCTACAGCAACGATCAATTATTGACGAGGGAGAAAAGGTTGGCGCATTAGTCATGTGGACCATCAGATGGTCAATTATAGGATACCTCAAGAATCAAATCACTTCATTTTCTCATCCTTTCCCCACTCTATGTGTTATTAGAGGGGGCTGCCATTTCTCTAAGCCTCAGATTCCTTTATATCAGTCCTGAGAGTTTGACCTGAATCTTCAGTTTGCAAGATAACTAATTTGTAAATCATCCACAACTACCCAACAAAGCGTTGATTGATTTCAAGACAGGATCTCTTTAGAAGGGAGGAAAAAGATTTACTTCCATTGAGAGAGAGAGAGACTCCATAAACGGACGTATACTCCACATATTTCCTTTACTCCTATAATTAACTATTTCAGGTAATAGTCAATTCATGACGAACTTTTCTTGTGGTAGGAGGGGACATAAAATATATCTGTCAAGAGTGACTGTTACTGCTTAAAAGCTGCAACTACTGTGATCTTATTCCCAGAATAAATGCAGCAAATACATGCAGCGATGATTATGCTACCACTATATTGTGGCTGCAACCACAGCCATGTTCCCCTAAACATTTTACTCAGTTCCAATGATATCATAATCAATGCCAAAGTGAAAGATACTGCAGAAAGCAACTTAATAAGAAGGAACCACACCTTGTCTGTGCCGATATATCGAACTATGTTCTCGTGGTCAAACTGACTTAAAAGAGAAATTTCCTGAAAAGAAAGCAGAGAATCACTCGAAAGAAAGAGTCAAAAGAAAATCTAGTGAACTCACACCAGATTTATGGTTTGTATATACGGCAGTCCAATAAGTAATTTTGGTATACACATCAGCTTGGCATTCATAAGAAAGAGGCAAGTCAAGTAGTCATGCCTCATGACTAGTTGACAAGACACAGATAGAAACAAGCAATTACCTTCTCAAGCTGCAACAACATCTCCTCGCCTCGGCTTCCTTGATCTAACAAAGAGACCTCCTTTATAGCGAAAAAGAATCCATCACTGTGGAAACAGAGAAGCGTAAGAGAGAAATAGAACATAAATGCCAATTGTCTCGTGAATGATACCTTAACCAGACAAAGTTAAAATAATTCTTGCATAAAGAAAGAAAAAAGAAAAAAGAAAAAGAGTTATTCACATCAATACATAAAGATAGTTCCCTAGCTTTTGGCATCTGACTTCACTATCAAGTAACAGTTTCAAAATCATGTTGCCCTCACACACTGATTTATTACACTTTATTCTTCACAAAAGGAAAAAAAAAAAAAACAATCGCACGCTATTATAGCTATTATAGTTATAGAGAAACAAAAAACAACTAAATTTCACTAGATCTTAACTTCATTAGTGTGTTCAATGAGGTCTTCAATAAGTACAATACCAATCATTCTAGAACTCCAATTTGAAATATGAATATCTGGCACTTTAAGCAATTGGATAAACATTTCTCACGTATGTTCAAACACGCCTTATATCAATCAAAAAATAACATGTTCAAATGCATACAAATGATTAGCTGAAGTGTTCCTAATTCTAACTAGGAATGCAGCACTACGGAAACTTCAAATGAACATCGGGAGAACACCGATCGGACTTCGTCCCAGAAAAATACTTATAGCGAGAATAACTTCCTGATTATCAAAGAGAAAAGCAAAGGAATCTTACTCGCTGATGCCTTCATAGACAGTTCCAAACGACCCACTTCCCAACAGCTCGCCCTTTTGCCAGGAGGTGATCCTTCGTCTGAGATTCGCACTGGGAGAAACAGTGTGGACTGGTTCTGATATGTCGGCAGAAAGGATGTTCCCCACATCATACTTATCATGAGACTCCTCTTCAGCAGTCGACAATAAAGAATCATCTTTTCCCGACGAAGTCCCTTCTTGACTAACCTTTTCATCATCTCCATCTGACCTGTCCTCTTTATTCAAAGGGCGAACAGGCGAATCTTCTTCTCCTCCCAGACCCTCTTGAGGACAGAACGAGTTCAACAGATATCTCGACCGATTGCTAGAAGGGCGAGGATAAATCCAGGGGGGCTGGTGGGGCTGGAGAAACCTGCCGCTGCCGGAGGAGGAGGAATAGTGGACATGAAACGAGGGCCCCCGCGTCCGCATTGGGGCGACTTTGAGCGACTTTTCCGTCTCAAAGAGAGGAAAATAAAAACCGCACTTGCAAAGTCTTTGAAAGCTTGAAATCTTTTTCCTTCTTTCCTTCTCTCTTCGCCAAGGTAGGCGACGAAGTCAAGCGGGCGAGACTTGACTTCTTCTTGAGGAGCGATTTCCACCTCCGTGGCTTGGTCGGCTTCGCGGCATTGAAGAGAGAGGAAGACACAGCAGGCCCCCGTTCTGAAGCGGGAGCTTCCACTCATGAGTTCATCAATTTGACGTGTTAACCGCGTGGGGCTTGCCCGCAAGCCACCCTTTCCACGTGAAAAAGGGTCAGGAGGCGGGAGATCCCACCTTCTCAGCAATTAGTTGGGAAGATTATAAATTATTCAACATAAATTGACTCATTAATTGTAATACAAATTTTTTGATTCATACCCGACCCGACTCATTTAACAAAATCTAGAAAAACTTACTTCTTATATATATAAAATGGTGTTATTAAAATACTTTGATTTTATCTCACTGTTACTTGCCCTTACATCACTTATGCTATTCATACTATGAGTCAATTCATGATTGTGCCATGAACAACTCACTTTACTGCTATTCTTCGAATTCTTCGTTACATTAAGGGTACCTTATTTTATTGTCTTCATTTTTCTACTAACTCATCCTTAGAGTTAACAGCTTATTCTAATGCTAATTGGGCTAGTGATCCTCTTGATTGTCGCTTTACTACAAGTTATTGCTTCTTCTTAGGGAAGTCCCTTATTTCCTAGCGAAGTAAGAAACAGATTACCATCACTCGGTCGAGTACGGAAGCAAAATATTGTGCCCTTACTGATACAACTTCGGAATTATTATGATTATGGTGGTTATTAGAAGACATGGGAGTTCATCATAATGGTGGAATGGCCATTCATTGTGATAACTGAAGTGCCATCCAAATAGCTCATAATGATGTTTATATATTGAAATAGACTATCATTTCATACGCTCTAATGTGCTTCATGGCAATGTTCGTCTTGTTCCCACCTCCTCAATTGATCAAACGATTGATGTTTTCACGAAGGCACATCCACCTGGGCATTTTAAAAATCTTTTCTCCAAACTTCAACTGACATCTTCTATGTCATCTTGAGTTTGAGGGAGATGTTACAAATATCTATCTTCCTGATTGATTATAATTGATTTCATATTTATTATAATTGATTTCATTTTGATATTGTAATATTTTATTATTTTAGATAGTTGTCTAGAATAGCCTATAAATAGGCTCTTGTATCATCAATATTACTCACACTAAAATATATAGAAATTCACTTTTTCACTTTATTCTATCAATCGACAAGAAGGGTGTTCCCCACATCACTCTCATCCACAAACTCCTCTCGTCTCCATCGGACTAACACATTGTCGAACGGCAGCTGTGGAAGGTCATGGAAGAAGGAGGATTGGCCATTGGCTTGGAGCTTCCTCTCACATCTGCCCAAGTCTCCCCCAATATACAATATGATCTCTGAATTTTTAATTTATTTAATATAATCTCTAAATTTTTAATACATGTTTAATATGATCTCTAAACTAAACTATATAAAGTCTAAGAATTATATTGAACAAATAAAAATTCATATTCTATATTGAGTTAAAATTTATAAATCATATTAGATAAATTAAAATTTCAAAAGTTAAATAGGAACTGTTGTGTCGTTATCCCTTCTCTTTTGGTATATATTAGTTGCGTTAAAAAAGGGTCAATGCAACTGTCGGTGCTCCAATGGATCAAGCCGGTCTCCATGCATTAAATTGGTTCGCGTTCTGTCCTCTTCACTGACTTAGGGAAAGGCAAGACAGCTGGACAGCAGCTGCAACTCGCGAGACGACGTGCTCAAAGCGTACACGAGCAAAGCACGCGGAGAAAAGTTTCTGGATTTTCTTGTATTTCTGAAAGGAGGCAATGGGCCTGCATGTTTTCGTTTCTGGAAAGTGTTTATAAACACTTTTTCTGTTTTTGTTAGGGAACAAAAAAAAGAACAGAAACGCGTTTGGTTGCGTTTCTGTTCTTTTTTTTTTTTTGTTCGAAACGAAAAAAAGTAAAACGGAAACAACAAAAAGTTGTTTCTCGTTAGGAAACAATTTTCAAGAAACAATTTTCATGTTTTTGTTTCTTCTTCTCTCTCTCTCCTCTTCTCTTCCTCTTTTCTTCTTCTTTCTCTTTGGCCCGTCGCCGGCCTCGGCCTCGGCCTCGGCCATGGCCGGCCGTCGAGGGCGGCGACGCCGTCGAGGGTCGGCGACCTCGCCGGAGCGTCGCCGGCCCTGGTGAGGCGAGGCGTCGCCGGCGCGGTCGAGCCGAGCCTCGCCGGCGCGGCGAGCTCGAGCCTCGCCGGATCCGGGCGAGCCCAAGCTCGCCCGGCCAAGGCGAGGCTCGGCCTCGCCGCGCCGCGGCGACGCCGAGCCTCGCCTTGGTGGGCGAGCTCGGGCTCGCCAGATCCGGCGAGGCTCGAGCTCGCCGCGCCGGCGAGGCCGAGCGTCGCCGGATCGGGCGAGCTCGAGCTCGCCCGGCCATGGCGCAGGCGCGGCCTCGCCGGATCTCGGGCGAGCCCGAGCTCGCCCGGCCAGGCGACGCTCGGCGTCGCCGGCGCGGCGAGGCCGAGCCTCGCCTTGGTCGGGCGAGCTCGGGCTCGCCCAGATCCGCGAGGCCGCGCCTCGCCATGGCGGGCGAGCTCGAGCTCGCCAGATCCGGCGAGCCCGAGCTCGCCCAGCCAAGGCGGCCGAGCCTCGCCCAACGACGGCGAGGCTCGGCCTCGCCCGGGGCGGCGAGCCTCGCCGTGGTCGGGCGAGGAGGCCGGCCCGTCGGCCGTCCGGAGGCGGCGACCGGCCGAAAGAAAAAAAAGTAAAAAATAAAGGACAAAATGAAAAATGAAAATAAAAATATAAAAAAATTAAAAGAAACAAAAAAGAACAAAAATGTACCAAACGTGTTTGTTTATTTTTATTAGGAACAAATTTACCAAACGCATATTTTTGTTGAAGTGTTAAGGAACAGAAACACTTTTTTTTTTTCATTCCCTAACAAAAAAAATGTAAACGTTACCAAACGCAGCCAATATTAGTTACACGATAAAAGAGCGAATATTCCTATGCGTAAAACCCTACTCCAATTATAAGGAAAAACACGAACCTACCGTCTTTGGAAACAATCGGAAACATCCTATGGCAGGTATGGAAGGAGCACAACAATTATATTTTTCGAGGTACTAAGCCGGATCCCTGCAAAGTGGTAGATCTGGCTCGATTTCAGCAAGATAGCTACAAACAAAATGGGGATTTATGCACAGGAAAAGAAGAGGATATTGAGACATCTCCAACCTGGATAGCTCCGGCAGCAAGATCTTCAAAGCTCAATGTTGATGGGTCTATCTGCGAGGGGTCAATGGAAGGAGCTGTCGCCTGCATTGTCCGGGACTCCTCCGGCAGCCTTGTGGACGACTTCACCAAGCTAGTTCGGGTGGAACCGATTTTTCAGCTGGAAATCCTAGCAGTGCTTGAAGCTCTGGAGTACTTAAAACAGAAGCAGCTGGGGAAGGCTTCGGTCGAGTCTGACAGCAGAAGTCTTGTGAAGTCCCTCACGCACACGGACGAGTTCAGCTGGGATGCACGTGCAATTTGGACGGAATGCAAGCATCTTCTTCAGCAATTGCCGCTAGTGGGCCTGATTTCCTGTCCACGATCTACCAACGCTATGGCAGACTAGGCCACGCGACAACAAAGGAAAAATACACTTTCTCCCAATTGGCTGGCTTCTCCACCTCTAGGCCTTCGGGCCTTATTATGTAATGATGTCCCATTTATTGGGTATTGCTGGTTTAGTTATAATATAAATAATATGCCTCATTTCGACCAAAAAAAAAAAGAAAACCCTACTCCAAATGAGTCATTTACTAAACATGACAAAACCTTAGCCAACACTATATCCTACGGTATTTCCCAACCAAAGATAAGATTTCTTGACGAATTTAAAAAACTTAAAAATGACAGAAAAAATAAATTCAGTATTCTCATACTAAATAAATATCGTAAATTGATTTAATTAAAGAAGAAAATATCGAAATCTAAATCCTAAATCTATCGACCAAAAAAGGGTGCCCCAGTGCCCAAAACTCCACGATTCACTAGGGATCGGAGGAGCACAGGGCGAGTTGGCTGAGACGCGTTTTAAGTTTCTCAAACCCGAGATAGGCTCAAAGAGTGCTGTCAACTGCTAAATTAAAACGTTTCAAAAACAAGCATTGTCCTATGGCGCGTAATAATTGAATTCTGGTCACTGAAATATATGGCCAAACATCTTCTGGGGCAAAAGTAAACAAAATTTGAGTCCTGACGTACAACCAGTAGGATCCATCCTTTTGGAACGTGATCGATTGATATTATTCTTTGCAGAGTGAGGATGTGTTGTTTCATGCAGCATGATATGTTTCCCCAACTTGCTTTCAGCAGAGCATCTAAAATGAAGTGGCAGGAAGCCATCAAAATAAAGTAAAGATGCAATTCAGACGAGGCCAGAGTATATGGAATGCGAGATCTCAAAGATGAAGACAGATTGTGATTGCTATCTTGACAGACTATAGAGCCTCCTTGCATGCGCAAATGAGCTCAATGATCCGATGTGACATCCTGAATTTCGACCCATCTCGAATAAATGAAACGGGTATCTCGTCGACGCGCCTATGGTCATTTTTCTCTGAGCTAATCACTTACGAGTTAACTAATCTATTGAATGAAGCCATTAAGGGATATAACCGCGGTAAAATCCCTAAAAGCTACCTAATTGGTTGGATTTGACTAAAATCGCGTCAGATCGATTTTAACCATGAAATTAAATTCAGTTTCGGAAATCGGACGTTCAAACATATCATAGTTCATATATAGAACGTCGTCTTATTTTTTGGAGAAAATTCCGTCGAGTTCATAATTTTTACAGAAAATCGATTCGGACGATTCAGAAAACGAACGGAAATTCAAATTGGCCAAATTAAAGGGATTTTGGCCTCCTTACCAAGTCATTTGGTGATGGAGACTTGCAGAAATTACATGGGCTTTTCCTTGGCAAAATTGGACACCAAATTGGGAAATTTGGTGAGGAAATTAAGGTCCAAAATTAAAGAAATTCGAAGCTAGGCATGGGGTGCAACAATTGGCATCAAATTGGATTAATTGTAGGAAATTTATTCAAGGAAAAATTAGGGGACATGAGGATTAGCTTGAAAAACTTCTTAGGCATCTAATGATGAATTAGATGTTTTCTCTTGGACTTTTCTCCTATTTTCCCATCTTCTACGTGGCCGACCCCTCTGCTTTTCCACTTCATTTTCTGCTTCGGTTCCTGCCCATCTTTCCCTCTTACCTTCGAAGCCCCACTCCACCCGTGGACCTCTGCAGCAGCCCACGATCTTCCTCCATTTCTGCCAAACCGTTGCCAGCGTCTTCACTTTCCACCGAGTCAACTCCAAATGCTACCAGCAGTAGAAGCCGAGCCCCTGCACCGATTGAAACCAGCGAATCACATCCACGCCACGCTGCTGCTTCATCGTTCTCTCCATCGCAAATCCTCCAAGCTGCCGCGTGCTAGCTTCCACCCACGGAGCCCCCAACGCCAGCACAGAGTCAACGATCCAACAGAATTCTCCTCGAAGCTGACTTGCAATCCCGTTCGTCTCTCTCTCCTCCGTTCGCGCGTCCCCACCGAATTCCCAGCTTGTGGCCACATGTCCGTGTGCGGTCTCTGTCTTCCTTTCATCCCTCGAAGCCCAGTGTTCCCCTGCAGCAACGCACGAAGCCAGCTGCTCCTTCGCCGGTTCTGTTCACGCCCACGGCCCGCAAAAATTCAGCCCAGCATCTCCGCAAATTTTCAGCGTCTTCGGCCCATCTTTAGTCTCTAAGCCCAGCCCATTTGAAGCCGCAAGTCAGGCCAGAATCAGCCTGTCTTCAGCCTCCGCAATTCTTCAGCCCGTTTCAGCCCATTTGAAGCCTGTGAATTTCAGCCACTGCAGCCTGCGAAATCAGCCCAGCCCTGTGTCTCAGCCCATCACTTAAAGCTCAGCCAAGGCCAGCAGTAATCGTGGGCCTTGCAAGGCTTGTTTGGCCTGGCCCAAGCTCCCCTCGGCTTCGCCGTAGGCCTGAGTTTCAGCCGCCGTCGCGCCGCCGTCGCAGTGAACCGGCTTTCGCGTTAAACCAGTAAGTTTATACACTAAACTCTTCTTAGTAGGCTAATGGCGTTTAAGGGGTGTTTAGATTTAATTAAGCTTAGATTGGTGTAATTAATAGTTTATTTAATTAATTTAGGTTAGTTAGATTAGTGATTTAGGTGGTTAGAAATTGTAATTAGTTAGTTTATTATGTGGCCTAGTAGTTAGAATGGTTAGGATAATTTAATTAGTTCAATAGGTGGTTAGATTAGCAATTTTAAGCCTAAGTTTGTATTTATTGAATTAATGTGTATTTATTTAATAATTTATTTCATTATTATTAATTATTTTCCAAAAATTAGACCAAGATAGCCGGTGACCGGAATTTCATACTGATTGCAATGATGTGGTTAATTTCTACAATTGAGTGTGAATTGTGCAAATTGAGTGGAAACTATAATTTTGGGTATTTATCCTAAAATTAAGTAATTTCAATAATTAATTAGAAATTACCGGGCGTCGGTTTACAACATCAGACATTGTATAAATAGTAGGATTTTCTAAAGTAAAGATATGGAAATTTTGGCTCAGACTAACCTTGTACCACACACAATTATTTTTATCGGATATTTTTAACACGAAGAAAATAGGCCATGACATTATTTTAATTGAGAAATTTAAGTGCGAAGCACAATGTCCTTGGCCGGGACTGGATAATCATGTGCTAGTTAAGAGAATCCATCATCTGCTATGTGTCGCGTGAACGATGCTTTCATATGGAAAGCCGTCTTGAGATGCTCAATAGGGCGAGACGACGCTTAGCTATGTGATGGATAAATCCGCTATGTGATGGATAGATCTGTTGTATGATAGATAGATTTGTTGTATGATAGATAGATCCGCTATGTGATGAATAGATCTGTTATGTGATGGATAGATCTGATGTATGTCAATTAAATCTGCTATGTGACGGATAGATCCACTATGTGACAGATAATTCCATTGTATGTCAATTGGATTCACCATGATGATTGTTAGGTCATGCTTGTGTGATTGTAATCACTTGAAATGCATAATTGACTAAGGTGTGGTGATTGGTGGAAATGTGATTTAAGACATTCCAATTGGTGTATGAATTTGCTATATACACATGAGTGTTTGAGTTGATGCGCATGATTATGAGACAAAATTATGTGACATGGTATGGGACGTATCATAACTGTTTGGCCTTATAATCAGGACTATTGTGATTAATTGAGTTTATGAGGTATTTCAATTGTTATATGCATTGATTATATGCATTGTGATATGAATTGTGCTGACATGCAAAAAGGAACTGAGGCGATGTAAGTTCTCTACTCTAATTGTGTGGTTGTGTGGTTAGGGCACCTCTAGGCGTATTACCCTCCTAATCGGGGTTTAAAGCGTGAATTTGCTGAGATTTATATCTCACCTCGTCGTGGACTCATTTTCAAGGCTGTAGAGTGGAGGATCTGGAGCCGAGTTAAGGTGATCTGAAGTGTAGGTCAAATAGGATAGCTCCTTTTGAGAGTCAATCTTTTGAAGTCCTTTAATTGTAGACTCTTATATATGACTCGGTTGGTTTATAAAGGCATGCTTTGCTTTGTGAATGCAGTGTCCTGTTTTCTATCCCGAGATGATTATTGTAAGGGAATTTGTTAATCGCTTCCACATGTGCAATAAAAAGAAATGGTTGGCAACTCGTCCTAGGAAGTCACAAATTTTTATCGATTACCAATGAATGGGCACGCGCTCGAGGATCAGGGCGTGACATTCGAAGCATGCGAATCGTCGAAAAGAAGTTAGGAAATACCATCATAAATCCTTGTTTCCTTAGTCTTTTTGCTTTTTGCTCAAGCCACTGGCCGTCTTACTACTTTCGCCATGACTAGTCTCTCTCATATTTGAGCACGCAATGCCCTCCAATTATGTACATGCCATTTTGTACTTGAAACAAGCAGCCTGTCTTCTATGTCTTCTAGTCTTCTTTATTTGGTCGATGTCTTCTTGCACTCCAATTGGAAATGAATCGGTCAATCCAGTCGGACTTTGTCAGGTTGATTTATTACAATATCCGATGGGGAAATACAAGAAACAAAGATTCTAAGGTGAGTCAACGTAATAGTAAACTGTAATTATTTCTCCATTTTAATGTTCACGAAATGATCGAGAATGAAAAACACAAAAAAAAAAAGTATAGGACTTCGGTTCCCAAGAATATTCCCTACCACATTGTAAGTTGATCCTTGCATCGACGGGCTCATTGTTGTCACTACCGACTTTTCATGACAGGAGAGGACTCTTTCATTACAAGTCCAATGAATATTTCTATGGCCGACGGCTTTTCCGGCTACTAATATGGCTGAAATAGTCCCGAATGAAGTGTTGTGGCCATTTAATTCATCGCGAGTCCCACCTTTTAGGGCCTGTTTGTTAAAGAAGAAGAAGAAGAAAGAAAGAGAAAAATTGATTTTAGAAATTGTTCTCGGAACAAGAAGCTACTTTTTTTCTATTTCTTATATCTGTTTCAAATCTATTCTTGAGAATAAAAAAAAAAATTTGTTTTTAGGAACACAAATTTTACCAAACATATTTCTATTCTTTTCGTTCCTAGAACAAAAGAGAACAAAAGAATAAAAAAATTTATTCCGGAGAATAAAATTTCTTTTTTAACAAACAGGCCAGCAAAGAATAATTCATATTCACCTTTATCCCACCTTCCAAAGAATAATTTATATTCACCTTTATCCCACCTTCCTCATGGGATAATTTTATCATGTCTATATTCCTCTTATATTCGAATTAAACATGTCTTGAGCGAGCACTAAATATAGGATAAGATAAATTATATTCTATCCTGAATTTTATCCCGACTGTCAAACGTAGCCAAAGAGTATAGTTGAGTCGGATTGGATTAGATCACGTTTGACGTGTCACTCAATTTCAATCCATGATTTAAGGGATTAAAAA
Source organism: Eucalyptus sideroxylon (assembly GCA_014182405.2). Taxonomy (NCBI): domain Eukaryota; kingdom Viridiplantae; phylum Streptophyta; class Magnoliopsida; order Myrtales; family Myrtaceae; genus Eucalyptus; species Eucalyptus sideroxylon. The sequence continues at coordinate 14,113,806 of CM024554.2, read as the reverse complement.
AAATTTAAAAAAATGGAAGAAGGCATGACTGCGTTGCACTCAACTTGATAAGATAAATATCATCAAAGAGCATTGTTGACACCTAACTTTTCTTTTGCTCAAATACATAACTTAAATATATATTATTAATTATTATTATTGTTTATTTATTTTTAAAAAAGGCCCTTCGGGCCGGATCCGGCCTTGGCCCGACCTGCCCCCTTCCTTTTCTTTCCCTACGCTGGCCCAGCCCAACTTTCCTTCTTCTCCTTCGCACGGCCCAGCCTCCTCACCTCGTCGGCCCGGCCCGCGCCCCTGCCTTCCCTCCTTCGGCCGTTTTCCACGCAACCAGCGAAAGCAGAAAGCAGCCGCCAGAGCAGAGAGGAGCGGCTGCAGGTGACAGCAGATTCGCGTGGGGGCAGCACGATCCGCGGGCGGGCAGGCCAGCAGAGAGCAGAGGTTGGTCGAGCGAAGCCTCACGCGCAAGCCGAGCAAAAGAAAAGGGGAAGAACAGAGAGAGGAGAGGTGGGGACAGAAGATAAAGAGGGAAAGAGAGGGCGAAAGAGAGAGAACGAGAGGAAGGGGGAGGGAGGAACAGCCGGTGGAGAGTAAGCCGAGGAGAAGGAGCCTCCGGGCCACCGCCACCGTCGCCGACGAGCTACCCAATCGACGCCGTTCGCCACCATCTTCCCGGAATCCAAGTTGGCCTTTTATCAAACACTTGACGCGCAGCTTTTGAAGTTGAGCTGGCCGGAGCTCGTTTCGCCCGTTTCAAGCGAGCTCCGGCCCCTCTGTCCGTTCCTGTTACTTTCCTTGAACGCCGGTAGATCTCCTTAGGTTTTTAGGTCCGCGCTTGTGCTTCTGCTGAGCCGGAGGCTCTCAGTCTTGTCCCTGCACTCCACCTGCTCACCAAAATGCCCAGCCGGGAGTTGTTTTATGTTTTCCTTTAGTTGGAGATCCAGCTCGACCAATAGGCCCCCGGAAGGGATGCCGTTGTCTGGATAGAGGACAAGCGTCGTCCCCGGCCCCAGCCGATGCGGCTTCGCCGTGTCAGAGCCGGAGAACCACCCAGGCATGGCGTCATCTCCCTCTAGTCGCGACTAGAAGTCAACTGACCAGAGGGAGGTCGGTGGAGCAGGCCAGATCCTGGATCTGGCCCGCTCGGCCCTTCTCGCCCAAGAGGCCGACGGCCCAGACTTGGTCTGGGTCGTGGGCCTTCGGGAAACCCTTTTGCGAAGGCTTGACCAATGGTCGAGCCTTGCTTTTTCCAAGCGGGCCAATCGGCCCATCTCCCCAGTTGGACCCGATCCGGGCCGAACCCGGGTCTGTCAGACCCGACCAACCCGGCCCGGCTGAGTTAATTTTTTAAAAAGATAAAAAAAATTAAAAATTTTTGAAAATTGAAAAATGTAGGGTTTGGTTGGAAATTGCCATGTTGTGCCTTTTAGTATAATTAGACCTTTATTTGCTTGCACATCGATTATATCGTACTTTTAATTTGCATATCTAATTATGTTTAATGTACGTTTTTAATTTTATTACAATTAGAATTTTAGTAGATGTGATTATTACTTTAATAATTACGCACCCGCATGATCACCTCTTAGTAGATAGGTGTAAAATTAATACAAACTGCCTGACAAAAATATTTTCTTTTAAAATAAATAAGATTAGGTGCCAAAATGGCAAATCAAGTCCCCAACCCAAAATTATCTAGTTGCGTAGGAAGTGAGTACACTATCATGCTTCACTTGGTTTCTAGCTGACCCCAATAGGCTAGTGGCGACTCCTTTTTGCGAAATTTTATTGAGTATTCCAACGTCATGCGAAGTATAAGCTTGGAAGAGCCCGCGCCTAATCATGGGCCTTAAGTCCATTCTTTAGACAATACCCCTAAACCTATTTTCTTCCCCCGAGGGTAGGTCGCAACGACGGTCAAGCTGGACCAAATTGGGTAAAAGTCGCACGCTATCAACAAATAAGAACAAGACGTGTCTGCTTTCTTCTCATCGGTCTCCTCTCCTGTTGGGCTTTGTCAACCCCGCAAGAAGCGCGAAGCCGACGTCAATGCGTCACCAATCAATAGGACTTCCACCAAATCCAACTCTGACTTGAGGAGGACTCAGAGCACGAGTCGGTGAGAAAGGGGTTGTGAGGCACCCCTCGAGCGGAGATCTCTTGCCAGAGTAGTTATTGTAGCAATTGAGATTCGCTTCCGAGCCAAAGAGGATCCATTTGTCCATCAAACTCCATCAGTCTTGACTCCACAATATTTTCCTTCGAACCCATATTTCAAATCCAGCAGAGTTGGCAATTTGTACGTAAGGTAACAAGTTTAAAGACCATAGACACTATAAATACATGGACTGTTAGCTTCAATTTAAAAGTTTGGGGTAGACTATTAAAGTTACTATGTTTAGTAAACGGTACAAATGCCGGACCTTCAAAGCTAGGAACTAGAAAGAGATGGCATGGCAAAACCTCACGATAATTTGTTTTTGCAACTAGGTCAAGCAAAACCAGAATTAGGTGGCTTCCTCACTTCTTCACAAAGGGATGGTCTAGCAACTGCGCTGCAGAAGGCCGATTCTTCGGATTTTGCCGCAAGCATCTGCGGATGAAGTCTTGAGCATCTTTTGATAATGATTTCGGAAGTGGAGGAGGTTCGCCCTTGCGAATTTTCTCCAAGGCTTGCTCTTGCCACAACAAGAACGAGAACGTAGGAGACGCTAGTGTTAATCACAAATCCAGGGGGAACTAACATATGACAGCTGGATAAATCAATAAGATTTGTAGACAAATCTAAGGGCATCATGCTTCAAGCAATCATCTGCATTGATCACTCTGGAATCACAGTTACTGTAAAAGTAGGAGACGTGGTAATAGCTCGCATGGGCCAATGAGTGAATGCTTTCCAACTACTGCTAATAAAGCGAAAGTATCTATTGTTTTTCGCTCAAAATTCTTAGATGTCCTAAATTTAACCAAACAGTAGAAGAAATGGGGCGTCAGTTGCATGATTTACTATGGCTTTGAGTGGGATGGTCTTACTTTTTCTCCTTTATAATAAACAAAATTCATAGATAGGCACTAAACAGTGCAACCTTCACAATTCACTCCCAACTTCAGCAGCAGTCCTTCTATCAACAAAAGAGTGTTTCTGTGCTGTCATGCCCTAAAAAGGAATAACATCGGTAGGTAATTTACTGGCTAGAGCCAGTAATTACCATCCCCTTTCGAAAACTTCCTACGTGTATGAAAAAGATGCCAACTTGACCTAGACCATCAAAATTGTCATAATATTCAAAAATCACCAACCAAATTGAAAATGCCTTCCAAATACAAATAAGTAACCCTAGCAGAGGATCCAAGTCAATGATTCAGAGAAGAGAAGCGGAAAACCAACACTCAAAATCAATAAGGGAATCAACAAGTTTGACGATGACGACTGACAGATGACAACCACACGTTGAAAGGACGCAGAAAGGAACACGAAGCAATCATTGTCGGTGCTGCTCCCAGAACTGGAGCAAAGATGGTGATGACAATATTAGGATTTGAATCTCTCTTGGCTGCTCGAGAACCATGTGACAGTGAAGGAGCAGATGGAAACATTCTTGAGACTGAATGGTAGGGTTATACGTGTACCGAATATCCATAGATGGGATACTATATACATTTGTACAATATGCCATTATCTAAACACATGCCACTGCCCACTCAGTGTACACTTGTAGCAGTAATTGAAAGTATTAGACAACAATGCCAAATTGGTTAAAAGAGAAAACCAAGATTCAAATATCAACCAAATTTTCATACCATGTTAGCTAACCATTTGCTCCAGAATCCCAACCATCGGACCTACATACTATCCACATCCTTTAACACAACCATACTCTTGATAATTGTCATCGAATTCACTGTCCTCTTTCTTTTCTATGCAGCGGCCTCACTCATTTTGTTTTTTCAGAATGATGGCCTAGTGGACTCATCACAACATGTGCTCAACTTATTTACTAACTCCGGCATAACATGGATCTCGAGGATATAAAACATAAAGAGAAGGTTAATTAAATACCGGTTCAAAGTCAGAATATTGACCCTCACGTGTTAATATCTCTAAAACAGTGCACCCTAGGCTCCACATATCAGCTGCCAACCCATAGCTTCTGTTGTTTACATTTTTGAAGACCTGCAGTCGCAACAAATGAGGATAAAAAAGAAATGGACATGATATGTGCCTTCTACAGCAAATGACAGTTTTTAAAAAAGATGGAAGCGGAAGTTGCAAACCTTAGGCGCCGTCCACAAATGAGTTCCTTCGAAGTATTTAGCCACATTCAATATCAGTGGCCTGAACGGAAAAACAGAGAGTTGATACGTTATCTTGGAAAAGTAACCATGTTTGTCTTGCGAGAAGGCCTATGTATTTGTACATGCATCTTTGTTGCCCACACACGCTTTGTGCATGTGTGTGTATTTGAGCATGTGCCTTTGCTGCTCATGCATGAGCGCACTGGGGGGGAGAGAGAGAGAGAGAGAGTTTGCTATCGCCGATGGGACATACCTTTGCCAATCCAAAGTCTGCGAGTTTCACGGATCCACTTGCATCAACCGGTATGTTGGCACATTTAGTATCCCTACAGAACGAACTGGAAGCATGAGAAACCAGCATAGCTGTTGGTAGGATTTATGAAAGGTTAGAGTTTTCATAATCATCCTCATAATTAAGAATATCGCAAATTTACATTTCCACCTTCAAGCATTCGCATAGTAAAATAATCTTGTCTATGCTAGATAATGCTGTACTAGCTCATAACGTTACTTCGTTGTATGCTGATTATCACAACAGATCTACTTTTCATAACACTACATTTTCCTTCAAAGATCTGACAACTCCCTTAAATCCAGGAAAGTATTTGAATAAGTAAAAGAAGTATTATCAAAAGGCACCGAGGGAGTGTGCTATGAAACAAAATATTTAAGTTTCCTTGTGTTCGTCGTTCGGTCGTGATTTCTTTCCATACCAAAATCAACCATCCATCACAAATGAGAAGCGTGAATCACTATTTTAATTCGTCAAAACTACATGCAAAGTCAAGCATCTTTCTTATAATACTTGTGGACCACATTCTGGTCATGAAGATACTTCAAACCATTTAGAATTTGCCTAGTGTATACAGAGACTTGGGAATCTCTTGAGTTATAAATGGTTGCAAGTGAACCTTTGGTCATCAGCTCAAGGAATATGTGAAGCTTCTTATCACCCTGGAAGAGAAAATAAATCATATGTTACAATATTCGACCGAAAAACTTCTAATTATTAGGTGGAGGAGGAAAGGTATATAAGGCACATAGAAAACACATATGGATTACTTTAACACCTCCTAGGACATGCAAACAGAACCCGAAATGAAAGGAGAGCCACGCTAAAAAAATCTAAGGGATACATGGCTCTAGAACCATGTTAGAATCCAAAACATTAAGCTATGAGGTAGAAGGAGGCTACATGTATATAAGGTCCATCAAACCCTATAAACAAATGATGTGAGATACTTTAACAAAATACATCAAGAGACAACATACCAAATGACAAATGAAATAAAACATACTACACTGGATGTGTAGGCCTCTTATGACACCAAACTAATCATTGAATACATGACAACACCCAACCCGCAGCAATCGGGTGTGCCAAGGGAAGAGGCCCCCAGATGAGGCCCTGAGGTTAATTACGCTTCCTCAGGTGCACTTTGGTATTGAGGACGTCCTCAATAACCGGTCAACGTTTAGTGACGATCCGTTTGATAGGGGTTAACCGAGTAAAAGTTCGCATCAAATGACAATTTTAAAGCAATTTTGTGAACTTGAAAAGGAAAAATATGGCAAGAACGAAAGGGAACGAGCTCTTCTATTGCTCGTTTCCTCGGACAACACAAGTATCCAAGTTATAAGCGGTCATCACGGTTTCAAGTTGCAGCAGTGCCAACGAAAACAGTTGCACAGTGCACCTGGCGGAAGAATAAGAGGTCATATAGCAATACAAAACAATGCGATGGATTGTAGGGGTACCAAACCAAATTTTGCTCGTCAACAACAATCTTTTGCATATTTCATCTCCAAAAAAAAATTTATGCGGTGGCACTTTATTAGAATCTGATTCTTCTCTAAGCGTTAGATTCCATTTTATTAAACCAGAGAGTTTGACCTTGCAAGATAGCTAATTTGTAAATCATCAACCCCTAGAAAACGGAGGATTAATTGATTACAAGATAGGCCCTCTTCATAAACTAACGTCTGCATTTTTTTTTTTACTCAAATAATCACAATTCTGGGTAATAATTAATTCATCACAAACTTTTCTTCTGGTGGGAGGGGGACCTAAAATGTCTATGTCATGAGTGGCTGTTATAGCTAAAAGACGCAATTGCTGTAATCTTATTCCTAGGATAGTTGGAGCAAATACATGCAGGAACCTGCTGGGCAGTCTTGGGACTAAGAATCAAACTGGACCAACCAATCTGGTCTAGTCTAATGGAACCGGTCACTTGGCAAGTCCGCCTCCAAATGTCAGCATTTTGAAGGTAAATCCTTCCCCAAAAATATGGACTTATTGTTATTTTATGGTTTGTTGCTTTGTAAAAATATATAGTCAAAATTGGGAACTGGACTGAAAACCACCCGTGAACTCGACCGACGTCCTTGGAACTGCCTAGATTTGGCCAGTCTGGTCCGGTTCGATATGATCCAATCCAGGCAATTTCAGTTCAGTCAATTCGATATTCTCACCCTACTACAAATGGGTAAGAAGATCATATTGAGAATCGATTTCCGCCTCAAACAAGAAAGGGAAAAAAAAATGGGTTAGGTTAAGTCGGTTCTCAAATCATGGAAACATGTTCTTATGAGTTCTCACTCAATTTCACTCCACCAATAAAGGGATCAAAACAATTTTAAAAAAAAAAAAAAATTAAGGGAGGCATGATTGGGTTCTACTCAACCTGATAAGATAAAAATCATCGAAGAGCATCTTGGCCATGATCAAGCTGGACCAAATTGGGTAAAGGTTGCACACTATCAACAAATAAGAACAAGACATCTGTCCGCTTTCTTCTCAATGGTCTCCTCTCCTCTTAAGCTTTGTCATCCCCGAAGCGCGAAGTCAACTCCACTTGAGGAGGATGCAGAGCACGAGAGTTGGAGAGAGGGTTGGGCTATGAAGCAGCCTTCGAGCGGAGATTTCTCACCGAAGTAGTTATCGTAGCAATTGAGATTCGCTTCCGAGACGGAGAGGATCCATTTGTCCCTCATACTCCGTCAATCTTGACTCCTCAGGATTTTCTTTCGAACCCATCATATCAAATCTGGCAAAGTTTGCAATCTGTACATTTGTTAACAGGTTTAAAAACCATAGATACTATAAATATATGCACGGTTCGCTTCAATTTAAAAGTTTAGGATAGTCTGTTAATGTTATAAACTTTGAAGTAAATAATCGAAATGTGATAAAGTTGATGGAGGTATCTTCCCATTGGGCTCAAAGAAGACCTTCAGGTTTTATTTGGTCATCTATGTAAAAGTCAAATAGGATATGTCCTATCCTACTCTGTGCTTGGTAGCTGTCCAGGACACAAGCACAGGATAAAGAAGGATATATCTTGGAAAAAGAAAATCGTAATGCTACATTTGGTCTCTTGTGTTTATTTCCTATCCAAGATAAGATAAAATCAAATATATGATAATATATAGTCGGGATAAAATTATGTAATGGGAAATATGAGATAGTGGTGGATACAATTTATTAAATTCAAGATATTAGAGTTATTTTTCTCCAATAACAAACATTTTATATAATAAAACTAAAATAATAATAATAAAATATATGATATTTGAACTTTAATAAAAAAAGAAAATTTGGAATAACGAAAAAAATAATTTTTATTTTAATTTATTCCTATTTTTATTTATATATTTGAATTTCTCTCTACTCTATAATATATATATTGCGCGTGTGTATATATATCTCTGGTATCTATACTATTACACAGATTAGGAATAATATTATAGTTTATTATTTGATAAATTTTTCATTAAGAAATGATGGAAGGAAAAAAAAAAAAAAAAAAAAAAAGAGAGAGATGGAAAAATAATATAATATAAGCTCCAACATCATCATCCGACGAAGTCAAAGCCTTGTTTAAAGCGAGCCCGTTGGAATTGGGTGAGCTCGAGCTTGCCTATGGCTGGTCATCGGTCGTCGTTGTGGCTGATGAACAACTGAAGAATAAGGAAAAAAAGTGAAAAAAATAATTAAAAAAATTATTTTTATAAAAGGAAAAATAAAAAATAATAGTAAATTCGATTTTTTGAAAAATTTAAAAATATTAAAGAAGTGCACGGATGAAAATTTAATCATATTTTTATGCCAACCTGTAGAAAATAGTTTCTAATTTATTTTCCAATTTCAAGTAAAAACTAAAAAATATTGTAATTTTTCTGAAAAATACTTTTAGAAACAATAGAAACTTATTTTTTTAAAATTATAAAAATTGTCCATTAAATTTTTATCGCGTGAAAGTGCTTTAACAATATTATTTTTTTAAAAGAAACGAGCTATCATAAATTTAATTAAATAGATCGGATATATATTGAAAATTAGGGTGCGTTTGGTAACATTTTTGTTTAAAAATTGTTCAGGAACATAAGTAGAAAAAAGTATTTGCTTCAGAAACAATTTTGAACAAAAAAAACAAGTTTGGTAAATCTATTCCAAAAATATAAAAAGAATAGAAACATGTTTGGTAAATTTGTATAACTTTTTTATTTCTTTTAATTTTTAAATATTTTTATTTTATTTTTCTATTTTCTTTCCCTTTTTTCTTTTTCCTTTTTTCTTTTTTTCTTCTTTTGGCCGGTCGGCCGGCCTCGGCCATGGCCGACGACCCGACCGACGAGGGCCGGCGGCCTCGCCCGACCACGGCAAGGCTCGTCGGCCCCGGTGAGGCCAAGTCTCACCGTAGCCGGGCGAGGATCGGCCTCACCTTGGCCGGGCGAGCTCAATCTCGCCGGATCGAGCGAGATCGAGCTCGCCCGGCTCGGCGCGAGGTCGGCCTTACCGGGGGCCGGCGACGCTCGGCCTCGGCCTGGGCTGGGTGACGCTCCGGCAAGGTCGCCGGCCCTCGACGGCCGGGGTCGCCCTTCGGCCGAGGCTAGCAATCGGCCAATGAAAAATAAAGAAAAAGAAGAAAAAAAAAAAAGAGAAGAAAATGGAAGAGAGAGAAAAAGTGTTCCTAAATTTTGTTCTAGAAACAAGAAACAAATTTTTTTTTGTTTTCTTGTTTCTGTTGTTCCATGTGTTTGGGAACAAAAAATAAATTTGGAACAAAAACACGAACAAACGCAATTATGTTCCTTTTTTGTTCCTAGGAAAAAAATAAAAAATAAAAAAAAAACTATTTTTAAACAGAAAAAAGAAGTGAAAACAAACAGCCCTTAGTCGGGTCGGGTAGCAGCTCCCTTATCCCGGGCAAACCGCGGAGCCTTGGTAAACTTTTCTGTTGGTAAAGGGCCGCGCTTCCTCCGCTATCCTTAAGTTGGCTAAAACGCTATCCGAAATATCGCGATTATATTTTGTGGGTCCCACCCTTCAGCACGTAGAAAACCAACCATGACCATGATAGGGTTCGTGTCCCTCGCTTCAGTATCTTCCTGCCTTCGCAAAGCTTTTTCCTCCTCTTCTCTTTGATCGCGATGCCGGAGGGAAGCTCCGACTGCATGTCCTCCACTTCTCCTCCTCCTTCCCCCACGATCTGCCGCGCCTGCCGTTCGAATGAATTGGATTGGTCGGATGGAGATGACTCGGACGGTTCTGCTGTTGAAGACGAGGAGTCGGTGGAGGATGAACATGGTGCGGGGAACATCCCTGCTGCCGGCGCTTTAGAACCATGGCGCCCCGTTTCTCTCGCGCGGAGGTTCAAACGAAGAATCAACTCGTGGATGAAGATGCGGGTGTTGGGAAAGGGTTCGTTCGGAGATGTCTATGATGTCATCACTGAGTGAGATTCACTCTTCCTCTCTTTGATTATCGTTTAATGTTTGGGGCGAAGTATGATCGGATGTTTTTCCCATGGCGTCCGGGTGCCGTTGGGACCAAATCATGCAATCTTTTTGGTTCACAGAGACATGCCAAACACGCTTAAAGATTTGATCTTCATATTGGAGTTCTAGGGAGTTCTAGCTTGAGTGTTGTGGAACTTATTGAAACCTTGCTTCTTTATCTCCACAGTGATGGATCCTACTTCGCTGTAAAGGAGATTTCTTTGTCAGATCATACCAATCATAGCTTAGCACAGCTTGAGCAGGTGACTGCTTGTGTCTTTCTGTATCTTTCTGTATTTCCACAACTATTCATAAGGCTGACGTATATACAACCATAGATCAGGTGTGTGTTCGATAATTTTTTTCTGTCGACTCTTTCTCTCTAGTGATACTCTGCTTTCTTTTTCAGGACATTTCTCTTTTAACTCAGTTGGAACATGAGAACATAGTTCAATATATCGGCACAGACAAGGTCCGGTTCCTTCTTGCTAAGTTGTTTTCTGCGGTGTCTTTCACTTTGGCATCGATTGTGATGTCACTGGCACTCGGCAAAAATATCATTGGGGTGTTATAGCAGCCACGAGATAGTGCTGGCATCATCATCACTGCATGTATTAGCTGCAATTATCCTGTTAATAAGATCACAGCAGGTGCGGCTTTTTAGTAGTGACCGCAACTCATGACGGAGATGTCCACAACAAGAAAAGTTTGTGATGAATTTACCATTACCTGCAATAGTAATTATACGAGAAAGAAAATACATAGAGTAGATGTCAGTTTATGGAGCCATAACGAACTCAACAATGATTTCTAGTCCCTGTGAAAATAATTTCCTCAGGGCCTTTTCTCGGAGCCTCTTGTCTTCGTACACCTGATTGCTGTGGGAAGGATGTTGTCTTCATCCAATGATGGTTAGGTATTACAAGAGGCCCGTACGTCCGGCATCATTAGGATGAGAAATAGTTAAACGTCACCATTGTGTGTTTCATTTTATTTTCTATCTGGTATGGTTGTCTCTAGCGTATCTTGTTATAATATCCCATATAGTTTGTTTATGGTGCTTTGATGGGCCTTATATAATTGTAGCCCCCTTCCACCCAAAAGCATAATCTTTTGGGTTCTGACATAATTTCGGAAGCAGCTAATGCTGCAATTTATTTCCATACATGACTTCCTTTTCCGCTATTCCATGTGCCGTTTTTTATCTGTTTGCACACAAGAGGGCCCGTTATAGTATTCCACATTGCTTGTTTATGTAGTTTCAATGTGCCTTATATACATTGTCTTGTTCCACCTAATAGCTTAGACTTTTGAGTTGGTTATTCTAACATATATGATTTTCACTCTCTTCCAGGATAATGAGAAGCTTTACGTATTCCTTGAGGTCATGATCAAAGGCTCAGTTGCAACTCTTTATCGCGAACGTGCCTTGATAGAACCCCAAGTCTCTTCTTACACCGGGCAAATTTTAAATGGTTTAAAATATCTTCATGACAAGAAGGTGATACACAGGTAGAAGAAAGATGCTTGACTTTGCATTAGTAGTTTTGACTAATTGATATAGCGATTCGCACTTATCATTTCTGATGTAAGGTTGATTTTGTTAAGGAAAGAGATCATAACCAAACAAAGAGCACATTGAAATTTGTCTATCTTGTCCCATGCCATCCCATGGATCCTTTTGATGATACTTCTTTTACTTATCCAAATACTTTTTGTGAATTTGGGGGAGCTGTCAAATCCTTAAACCAAAATATAATGTTATGAGAAGTAGATTTCTCATGATAATCAGGAAACAACGGAGTAGCATTACGAGCTTGTTCTGTAATATTTAGCACAGACAAGATTCTTTTACTTGGAAACATAAATTCGCAATACTGTTTACTGTGAGGGATGAAAACTTTTAACCTTCTAGATATCCTACTTGCATATGTGCTGGTTTCTCATGCCTCCAGTTCCTTGATTCTGTAGGGATATCAGATGTGCTAACATACTGATTGATGGAAATGGAGCTGTGAAACTAGCAGACTTTGGATGGGCAAAGGTATGTCCCATCAGCGAAATCAAGCTCTCTCTCTCTCTCTCTCTCTCTCTCTCTCTCTCTCTCTCTCTGTGCGTGCGCAAGCTCGCACAAGCAGCAAAGGCACACGCCCAAATACATACGCTACACAAAGCATGTGCAAGCGACAAATGTGCAAGCGACAAAGATGCATGTACCAATACACACGCATGCGGGCAAGACAAACACACCTATAGACTGCACAAACTAAAGCATGTGTTGTCCTTTACTTTTCCTAGATAACATATCAACTTTCTGTGTTTTTCGTACAGGCCACCGAAATGAATGCTGCTAAATCCTTCAAAGGAACTCTTTTGTGGACGGCGCCTGAGGTTTACAGCTAGCGCTGCCATTTTTTAACATTCTATCATTGGCTGTAGAAGGCGTATATCATTTACATTTCTTTTTCATCCTCATTGGTTGTAACTGCAGGTCTTCGAAAGTGTAAACAACAGAAGCTATGGGTTGGCAGCTGATATTTGGAGCCTTGGGTGCACTGTTTTAGAGATGTTAACATGGGGGTCAATATTCTGGCTTTAAACTGGTATTTAATTAACCTTCTTTTATGTTTTATATCCTCGAGATCCATGTTATGCTGGAGTTAGTAAATAAGTAGAGCACATGTTGTGATGAGTCCATTAGGCCGTCGTTCTGAGAAAACTAAATGAGTAAGGGCACTACATGGAAATGGGAGAGGACAGTGAATTCAATGAAAATTATCAAGAGTATGGTCATGTTAAAGGATACGGATATTATTTAGGGCTGATGGTTGGGATTCTGGAGCAAATGGTTAGCTAACATGGTATGAAAACTGGGTTGATATTTGAATATCGGTTTTCTCTTTTAACCAATTTAGCATTGTTGTCTAAAACTTTAAATTACTAATACAAGTGTACACTGAGTGGGCGGTGGCATGCGTTGAGATAATCGCATATTGTATATACGTAAATAGTATCTCATCTATGGATATTGGGTATACGTATGACCCTACCATTCAGTCTCAAGAACCTTTCCATCTGCTCCTTCACTGACAAATGGTACTCTAGCAGCCAAGAGAGATTCAAATCCCCCTATTGTTATCACCATCTCTTATCCAGTACTGGGAGCAGCACGGACATAGATTGCTTCGTGTTGCCTTCTGTGTCCTTTCAATGGTTGTCCTCTGATCTGTCACTTGTCGTAATCAACCTTGGGCGACTCCCTCATTGATTTCGAGTGTTGGTTATCCGCTTCTCTTCTCTGAATCAATCATTGACCTGGATCCTCTGCTTGGGTTAGTTATTTGGATATGGGAGGTATTTTCAATTTGGTTGGTAGACTTTTGAATATTATGACAATTTTGATGGTCTAGTTCAAGTCAGCATCTTTTTCATATGCATAGTAAGTTTTCGAACAGGGATGGTAATTAGTGGCTCTAGCCAGTAAATTACCCACTGATGTTATTCCTTTTAGGGCACAACAACACAAAAACACTCTTTTATTGATAGAATGACTGCTGCTGAAGTTGGGAGTGCTGTGGTCTTGCGAGTGAATTGTGAAGGTTGCACTGTCTAGTGCTTATCTATGAATTTTATTTAGTATAAAGGAGAAAAGGAATACCATCGTACTCAAAAGGCATAGTAAATCATGCAACTGATGCCCTGTTTCCTTTGCTTTTGGTTAAATATCGGACACTTATGAATTTTGAGCAAAAGCGATAGATGCTTTTGCTTCATTGGCAGTAGTTGGAAAGGATTCGCGCATTGATCCCCTCGAACTGTTACATATCATCATGTCTCCCACTACTGCAGTAACCGTCATTCCAGAATGATTAATGCAGATGATTGCCAGAAGCATGATGCGCTTAGATTTGTTTACATATCTTATTGATTTATCCAGCTGTCATATGTTAGTTCCCACTGGATTTGTGATTAACACTAGCGTCTGCTCCGTTTTCATTCTTATTGCGGCAGGAGCAAACATTGGAGAAAATTCACAAGGGTGAACGTCCTTCACTTCCAAAATATATACCAAAAGATGCCCGAGACTTCATCAGTAGATGCTTGCAACGAAATCCGAAAAATCGGCCTTCTGCAGCCCAGTTGCTAGACCATCCCTATGTGATGAACCCACCTACTTTTGCTCCACCTCATATATCGTGAGGTTTTGGCATGCCATCCCTTTTGGGTTCATTACTGTGAAGGTCTTCTTTGGGGCTAATGGGAAGATACCTTCGTCAACTTACGGCATTTCTACCGTTTAGTGCTTACTCCACTCCATAAATTCATAACATTAACAGTCTACTCTAAACCTTTAAGTTGGTGCGAACAGTCCATGTATATATAGTGTCTACGGTCTTTAAATTTGTTACCGAATGTACAAATTGCAAGCTCTGCTGGATTTGAAATGATGGATTAGAAGGAAAATATTGAGTGAAGATTGATGGAATTTGATGGACAAATGGATGCTTTCCACCTCGGATGATATTGTGCAACTTTAACGCAATTTGGCCTAGCTTAATTGTGGCCAAGAGGATACTTGACAATATTTGTCTTATCATGTTGAGTGTTACATTTTTTAATCCCTTTAATCATGGAGTGAAATTGTATGTGATGTCATACGGACAGGTCTCCATGATTCGAGATCAATCCGGCCCGATCCATTTTCTTTTTCTTATAGTTGGAGGTAGTTCTCAATATTATCTTCCAATCCATTGGAGTCTTAATTGAGTCTCGGCTTTGTTAAAATGTGTCATTCAAAAAGAAACAAAAACAAGAAACATCAATATAGGTTGTTAGAGGACCAATTTGACCCAACCCAATTTCTTTTCTTTCTAGATGGTGCCGGCTTTTAACGTGATTTTCCTATCCATTTGTGTTTTAATTAAGTCTGGATTTCGTTAACACCTATCCTTAAGGAAGGCAACATAAATAAGAAACGTAGATATAAAAATGCCAATTCGAGGCCAAACTGACCCGATCCTTTTTTAATTTTTTTTTTTTTTTTGGTTCTCGATAAATCTTAGATTCTTGGCCTCGTTAAACAAATAAGGAAAAAAAAAAAGAATCACCAATGTTAAAGTATCGAAAATGCCTACAAAAATGATTACAGAAAGCCTTTTAACGAAATTACAAGCCCAGAAAAATATTCATTCGCCACTTGAATGGTGGAGTAGAGCTCTGTTGCCATGCGAATGGCGGAGAAGAGCTCCAAGTTCGACGGCTCCACCGTCTTCCTCAACTGCGCTTCGACGGAGGTATGTAGCTCGGGTGGGGGATTGGGAAGTACGAGGACAGGGGCACACCCGCCGCAATTTAGAACCATGGCGCCCTGTTTCTCCCCACAGGGTTTTTCAAGCGAAGAATCAACTCATAGCAAAAGCGGAGGCTGTTGGGAAAGGGGTCATGTGAAGATGTCTAAGTCATGACTGAGTAAGATTTTTGTATATCTTTGACTTGTTCTTTTGTTTGGAATGCTGTATTATCAAGATATCTTTGACACCAAATCTCTGCTTTATATTTTGCTTAAGCACATTTAGATCATGATTACCACAGTTGATCCTAAAACTTTTTCCAGTAATCTCGGTACAGTTGTGGATAGAACAAAAAGAAACGCCAAACAGGTCATACCTACACACAACACGGAAAACGAACCTGTTAATTAAGAACCATGAACACTCGATCCTTGTCCTGATTCAATGGAGATCGGAGGAGCGGAATCGAAGGTCGTTACCTACTCGATCTCAGCATAGTGCAGCAAAGGAATCGCTAGGAAAAACGGAAGGATCTGCCAACGGAGAGCAAGAAAGCTTTTTTGATGGACCTGAGAACGAATCAATCCGAGTGTATATTATTGAGAAAACGTTCATAAATCGAATAGATATTAGGTTTCGATATAAACTTTTATTAGTGGCCAAGTCCCATTTTCTTTGGATTTCATTATGCTTTAGTAAAATATTTGTGACATCATGAATTTCTCAACCTGTTTCTATTGAATTAATCGGGCACTTTGTTGATGCGTTTATAGGGCTATTCTCATAGCCGATCACTATTGAGATAACTACACTGTCTGGGTAAGTAATTAAGAAATTTTAAGGTAATAAACTTGAGAGTTCGATCAAGAATCGGCTTCTCGACCATGCTCATCTTTAGAAGCCATTGCGACACAGTTAAAAATCAATTTAAGATCAGAGATAGGTCTATTCGACTGAAATGTATGGCCGATCATTGGTGATTTCTACTTAAATTGGAAAGTTCTCGTCGACCAAGACACTAATTTGATTTTTTTGTCATTTTGGTACCGTGTGTTCATAATTGAATACTCGAGATTTTCCACGACAATCGATAGTCGTCATTAAGTCGAATGGGTTCATAGTGGTTCAAAGAAAATCGTACGGGTTATTTGCCTTAAAATTTCGACAACCATAGGTAGCCTAGGGTTACGCTAAAAACGTGCCAAATGAAAATTAACCTTCGATTTTTAAGTCCGATTTCAAAATTGAAGGTTCGCCATGTCATGATAAATTTTATGATCCACGACTCGATCTCGAAGATTTTTCATCAACCGAAACTTTTTGGGAAAAAGTCAAGTTGGGGCCATTTTCGTTCAATTGAAGCCGGGGATTAATTTTGATGGTGAAATTGAGAAATATGGGAAATTATTGGATAAAGAAAATAATCAATTTGATAATGAAAATATCAATTGATTTTGGGAGAGTTATTTGAGAGATATTTAAGAGGGATTTTGGATGTAATTGCAAGTAGGGATCAAGAACTCTAGTTGGAAATTCTTTGGGAATAATTGAGCCAATTTAAAAGAAATTAAAATTAGAATTTTTATTTGAAAAGATTCTTTTATTTTAATGTCCTTCCCATTTCTTTTTTTCATTTTTAGCCAAATACCTTTTCCCCTTTCTCTCTCTCTTTTCTTTCTTTCTTTTTCTTCTCTCTCTCTCTCCTCCCCTTCGTGAAGCCTCCACCGAATGCTCCCTTGCTGCCTTCCACCTTACTTCTCCATTCTTCTTTTTACTTTTTGACTAGTCAAACTTTTATCTTCTTCTTCTCTCTCTCATCTCTTCTTCTCTCTCCCTTCGACACTCTCTCCCCCTCTTGTTCGAACGAAGACCAAAACAGAAACAGAGGCAGCCTCGCGAGGGAAGAAAACCGAAGAAGCTCGCCGTCGCCGCCGCGCTCCGTCGCCCGCACGCCGCCCGCGCGTCCGCCGCTCGTCCCTCGCGTCCTCACCGTCTAGCAGCTCCGTCCAGCAGCTGTTTAGTCTCTGTCCAGCTTCGGGAGCAGCTGAAGAAGCCGCCGGACCGCCGACCAGCTTCATCCGGCCATCGTTCTGACCCGCCGGAGCCCTCTCGCCCTCCGCCGGCCTTGCTCCGCCATCTCAGCCACCGGAGCAGCCTCGTTTGGCCATGAACAGCAGCTGGAAAATGGGTTTCCAGCAGCGGTTTTGGGCCCATTGTGAGTTTCGGGCCCCGAACCCGAGTCGTCTTTGGAAGGAATCGTTCCTCGCGCCATCCTCGTCAAATTGATCCGATTTGCGCGCGGTGAATAATCTCATTAATCATTATTTAGTGAACTAATTACACTTAAGGATTTAGTTTTAATTAATTAGGTTTAGGTAGTTAGATTAGTATGGATTAGTGTTTATTAGTCAATTGTGATGCGAATTAGACAAATTGAATATGTATTTAGCAAGTAGACATGGTCTACTATTTATTGAGGGTAGCACGGGATTTTTCTCAACCTTAATCGGGCTTCAATTTGACAATTCGGTCCTAAGTAGAATTTTTGATATTTAAATATTATTTTCAGAATTAAATTAATTAATAATTTATTTTCCGAAAATTTAACTGGGATGGCTAGTGACCGGAATATTATAGGTGCGAATGGTAACGTTTCTCCTTTTTGTTCCAAGGAATAGAAATAAAAAAAAAAAAAAAATAAAAAAAGTGTTTCTGCTCTCAAGCAAATTTTTGAAGTGAAGAACGCGTTTGATAACGTTTGTTCGGGGAAAAAAAATGAATAGAAACATGTTTGTAAATTTTATTCTTTTTTTGTTTCTTTTAATTTTAAACATTTTTATTTTATTTTCATTTTTTCCTTTCTTTTTTATTTTTTCTTTTTTTCGGCCGACCGACGGGGCGGGCAGCCTCGCCCAGCCACGACGAGGCTCGGCCTGGCCGGCCTCGACGGCCGGTCGGTCGCCATGGCCGAGGCCGGTGACCGGTGAAAGAAAAAAAGAAGAAAAAAAGAAGAACAAAAGAACAAGAGAAAGCGAGAGAGAAGAGAAACGTTTCTCAAAATTATTTCTAGAACAAGAAGTAAAAAAATTTTGTTTCTTCTTTTTGTTCCTATTTTGTTCCGGAACAAAAATAAAAAAAAAGTGTTCAAGAACAGAAATAAAGAACAAAAACATGCGGGCCCTATGCTGATGACCATGGTAAAGTCCGTTTATTTAATCGGGTTTTATTTTGAATGGGCAATTAATTCCCTAATCGACATATTATGTTCCTTGGTCTATATGTTAATTTAGGCTCAGCAATCCAATGAAAAATATATGTCTTGCTTCTATTAATTTAGTAAAATATTATTCTCTTGTGTTAAAATATATCTCGAGTTTAAGTCCAATGTAAAATTCCGAATATTTTGAATTAGATATGTTGCGAACGTTTGAAATCGAAATCCGAAGATCAACTTTCCAAATTCGAATGCGCGTTGGAGAATTTGGCCGCTAAAATAAGAAAGTCCAACTTTCACTTGGATTTGAATTTTGTTTAAAACATACAAAGATATGTTTTGGATAAAATCGTTTAAAATAGGAAATAGAATCCTATGAGAAGTCGGCAAAAGAATAATGGCTAATTATTTGCGTGTAATTCCTGAGATTGAGAGATTATTTCTTGAGGAATTTTGGGAAAGAATAAGGGCCAATTAAATCTTGTGGTAATATTTGCGTATAATTCCTTCGTAAGATTGAGAGATTATTTCTTGCTGAATTTGGGGTTAAACACCGCATGCGTTATTGGATGTAATTTCCTTGTATCGCTTGATTTATAGTAAAATTCGTCGTTGTTCTCCCCGTGGACGTAGATCTTTACGATCAAACCACATAAATCCGGAAATCCGATGTCCGATTTATTTTCTTTTTTTCGTTTATATTATTGTTCGATCTTCGTTTTATTGCAATACTCATGCTTTTTTTTTCTTTTCACTTTAGAACACTTGTTGGCATTGGTTTGCCTGTCTCTCACATTCAAAATTTGCAATATAAATTTTTGAATATTTATGTAAGCTAAAATTTGCTCCTCGTGATGATATTTCAACCGCAGACGTCAGTTAGAGAGAACAATTGACTTTGAAGAGTCACTAGATGATCTAATATATTCTGTAAAAATTAAGCAAACAACCATAAGTTTTCTAAGGTTAAATTAATGTATCAACGGCAGTTTATTCGAGGAAATTTTCTAGATGAAAGATGTGAAAATGGCATCAATATCCAAAACAGCGTCCTTCGCAAATGTAACAAAAAACAATGGACAAATAGAGCTTTTATACATTCCTTCACATTCCATCAACTACAAACGCATGGATCTGTTAAATAATTCAATAAATAATTCGACAAGTTGTATATTCTTTTGGATGGAAGTGACAAAAAGAAAGCCCATCAATTTCGATTTTTTTAAGGAACTCATTTTTTAATTGAAAAGATTAAACTTCTATATGTTATCTGACTAACCCCAAACTTGTTTATCAAATAATTGTAATTGTACCTCCTTGATAATCGTTTACATACTATTTGCATAATCAATTTTGGGGTCAAATACAATATGTTTCCTTTGAGGTATGGATGGCATAAGCGCTGCTATTATGGCATAATCGGTGTGGGTAGGAAACATGGTTTAGAAACAGTGAATTGATTGTAAATTCAAATGCTGAAGTAGAACTATCTTAGTGATATTAGTGAGACTAACTTTTTCCCTTTATATCATCTAGGGTGGATGAATTATCTAAACTATGTGTGGTCGAGACAGCATTCACAATTAAATTCCCTCTCATGCTATCCTATTTCCACAAGAATGGATTCTTTTTCACCATAAAGGAGGTTTCATTATTAGATCAAGGAAGTCAAGCCAATTAGTGCTTAGTGCGGCTTGAGCTTGTAACGCTCGTTTCATTCTACGTATGTTGTGAATGGCCTTTGGGCATGTGTCACGGGCTAATCAATTGGAATCGTGACCACGGCGACTTTAGCTATTTTGAATCATCCAAGCCAAGTCTTGCTTGATCGAATACTCACTTGCTCACCCTTCACCTGCTCACTCATCACCTAAGCCAAGCCTTGCTTGATCACCTACTCACTCATCACCTAAGCAAGCCTTGCTTGATCGAACTTGATCCAAGCCTTATTTGATCGAACTCACTCACTCACCGCTCAATTGGATCGTAGAGAGAAAAAGTTTCTAGAGAGGAGGCTTTGGAAAGAAATGAACCGTGTATTACAAAATAATTGGATGGATACAAATGAGGGGGAGGACATCCCTTCTTATACTCGAGATTTTCTGATTACATCCGTTGATCTAATTCATCCGTATGGACGAAATTGCACCACCTCAACTATCAACATAAATGACAAATATTAGTTACCAACAAATAAAGCTAGAGACTTCTAGAATTATGCATAATGACGGTATTGCCCACCCTTGAAAACTTCAAGAAAAAGACTTAATGGGAATCCGAGAGAGCACAAGAGGTCCTCCACGGCAAGGTCACGGCTCCTTAGCACCGGAACCTCTTGGCCATGACATAGAAATACTTGATTAAGATCTTATAACTTCCATGCGAAACTATTTATAAGGCTGTCGTATATATAATCATAGATCTGGATTTAGTTAAATAGATTGGATATGGATTGAGTTATTCCAGGCAAAACCGCGGAGCCTTGGTACCCTTTTCTGTTCGTACAGGGCGCGGCGAACATAAATAAAGGACCGCGCTTCCTCCGCTGTCCTTAAGTTGGCTAAAACGCTATCCGAAATATCGCGATTATATTTTGTGGGTCCCACCCTTCAGCACGTAGAAAACCAACCATGACCATGATAGGGTTCGTGTCCCCTCGCTTCAGTATCTTCCTGCCTTCGCAAAGCTTTTCCTCCTCTCTCTTTGATCGCGATGCCGGAGGAAGCCTCGACTGCATGTCCACTTCTCCTCCACCTTCCCCACGATCTTCTACACCTGCCCTTCGAATGAATTGGATTGGTCGGATGGAGATTATTCGGACCGTTCTGCTGTTGAAGACAAGGAGTCGGTGGAGGATGAACATGGTGCGGGGAACATCTCTTCTGCCGGCGATTTAGAATCAACTCGTGGAGGAAGTTGCGGGTGTCGGGAAAGGGTTCGTTCGGAGATGCCTATGATGTCATCACTGAGTGATATTCCCTCTTCCTCTCTTTGATTATCGTTTAATGATTGGGGGCGAAGTATGATCGGATGTTTTTCCCATGGCGTCTCTGTGCCGTTGGGACCTAATCATGTAATCTTTTGGTTCACAGAGACATGCCAAACACGCTTAAAGGATTTGATCTTCATATTGGAGTTCTAGGAGTTCTAGCTTGAGTGTTGTGGAACTTATTGAAACCTCGCTTCTTTATCTCCCACAGTGGTGGATCCTACTTCGCTGTAAAGGAGATTTTTGTCAGATCATACCAATCATAGCTTAGGGCAGCTTGAGCTGGTGACTGCTTGTGTCTTTCTGTATCTTTCTGTATTTGCACAAAACCATAGATCAGTGTGTGTTCGATAATTTTTTTCTTTCAACTCTTTCTCTCTAGTGATACTCTGCTTTCTTTTTCAGGACATTTCTCTTTTAAGTCAGTTGGAACATGAGAACATAGTTCAATATATCGGCACAGACAAGGTGCGGTTCCTTCTTGCTAAGTTGTTTTTTTGCGGTGTCTTTCACTTTGGCATCGATTGTGATGTCACTCAGAACTCGGCAAAAATAATTTGGGGGTGTTATAGCAGCCACGAGATAGTGCTGGCATCATCATCACTGCATGTATTAGCCTGCAATTATCCTGTTAATAAGATCACAGCAGGTGCGGCTTTTAGAGTGACCGCAACTCATGACAGAGATGGTCATTTAAGGTCCCCCCCCACCACAAGAAAATTTCGTGATGAATTTACCATTACCTGCAATAGTAATTATACGAGAAAGAAAATACGTAGAGTAGATGTCAGTTTATGGAGTCTTTCTCTCTCTCTCTCTCTCTCTCTCTCTCTCTCTCTATCACAATGTAAGTAATTTTTTTTTTCGCCCCTCTAAAAAGAGAACCTGTCTTGTAATCAATTAACCCATTGTTTTCTGGTGGTGAATGATTTACAATATCTTGATACTGAAGATTTGGGTCAACTCTCAGGACTAATAGAAAGGAATCGAAGGATGAGAAATTGAAGTCATTTAATTCTTCATGGGTCCTTTAATTGACCATCTGATGTCCGCATGACTAGTGCACCCACCTTTTTCTTCCTCAACTATAACTGGTCTTGGCTGTAGCAATAACTATGATGTTCCTCCGCGGGCTGATTTTTTCCATCTATTCTAGTTCGGCGAGTCTTTATTCCACTACTCATATTTATGCAGCATCATATAGTCCTTACTTCTGTAAGTAGAGAAAACTGAGCGTGGAATCGTTCATTGTTCAAGCGAGGGAAGCAGTTCCCATCTTAGTGGCTTAAATGTTCAAGTATCCATTTTTTGGTTCTTTTCTGAGCATAGTTTGGCGGCATCAGATTCTAAGAAAGTGCCATGACATAACTTTTTCGAGATGAAACGTGCAAAAGATTGTCGCTTTCGAACCAAATTTGGTTTACTACACCTACAATCCACCACATTGTTTTGTGGCAATGAGGACTAACGAAATAGGACCCACGCAACTTTTTTGTTGCCACTGATGCAACTTGAAACCGTGGTAAACGCTTAGAACCTGGATATTCGTGGTGTTCGAGGAAATCAACAACAGAATAGCACAGCCCCATGCATTCTTGCTTTATTTTCCTATTTAAGTCCACAAAATTACTGTTAAATTGTCATCTGATGTGAACTTTACTAAATTAACCCCATCAGGCAGATTCTCACTAGACACTGATCGTTTTATTGAGGAGTTCCTCATTACCAAAGTGCAATTCGGGAGCCATAACGAACTCAACAATGATTTCTAATCCCTGTGAAAATAATTTCCTCAGGGCCTCTTGTCTTCGTACACCTGATTGCTGTGGGAAGGATGTTGTCTTGATCCAATGATGGTTAGGTATTATAAGAGGCCCTGTACGTCCGGCATCAATTGCAACAAAAAAATTCATAAAAGTTACCCGATAGTCAGGGTCACGCTAAAAGCGTGCTTCGAGTGAAATTAACCTTGAATTTAAACCTCGATTTCAAAAATCGAAAGTTCGTAGTGTCACGAGCTATTTAGAACGTCGACTCATCCTTCGAAAAATTTTCAGCATTCCGAGATTTTTACGGAAAATTGATTCGGACGTCATGAAAAATAATGGAAATTTATGGGGCAAGTTAAAGGAAATTTGGAAGTCTAAGCCGAGCTATTTAATGATGGGGACTTGCAGAAATAGTATGAACATTTTCTTCGACGCATTTGGACATCAATTTGAGGAATTTGATAAAGAAATTGAGGATCAAAATTTAAGAAATTCGTATGCTATTATGGGGTCTGCATTTTGCTTCAATTTGGATTGTTTGTGGGATATTAGTGCAAGAAAGTAATTGGGAGCATTAGATATTTTGTGTGGGCTTTGGGGGACCAAGCATTCAAGGGAATTGATTGATTTTGTAGACTTTTTGGCCCCTTTCTTCTCAACTTGCCGTGCACGCCTTCGCCAACTTCATCTCCTTCAATCTCTGCCCGCTTGTTTCTGTTTTCATTTTCCCACGTCCGAAGCTCACCTCCCACCGAAAACACCTGCCCATCATCTCCACGTTCTTGCTTCATCCAGCTCGTATCTTCTGCCCAGCTGCCAGCATGTCCACGAAGAATTTTCCCCACCACGTGCTGCCGCTCCCACCGACTTCTGCTCTCCGACTGACGCAGCTGCTTCTCTTCTGCTTCGTTGAAGATCGGCCATCCACTGGAATTCAACGCCTGCAGCAGCTCCGTGTTCGCTGCTCCCTCATCCTTCTGCCGGAAGCCACGCCCACATCATCATCATTATCTCTCATCTTCATCATCCATCATCCGCCCCACCTCTCCACGTTTGCCTGCCACCTTCGATTTTTCCCCAACCGGAAGCAACTTCCACCAATTTCTCCCAGTTCCGCCACGTTCAAGTCAACCAGCTTCGGTCTCTTGCTGGTTCGTTGACTCTCCACGCTGTGACGCCACGCTGCAGCTCTCCGCGCCCATCTCAAGCTCGGTCAACCTTCAGCGAAGACCACCGAAACAGCTTCACGTTCGACGTCTCCAGCAGCTCGCAATTGTCAAGCATCGTGGGCCCTTTAAGTGCAGCCCAATTCCACCGAAAGCCCAGCAGTTCCTTTTTTTTAGCTCAGCCCAACAACTCCAGCGAAGCCCAGCAGCCCACGCCACTTGAAGCCTGCAGCAATTTCGACCCAGTTTCTTCAACGATGGAGCCCATTTGAAGCCCAAGCAAAATCAGCCCAGGGGATTTCGGCCCAGTCTTGAAGTCAGCCCACCGGCCTGCGAAGTAAGCCTAGCCCAAATCCAAAACAAATCTCAAATTGGGCTCAGATTTGTTGAGCCGATTTGGTCCAATACCAGTGTCCACCGATGCCGTCGAAAAATTTGATTTCGCCGCCTTCACGTTGTCGTCGCGGTGAACCGGTTTCCGCAATAAACCGGTGAGTTTATATTCTAAACTCTTCTTAGTAGGCTAATAACGTTTAATGAATGTTTATAATTATTTAATTAGGAATTATGTTGTTATTTAGATTAAATTAGAAATTTAATTATTTAATTAAGCATGTTAGGTGGTTAGCACGATTTAGCTAAGGCCTAAATAAACTGTACTATTTATCTAGAAGGATTCGGAAATTTTCGGTCCGTCTTGGTATTTAATTTAATAATTTTGGCTTAGGTTAGTGTTTTTATAAATTAAATTGATTTATTTTAATTAATGTCGTAATTAATTATTAATTATTTTCCGGAAATTAGGCCGAGATAGTCGGTGATCGAATTTCGTGCGATTGCAATGGTGTAGTTAATTTTTACAAATTGAGTGTTGAATTGTGTAATTTGAATTTAAGTTGTAATTTTGGGAATTTACCTAAAATTGTATAATTTCAATAATTAATTATAAATTACCGAGGGAGTCAGTTTTTAACGCTAAAATTTTCAGACTATATAAATAGTGGGATTTTTTAAAGAAAAATATTGCATTTTTGACTCGGCCGAGATCGTGTACCCACACACAATTATTTCACTCCGGTATTTTTAACGACGAAGAAATTAAGGCGAACGGTACTTTAATTGAAGAATTCAAGTGTGAAGCACAATGTCCTTTGGCCGGAGTGAATAATTGTGTGATAGTTTATAGTCAAGGCATGTTGACTATGGAAATTGAGGTGATATGTGTTGGGTTGAGGAGCTAAATGTCCTTGGCCCGAACAGCAAAAAAAGTAAGATCGGCCTGCGATGCTCAAAGGAATACAACCCGCCGGGATTTGCCGTCGGGCAGGCCGCCGCGCTCGCCTGTTCGCCGTGCGTGCCGTCCTTGCACGCCTTGACCGCCTTCCGCCTCAACTCAGCATTGCCCAAGAGTCGTTGTCCATCCCGTTTGGCCAAGACAGCCACGACCCACCTCCCGCCACCGTACGCCACCTCACCCATCGAAGCTCCCTTTGCCCCTCCATCAGCCTTGCTCCGCCATCTCAGCCGAATCCGCCCCCTTCCAACAGTGAATGAGAAGGTAGAAAATGGGTATGATAGTGGGGTTTTTGGCCCGATTTTGGCCACCTTCCCAAGCCCGAACGCTCGGCCCGCCTCGATCCTCACCGATATCGTCGTTTTGAGTGAGTTTTGCTCATTAATGCTTTCTTATTTTGCTAATTATACTTAAAGGTTGATTAGATTTAATTAAGTGTAATTATGTGGTTATATTAGAATTAATTAGCGATTATTAGTTAATTGCATTGCATATTAATTGTTTAGTTAGTGTACTTAGATAGAGAATTGCCTATAGTATTTATTGGATGCTTCTTGGGATTTTTTCCCTTATGGAATTTTTAGGAATTAAATATTAAGTATTAATTAGGCAATTCGGGCCTAAATGGAATTTTTTTGGAATTAAATATTAATTTTCGAAATTAATTATTTAATTATTTATTTTCAGAAATTCAACTTGGATGGCTAGTGACCGGAATTTGATGCTGATTGTTGGCGCGGTCCATTTATTTAATTGAGTTTTATTTTGTCTTGAATTGAATTATTTGTAAAATTGGGAATTATTCTTTAATTGAATAATCTTTGGTTATTAATTGAAAAATAACCGGGTGTCGGTTGATAATGCCAAAAGTGTTTTGAATGGACTACAGAAAATGTGGGAGTTATAGAAATGAAAATATTATATTTTGGCGAAGGCGAGTGTCGTGTGCCACACGCACGAGATTTTATCGAGTATTTTTAATACAAATAAATTGGGCCAAGACATTACTTTAATTGAAGAATTTAAGTGCGAGGCACATTGTCATTGGGCCATGAGGAATTAATCGTGTGTTGGTTTATAGTTGAAGCAAGATGATTATTGGAAGTTGATGTGATGTGTGTTGTGTTGAAGGAAGTCAATGGATCATGAGCAGGTAAATGATTAAGTACTGCATGATAGCGAGATTTCGTGTGGGTTACCTCCAGCGCCTTATACCATCGCTTATTGTAGTCAAGGGCTAAGTGTTACATGGCGACCTGAGCCGCATGGGAATTACCTCTAGCGCCTTGCAGTATGTCTCGTGTGAGTTACCTCTAACGCCTTATACTATTGCTTTTGTAGTGAAGGACTAAGTACTACACGATAGCGAGATTTCGTGTGAGTTACCTCTAGCGCCTTATACTATTGTTATTTGTGGTAAATGACTAAGTACCGCATGATGACAAGATTTCATGTTGGGTCACCTCTAGCGCCTTGAGCCTATATTTGAGTGGGAATGTTGAATTGGAATGTTGAGATTAATTATCGAGTATAGATCGAATCACTAATATGATTTGATCTGTTTGTCATGAATTGATTGATTGAACTGAATTGGCCAAGGAGTGGTCATCGTTGACATGAAATTGACTAGGTCGATTGATAATTGCTTTGATATGATGTTGTGAATTGATTGATCGAATGGAAATGACCGTGAGTGGTCTTGTTGGCGTGTAATCGACTAGGTCGATTTGATCGATGCTTCGATCAGTGATGTGATTGCTTGGATGCCTATTTGATATGTGCTAATATGCAGGTGGAATATGAGGCCAAGGTAAGTCATATGATTCATGTTGTGCATAGGTAGCCCTAAGGTGTATTAGTTTACTAATCGGGTCTTAGGGGGTAGAACTTGCTGAGATGTGGTCTCAATGGTTATTGAATAACCATTTCAGGACCCTAATGGGGATCCTGATGAGGAGGAATCTGAAGAGAAGAACCCTAATGTGGAATCAGATGAGAAGGAAGATTTTGGAGAAGAAGATGACCATGAGAAGGATCCTGAGTATGACTTGGATGAGGACTAAGATCCCATCCTATTTTGTCAGACCTTGATTATATGTGGATAAGGGTTAGATCAGACCCTTGAGAATAGTATTGCATTATATACTATGAGGTGCTTGTATAAAAGAGTAGTTGTGAATTTCAGTATGAAAAATATGGCCCTCATTTTCTATCCTATTGCTTTATTGTCTGGAGATTTATAACTGCTTCCACATGTGCATATTAAAAAGAAAAGGGTCGGTGATACGTTCTGGGATATCACTTTCAAAATCGACCAAAGGTAAGGGATGTGCGTGTGTCGAGGATCGGGCGTGACAATATTCGTAACTTAGCAAGATATTTATGGGTGTTATAGCAGCCACAATATAGTGGTGTCATCTTCATCACGCATGTGTTATTTGCAATTGTCCATGAATAAGATCACAACAATTGCGCCTTTTAGCGGTAATATGACCACTTGTGACGGAGACGGTAAATTTTGGGTCCCCTCCATACAAGAAAGTTTGTGATGAATTGACTATTACCCGTAATAAACAATAACAATGAAGTTCTCCATTAGCTGATTTTTTCCATCTATTCTAGTCCAAAGGTGTCTTTATTCCATTGCTCTTTTTTATGCAAAAGATCATATGTCCTTACCTCTACATGTAGAGAAAACTGAAAATGGAATTGATCATTGTTCAAGTGCCGTTCTCAATCTATTTGGACACAGTGATTTAAGTCAACAATATTACTGTTAAATTGTCATCTAATGCAAACTTTTACTAAATTAACCCCCATTAAGCATAACCAACTTAACAATGATTTCTAGTCCTTGTGAAATTAATTACCCTTTTGGCCTTTTCTAGGAGTCTCTTGTCTTCAGACCTGATTGCTATGGGAAAGGGTGTTGTTTTGATCCAATGATTAGTTAGGTGTTATAGCAGGCCTAAACATCCAGCATCATTAGGATGAGAAAAAGTTAAATGTCACCGACATTTGTTTCATTTTATTTGTTGTTTGGTATGGTTGTCTCTAATGTATCCTGGTAGAATATCCCATATAGTTTGTTTATGGGGTTTCATGGGCCAAATACATATAGCCCCCTTCACCTAATAATATAATCTTTGAGTTCCAGTATAATTTCAAACCAAGTTCTGCCACAATTTATTTCCGTACATGACTATGTTTTCAGCAATTCCATGTGATGTTCTCGATCCGTTTGCA